>CM048594.1:76643-1389500 GCA_026413675.1 Populus pruinosa
AGAGACTCTTTACGGGATCACGCCGCTGGACTGTCCTCCCATTTCTTTACACTGTGTTGCCTTTGTCTTTTTAACCATCATTTCCTCCCCTTACACCTTATCTGTCAAAGGATATAGTTAAATTCATTATATTCTAGATTTATTTTATAAAAATAATTAATTTAAATTTAAAAATTATTAAAAATTTATACTCTCATTAATTTTAAAATTTATAAAATTAATTAGTTGATATATATACAAACTAAATCAAATACTTATATTACTCTAAAAATATAATTAACACATGTCCAGAAAAAAAAATTTTAAAAATCTATGCCCCTAAAAAAGATAGTGCTTTGCCCTTTATTTATTTTAGTTTATTTATTTAAACAAAGTTGATAAATCAATGGAATGAATGGAAAATATTTTCAATAGTCTAAATTTTCTCCTTTTTTTTGACAAAAATAGTTTTAGGGTGTATTTGGTATTATAATAACTGTTATGGTTGTGGTTTGAAAAAAAATATTTTATATAAAGTACTTTTGATTGAGGTTGATTTGGTATTTATATATGTTTAGTTAAAACTATGGTTGAAATTGAGGTCGATAAAAAATAGATTAATGTATTTAGTTAATAATGCTTTTCAAATTGAAGTTATAAAATAATTTAAAAAATATATATTAATATTGATGGTTTTTAATTTAAATATTGTAGATTTAACTATTGTTATTACAGCATAAAATAACTAATAATTTATATAAAATATTTTTAATTGTTAGATTAAATTATCTACAATTCTATCACGTATAAAATATATCTGATAAAGAGTACAGTTTTTTTGGTTTTTTAAGCGTACAACAACATCCGATAAAATATAATCAGGAACAAAATTAAAATTATGATTAAATTCTACAAATGTTACTTCATCAAGTGATCTTTATCTAATTTATGTAGTGTCATTAAATAATATTAAACACTAATTTTTTAAATAAAACACAATTAAAAAATAAAAAATATTTTTTTATTTTACTAAGTCAGATCTGATTTATTGCATGTTGAGTTTTAAACTAAACCTGATCCGGCTGAACTGATCCAACTAAAATAGTGTAGCATGCTCCACTACTCATGCTAATTAATTCCATAAATAATATACAAGAAGTAGCAATTGCTTGCTTTTTTTCCCCTTCGATGCAAAAACATTAGGAGACATATAAATAATAAATTATATTTTTTTAATAAAAAAATTATATTATCTACTTTTTAAATAAAACATAGTCTTTACCTTAATTTTTGTAAGCAATGGTAGCATAAACGGAAAAGATTGATTTTCCCTTTTTTTGGACAAATTAGTATGCAAGTCTTTTCGTATTTCTTTCTCTTTTTTTCTTTTTACTTTTTTTTTCTTTTTTTCTATTATCTCTGAGAGAGATAGATGAGATCTCACGCTCAACCTCATTTAAACGCAAAGAAAGGGAACCTTGAAAAGCAATTCAGACCAAATTAAAGACCCGCCAGATTAAGAAACCACATGCATGGGTTTTACGGGCTTGATTCTTTACAGTTGACACAAGAAGAAAGACGTAGGAATGAGGAATCTTCACAAAATAACATAAAGTTATTGTCAACCAATGAAATAAACATTATGAGGGATATCCAGCAACAAACTATAAAGTAATTATCCAAGACAAAATGCTTTTCCCTTAGCTTCTTTAATTTATTTTTTATTTTTTGTTATAATACAATATGCTTTCAACCAAATATTAGAAGGTGTTTGTGGGGCATGAGAAGGGATCGAAGAGATCATGGATATTAATGGATTGTGTAAAAGGAAAGGCGTATGAGGATTGTGTAAAAGGAAAGGCGTATGGTCCTTTTCTTTCTTGTTGTTTCCTTGCTTTGAATCTCATGCCATACGTTGGAGAATGTTGTGTCTGTGCCTTAATAAATCACATGTGGCCTTCAAAGTCTAAGTTCAGACAAAATCGAAAAGTTGGGAATGTTCCCAACGGCTAGTTTTTTTTGTTTATTTTTTTAAGTAAAAAATAAAAAACAAAGCAATTCAAGTTTGTAGATTCTGATAGATCATAAGGTAAGGATCCCATAAGCTTAAAGCAGTGCCTACTTGTGGCTGAAGTAATGTATTATCACTGTGGAAATAGACGTACACTACTTGTTGTGTGTGTAATTATTATTTTTTAAAACAAATATGTAGGAACTAAACTTTTCATCTCCAATGTCATTAAATAGTCTCTTGTATAATATATACTACTCTATGAAGCCTTAGGAGATAAAGACATCAAATTTCATAGCTAGTGATTATTGATTTAAAAATGACTTTTTTTATTAATGTTTTAAAATTTAATATGCTCAGAAATGAGGTTATTCAGTGTTTAAATATTGGTTTACCACGGATTAATGTTAATTTTCTCTTCTTTAAAGCTCAGGAAACAGATGATTGATGTTAGAAAGCCTAAAACCTGCAAAACAATTTTTTTTTATGAAGTTCAAGGACTCTTATATTACAAAGTCATTGAATTTCAAGTAAAGGATTGCAATATATAAGAAAATAAACTTTAAAATTCAAAAATAATTGTTTGTTATTATTTTTGTATGGAAAATACTCTTAGAATTAAAATATAAATACTTAAAAGAAAGAAATTATGAACCTTTTACCCTAGTAGTTCATAAAGTATTGATAATCCTTGAACTTTTTCATTTGATGGAGTGAAAAGGTTGGAGAGTCATTTTCTTTTTATGGCATTAATAATGGATAAAAATCTCTTACATATTATTAATGAGATGGAAATATGCTAGGCTATTAGAAGAATTTTTATACAGCTATGGATGTTAAGAGAAGAACATCCCTAACATGAAGATTTCATTATAAAAATCATAAAAATAAATAAACAGAGTCTTATGCACCTAACATAAATCTATAATGACCTCTAAACCAATTATGCTTGTTATAGAGCTAATCTCAAGGGTGATGTGTCTAGTAGCTCGTTAGACTCACGTCTATTGGGTTTAACCATGTTTTGAGTACAGATAAACATAAGTTTAGTGAACTTCCAAACCCAACATCCTTGAACTTAAGAATAATTAAATAGCTTAAGAACTTTCTCGCCTTTCTTATACCAGTATGCCATTTTCTTAATCTGTTATCTTAGTTTAGCATGTTATTTATCATTTGAATCTTTTATTGTGCATGATCCTTAATAAGAATAGTTAACTCGGAGTTCAATGAGTCCACCCTCTCTATACCTAGCCACGTGACCATCCCAACACCTAGTTATGCCTCTTCGTTTGAAGTTCTTATATCCCTCTTAGAGTAAGTCCTTGTATCCATGAAGATGGATGTTGAAAAAGCTCTCATTATGGTTGAGAGGTTTATTGTAGCTAAGTCTTCTCATCTAGAAGATGCCCCTCTAATGAAGATGGGGCCATAAATTACTATAGAAAAAGGTTAATCTCCCATATTGTGGCACCATAAGATACCTATCTTTACCTAGGTCATCCTTGATGTTGCCTCTACTAAAAGGTATAGAGGGTCTCGATTACTTTTAACTTCGATGTTGAAGTGATTGTGCCTTTGACTAGCATTTTGGCTCCACCTAGCCTAGTTTCTAAGTCGCTTAGCCTTCTAACCAAACATTTTATATAAAGAGAGTGAAAAATTTCTTCTCCAAACTAAACCTGAATCATGTTCCCCTTTGCTTTTCTAATCTCAATAAAAAGGAGAGGAAGATAATAGATATAATCCTACTAGAGGTAATGAATACCTTGGATAAGTTGTTAATGCTCTTACAGATACTAGCTATAAGCACCACATGACTATAACTAAGGAAATTACCTTTTCGGTATAAAGAATCTTTTTATATAATTTTCTTTAAGTTTCTAAGAACAGTTATAATAACAATCTATCTAATTTTGTTATTTGTTGTTTAGACTTTCATGATGTGTGTTTATTTAAGAAATCAAGAGGCTGAGAAAAAAGTCATAAAAATGGTCATTGCGCAATACTAGGCTAACAAGACTGAGCTATATAGATTAAGAGAGGAAAAGGTTGCTTAAGATGTTGAGGTAAAAGATGTTAAGGCTACCCATGCTCAACTATAAGGGGAATTAAAAAGAAAACCCTCTATTATAAGCTTTACTAAAAAGAAACTTGGAGAGGTATATAATGAAATAAACTTTTTGGAGAAAGAGATAGCTAAGCTTAATTAATCAAAAGAAGCCTTAAGGGAGGAGCTAAAGATAACACAAGAAGAGGCATAGTGTTCTTGTCAGAAAAAATAGCCTTAAAGAATTTTTCTCAAGAATTTTATATTGAATATGGTGAGTCTATCTTTCTAATAAAGACCATTGGGGACAAACTCTTTTTATCCATATCTAACCTGTATTTTTTAACCTCTCTAGAGGAATATAGGTGGACTTTAGTGAGTTGTTCTTTAATGGTTAAGTTTCTAACTTCAAAGATGTCATCCTTGCAAAAGCTGCAATGGCCAAATATGGTGTCTACCTTGCTCAAAATTCAAGACTAATCATGTAAAAGTCCTTTTTATAGAAGTAATAATTAGTATTTCTCTTTTTTCCTTGGTCTTGTAAGGCTTTTCAACATTTAACAAATATTATAGTTTTAAGCCTTTAATTTGGCCCTCATGTCTTGCATTAATTTTTTATATATATGTTAATTTATATTGTCTGCTATCTTTTTTCTATTCATGAGTATTCCTTTATATGGATGTATAACATTTTGATACATTTAAGACTTCTTTAGCTAGTCTATATCATTGTATCCTCAGATAACCTAGATGAGTCCATGCCCTATACTTAGAAAAATATTGAAGGACTTTTTTAGATAGTCTGTATAGATCCAACACCAATGTTTAGAAATATTTTGAGATTTTAGCGAGTTTAAATGTTGTCTATCCTTTGATGGTGGAGTTTACCCCCTACTTAGAATAAAATGGAAATCTTGGTTATGGGTACACCCACAATTAGGAATTCATTTTTCTTTATTCTAGTTATTCATTAGAGTATCCCTAGTGAAATTGTGAGATGTTAATTGATATTGCTAAAAGAATGTGTGAGGTTATAATTGCATTACAGAATAGGAAATTTGAAAACAATCACTAGTGAATTGGTGAGAGGTCTCGAGACATCACCTAGAAACTAGTGTTATTGTACTATAGAGGCTTCAAACTCATTCCTTTGAGATTAAAAGACTATTGCTCTAAAGAGATCAAGTCAATCCCTTAAAGAGTTGAATAATTATTTGTCTAGGGAGATCTCATACCTATCCCTTAGAAATTGTAGGGCTATTGCTCTAAAAAGATGTCATACCTATCTTTTGGTGATTACGAGGTTATTTTCCTATGGAGATTTCATACCCATCACTTAGATATTGTAAGGTTATTGTCCTAGAGAGACCAAGTTAATTCTTTTGAGATTTGAAGGGTTATTGCCCTAAAAATATATCACACCACCCTCTAGAGATTATAGAATTATTACCATAGAGGAAACAAGTCAATCCCTTGAAAATTTCATAATAGGTCTATAGGCATCACCTAGAAAAAAAGAAAATATATTGTCATTTTAAATAAGACATTCATATATTATAAACCTTTTTTTTATTGACTATGATATATTTTCAAATGATCAGAGCATTAAACATAAGGGAGACTTTTTCCTTCCATATCTTACAAATGGTAAGTGTTTACCTTAACCACCCTTATAACTTTAAAAGGACAATCTCACTTAATACCAAATCTCCAAACTTAAATCTTATATTCTTGACTCTATCATTATTATATTAAGTAATTTTATACCATGTGGGATTCTTAAAAAAAAAAAAATAGATTGGCCTTAAGGCCTTACTCATTATCTTTTGAGGTATAATGAACTATCATATAGTTTGGACACTCAATCTTAGTTGGGATCATAGTCTTAATTCCATAACTGAGAAGAAATAAAGATTTACCAATAGATATCTCCTAAGTTATTCTATAAACATGAGATTTTGTTAAGCAATTTTGCCTATTTTGAGTTAGCTTTTTTTATTTTTATTTTCTCAAGTCCATTAAGCAAGACTTTGTTAGCCAATTTAGTGTAACCATTGGTTTAGGGATATGATATTAAAGAGAACATATGGTCAATGCAAAGCCTCTATAAATGCTCTCTCATCTTATAGTTGTCGAACTATATTTCATTATCTGTTATCATGATTTTAAAAGCCTAAATTGATAAGTGATATTTTTCTAGAAGAATGAGATTACTTTATTAATAGTAATCTCTAATAAGGCTTTCGCTTTTACCAATTTGGTGAAATAATCTATAGCTATCAAGATAAACTTTTCTTCCTATAGACTTAGGGAATGGACCTAGGATATCCACTTTTTCTTGAGCAAAAGGCCACAGGGAGACTATGATGATCATTTCTATAGAAGGCTGACAAGAGACTGAAGTAAATCTCTAACATTTATAACATTTCTTCACCAAGTCTATGGTACATAAAGCATGGTTGGACAGTATAAACATACTCTTATAGTTTCAACAACAAAAGCTTTAAAGCCTATGTGCAAGCCCTATATGCCCTTAGTATCTCACTCAAACATCATAAGTTATTTCTTCAAGATATAAGCATTACAAAAGTGAAGTTGAAGTGGATCTTTGATACAGTGTTATTAATGATACAATAACCCATTATTTTTCTAGTTAGAGGGCAGTCCCTAGTAAAATGTAATGTTTGCTAGGGTTCTTTAATTTTCCTTAATATTAATGAGAACAACCACAAGCTCTTGACCCATATTTGTTTTTTGCAAAACTTCAACCCAAACATCTATAAGAAGGTTTATAGGATTAAAACTTGCTAACTTAGACAAGAGATCTACCAGGTGGTTGTCTTTTCTTGGAATCTAAGTGATTAAAATGTTTTTTCCTCTATTTTTCTACGAGAAATAAAGTTGGACCATCTAAAGACATTGTTGTATGGTTAGTTATCTAACCTCATATATTCTTTATCATTAATCAACCATCAATTAAGAGTCATTATAGACTCAGAGGAGGTATGCATTCAAGGCTTTGACAAGGCTTAATCCTACTAGAATAACTGGATACTCTAACATAATATTCATTGATATAAATTGAAAACAAACTTTGTATTTAAATACTTATTCTTCAGGACTTATAAGTACTATCTTAGCTCCATTTTTATTAATATTAAAAGATCAATTAACATATATTTCCCAGGTGGGGATTGATTAGTACTTAAAAGTGCATTTTTATCATGGTTTTATATCATCATTTTGCACTTGAAGTATCAATAACTCCTTAATTAAAGCATGTTTTATAATAATATATCTAATAATATAAGATACCTTTAATTTATGGTAAACGTTCATTTTAAATGCAGGCCTATCACATAAATCAAAGGATTGATTGATTACTTTAAGAACTTAAATTGCAAAGATAAAGAGATAGTCAAACTTAGAAAAGAGATGTCGGTGCAATCCAAACCAAAAGACTGTTTGGTAATTGGGTCATATATGAAGCTATAGATCTCAGATTTAGGTCCACTTTATATGGATGGAAAGGTAAGATATAGGTCTACAACTTTCATATGGAGCCCAAGATCTAAAAAAGCCATTTTCAAGTCCAAATTGTAGCAATAACAAAGAAGCTCGAATCTATCCTCCAGCCCAAGCATTGTTTAGTAGTTTGGCCATATTTGGAATTCTAGAAGTCCAAATAAGCTAAATGTTTTACACAAGACAGTTGAGATAATTTCCTATAACTTTCATGTTTTTGAGTGGCTCTAGTTTTGACGTTATCAATGATGTTTTGGGCAGACAAGAGAAGATAAAGATTGTCACCAAGTCAAGAGTTGGTCACCCACTTATCAATTAGTCATCAAATCAATAGTTCCTAATTTTGGCCTATAAAAGGAGGCATTTGCCATGCATTTAGGCATCTTGGTGTCCAGATCAAGATCATGCTCTTCCTTTCTCTCTTTGTATTTTTTGTAATGTTTACGCTTTGCTTTCATTAATATCAAGTTTATGCCTTTCATTTCCTTTTACTTACTTAGTTAACTTTAATCTTGTTTATGTTCTTATTTTGTTTATTTATTTTTCTTTCTTTCATTATGTCTAGCTAAATTTATTATGTCAAGGTGAAAAGGTTACACTAATGGTGTAAGAATAAGTATAATGTAAACTTAATATGGACTTTAATGTTTGATACTAACATGTTTTATATTTGTTATCTTGTTCACTCTTTAATACTTTGCTTGTTAAATAACTAATCTTGATTTATGTTGTATAACACTTGGTACAACAAATGCTTGACACTTTCATAGTTCATGCTGTATGGTATAACCGACACCTAAGCTATAAAAGGAACTTGATTTGTTGTTAACATAAGTTATAATCATGAATGTTTGACGAGATTTACAAGTATTAGCATTAATCGAATAAGATGACTAATGTAATCATGTTAACAATCTATAATCTGATTGGAACCTCCTTTATGTGTGGTTTTCAATTGAATAATAAGAGTTTATATTATACTTGTTTGACATACCATTAGTGGAATCTCTAACCTTGACATTTGTTATTGTCATTATTTAATCGTTACATTAATATTTCTTCTCAAAGTTCTCATCTTCTTCTCCTTCTTTATTATTGTTATTGTTGTTGTTGTTGTTGTTGTTGTTGTTGTTGTTGTTGTTAATTTGTACAATTAACCTCCCTATGGTTCGACTGCGGTCTTGTCGGGTTATTTATTACTTTGACACTCCTGCACTTGGGAGAAGACATCAATCTTTTGGTCGTGTCAGGGATCCTCAGGGAGTGTTTTTTTGGACCTTCTAGTTTAGTAGGGGAAATGATTATTGCATATGGAGACTTAGAAATACCTATAAGCCCTTTGAATAAGCATTCAACAATGAAATTTACCAATATTTAACCTTTATATAGCTGGTCTGAGTCTGTAATAAAGTCTAAACTCTTCAAACTCAATTACCCATCTTACTAAGTTTTTAAAAATCTCTTGCTTATCGAGGATCTACCTTAAAAGTTGGTCTTATAGTACTAGAGGTGCTCACTAAAGCGAGGGTTATTTCCTTTACTTTTAAATATCTTGTTTTAGTATCATAAAATAGGTGTTATATTCCTTCTTCCTCTCTTAACAAAATTGCACTAATAATTTAGTGTCCACTCAAAGTTAAAAATGTTTCTTTAAGTCTTAAATAGTGGTAAAGTATGCTCTTTTAGCAAGTTATGAACTAATTAAGGGCAATCAATCTCTTTATGAATTGTTGATCCTTTTTTACTGACCAGTGAGAATTTATATCTAGAATGGCTTGAATCTTATCTCGGTTAGGCTCGATTCCTATGCTACTTATTAGAAAACTCAAAAACTTTCCTTTTTTTTTAATGGAAAAGACATATTTGGAAGGATTAAGCTTTATAAGATGATGGTCAAGCATAAAAAAAACTTTTTTTAAGTCTAGAAGATGTTGCTCAAAGATCATGCTCTTTGCTAGCATGTCATTAATATATATCTCTATAATCCTCCCAAGTTGGTTCTTGAATATTTTATTTACCATCTGCTACTAAGTAGTACTAGTATTTTTATTCTTGAAATGGTATAGCTTTGTAACAAAATGTTCTTTTTTCAATTATGAAAGCTATTTTTTCCTTATCCTTTGGGGGTATAGGGATTTGGTGATATTTAAAATTAGAATCCATAAAGCTTAGGTACTCAAAACCTACAATAAAGATAACCAACTAGACAATATTAAGGAAAGGATAACTATTTTTTAAGCAAACTTTATTAAAATCTATGAAGTTCACACATATTTGCCACTTGTTGCTTTTCTTGACCATTATCAATTATTTTAGCCAGGCAAGTTAAATAGCTTCCCTAATAAAACTAGCAGGCAAAACTTATCCATCTTTTATTGCTTTATATCTTTCATCCTTACAATTCCTTTTCTTCTAATGAACTACGTAAATAGTTAGGTCCACCTTCAACTGATGAGTGACTATTTTAGGAATGATTCCTAACATATTGGAGGTGCCTATTTCAAAATTAGATCTTCGAATATGGAAAAGCTCTATCAATGACTATTATTGTATTATTATTACAGTGGAGCTTACTCTTGTGACTTCATTTTCTCTTAAAGAGACATCCCTCAACTCTTTAACAACTTTGGTTCAAACCTCTACTATTCCTTTTGAGGACCCTTGTCAATCCAATGCTTAGGCTTTTTTACCCTTCAAGCATGTAAAGACACATTGCCTTGAGGTCATTTGATTCCTTCACACTATATCTACTTCTTTCTATGTTAGAACCTCTAATGCTAAATACTTGGTGATGATTGCAACATCAATATAATATCAAAGAGGTCCACCTAGAATGGGATTGTAAACCAAAGCTATGTCAATAACTAAGAAAGTTTGTTAAAGGGAAACACACTTAAAGGGAGTTCCAATAGTAACTTAGATTTCCAATACGCCTTTTACTAGCATACCTGAGCCTTTTATCTTGATGAAGGAAGTCTTCACCAAAGCTAGGCTTGAAAGAGGTATCCTTGTTTGTGCCATCACTTCATTGGAAAGGTTATTGACCACACTGTCATCATCCACTAACACTCAATAAACTTAATGGTTTGAAAGGATTAAGGAGATGAATAAGGCATCCTATTATAGGAAGGTTACTTTATATCCATTGTTAAGGGTAATGACAATGGGCTCATTCCACTAGTTCTGAAGATGAAAGTTCGTAAAGAACTTTTTCTTATACTTTCTCTTTCTTGTAATTTAATCACCCCTTATTAAGATGCTAACCAATATCATATTAATTTTGGGTAGTGCCTATATAGATTGGCCTGGACTCTTCCCTATTTTGCTCAAAATAGGAATATTTTTAGCTATCAATCGTTAATTTTTAAAAAAAAAAACATAACACTATTTTGTGTCATTTCTTTTATCTATATGAAACAGACAATACTTTTTAAAAGTTCGAGTATTGGGTGGAAATCTCATGGGTCGATGAGGATATTGAACAAAATTATACCTTTCATAATAGTATAAGGGTGTGATTTAATGGCATAGTATGTATTTCAGGGTAGGTCATTCATTCACTAACTTTCCTTTTCCAATTTTTCCTAAGGTTATATTCTCTTTTAGAAGAGTTATTATGCCTAAGAAATCTTTCTAATAATTTTTTTAGAGAAACTAGGAGGCCTATGGTGTAACACATTTGCTTCTTCCACTTGTATATAGTTTTATATGGCTTGCTTGACTTTTAACAAGATTCATTTTGGTAGAGCATTCAACTCTTTCCACAAAGTTCTCCTCTTTACTCTACTTATTATAGCCTTAGAAGCCACTAACTCAATTAATTTCTTGACCTTGAGCATTTTCTCATTAAACCTCCTTAGATATGCTCACGTGGACTCATCATATATCTTAGTAACCTAAAAAGTTATATGAAGCTTCTTTTAGCTAGGATACTTATGTTGAACCGCACTGCCAACTTGGTACAAAGGTTGTTAAAGCTTATAATAGAATCTGGCTCCATATTTTTTTACCATGCAATATTAATCCCCTAATGATTATGGGGAGGATCTTGCGCTTAACATAGCTGTCCTAGATGAGCAATTCCAGGTTGCCATGTATATTCTATAAGTGTTCCATTAGGCTAGCAAAATAATTATAGTCATCTAAAATCATCTTGGTGGAAGTATAATATTTAGATATATATGTACACAACATTCCTCTCAATAAACAAAAATCACAAGTGTGATAAAGGGTTGATAAGGGAATTTATAGCATGTATATTTTCCACTATTTATCCTTGATTTTGAAATATTTTAGATGTGTTGCACGATTAATTAGAATTTTGAATCCCTTTATGTACTATTGACCTCATGGGAAATTAATATGTTTTTAGATACTAGATTATTGAGTAGGCAGAATCTAGTAGTAAAGTCGAACAGTGATTGATTTTGGGCTACAAAAAAAGTTATACAACTTAGTTTTAGGCATTCATCACCATTTTGAAAATCTAAGATGAAGATTTACAAAATATATGAAAGGCATTGAACTCATTTTTACTATTTTAAAGCCCAAAGAGCGAGTCGAAAGAACAAGGATTGAATTAGACCTAAAATCCCTGGACTGATATGTTAATCCAAATGCTATCTCAAGTTATGGCCCATATCTCAACTCTCAGGGGTCTAAAAATTACAAGATCAGTATCATTAAAAAGAAGATTCAATTTTCTATAAATGCTCTAGAAATAAAGATCATTTAATTTGTAAATTTTTTGCCTAAATTTTGACCCTAATATCTGGATACAAACAAATACAAAAAAAAAAAGAAACTTTCTTCTTTCCATTAAAGGGAAAGAATGCCAAAATATATAAGACATCTGGGAGATCAGTTAGGGTAAGAAGGAGATAAGAAAAGAATATATAAGACATCAAAAAGAAGATAAGAGACACCATAAAAAGTCAGATGAAAACAAAGGAAAACAAGGGTCAAAAAATCAAAGCATATTGGAAGACATCTAACTATTCTATTGCTATTCTTTATTTTTTAGTGATGTCTATCACATTAAGTTTGTTTCTCTTTAATTCAACTAAGGAGTAGACTCTTGTTCTAGGATTTTTTATGTAACCTTCTATGAATATATAAATAAGTTCTTTGATTGAATTAATACACTAGTTGTTTAGCATTTCATTCTATGTTTAATATGCGTGTATGTTTAGTTAACGTTTGCATGATTAGGGATTCAATTTGTGATTGAGAAGTGATAATTGTTTTAGCAATTGTTTGAAATACCTTAAGAAACTTATAGGATAGAGATACCCTAGGCATTTTTATAATTGTTAAAGGTTTTATGATACTTAATAAATTTTGACAAGTTTAAATTTTTTGAAAAGTATATGAAGTTTGCTTACCGAAATAATTCATTAATACTTGGGAAAGATTAATGTTTAAATTAAAAAAGCATGATTATCAACTCTAGGAATAATTAATTCAATTAAGAAATTTCACATAGGAATGTTACGATAAGTCAGAAATCCTAGAATCCATTAGAATTGAATTCAATAATATTTAATTAGTTGGTTGTTTATTAATTTTTGTTTCGTAAACTATCTCATTCGATTCCTCAAATAGATCATAATTTAAAATACTTTGGTAATTAATAGTAATTTTTACAAATCCTCATGGGACGATGCTTTACTCATCATTTTTTACTTGTTACGATTTATGCACTTGCAAAATAAATCAATAAGTTTTTGACATCGTTGATAGAAATTTTAGATAAAATTATTAATAATATCAATACGACTTAAATTTGATAGAAGTTTTTGGCATCGTGGATGGTTTAATTTGGCCATGAAGAAGTATGGCTTCAAACAAAGCAATTTAGATCACTTTATTCCTAAAACATTAGGGGGAAATGGTAATTGTCCTTTTAATTTATGTTGATGATATGATAAGTACAAGAAATGATGAGGAGCAGATCTCGAGCTTGTAAGAACATTTGGTGATTGAGTTCGAAATGAAAAACCTTGGAGGACTAAATATTTTTTGGGGATTGAAGTGGCTCGATCAAGTAAAGGGATATTTCTCTCACAAAGAAAGTATGTACATGACCTACTAGCTGAGACAAGTATGCTCGATTGTAAACTAGCAGACACACCAACAGTCCAAAACCACAAACTAGGTGAGCATCCAAATCAAATACCTACTAACAGAGAAAGGTATCAGTGACTAGTTGGGAAGTTTATGCATAACCCAGACATACTCGACCAGACATTGCCTATATTGTAAGCTTGGTGAGTCAGTTTATGCATAGCCCAAGTGAAGAGCACATGGAAGCTGCATTTCGTATCTTACGATATTTGAAGGCATCTCCAAAAAAAGGGCTTATGTTCAAGAAGTATAACCACCTAAACATTGATGGGTATACAGATGCAGATTGGGTCGGAAACATTGTTAATAGAAAGTCTACTTCTAAATATTTCACCTTTGTTGGAGGAAACTTAGTCACTTGGAGAAGTAAGAAACAAAAAGTTATGGCATTATCTAGTGCAGAGGCTGAGTTTTGTGGCATGGCCAAAGGACTTTGCGAGCTTCTTTGGCTAAGGGAGTTAGTGGAAGAAATTGGCTACTCATTTAGGCCACCTATGAGGCTGTTTTGTGATAATAAAGTATCTATACAAATCACACAAAATCCGGTTCAACATGACAGGACAAAACATGTTGAAATAGATTGACATTTTATCAAAGAAAAGCACGAGGCCAAGATAGTTCAATTCCCATTTGTAAAATCAAAAAACCAATTAGCGGATATTCTCACAAAAGTTGTTTCAAGCAAGGTGTTCCATAACTCGCTAAACAAGTTAGGTATTGAAGACATCTATACACCAACTTAAGGCAGAGTGTTGGCATGAAGTGTCATTAAGATTAATTGCTGAAATTATGAGGATAGAATCTATTAGCTCCACAAAATATATATCACCATGATTCTAAAATATATATCAACATGATTCTAGTTAAATTCTATGTAAATAGTTATTACTTTCCATACTTAGCAGCTATATATATGATATTGCTTGTATTCAGAACATAAATAATAATAAGAATATATCATGGTAACAAAATTTCATTATATTACATACAAGCATATTATAGTGATAATTTATCATATAGGTATGCAATTTAGGTCCATTAAAAAACACATAATTTACAACTTTTAAACACATTACAACTGTTATCAATTCTTCACCTTTTTGGTTGGTCGCCTTTGCCTCCATACATCCTAATTTTTCAATTCAATTGAACAAACTTCTTACTTTCTTTAATCATTTCATCATCTGCAACAATAATTAACAACCAATTCCAATTTCCTCCAAATTTCATCGAAAAACCTTAAATCCTAACATGTAAGAATTCAATTAGATTAAAACATTACTCTACAAGAAATTTATCCAAGGGTGTAAAAACATCTTACCAAGCAATAATTATGGCTCCAAACACTCTGAAATCAAAATTTCGAACTCTTCTCCATCCTCCAAAATTTTCGCCCTTTCTCCTCCTCTCACTTGATTTCTCCTCACCAATTTAGTGATTAATGTGTTTAATTCTTGTAATTTTCAAGATTTTCTGTCAATCTTATGTTTTTCCAAGGCTTTTCACTACTCTTCCCCAGGCAAAATGAAAAAAAAATATCTTCCCCTCTTTTTCTTTCTTAATGGCCGGCATATATAGATTTCTCTCCTCTCTTTATATTTTTGTTCTCTTTTATTTTTCCATAAATTTTAATAATTTTCAAACTAAGAAACTAACCACGCATACATAGAAGTTCCAGTAAAGGTATTCACATGCTATCTTCTTTTTATTGGATAATAATACGTCGAATCATTATTCTATTTTCTATAGCTAATCATGATTCATATTTCCTTTCAAGATCAGCCACTTCACAATATATACGAGTTATAATACAAGATTAGCATCTTGACTGACTTATGTAATCTCTTTCCTTAACCGCATACATGTAGACACCAGATTAGCCATAAATACGAGTTATCCTAATGCCGCCATCTTATTACGGTGAGCTTCATCTTTCCAGGTAAAACTTTCCAGGTAAGTCAGTGATCAATAAGTTGTTTAAATACCTTTATTGCTTAATGATACAAGGCAGACAACCCAACTCTCTACCACACACAAGCTCCTGCTTTTGTCTCTAATTTCCAGTTTCTGCATCTTAAATTTATTTACTAAACTAACTGAAGTATAGGTCCCCTAATACACATACGATCAAACTTTGTTTTTGCAGGTAACAATCATCCATAATGTCCCAGTTCGTTGTCAATAGCGGAAAGCTCATGAAATCATTTGAAGTTTTTGAAAAATTAAATCCTGGAGACTTTGGAATAAATAATTCCAAACATCCTCTAATTAAAGTCTATGGTAACAAATGAAACCAAATTATAACCAAATTAGAATCTTCAATTGATCTTGAGTATATGATTTTCTTGATCTCCTCTAATGTGGAAACACGGTTGATTTGTTTCTAATTACTTCAAAATACTCTTTATATTATATTATTTAATAGTAACTTGTTTAGAAATTAAAGCAAAATGAGCTAGAATGATAGCTTGGCAGCTTTCGAATCCTAACAGTGTAAGAAAAGAAATTGCTTTATTAGGAATACACCCTGAATATTTCAAGCTCAAGATATAAACAAGTTGAAGAGATGTTATTCTTTTTGGGAGAATGAAATGATGATCAACAATTCAGGCATATGGAACAAGAGAGAGAGAAAGTGCGAAGACATGAGTACGAAGTTAGCAAGAATTAATCATAGCTATTGGGATGTGGTGGTCACTCTTGCAATATTTCACATTTCCAAATCTAGAGCAAGGAGACCATACAAATTGTTGAGTGGTTGTCAAACAAAGGATAAATTAAAAGGTTTCCCTTGGGTAAGCAACTCCTGTTATCATACCTACCTACGAAGTTAGCAAGTCTTGTTGTCTCAAACATGGTACTGTAAATGGAAAATAATAGTGGCTCTTGCTGTCTTGTTGAGTAGCTTGCCTCAGCTAAAACGAAACTAGGAAGAAGAAAAAAAAAAAGAAGAGGAGAGATTTACACAATTTCATTTGAAAATGGAGATCAATGATTAGCATCTTTAAGGAAAGCTTTGTTTCCTAAGACAAGGCACCAATAAAAAAAGAGTTTGGTGACATGGTTTAGATTATTAGAGAAAAGTGGTATCTTGAAAGTAATACGTGAGGTGATCTTGTTGATTGGTAACGAATCCACTTTAATTTTAATTAAATTCCTTTACTTTTTTGTTTGATTGTTAAGAAAACTCGAAAAATATGAATGGAGTTTGTACAAAAATAATTAACATATCAAGACCAAAACAATAACACGTTAGCCTGGCACTCATATTATTCATGTTCCTGATTTCCTTGCAAGGAAAGAAAAATATAGTGGCAAAACTCTAGGATTTGATAGTTTTATTAACAAAAAATTTTATTGATATTTACATTTTAGTTTGTCAGTATTTATTTTACAGACAAGCTCACAAATAAAAATATTTTATTAAAAAAACTCTTCTTTGTAATTTTTGATTTGTTGTTGAGTCTATCAATAATAAATATACTAATAAATTTACCACTGGAAAACGCATAAAAAAAAATTATTCACTTCATTTTGTCGATATTTCTATTGTTAAATTTAACATATCACTAATAAGAAAACTATGTATTTTCAAAAGTATTTTTATTTTTCTATTGATATATTCATCAATAAATATAATATATTACTAACAAAGTATCATCTTTAATATTATTGGTAAGTTAATTGTAGTAGTGATATTTGCAGTAATGTTTTTTCAACTCTCTAGAATATATCGATAAACATGGTCTATTGATAATACTATTATTTAAAAAATATATTGAACAGGAGTAGAAAAATAATTAAGATAAATTAAAATAATATAAAAATCAAATATTTATTACATATTTCAATATTTGTATGTTCAAATATAATAAATCTAAAATAAAAGTGGCACTGAAGGAGGAGGAAGAGGAGAAGGTGTGTTATCACTAAGACCATAGGGTCAATTAGGGGTTGTACATGTACCACTCATTTATTATCTCATCTTCATTACCATTTAGTGGAGTTCTTTATGATCAATAGTGAGTCATTTATATCTTTTATTAGGATGGGTCATCTGATCCTGTACTCGTCGGTCTAACATCACCATGAACTTTAAAGTTTGAGTGTTCAGAACCAATTGCAAGCACCCAACAGTCGAAACACTATGGTCATTCATAATTTCTTGACTATAATGTTAAAGAGTTTGTACACCTGACTTTTATTGGGTCCATCAGATGATTCTCCCTCCAACCATAAATTTAGATCGAGATCTAAATTGGTTAAAGGATATTTACTGTATCTCTCATTCAACTAGCTACTATATGTATCTTGGAAAGAAAAAATAAATTAATAAAATTCAACGAAATAATAACTTAATAGAAAATTAGTGGAAAACCAACATACCACAAAGTGCTTAGTTGGCTACCTATGAACTATTGCACTCCTTTTTGGCAATCATCATTCCACACATGTGTTTCAACAAAAAGCTCCATTAGCCTTGGCTTGCGTCCAAGAATTGTAGCTTGTAGATAAAAATATTATCAAATAAATATATTTATATAAAAAAAAAATGTAACAAAAAAAATTTTACCATCTGTTTTGCATGTGAATTGAACAAAACAAAGCCACAAGTGTTTGTGGTAATAGAACTATAAACACGCCAATTTTAGTTCTCCATACTAAATTATAACCATTGCATGAAACCCGTAGATTTTACATGCTGAATGTATTCTGCTCATATAGCCTCCAAGATGTATAACAATTTAAAATTCTTCCAAACCACCACGTCATTTCAGCCTAGAATTGCTCGCTTTCTTCCATATATTTTTTTGGTTTTCTTTTATGCCTCGTGCCACAAAATCATGCAACTTATATGATAAAAATGAATCTTACGTTAGTAAATAAAAAATAAAGTTGTAATATTTGGAATAAACAAAAATCATATTGATTTTGATCTTACCTAGTAGCAGTATGATTCTATTAAACCCTTTTTAAAACATTATCATCAACACTCTCCCATTCAAATTTTCTCTTGTAGTAAAAATTTATAAATTTAAAATTTTAGTAATTTCAATAAACTAATTAAACTAACATAATAATAAAAATATTTAAGTTAATATAAATTTAAACTTTGAAAATCATGCATCGACTTATGGTTTCCATTTAGAATGTTTGGAAACCTAACTCTATTGAAATAATAGAATTTACATAAATGATTTAAAACTAGTGTTATTGTTCTCACAACTTTAATATTTTTAAACTTGAAATTGAATTTGTTAAATGATTTTTTAAAAAAAAAATTATTAAACATGTCATTGAGAAAGCAAAACAAACTTACACTAAGATGTCATCTTTTTACTGGCATTGTACTTGCTAGTAAATGGATATTGTTGTGAAGAGAGACCTCCTTTGATATTGTGGCATCACACTTGAAGAGCCATCATCGTGAGTTGATGTTTATGGCTCAAGTACCTTTTCTTAGTCGACAACTAATGACTCGTGGTTGTCAGCATCATTGCTAGAAGAATTGGCAACGATCTTGTCCTCACAATGTGAAATAGACTTTTCCCTAGACATCTATACAAATTAATGGATAAAAAAAATTAAATAATTTCTATTTAAAAAAAATAAGTAGCATCTCTCTTATATAAGAAGCTACTTAAAATTTTTAAACTTGCAAATACATAACATATATACCACAAACCAGTTGATTTTATTCAAATTCTTCCAACAATTTAGAATAATTCAGTTTTGTAGAAAATTCTCATTTTTTATATGATAATATTTTGAATCCTAAATTTAAAAAATAAAAAATAATAATTAAAATTAATCCTACTCATTTAATTGAAATTGAACAACAAAATTGGAAAAAATAATTAAAATTCAATAAAATAATGCAAAAATTATTTCAATAGCAACTAAAATTCAACACAATTATTAATTCAAACAATTATTAATAACATAAAATTGAACAAAAGTAATGACTAAAACAATAATGCAAAAAAAAAAACACACAATAAAAGAAGAAAAAGGTATAAAAATTCTTAACTTAATGGCTTGTTTAATTTAGGTTGAGAATTACAAAAATCAAAATAAACAAAATAAATGAAAAGAGATTCTTAAAAAAACCAAAAATAAAAAAATAAAGAAAGACAATATATCATAGGATGAGAAGAGAAGAGGATGCTTGATTTTGGCTCATGAATAGTTGAGAGATAGAAAAGAAGAGAAGAGGAAAGGAGAAGTGACGTTACCATATTATTCAATAATTTCACCTACATTTACCTAATATTTTGTCCATGTTTTACATGTAAAATGCCTTGATATTCTTTGTTTTATATTTTGAAGGTATTTTTGGATGAAAGATGCAAAAAGGAGTAAATTGGAGGTAATTAGCAGATTTGACGTTCAGTAGATGTTTTATGCAGAGCATGAATTCTAGATATCGAAATAAAGTAATTCTAGTGGCGCTAAAAAGCTAACATCCATACCTTTTTGTAAATGTAATGCAAGAAAAATGAAAAGAGAAAGATCATGAAAATCACATCCTTCAAAGTGAAATCTTTCATTCTGCTACTATTGACCTTTGTCCATTCAAAATTTAATATCTGGATCTATAGAAGTCCAAGTGGTACAAACTTAATTTTGTTGGATTCCTGATTCAAAGTTCTATGAACAGTCCAAATTTCAGCCAAAAAACATATTATATGAGGGAGATATGATTTTTCAAATATAACAACTAAATTCTGCTAGTAAACAGGTTTTATGAAGAAACGAATCCAAATTATGTTCTGAAGCTTCTAAACAGACATCCAAGTTTTTATATCAGTAATTTAGCTCCTTTAAGTCATAACTTAAAGATTGCATACAAGACTATTTCTTTTTTTTAGGAAAAATAGTTATTGAAGTATTTAAATATAAACTGTCAATTTAAGGGAGGACTAGTTTGTAAAATAGAGACTAAAGTTTCTTAGGATATAAAAAGAATGAGAGAAGAGAAGGGTGGCAGCCACCCAAGAGGAGAAAAACGCCCCCTCTAAGAAACTAAAAATTATGCATTCTTCATTATTTAGAAGTAGTTGTTCAATAGTTATGCAAGGTTAAGCTCTATTCTTGGTTGCAAGGACACAACAAACCTTCAGATTTCAAGAATCATAAGATTTATTCTTCCTTTTATTTTCAGTTTATGTTATGAATGATTATAATTGTTTCCTATGCATATTTCCTATGATTGTTGGTGATGATTGCTAGAGCAGACTCTAAGTTATTATTGTAAACAATCTATTGCTAAGTTTAATATCAAAACTGAAATTGTGATATATGAACTTGTGAAGCAACTAAACTTAATAATTATAGCGAAACTACATTATTAAACTTAGGGAGAACATTTGAACAAAGTGACACAAGCTGCGGACAGCTTGAATGTTAATCTTGATGAAATAATCTAGTTCTTAAAGCTGCTATTAAATTGAATCATTAGTGTAAACACTTTGATTATTTGTTGGTTAGGATTAGTTATATGACAGATCTGTTAATTAATCAATGTTAAGAAAAGATAAAATTTCAGAACATAAACTGCAATTTTAGTTCCAAGGATCGATTCTAATTTATGTTGGTGGATGTGTGCTTGCAACCAAGGTTTGTTTTCTTTATAAATTTTGATTTCAATTGATTTTGTTTGCTAGTTTAATTTCTTCCATAATTTAGATCATCACAAATCAAAACCCCCCAATTGCATAATGTATAGCATAAAAATCTGAACTAAATCTTCCTTGTAGGATTGACTCCTTGCTTGCTGTATACTATCTTGCGTGTTTTAAGTTAGGGTAATTAATTTGTGTGACCGCAACATCGCAACAAGAAGCCCTAACTATTCTACCCATGGTCTTTTTATTTTAGGTTTTACCAATAAAATTACTGATGGAATATTAAAAATTAAGATTTTTAAAATTTCCATCTGTAAATTTGTCTATGAAGTTAAATTGAAATTTTCAATTTGCATAAATTTTTTTAGAAACCCCTCCAACTATTATCGATTGTTTTTCATTATGTCGATGATTATGTTAGTAAAAGAGAAAATAGTCAACAGTCAAATAAAGCATTAATTGTTAGAGCGTTGGAATTTTCATTCTATCGATGATTTCATTAGAAAAAAAGCATTAATTTTCAGCTCCTTAAAAAGCGAACAATTTCCATTGCCACTAAAATATACTGACTACACATTCCGTTAGTATATCTGTGTGTAATAAACATCATGAATTGTGTAAAAAAAAAGGAAATAATTCTCATCGTTATTGGAATATACCGACAAAAACATTATGTTAGTATACTCATGTGTAATGAACATAATGAATAGTGTCAGAGAGAAGGGGAATAATTATCATCACCACTAGAATAAATTGATGGAGACATTCTTCACTATATCAATTTGTAATTGTCACACCCTCGCAAGCAAAGTGCGGCATCGCGATGACCCTCAATTGATTTCAAGTATTTTTTTTGTTTATTGTGTAAAGGAGTTGCCACATAATATTTTGATCACTAGGAATGCTAACTAATTTTTTAGAGATTCAAAGGCAAAGGGCTAGTTGCGTGAAGGGAAGGTATTAGCACTCCTAGTATAAGCTCCTTGATGTTTGCTTTACATTATAATTGCTATAACGTTTGGCGTTTTCTAATCTCATTATTTTTTCTAGGTTTAATTTAAAATAAATTTATTAAGATAGAAATCCAAGAAAATTCCATGTGCTTTAAAAACTCTTTTTTTTTCCCTTAGTATTTCAAGAGTTTACGACTCGTAAATCACAAGGAGGGATAAAAATTTAGAAATCTAAAATGCTTTAAAAACCTATTTTTACCTTAGTATTTTATACTCTCACGGCTCATAAACTATAAAGTAAAAAACAAATTAAAATATCCTCGATTATAATCAAAGCTTCTTTCAAGGATGTGTGATGACTTATTATCCCTATAAAATTATTTTGGATATTTAACACTTTGGGTTTTTTTATTCAAATATTAACAGTGAATAATAACAAGTTATTCCCATTAAATATTTTGGATATTCATCTCTTTGAGATTTCATTATCCAAACATTAACGGTGAATAATAGATAAATTCCCCCTAAAATAAACTTTTTTATTTTTTTAAAATATTGGCTAATGCCCTTTGGAATTTTATAAATATGTTATAAAATTCAGAAATATAAGAAAATAATTTTTGTTGTATTTAAGAAATTCATACAAAAACAAATTTTCCAAACTTCCAATATTTTTTATATATAAAAAAAACGTTTAAAACATGTTATGGTATTGGTTGTATGCAACACACAAGAAAATATTTTTTTGATATATATGTATATTTGTCACATTTGCGTTGAAAACAAGGTATTCTAAATACAAGATTTCTATTTTTATAATACAAAAAAAACACACAAAAAATAAATATATATTGCCTTGCCCGGTTACTGTTTAAGTGAATTAAATTTCACTTAAACAGTAACAAATGCAACTAAGAATGCATGGAAAAGTTGGGAATAAAAGATAGCTTACCTTGTCTGCTGGCGATGCTTTTTTTTTTTCAATCCTCAGTTGTTTGCATTCGTCTGGCATTCTTTTGTGTTGCTTGCCTCTTTCTCCTTTCTTTTCCTTGTTTTCTTCTCTTATTTTTCCCTTCTTCTTTGTTCTGCTTTCCTTTTCTTGAAAGATGGCATTGAGATGGATGAAGATGACAGGTGACACGATGAAAAGGTTGATGTCTTCTCCCAAGTGCAGGAGTGTCGAAGTAATAAATAACTCGGCAAGATCGGGATCGAACCACATGGAGGTTAATTGTACAAATTATAAACAACAACAACAACAACAACAACAACAATAAAGAAAAGGAAGGAGAAGAAAAAGAAGATGAGAACTTTGAGATGGACTATTAACGTAAAGATTTAACAACGATAACAATAAATGTCAAGGTTAGAGGATCCACTAATGGTATGTCAAACAAATATAGTATAAACTCTTATTAGTAAAGTGGAAACCACACACAAAGAAGGTTCCAATCAAATTATAGATTGTTAACATGATTACATTAGTCATCTTATTCAATTAATGTTAATACTTGTAAATCTCGTCAAGCATTCATGATTATAACTTATGTTAACAACAAATCAAGTTCCTTTCATAATTCAGGTGTCGGTTATACCATAGAGTATGAACTATGAAAGTGCCAAGTATTTATTGTACCAAGTGTTATATAACATAAATCAAGATTTGTCATTTAACAAGCAAAGTATTAAAGAGTAAACAAGATAACCAATACAAAACATGTTAGTATCAAACATTAAAGTCCATATTAAGTTTATACTATACTTATTCTTACACCATTAGTGTAACCTTTTCACCTTGACATAATAAACTTAGCTAGACATAATGAAAGAAAGAAAAATAAATAAACAAAATAAGAACATAAATAAGATAAGAGTTAACAAAGGAAATGAAAGGCATAAACTTGATATTAATGAAAAAAACATAAAAATTACAAACATTACAAAGAGAGAAAGCAAGAGCATGATCTTGATCTGGACACTAAGATGCCTAAATACATGGCAAATGCCTCCTTTTATAGGCCAAAATTAGAAATTATTGATTTGATGACTAATTGATGAGTGGGTGACCAACTCTTGACTTGGCGACAATCCTTATCTTCTATTGTCTACCTAAAATGTCATTGATAACGTCAAAATTGAAGCCACTCAAAAACATGAAAGTTGTAGGAAATTGTCTCAGCTTTTTTATGTAAATAATTTAGCTTATTTGGACTTCTAGAACTCCAGATATGGCTAAAATACTAAACAGCGCTCAGCTAGAGGACAGATTTGGGCTTTTTTGTTGTTGCTACAATTTGGACTTGAAAATGGTCTTCTTAGATCTTGAGCTCCATATGATAGTTGTAGGCCTATATCTTACCTTTCCATCCATATAAAGTAGACCTAAATCTGAGATCTATAGCTCCAGATGTGACCCAATTATAGAATTGTGTTCCGGTTTGGATTGCACCGACATCTCTTTTCTAATTTTAGTCATCTCTTTGCCCTTGCAATTTAAGTTCTTAAAGTCATCAATCAATCCTTTCATTTATGTGATAGGCGTGCATTTAAAATGAACATTTACCATAAATTAAAGGTATCTTATATTATTAGATATATTATTATAAAACATGCTTTAGTTAAAGAGTTATTGATACTTCAAGTGCAAAATGATGATATAAAACCATGATAAAAATGCACTTTTAAGTCTTAATCACACCCCCTAACCAGCTTATTACTAGTCTCTAGTAATCAAAGCGTTAAAATAGAAAAACAATTTCCAAATTCCACAAAGCAAGGTATTCATCATTTAACTTCCATTATTCTATCTAGATAAACAAACTCTCATTACATTTATATAACTGCTCAATACCTTTCTTTTATACTCAATGTATCAACACATAATTATAGGGCTTTTCTTGAAAGAAAACAAAATTTTTGTTATAATGTTTAAGGTTAACTTCCTTGGGTTGGGATTATTATTTTTGTCTTTTTTTTAAATATATATACATATAATTTAAAAACACCATGCATCTTTAACCCATGTAACAAGCTTTTGGCTAATGACTCCCAAACCAGTTGGTCTTAGGGCATTAGGTGTTGAGACACCCCTACGAGCTTAATAACTCGGGTCGCAGATACTGATATGTAAATAGTGCAATGTTTGATTCCCTTAAGCTTTTCTCCTCAACCCATGTAATAAGCGTTGGTTCAATAACTCCCAAGTCAGTTGACTTTAGGGTATTAGGTGTTAAAACACCCCTTCGGGCTTAATTGCTTAGGTTAGGGAGGCTACGAAACCAAACTTATCTATATTTTTATTATCATCATTCTTTTTTTTCTTTTTTTTTTTGTTTTTTTTCTTTTTAATTATATACTATCCCTTTTTCTTAGTTGTTACCTTTAACAAAAGAACATAAATAATGTAATGATTAGTACTTAAAAGTGCATTTTTATCATGGTTTTATATCATCATTTTGCACTTGAAGTATCAATAACTCCTTAACTAAAATATGTTTTATAATAATGTATGTAATAATATAAGATACCTATAATTTGTGGTAAATGTCTATTTTTAATGCAGGCCTATCCCATAAATGAAAGGATTGATTGATGACTTGAAGAACTTAAATTGCAAGGATAAAGAGATGGCCAAACTTAGAAAAGAGATGTCGGTGCAATCCAAACCGGAATACTGTTCGGTAATTGGGTCATATCTGGAGCTACAGATCTCAGATTTAGGTCCAATTTATATAGATGGAAAGGTAAGACATAGGCCTACAACTTTCATAGGGAGCCCAAGATTTAAAAAGGCTATTATCAAGTCCAAATTGTAGCAACAACAAAGAAGCCCGAATCTGTCTTCCAACCCGACCACTGTTCGGTATTTTAGCCATATCTGGAGTTCTAGAAGTCCAAATGAGCTGAATGTTTTACACAAGAAAGCTGAGACAATTGCCTACAACTTTCATTTTCAGCTGGCTCCAATTTTGACGTTATCAATGACGTTTTGGGCAGACAAGAGAAGATAAGGATTGTCACCAAGTCAAAAGTTGGCCACCCACTTATCAATTAGTCATCAAATCAATAGTTCCCAATTTTGGCCTATAAAAGGAGGCATTTGCCATTCATTTAGGCATCTTGGTGTTCAGATCAAGATCATGCTATTTCTTTCTCTCTTTGTATTCTTTGTAATGTTTATGCTTTGCTTTCATTAATATCAAGTTTATGCCTTTCATTTCCTTTCCTTTACTTAGTTAACTTTTATGTTCTTATTTTGTTTATCTATTTTGCTTTCTTTTATTATGTCTAGCTAAGTTAATTATGTCAAGGTGAAAAGGATACACTAATGGTGTGAGAATAAGTATAATATAAACTTAATATGGACTTTAATGTTTGATACTAACATGTTTTATATTTGTTATCTTGTTCACTCTTTAATACTTTGATTGTTAAATGACTAATCTTGATTTATGTTGTATAACACTTGGTACAACAAATGCTTGGCACTTTCATAGCCCATAATGTATGGTATAACCGACACCTGAGCTATGAAAGGAACTTAATTTGTTGTTAACATAAGTTATAATCATGAATGCTTGACGAGATTTACAAGTATTAGCATTAATTGAATAAGATGACTAATGTAATCATGTTAATAATATATAATCTGATTGGAACCTCCTTTGTGTGTGGTTTCCAATTCAATAATAAGAGTTTATACTATACTTGTTTGATATACCATTAGTGGAACCTCTAACCTTGACATTTGTTATTATCATTGTTTAATTGTTGCATTAATATTTCATCTCAAAGTTCTCATCATCATCATCTTCTTCTTCTTCTCTTTCTTTATTATTATTATTACTATTATTACTATTATTATTATTATTATTATTATTATTAGTACTACTACTACTACTACTACTACTATTATTATTATTATTATTATTATTATTATAGTTGTTGTTGTTGTTGTTGTTATTGGTGTTGTTATTATTGCTATTATTGTTGCTTATAATTGTTGTCTATAATTTGTAGAATTAACCTCCCTGTGGTTCGACCCCGGTCTTGCCGGGTTATTTATTACTTCAACACTCCTGCACTTGGGAGAAGACATCAACCTTTTAGTCGTGTCAAGTTTTTGGCGCCGTTGCTGGGGAGGTAAGTCCTTGTATAAATTATAATATTTATTTTACTTTCTCTTTTCACTTTTCTTGTATATAACTTTATTTCTTTTCTCTTGTTTCTTCTTCTTTTGTTTTCTTTTTCTTTTTATTCTATTCCAACACGTGCATGAGAGTGTGGTCACGTACATCAAGTGGTAAACTTTGTAGGATATCCTCATCATTTTCAGAAAATATGGCCGAAGAAGATAATCAATCACTTCATAATGAAAATAATGAGAACAACCGTGCTAGAACACTTAGAGACCACATGAATCCTACAAGAACAAGTGCACCATCATGCATAGTTTTTCCTCCCGATGCATCTCATTTTAATTTTAAACCAGGCATTATTCAACTTTTACCTTCTTTTCATGGTTTAGAATTGGAAAATCCATACTTGCATTTAAGGGAATTTGAGGAGGTGTGCAACACATATAATAACTTAAATTGTAGCATGAACACCATCAGATTAAAGCTTTTTTCTTTTTCATTAAAAGATAAAGCTAAAACATGGCTATAAAATTTGAGACCAGGATCCATTCGTGCTTGGGATGAAATGCAACAACAGTTTTTAAAGAAGTTTTTCCCATCTCATAGAACAAACTCTTTCAAGAGACAAATCACCACTTTCACTCAAAAACCAGGAGAAACATTTTACAAATGTTGGGATAGGTATCGAGACTTGCTTAGTACTTGCCCTCATCATGGTTTTGAAACATGGAGATTGGTTTCACATTTCTATGAAGGGTTAACACCTAAAGATAGGCAAATGGTTGAATTAATGTGCAATGGAACTTTTGAAGATAAAGACCCTGATGAAGCAATGGAGTACTTAGACTTGTTAGCTGAAAATGCTCAAAATTGGGACACCGCGGGTACTTATGAAGGACCGAGTAAAACTCAACCTCATACATCTAGTGGAGGTATGTACAACCTTAGGGAAGATCATGACCTTCAAGCCAAGTTTGCATCTTTAGCTAGAAAAGTCGAGGCACTAAAATTGAAAAAGAGTGGTCAATTAAAATCTATTGAAAACATTGTGTGTCAAATTTGTGAAACAAATGAACACTCAACCAACGATTGTCCAACCTTGCCTTCTCTTAAGGAATGTCTCCATGAACAAGCCCATGCTTTAAACAGTTTCCAAAGGCCCAACCATAACCCATACTCCCAAACATACAACTCTGGTTGGAGAAATCACCCAAATTTCAATTGGAAGAGTGAGAACAACAATGCACAAACTTCACAACCACCATTTCAAGCACACCATAATTTCCAAAATTCTCATGGATATGCACCTCCTTATGCTCCACCTCCTAGAAGAAATCTTGAGGAAACATGGCATGCATTCATTGAAAAGCAAGAGACAATCAATACTTAACTTGCTCAAAACATGACAAATTTTAAAGATACTCTTGCTAAATTAACATCTGCTCTCAGTTTTCAAGAGAAAGGTAAGTTTCCATCTTAACCACAACAAAATCCCAAGGGGCAATACAATGCAAATGCAAGTAGTTCTGAAAGCCAACATATGGATCAAGTCAAATCAGTCACTACTCTGCGCAGTGGTAAGATTATTGAAAAACCCTCTCTTGAACCTTATGAGAAAGATGATGAGTCAATCTCTGAGGGTAAGGAAGGGGATGAATCTGAAAATTGCAAAGAAACGACTGATTCACCGCTAGCACTTCCATTTCCTCAAGCCATGACCAAACAAAGAAATGTCAATCACAACTCTGAAATTTTTGAAATTTTCAAACAGGTAAGGATCAATATACCTTTGCTGGATGCTATTAAACAGGTTCCTTCCTATGCTAAATTTTTGAAAGATCTCTGCACTGTGAAGAGGAAACTGAATGTGAAAAAGAAAGCCTTTCTAGCCGAACAAGTAAGTGCTATTCTTCAAAACAATAATGCTTTGAAATATAAAGACCCTGGTTGTCCTACAATTTCTTGCTTTATTGGAGAACATAAAATTGAAAGAGCCTTACTTGATCTTGGTGCTAGTGTGAATTTACTTCCATATTCAGTTTTTCAGAGTCTCAATTTAGGTGAGTTAAAACCAACTTCTATAACTCTTTTACTTGCCGATAGATCTGTAAAAGTGCCTAGAGGAATAATTGAAGATGTGTTAGTACAAGTCGATAAATTCATTTATCCTGTGGATTTTATTGTCTTGGACACAGAACCTGTTGAAGCATGTAATTCATTTCCTGTTATTTTAGGATGTCCGTTTCTTGCAACCTCTAACGCATTGATTGATTGTAGGAATGGACTGATGAAGCTATCATTTGGAAACATGACATTGGAGATGAATATTTTCAACATTTGCAAGCAATCTGGAGATGATAATGATTTACAAGAAGTAGATCATATTGATGAATTAGTTTATGATCAACTTGAATCTACTTTGAGTAAAAATGAATTGGATGAAACTGAAGATTTGCAAATGATTTATTTTGAGGAAGAAATCACGGATGAAACAAGCACCGAAAATGTTGATGCAAATCTTTTGTCAACATTGACAACAGATTCGACATCTAACATCACACCAATCGATGATTACTTTCCTAACGAATCCTTACTTTCTCTTAATCCAATGCGTTGGTATGATAAAAATATCAATTTTCTTACTTTAGGAGATTTGCCAACTGATTGGAGCACCCAAGACAAAGAAAAGTTTTTGAACGAAGTGAAGAGCTTTTACTGTGATGACCCTAACTTATTCAAATATTGTCCTAATCAAATATTTCAAAGATTCATTCCCGACAATGAGGTAAGTAGTGTCATTAAACTTTGTCATTCTGAAGCATGTGGAAGTTATTTCTCGTTAAAAAAGACAGCTGCAAAAATCTTTCAAAATGGATTTTATTGGCCCACCATGTTCAAGGACACGCATGCATTCTGCAAAACTTGTGAAAATTGTCAAAAAATTGATACTGGTCAAAAAGTTTTGTTTTATAATTCTCAACTTTATGCATTCCCTAGAGAGCTAAGACCAAGATGGAGCAATCCTTATGGGGCCTGTGATATTGAGAATTCAATGAATGACAATGATTTTAAGGAAATAGACATCGTTTGAAAACTTACTTTGATAATTTTCCTAGTAAAAATGAATCAACTGGTTGGAATGATCTTGTAGATAAAGGTTGATTTTTTTTCTCACATTGTTTTTGTGTTTCTTTTTGAGTGATTTTTGCTAGTTTCTCTCACCCCGGTCAAATGGCAGATAACGGTACTCCGTGACTTAAGTCGGTTCTTTTAGTTTCCCATAATTACTGATATTTGTGTATATATCTGTGCAATTCTTTGAATCTCTCTTCCAATTCTCATTTGAAAATGGACACTAATCTTGAAAAATTGAAAAAGTATTTTCCCGCTCTGCTTCAGAATGCGATTACAAAAATTTACCGTGCCATATGTGCAAGATTGAGATTGTTAATGAATCATGGAATTCCTGAAGATATTCGCTGGTTGATTGAAGCAAAGGTCTGATTATCAGGTGAGTCCTCTAATTTCTTTATTTCACACATGCCTGGAACAGGTAAAAGCACTTTTGCAAAGAAACGTCGTGCAAAACGACTAGAAGTCTGTCATCGATGTGCTAGATGGACTTGTAATACATAATGTCGTTCTTTAGGAATGGTATCTATAAACCGTGAAGATAAAATACAATTAATTAAGGATGGCCTGAGTAAGGAATCTTTAGATAATCTTCTATTGACTCTTGAGACGCATCCTAGTAGAGATGTGCATCGTGTAATTCATGATTTATGGCCACTATTTCATAAAGAACATGATCGACTTAGTCTTGGGAATCTGACTAAAAAAGACCTTGTTTGCCAGTTTTTAAGAAAACTGAATGGGAAGCCTATCCCCGACCCATAGAGGGCGTTTAAGCTGTTCTTGAACGTAAAACCAAGGAAAGATGTGAGCCACAATCACAACTACCTGTACATAGACATGTTTTTTTTCAAAAGTAAATCAATAAATAAATAAAGAGAGAGAGAGAGAGTGTGAGAGTCCAGCTGGCCTACATATAAGTGTTATGATTGCCTTTCTAATTTCTCATCTATAAAACCCTCTTTTCCTTCCTTTCATTTCTACTCAACCCATACATTCAACAAATACAGAAGTGTGTAGAAATGGCAAGTTCCTCAAGTCATCAAATAAGAAATATTTGTGTTTTCGGTGGATCTAGTCCTAGGAAAGAAAAGGAGTTTTTAGAATCAGCAAACCATCTTGCTCAGGTGCTAGCTGAGAGAAAGATTCATTTAGTGTATGGGGGAGGCAGTCTTGGGTTAATGGGAGGTGTGTCAATAGCTGCATTTTTAGGAGATAGTCAAGTTTTAGGAGTCGTCCCTGAAGCTTTGGCACAAGGGGACATCATTGAAAAAACAATTGGAGAGGAACTTCAGGTCTCGACAATGTCGGCTCGAATGAATGCAATGTTTAACCATGCTGATGCTTTCATTGCTTTACCAGGTGGTCTAGGCACATTGGAAGAGATCTTTCATATTTCCTCTTGGGCTCAATTGCACATTCACCATAAACCCATTGGTTTGTTAAATGTTAATGGTTATTATGATAAGTTGTTGTCTTTTCTTGATCATGCTGTGGAACAGGAATTTCTAACATCTTCTGCACGCCAAATCATAATCTCTGCTACTACTGGTGAACAATTGATTGACCAACTACAATCTTTCACTCCTGTGATTGATCCTTCCATGAGTCGCATAAATTGGTCATCTACGGGAAGCCGTAAAAAGCTTAGATTGGATTTGAGCCTTCATTTGTGAATTTTTGTGTCTTTTGGTTTTATTATTGTGTTTTGTTATTTCTTATTTTTATTTCAGTGTGTTTCAGGTTTTGTCAGTGTTCATTATTTCAGGTGATATCTTCTATACTCTATCTTTCTACCTTAGAACATTGAGGACAATGTCTCGTTTTGGTTAGGCAGAGAGGGTAGTAGTTGATAAAAAAAAAATTGTTTTTCATTTCATAAAGCATGTGCATAATTGTTGTTACTAGGATGGCAGAGTAAAGGAGTTCTTTTGTTAAAGTGACTCTTGAGACGCATCTTAGTAACCATTCTTAACAAGGTCTATTATAATACTTCCTGAAATATTCAGGTTTACAAACTCTCGTATTATTACCACTTAATTCTGCTCATATACTTATTTAACATGTATTCTTAAATCTTAATTTACAGACACACGCTTTAACATATGATTGTGGGTTGCATATTGGATTATTACATTATTTATGTTCTTTTGTTAAAGGTAACAACTAAGAGAAAGGGATTGTATATAATTAAAAAAAAAAAGAAAAACATGAAAAAAAAAGAAAAAAAAATGATGATAATAAAAATGTAGATAAGTTTGGTTTCGTAGCCTCCCTAACCTAAGCAATTAAGCCCGAAGGGGTGTTTTAACACCTAATACCCTAAAGTCAACTGACTTGGGAGCTATTGGCCCAACGCTTGTTACATGGGTTGAGGAGAAAAGCTTAAGGGAATCAAACATTGCACTATCTACATATCAGTATCTGCGACCTGAGTTACTAAGCTCGTAGGGGTGTCTTAACACCTAATGCCCTAAGACCAACTGGTCTAGGAGTCATTAGCTGAAAGCTCGTTACATGGGTTAAAGATGCATGATGTTTTTAAATTATATGTATATAGATTTTTTTTTAAAAAAAAGAAAGAAAAAAAAAAGAAGACAAAAATAATAATCTCAACCCAAGGAAGTTAACCTTAAACATTAGAACAAAAATTTTGTTTTCTTCCAAGAAAAGCCCTATAATTATGTGTTGATACATTGAGCACAAAAGAAAGGTTTATTAATATCTTGTTAAGTGGTATTGAGCAGATATATAAATTTAGTGAGAGTTTGTTTATCTGGATAGATTAATGGAAGTTAAATGATGAATACCTTGCCTTATGAAATTTACAAATTGTTTTCACGCTTTGATTACTAGGGACTAGTAATAAGCTGGTTGGGGGTGTGATTAGTACTTAAAAGTGCATTTTTATCATGGTTTTATATCATCATTTTGCACTTGAAGTATCAATAACTCCTTAACTAAAATATGTTTTATAATAATGTATGTAATAATATAAGATACCTATAATTTGTGGTAAATGTCTATTTTTAATGCAAGCCTATCCCATAAATGAAAGGATTGATTGATGACTTGAAGAACTTAAATTGCAAGGATAAAGAGATGGCCAAACTTAGAAAAGAGATGTCGGTGCAATCCAAACCGGAACACTGTTCGGTAATTGGGTCATATCTGGAGCTACAGATCTCAGATTTAGATCCAATTTATATAGATGGAAAGGTAAGACATAGGCCTACAACTTTCATATGGAGCCCAAGATTTAAAAAGGCCATTATCAAGTCCAAATTGTAGCAACAACAAAGAAGCCCGAATCTGTCTTGCAGCCCCAGCACTATTCGGTATTTGGCCATATCTGGAGTTCTAGAAGTCTAAATGAGCTTAATGTTTTACACAAGAAAGCTGAGACAATTGCCTACAACTTTCATGTTTTCAGCTGGCTCTAATTTTGACGTTATCAATGACGTTTTGGGCAGAAAAGAGAAGATAAGGATTGTCACCAAGTCAAAAGTTGGCCACCCACTTATCAATTAGTCATCAAATCAATAGTTCCCAATTTTGGCCTATAAATGGAGGCATTTGCCATTCATTTAGGCATCTTGGTGTCCAGATCAAGATCATGCTCTTTCTTTCTCTCTTTGTATTCTTTGTAATGTTTATGCTTTACTTTCATTAATATCAAGTTTATGCCTTTCATTTCCTTTCCTTTACTTAGTTAACTTTTATGTTCTTATTTTGTTTATCTATTTTGCTTTCTTTGATTATGTCTAGCTAAGTTAATTATGTCAAGGTGAAAAGGATACACTAATGGTGTGAGAATAAGTATAATGTAAACTTTATATGGACTTTAATGTTTGATACTAACATGTTTTATATTTGTTATCTTGTTCACTCTTTAATACTTTGCTTGTTAAATGACTAATCTTGATTTATGTTGTATAACACTTGGTACAACAAATGCTTGGCACGTTCATAGCCCATAATGTATGGTATAACCGACACCTGAGCTATGAAAAGGAACTTAATTTGTTGTTAACATAAGTTATAATCATGAATGCTTGACGAGATTTACAAGTATTAGCATTAATTGAATAAGATGACTAATGTAATCATGTTAATAATATATAATCTGATTGGAACCTTCTTTGTGTGTGGTTTCCAATTCAATAATAAGAGTTTATACTATACTTGTTTGATATACCATTAGTGGAACCTCTAACCTTGACATTTGTTATTATCATTGTTTAATTGTTGCATTAATATTTCATCTTAAAGTTCTCATCATCATCATCTTCTTCTTTTTCTCTTTCTTTATTATTATTATTACTATTATTACTATTATTATTATTATTATTATTATTAGTACTACTACTACTACTACTACTACTATTATTATTATTATTATTATTATTATTATTATTATTATTATTATTATTATTATTATTATTATTATTATAGTTGTTGTTGTTGTTGTTGTTATTGTTGTTATTATTGCTATTATTGTTGTCTATAATTTGTAGAATTAACCTCCCTATGGTTCGACCCCGGTCTTGCCAAGTTATTTATTACTTCGACACTCCTGCACTTGGGAGAAGACATCAACCTTTTAGTCGTGTCATGTAATAATCCAATATGCAACCCAGAATCATATGTTAAAATGTGTGTGTGTGTAAATTAAGGTTTAAGAATACATGTTAAATAAGTATATGAGCAGAATTAAGTGATAACAATGCGAGAGTTTGTAAACCTGAATATTTCAAGAAGTATTATAATAGACCTTATTAAGAATGGTTATTAAGATGCGTCTCAAGAGGTATAAAAGTTCTCCTTACTACGTCATCATAGTAACAACAATTTTGCACATGCTTTATGAAATAGAAAACACAGTTTTTTTTTTAGATATTACCCTTTCCCCCTAACTAAAATGAGACATTGTCCTCAATGTTTAAAGGTAGAAAGATAGAGTATAAAAGATATCACCTAAAATAACGAACGCTAACAAACCTGAAACACACTGAAACAAATATGAGAAACAACAAAACACAATAATTAAACCGAAAGACACAAAGATTTATGAAGGCTCAAATCCAATCTAAGCTTTTTATGGCTTTTCTTAGTTGATTAATTTATACGACTCATGGAAGGATCAATTACAGAAATGAAAGATTTTAGTTGGTCAATCAATTGTTTAGTGGTAGCAGAAGAGATTATGATTTGTCATGTAGAAGATGTTAGAAATTCCTGTTACACAGCATGATCAAGAAAAGACAACAACTTATCATAATAACCATTAACATTTAACAAACCTATGGGTTTATGGTGAATGTGCAGTTGGGCCCAAAAGGAAATATGAAAAATCTCTTCCAATATGCCTAGAGCACTTGGTAAAACAATGAAGGCATCAGCATGGTTAAACATTGCATTCATTCGAGCTGACATTGTGAAGACTTGAAGTTCCTCTCCAATTGTTTTTTCAATGATGTCCCCTTATGCTAAAGCTTCGAGGACAACACCCAAAACTTGACTACCTCCTAAAAATACAGCTATTGACACACCTCCCATTAACCCAAAACTGTCTTCCACATACACTAAATGAATCTTTCTTTTAGCTAGCACTTAACCAAGATAATTTGCTGATTCTAAAAACTCCTTTTCTTTCCCAAGACTAGATCCACCGAAAACACAAATATTTCTTATATGATGACTTGAGGAACTTGTCATTTCTACACACTTCTATATTTGTTGAATGTATGGGTTGAGTAGAAATGAAAGTCAATAGAAGATTATCTAAAGACTCTCTGTGTTTTGAAATAAATCCCACCTTTTGACAATTTTCACAGGTTTTGCGGAATGCATGTGATTCCTTGAATATGGTGGGCTAGTTAAATCCACTTTGTAAGGTTTCTACAGTTCTTTTTTTTGTAAGAAATGATCCCCATGTGCCTTAGAGTGACAAAATTTAATGAAATTACTTACCTCATTGTTGAGAATGCATTTTTGAAATATTTGATCAGGATAATAATTGAATAAGTAAAGGTCATCCCAATAAATATTTTGCATATTGCTCAAAAATTTTCTTTTGTCTTCAATACTCTAGTGAGCTGGCAAAAATCCTAAAACAAGAAAATTGATATTTTTAGCAAACCAAGGCCTATCACTAAGTTTGGCCATCTCTTTGCCTTTGCAATTTAAGTTCTTAAAGTCATCAATCAATATTTTCATTTATGTGATAGGCCTGCATTTAAAATGAATATTTACCATAAATTAAAGGTATCTTATATTATTAGATATATTATTATAAAACATGTTTTAGTTAAGGAGTTATTGATACTTCAAGTGCAAAATGATGATATAAAACCATGATAAAAATGCACTTTTAAGTACTAATCAGTGTGTATGAGCTTATGGTGCATCGGTGTGTCTAAAGCTTGTAAACCGTTGGATCGTGGATGAACAGATCATGCAGTTATGATTGGCTTGATCTACAAGTTGATCGGACGGTCAGGATAGACTGGGCTATGATCTAGAGTGTCGCGGTGTGCCGAGTGTTTGGTACACCTGATGACGTGACACAACGAGATCAAAGGCTAAGATGGATTTCGGTTTTAATTTGATGTGGTAAAGCCTATTATATCCTAAGAAATCAAAGGCTTAGATTTAAATACTATTAGATCTAACGGTTGGGATATTTTTGGTATTTTTCAAATTATTTTAAAAAAAATCAATATCTTACTAGGTCGAAGAAAAAGTAAAAAAATACGTGAACAGTGTCAAATAGTAACACAAATAGTTTGCTCTCGAATTCACAATTCACAATTCTCTTGATTCCTGTTGTTGTTCTCCCTGTTGGCTTGATTTCATTGGCTACTTATAGCCAATGAAAGGGGACAGCGAATCACATATTGTGTAGATAATCACGGGATTATGCAAAATTTTCATTGTACAGATGCACCGCCTACCATCAGCAGAAATCCTCCACCTACTATGATAAAATTGAATTATTTTTTTTTGTTTTATTATATATAATAATAATATTTATTTATAGGGGTAAAATTAAAAATTGAAATCAGTATTATAAAAAGCTTTTCAACCGCTAAATATCAATTTTAATTACAAAAAAATCTTTATACGGGTATCAACTCGGTGGACCAGGTTTTTGACCAAAAATGGCCTGAAACTCATTTTTTATCGCGGTCGACATGGTGGGACCCGTATTGACGCAGTGGACTCGGTTTTGACCCGAAACAGCCCGAAACTTATTTTTCATTGCAGTCAACATGGTGGGACCTGTATTGACCCTATAGACTCGGTTTTGACTCGAAATGGCCCGAAACTCATTTTTCATCGCGGTCGACATGGTGGAACACATATTAACCCGGTGGACTCAGTTTTGACCGAAAATGACACTTTTGACCCGAAACAACCCGAAACTCATTTTGCATTGCATTCGACATGGTGGGACCTGTATTGACCCGTGGACTCGGTTTTGATAAAAAATGATGGTTTACTTGAGAAAATATATTTTAAACTCTTTTTTTCTTTTTTTATTTATTATATTTTTTTGTTATGAATAATAAAATAAAATAACATTTGAGAAAATTTTAGTGAATCCAAAATTGGGTTACAACAAAGATGATGGCGTGTTGTGCAGGTGGAGTTGTCGCCCTTGCCTCTCTGTTTTCCTTGCTTTCTCTGCCCTACCTCTCTCTCATTTCTTCTTGTCTTTCTTTTCTCATTTTTCTCTGTTTTATCAACAACCAAGGGTTCTATATAGCCTATACATGGCTTTATTTAGGAAAGAAATAGTACATTAACTCTAGGGTGTAATATCGGGTGAGTAGAAATGGGAAACCAAAATATCTTGATTCTAATTCTCAATCATTAGTGATTTCTTTCTAGTATAGAGGATGGTGCGGCTCTTTCCTTTCCTTTCATAGCTGGGACCATAAAGCACTAGATGCACACTTTAAAATGAGGCAATATAAACGTGGTTTGCATATAAAAGGAAAGAGATAACCGGGGTAGTTGTGCAGAGAAAAGAGGAAAGAAAAAATTACAGACGGGGAGGCATTGTTTTCCTTTTGTGATCTAATTCCTATTCTTCAATTTCATCATCTGATAAAATTTCTTCTAATTTTATCTTCAATCAACTCCCTTATTTTAACACCTTTTACATTTAGTCCTTAATCCATAAAAGGCCTTCAAATTAACCTGCAATTGGTCTTCAATATTTAAGCATCTTGCAATTGTGTCCCTGCAAACTTGGGCAAAAATCTTTCTCACAGTAGGAATCCCTACTTTCACACTAGATATTCAAATAGGAATATCTTGAGCTTCTGATATCAAAATCAAGTGATTCAAAAGCCTAAATTTATCTACACATCTAAGACTACAACCTCGATAGGGAGTCAAGATGAGATAAAATTATTTTAGAGAACAGAATCTGGCAATAATATGGTTGATCAAAAAAGTCTCTTGATCTAATTCAATAACTGACAATGCCGAGAATCCTGATATGACTGAGAGTATGACCTAAGAACAAATCAACAAAATTTATGATAGAAATAAAGTTTATAGCGCAAAACTTGGCCAAGATTCTTCTCACAATAGAATTCTCTACTTTCACATTAGATATTCAAATAAGAATATCTTAAGCTTTTGATACCAAAATCAAGCTATTCAAAAGGCCAAATTTATCTACGCATCCAGGACTACAGCTTCTATGAAGGATTTGAAGTGAGAAAAAATCTTTTTAGATAACAAAATCTGATAGGAATCTAGTTGGTCAAAAAGGTTTTTGATCTGACAATGTCGAGCATCCAAATTTGACTGAGAGTTTGCCCTAAGAATAGTGATCTCTATGACCCAATAAAGGTGTTGGTCAATTTTTCAACATGTCATAAGTGACAAAATATAGCTAGAATGGTCAAATATCGTACGAGACCAAGTCAGAATTAGAACCTAAGTTGAAACCAAAAAATTTATGATAGTAGCAGAACCAAATTTTTGTGTAAATTCTGAGGGATTTATTCAACCTTATATACCAAATAAAGAAGGAATGAATTTAGCATTATGAAAACTCCTAATTAATCTAAGATAACTTGATGATTTTGGCAACAAAAAGGAAGAATAAAGAAAGTAAAAACAGCTCAAATAGGATTTTGAAAAAATATTTATTTCTCTACTTTTGTTAATCTTTCAATAAACATGAGTTAAACTCTTACACTCAGTTCAAAAGAGTTATACATCATTTCTAGTATGTAAGGCCTAAAAATAAGTAACAACAGTAATGAATACCATGAACAATGTCAAAGTGAAAGGGAACAATTCTCATTATACTAAAATATACCGACGGATACATTCCGTTAGTATACCCATATATAATGTACATTTTATTGGTATTTTCATTAGTGTAAAACAGTGTCTAATGCCAAATTGTATTTGTATTCCTCATCTATCTATCCTACACATACTTAAATTCCCAAGTGCACGCACAACATAATAACATCACTTCTTCTTTTTCTTCTTCTTATTTTTCTTCAATTGACTCATCCTCATCTCCATCATATCTTCTACATTGATTTCATTGTTATTATCTTCATCGACTTGTACATGTCTATTGAAGTTCAAAACATCATTCAACTCCTCAGCATCAACATGAACAAAAATATTATTGGCGACATGTAAATTTTAATTTTCTTCTAAGTCATTAGATGAAGCAAATCAATATGGATTGACTAACTTGTAAAGTTGAAAAACATCATCTCTTATATTTAATTCATTGTTCCAATCTTGAATAACTTTGACATGACCCCTAGGTTTAGTTTCATTATAGATAACCAGTCAACTCTTAAACAATTTCTTCTAAAGAAAGGAGTATATGTGTAATAAACTTGTTGGCATTTCTTAGTGAAAATAAAAACCTCATCAACATTGTAAAGTCTAGCCTTCAAATTAATCATGATTAAATTGTGATGAGGATCTGCTCTGATTTCTCTATCAGTGGTGTCATACCAAAACCATTTGAACAAAAATACTTATTTTACTTGTTATGATATTACAATTCAACCACCTCTTCTAACTTCCTGTAATAGTCAACTTCAAACTCATTAGAAATCAATTCCTTAACACGAACTTCATTGTTATATGTCTTTCTACCTTGCTAATATTCTTTAATATGAAACACATGTTCACTAAAGAAATGCCTGTTTTAAAACTTTATCTCTCTTTCAAGATCCAAATTTAGTAAAGAGAAAGGAATACTAGCATTCCATCCCAATTTATAAACCTGGTATATGAAGTACAACCATGAACAGTTAATAAGAAATATGTAACAAAATTAAGTATCTCAAGAGCTAAAAATAACTTCATCTTTATTTTAGGATCCAAATTTAGTAAAAAGAGAGTAATGTTAGCATTTCCTCCTATTTTATAAACCTAGTATATGAAGTACAACTATGAATAATTAATGAGAAATGTGTAATAAAATTAAGTATCTCGAGAAATAAGAATAATTAAATAGTATTTACATATGTTATGAATCATATGAAAAATTATTCATCTTAATTCCATTAAAAATTAAGGATGCACACCATTAAAATGTTTCCAAGCTTCATCATCACTCCATCCACCTCATCATGTAATTGGTGTCATATCATATACTCAACAATCTTTGGTGACATGAATAATCTTTATAGTCTAGGTATGATTGGAAAGTATCTATGTTTTATATGTGTGACATAAGTCCTTCCCCTACCAGTTGTAGGTTTATAACAAGAATGCCTATATGTTCTGCACTCAGTTAACTCTATATTTTCAAGGTAGTATGACATGAAAAATTTTAGAAATATGTTAATTAGTTGTTATCCTAGATCGAGGGATTTCATCATGGATAATTCTTTCATAATCTACCTAACTCAACACATGATTTAACTTGAAGGTAAATATTTGTGCAAGAACTAATAATTTACTGTGATTTGTGTAACTATCTCATAATGGTTCAGTAAATTCTTCATTAATAATTGGACATTGAGTGGCATGACCTTGATTCATTCTCATGGCATCCATAACCATATTTCCATAAGGATTCTTATTGTCATCTAGAATTCCATGCACGTTGCTAACACTAAAATTTAACTTAACTATCTTTTCTACCATGGTATCGTGATAAACATATGGTTCTCTATATGTATACCAGTATATGTATTTTTCTGTGAACTCTTTTTGTAAAAGATGCATCATTACAACATTTGGATTGAGAAACTTTTTATTTTACACCTCTTGCATTGATATCTAATGCTGCCCCCACTAATATTTCTCGAAGTAGATAATGAGTAATTAATAAAACTTTAAACCCCATTATAATAATTCATCCTTCGTAACTCTTAGAGTGAATCTCGATACATCCATGAATGATCATCCATTACTTATATCAAACCTATACAAAATAATAATGATAACATGTATTATTTAACTAAGTTAACTAAATAAATTTATAAAAATATTGGTTTAACTCAAACTTATTCAATCTATTTTAATAGTTCTCTTAATATATTATCAATTATTTATATAAATTCAAAAATTTAAATAACATTAATAATATATAAAACAGACCTGTTAAATAAGTCATTGTTTATTTCATCACAAAACTCCTATGTAAAAAATTCAACATAAGTTATATCAATTTACAAATAAATATAATTTTACAAAATCTAAAATAAACTCTAACATGTACAAATCGTAAATCCATACAAAAAATTTGTTTAAGAAAAAACTATAAAACAAGCATCCAAACAAAATACATATACTAAAAAAATATAAAAAACAATATTAACATTTTAAAATTATGTTCAAATAAAAAAAAAAGATAGATTTGCTTACTTAAGGTGGAGAATTCTCAATAAAATTTGTATCAGAACACAAATGCTAGCAAACTAAGTGTTGTTGTCAATAGATTTGTTACGGGAGGTTGAATTATGTTGAGATAGGAGGGGAGCAGGTGGTTGTTTATTGTAGAAAAAAAGCATCAAGAAGAAGGAGAAATGAGGGAGGGGGAGAGGAGGGTTAATCGTCAAGTCATAAATTAAATATTATTGATGGAGTTACTGACATAATTATTATGACAGTTACCCCATTGGTCATTTCAGTCAGTGCAAATGTCATGTTATTGTGCAATGTGTCTTTTTTTAATTTCATTGTAATATCTTTTATAATATATCAATGAAAAAGTTTTATCAGTATATTATCACCAAGTTAATTCTGTCAATAATATCATATATAAAAGTTATATATTATCATATTTTTTAGTTTTTCTTATTTTTCCTCTCTACTACAGTTCCCTCAGTATATATATACTGAGGAAAGAATTATGTAGATATGTACTGGTTAATGTAGAGATGAAAAATTATATTGATAAGTTTCCCTGCAATATATTGACATAATTTTTTTTTTTGATGTTTCCATTTATATTTGCTATTTTTTTAAGTGATATATCACCAAGCTTATTTTCATTCGAAAAAATAATTAGAAAATGAGATAATCCCATATGTTTATATGTGAATGTGTGTTAATGGATTATTAATATTTACACCTGGATTATGTAATCAATGCTCCATCAATAAATATTCCATTACTTGGTTTGAACCGGCAAGCAGGCTAATCATTATGTATATTTGGACCCATCTTATTATTAACCGACCTTTTGTCGTAAAATACTAACATGAAGCACATGTTATAGGTTAGCAAGTGACATACAGGGGGCAAAAAAATGAAACATGGCATTTAATAGATTTCTTGGGATACCAATTTATTCAACTTAATTCATCAACATGATTATATCTATTGACTAGAAAGTTGGAGAAACAAGGAAAAGAGAATATGTAGTGTTAGCTACAGCACATCGACATTGTAAAGATTTCATTGATAAGACATGTCAGGGCTTGAAATCACCGCGGGTTCATTAATCGATTTGTAAGTAACTTACACTAAAGCTAGTTAAATATCCATTAAAAAAAAAAAAGTAGAACCATAAAAACATTTTTGCATCTACTACACTATATAAACTTGGTGTGTTTAATATTATAGTACATTATATTTTTTTAAAAATACATTTTAATGGAAAATATATTAAAATAATATTTTGTTTTGATTTTGATTTTTAAAATTAATATATCATGATAATAGAAAAAACTTTTAAAAGTATTTTGAAAAATAGAAGCAAATGCAATACTAAAACTCTTAATTCTAACTTTTCTAAGGTAAATTATAGTGAAAATAAATTAAAGATTGGGTAACACAACAAAATTAGATGTTTTTTTCTTAAGTAAGCATATTGTATGTAGAACCGTTGATAAATCGTCCACGCTCATCATAAGATCCCCGGCCCCAATAATAAGTATTTCCTTAGCAACATAATATATTGGCCATTCTTTCCTTAAGCCGCTGTTTATTTTATTTTATTTTATTTTATTTATTTTGAATAGGATAGATCCTTAAATTCTTGGGTAATATATTTTTCTTTTGGTGGAAAGATGCTTACTAATTCCCTATAATATGGCACTTTGTGCTGTTAGAATTGCACATGGTAGTGTACGTACATATCCCATCTTCAAAACATGGACAGCTTATCTTGAATACAAAAGTTCGGAAAGGGTGAAGAGATCACTCTCAAAAGCCATATACAGAGAATTTGGGCTGGCAGTGATCGAGATTGATGGATACAAATGTTCCTCCCCCTAAAAGCAAGAAGCTTTTGCTCTGAACATCTTGAGAATTGTGATCAACGATGTGCCATCGACACCATTTATACTTGTGGACCCTTTTCCCAGTGCCATAATTAACCCTCCCACCTCGCTCTTAAATCAATTGCAGTACATGATGTAAGAGAACTGATGGTGTTAATTGCATGCAATTTGTCAATCCATGTTACTTGCAGACGTTTTGGCGATGAAAAAGTAATTCTCTTCTTGCAAGATAATTCATACACTAAGAAAACGATAGGATATAGAATAAAGAAAGGCGAAAAAGAAAAAGTAGCAGCAGTCATGAGGAATTACTAGAACAAGGGACAACAAAGATAAAAACAAAAATAAATAAAGAGGGATAAAGTCTCTAAATGTGCTGTGGATTGTAGAATAAAGGCAGGCATGGATGATGAAGAATAAAGTGACTCGGATAATTACATTTAATAAAGGCGGGACTAAAATTCAGTTTTTCTTTCTCCACAGTAAAATGGGTAAAGGTATTATATATAATATTTATTCTTTTCTCGTTTTTTCCTAAACACATCCTCCGGCCTCAACACCAGAAAGTTACCTCAAATGTGACATCTACATCTAGCCTTGCATCTCGATTTTAACAATTTTTGTAGGGGAGTAATTAACCGTTTGAAATAGGGAAAAAAGTACCTGTGTTTAATTTCAATATAACTAGACTATGACTTTGCAAAAACCCAGAAAGATCCAAGTTGTCGTAAAAAGTAAAAATTGCTGTGATTAATTATTATTTAATTAACTGACCAAGATAAGAAAGCAGTGGTTGAGAAATCTTATGATAACCTCATGAATGATCACTTGATGAATTAATGGAGAGTGTTTCATGCAGCCCAAGGTGATCATCTTGCAATTCAAATGCCGAGCTATTAGCTAATTGCCCCCACGTACATCAGTGAAGTCTTTGCATGAACATTGTATATCTGACCAAAACAATTTTAATTAATTGATACAGGTTGTGATCAGTTTGATCCAATAGATTTGCTCTCTATATATTATAGTTTTCAAAAAGATGTTTTAAAATAATGATGGATCTTTTTGCTTGAAACTAGGGATGCTTGAGTTAAGGCATGATTACAAAAATTCTTCTATAATTTTACTTTTCCTTTGTAGTTTTATAAATTATATTTTTTTTATCATGTGCATATCCTCTGATCGCTCCCTCCCTCCCCACTAAGAAAAAATGGCCTTCTAAAGAAGCATCGTTGTCCTTTTGTTGAGACAAACAAATGATAGGGAAAAATTGGCCTTCTAAGGAAGCACGCAAACGATGGGGGGAAATTAAATTTAAAGAATCCCTCTGCAAGCCTACATACACAGCACATACACTGGAGAAAATTTGATAGTAAAGTCAATCTCAGGTCTTTGAATGTATATATATATATAAATCATTCACATGAATTGCGTGACAATGTTTATTGTCGAAATTAATGGGACAGTTGTTAAATTAAGGTAGCCAGTGACATCACGTTAATGTGCTCATCCCACAGAAGAATGAAGAGCAGTTAATTCACATAAAAGATAATATATTTCAAACATCCTCCTGTTTTTATTAGCAAAGAAACCAAAGTAAAACTACTGTTTTTGTTTAAAAATATATTAAGATAAAAAAATTTTATTTTTTTAAATATTTTTAAATCAATACATCAAAATTATCAACTTAATTTTTTTAAATAAAAATAATTTAAAAAACAATTCCAACCACAAAAACAAACATTATTTCAATAACATTTTCCATAGTAAAAGAGATTTTTTACCACGTTAGCATAGTAGGCCAATTGTTTCCCAAACTAACAGTGTTGGAAAAATATTTCACATTCTAGCACAAAACATTAGTGCATGTACCGCATGTGAGAACTATTAAGACATGCATGTCCACAAGTTGTGCATATAATACATATGCATCTTAGTAGATTGCATATGAGTACATGCGTGATTTCTCAATTAATTATTTCAAAACCCCTTTTTTCTTTCTTTTCCTCTCTTATTATTTTTTTCTTCCCCTGCCTTCTTTCTCTTCCTAACATCATTCTTAACTTGGGTCACCTAATCTCTTTCTCAATTATAAAAAAAAGAAAACATTTTTTCTTCCATATGATATATAAAACCTCACTTTTTTTTTTTCTCTCTTTACCATTGATTCTCTCTCTAGTCTTTCACCAACCGCAACCATCAATTCTTCACCACCATTATTACTATCACCACTACTACCACCTATAAAAATACTATTTTTAACATATAATAAAACTCTTATTTATATCTTATAAATAATAGCATATTGTTTTCTCATATATTGAGTGATTTTTTTAATACATGAGGGTTGAAGAGATTCAGTCGTGGTGCTTTCAATACTTGATTTTCATTGTGTTGTTTTTCATTTAATGAGGTCAAGGAGGCTCAAACTTTGAAAAATACAATAAAAGAGGATGAGGTTATTTATTATACGTGATAGTAACATGCTAATAGTTCTGATAGTATAGGCTCATTGATGAGTTTATATTGTTTAATTTATAATTGAATAGATATTGTTTATTGAAATAATTGTTTTAGTGTTGCAATTCAAATTTTTTTAAACTATGGAATTACTTGCTGGGAAATTAGATTAATTTTTTTAAATAGTTATGTTGAATATGTTGTGATCAATAACTTGTCGACTTGAGCTTGAGTTGTTATTTTTGTGATTTTGTTGTTTTTGAAATTCTGTTTTGGTTAGCATTTTAATAGGTTGTTCATGTACTATATGTGTGACCTATATATTAAGAGATGAAATTATTACATGCATAACCAATGATTGTGTATCTAGGATATGCGCAACTTGTAGACACACATGTGCTATATACACGTCTTAATAGGATGTGCTTATGCTACATGCACATCTTAATAGGTCATATATATAGTATATGCACAACTAGTGTTTTTATGTTAGAATGAAAAATATTTTTCCAATTGTGTTAGTTTTGAAAATAATTTGGTCTCTTATGCTAATATGAAAAAAAAACTCAATAAAAAATGAGATGAAAAGGGTTGAAGGCAAGGCATGTCAATATCATATACTTATAGGCACAAACTAGCTCCATCAAGAATTGATGGGATTAGCCTTTAACCTTTTTTGGTGATATATAAAGGATAATAGATCATTGGTCATCGTTATGTTATAGGTTGGATAAAAAATTAACATAAAAAATAATATCTAGACATTTCTAATATTTATTTCCTAGTAAAAAAAAAGAATTTTAACTATGTGACGATTATTCTTATATGACCTGGTAAATTTGACAAGTCTAAAAATAACTCAGATAACCAGTAAAAAAGTAGTTTGACCTAAAATAAATATTCAAAATGATGATTTTTTTATAAATATTAAGATGATAAGATATTAGATCGACTTGGATCAACTAGAATTAACATGTTGATTCATATAACGAGTCATAAAACTATGAGAAAACCATAGAAAGCAAATAAAAAAAATATGAAGCTTAATTTCAAATAAATTAAATGATGAATGATGAAATTAAAAAATATATATAATATAAAAAAACAAAAAATGATCTAAATTAACCAAGGTTAACCCCTAATAAAAATCAAATTGAAATGACTTATGAATCCTAATTTTCAATCAACACGATGTTAAAAAATAAAAATAAAAAACAAATCAATGAAAATAAGTACAAAAAAAATAACTTGAGTTAACTTAGGTTAATAAATCAAACATATAACTCAAGTCATGAGACAAGAATAACCTCATATAAAACAAACTAAAATAAGTCACAAACCTTAGTTTCTAATCAAACCCTATATTGGAGGATAGAATTGATAAAAAAAAAAAGTCAATTAGTAAAAGTGAAAAAAAAATATTCTAATCAACCAAGCTAATTTGTCAAACTTGTGATCTATGTCATAAGATTATGATAATCTCATAAAAAAAATAAATTATAAAAAATTATGAAGTTCAATCCACAATAAACCTAATATTGAAAAATGTAATTAAAATTAAAAAAAACATAAAAAAAACATCTCAAATCAATCTGAGTTAATCTGTAAAATCCATAACTCAAATTATGAGATGGGGATAACTTTATAGAAAGTAAATTAGAACAAATCATAAAGCTTAATTCTCAAATAATCCAATGTTGATGGATAAAATTGAAAAACAAATTACTTAAAAAAAGAAAAAAATCAAGTCAATCATATTAAATTGTCAAACTTATGATTCGAGTCATGAAATTAAGATAACTTTATATAAAATAAAGTAAAAAATTACAACATCCAATCCTTAATAAATTTAATATTGAAGGATAAAATTGAATTTTTTTAAAAAATAAAAATAAAAATAAGCTAAAGAAAGAGGACAAAAAACTATTCCAGTTAATAGTAATTTTGAGGAAGAATACAATAAAATCCTCTCTTTTTTAGTTTTTTTTAAGATAATTGACACGCTTTATGTTGTGGATTATATGAAAAAAATATAAATAAATATTTAGGCATTATCAATGTTTTTCTAGTAGAAAAAATAAATAAATCTTGTAAGAATTGATTTGATGCAATTCTTAGTTGCCTTGACATGTCCAAATGTAACTTAAATGACAAGTAAAAATATAATTTGAATCAAAATGAATATTTAAAATAAAATTTTTTTTAATAAATACTAAGACAAAAATATATTAAATTGATTTATGTCAACCCGAGTTAAGATGTCAATTCACAAATGAAGTCATAAGATCATAATAACCTTATAAAAAGTAAATAAAAATTAATTATAAAAATTAATTTCCAATAAAACCAATATTGAAGGATGAAATTGAAAAACAAAAGACTCATAAAAATAATTAAAGTTTATCTAGTGTAATCTATTAAACTCGCGATTGGGTCATAAAACTAGGATAATTTTATAAAAAGTAAATTAAAACAACTTATGAAACTTAATTCTTGATTAAAATGGTGTTGAAAGATGAAATTAAAAAAAAACAAAAAAAAATTATTTGAGTCAACCAGAATTAACTTGTTAAATTTATAACCCAAGTTATGAGATGAAAATAACCTTATAAAATACATATCAAAATAAATAATAAAGTTTAATATCAATCAATCTAATATTGAATGAGAAAAATTAAAAAAAAAACTTAAGTCAACATGTTAAATCTATAATTCTAATTATCATTATATTATAATCTTATAAATATTAAATTAAATAAATTATAAAATTTAATTTTTAATGAATTTAATATATATATATATATAAAAGAAAAGAAATACTATTCTAGTAAATATTTGTTAATTATGTGAGAAGAGTTGGAGTAGAAACCCACCAAGTTTTTTTTTCTTTTTTTTTTAATTAGTGGACACAGGGATTAAGGCTAATTTCTTTTAAGAATAAACATTTCTTTTCATAATTCTTTTTTATGTGGTTATCTCGCCCTTGTCCTGTCCACCATCTGACACACTGCTCTGTATATGGCGTAAAACCTTGATGCCTGATAGCATAGTTTTAAAACCCGGCCCGGCCCGGCGGGTTGACCCGGGACCCGGCCGACCCGGGGCTGGAACCGGGCCGGGTTGATGAAAAAATAAGGTAAGCCATGACCCGGCGTGACCCGGACGACCCGGCGGGTTGACCCGGAAACCCGGACGACCCGGCAAAACCCGGTCAAAAACCCGGGGGTAACCCGTTGACTTTTATTTATTTTTTATTAAAACGATGTCGTTTTGAATTTTTTTTAAAATAGGAATTGACCCGGCCGACCCATTCGACCCGGTCAAAACCCGGTGACCCGGTCAACACCCGGAACCCGGGCCTTGGACCGGGTCAGCCACCGGGCCGAGTTTAAAAACTATGCCTGATAGTGCAAGCAAAGCAAAGGAAGCACTCCACCGTTTTTTTTTTTTAATTTCCCGCACTAAAACACACTGTTCCTCTTTGTCAGTACAAATCTGCTTTTCTCTCTCTTCTCTCTTCTTTTTGCCCCTCAACGCTACTATAAGCTCGTTGTTTAGTGCTCGCTTCACTAGCAAAACCTATCTTTCAAACTCTCTCCCGTCCTTCTTTCTTTCTCTCTTCTCCTCCACCACCCATTTGTTATACTCTTTTTTCCTGTCCAAATTCTCTTCTTCTTAGCAAAAACCTTCTTGTTTCCTCTACAACCACTGTGGAAAGTGTTTAAGCTCAGTGTCATCAAATTAGACAAGTTCATTCTTGATGGTATCTTGTCTTCATCTTCGTTAAGCCATTTCTATTTCTATAGCTAGAAAAGAAATAAACGGGGTTTCCAACTAGCTGCCATGCTCAATCATTTTCTTGTATTTTAGGGAGTGTTTGAGTGTTGGCTCTCCCTCCCTCCCTCCCCCCCTCTCTCTCCCACACTTACTTTCATGAATAGGGAAGGATATGTGTGGAGAGAGAAAGAGGTTATTTTGATCATATTGGTTTTGCCAGTTCCCGAGTCTCCACTGTTACTGAATTATTCTGCTTCTTTCCTTTTCTTCTAAGTTGACCATAGAAGTGAGAGTGAGATGCGTATTCATGAAGGTCTAGCTAGGTGGTTAATGAAACGTCTGTTTCTTTTAGCTTTGTTTTTTTTATCAAAAGATTGGCAACTGTAGTCTTACATCCTTATATAACAACCCCCCACCCCATCAAAGCAACTGCTTCTCAATTGCCTCAAGAAAAGTCCAAAGCTGCTGTGAATCCTAAGATTAGGTCTTTTTTTCTTATATACAACTGATCTTTTAGTTGTTGAAGGGGGTCAATTTGCAAGAAAGAGGAGTTTCTTAGTGTCAAGAATTAATAGGTTCTATACTTTCCTAGTTAGTTTTTGTTGCTTCTAGAAAAATAGACGATGCCACTTACTAAAAAACGCCTAGGATTTTAAGAAAACAGCCCGCTTCTTTTTCTTTTTCTTTTTTTTTTTAATTCTAAGCATTAAACCTCTCAATTCTGCTTCCTGTCTGGTTCTTTCTCATTTGATCTCCAACCAAACAAACAAGGCACAAGTAAAATGATTGCCCAAAAACGGGAGAGGAATGAAATGGAACTTTCAGGTCGTGAGGGGGAGATCCCCATTCCATTAAATGCATTTGGCGGAGTTCATGGGCACTTGATCCAATACGATCATGCTGCAACCCACAACCCCATCATCTCTTCCACGGCACCCCAAATCCCCTTCAATAATGGCCCTTCCATAACCACAGCAAGTATGGATGATAATCATGTGCCTTACAAGAAAATGGTTAGGTACAGAGAATGCCTCAAGAACCATGCAGCTGCCATGGGAGGCAATGCCACTGATGGGTGTGGTGAGTTCATGCCTAATGGTGAAGAGGGTAGCATAGAAGCTCTCACTTGCTCAGCCTGCACTTGTCACAGAAACTTCCACAGAAAAGAAATTGAAGGTGAACACACCTCATGTGGAGATTGCTACCATAATAACCCACATTTCAACAGGGTTGGAAGGAAAGTTATTTTAGGCCACCACAAGAGCATTTTAGCTCCTGAGGCTTTAGGGTACCCTACAGCCACCGGTACTGTAGTACCCTCAAGAGCAGCAGCACCCCTCCATCAAATGATAATGTCTTACAACATGGGGTCGCTTCCTTCAGAATCTGATGAACAAGAAGATGGGGGTGGAGTGGTGATGGCCCGGCCTGCACAGTTGATGAAGAAAAGGTATAGAACAAAGTTCACACAGGAACAGAAGGAGAAAATGCTCAACTTTGCAGAGAAAGTTGGGTGGAAGCTACAAAAGCAAGAAGAAACTGTAGTGCAACAGTTCTGCCAGGAGATAGGAATCAAGAGAAGAGTCCTCAAGGTTTGGATGCACAACAACAAGCTCAATCTTGCCAAAAAGAACCCCTCCACCACTACTACTTAAAAAAATTAAAATAAAGAAGATTAACCCTAAACATTGCCATCTCTCTTTTCATTAGCTAGATTTGGTTTAACCCTACTTGTTACTTAAGAGCAATTACTCTGCTACCTTTTTACACTATCTTCTTTCTTCTTTTCTATTTTTTGGACCTGTTTCCTGAGTTCTCTTAATATTTACTACTAAGTAATAATTAGATTAGTTGTGTGATGTTAAGTAGTTAATTTAGGAAAATTGGGGTTTAGTGGAGTTACTGTTTGAGTGTTTTTGCCCATTAATCCATTTTTAGTGTGTATAAGTGGATTGCAAGACCTGAGTCTTAAGTTACTAATCAATTTAATGATCTTTTTATCGTAATGCAGTCCATTACATGGATCCAAGAGCTTAACAATTACTTGTCTCCTTCACCATCTTTATTAATTCTAATTATATTAAGTATAATGAGATGGTTTACACATGGATTTACATACACTTTATATTTATCAATTAATTATCTCCTCCACCATCTCTATTAATTCTAATTGTGTTATAGTGAGATGATTACATATAGATTTACATAAATTTTATATATCAAATATAACAAAAGATTATGTAAACACATCAAAACAAATTATAATAATAAAATATTTCATTTTATTAAATCTCATCTAATTAAAATCTTCAATTAGTATGAATTAATTAATTCTATTTTTTCGCAATATTCTTTAATTAATAGTCTCCTCCCATGTTTGCTAAAAAGATTACCAGGATGGAATACTGATATGGCTACAGGTATTCTTAACATTCTTAATTTTTTTAGATAATAGTGCTAAACATTCTAAATTGTACTTTAAAATACTTGTTTTTTTTAAAACAATTGCAATATTGTTTCCAGCATATCAAAAACTAATCAATACATGCATACATAAACATTCAATTTTTACATCTTGTTTTTTTAATGATAATGCAATAGTTTTTCCATTAAAAAAGAATTTAAAGAACTTAGGTGACATTTGTTTTCAACAACTTTTGCATTTGCGTTGAAATAAACACATCAAGAAATTTTAATAATAAATTAAATTGTGTTTTATATTATATAATCTACTAAAAAATTAAGTTTAAAATACAGTTTTTATAAAATAGTTTTTATATATATTTTAACTTTATTTCATAAAATCTTTTTATTTTTGCGTTTCAAAAGTATTTTTAAAAAAAATTGAATTTTTTTTCTTTAAATTGATATATTTTTCATGTTTTCAAATTATTTTAATGCATTGATATCAAAAATAATTTTTTTAAAAATATATAATTTTAATGCATTTCCAAGTAAAAAATATTTTGAAAAGCAACCGAACCCAGATTTCCATTAAATATTTTATACATGTTTTTTGTTATACATAAACTTTAACTATAATTTTACCAAGTATGTATCTAAATCCAATTAACCATAGCTAACTATATTTTTTTAAAACTTACTTTTTTACAATCACAAAAGCAAAAACTCATAGTTTTTTCTGTAACATCCGGTTTATATTTGTTTTAAAGTTGGTCCTTATTATTTTTATTTTTATTTTGATTTTAAGACTTTTTGAAATTTTTTTTGTTTCAATTTCATCTACGTGAATTTTATTTCTTAGATTTTTTATATTCAATTTAGTTCTTATTCTTTTGATAGCTTTTTTTATCCTTTGCATTATTTTTTATTTCATCTTTTAGAATTTAATTTAATTTTGTTTTATTTTCAATTTTGGTCATCATTTTTTATTGCTTTTTTAATCTTTTTCTTCATTTATTTTTAATTAAATCCCTAATTATTTTCTTTCATTTATTGTTTTGTGCATTATTTAGTCCTCGTTGTTTCTATTTTTTTATATTTTTTTTAATTTTTTTATGATTGAGAATTTTTAATAGTTATTATTTCATATTTGTCCCAGTCCACTAGTTTCGATGAATAACTTATTTTAAGTTTGGTATTTTTAAATTTTTTTTCAAAAACTAATCTTTTTTTATTTTCATGATTTGACATTGACTTACTGGACCTTGAGATTTATGATTTATTTACTTGGTTTAAGTTTTGATTTTCTTTCTATGAAATTATTTCTATCTTATATCTCAAGTCATGAATTATTAAAGTTAAGCCAAGTTGGCTCAGGTTTTTTGATTTGATCATTTTGGTATTTGTTTTTCACTTCCAAGGGGAATAATTAAGTCATTTAAAGTATAATTAAGTCATCATACTTAATTAAATCCTTTAATTAGACCCAAATTAACTCTTAAATATAATTAAAATTTTATTTGGCCATTAATTAAATCAAATTGACATATTAAAAATTGAATTATGTTCTTGGACTTAATTTGTATGCAGATTTGTTCAATAATTGATTAGTACTTAAAAGTACATTTTTATCATGGTTTTATATCATCATTTTGCACTTGAAGTATCAATAGCTCCTTAACTAAAGCATGTTTTATAATAATATATCTAATATTATAAGATACCTTTAATTTGTGGTAAATGTTCATTTTAAATGCAGGTCTATCACATAAAAGAAAGGATTGATTGATGACTTTAAGAACTTAAACTGTAAGGATAAAGAGATGGCCAAACTTAGAAAAGAGATGTCGGTGCAGTCCCAACCAGAACACTGTTCAGTAATTGGGTCATATCTGGAGCTATAGATATCAGATTTAGGTCCAATTTATATGGATGGAAATGTAAGATATAGGCCTACAACTTTCATATAGAGCTCAAGATTTAAAAAGGCCATTTGTAAGTCCAAATTGTAGTAACAATAAATAAGCCTGAATCTGTCTTCCAGCCCGAGCACTGTTCGGTATTTTGGCCATATCTGGAGTTCTAGAAGTCCAAATGAGCTGAAGTTTTTATACAAGAAAGCTGAGACAATTGCCTACAATTTTCATGTTTTTGACTGGCTCTAATTGTGACGTTATCAATGACGTTTTGGGCAGACAAGAGAAGATAAAGTTTGTCACCAAGTCAAGAGTTGGCCACCCACTTATCAATTAGTCATCAAATCAATAGTTTCCAATTTTGGCCTATAAAAGGAGGTATTTGCGATGCATTTAGGCATCTTGGTTTCCAGATCAAGATCATGCTCTTCCTTTCTCTCTTTGTATTTCTTGTAATGTTTATGCTTTGCTTTCATTAATATTAAGTTTATGTCTTTCCTTTACTTAGTTAACTTTTATGTTCTTATTTTGTTTATCTATTTTTCTTTCTTTTATTATGTCTAGCTAAGTTAATTATGCCAAGGTGAAAAGGTTACACTAATGGTGTAAGAATAAGTATAATGTAAACTTAATATGGACTTTAATGTTTGATACTAACATATTTTATATTTGTTATCTTGTTCACTCTTTAATACTTTGCTTGTTAAATGACTAATCTTGATTTATGTTGTATAACACTTGGTACAACAAATGCTTGGCACTTTCATAGCCCATACTGTATGGTAGAACCGACACCTGAGTTATGAAAGGAACTTGATTTGTTGTTAACATAAGTTATAATCATGAATGCTTGACGAGATTTACAAGTATTAGCATTAATTGAATAAGATGACTAATATAATCATGTTAACAATTTATAATCTGATTGGAACCTCCTTTATATGTGGTTTCCAATTGAATAATAAAAGTTTATATTATACTTGTTTGACATACCATTAGTGGAATCTCTAACCTTGACATTTGTTATTATCATTGTTTAATCATTACATTAATATTCCATCTCAAAGTTCTCATCTTGTCCTTCTCCTTCTTTTTCTTTATTATTATTATTATTATTATTATTATTATTATTATTATTATTATTATTATTATTATTATTATTATTACTATTACTATTACTATTACTATTATTATTATTATTATTATTATTATTATTATTATTATTATTATAGTTATTGTTGTTATTGCTATTATTGTTGTTTATAATTTGTACAATTAACCTCCCTGTGGTTCGACCCCGGTCTTGCCGGGTTATTTATTACTTCGACACTCCTGCACTTGGGAGAAGACATCAATCTTTTTATCGTGTCAATAATCATTTAATTTGCCCTTTAAATTTTCTTTTTTTCTCTTTTTTGGGCATAATAGGGTACAATTAGGCTTTGAATTTTCTTCAAAATCATAGCTTATTTTTTTGTATTTTTGAAATCCTCCTCGACCTGTTTTCTCTACATTGTTAGCCTTTATTTTATTATTTTTATTTTGAAAAAAAATGAATTTTTGAGAAATAACCAAAAATTAGGTGATGACATGACATATCAAAAGTTAAATGCTATAATTATCAAAAAGCAAGGCATTATGTTAGGGATTGTTGGAATTCAACTAGGAGAGTTGAAGAGAATGCCACTTTTGTGATAAAAGAAGGGAAAGAAGGCATCAAATTACTTGTCTATGATGAATAAATACAAGCTAAAGAAAACATATGGTATCTAAACATAAGTGTCAATAATCATATGTGTGGGGATAGAGACAAGTTTATGAAACTTAATGAAACAATTAAAGGTAATGTCACCTTTACGAATTATTTAAAAATTGTCATCAAAGAAAAATATAAGATTCTTGTAAAATTAAAAGATAAAAGTCATTAATTTATTGGTGATATCTATTATATCCCTACTGTAAAAAAAATTTATTAAGTTTAAGATAATTGTTGGAAAATGGTCATGAGATTAAGATAAAAACTTATATCTTAACATTACTCGATACCCATAGAGCAATGATTGTAAAGATAACCATGATAAAGAATAAAATATAAGAATTAGGCATGCAAATTTTAATAGGTTAAAGATGATGACACAAAATGAGATGTGAAAGGGAATCTAATTCATTATATATCTAAATTAGTTATGTGAATGATGTTTAATGGGCAAATAATTTAGCAAAAGTTTTCTAAAAGAGTCTATATTTAGAGCAAGTCAACCTCTATAAGAGATACATGCAGATGTATATAGTCTTATTCAACCATGCTCTTTTGGTAAAAAAAATTATATTTTCTATTTTTTTATTGATGATTATAATAGAAGAACATAAGTATATTTCTTAAAAAATAAGGTTAAGGCATTAGTTAAAAATAATAATTATTCTATCAAATTATTTAGGGTAGATAAGGGGTGAATCTTGTTTTAGTGAGTTTTGTGAAGCTCGAAGTATAACAAGGCTCCTAATAATACCTAGATCCCTACAACATAATAGTGTGGTGGAGATAAAAAAATAAAAGCATCTTTACCATAGTGAGAAACATGCTCAAAATTAAGGTATATAAGGACTTCTAGATAGAAGTAATAGCTTATGTTATTTACTTGTCAAATAAGTGTCTTACAAAAAGATTGAATGACATGACTCTATAAGAAACATGAAATGGAAGAAAACCAAGTGCTACTCACTTGAAAGTGTTTGGAAAGCATTGGTTATGTGCATGTCAATGATCAAACAAGGATTAAGCTAGATAACAAGAGCAAAAAAGAATGATTTTTATAAGCCATGATTAAAATTTCAAAAGATATAAGCTTTCTAATCCTAATGAAGAAAAGATGGTTATTAATATATATGTCAAATTTGATGAAGAAGGAGCATTAAATTAAAAGGTAGATAATTGTGAGAAATATGATTTTCTAACTATTTCTTGAATGAGAGCAGGAGAGATAAGAAAATTATCAACAACCTATAGTTACACCTCCACAATCACCAATAAACTTTACTTCATATTAATCTTTTTTTGTGTGGAAGTTCCAGTAGTTGTAATCCACCTATTCAATTAAAAAAAGATGAAAAGCCTTGATGACTTGTATAAGGTAACTAATATTATTGATGATGATATAACACTATATTATCACCTTGGTACATGTGATCATGTAGTGTTTGGAGCAGTAAAAAAGAATGAAAAATGGAGAATTATTATAGATAAGGAGATTGCATAAATTCAAAAAGAATGACACATGTAGATTACTTTTTAAACTAAAAGGAAAAAAAGTCAATAGGGGTTAAATGAATCTACAAATTAAAGAAGAATGCTAAAGGAGAAGTGAAGAGTTATTATATAAGGTTAATGACAAAAGACTACAATTAAAAGCATAGGCTTGACTATGATGAAGTGTTTGCTCTAATTGTTAAATTAGAGACCATTCAATTAATCATTGCCACAAGTGCCCAACAAAGATAAAAAATTTATTAAATAGATGTCAAATCAACTTTTCAAAATAGTTTTAATAAAAAAAGGTCTACATTAAGCAATCTATGGGCTATGAAATGAAGGGATATGAAGACTACTACTAGAAATTTAATAAATACAAATGAAAATATCGAGGGAATATTTCAATCGGTAAATTTTTTATGAATTTTACGGATGGATATATACCCTCGTATATACCAAGGGAATTATAGTGAGAAAAAAATACTTAAAACAAAGTGATTAGTACTTAAAAGTGCATTTTTATCATGGTTTTATATCATCATTTTGCACTTGAAGTATCAATAACTCCTTAACTAAAATATGTTTTATAATAATGTATCTAATAATATAAGATACCTATAATTTGTGGTAAATGTCTATTTTTAATGCAGGCCTATCACATAAATGAAAGGATTGATTGATGACTTGAAGAACTTAAATTGCAAGGATAAAAAGATGGTCAAACTTAGAGAAGAGATGTCGGTGCAATCCAAACCGGAACACTGTTCGGTAATTGGGTCATATCTAGAGCTACAGATCTCAGATTTAGGTCCAATTTATATGGATGGAAAGGTAAGACATAGGCCTACAACTTTCATATGGATCCCAAGATCTAAAAAGGCCATTATCAAGTCCAAATTGTAGCAACAACAAAGAAGCCCGAATCTGTCTTCCAGCCCGAGCACTGTTCGGTATTTTGGCCATATCTGGAGTTCTAGAAGTCCAAATGAGCTGAAGTTTTTACACAAGAAAGCTGAGACAATTGCCTACAACTTTCATGTTTACAACTGGCTCCAGTTTGGACGTTATCAATGACGTTTTGGGCAGACAAGAGAAGATAAGGATTGTCACCAAGTCAAAAGTTGGCCACCCACTTATCAATTAGTCATCAAATCAATAGTTCCCAATTTTGGCCTATAAAAGGAGGCATTTGCCATGCATTTAGGCATCTTGGTTTCCAGATCAAGATCATGCTCTTCCTTTCTCTCTTTGTATTTTTTGTAATGTTTATGCTTTGCTTTCATTAATATTAAGTTTATGCCTTTCATTTCCTTTCCTTTACTTAGTTAACTTTTATGTTCTTATTTTGTTTATCTATTTTGCTTTCTTTCATTATGTCTAGCTAAGTTAATTATGTCAAGGTGAAAAGGTTACACTAATGGTGTAAGAATAAGTATAATGTAAACTTAATATGGACTTTAATGTTTGATACTAACATGTTTTATATTTGTTATCTTGTTCACTCTTTAATACTTTGCTTGTTAAATGACTAATCTTGATTTATGTTGTATAACACTTGGTACAACAAATGCTTGGCACTTTCATAGCCCATAATGTATGGTATAACCGACACCTGAGCTATGAAAGGAACTTGATTTGTTGTTAACATAAGTTATAATCATGAATGCTTGACGAGATTTACAAGTATTAGCATTAATTGAATAAGATGACTAATGTAATCATGTTAACAATATATAATCTGATTGGAACCTCCTTTGTGTGTGGTTTCCAATTCAATAATAAGAGTTTATACTATACTTGTTTGATATACCATTAGTGGAATCTCTAACCTTGACATTTGTTATTATTATTGCTTAATCCTTACATTAATATTTGATCTCCAAGTTCTCATCATCATCATCTTCTTCTTCTTCTCTTTTTTTATTATTATTATTATTATTATTAGTACTACTACTACTACTACTACTACTATTATTATTATTATTATTATTATTATTATTATTATTATTATTATTACTATTGTTGTTGTTGTTATTGTTGTTTTATAATTGTTGTTTATAATTTGTACAATTAACCTCCCTGTGGTTCGACCCCGGTCTTGCCGGGTTATTTATTACTTCGACACTCCTGCACTTGGGAGAAGACATCAATCTTTTCGACGTGTCAAGTTTTTGGCGCCGTTGCCGGGGAGGTAAGTTCTTGTATAAATTATAGTATTTATTTTATTTTGTCTTTTCACCTTTCTTGTATATAACTTTGTTTCTTTTCTTTTGTTTCTTTTTATTTTGTTTTCTTCCTCCTTCTTTTGCTTTCTTCTTCTTCTTTTTTTATTTTATTCCTACACGTGCATGAGAGTGTGGTCATGTACATCAAGTGGTAGACTTTGTAGGGTATCCTCATCATTTTCAGAAAATATGGCTGAAGAAGATAATCAATCACTTCATAATGAAAATAATGAGAATAACCGTGCTAGAACACTTAGAGACCACATGAATCCCACAAGAACAAGTGCACCATCATGCATAGTTTTTCCTCCTGATGCATCTCATTTTAATTTTAAGCCAGGTATTATTCAACTTTTACCTTCTTTTCATGGCTTAGAATTGGAAAATCCATACTTGCATTTAAGGGAATTTGAGGAGGTTTGCAACACATATAATAATTTAAATTGTAGCATGAACACCATTAGATTAAAGCTTTTTCCTTTTTCATTAAAAGATAAAGCTAAAACATGGCTACAAAATTTAAGACCAGGATCCATTCGTGCTTGGGATGAAATGCAACAACAGTTTTTAAAGAAGTTTTTCCCATCTCATAGAACAAACTCTTTCAAGAGACAAATCACCACTTTCACTCAAAAACCAGGAGAAACATTTTACCAATGTTGGGATAGGTATCGAGACTTGCTTAGTACTTGCCCTCATCATGGTTTTGAAACATGGAGATTGGTTTCACATTTCTATGAAGGGTTAACACCTAAAGATAGGCAAATGGTTGAATTGATGTGCAATGGAACTTTTAAAGATAAAGACCCTGATGAAGCAATGGAGTACTTAGACTTATTAGCTGAAAATGCTCAAAATTGGGACACCGCGGGTATTTATGAGGCACCGAGTAAAACTCAACCTCATACATCTAGTGGAGGTATGTACGACCTTAGGGAAGATCATGACCTTCAAGCCAAGTTTGCATCTTTAGCTAGAAAAGTCGAGGCACTAGAATTGAAAAAGAGTGGTCAAGTAAAATCTGTTGAAAACATTGTGTGTCAAATCTGCGAAACAAATGAACACTCAACCAACGATTGTCCAACCTTGCCTTCTTTTAAGGAATGTCTCCATAAACAAGCCCATGCTTTAAACGGTTTCGAAAGGCCCAATCATAACCCATATTTGCAAACATACAACCCTGGTTGGAGAAATCACCAAAATTTCAGTTGGAAGAGTGATAATGCACAAACTTCACAACCACAGTTTCAAGCACACCATAATTTCCAAAATTCTTATGGATATGCACCTTCTTATGCTCCACCTCTTAGAAGTAATTTTGAGGAAACTTTGTATGCATTCATTGAAAAGCAAGAGACAATCAACACTCAACTTACTCAAAGCATAACAGATTTTAAAGATACTCTTGCAAAATTCACATCTGCTCTCAATTTTCAAGAGCAAGGTAAGTTTCCATCTGAACCACAGCAAAATCTCAAGGAGCAATACAATGCAAATGCAAGTACTTATGGAAGTCAACAAATGGATCAAGTCAAATCAGTCATCACTTTGTGTAGTGGTAAGGTTATTCAAAAACCAATTCTTGAACCTTGTGAGAAAGATGATGAGTCAACCTTTAAGGGTAAGGAAGGGGTTGAATCTGAAAATTGCAAAGAAACGACTGATTCTCCGCCAGCACTTCCATTTTCTCATGCCATGACCAATCAGGAAGAAATCGAGGATGAAAAAGGCATCGAAAAGGTTGATGCGAATCTTTTATCAAAAGTGACAACAGATTCGACACCCGACATCACACCAATCGATGATTACTTTCCTGATGAATCTCTACTTTCTCTTAATTCAATGCCTTGGTTTGCTAAAAATATCAATTTTCTTGCTTCAGGATTTTTGCTAACTCATTGGAGTATTGAAGACAAAAGAAAATTTTTGAGCAACGAGCAAAATTTTTATTGGGATGACCCTTACTTATTCAATTATTGTCCTGATCAAATATTTCAAAAATACATTCTCGACAATGAGGTAAGTAATTTCATTAAATTTTGTTACTCTAAGGCATGTGGGGATCATTTCTCATCAAAAAAGAGAATTATAGAAATCTTACAAAGTGAATTTTACTGGCCCATCATATTCAAGGAGTCAGATGCATTCCGCAAAAATTGTGAAAATTGTCAGAAGGTGGGATTTATTTCAAAACACAGAGAGTCTTTAGATAATCTTCTATTGACTCTTAAGTCTCATCATAGTCGAGATAAGCATTGTGTAATTCATGACTTAGGAACCCATTTTTATAAAGAACATGCTTGGTATAGTCTTGGGAATCTGACTAAAAAAAAGACCTTGTTTGCCAGTTTTTAAGAAAACTGGATGGGAAGCCTATCCCCGACCCATAGAGGGCGTTTAAGCCGTTCTTGGACGTAAAACCAAGGGAAGATGTGAGCCACAATCACAATTGCAATTTGAATTTTTTTTTTTTGTAAAAATTTGTGTCTTTTGGTTTTATTATTATGTTTTTTTATTTCTTATTTTTGTTTCAGTGTGTTTCAGGTTTTGTCAGTGTTCGTTATTTCAGGTGATATCTTCTATACTCTATCTTTCTACCTTAAAACATTGAGGACAATGTCTCGTTTTGGTTGGGGGGAGAGGGTAGTAGTTGATAAAAAAAAATTGTTTTTCATTTCATAAAGCATGTGCATAATTGTTGTTACTAGGATGGCAGAGTAAAGGAGTTCTTTTGTTAAAGTGACTCTTGAGACGCATCTTAGTAACCATTTTTAACAAGGTCTATTATAATACTTCCTGAAATATTCAGGTTTACAAACTCTCGTATTGTTACCGCTTAATTCTGCTCATATACTTATTTAACATGTATTCTTAAACCTTAATTTACACACACACACTTTAACATATGATTGTGGGTTGCATATTGGATTATTACATTATTTATGTTCTTTTGTTAAAGGTAACAACTAAGGGAAATGGATTGTATATAATTAAAAAAAAACATGAAAAAAAAAGAAAAAAAAGAAAAAAAAATGATGATAATAAAAATGTAGATAAGTTTGGTTTCGTAGCCTCCCTAACCTAAGCAATTAAGCCCGAAGGGGTGTTTTAACACCTAATACCCTAAAGTCAACTGACTTGGGAGCTATTGGCCCAACGCTTGTTACATGGGTTGAGGAGAAAAGCTTAAGGGAATCAAACATTGCACTATCTACATATCAGTATCGGCGACCCGAGTTACTAAGCTCGTAGGGGTGTCTTAACACCTAATGCCCTAAGACCAACTAGTCTGGGAGTCATTAGCAGAAAGCTCGTTACATGGGTTAAAGATGCATGATGTTTTTAAATTATATGTATATATTTAAAAAAAAAGACAAAAGAAAAAAAGACAAAAATAATAATCCCAACCCAAGGAAGTTAACCTTAAACATTAGAACAAAAATTTTGTTTTCTTCCAAGAAAAGCCCCATAATTATGTGTTGATACATTGAGCACAAAAAAAGGTTTATTAATATCTTGTTAAGCGGTATTGAGCAGATATATAAATTTAATGAGAGTTTGTTTATCTGGATAGATTAATGGAAGTTAAATGATGAATACCTTGCTTTGTGAAATTTGCAAATTATTGTAACGCTTTGATTACTAGGGACTAGTAATAAGCTGGTTGAGGGGTGTGATTAGTACTTAAAAGTGCATTTTTATCATGGTTTTATATCATCATTTTGCACTTGAAGTATCAATAACTCCTTAACTAAAATATGTTTTATAATAATGTATCTAATAATATAAGATACCTATAATTTGTGGTAAATGTCTATTTTTAATGCAGGCCTATCACATAAATGAAAGGATTGATTGATGACTTGAAGAACTTAAATTGCAAGGATAAAAAGATGGTCAAACTTAGAGAAGAGATGTCGGTGCAATCCAAACCGGAACACTGTTCGGTAATTGGGTCATATCTAGAGCTACAGATCTTAGATTTAGGTCCAATTTATATGGATGGAAAGGTAAGACATAGGCCTACAACTTTCATATGGATCCCAAGATCTAAAAAGGCCATTATCAAGTCTAAATTGTAGCAACAACAAAGAAGCCCGAATCTGTCTTCCAGCCCGAGCACTGTTCGGTATTTTGGCCATATCTGGAGTTCTAGAAGTCCAAATGAGCTGAAGTTTTTACACAAGAAAGCTGAGACAATTGCCTACAACTTTCATGTTTACAACTGGCTCCAGTTTGGACGTTATCAATGACGTTTTGGGCAGACAAGAGAAGATAAGGATTGTCACCAAGTCAAAAGTTGGCCACCCACTTATCAATTAGTCATCAAATCAATAGTTCCCAATTTTGGCCTATAAAAGGAGGCATTTGCCATGCATTTAGGCATCTTGGTTTCCAGATCAAGATCATGCTCTTCCTTTCTCTCTTTGTATTTTTTGTAATGTTTATGCTTTGCTTTCATTAATATTAAGTTTATGCCTTTCATTTCCTTTCCTTTACTTAGTTAACTTTTATGTTCTTATTTTGTTTATCTATTTTGCTTTCTTTCATTATGTCTAGCTAAGTTAATTATGTCAAGGTGAAAAGGTTACACTAATGGTGTAAGAATAAGTATAATGTAAACTTAATATGGACTTTAATGTTTGATACTAACATGTTTTATATTTGTTATCTTGTTCACTCTTTAATACTTTGCTTGTTAAATGACTAATCTTGATTTATGTTGTATAACACTTGGTACAACAAATGCTTGGCACTTTCATAGCCCATAATGTATGGTATAACCGACACCTGAGCTATGAAAGGAACTTGATTTGTTGTTAACATAAGTTATAATCATGAATGCTTGACGAGATTTACAAGTATTAGCATTAATTGAATAAGATGACTAATGTAATCATGTTAACAATATATAATCTGATTGGAACCTCCTTTGTGTGTGGTTTCCAATTCAATAATAAGAGTTTATTGACACGACTAAAAGGTTGATGTCTTCTCCCAAGTGCAGGAGTGTCGAAGTAATAAATAACCCGGCAAGACCGGGGTCGAACCACAGGGAGGTTATTTGTACAAATTATAAATAACAATAATACAACAACAATAAAAACAACAACAACAACAACAACAACAACAACAACAACAATAATAATAATAATAATAATAATAATAATAATAATAAAGAAGGAGAAGAAGAAGATGATGATGATGAAATATTAATGTAAGGATTAAACAATAATAATAACAAATGTCAAGGTTAGAGGTTCCACTAATGGTATATCAAACAAGTATAGTATAAACTCTTATTATTGAATTGGAAACCACACACAAAGGAGGTTCCAATCAGATTATATATTGTTAACATGATTACATTAGTCATCTTATTCGATTAATGCTAATACTTGTAAATCTCGTCAAGCATTCATGATTATAACTTATGTTAACAACAAATCAAGTTCCTTTCATAGCTCAGGTGTCGGTTATACCATACATTATGGGCTATGAAAGTGCCAAGCATTTGTTGTACCAAGTGTTATACAACATAAATCAAGATTAGTCATTTAACAAGCAAAGTATTAAAGAGTGAACAAGATAACAAATATAAAACATGTTAGTATCAAACATTAAAGTCCATATTAAGTTTACATTATACTTATTCTCACACCATTAGTGTAACCTTTTCACCTTGACATAATTAACTTAGCTAGACATAATGAAAGAAAGGAAAACAAATAAACAAAATAAGAACATAAAAGTTAACTAAGTAAAGGAAAGGAAATGAAAGGCATAAACTTGATATTAATGAAAGTAAAGCATAAATATTACAAAAAATACAAAGAGAGAAAGGAAGAGCATGATCTTGATCTGGAAACCAAGATGCCTAAATGCATGGCAAATGCCTCCTTTTATAGGCCAAAATTGGGAACTATTGATTTGATGACTAATTGATAAGTGGGTGGCCAACTTTTGACTTGGTGACAATCCTTATCTTCTCTTGTCTGCCCAAAACGTCATTGATAACGTCAAAACTGGAGCCAGGTGCAAACATGAAAGTTGTAGGCAATTGTCTCAGATTTCTTGTGTAAAAAATTCAGCTCATTTGGACTTCTAGAACTCCAGATATGGCCAAAATACCGAACAGTGCTCGGGCTGGAAGACAGATTCGGGCTTCTTTGTTGTTGCTACAATTTGGACTTGATAATGGCCTTTTTAGATCTTGGGCTCCATATGAAAGTTGTAGGCCTATGTCTTAACTTTCCATCCATATAAATTGGACCTAAATCTGAGATCTGTAGCTCCAGATATGGCCCAATTACCGAACAGTGTTCCGGTTTGGATTGCACCGACATCTCTTCTCTAAGTTTGACCATCTATTTATCCATGCAATTTAAGTTCTTCAAGTCATCAATCAATCCTTTCATTTATGTGATAGACCTGCATTAAAAATAGACATTTACCATAAATTATAGGTATCTTATATTATTAGATACATTATTATAAAACATATTTTAGTTAAGGAGTTATTGATACTTCAAGTGCAAAATGATGATATAAAACCATGATAAAAATGCACTTTTAAGTACTAATCACACCCCTCAACCAGCTTATTACTAGTCCCTAGTAATTAAAGCGTTAAAACAATTTGCAAATTTCACAAAGCAAGGTATTCATCATTTAACTTCCATTAATCTATCCAGATAAACAAACTCTCATTAAATTTATATATCTGCTCAATACCACTTAACAAGATATTAATAAACCTTTCTTTTGTGCTCAATGTATCAACACATAATTATAGGGCTTTTCTTGGGAGAAAACAAAATTTTTTTGTTCTAATGTTTAAGGTTAACTTCCTTGGGTTGGGATTACTATTTTTGTCTTTTTTTTTTTTTTTTTTTTTTTTTTTAACTCTATATACATATACTTTAAAAACATCATGCATCTTTAACCCATGTAACGAGCTTTCAGCTAATGACTCCCAGACCAGTTGGTCTTAGGGCATTAGGTGTTAAGACACCCCTACGAGCTTAGTAACTCGGGTCGCAGATACTGATATGTAGATAGTGCAATGTTTGATTTCTTTAAGCTTTTCTCCTCAACCCATGTAACAAGCGTTGGGCCAATAGCTCCCAAGTCAGTTGACTTTAGGGTATTAGGTGTTAAAACACCCCTTCGGGCTTAATTGCTTAGGTTAGGGAGGCTACGAAATCAAACTTATCTACATTTTTATTATCATCATTTTTTTATTTTTTCTTTTTTCTTTTTTTTTTTCATGTTTTTTTTTTTAATTATATACAATCCCTTTCCCTTAGTTGTTACCTTTAACAAAAGAACATAAATAATGTAATAATCCAATATGCAACCCACAATCATATGTTAAAGTGTGTGTGTGTAAATTAAGGTTTAAGAATACATGTTAAATAAGTATGTGAGCAGAATTAAGTGATAACAATGTGAGAGTTTGTAAATCTGAATATTTCAGGAAGTATTATAATAGACCTTGTTAAGAATGGTTACTAAGATGCGTCTCAAGAGTCACTTTAACAAAAGAACTCCTTTACTCTGCCATCCTAGTAACAACAATTATGCACCTGCTTTATGAAATGAAAAACAATTTTTTTTTTTTTTATCAACTTTTTTTTTATCAACTACTACCCTCTCCCCCCAACCAAAACGAGACATTGTCCTCAATGTTCTAAGGTAGAGAGATAGAGTATAGAAGATATCACCTGAAATAACGAACACTGACAAAACCTGAAACACACTGAAACAAAATAAGAAATAACAAAACACAATAATAAAACCAAAAGACACAAAAATTCACAAATGAAGGCTCAAATCCAATCTAAGCTTTTTACGGTTTCCCGTAGATGACCAATTTATGCGACTCATGGAAGGATCAATCACAAGAATGAAAGATTGTAGTTGGTCAATCAATTGTTCAGCAGTAGTAGCAGAGATTATGATTTGTCGTGCAGAAGATGTTAGAAATTCCTGTTCCACAGCATGATCAAGAAAAGACAACAACTTATCATAATAACCATTAACATTTAACAAACCTATGGGTTTATGGTGAATGTGCAATTGAGCCCAAGAGGAAATATGAAAGATCTCTTCCAATGTGCCTAGACCACCTGGTAAAGCAATGAAAGCATCAGCATGGTTAAACATTGCATTCATTCGAGCCGACATTGTAGAGACCTGAAGTTCCTCTCCAATTGTTTTTCCAATGATGTCCCCTTGTGCCAAAGCTTCAGGGACGATTCCTAAAACTTGACTACCTCCTAAAAATGCAGCTATTGACACACCTCCCATTAACCCAAGACTGCCTCCCCCATACACTAAATGAATCTTTCTCTCAGCTAGCACCTGACCAAGATGATTTGCTGATTCTAAAAACTCCTTTTCTTTCCCAGGACTAGATCCACCAAAAACACAAATATTTCTTATTTGATGACTTGAGGAACTTGCCATTTCTACACACTTCTGTATTTGTTGAATGTATGGGTTGAGTAGAAATGAAAGGAAGGAAAAGAGGGTTTTATAGATGAGAAATTAGAAAGGCAATCATAACATCTACATGTAGGCCAGCTGGAGTCTCACACTCTTTCTCTCTCTTTTTATTTATTTATTTATTTACTTTTGAAAAAAAAATGTGTATGTACAGGTAGTTGTGATTGTGGCTCACATCTTCCCTTGGTTTTACGTCCAAGAACGGCTTAAACGCCCTCTATGGGTCGGGGATAGGCTTCCCATCCAGTTTTCTTAAAAACTGGCAAACAGGGTCTTTTTTAGTCAGATTCCCAAGACTAAGTCGATCATGTTCTTTATGAAATAGTGGCCATAAATCATAAATTGCACGATGCACATCTCCACTAGGATGAGTCTCAAGAGTCAATAGAAGATTATCTAAAGACTCCTTACTCAAGCCATCCTTAATGAATTGTATTTTATCTTCACGGTTTATAGATACCATTCCTAAAGAACGACATTGTGTATTACAAGTCCATCTAGCACATCGATGACAGACATCCAGTCGTTTTGCACGACGCTTCTTTGCAAAAGTGCTTTTACCTCTTCCAGGCATGTGTGAAATGAAGGAGTTAGAGGACTCACCTGATAATCGGACCTTTGCTTCAATCAACCAGCGAATATCTTCAGGAATTCCATGATTCATTAACAATCTCAATCTTGCACATCTAGCACGGTAAATTTTTGTAATCGCATTCTGAGGCAGAGCGGGAAAATACTTTTTCAATTTTTCAAGATTAGTGTCCATTTTCAAATGAGAATTGGAAAAGAGATTCAAAGAATTGCACAGATATATACACAGATATCAGTTATTGTGGGAAACTGAAAGAACCGACTTAAGTCACGGAGTACCGTTATCCGCCATTTAACCGGGGTGAGAAAAACTAACAAAAATCACTCAAAAAGAAACACAAAAACAATGTGAGAAAAAAAATTAACCTTTATCTACAAGATCAGTCCAACCAGTTGATTCATTTTCTCTAGGAAAATTATCAAAGTAAGCTTTCAAACGATGTCCATTTTCATTAAAATCATTGTCATTCATTGAATTCTCAATATCACAGGCCCCATAAGGATTGCTCCATCTTGGTCTTAGCTCTCTAGGGAATGCATAGAGTTGAGAATTATAAAACAAAACTTTTTGACCTGTATCAATCTTTTGACAATTTTCACAAGTTTTGCAGAATGCATGCGTGTCCTTGAACATGGTGGGCCAATAAAATCCATTTTGAAAGATTTTTGTAGCTGTCTTTTTTGACGAGAAACAACTTCCACATGCTTCAGAATGACAAAGTTTAATGACACTACTTACCTCATTGTCGGGAATGAATCTTTGAAATATTTGATCAGGACAATATTTGAATAAGGTAGGGTCATCACAATAAAAGCTCTTCACTTCGTTCAAAAACTTTTCTTTATCTTGGGTACTCCAATCAGGTGGCAAATCTCCTAAAGCAAGAAAATTGATATTTTTATCATACCAAGGCATTGGATTAAGAGAAAGTAAGGATTCGTTAGGAAAGTAATCATCGATTGGTGTGATGTTAGATGTCGAATCTGGTGTCACTGTTAACAAAAGATTCGCATCAACATTTTCTGTGCATTTGTTATCCGTGATTTCTTCCTCCGAATAAATCATTTGCAAATCTTCAGATTCATCCAACTCATTTTTACTTAAAGTAGATTCAAGTTGATCATAAACTAATTCGTCAATATGATCTACTTCTTGTAAATCATTATCATCTCCAGGTTGCTTGCAAATGTTGAAAATATTCATCTCCAATGTCATGTTTCCAAATGATAGCTTCATCAGTCCATTCCTACAATTAATCAATGCGTTAGAGGTTGCAAGAAACGGACGTCCTAAAATAACAGGAAATGAATTACATGCTTCAACAGGTTCTGTGTCCAAGACAATAAAATCCACAGGATAAATGAATTTATCGACTTGTACTAACACATCTTCAATTATTCCTCTAGGCACTTTTACAGATCTATTGGCAAGTAAAAGAGATATAGAAGTTGGTTTTAACTCACCTAGATTGAGACTTTGAAAAACTGAATATGGAAGTAAATTCACACTAGCTCCAAGATCAAGTAAGGCTCTTTCAATTTTATGCTCTCCAATAAAGCAAGAAATTGTAGGACAACCAGGGTCTTTATATTTCAAAGCATTATTGTTCTGAAGAATAGCACTTACTTGTTCGGCTAGAAAGGCTATCTTTTTCACATTCAGTTTCCTCTTCACAGTGCATAGATCTTTCAAAAATTTAGCATAGGAAGGAACCTGTTTAATAGCATCCAGCAAAGGTATATTGATCCTTACCTGTTTGAAAATTTCAAAAATTTCAGAGTTGTGATTGACTTTCCTTTGTTTGGTCATGGCTTGAGGAAATGGAAGTGCTGGTGGTGAATCAGTCGTTTCTTTGCAATTTTCAGATTCAACCCCTTCCTTACCCTCAGAGATTGACTCATCATCTTTCTCATAAGGGTCAAGAGAGGGTTTTTCAATAACCTTACCACTGCGCAGAGTAGTGACTGATTTGACTTGATCCATATGTTGGCTTCCGGAACTACTTGCATTTGCATTGTATTGCCTTTTGGGATTTTGTTGTGTTTGAGATGGAAACTTACCTTTCTCTTGGAAACTAAGAGCAGATGTTAATTTAGCAAGAGTATCTTTAAAATCTGTCATGTTTTGAACAAGTTGAGTATTGATTGTCTCTTGCTTTTCAATGAATGCATGCAATGTTTCCTCAAGATTTCTTCTCGGAGGTGGAGCATAAGGAAATGCATATCCATGAGAATTTTGGAAATTGTGGGGTGCTTGAAATGGTGGTTGTGAAGTTTGTGCATTGTTGTTCTCACTCTTCCAACTGAAATTTGGATGATTCCTCCAACCAGGGTTGTATGTTTGGGAGTATGGGTTGTGGTTGGGCCTTTGGAAACTGTTTAAAGCATGGGCTTGTTCATGGAGACATTCTTTAAAAGAAGGCAAGGTTGGACAATCGTTGGTTGAGTGTTCATTTGTTTCACAGATTTGACACACAATGTTTTCAACAGATTTTAATTGACCACTCTTTTTTAATTCTAGTGCCTCGACTTTTCTAGCTAAAGATGCAAACTTGGATTGAAGGTCATGATCTTCCCTAAGGTTGTACATACCTCCACTAGATGTATGAGGTTGAGTTTTACTCGGTGCCTCATAAGTACCTGCAGTGTCCCAATTTTGAGCATTTTCAGCTAACAAGTCTAAGTACTCCATTGCTTCATCAGGGTCTTTATCTTCAAAAGTTCCATTGCACATCAATTCAACCATTTGCCTATCTTTAGGTGTTAACCCTTCATAGAAATGTGAAACTAATCTCCATGTTTCAAAACCATGATGAGGGCAAGTACTAAGCAAGTCTCGATACCTATCCCAACATTTGTAAAATGTTTCTCCTGGTTTTTGAGTGAAAGTGGTGATTTGTCTCTTGAAAGAGTTTGTTCTATGAGATGGGAAAAACTTCTTTAAAAATTGTTGTTGCATTTCATCCCAAGCACGAATGGATCCTGGTCTCAAATTTTGTAGCCATGTTTTAGCTTTATCTTTTAATGAAAAAGGAAAAAGCTTTAATCTGATGGTGTTCATGCTACAATTTAAATTATTATATGTGTTGCACACCTCCTCAAATTCCCTTAAATGCAAGTATGGATTTTCCAATTCCAAACCATGAAAAGATGGTAAAAGTTGAATAATACCTGGTTTAAAATTAAAATGAGATGCATCAGGAGGAAAAATTATACATGATGGTGCACTTGTTCTTGTGGGATTCATGTGGTCTCTAAGTGTTCTAGCACGGTTATTCTCATTATTCTCATTATGAAGTGATTGATTATCTTCTTCGGCCATATTTTCTGAAAATGATGAGGATACCCTACAAAGTCTACCACTTGATGTACATGACCACACTCTCATGCACGTGTAGGAATAAAATAAAATAAAAAGAAGAAAGCAAAAGAAGGAGGAAGAAAACAAAATAAAAAGAAACAAAAGAAAAGAAATAAAGTTATATACAAGAAAAGTGAAAAGAGAAAATAAAATAAATACTATAATTTATACAAGAACTTACCTCCCCGGCAACGGCGCCAAAAACTTGACACGACTAAAAGGTTGATGTCTTCTCCCAAGTGCAGGAGTGTCGAAGTAATAAATAACCCGGCAAGACCGGGGTCGAACCACAGGGAGGTTATTTGTACAAATTATAAATAACAATAATACAACAACAATAAAAACAACAACAACAACAACAACAACAACAACAACAACAATAATAATAATAATAATAATAATAATAATAATAATAATAAAGAAGGAGAAGAAGAAGATGATGATGATGAAATATTAATGTAAGGATTAAACAATAATAATAACAAATGTCAAGGTTAGAGGTTCCACTAATGGTATATCAAACAAGTATAGTATAAACTCTTATTATTGAATTGGAAACCACACACAAAGGAGGTTCCAATCAGATTATATATTGTTAACATGATTACATTAGTCATCTTATTCGATTAATGCTAATACTTGTAAATCTCGTCAAGCATTCATGATTATAACTTATGTTAACAACAAATCAAGTTCCTTTCATAGCTCAGGTGTCGGTTATACCATACATTATGGGCTATGAAAGTGCCAAGCATTTGTTGTACCAAGTGTTATACAACATAAATCAAGATTAGTCATTTAACAAGCAAAGTATTAAAGAGTGAACAAGATAACAAATATAAAACATGTTAGTATCAAACATTAAAGTCCATATTAAGTTTACATTATACTTATTCTCACACCATTAGTGTAACCTTTTCACCTTGACATAATTAACTTAGCTAGACATAATGAAAGAAAGGAAAACAAATAAACAAAATAAGAACATAAAAGTTAACTAAGTAAAGGAAAGGAAATGAAAGGCATAAACTTGATATTAATGAAAGTAAAGCATAAATATTACAAAAAATACAAAGAGAGAAAGGAAGAGCATGATCTTGATCTGGAAACCAAGATGCCTAAATGCATGGCAAATGCCTCCTTTTATAGGCCAAAATTGGGAACTATTGATTTGATGACTAATTGATAAGTGGGTGGCCAACTTTTGACTTGGTGACAATCCTTATCTTCTCTTGTCTGCCCAAAACGTCATTGATAACGTCAAACCTGGAGCCAGGTGCAAACATGAAAGTTGTAGGCAATTGTCTCAGCTTTCTTGTGTAAAAAATTCAGCTCATTTGGACTTCTAGAACTCCAGATATGGCCAAAATACCGAACAGTGCTCGGGCTGGAAGACAGATTCGGGCTTCTTTGTTGTTGCTACAATTTGGACTTGATAATGGCCTTTTTAGATCTTGGGCTCCATATGAAAGTTGTAGGCCTATGTCTTAACTTTCCATCCATATAAATTGGACCTAAATCTGAGATCTGTAGCTCCAGATATGGCCCAATTACCGAACAGTGTTCCGGTTTGGATTGCACCGACATCTCTTCTCTAAGTTTGACCATCTATTTATCCATGCAATTTAAGTTCTTCAAGTCATCAATCAATCCTTTCATTTATGTGATAGACCTGCATTAAAAATAGACATTTACCATAAATTATAGGTATCTTATATTATTAGATACATTATTATAAAACATATTTTAGTTAAGGAGTTATTGATACTTCAAGTGCAAAATGATGATATAAAACCATGATAAAAATGCACTTTTAAGTACTAATCATTTATACTATACTTGTTTGATATACCATTAGTGGAATCTCTAACCTTGACATTTGTTATTATTATTGCTTAATCCTTACATTAATATTTGATCTCCAAGTTCTCATCATCATCATCTTCTTCTTCTTCTCTTTCTTTATTATTATTATTATTATTATTAGTACTACTACTACTACTACTACTATTATTATTATTATTATTATTATTATTATTATTATTACTATTGTTGTTGTTGTTATTGTTGTTTTATAATTGTTGTTTATAATTTGTACAATTAACCTCCCTGTGGTTCGACCCCGGTCTTGCCGGGTTATTTATTACTTCGACACTCCTGCACTTGGGAGAAGACATCAATCTTTTCGACGTGTCACAAAGTAGAAAAAATAATGATATGTCATTTTTACTAACAGAATTACCAATGGAATAAATTATGTGAGTAAAATTATTAGTAAATTGTTACCACAGTACATCATGCCAATTATAAATTGAATTACCGATGGAATAAATTTCATTAGTATTTTTTAGAAAGCTCTGGAATTGTTTATTTTCTAATTGCACTGTTAATTACTATTCTTTAAAAAACAACATCACCGACGAATAGAAAAAAAGTTGGTGCTTTAGGTGGTTTTCTGAAAAATTTAGATTAAATAAAAAAACTAAATTAAATATTACAAAAGAAATCACTAACGGATTGAAAAGTCATCGGTGATATTTGGTAGTTTCTAAATTTTTTTGATTAAATTGAAATTTTAAATTAAATATTATAGATGAAATTATCGACGAAATGATTAAAAATATTAATATTTAATTATTCATTGGTAAAACGCTCCAAAAAGGCATAAAATCCCTAATTTCACAATAGATTGGTCTCCTTTCTTTTTCTTTTTCTTCTTTTTCTTTTTTCCCCATTTCTTTTTATTCTTCTTAGTTTTTTTAATTAGTATACTTTATGAATTTTTTTCTCTTCTTAACTTTACTTGCAACTACATTAAGGTAAGATTTTTTTTCTTCTTTTTTTTTCACTATATTTGTTTTAATTTTATTTTAAATTTTTTTGTTCTTAATAATTATATGAATGTTGTTGTAGAAATTTTTTTTCATATGAGATCAATTTTTAGTTGATTTATTTATAGGATTTTAAAATTTTTATCAATCACAACTTCATTTTTTTCATATGAATTTTTTTAATTGAATTTATTTTTTCATGTTATTTATTTGTTACAAATTTGTTCGAGTCTATTTTCTTCATATTTTTTCCAAGAATTTTAAGTATTATAAAGTGTTGATTTATATTAATTTAATTATTTTATAGTTTTGTAAAATGGATTTTTTAAAAAATATTTTTAAATAATTACTGATGAAATTACGTATGGTATTTTGCCAAGGAAAATACCAACGGAATGAAGTGAGTAATTTTTGTTATTTTTTAAAGAATAAATTTGTAAAATGCCCTTATAAATATGTTATCTATATAAAGATAAAAAAAAGTGGTGATTCTCTTATTGTATATTTGTGTAGGGATGACATGATCTTTACAGGAAATAATCCTAAGATGTTTGGAGACTTTAAGCAAGCTATGATCAAGGAGTTTGGGATAACAAATATTAGTCTTATGACATACTACTTAGAGATTAAAATCATGCAAGGAAAAGATGTGATCTTTATGAATCAAGAGAAGTTTGCAAAAGAGATTCTTAAGAATGATGAAGGATAAAAGATAAACTTTACAATATTCAAGGGTCTAGTTGAGAGTTTAAGATACTTGACATACACTCGTCCATATATTCTTTGTGGAGTAAGGCTTGTGAGTAAGTTTATAGAGACACTAATTATGACACATTTTAAAACTTTAAAGCGAATTCTTTGGTAAATAAAAGGTACTATTGATTTTGGCTTATTCTTTGAATATTCTAATAGTTTTGAATTTATAAGTTATATTTATAGTAATTGGGTTGGAGATATGGATGATAGAAAGAGCATTACAAGTTTTGTCTTTTACATGGAAGGCACGCCATTTATGTGGAGTTTAAAGAAGTAATTTATAGGCACATTATCAACTTGTGAAGCTGAATATATAGCTACTACAACATGTGTTTGTTATTTTATATGGCTAAGAGGATTCTTGAAGGAGTTGCAAATGCTATAGAAGAAGCCTTCAAAATTGTATATGGACAACTCATCAAACATTACCTTACCAACATATTCAATTTTTCATGATAGAAGTAAGTATATTGACATAAGATTTCATTACTTATGAGATTATATTATAAACAAGAAAGTTGAAGTTAAATATGTAAAGATGCAAGATTAAGTGGTAAATATTTTTTTATATAGCCACTCAAACATGATGTTTTTGCTAAGATGAGAGATATGATGGGAGTTATATAGAGATCAAGTTTAAGGGGAGATGTTGAAAGTAAACTAGATTTGGTTTTCTTGAAAAATAGAGAAACAAGTCTGCTAATCAAGAACCGGTCGACCGTTTAAATTAAATGAATCAGTGAACCAGTTTAAAAATAGTTGACCAATTAAGTCGGTTGAATACATTTACTATTCAAATTAATATTTTCTCTAAATAATTTAATTTCTTATTTATCTAGGACTCAAGGCTTATAAATAGACATGTAATTAGGAGTATAATTCAATATATGTATAGAGGAATATATAAGAGAAAACACTTAATATGATTGCTTTCCTCTCAAATCTTCTTCTTATTCTTTAGTTTTTCTTATTGTTTTGCTATCCATAAACATTTTTTTTTCTCCCAATATCTCTAGCATTTTTACCCCATGATGATATAATTCACATATAGCATCTTCAACTATATCACGCTTTCAACACATTGTTATGAGTTGAAAGATTATTCATTCTAAAGATCATTGGAGGTCATGCCTAATCTTAGCAATAAAAGATATTCATGCTCCACACGTATTATTATCATATAATGATAGACTCATTGGAATGACCAAAGCCTTACCATTGCCAACTTATTGCATAAGCATATCGGTAGCATTCTTGAATAAATATACACTGATTAATACTTAAAAGTGTATTTTTATCAAGGTTTTATATCATTATTTTGCACTTGAAGTATCAATAACTCCTTAACTAGAACATGTTTTATAATAACATGTCTGATAATATAAGATACATTTAATCTATGGTAAATATTCATCTTAAATCAAGCTCACATGATCAAAAAATTGATATTTTATCCCAAGTACAGGAATGTCGAAATAATAAATAACTCGACAAGATTGAAGTTGAATCACAAGAAAGTTAAGAATAACAATAACAATAACAATAACAATAACAGTAACAATAGGACTGAGATGTAAGATTAATGAAAGTAAAACTTAAGCATTACAAAAATATAAAGAAGAAGAATAAGAACATGATTTTGATCTAAAAACCAAGATGCGTAAATACACGACAAATGCCTCATTATATAGGCTAAAATTTAGAACTATTGATTTGATAACTAATTATTGAGTGGGTGGCCACCTCTTGACTTGGTAACAATCCTTATTTTCTTGTCTATAGAAAACATCATTGCTAATATCAGAATTTGAATAGATAGTTTTCATGAAAGTTCTGGAAGATTGTCTTAACTTTTCAACTTAAAAAGAATCAGTGTATTTAGACTTTTAGAACTCGAGATATGAGCTAAATATTAAACAATGTTAGGGCTACAGGACATATTCTGACTTCTCTTTTGATGCTAAGATTTGGACTTCCAAAAGGTAGAATTAAGTCTTGAAATCTCAAGAATGTTTTAGGCCTATATCTTAGCCTTCTAGCCATATAAACAAAACTAAAATCCAAGATCTATAGTTGTAGATATAACTCAATAACTGAATAGTATTCTATGGGTTGCTGAAGGCAACTCTGCTGTGGTAGTGCTGTGGGACTGTGGAGATAGCAACTCAGTACGACTCTGTGGGCTTCTTATGGCGCAAAGTGGTGGTGGTGGCTGGATGTTCGATCTGCCGATGGTGGGGAAAATATGAAACTGGTAGGTATGTCGCCGCCAATGAAGATATACTCCTGCTAGTGTGAGCAACTTGTTGTGGCTACGGGTAGTTGACGGCATGTAATCTATAGATTGATGTGGTGGTATTGGTTGTGATTGGCGTTGAAGGCAGATTGATTGGCGTTTCTATATTGCTGTATTTTGAGGATGAACAATGACTAATGAATAATACTTCATTTTTTTTTGTAATCAAAACAGTAGATGTTTTTTCTTTTACTATAAACAGTTCTTTTAGATTAAACTGGATCTAGAGTTTAGCATAAACATTGTGGATCGTTTAATTGTAAAAACATTTAAAAGCCAGGCTCTAATACCAAACTTGATACGGAAAAACAAAAAAAAGAATTAAAGCCAGGAAAAGAAAGAAGCTTTTAGAGAAGAAGTTGAGAAGAGAAAGCAAAGAAAGAGAAGAAAAGGGATTAGAGATATGCAAAGTCTGTAAATTTTTCATCAATCATCAAAATTATCTAACATTTAGAAAATTAGGATATAAATACTGAAACTCTAACTAGAATAGGCGTTTGGGCTCATGGCCTACTAAATACAATACCTACTAATAATTAAATCTAACCCAACAAATAAAACCAAATTAATAAACCTTAACTAAAAGTTTAGATGAATTAAGCCCAAAAACATAAGCTAAAGCCCAATTTCTCAATGGTTTGGGCTATCCTCCATCATCTATGATCATACGCGTACGTAAATAATGTTTCTGGTTTAGTGTCCCTATCAAATTTGTTTTTAAAAATTAATTTGTATTCATACAAACATTGGATCCTAGAAGAAATTAAGCTAATAGACATTCCTTGTTATAACTCAATCTTGACCTAATAACTTTTAATTTAATTTTACAAGGGTTAAAATATAAAATTAAAATATCAGAGAATTATTTTGATGAAAAATATGATTTGTTAACTTATGAAAAAAATAGGAACTACAATGTGCTTTTATCATTCACTCCTTATCATCGAGATAATGAAAGTTATCCATTTTTAAATTTGATTTTTTTATCATTTTTAAATATTTTTTAAAAATAAGTTCATTTGAAATTTTATCTTTCATACTTATGCACTATAAATACAACTTTCACTACATGTGTACAAGGGGAGTAAAACAATATAGGGGGAAGACATTAATAGAAAGAAACACATTACTAAAAAAATTTAAAAAAAAAGGATGGGGCGACGAACCTCAAACTAGCCCCCGCCCCCCCCTCAGTTTTTTTCCTCTCTTCTTCCTCAGTCTTAATCTCTCTCTATCAGATGATTTTTCATTCTTCAATCCCCCCAAGCCATAGCTTCTCTTTATCGAGAGTAAGCAAATAAAGTCTAGGGACCACCTTTCTCTTCCCCTAGTCAATAAGTCGACCAGATTACACTATGAAGGACTTCTTTCACCAACAACAGCAAAGTTATCACTCCCAGTCATGGTAACAGTAGAGCTTCTTCATCACAATCATAGTAGTAGTGTTGTTCCCTTTTTTGCAACTCAACTACGACGTTCACCTTCTTTAAACAGCACTATCATCCACCAACTCCACCTTGCAAGCCTCTTATCTTTGTGGAATTAGATTTTTTTTTTTTGCATGTTTTGTTACACCATCATGCAACTATTACCAACCAATTATCCTTTTTTCAGTAATATAAATAATATTTATTACTCATCTCCTTTGTATTGGTTGTGAGTTCTAGTAACCTAGAACTACAACCACAACATCAGGTCTCCTTTCTTCATTCCAACACTTGGACAACACAAACATCACAAAACAGTAATGGTGGTAGAAGATCTTTCTTCTAGTAAAAGAATCATCATCTTTTTTTCCACACCACTAATCAATAACGATATTATCATCTTCTTAATTATGGATAATAATGGTTAAGCCCCTCTCTTCAACCAAGTGCCAACTTTTAATTGGCGATAGTAACAACCCGCAAACTCCAACATGAGCTCTTTTCACCAATCCTTACACCAGGTAAGTTCTTTCTTCCTCCCCTCTTAAATTTAATTACCTTGTCAATATTGCATGTATGTAAGCAATAATGACCAACTAAATTACTAGTGGGCTAGTTAGATCTAGTCGAAGGCAGCCTAGCCTACACAACTAGGCTGGATCCAACCTCTAAAAAGAAAATAAATAAATAAAAAGATAGTTTTTATTTTTTTATAATCTAAATTTTATGGAATTATTTATTAGTGCTTGTGTTAGAAATACCACACCTTTTGGGTTACACTATGTTTATCAATATCAAAGTTGAAAATATTCATATACAGATATCCATTGATGCTAGAGTTAGAAATATTATAGGAAAACCATAAAAATGAAACACAAACAAACCTTTAGTAATTTAACATAAAATCAGCAATGCAACTTGTCTCAGGTAGGATACATAAAAAGTGATGGTATCTTTTCTTTCTTGTAACCAGTTTCATGCCATAAAATCTTTGTTGACTAGTTAGGGTTCTTAATGACTATAATATTATGTGGTAACTTCTTAAACAAGACTTTTTCCTATCAAAAAATAAGATGTCAAGTATCTGTTCTTTGTCCATTAGAAAATTTTTTAATCGATTGCCGTGATGTTTAGGTGTAACATTCCCTATAAATGTAAAAGTTATTATAGGGCACAATGACATGAACAAGGCACTAAAATATATTAGTATTAAATTCATGGCACTTATATATTTAACTTTTACATAAGACAACAAAGTTGCAGTAAGAAAGACTAGTAGTGAAGACATATACAGGATGTCAAAAACTACAGTAGAAAAATAAAAGATGGGATTAAAGTTGAATACAAATGATGAAAACTAGATCATTTATGACTTACATTGTTATAATACAAGTGGTCATAAGTCCAAGCTATTATACATTTGGCATGCAAATGACATTCTTGTTAGGTTTCCTGAATATTATACATGAAGTGAAAATAATAAAATAAAATTATTTAGAAGTCCCTAAGATCCTGTTAAACGGATTTAGAATTGTTTGGAAATTTATTACATGAAGATATGATCTTCTTTAGCTTTAAATAATTTCTTAAAGGCTAGATTGTCACAAACCATAATTTTTCAATTGTCCATCCTCCAATGGTAATTCATATAAATCACTAGTGAGAAATCTTCTAAATCTCTATTTAGAAGAAAGGAATTGTTGTCCCTAGAGTGTTAACTCTAATTTTGTATATACGTGATTTTTATGTCTAATAGATAACTTCTTAACAATAAGAGGCATAACTTACTATTTATTAGAAAATCTAAAAAACTCTATAAATTAGCAAAATATCAATTACCCTTTAAATAATATTTATATATTAATTCAAAACAATTTAAAAATTAACTCAATTAAATTCTTATTTGATTTTATTAGGTTTAGAAATATAATTGTTGTATTAATTATATTTTAGTTCGTAATTTCTAAAATATATTTTAATCAAGTCTACTTAATTAAATTATTATAATTTAATTTCTCACTAATAATTTTTAATGTATGTGACCCATTAGGTAAGTGTCAATCATTTGTTATACCAAATGTTATACAACATAAATCTAAATTAGTCATTTAACAAGTATTAAAGAGTGAACAAGATAACAAATACAAAACATGTTAGTATCAAACATTAAGGTCCATGTTAAGTTTACACTATATTTATTCTTACACCATTAATATAACCTTTTCACATTGATATAATAAGCTTAGCTAAACATAATAAAAAAGAAAAACATAAATAAACAAGATAAGAACATAAATAAGATAAAAGTTAATTAAGTAAAGGAAAGAAATTGAAAGGCATGAAAAAGATATTAATAACAATAAAACTTAAGCATTATAAAAATACAAAGAGAGAAAGGATCTTGATCTGAAAATCCAAGATGCCTAAATACATGACAAATATCTTTTTTTATAGGCCAAAATTAGAAACTATTGATTTGATGACTAATTGATGAGTGGGTGGCCACAAGCCACATCTTGACGTAGTAATAATTCTTATCTTCTTGTCTGAATAAAACATCATTGTTAACGTAAGAATTTGAACCAAACCTCTATATGAAAGTTCTAGGAAATTATTTCAGTTTTCTTAAAAAAAAAAAAGAGTGAGGTCATTTGGACTTTTAAAACTCAAGATATAGGTTGAACAATGTCTAAGCTGCAGGATAGATTCGGACTTTTTCGTTGTTATAATTTGAACTTGAAAAATGGTATTTTTAAATCTTGCACTCCTCATAAAAGTTGTAGGTCTATGTCTTAACTTTTCATTCATATAAAGTAGACCTAAATCCAAGATCTATAACTCTAAATATGACCCAATTATCGAATAGTGTTCTAGTTTAGACTGCACCAACATCTCTTTTCTAAGTTTGGTCATCTTTTATCCTTTCAATTTTAGTACTTAAACTCATCAATCAATCCTTTTATTTATATGATAGGCTTGTATTTAAAATGAATGTTTACCACAAATTAAAGGTATCTTATATTATTAGATATGTTATTATAAAACATGATGTAGTTAAGGAATTATTGATACTTTAAGTACAAAATGATGATATAAAACCTTAATAAAAATGCACTTTTAAGTACTAATCAATTCCTAATATGTTGGTCCAAATATAAATTTTAATTTTAATTAGATATAATTAAATAAATTAATTTATATTTGAAGATTAGGTGCATTGTTTAATAATGTGTCATAATCCCCTAAATATTAGAAAAGTCATTAGTGGTTTGATTTAACATTTCAGTGACCAGTTTCTTAGTGTAATTAATATCCTTTCATCAATAATATTCAAATTTAACATTAAAGCATAAAGTATGTTTGACATATTAAATTATGTTTATTCTCTATATATTAGTCACTAAATTTTTAAATAAGATTCAAAACTCTTTTCAACTCTTATTCCACCTTGACCAATGATTTATCAATCAATACTATTTAAGAATATAAAGGACGTTTTCCTTAATTCTAAAAATATATGGAACATTTTTCCTGATTTATATAATTCATGTTATACCTATTTTTTGTCATTTTGTTATCTTGATTATAATAGCATGTATCAAGATTAAAGTATAATATTTTCTATATAATATAACTTAGTAATTATAAGTATAAGGATCACTTACATAATCGTCATGTGAGCCTTTTTATAAATATAAGTGATCTCTTCATATGAAATTTTTATATAAGTCAGCTTGATATATATGTATTATGACAAACACCTAAATATTAATTTTAGGTATCCCTTATACCTCAACTTATGATAATAATTGTTTTCTTTCATAAAGCAAAGAATATAATATTTATTAGTTTCTATGACTCTAATAAATATCTAGTATTTAAAAGAGTATCGATTATAAATATTTTAAGAACAATGCTTTGATACAATATAAATCCTATAATTACAACAACTTTATAATTTTCTTTATAAAATATTTTTTTCCCATGGACTTTTTATTTATTCTAGATTCATAAATCAAATATATTAGATTCATTAATCTAATATTATATAAATATTAAAGATAAATTAAGCTTTTATTAATAATAAATATGTATTTACATGAATATAATAATATCATGTGTAACCAACTAACTAGATACAAGAGATATTAAACTAACAAGGCAAAATAATGGATGAATTTCAACTTTTGAAACAAGAGGTCGAGAGTTATTTAGGATTAGACAGATTAGGAATTGGATGAGTTCGAGTTATCATTCCTTTTTGACATCCTATTTCTCAAATCTTAGTTAATTATATTAATCACATCGCATTCAAGGTCCCAACAATATCCAACTCTATTTACTTATAGCTAATAAAAAATATAATAAAAATCATCTATCAAATAAAAGATATAAGGGTTAACAACGTGTATAAAGAAACAAAACTAGTAGTTGAAAGTGGCATTTTTAAATCTGTTTATTTTTGCATTTCAAATGTATTTTTGAAAAAAAAATAGTTTTTTATTTTTTCTTTACTTCAAATTAATGTTTTTATTTTTTTAGATTATTTTAATATATTGATGTTAAAAATAATTTTTAAACAATAAAAAAAATATTATTTTAACATATTTCTAAACAAAAAAATACTTTCAAAAACAGCTACTACTATACTAAAACACCTTGCAAACAAGAAACTTGAGGCAAAATGTTATAAGTCTACAATAGATTGATTAAACACCATTTAAGCTTTCATATCCCTTTTTTTTTAAGTAAAAACACTATTATACATTGTGATTTGAAAAGTTCTTTTTAATAAAAATGTTTTGCAATAAAAACTTTAGTTATTTGTTTATGACATAATGTTTTTACATCAAATTACAAAGTTTTTTTAGTGCTTATGGCTACGCCAGCATACCTAAAACAAAAACATAATAAAAAACTCAGCTTTTTAAAAATAATTTTTCTTTATAAAAACACTTTTGAGTATATTAAGTGGTATACTAGTTAGGTGGTCTTCGTTATGGTAAGAGCTCATCTTTTTTGTTTACAAAAAATTTAAATCCTGACTTCGATAGATTTCAAGATTATTTTGATCCTACCTAATAGGAACCCAATGTTATTTGGTTCTGCCTGACAAGAATCCAAGGCTATTTTAGATCCTATAGCAGGTAGAATCAAAGACTATTTTAGGTCTTGCATAATGCTAGACCCAACATAGATATTTATAGTATTAATAATAATATTTAAGTTGTCTATCTAAGTTCTTATATATTTTTTTTAATTATTTTTCAAAAAATATATGTTTTTTCATCAATTTTTTTAATTTACTAATAATAATAACTTGTAATTCTACCCATTAAATCAAATCTGCTATTTTTTAATAATAATAATATTTATGATATTAATAATACTATTTTTTTATATTAATACTTTTAATTATAGTAAAAATAATATTATTTATAACACAAACAATACTATTTTTAATTTAAATACTTTTAATTATAATAAAAAATAATATTTGTAAACTATATAATAATATTTTATCATATTAATAATAATATTAAACTTGTCTGATTATAAAATAATATTTTTTTCAAAACTTTTGTTAACACTAATAATAATGATTATTGTTATTATACTTTTAATTAAAATAATGATAATAATATTTAGAACATAAATAACAATATTTATCATATTAATAATAATATCAAACTTGCCTAGCCAAAGTTTCTACAGTAATAATATTTTTTTGAAAAATTATTAACAATGATAATTATTATTTTATATTTTTTTAATTTTCAATATTCTTAATATTAATACTATTAATTACAATAATAATAATATTTAGAACAAAAATAATAATATTAATCATATTAATAATAATATCAAACTTGTCTAGCCAAAATATCTATAATAATAATTTTTTTAAAAAAAATTATTAACTTTAATAATAATAATGATAATTGTTATTACTTTTTTTTCTTCTTTACAGGGTCTATTAATCCAGCTACACAAGTCTCTAAACTTAAGGGATATAAGAACAAATCTTGGCAACCAAGTCTACACCTAGCATGTGGGTTTGCTGGGCAGGTGCTTAGGGTTGCAAACTTTGCCTTGTGAGGTTACAAACCCACTTACCATGGGGCGGTAGCCATGTGTGCAGGTTTGTTCCAAGCTCCTAAGGTTGAGCAGACCCCATGCTAGGTGTCTATTTCTAGAGCCACAGTTAAGCTCTAATGGCTGACTTTAATGCCCTTGCTTGACAGTACTAGTGCTAGGCGTTGCTAATAGGGGTATTTATTTTTGGTTCGGTTTAGTTTTTATAAAAAAAAATAATCAAATCAGAAAAATTTTTTTTGAAAAAAAATCGCAACCGAACCGAAACCGGGTCAAACCGACCGGTTTCGGTTCGGTTCGGTTCGGTTTTTTAAGAGAAAAGCCGGTTCAAATCGGTTTAGCTCGGTTTTTCCGGTTTGGCTCGGTTTTGGCTCGGTTTTTCTTGGTTTTGGCTCGGTTTTCTCGGTTTTGGCTCGGTTTTCTCGGTTTTGGCTCGGTTTTTCCGGTTTGGCTCGGTTTTTTTTTCCAGTTTCAGTTCGGTTCAGTTCGGTTTTTTGGTTATAAAACCGAAACCGAACCGAACAGGCTGATTTTTTCAAAATTTTACTCGGTTTAATCAGGTTTTTTTTTTTGTTCGGTTTTTTCTGGTTTTTTTCTGGTTTTCTCGGTTTAATCGGTTTTTCGATTTTTTTGATCACCCCTAGTTGCCAACCTAAACTAATTAGTGGTAATTAATCAATACTTTTAATTATAATAAAGATCACAATATTTAGAATACAAATAATAATATTTTATCATATTAATAAAAATATTAAACTTGTCTATCCAAAGTTTATAATATTTTTTGCATAATTTTTTTAACAATAATTATAATGATAATTGTTATTCTATTTATTTTTTAATTTTATTCTATTCTTAATATTAATAATTTTAATTAAAATAAAGATAATAATATTTGGAATACAAATAATAATATTTATTATATTAATAATAATATCAAACTTGCTCGACCAAAGTTTTTACAATAACATTTTTTTTTAAAAAAATTATTAACAATAATAACAATGATAATTATTGTTATATTTTATTTTTCTTCTTGATAAGGTCTGTTGATCTAGCCATGCGAGTCTCTAAACCCATGGGTTGTGAGAACCAACTTCAATGGTAAGATCTGCTAGGTGCTTTGGGTTGGAGATCCTACCTTACAAGTCTACAGCCAATCACGAGGGTCTGCCCTCGGAGTCCAACGCTGGGTAGATCCCACGCCAAGTGTTTGCATGCTAGGACCTTTCTAGTACTAGGGGGTGCATGTAGGTATTCATCGCTTGCCTAACACTTAAGTTTAACAGGCCAAGTAGATATTCGTAGCTCTTAGAGCCATATCTCTAGCTAGGTGCTTAGGGCTTGCAGGCTATAGCCTCATCATGCCCTAACAAATAGTGCAATCTATAATGAAAGCATTTATAGTTTATACAATATAATTCATAGTGAAAATACTCAAAGCGTATAATAATTTCTGTTGTAGAAAAATACTTAGTTAGAATTAATTTTAATTTGTAATTAAATAATTAAATAATTTATAATTTACATCCATGATTTCCTCTTTATTTTTGATAATTTTGGTAAATATAAGAATACTAATAAAGTTCAACTCTGCGCGAGATATTTCATTTGTTAATCATAATAGTAATTAGATTTTTAATTTTAATATATGTTTAATTAAAATTATTTTAAAATATATTTTTTAAGTAAAATAAATAAATAAATAAAAGTCATTTTAGTTAGTATAAAAATAAAATTGCATAAAATAAATAGAAATTATTTAGCTAATAAAATGATTTTTTCTCTATAATTAAGTGTAATTAATTTTTATCCCGCACTGAAGCATGCTTAATCCCTAATCATCGTCCATACCCATCCAAAATGCAATCATGAGTGGCCATAGGAAGGAGAAGTGAACCTGCCTTCACTCTTACACAGTCCCAAATTCCCTTTGGGCCGTGAACTCTGCAGTCCACAGAAAGGTTTTTAGCCCACGATTGGAGGCGATGAAGAGGCACTCACCCCCACGGTCAGTCCTTCACTGAAAATGCAAGAGCATCATCATCATAAAACAAAACAAAAAAAACAAACAGATCAATTTCAAAATCAAAACTTTCTCTGCTAATCTCTCTCCCTCACTCTTCCGGCAACTTATCTTCTCGGTCACTATAAGTTTCGTGTTTTTCTTATCTTGGGTATATTTTATTTTCTGCTCTATAATTTGCATTTGATTTCAGTGCAGGTTGGGGTCAGTCTCAGTTTCTAGGGTTTTTTATTCTATCACACTTAACTGATTAGGGTTTCTGCTGTTAATGCAATGAAGTAATACAAAATATTGGTTTTTATCTGCTTAGGGTAGGGTGATCCTTTTCTCCCAAGATAAGAAAAGCTCACCAGTGTACCACATTGTTCCTTTTCTCCTGGGTTTTTTTTAGATACTTGCCCTTTTTGCTCTTTTAATATTGTAAATTTGATTTTTTCTGTTTTTCGGTTAAATTATGTTGGATAATGGGATAAATACATTGCATCATTTGTAAATTTTCATTTTGTTTTTTAAGAAAATAAGTGTTTATTGTGACTTAATTATTAGCTCCCTTTTGTATTCTTTGACTTCAAATTTACTGCAGGGTGGTTATGCAATTGCTTTATCTTTTGCTTTTTTGTTTTGTTGTTGTGCTTAGGTTGTGATATTACAGAATATTGGCATTAAGTGTGATCCTAATTAGCAGAGTGTCGGTCATATAGTTTCACGAAGATGGCAAATTTACAAATGACGGGTATTCTGGAGAAGGTATGGTTTTTATTTTATTCGGCATTTGAGTTGATCAACTGTGTGGTTGAAGGGCTGGTTTTGCAAATTCTGTGTGATGGTTCATTTGGATCTTTCAGTTGGTGAAAGTTAATTGAATTTATTTTGGGTGTTCTAGCAGTTATATTTTCATTTGTTTGGCTTTTCTTGCAGATGACGGGTAAGGATAAAGATTACAGATACATGGCAACGTCTGATTTGTTGAATGAGTTAAACAAGGAGGGTTTTAAAGCCGATGCTGATTTGGAGATAAAGCTATCAAATATTGTTCTACAGCAACTCGATGATGTAGCTGGTGATGTTTCTGGATTGGCTGTGAAGTGGTATAGCTCTCTCTGCAATTGCTATAGACATCATGACATTTGTGTATTTTGTGTTGGCTGAATTCATCCAAAAATATTTAGATAGATATATTTCACTCCTATCATTATATTTCCACATGTTAAGAGTTTGGTCCTTGTGTATTGTATGATCTCTAGTGTTTAGACTAGAGATGATAGTGCATGCTCTTTGCTATTTAATGTATATGTGTACTTTAGCGTTTGAAATATGTGACTATTGATTTAGCATTTAAGAGTTGCTATTTAAAATTTCCAACTTGGACAAAATTATGGGGTCTTGTGTCAATATTGTGGGAAAGTCACCTTGGGAACCTCTTTTCCTGTTTCTGTGTTTTGTTTGGAGTCTTGTGTCAATAGAAGATGAAACGGATGCCAAGTAACAGTGTTGCTGCAAGCTTGATTTTTATGTTTTTCATTAATGTGCTGTTGCAGTCTTGCTCCATTGGTGAAGAAGGTCAGCGAGGCTCGAGTTGTGGAGATGACTAATAAACTATGTGAAAAATTGCTACATGGTAAAGATCAGCATCGTGACATTGCAAGCATTGCTTTGAAGACTATTGTATCTGAAGTCACAGCAATATCTCTGGCTCAATCTATTCTTGTCACTCTATCTCCACAGTGGATAAAAGGAATAACAAGTCCTGTGAGTTCTAAGTACCATGTGTCAAGGTTTTGTCATTTGGAAGTTTCATCTCCTCTTCTCAATAACTTATTTTTGCATTCTTTTCTGTCACAGGGATTGAACACGGAGATAAAATGTGAATGTCTTGATATTTTGTGTGATGTTCTTCATAAATTTGGAAATTTGATGGCAGATGATCATGAGGTGCTTTTAAATGCGCTTTTGTCCCAACTGAATTCCAATCAAGCCACCATTAGAAAGAAGACTGTTTCATGCATTGGTAAGACTGATTAGATATTTGTTATGATCTCCCTTGTGATACCATTGTTTTGATTTAATTGTAGATACGCTTGATTCACTCTTGGGTGAAACAAAAAGGTTTATGCTCTGGATTTTGAGCCAAAATATCAGAACAGTTGGAAATTTGGCTAGTTCCCAACTATTATGCATGGCCACACTTAAACGTACTTGAGAAGGGTTTTGTTTTTCCAATGCTAATCTTCATTTTGATAAGTTGTTTTACTTGAAATTAAGGTGATAGATTCCTTCAAACTGGCTGTCTTTATGTTTTTTCCTTATTTTTGGCTAATTCACAACTTTGATAAATTTAATTTCATAACTATCCACCCAATAGATTGTTGATCTGGCTTAAAAATATCCTTTGGTCTTCAGCATCTCTTGCTTCAAGCATTTCAGATGATTTATTGGGGAAGGCAACAGTTGAGGTAGTTTGGAAATTGAGAAGTAAGGGTGCAAAACCCGAGATGATCCGAACAAACATTCAAATGATTGGTTCTTTAAGGTAAAGCTATACTGTATGTGTTTATCATATAGTGCTTTCACTTTCCTGTGCTCACTTTTAAAGAAGATTGTGATAAATAAGGAGAAAAACTTAATACTTTGCACTGATGACGATAAACAATTGGCACTACAATGTGTGAGCTAGTCTAATAACGAGATTTGTACTCTGAATGTGTGGATTCTGGCATGCTTATATCCATGTGTAGAATTGGATCTTTGGATGTAGCGAAGGTTTCTTTGGTCGGCTCAGATTACACCTGATCCACTATTACTCATCCTAAAAAAGCTAAAACTTTTCTATCCTTACAAATTGTGTGATGTTTTGGTGTTTAAGCCGTGCTGTGGGATATCGATTTGGACCCCATCTTGGAGACACTGTGCCAGTGCTAATTAATTACTGCACAAGTGCATCAGAGAATGATGAGGAGCTTCGTGAATATAGCTTGCAGGTGTTGTATATATCCCCATCCTTTCTGTTACTTTTATGGTTCTAATTATGTGCGTGTCTTTTGATCATGACTTTTGGTTGTATCCTCTAAATTTTGGCTGCAGGCTTTAGAAAGTTTTCTCCTTAGATGCCCCAGAGACATTTATTCTTATTGTCATGAAATTCTTCATCTTACTCTGGAGTACCTAAGTTATGATCCAAACTTCACTGATAACATGGAAGAAGATACTGATGATGAGAGTCTTGAGGAGGAGGAGGAGGAGTATGTTTAAAAAAAATGCATATTTGTAGCTCATATCAATATACTTCTTGAACTTGTTATTTATCTTGTCAATCGCTTTGCTGTTCTGTAGTGAGAGTGCAAATGAATATACCGATGATGAAGATGCCAGCTGGAAAGTTCGAAGGGCAGCTGCTAAATGCTTAGCGGCATTGATTGTTTCTCGTCCTGAGGTGCTTGCAAATCTATATGAGGAGGTATGATGCAATAATTTGGGCACATGTAAACTGATTTCTTATTATGATCCAGTTTGAGCCTGCTTGAAGTTTTGGTTGGCTGGTTTATGTTTGAATTTGGATTCAAGCTTTTAGGTGGGTGACATGAGTTATGTTTTTTTTTTTCAATTTTTGATGTGATATACTCTACTTTTGTTTGTTGAAGAAAATGGTTTATAACTTCTTCATTCAATCTTGGCTTTCTGAACATCATTGTTTTAAACATCCATTTTTCTTTTCTGCAGGCCTGTCCTAAGTTGATTGATAGATTTAAAGAAAGGGAAGAAAATGTCAAGGTAAGCCTTGATCTTTCAACTGCACAAATTTAGGTACTGCATTTGAGTGCTCATCTGATTTTGTTGTGATGCAGATGGATGTGTTCAATACATTCATTGAGCTACTACGTCAAACTGGAAATGTTACAAAAGGGCAGATTGACATGGATGAATCAAGGCAAGTTTCTGTATCTGTGAAAAAAATTAACTTGTGTTAACACTATCCATTTGAATTTCACCTGCTAAATGTTTAGTATTTTCTTTCATTATATATTTTCTTTTTGTCTACCTTGTGTTTCTCTTCTCTTATTTTAGTAACGTCTTGGTTTTGAAACATTTTTAGAAAAGAGACATTGCTTTTAAATCAACTTTAAGAGTGTCATTGACATTTATGGGCATACTGATAACCAGAGCTCTACTCTGTCACTATTACTTGAGGCTGGTTGGTCAAAGCTAGTTCCTTCAATGCTGAGATTCTTTATCTAGCTTTCTTTTTTCTTAAGCCTAATAAATGATGTTACCCTGCATCATCCAAAAGGGACAAAATCACAGTTCCTGAAAATGGTAAATCACTGTGCTAAACAAGTTGTCAAAGTGTTAACATGATTTCTTTGGCCTGCATGATGGGCATGCTTTGGATTTAAATGATAAAATAGGGTTTACAAAATTGCTGTGTCTGCAATTGGTTTATTGCTTCAGCAGTGTGGTCTCCCAGTGAATTGATTTTGCAAGTGTAACTGTTATGCAGCCCAAGATGGTTACTGAAGCAAGAAGTGCCAAAGATTGTCAAATCTATAAACAGGCAATTGCGTGAGAAATCTATCAAGACCAAGGTAACTGCTGATATGTGTCGAGGATTAAGAGTTGCATGCTAAAAAAACTGCATGTGATCTCATAGATAAATCATGCCACACCTTGCATAATACAAATGAAATGCATTACCTTTGTCTGCCTACAGGTTGGTGCATTTTCAGTCCTGAAAGAACTTGTGGTTGTCTTGCCAGACTGCCTTGCAGAACACATTGGGTCACTAATTCCAGGAATTGAGAAGGCATTAAATGTATGTGAATTTTGTCTCAAGTCAGAGGTGTCATTGTTGCTTAATTTTTTGCATTACACGGTTCATCCTTAATTGATGCAAATTTTCCTGTGCAATATTTCTCAGGAAAAATCTTCGACCTCAAATTTGAAGATTGAGGCTCTTATATTTACAAAATTGGTATTGGCTTCACATTCACCCTCTGTTTTCCACCTTTATATCAAGGTAATCAGTGGTTTTATTCTGGAATCAATACCTCTTATTGTACTGTTCTTAATAGTGAAGTATTCTTTAGTTCATATTTAATCTTTTTTCTTGCATTTTCTCTCATGCAATGCTCTATTGGCCATAAATTTAAAATGTCAAAAGAAAATATGTTCAGCCATTCTTTTTTTGTGTTTTGAATTATGCATCATTGCTTGAGGATATATGATTTTTTGTTTTGTGGTTAAGCTCTGGAAAACCTTTGTTGGCAATGCTATGTTGTGAAGATCTTTTCTTTCTTCTTTTAATAGGATTCACCTCTGAAAATGACAACATGATTAGGATTGATGTAATTATTCATCATCTTCAAGATGGGTTTTAATTATTGAGGAAATTGAGGTTGTGTTGTCATGCAATTTCCTTGATCACTTATTTATTACTGACCCTTGGTCTGTCTTGTAAGTGCATGTATAATTTTTTTATACATTACTGTTTGTACTCCTTTGAACTGGTAACTTCTTTCCTGTGTTGTGATTATTTTCAATTATGAATGGAACAGCAGTCATGACTCCTGAGCGGTAATACATATACTGGGATTTACACTGCTTGTTATTGCAGGCCCTTTCTAGTCCTGTTTTGTCTGCTGTTGGTGAGAGATACTACAAGGTCACAGCAGAGGCATTAAGAGTCTGTGGGGAACTTGTTCGCGTTGTCCGTCCCAATATCCAGGTTAGATTGTTTATATACTCTGTTGTCTTTCAAGATTTTGTTAACCATTTCTGATAATTTAATTGGCGTTCTGATGTAGGGCTTTGGTTTTGACTTCAGACCTTATGTCCATCCAATATATAATGCCATAATGTCGCGTTTGACCAACCAAGATCAAGATCAGGTCTGTAGAGTATCTAGAGTTGATTCTATAGTTTTTCTCATGCTGAAAATCATTTATCTTTTCTGAAATTTTTTTCTAATGCGGCATATTTCTTCTATCCAGGAGGTCAAGGAGTGTGCCATTTCTTGCATGGGGCTTGTCATTTCAACATTTGGTGATAACCTCAAAGCAGAATTACCCATGTGTCTCCCTGTACTTGTTGATCGTATGGGGAATGAGATAACACGACTTACTGCTGTGAAGGTCAGTGTTATGTAAATTGCTATATGGATGTTAATATGCCTTGGGTTGTTTTTGCACCAATTATGTGTGTGGTAACAATAGTTAGGCTTTCTCATCTGAAGTTATAATGTATCTCCTTGATCACTATGATGCATAAGTATGCAAGCCATTTTGAATTTCTGAATCCAGGCTTTTTCTGTAATTGCTGCTTCTCCTCTTCTCATTGATCTGTCATGTGTCCTGGAGAATGTAATTGCAGAGCTGACTGCATTCCTACGCAAGGTATGAAAAATGGTTTACTTCAGAATATGCGTACTAATTTGTTGGATTATGATTTGTAGATAGTCTAATGTGCATTTGAGTGTTGTGTATAAATTCTGAATTCTGCTTTGTTGTTTGGGAACATAGGCTAATCGGGCTTTAAGGCAGGCAACTTTGGGGACACTGAATTCTCTAATTGTAGCTTATGGTGATCAAATTGGTTCATCTGCTTATGAAGTTATTATCGTGGAACTTTCAACACTGATTAGGTTTCCCACGCCTTTTGATGTTATGCTTTCAAGGGAGGAATGGTTGTTGGCTGTGATTACATCTGAAAATGCTAATTCTCTTGTTTTTCCATTGTCTCAGTGATTCAGATTTGCACATGGCAGCTCTTGCCCTGGAACTTTGCTGCACCTTGATGGCTGACAGGAAATCGAGCCCAAATGTTGGTTTGGCTGTTAGAAATAAAGTTCTTCCTCAGGCACTAACATTAATTAAAAGCCCATTGCTACAGGGTCAAGCCCTTTTGGTAACACTCTCTTCCAATACCAAACATTACTTGTGGTCCAGATCAATGCTTGGTTTAAATTTTTTCCTGCTTGATATTGCAGGCTTTACGAAACTTTTTTGCTGCTTTAGTCAACTCTGCAAATACAAGTTTTGACACTTTATTGGACTCGCTTCTTTCACGTGCCAAGCCATCTCCACAGTCAGGTGTTGCAAAACAGGCTTTACATTCGATAGCCCAATGCGTGGCTGTTCTCTGCCTTGCTGCTGGTGACAAAAAATGTTCATCTACTGTGGACATGCTTACTGATATTCTTAAAGATGACAGTAGTACCAATTCAGTAAGTTTGCCACACAATTAAAATTTTGTAACAAGAATGCTCTTGGCATTGATGATACCCTTTTCCATGGCAATAGTTGAATTGTGCATTTCACAGCTTTTATTTTCTTTTTTAGGCGAAGCAGCACCTTGCACTATTATGCCTGGGAGAAATTGGGAGAAGGAAAGATCTAAGCATGCATGCAAATATAGAAACCATTATTATTGAGTCCTTCCAATCCCCTTTTGAAGAAATAAAGTCTGCTGCTTCCTATGCTCTTGGTAATATTGCCGTTGGTAATCTTTCCAAGTACCTACCCTTTATCTTGGACCAGATTGATAATCAACAGAAGAAACAATATCTCCTGCTTCATTCTTTGAAGGAGGTTTGTTTTTTATTCTTAAATCTACTTCAAACTGAAGGTTATTTTTAAAATAAATCTGTCTCCTCTAACCTCCTGAGTATGCAGGTTATAGTAAGACAATCAGTAGATAAAGCAGAGTTCGAGGATTCCAGTGTTGAGAAGATACTTAAATTACTATTTAATCACTGTGAAAGTGATGAAGAGGGTGTTCGGAATGTTGTAGCCGAGTGCCTTGGTAAAATTGCACTTATAGAACCTGCAAAGCTCGTTCCTGCGCTTAAGGTTTCTAATCATCAAATCAAATGGCATTCCGAGTTTCATTTAAGTTTGTTCTTAGTTTTTGTGGCTCCAAAGGCTTGTGTTTTACTTTAAATTTTAAATTCCTTACAGATGAGAACAACGAGCCCAGCTGCCTTCACCAGAGCAACAGTGGTAATTGCTGTAAAATACTCAATAGTTGAGCGGCCAGAGAAGATTGATGAGATTTTATACCCGGAAATCTCATCATTTCTTATGCTGATCAAAGATCATGACCGGGTAAGTTGCAGATATATATTTGCTCTAATTAATAAACAGAGTGTTTGCATGTGGTGGCCTGCTTGGTTTTTGAACCTGATGGTTGTTCTTAAATATGACATGCAGCATGTTAGGCGTGCAGCTGTCTTGGCCTTAAGCACATTCGCTCACAATAAGCCTAACCTTATCAAGGGACTCCTTCCTGAATTATTGCCACTTCTCTATGATCAAACAATTGTTAAGGTAATTGAAAAGTTGGCCTTTTCTGAGCTAATGATGCAACTTCCATATACTGCCTATCTAAATACAGTGTAAGTAGGGGATTATTGCTTGAACTTTTTAACCTGTCCTGTCTTTTACAATGTTTGCTCTTTATCCCATTGATTTATATATGCTTTAGCATAGTGCTGAGAAGTCATGCACGGCTTATGATTCCAGTGCTCTGGTAATCTTATAATTCTTATTTGTTTTTAATCTTTTGCTTCTAATTTATATATTGCACTGCTGAGGGTTTGTATCAGTTAGTCTTTGTATTGAAAATATGAAATAGTTATTTGAATCCATCTCTATAATGTCCATGCTGGCAGCATATGTGTGAGCCAAATCATTACTTTACTTGAAAGAAAGGCATTTTGCATTCAGCCTAGGATTATACATGCTAGGTTGCGTGATAAATATTGACTCCATTGTACTTTCGTATAATAGTAGATTGAGATGAACTGGTAAAAAGGACATATATTCTCTTGTAATTCCATTGTACTTCCATAGGATGATTGATTGAGATGAACCTTGATCAGCGAAATGGCATATATTCTCGAGTCCTAGAAATATTGATTTTAGGTGTGCTTAGTTATTCAAGTTACTATAAATATATTTTAAGGAGCTTAAACATACCACATCATAACTGCAAGATAATACTTGTTAAAAAAAGATTTGGTTTGATTCCTAACAGCTTAAGCTATTATAATAATATGATGATTATATTAATGATGAACGAAAGATAACCAAAGATTTGGTTTGATTCCTAACAGCTTAAGCTATTATAATAATATGATGATTATATTAATGATGAATGAAAGATAACCAAAAACAATAAAAAAGCATAAGTGAATAAAAGCTTGAGGCAATATATATGTTGCTATCAATGAGAAACAATGAATAAGGGGATGCAAAAGTAAATTGACCTTTCAGGATGAAAGGATTCTCTGTTGCTAGGGCAGGTTATGCTGTTCTATCCATTTCGCCAATTATAGAAGGCTTGAACTGATGGAATTGTCCTTGAAGTCATTTTTTGTGCTTTTGTGCAGAATGATTGACAACTGGGCTTTATAAGTAAATGGATTGTATCATAAAATTGTTAATGCATTTCCATCGTTATCCTTTGTGTTCCCTGTTTCTTGCCTTTTATACTATGTTTTGTGGATGCCTGGCTGTTTTCTTTACTTTAGTAACAACAATTGAGCCATGCTGTAACCCCCCAGCTTCAACAGTTGAGTTTTTTGTGAGTTATGCAACTGAGTTTTAAAATAATGGCAGCTATGTGAGACTTTCAAGGGCCCATTATATTGCATCCTACTTTTCCTATGAGGTGTAGCATTTTGGACGTGTTGCTGCTGTAACAGCTGTTATATCTGATAACAATGTAGCTGTTAGACTTAAAAATGTCATTAGCTCATGTTTTTGCAACACGTTGTTGAAATCTCATAGTTTGTGCTGTGTACACTGAAGACTATAGTATTGCAGTTTTATAGTCTTACATTATTAGATTTTTCAATTTGCAACATTATTTGGGTTTCTAACAATTTGCACATGATTGTAACTGCTATTTAAAAAACATAATGTTTCTGTTATTTGGGTTTCTCTATTAGATGTTGAAGTTATATTCTCCAATGTTTATGTTATTTTGTCTTCCCGTTGGTCTTGCTTGCATTTTTGTACAGTATCACCCATATTATATCCTTGCAGGATTTTCTGATTTTAAATCTTGCTTGCTGCAGCAAGAATTGATACGAACTGTAGATCTTGGGCCTTTCAAGCATATTGTGGATGATGGCCTTGAGTTGAGGAAAGCAGCTTTTGAATGTGTAGACACATTGCTGGATGGTTGTCTTGATCAAGTGAACCCTTCGTCTTTCATTGTTCCTTACCTAAAATCAGGCCTGGATGGTCGTATTCAATATCCTTCTCACCAAGTGCAATTATTGTTCAGTTGTTTAATTTTGTTGCTCGTTCAGTTTGGTTTTATGCATGAAAGTAATGTTGAGGGATGCAACCTAGCAAAAAGACATAGGAATTATATTAATTTATTTCTTAAATTCTAATATCTTTTTACCTTTTTTTCTCCATAAAATCTATTGTTATAGGATTCTATCTATCTTAGCCATCTTAATTCTTTTCTGGATTATAATTTGTCTATAACTAATAATATTAATCAGGAGTTTTCAATTTTTATGATTTCTTTTTCCTATATTCATTTATTTTTTTAGAAAACTAATCTTTTTCAGAATTAAGAGACAAATGAATTAATTGCTAAATCTCTCTTTAGCTGCATCATTGGATGACAACATTTCGAACATGTTTTGGGTTTTTTCTAACCAGGAAAGAAACATTCAGTTTGCAGCATCCATTTGCATCATAACCAAGGATAAAATCCTTATATATATGAAATTTCTTTTTCCAAAATACTACTTTTGAGAAGAATACTACACCTTCATTTCTTTATTTTTCTAACTATCCTGCAATAGGATTGTTTCTTTGGTTGTTCTTCATTACAATGGCTTGATTAATTTCAAATCATTATTCAATAATCAGTAGCTAGATCTAGTTAGCTAATGGCATCTATGAAGATTGGAGTATAAAATGATTGTTATTGTTGATGTTATCAACTATTGGCTGACTTGTCTGTTTTGGATGTTCCAGATCATTATGATGTTAAAATGCCTTGTCATCTTATCCTCTCAAAATTGGCCGATAAGTGCCCATCTGCTGTATTGGCAGGTCAGTGAGTTAATCATCCAACTTTAGTCTGTTGGGTTTCTTTGTGCTACAGATTTTCTGATCTCTGTATTCCGCACTTCAGTGTTGGACTCATTGGTGGAGCCCCTCCAAAAAACTGTCAATTTTAAGCCTAAGCTAGATGCTGTAAAGCAAGAAGTGGATCGTAATGAAGACATGATTCGTAGTGCTCTTCGAGCAATCGCATCCTTGAATCGAACAAGGTTTGTAAATTTTATACTGAATAAATTTCAGGTTTTTATTTCTGGCATAATAATGGAAACACAAAATGAACTGAATGACATCCTGTCTTTTGTTGGTGCATGATCATTGTTTTTTGACATTTCAGCGGAGGAGATTGCAGCCTTAAATTCAAAAACCTTATGAGTGAAATTTCAAAATCTCCAACCCTTTGGGACAAGTATTATTCCATCCGAAATGAGTGAACATGTTGATTCCTTGCTATCCAGTGGTTTGTATTGAAGCTCACGCTGGGGGATGAGAAAACGTTTGATGCCTGCAGTCCAAGCCCTTCTGGGGTTAAATGAAAATGATGAAGTTATAGGTGAGTTGGATGTATAATGGAGGTTGCAAATCCGAGGTTTTGTAGAATATTGGTCGAGTCACATTTTCGATACCCCAGCATACAAAAAAAAAAAAAGAAAAGAAGGAAAACTGTAATGGGTTTTTTTAATGTATAGGGTGTCAAATTAGTTCTTCCCTTGCCTTTAAAATTAGCCCAGCGTTAAGGGTCAAAAATGAATGAAAATGTTGTCTTTTCCCATTTGAAGCCATTGAGGGGGGTGCACAATTAGTTGTACTTGGTAAGTGATATGGTTGATAGAATCTGGATTAAATCTCTGAAATGGAGGCTCGACTCTTTTTGCCTCGCTAATCTTTGCTTGAGGGAAAGAAAAAAAAAAGAACTTTTATTAGTAGTTTTTATGTTTCTTTTCATTAGGGACCCTAGGGTTATTTCATTAAACATTCAATTAAGTATTGGTAGTTTTTATGTTTCTTTTCATTAGGGACACTAGGGTTATTTCATTAAACATGCAATTAAGTATAAAGCTAGAATGTGGGGGCTTGGGCGCTTTCCCTATATATATTCTCTCAAATCATTTTGAATTGAAATTGAAATGGTTGATTTTTACAACAAATTTAATTTGTTTCTGTAACTTTTTTCGTGGCACAATTGAGTGTTTTTTAGTCTAAATTTAAATCTAATTGTATTTGTTTTTGGGAAGGGTTGAATTAAAAGTTGACAGTTCTTAATTTGAATTTCATATAGAAAGTAACATGGGTGGTGGTATTGAATTTCATATAAAAAATTTATTTTAATTGTAAAAGTTAATTTTTTTAATAACAATAATCTGCAAAAATTTTGGTAGTCATCTATATAAAGAAATTTCAGGTTGGATTTTTTCTTTGTTACATTTCTATTTATATTTTTCATATTTGATTTAATTATCTTGGATCTCAAACCATATTAATAATACTTATTATGTAAACGCTTATCAATTTTTTTTTTTAAATACCCTTTGGTACAAATTTATAGAACAATTTTGGGATATCAAAATTATAGTAGGATAAAATGAAATAAAAAAAATGAATATAATAACATGAAAATAGTCAAATTGTTTTTGTTGCTGTCCTTGTTAAAATCTCATGGTGCAACAAAGAAAGGAAAATAATGTTTTATCTTCTTTTTTCTTCATTTCACCATTAAAAGGGTTACGAGGAATGATAAATAGGAGTGAAAACTTCCACACTAGAAATTAAAAAAGATCAAAGAGAGGGTAGATTGTGTTAGAGGAGAACGCAAGAAAAGAGAGGAAAATGTGGAGGAAAGTGGAAAATTTTGACTGCTAGGGATTTAAAGACTAGGTTATCGTTTAGTAAGGAGTTCTAAACTTAATGGATAACAATTAAGGTGGAATTATATTTGAGGGAAATATAATTTGTCTATAAATTGAATCAATTAAATTATAGGTTGTGTTGGATGTGAAATTAGATAAAAATGATGAAAAAAATCATGAGATCCTTAAGAGTTTATTGACCACCTGATAGAGAATCAAATAATATGCAATAGATTTATATATAGTTAAGTGAAATTGTGTTGAACTAATATATAATTGTATGAGGAAAGTGATTTTGAAAGAATTTGGTTACAAATTAAAATAAGATTAAAAAATAACAGTGTTGAGAATTTAGGGAGGATTTGTGCTTTGAAATGTAAGGAAATATCGGGTAATATTGGACTTTTCATGTAAGAGAGAATTGATTAAAAATATCAAGAATGAATTATGATAAAAAAAGAGGTGATAATGTTAGTCAATGAAAAAATAATTTAAAGAGAAATATGATGATAATTGCAGTATATAAAACGTAGTGTAATTATGAATGTCATTGCTTCATGTCTTTCATGAAGTGGTTTTGGTTATTTTAGATATAATATAAATGAGATTGATGAAAGTTGAAATATATATATATATATATATATAGTTGTTTGAATAATGAGAAGATGAATGGAATATTTTGTTGTTCGTGTAATTTATAGATAAAAATTTAAGAGGTGTCAAGATGAGAATAGTATTGGATAATTTTGTTGAGTTACAATACCAATTAAATTAGATGTGTTAAAGGCTAAATTAAGCCTTCCTTCTTTTAGTTCAAATGTAGTTTGGTCATCAGAGAAGATAAGTTACAATCAAAACTATATTTTTATAATTATAATTGTAATGTAAATAAAAGATGGTATCCTAGAATGAATAGTCTAAATAGTTAGCTTCTACCTTGTTTAAAAAGTTGTTTTGATGTTAGACTTAATATGGTTGATAATATAAGAAATAAATTTGAATTTGTGTGTGTGTGTGAAATGAGCATGTTATGAAACAATAATGTGGAATAACTTTTAATACAGGAGAGGCAGTGAAAGTTATGCAGCAATAGATAGGTTCTACTCAAGCTCTACAATAGATAGGTATCATAGATCTTAATATTTTATTACTCGAGCTCTACAATAGATAAGTATCATAGACCTTAATATTTTATTATTTAATTTATCAAAATAATTTATTAAAAATATAATGTTATGTTAAAATTATGGCTACGAGGGAATGAATTAGTTTCCTATTAATGAGATTAATGCCCAATATAGGCAAAGGAATTAGTTTCTTGATATTGAGAATAATACCCAATAATAGGTGATGAATTTGGATTCCTAAAAGAGGAAATAATGATTAACAATAGGCGATGAATTTGGATTCCTAAAATAGAGAATAATGTTCGGTATGGATGATAAATTTATATTCCTAAAAACAAAAATAACGTTTAGACATAGGCAAATGAAAGAGTTATCTTGTATTTGGTATTGACTTGAAAGACTAGGTTTTAGAAAACTAATATCTATTAAAGGGAATAAGTGGATGATAATCATGCAATTTTGATGTGGTGAACGAATATTGTAATATGATGAATGAATTCTATTGACTATTAATAAGAAATTATTGATAATGTTAAGTTTACAATCTAAATTTATTATTATGACTGTTATGTTTGTTTGATAATCTATATGTTGTAAAATTAATTATTATTTATAAAGTAACATCAGGTACCTCATAGCTATTAACCAAATGACAGATAATTAAGATGTTTTTTTTTATATATAATTTTGAATAAACATGTAATAGATAACTTTTTTTTTTTTACCATAATGGGTTAGGTAATTAAATGTTACTTATCTTGAAGATTTTGTAATTTGAATTCAATATTTTACATGAACTCATGGTATCTCATTACTTTCTTTTTATTATGTCACAAACATTAGTATTGTGATTATGTTTCACTAATTTTAGATAATTTGAGTATTTGTGTGTGTGTGTGTAGAGTGAACTATAATGAAATGTAATAGATGGAATGTTTTGATTTTGTGATGTGATGATTCGGGATAATTGGATAATCAATAATATGTGAAATGGTTGAGTATTGAAGTATAATAGGTTTCTAGTCGATAACTTGAAACCCCTTGGTATAGAGAAGCCTTTGCTAAAATTATAGTAGGTTTTCTAATTTAAGATTTCTTATAATAATAATAATAATTTCACCCTAAAAATTGTAATATTCATAAGATACCAAATTATGAATGCATGTGATTATGGAGGATTTTGCACATTATATCACCAAATTCCTTGGGAATTCACTCATAAATAATTCACTCATAGATATATCATCATCGAGAAATTTATTTGTATCTATACATTAGATTTTGCAAATTTAGTATTGTGATTATAAAATCAAGTAAAAATACATTTAATCCTAAATTTAGGCATATTATACCTAATCTATGATCACAAAAGTAAAATAGGATAAGGACTACTTCTTATACAAATGAGATGTCCCTAAAATATACTAGTCATTATGAGTAATGAAATAACTATAAATAATAACTATTGCATTGAAAAATATCATAATGTTCATTTTTAACCGACGCTTCAAAAACAATTTACCAATAGCATGCTAATATCAAGTTACTAGTATCATCTACTATCTTTCCTTAGATAGCTAACTCATATTTTATAAATATATCAATATCAAGACATCCTATTGATATCATTAGCTTTTCCTAATTCTTGTAACTAATCAAATACATTTTGTTTTCTCAAATCCATTAGGGGGTTATGATGATATTAATAAATTTCATTAGCATCATTAGCTTTCCCAACCCTTTATCAACTTGAATTCAGAGATGCTAATCAAGTCCTTTCAAATACTTTAATTTATCCATTGAAAATGATGGTGTCAGGAATCCTTGACATCATTAACTTCCATTTATAAGAATAGTTAATCAAGTTTCATGTAATACTGATGTTAATGTAATTCATCAATATCATTAGCTATCTAAACCTGGAGTAATTAATCAAGTCCTTTTAGATACTTCAATTTTTCCATTAGTAATGTCAATGTTAAGAATCCTTTAACATCATTATCCTCCATTTATAGGAGTAGCTAATTAAATTTCATATAATATTGATATCAATATAATCCATTAATATCATTAATTATCTAAACCCAAAGTAGTTAATCAAGTCGTTTTAGATACTTTAATTTGTTGATGTCAAGAATCTCTTAACATTATTATCCTCCATTTACAAGAGTAGCTAATCAGGTTGTTCATCTTTATTCTTTCTTACCCATCATTATTCATTTGTTCACGTGTTTCACATATCGATACGAAGATAAAATGGGTAAAGTTTACTAATGTGAAAAGTGCAATACTTTAACAAATTATAGGTGTTAGACACCTACCTGTTATGTTTAAAGTCCCTGCTCCAGCTCAAGTTAGTGGTCTTACTATTAAAGCATTCCTTGTAAATCAATTTACCCATTGATTAACACTACTATTTATAAATTCAAAAATCATATTTACATTCTAATATAATAACTTTTCATTCAAGACACATTTCATATCATAAGTTTAATCACCCTTATTTAGATTATGTAGTTCCCAACTTAATCATAATAACATTCAAACAAGAGATTTATGATTGTCAAGAAGAGCTTCACATCATTTAACTTTTTGTTATATTAATATTTATCAATTCTAAATTATCATTTCAATATCAAAACATAACTAAACACATTATTCTTATAACTTCATTTTAGGTTCTTTATTAAAAACCTTTCTTAGTGAATTTTTGAAATCATACATAGTCATCCTATCAAGTCTTTATCATTATCCCATTGATTTTAGATTCTAATTAGGTTGTACAACATCTCTGGACACAATCATCATGCAAATTAAAATATAAAATAACTCCAACTCTCTCTTAATTAAGCAATGTAATAAAATAATCTAACAATTTTAAGAAATGGTTCAACTATTTCTTTAAATTGGTCTAGTCATTTTTCTATAAAGATAGGCCTTTTTTATTTTAGAACAAGCACCAAAATATTTCTTTTCATACAAAAATTTCATACATCCAACACAATCAGTTTTTATCTTTAATTCAACAATTCTTCAAATGAATTAAATTCTTAAAACTTTAAAATTCATCACCATTACATAAAAAATAAAACAATGTCACCCCTTTAAAATCATCTTCCACACTATTACTAACACAATTAGAATACAATTTAAATTAAATTTGCTTACTAGTAGCTAAATGAATCACCCCTACCTTTTTTTCTTTAATATGGTCGAAACTTATTCCAAGGGAAGACTTGGTCCCCTTTTATTATTCTCATTATTTCACCTTTATGACAACCTATCATGGTCCATATACAATTTCAAGACAATTCACATTTCCTTTAAATTGACTTAAATTGTAACATTACTTTATAAACTTAAGCACCAATTCTGCTTATATTTGTTGCATTATCTTTCTCAAAACTCCTTACTTAGTGATGAAATGAACTTTAAAACACAACAAGTCAAAGATTTTCCACACTTTCATTTTTTTCCCTCTTTGTCGTAAGTTTCTTTCTTTAGTATCACATGTCTCTTCCTTTGTTCTTCGTTAATTTCTTGTGTTTGTACAATTAAACACTCATCCCTTCTTAAATAAACTCAATCTTTTTTTTTCCTCAAAGTGTCTTAGTGTAGAATTGACAAATAAATGAAGAAATGCCCTTTTCTCTCCCTTTCTACTGGACCGAGAGCTTATATATATAAAAAAAACAAGCTCTTTTCTATTACCATTTTACCCTTTTTAATCCATATTTCTTAATTTTCAAGTAAAATTCTTGACTTTTAGTGTAATCTCAATATTAAAATTGATTTATTTTATTTTTTATTTTCTCACTGTAAAATCCTTATTATGATTCATTTATTCAATTACTATTATTTAAAATTTTCTAGGCTTATATTACTATCTCCTCTTTTTTGATTTATAGATTACTAGTTCCTTTAGTTTTCATCAAAGTCTATTTCCCTCTTTTCCCAATTCTTTTATATTAGAGGAGAGAGAGAAGCTCACTAAATTTCTATTTATAGAAAGAAAGTCATCATTTATATATATTCTGAACATCAAAATGGTTGAAATTGGTGTCAAATAGTTATATTTGATGAGGGGAGTCTTATAGTGGTTTTTTAAGCCTTGATTTTACCTAAAAAAACATATCCAAGTCAAGAATAAGAATTTATTTTGCTTGATTTTGTGTTTTAAGTTGTTTTTTTAGTTTATTAGGTTGTTAAGTTGGTTTTTACATGTTTTAGGACTAGTTTTTGGCTTTAAATAACTTGAAAAATAAGTTTTGTAAGTTAAAAACCCATAACCTTTATTTTTTAAACACCACAATGGCGACTAAAATTTAGGCTAGGAGATAACATGTTGTCTCTCTTAGCAGGCGGCACATCGACTTTATATTTTAAAAGAAAAAAAATAAAAAGGGGCAAACAATAAGTTTCTTGCACCTTTAAATGAGAGAGAAAAAAAAACAAGCCCAAACACGCGAGCCTAGGTTTATAGGTCCACACACTTAGATTGTTACTTCTAGAGGCTCAATACATAACTTTCATCATGGGTTTGTTTAATTGACTCAAGTTCACTTTGTTTTTTAATCAAATATTTTTTTCATTAATTTTATTTTTCAACATTAAGTTAATTTAAGATTGAGCTTTTTAATTTTTATTTTCAAGATTATCCCCACGAGTATTATAGGTCAGCCTAGATTAACGAAAGTGGATCAAATGTTTCTCTATCTCAGTATTAGATCAAAATATTATTTAATTCATGGTTAAAATCAATTTTTTTTAGATAACACGTTATTGTTGCTTAAACATTTTTTCACTCAAAAGAAATTTTACTACAAGTTGCAGTGTAGTTTGGGATTAGAGCTAGTTTCATTTGATTCAATGTTGGAACCCCCGGACCATATAAATAATATCATCATATCCTAACTTTTGAAGCACAAAGTCTTGGAATAGAGAAATTTGTTTAGCATCTTCATAATCATGTTTATGTATGTACAACCAAAACAAGTGCAACCAATTTCCTAAGCTTAAAGCACACACATTAAATTAAATTAATAATTATAGATTCTCTAATATAGATTACAAAAGTGTATATTTATTTCTAAATTACACTATCAAAGTTTGATAAATTCACAAATTAATATTGAACTTTCACTTCTATTACTTCATCTTACACCTTAGACATGCAACTCATGGCTAGTAAATTACAAGAATGAAAACAAAAATTATCAAATTGCGATCAATAAATGATATTTAACTCAACCATATTCAATATATATTAAGCATTCAAAGACTATGTTATAGCCCTAAGTTAAGAAAATTAAAATAGTCATACTTAATAAAACACACAATTCATTCATAAAAAATAAATATGAATTCAACATAATGAATAACTATTCAACAAATAAAAATTAGAGGAAGAAAAGGAACTTTGTAAATTCAGAAATTGTAATCTTTGTTTATCCTTTTAGAATGAGCACTTCTCTTTCACATTCTTCTATGTTGAAGTTGTTTTGCTTGATGAAAGCTTTGATTCTCATAACTTATTATGTTTTTTCAACTAAAGTTCTCTTTTTGTAATTGAAATCACTTTTAAACTAGGATAAAATCCATTTCCCTTACTGCAAAAAATTGTACAACTATATGTCTTACATTTGCCTCTTTAAACTCTTTATATTCCTTCTATTTATAGCTAGCTATAAAATGTATAAATTCTCTTTACCTAGCCTCCTCTATATGGGTTAAGAGCTGCCTCTCTAAAATATTAGTATTTTTTTATGTTTTTATTTGACAAGCCTTTAAAGTACAAACAAGAGGACTCATTGTTTACTCATCAAGGCTGCTAAACTTTCACAAGCAAGAAATAGGCTAACACACTTATATAATCTATTAAAACAAGATTAGATTTAGTACCCCAAAACTACAATCTATTAAACAACTTCTCTGTTGAAGTTGTTTTGCTTTATGAAAGCTTTGGTTCTCATAACCTATTGTGTTTTTTCAACTAAAGTTCTCTTTTAAACTAGGATGAAATCCATTTCCCTTACTGCAAAAAATTGTACAACTATATGTCTCATATTTGCCTCTTTAAACTCTTTATGTTCCTTCTATTTATAGCGAGCTATAAAATGTATAAATTCTCTTTGTCTAGCCTCCTCTATATGGGTTAAGAGCTGCCTCTCTAAAATATTAGTAGTTGTTTTTATTTTTATTTTATTTTGACAAGCCTTTAAAGTGCAAACAAGAGGACTTATTGTTTACTCATCAAGGCTGCTAAACTTTCACAAGCAAGAAATAGGCTAACACACTTATACAATCTATTAAAACAAGATTAGATTTAGTACCCCAAAACTACAATATTTGAAAGAGTTCTTATTGTTGTCTTGAATGTAATGTTCCTTTCTTTTGTTTTGTTAATGCCACATTTACTACCATAAATATTATATTCTTTTAAAATATTGCATCTATTATTAGAAATGTTTGGTATCATGTTAAGAAAATTTTGAGATTAAAATTATTTAAAATTGTTGAATTGTTATTCATAATGTTGGATTCATATTTATGCCTGACGAATGAATTGTTTGTTTTATTAAGCATGATTTTTTAATTTTTTTTAATTTAGATCTAGGACATAGCCTTTGAATGCTTGACATAGGTTGAATATAATTGAGTTAAAAACTGAACAACTATATATCTTACATTTGCCTCTTTAAACTCTTCATGTTCAACCCTCTCTCTCTTCTATTTATAGCTTGCTACAAAATGTATAAATTCTCCTTGTATAGCCTCCTTTACATGGGTTAAGAACTACCTCTCTAAAATATTAGTATTTATTTTTATTTTTATTTTATTTTGACAAGCCTTTAAAGTACAAACAAGAGGACTTATTGTTTACTCATTAAGTCTACTAAACTTTCACAAGCAAGAAATAGGCTAATACACTCATATAATCTATAAAAACAAGATTAGATTTAGTACCCCAAAACTACAATATTTGAAAGAGTTCTTGTTGTTGTCTTGAATGTAATGTTTCTCTCTTTTGTTTTATTAATGTCCTATTTACTACCATAAATATTATATTCTTTTAAAACATTGCATCTCCTATTAGAAATGTTTGGTATCATGATAAGAAAATTTTGAGATTAGAATTACTTAAAAGTTGTTGAATTGTTATTCAATATGTTAGATTCGTATTTATGCCTAACAAATATTTTTTGAGCGACATGCAAAACTTTTATTGGGATGACCCTTATTTATTCAAATATTGTATTGATTAAATATTTTGAAGATGCATTCCCGATAATAAGGTAAGTAGTGTCATTAAATTTTATCATTCTGAGGCATGTGGGGGGTCATTTCTCATCAAGAAAGACAACTGTAAAAATCTTATAAAGTGGATTTTATTGACCCACCATATTCAAGGACTCACATATATTCTGCGAAACTTGTGAAAATTGTTAAAAGTCAGGATTCATTTCAAAATATAAGGAATCTTTAGATAATCTTTTATTAACTTTTGAGACATATCCTAGTGGAGATGTGCATTATGCAATTCATGATTTATGGCTCCATTTTCATAAAGAACATGATTGACTTAGTCTTGAAAATCTGACTAAAAAAGACCATGCTTGTTAGTTTTTAAGAAAACTGGATGGGAAGCCTATCCCCGACCCATAAAGGGCATTTAAGCCGTTCTTAAACGTAAAATTAAAGAAAGATGTGAGCCACAATCACAACTACCTGTATATATACATGCTTTTTCCAAAATAAATAAATAAATAAAAAAAGAGTGTGTGTGTGTGTGTGAGACTCTAGTTGGCCTACATATAGGTGGTATGATTGTCTTTTTAATTTCTCATCTATAAAATCCTCTCTTCCTTCCTTTCATTTCAACTTAACCTATACATTCAACAAATATAAAAGTGTGTAGAAATGACAAGTTCCTCAGGTCATAACATAAGAAATGTTTGTGTTTTCGGTGGATCTAGTCTTGGGAAAGAAAAAAAGTTTTTAGAATAAGCAAATCATCTTGGTCAAGTGCTAACTGAGAGAAAGATTTATTTAGTATATAGGGGAGGTAGTCTTAGTTAATGAAAGGTGTGTCAAAAGCTGTATTTTTAGGAGGTAGTCAAGTTTTGGGGGTTGTCCTCGAAGGTTTAACAAAAGAGGACATCATTAGAAAAATAATTGAAGATGAACTACAGGTCTCCACAATGTTTGCTCGAATGGATATAATGTTTAACCATGCTAATGTCTTTATTGTCTTATCAGGTGATTTAGGCACATTAGAAGAAATCTTTCATATTTCCTCTTGGACCCAACTGTACATTCACCAAAAACCCATTGATCTGTTAAATGTTAATGAAAAGTTATTGTCTTTTCTTGATCATGCTATGGAATAAGAATTTTTAACATCTTTTGCACGACAAATCATAATCTCTATTGTTACTGCTGAACAATTGATTGACCAACTACAATATTTCATTCTTGTAATTGAACCCTCCATGAGTTGCATGAATTGGTCATCTAAGGAAAGTTGTAAAAAGCTTAGATTGGATTTGAGTCTTCATTTGTGAATTTTTATGTCCTTTTTTTTTATTTCTTATTTTTATTTAAGTATGTTTTAGGTTTGTTAATGTTCATTATTTCAGGTGATGTCTTTTATCTTTCTACTTTAGGACATTAAAGATAATGCCTCGTTTTGGTTGGGGGGAGAGGGTAGTAGTTGATAAAAAAAATTATTTTCTATTTCATAAAGCATGTGTAAAATTATTGTTACTAGGATGATAGAGTAAAAGAGCTCTTTTGTTAAAGTGACTCTTGAGACTCATTTTAGTAACCACTCTTAACAAGGTCTATTATAATATTTTTTGAAATATTCAGGTTTACAAACTCTCGCATTATTATCACTTAATTTTGCTCATATACTCATTTAACATGTATTCTTAAACCTTAATTTTCACATACACACTTTAACATATGATTGTGGGTTACACATGGATTATTACATTACTTATGTTCTTTTGTTAAAGGTAAAAACTAAGGGAAAAAGATAGTATATAATTTTTTTAAAAAAGCAAAAAACAAATGATGATAATAAGAATATAGATAAGTTTGGTTTTGTAGCCTCCCTAACCTAAGCAATTAAGCCTAAAGAGGTGTTTTAACACTTAATACCCTAAAGTCAATTGACTTGGGAGCTATTAGCCCAACACTTGTTATATGGGTTGAGGAGAAAAGCTTAAGATAATTAAACATTACACTATCTACTTATCAGTATCTGCAACCCGAGTTACTAAGCTCGTAAGGGTGTCTCAACACCTAATGCCTTGAGACCAAGTAGTTTAGGAGTCATTAGCTGAAAGCTTGTTACATAGGTTAAAGATGCATTGTGTTTTAAGTTACATGTATATATATTTAAAACAAAAAACAAAAAAAAATCTCAACCCAAAGAAGTTAACCTTAAACATTAGAATAAGAATTTTGTTTTCTTTCAAGTAAAGACCCATAACTATGTGTTGATATATTGAGTATAAAAAAAGGTTTATTAATATCTTGTTTAAGAGCTATTAAGCAAATATATAAATTTAATGAAAGTTTGTTTATCTAGATAGATTAATGGAAGTTGAATAATGAATACCTTGTTTTGTAGATTTAATTTTTTTTTCTATTTTAATGCTTTGATTACTAGGGACTAGTAATAATATGGTTATGGAGTGTGATTAGTACTTAAAAGTGTATTTTTTTATCAAGGTTTTATATCATCATTTTGCATTTGAAGTATCAATAACTACTTAATTAAAACATGTTTTATAATTATAATAACATATCTAATAATATAAGATATCTTTAATTTATAGTAAATATTTATTTTAACTGTAGGCCTATCATATAAATGAAAGGATTGATTGATGAATTTAAGAACTGAAATTGAAAGGACAAAGAGATGGCCAAACTTAGAAAAGAGATGTCGGTGCAGTCTAAACCGAAACACTGTTTGGTAATTACATCATATCTAGAGCTGTAGATCTCGTATTTAGGTCTACTTTATATAGATGAAAAGGTAAGATAGAGGTCTACAACTTTCATATGGAGCCCAAGATTTAAAAAATCCATTTTCAAGTCTAAATTGGAGCAACAATAAAGAAGTCTGAATTTGTCCTCCCAACCGAGCACTATTCAGTATTTGACCTATATTTAGAGTTTTAGAAGTCCAAATGACCTTAATGTTTTACACAAGAAAGATGAAATAATTTTCTACAACTTTCATGTTTTTAAGTGGCTCCAATTTTAAAGTTATCAATGATGTTTTGGGCAGGCAATAGAAGATAAGGATTGTCACCAAGTCAAGAATTGATCAGCCACTTATCAATTAGTCATCAAATTAATAGTTTTCAATTTTGGCCTATAAAAGAAGGCATTTGCCATGCATTTAGGCATCTTGTTTTCTAGATCAAGATTATGCTCATGCTTTCTCTCTTTGATTTTTTTGTAATATTTATGCTTTGCTTTCATTAATATTAAGTTTATGCTTTCATTTCCTTTCCTTTACTTAGTTAACTTTTATGTTCTTATTTTGTTTATCTATTTTGCTTTCTTTCATTATGTCTAGCTAAGTTAATTATGTCAAGGTGAAAAGGTTACACTAATGGTGTGATAATAAGTATAATGTAAACTTAATATGGACTTTAATGTTTGATACTAACATGTTTTATATTTGTTATCTTGTTTACTCTTTAATACTTTGCTTGTTAAATGACTAATCTTGATTTATGTTGTATAACACTTGGTACAACAAATGCTTGACACTTTCATAACCTATAATGTATGGTATAACCGACACCTAAGTTATGAAAGGAACTTGATTTGTTGTTAACAGAAGTTATAATCATGAATGCTTGACGAGATTTACAAGTATTAGCATTAATTGAATAAGATGACTAATGTAATCATGTTAACAATATATAATCTGATTGGAACCTCCTTTGTGTGTGGTTTCTAATTCAATAATAAGAGTTTATACTATACTTGTTTGATATACCATTAGTGGAACCTCTAACCTTGACATTTGTTATTATTATTGTTTAATCCTTACATTAATTTTCCATCTCCAAGTTCTCATCATCTTCTTCTTCTTCTCTTTCTTTATTATTATTATTATTATTGTTGCTGCTGCTACTACTACTACCACTACTAGTATTATTATTATTATTATTATTATTATTATTATTATTATTATTATTATTATTATTATTATTATTATTATTATTATTATTATTATTATAGTTGTTGTTGTTATTGTTATTGTTGTTGTTATTATTGCTATTATTGTTGCTTATAATTGTTGTCTATAATTTGTACAATTAACCTCCCTGTGGTTCGACCCCGGTCTTGCCGGGTTATTTATTACTTCGACACTCCTGTATTTGGGAGAAGACATCAACCTTTTAGTCATGTCAACTACTATTGTTATTGTTGTTGTTGTTGTTGTTGTTGTTGTTGTATTATTGTCATTTATAATTTATACAATTAAACTCTTTGTGGTTCGACCCCAGTCTTGCCAAGTTATTTATTACTTCGACACTCTTGCGCTCGAGAGAAGATATTAATCTTTTAGTCATGTCACTAAACATAATGAAAGAAAAAAATAAAAATAAAAACATAAATAAGATAAAAGTTAACTAAGAAAAGGAAAGGAAATGAAAGGCATAATTTGATATTAATGAAAGTAAAACATAAGCAATACAAAGAGAGAAAGCAAGAACATGATCTTGATCTAGAAACCAAGATGCCTAAATAAATGGTAAATGCCTTTTTTTTACAGGTCAAAATTGGAAACTATTGATTTGATGACTAATTGATGAGTGGGTGGCTAACTCTTGACTTGGTGACAATCCTTATCTTCTTTTGTCTACCCAAAACATCATTGATAAAGTTAGAATTGAAACCATTATATGAAAGTTCTTGGAAATTGTCTTTTCTTTTTTTAAAAAATAGAGATCATTTGCACTTCTAGAACTTCAGATATGGGCCAAACATTAAACAGTGTTCGGGTAGTAGGATATATTCAAACTTTTTCGTTATTGCTATAATTTGGACTTGAAAATGGCTTTTTTAAAATAGACTTCTGTAGGCCTATGTCTTACCTTTCTATCCATATAAATTAGACCTAAATCCAAGATCTACAGCTCTAGATATGACCCAATTACCGAATAGTGTTCCGGTTTGAACTACGCGAGCATCTCTTTTCTAAGTTTGTCCATCTCTTTGTCCTTTCCATTTCAGCTCTTAAACTCATCAATCAATCCTTTCATTTATGTGACAAGTCTGTATTTAAAATGAATATTTACCACAAATTAAAGGTATCTTATATTATTAGATATGTTATTATAAAACATGTTTTAGTTAAGGAGTTATGGATACTTCAAGTGCAAAATGATGATATAAAATCTTCATAAAAATACACTTAAGCACTAATCATTAACTTTCTTAGGTTGAGATTATTATCTTTTTTTATTTTTTTAATAAATATATAGATAACACAATACATCTTTAACTCATGTAACGAGCTTTAGGCCAATAACTCCCAGACTAGTTAGCCTTAGGGCATTAGGTGTTAAGACATTCCTACAAGCTTAATAACTCGTTTTATAGATACTAATTCATAAATAATGCTTGTTTGATTTCTTTAAACTTTTTTCCTTAACCCATATAACTAGCTTTGAGCTAATAGTTCTCAAATTAGTTGGCTTTAAGGTATTAAGTTTTAAAACACCCTTTTGAACTTAATTGCTTAGGGTAGGGAGGCTACGAAACCAAACTTATCCATGTTTTTATTATCATTTTTTCTTTTTTTTCTTTTTTTACAAATTATATACTATCTCTTTTTCTTAGTTGTTACCTTTAACAAAAAAAATATAAATTATGTAATAATCCAATCTATAACTCGCAATCATATGTTAAAGTATGTGTGTATGAAAATAAAGGTTTAAGAATACTTCTTACATGAGTATATGACCAGAATCCAGTGATAATGATGTGAAAGTTTGTAAACCTCAATATTTCAAGAAGTATTCTAATAGACCTTTTTATGAATATTGTAAATAACCATTGATAAATATTTACCAAGATGCATCTCAAGAGTTAATAAAATTCCTCCTTACTCTGTCATCCTAGTAACAACAATTTTGCAAATGGTTTATTAAATAGAAAATATAATTAGTTTTTTTTTTTTAATATCAGCTACTACCCTTTCCCCCCAACCAAAACGAGATATTGTCCTCAATATTCTAAGTTAAAAAAATAGAATATAGAAGATATTAGTTGAAACATTGAACACTAACAAACCTGAAATACACTTAAATAAATATAAGAAATAACAAAACAAAATAATACGTTATTAATAAAACTAAAAGACACAAGGATTTACAAATGAAGGCTCAAATCTAATATAAGCTTTTTACAGCTTTTCTTAGTTAACCAATTTATACTACTTATAAAGAGATAAATTATAGGAATAAAAAATTATAGTTGGTCAATCAATTGTTCAACAGTAGCAGCAAAGGTTATGATTTGTTGCGCCAAAGATGTTAGAAATTCCTGTTCTAGCATGATTAAGAAAAGAAAACAACTTATCATAAAAACCAATAACATTTAACAGACCTATGAGTTTATGGTGAATATGTAGTTGGACCTAAAAGAAAAATATAAAAAATCTCTTTCAATGTGCCCAGTCCACCCGATAAGGAAATAAAGGCATCAACATGTTTAAACATTATATTATTCAATCAGACATTATAGAGACCTATAGTTTATCTCCAATTTTATTTCCAATGATATCCCCATTTGCTAAAGTTTTGGGGAAAACCCCTAAAACTTGACTATCTCCTAAAAATACAGTTATTAACATAACCCTCATTAACCTAAGGCTACCTTCGACATACATTAAATGAATCTTTCTCTTAGCTAGTACTTAACTAAAATGATTTGCTGATTCTAAAAACTCTATTTTCTTCACAGGACTAGATCCACCGAAAAAACAAATATTGTTTATGTGATGACTTGAAGAACTTGTCATTTCAACACACTTCTATATATGTTGAATGTAAGGTTTGAATAGAAATGAAGGGAAGGAAGAGAAGATTTTATATATGAGAAATTAAAAATACAATCATACTATCTATATATAGGTTAGCTGGAGTCTCTCTGTCTCTTTCCCTCTCCCTCTCCTTTTCTTTATTTATTTATTTGAAAAATATGTGTATGTACAGGTATCTATGTGTGACTTATATATTCCCTTAGTTTTATGCCCAATAATGGCTTAAACTCCCTCTATAAGTCGGGGATAAGCTTCCCAATCCAGTTTTCTTAAAAACTAGCAAATAAGGTCTTTTTTAGTCAGATCCCCAAGACTATATTAAGTATGTTTTTTTATTTTATGGAAATAGGGTTATAAGTCATGAAATGTACCATGTATATCTCCACCAAGATACATCTCAAAAGTCAGTAGAAGATTATTTAATAATTCTTTATGTTTTGAAATAAATCCTGACTTTTAACAATTTTTATAAGCTTTGCAAAATACATGTGAAACAAGAATTTCATGGTAGGCCAGTAAAATCAATTTTGTAAGATTTTTGCATTGTGTTGCATCTTGGGATTTTGTTATGGTTGAGATGGAAACTTACCTCTCTCTTAAAAACTAAGAGCAAATGTGAACTTTGCAAGAGTATCTTTAAAATCTGTCACGCTTTGAGCAAGTTGAGTATTGATTCTCTCTTGCTTTTCAATGAATGCATGTAATGTTTCCTCTAGATTTATTCTAAGAGAGGGAGTATAAGGAGGTGCATACTCATAAGAATTTTAAAAATTATGGTGTGCTTGAAACAGTGGTTGTGAAATTTATGCATTCCAACTGAAATTTAGGTGATTTCCCCAACCAGGGTTACATGTTTATGATTATGGGTTATGATTGGGCCTTTAAAAACTATTTAAGACATAGGCTTATTCATGGAGACATTCTTTAAAAGAAGGAAAGGTTGAATATTCATTGGTTGAGTGTTCATTGATTTCATAAATTTAACACACAATGTTTTGAATAGATTCTAATTGACCATTCTTTTTCAATTCTAATGCCTCAACTTTTCTAACTAATGCAAACTTGACTTGGAGGTCATAATCTTCTCTAAGATTGTACATACCTTTACTAGATGTATAAGGTTGAGTTTTACTCGGTGCCTCATAAGTACATATGGTGTCTTAATTTTTAGTATTTTTAGCTAACAAGTCTAAGTAAAATGTTCCATTGTACATCAATTCCACCATTTACCTCTCTTTAGGTGTTAACCAGTTATAAAAATTTAAAACCAATTTTCATGTTTCAAAAATATGATGAGGGCAAGTATTAAGCAAGTCTTGATACCTATCCTAATATTGATAAAATGTTTCTCCTTGTTTTTAAGTGAAAGTGATGATTTGTTTTTTGAAAAAAGTTTGTTTTGTGAGATAGAAAAAAATTCTTTAAAAATTATTGTTGCATTTCATCCCAAGCATGAATAGATCCTGGTATCAAATTTTATAGCTTTATCTTTTAATGAAAAAAAAAAAGCTTTAATCTTATGGTGTTCATGTTACAATTTGAGTCATTATAGGTGTTATAGACCTCCTCAAATTCCTTTAAATATAAGTATGGGTTTTTTTTAATATAAGCCATGAAAAGAAGGTAAAAGTTGAATAATGAATAACTTAAAATTGAAATGCGATGCATCAGGAGAGAAAATTCTAGATGATGGTGCACTTGTTCTTATAGGATTTATTTGGTCTCTAAGTGTTCTAATATAGTTATTCTCATTATGAAGTGCCTAGTTATCTTCTTCGACCATATTTTTAAAAAATAATGAGAATATCCTACAAATTCTACCACTTAATATATGTGATCATACTCTCATAAACGTATAAGAATAGAATAAAAGGAAGAAGAAAACAAAAAAAAAGTTATATACAAGAAAAGTGAAAAGAGAAAATAAAATAAGTACTATAATTTGTACAAGAATTTACCTCCCTAGTAATAGCACTAGAAACTTGACATGACTAAAAGATTGATATCTTCTCCCAAGTGTAGGAGTGTCAAAGTAATAAATAATCTAGTAAGACCGGGGTCAAACCAAAAGAGGTTAATTGTATAAATAATAATAATAATAAGTTAAAGAGAACTTTGAGATGTTAGAATAATGAGAAGATTAATTAATAAAAATAAATGTCAAGGTTAGAGGATCCACTATTCAAACAAGTATAATATAAACTTTTGTTATTACTCAACTAAAACCACATGCAAAGGAGGTCCTAATTGGATTATAAATGGTTAATATAATTATATTAGTTATCTTATTCAAATAATGCTAATATTTGTAAATGTTGTCAAGTATCCATAGTTATAACTTATGTTAACAACAAATCAAGTTCCTTTCATAACACAAGTATTGGTTATACCATACGGTTGGGCTATGAAAGCGTCAAGTATTTGTTGTACTAAGTGTTATACAACATAAATCTTGATTAACCATTAAACAAGCAAAGTATTAAAAGTGAACAAGATAACAAATATAAAATATGTTAGTATCAAACATTAAAGTCCATGTTAAGTTTACACTATACTTATTATTATCCATATTTAGCTAATCATAAATATAGTAAAGGAAGAGAAACATAAGTATAGTAAAGGAAATGAAAAGCATAAACAAGAGATTAAAAAAAATATAACATGAAATAAAACTTAAACATTACAAAAATATAAAGAAAGAAATAAAAAGCATGATCTTGATTTGAAAACCAAAATGTTTAAATGTATGGCAAATGCCTCCTTTTGTAGGCCAAAATTAGAAATTACTAATTTAATGACTAATTGTTGAGTGGGTGACCAACTCTTGACTTGGTGATAATTATTATTTCTTATCTCCCAAAAAACATCATTGCTAGCTTTAGAATTCAAACAAACTTAAATCATAAATTTCTAAGAAATTTTCTCAGCTTTCAAACAAAAAAAATTAAGGTTATTTGGACTTCTAGAACTCAAGATATGGGCTAAATACTGAACAGTTTCTGGGTTGTAAAACAGATTCAAACTTCTCTGTTATTGCTGAGATTTCAACTTCCAAATAGCAAAATTGAATCTTACCCTCCACATAAATGTTTTAGGCCTTTGTCTTAGCTTTCCATCCATATAAAGCAAGCCTAAATCCAAGTTTTACAACTCTAGTTATGATCCAATTACTGAATAGTGTTCCAAATTAAACAAAACCAGCATCTCTCTTTTCTAAGCTTTTCTCTCTCTTTGTCTTCTCAATTTCAGTAGTCAAACTCATCAATTAATCCTTTGATTTATGTGATAGGCCTGTATTCAAGATGAATATTTACCATAAATTAAAGGTATCTTATAGTATCATATTTTTTATTATAAAACATGATTTAGTTAAGGAGTTATGGTTAGGTAGATTTGCTTTGGTTTGTAAATATAGTTCATAGATCTTGTTGTCATATTATGGCTTCAAGAGAAGGGGTTTGAAGATGGTGGCTGTGTGACTAACTTGTTATCTGATGGTGTAGAGAGGGGAACTAGAATCTATGTTGATGGTGTAGATGAAGGAACACCGAGAGAAGTAGTTGTTATCGATGAGTGCCTAAGTGGTACCTATCCTAGAGTTAGTACTGCCAGTATTATAGAAATAATTATGGTATACCCTATAGGTTTTTGTGGTGACACAATGGTGGAGGAAGTGTAGGGAAAGATAATTTTATCAAAGATGGCATGTTTTGAAATATAAAGTTGAGATGAATTAATGTCCGTGCATTTATATGCATTTTGAGTGCTTGAATAACTCAGGAAAATGCATGGCTTGGACTTTGGTTGCATTTTGTTGTAATTATCAAGTTTGAGCCATAGGAAACACTAACACCTAAAAGTATGAAGTTTTTGATAATTTGGTTGACAACTAAAAAGGCTATCAAAAGGACTTTTTTTTATAGAATAGGTGTTGGTATACAGTTGATAATCTAAGTTTGAAATGTATGCATCCAGTATGACAATGAAAGATGTGTTTAATGAAACAACATGAGACCTGTCTTGATAATGTGACGATGTTGGTGTTCACTTGTCCTATTTTGTTGTGGTGTGTGTGGAGCAATGGTGAGCATATTTATAGACTGAGAGGATAGAAATTGATGAAGACTTTGATACTCACCACCATTAATAAAGTAAAAAAAAATATTCTTAATTTGAAAGCCAAATTGTTTTTCAACAAATCTTTTTAACTAAATGAATATCGATCGAACATCATTTTTATGATGAATCAGAAATAGCCAGCAGCACTCTGTGAAATGATCCATAAAGAAAGCATAGTATCAAAAACCATCAATAGAATTTGATATTGTTAGCCTCCATATATCTATGCAGATATATTCTAGAGGATGAGTGCTTATAAGAGATGTTTTGAAAAAAGATAATTGATGACTGTCATTGCATTAACAAACTAAACAAATAGGCGATAAAGATTGCATGGAACGTAAAACAGGAAGATAGAAATGATTAATTATAAAATGACAGATTTTTAGGATAGGTGACCAAGACGTGTGTGCCAAAGGTTAAGAGAAGTTCTTTTACTAACAATTGCAAGTGTTGGAGGTTTATTGATTTGTGATAATTGTGGTAATGGATAGACACCATCTTGGCAATCACCATGAAGAATTGTTGTCCTTGTGTTTTGATTCTTCATAAGAAAATAAAAGGGATGAAATTTAATATAGAAATTGTTGGAACGAGTAAAGTGATGACATAAACTAAATTCTTATGAATGTTAAGGACACAAAGTGTTATGCAGAAGAAAGGATTTTGACAATGAACTCAATGACATAGAGCCAACATGCATTACTTTCAAACTATCAACAATGACTACTTGATTTGTTCCATTATACTTAGAGTGGATTAAAATGTTTGTAAGATCAAAAGTAATGTGATAAGAGGCTGCTGAATTCATGAGCTACTTTTTGTTCCGTGTGACATTTATAGTTGCACAGTTTGCAAATTTTGAAATAGGTACCTTGCAACATATCTTAGCCGAGTGCCCTTTAATGTTGCATGGCTAATAAATCAATGGAGGCTAGCTGGATTTGTCTTTGGAAATATATTGTTGTTGGTTGTATTTATAATAATCAACAGGTGAATTTAGAGATCTTGCTAGTTTAAAGTAGCAGTTGCATTAAGTAGCATTAACAGTGGCAATCATTTTGGAGTTGGAAGCATCAATGCATTTAAGGTAGTTTTCATGACTGATTAATACATCATAAAGTTCTTCAAATATGAGGGATGTCTCTCTGATTTGGATTGTGGTTGCTATATCATTAAATTCAACTTCTATCCCATTAAATATGTATAGAGTAATGTCATCGATACAAATAAGAGTATCAATGGCAATGAATTCATCAACTAGTCTTTTAATAGTGTTGAGATAGTCTGAAATTGGTTGGCTTCCTCATTGTATAAGAGCTAATTCTTCCTTGATTTGCATGACATGAGTTCATGATCGATTTACATATAATCATTGTATTTTTAACCATGCATAACAAGTAGTGGAGGAAATAGAGATTAGTGGTAGTATTGATTCAAAAATAGATACAAGGATTTGATAAAGAAACAAGTTATCTTGCTAAAACCAGAGCCACAATCCAGGATTTAAAATACCTGTAAAGGATGATTCAGTAGTTGGATCATATAATGTTTGTAATGAACAAATAATGGTTTCATTAGTAAATCCTTAGAAGTTATAGCCTACGAGTAATTGAGCACGCTAGGAAGGAACATTTAAAAGTGTTAGTTTAAAGGGAAGTTGAGAGCTGGTATTGAAAGCAATGAGATAAGTATCATCATTGTCATGATTCACAAAACTTACGATGACAACATCTACTATTAAGACTATATCAGAAAGTTTTATCGTAGAACAAGTTTGTTCCGATACCATATAGAATTTTAATGAATATAATTTTTTTATTATTGTGAAATCTTTTATAGAAGTAAAGTACAAGTTGTGTTTAGCACAAATACAAAGACCGGAAGATTTATTTTAATTGAATGTGTGTTAGTGAGGATTCTAAAAAGAATGAGATATACAGTGAAGGTGAGATACTCAGTAAGCTGATTTATTTGCAAAGGATGCTTATCGGTTGTGCTGTTATCATTAGCACAGGTATAAAGCAAATAGGGAAGAGGCATGGCTTCTGTGGCCCAATTTCAAAGTCGTCGTCGTCATGGTTTTAATTTCATGCGTGCATCTTCTTTTGACCTAGGCTTGTAGTCCTATTGCATCTATCTAGGCCACTGCCAAATGTTGAAAGGATGGAGATTATTCACTTGTTTTTTCTCTTTTTAATTTTTCTTTGGTAATTATTTTGAATAAAAGCAACCATCTCACTATTCCGCCATTACAGGGGGCATATCTCATACTTGATTGCATGATTGTTCTCTTTTCTATACATCACTCGTTCATTTTTGTGCCTTGCTGACTTCGTCCACTGCTTCCAATTATGATGTCTCTCTCTTCTTCTCTTGATCGGATAGTGGATCATGACTGACAGTTGCCAAACCCAGGTGGATCCTGACAATGTGAGGCCGTTGAATTCAATGCCTTACTGGAAGCAGAAAGAGTGGTTCAAGCTGCAAAATAGGCTATCAAAAGGAAGATTCCACAAGCTGCTTCTGTTGACTTTACCAGCAACACTTCAAATAGAACATGATGACCCTGAGGATGTGGTGAGTTGTGCTTACATATGCCACTTTTACAATGAAGGGTTTAATTTTACGCTTTGTGTAGTCACACTTCTTTCTCGTTCTAATATCTTTAGTTGTTAGTTAATTTCATTTAAAAAATGAATGTGAAAGTGTTTTTCAGTGTTTCAGAGTTCAAGTAAAGAAATAAAAGAAGAAGAGAATTAAACTAGCAACTTATTACTACTATTTTATTAAGAATGAAAAGGATTAGATGGCATACTTGTTTATTGCAGTCATCGTTATATATATATATATAGGAAAAAATAACAAATTGAAATGCTAATTTATAATAACATATCATGATCTTAACAAACTAACAATATCCTAGAGACTAGAACAACTTTTTATTACTGTAGAAAATAACGAAACAGAAATAAACAAAGTTATCTTTGTCAATAACTTGAAGCAAACTTCAATACTCTTTTTTGCTTTAAGACTTGCAGACTCCTATCATTTGTCTTAGAAACTCAAAGCTTACTAGAAGTCATTTAGTAAATAAATTTGTTAATTAATCTTCATACCTGCAATAAATCAACTTAACATCACAATTTCTTTTTGTACCTCATGTAAAAAAATAAAGTTTGATGTTAAAGTGTTTGATTTTTCCATGAAATACTGGATTACAAGAGATTATTATGGTTGCTTGATTGCCACCTAAATTTATATTGCTTCTTCTTCCTTCATGTACAAATCATGTAATATCTTTTAAAGCCAAAGTGCTTGATTTACTACTGTTGTGGCTGCAATGAACTTTGCCTTTATAATAGATTGTGCTATAGTATCTTGCTTCTTGGATAGTTATGAGAATATTGTTAATCTTAGATTAAAACAAAATTCAAAGGTGCTTTTCATGTCATTAAGAATCCACCCCAATCATTATCAGAGAAACCATACAATCTCAACTCTTGACACTTCAAAAATTTAACACTGAAATTGCATGTCCGTTTGATGTAGTTTAGAATTCTTTTGGCTGCTCTCATATATATTTTGCTTGGAAAATGTATAAAACAAGATAAAAAGCTTGATGCATGAAGTATAGTAAGTCTGGTTGCTATTAAATACAACAAAGAACCAATTAAACTTCTAAATTTCTCTTCATCAACTCTAGCAATTTCATCTTCTTTGCTGAATTTGTCTTTTTAATTTAATAGAGTGGTTGTCAGTTTGCAATTCTTTATATGAAATTTCTTCAAGATTTCCCTTGAATATTTCTTTTGATAAATGAATATTTTTTATTTGCTTTACATGATTTCCATTCCAAAAAAAAAACTCATGAGACCAAGATCGATCATTTCAAAAACTTACATCATATTTTGCTTGAAATCTTCAACCTGCTGTGTATTGTTTCCCGTCACTAAGAGATCATCAGCATAGAGTGGTATTGAAAGAACATCATTATGATTCTTCTTCATATAAAGAGTTGCGTCAATAAGCTTTTCGGAAAACAAGAACCTATCAAATAATCATCAATTCTTCCATGCCATACTCTAGGTGTTTGCTTTAACCCATCAAGAGTTTTTTTTAGTAGATAAACTATCTTCTTTTCTTTAAATCACAAATCCAGTTGGTTGTTCAACATAAATTTCTTCTTGCGGAATGTCATTTAAGAAGACTGATTTAACATCTAACTAGTATACTTTCTAGTCTTTATGTACAATAATAATAAATAACAATCTAATTGTATCCATCCTTGCTACAAATACAAATGTATATGAATAATCAACACCATAAATTTAAATATAACCATTAACAACCAGCCTAACTTTATATTTGTTTATGGTGCTATCTATATTTAGTTTGTTCTTGAATATCCACTACACACTAATAATATTTTTGTATGGTGGTCTGTTAATTAGTTTTTATATGCAGTTCTTTTCAATCATTTTTACGTTCTTTTGGATTATGTTTTGCCATTCTAGGTTCTACTGAGCTTCTTCAAAGCCTTCTAATTCACAAACTGCTACATTACTCTTTTGGTGAATGTCTTCAAGAGATTTGATGTTGATCATGTAATAAAGGTTTGATTTGATTTTCAAATAGCTAATTTCGTTGTAAGTCTCCCCTGTCCCATTATTTTTCTTCATAAAAATAAATATCCTAATGATTGCTATCTTTTAAGTCCGAGGATTATATACTTTATAGGTTTTATAAATAGTATTATAGCCAACAAAACATATATTATCAAAGATTTAAAAAAAGCTTGGCGGAGGTTTGTTTTTAAACAAAACTTCAAAAGCTATCTTTTCTTTCACAAAGCATATAATTTTATTGGAAGTTGGTTTAAAAATAAACAGTTGTGTTACTTGCTTATAGAGACTAGGAGCACTCTTTATTATTGCAGAAAATAACAAAACAGAAATAACAAAGCTTTGTCAGCAGCCTTGAAGCAAAGTTCAGCAGAATGAGGATACATGGTTCTGGCTTGGCTGGCTGCATTCATAATGTTACTTAATGTCTGCGCCACGAGTGAATATCTTCTGTCTCTCTTTTGAGCCTTCCGCAGCTTGGTGTTTGTGTGCAGTATGGGTTTGGTGTATACGATAATTTTTCCCAAAGCAAAAGGGTTTATATGATATTTCTCGATCTCTTATTCTTCTTCCACCCCAAATTAAGTTTTTTCCCAGCCATTGTTTTTCCTCCACGAGCTTATTAATTGCTTTAATTTTCTTTTCTTCTACATAAAGCTGCAGGCGTAAGAAGATACATGCTTTTCATGTCAAAGATGGGTTTTGAGTAACTTGAAGCTGCACAAAATAAGCGACAGAATGCATGGCAGCAGCTCCAGGCAACCAAAGACAAGCCTAATTGAGAAGGTAAATACTTGCAAATTGGAGGAGCACAAGTTTGTATATATTTGATACTTGGGAAGCCCTAATGAGCTTTGGGCACCATAAATGGCAGCCTTTCTCTGTTCCCTTAAACCCTCATTAATTTCCCTCAAATTTCTTATCATTGCGGTGCTTCTTCGGGACTCAACATCAAATAAGTAAAATTAAAATTCGCATTATGATCTGTAACTATAAGATGTCCATTTCCTTTTTTAATTCTTCCAGGTTGGTTTCTTCTCAGGGCGTAAGAAAGAGAGCCTTTTTAAATCTCTTGATGATCCCAAGGGCAAGGTTGGTGTGGCTGGAAGTGGGAAGGGCTTGACAGAGTTCCAGAAGAGAGAGAAGCATTTGCATCTCAAGGGTGGAAGCGTTGAGACTGGTGATTAGATTCGATTAGATTAGATTAGAGTTGCATTGTTTTCTTCCTTCCTCATAACCTTACTCTATAGGCTTTTGCACCAACTGATCCAGCAGCAAAGATACTGAACTTCTGGTTAAGCATTGTATTGACTTGTAGTCTCAACGACGCCCAAGTGCATGGTGAGCTTGTGAGTATCTGAACTTTTAGGACTTGCTAATTTCTCGAAAACTTAATCTATGTTTTTTTCCTTGTTTCTTATTTTTCCAAGTATCTTTCGTTCTTTAAATATTTTCCAATAGGGTCCAGAAATAAAATGAGTAACATATGCTCTTTGTTCATAGTGGATTAGGCTGATAATAGGGTCCAGAAATTAAATTAGGGTTTGTGGTGTGCTCTCCATTGACTCTTTAACAGAAGCCAGTGATTAACGATGGAAAATTTAGAACGAGCTAGTATTTTTTTGGCCTATGGTGAGAGTTGGGATTCGAGTTGGAGAGTACTTTGATAAATAGCAACGGTTATGCAGTGCCATGTCTCTCTTGGTGGAGGTCCTCATCCGGGTTTCCATAACAATTAACATACGTGTGATGTACATGCTGTGTTTATGTCGGACATAGGCATGGCTGTTAATCCACACAAAAAAACCAAATCTCCATTGTTGAGAGAAGATAACCTAATTGAAACTCACCCCAGAAAATAAGTACCAGTTTGTAATTTACTTGAAAAAAGAAGAACATTCCCTGCCTGCCTGCTGAGCAAAACACAAGGCAGTAGTACTGTGACTGTAGTCTAGGAACGTCCTAGGAAAGCGGCAGCAACTGCGAGCAGCCTTCATAGTATCCTTGAAAGAATGTTTCAACAATGGACACGACGAGTTCTTAAATCGGGTTTTTGAGACAATTGGTCAGCATGGTGAAGATAAAGAAACTCTCGGGGTCGCTCTTTCGCAATTGGGTCTTTCTTTGGATGAGTCATTGGTGTCGGGTTTGCTTGCTTATGGTAACGCTAGAAATGAGATTTATTCTAGTGTTAGATTCTTTGTTTGGGCTGGTCATCAAGTAGGCTTTTGTCGCACTTGTGTTGCTTATCATGCTTTTTTTAAGATATTGTCAAAATCGGAAGGGATGAATACGATTCTTAATCTCTTAGAGGCTTATAAATTGATGAGAGATCTTAATGTTCATCGTAATGTGAATTTGGTACTTTTTTGGTAATAGGTTATGCTGTTGCTAGCAAGCCAGATGTTGCACTCCATCTTCTTGCTAGAACGCTCTTCCAAGATCATGATTAAAAACTCACCACTTAATTAATTAGTAGAAGATAAATATAAGTAGAGTTCTTGGTATAATTAGAGATAAGTTGTTGATATAATTGGTGGAGTTGTTGGCATAATTAGTGGAGTATAAGTGGAGATGAGTTGTTAGTATAATTTTTGGTATAATTGGTGTCATGATTTATGACATTTGTCCCCTCACTCTTCCTGCCTCCAAACTTATTTTGCACACCAAAATAAAGAGAAGAAGAGGAAAGTAAAGAGAGAGTAATCCCACAAAATTATGAGGTATTTGTGAGCGAGCAAGTGAGGTGTTTTCTCCTAGTAATAGAGAAATTGTTAGTTGTTCTCCTATTATTTGAGAGAGATTGTAATTCCCACATTACTTAGTAAAATTCTTCTATACTTGCCTGTGGACGTAGCCTAATTAGGTGAACCACGTAAATTCTTATATGTTTCATTTCTCATTTTATCTTATTCTTTGTCTCTTATCTTATCGTGTTTGCATGCTAGTATCCTAATAGTGGTATCAGAGCCTTCTGGTTGGTGTTGTTAATATACAAAAGTTATTCGTGTATATGGTTACTATTCACATCTACAACAATATTCACCTATACAGCACTATTCATCCATTTAATACTGTTCACATACATTACTGTTGGTGTATATAGAAAGTCAGTGCGGTGATTAAATATAGTATATGAAGTTCTGTTTAAGGAGATTGAGTATTAAGCGAGACCGTTTATGACCCCTCTAATCTTTCTTGGGAACTTACTTAGTAAAGTATTATTCACACGATACTAATTCTGTATACGTTGCAGATCAGTGAAACAGTGATAGCTGAATAGATCTCGGTGAATACAATGGCAATAAAGTACAAGATTGAGAGGTTTAATGAAAGCAATTTCTTACTATGGAAAATGAGAATCAAGGCAATCTTAAGGAAAGATAATTGCTTGGCAGCAATTGGGGATCAACCCGAGAAGATCACTGATAATGCAAAATGGACTAAGATGGATGGCAATACTATTGTTAACATATATTTAACATTAGTCGATGAAGTATTATTAAGTGTGGTAGAGAAGAAAACAACTAAGGAGATATGAAAGACTTTAACAAAGTTATACTAGTCTAAGTCTCTACACTATAAGATTTTCTTAAAGTGGAGACTTTATACCCTTCAAATGATAGAAACCACGTCAGTGACTAACCACATCAACATAATAAGAAAGCTAGATATGCTTATAGTCTTTAAAACTTTTAAAGCGCGAGTGGAACTTGAATATAAAAAGAGCATCAAGTGTTTAAGGACTGACAATGAAGGAGAATATACCAATAATAAATTTGATATCTTCTATCAATATGAAGATATCAAAAGATAATTCACAACGACATACACTCCACAGCAAAATAAAGTGGTAGAGTGGATGAACAAAACTCCATTAGAAAGAACAAGAGTAACGTTAAAAGCGGCAAGTCTAGAAAAGTCATTCTAGGCAGAAGCAGTCAATATTGCCTGTTATGTGATAAATTGATCTCCATCAACCGTAATTGAGCTAAAGACATCGATGGAGATGTGGACTAAAAAACCAGCTGATTATTCTCGATTGTATATATTTAGAAGTCCTGTGTACGTGATGTATAAAACACAAGAAGTTAGTAAGCTGGATTTAAAATTCAGAAAATATGTAATCTTGGGATATGTTAAGAGAGTGAAGGGGTATCACTTGTAAGATCCCACTACCCACAATATAGTCATCAGTAGAGATGTCATATTTACAGAAAATAAAATACAAATGAAAGAACATAATAGCAATTTAAAGGAGACTACAGCAGTCTAGATGGAAAATACTTAAAATCATACAGCAGTCCAGATGGAAAATACTCAAAATCATACTACTTTTGAAGTTGTATCAAAGCATAAAGAGCAAGAACAAATAGAGTTTGAAACTCTTGAGCAGTCGACTTATGAAAAAAAACCACCAGCTTGGCACTTAGAAAATGTTACTAAGAGTAACATTGCATACTATTTTCTAACAGAGGATGGAGAGCCATCAACTTTCCACGAGACTATTAAATGTATCTATGTGGATAACAGTAATGCAAGAGGAGATTAAAGCTCTACACAAGAATAATATTTGGGATCTTATTCCTCTACCACAAGAAAGAAAGGTCATTGACAACAAATTGGTTTACATGATAAAGCATGATGGCAATGATCAAGTGGAGCGATATTATGCAAGATTGGTGGTAAAAGGATATGCTTAGAAAGAAAAAATAAACTTTAATGAGATATTTTATCTGGTGATATGACTTACTACAATTAAAGTAGTCTTGGCAATGTGTGCTATATTTGACCTTCACTTAGAGTAGTTAGATGTGAAAACTGCATTTCTTCATGGAGAACATGAAGAAGAAATTTATATGCTCCAACCAAAGGGTTTTGCTGAAACAGACAAAGAGAATTTGGTTTTCAAGTTAAACAAATCTCTATATAGTCTCAAACAGGTCCCAAGATGTTGGTACAAGAGATTTGATTCCTTTATAGTTAGCTTTGGGTACAACAGACTCAATTCAAACCATTACATATATTACAAGAGGTTTGAGGAAGATTTTATCATTTTGTTATTGTATGTGGATAACATGTTAGTGATAGGCCCCAACAAAGATTGAGTCCAAGAATTAAGGAACAATTGACTAAAGAGTTTGATATGAAGGATTTGAGACCAGCAAACAAGATTTTAAGGATGTAAATTCACCGAGATAAAAGTAAGAGGAAGATTTGGCTTTCTTAGAAGAATTATTTTACAACGCTTCAACATGTAAGATTGTAAGCCAATGTCCACCCCACTTCTTATTAACTTTAAATTATCCTCAAGTATGTCTCCTAGTAATGAAGTAGAGAGGATAGAGATGTCTCAAGTACCATACGGATCAGTAGTAGGAAGTTTAATATTTGTTATAATATGTACAAGACCAAACATTGCATAAGTAGTCGGAGCAGCTAGTCGATATATGGCAAATCTTGGTAGAGAGCATTGGAATATTATTAAGAGGATCTTGAGATACATCAAGGGTACCTTAGAATTTACTGTTAGAGGTTATGTTGATTCAGATTTTGCTGGTGACTTTGAGAAAACAAAATCCACTACAACCTATGTGTTCATAATTGTAGGAGGAGTTATGAGCTGGGTCTATAAACTATAGATTGTTATAGCGTTATCCACAACAGAAGTTGAGTATATGGCAGTTATACAAGCTTGTAAAGAAGCAATATAGATGAAGAAACTTATGGAGGTGCTCGGGCACAAACAAGAGAATATTCTTTTATATTATGATAGTCAAAGTGCCTTGTATATTATAAGGAATCCAGCATTTCATTCAAGAATAAAAGACATAGATGTTCAGTATCACTTTGTTCACGAAGTGATAGAAGATGGAAGTGTGGATTTTCAGAAGATTTACACAAAAAAAAACTTAATAGATACATTGACCAAATCGATCAATACTGATAAGTATATATGGTGTAGATCCTCTTATGGCCTAGCAAAAATATAAGCAACATGAAGATGGCAAGTATAGAAAGAATAGAAGAATCATGGATGATCAAATATGAAGACTTGATTAAATCATCAAAGTCTTCAAGCGGGAGAATGAAAAGTCACCACTTAATTAATTAGTGGAAGATAAATATGAGTAGAGTTCTTGGCATAATTAGAGATAAGTTATTGATATAATTGATGAAGTTGCTAGCATAATTAGTAGAGTATGAATGGAGATGAGTTGTTAGCATAATTTGTGACATAATTGGTGTTATGATTTATGGCATTTGTCCCCTCACTCTTCCTATAATTAGGCAATGCCTCCAAGCTTATTTTACACACCAAGATAGAGAGAATAAGAAGAGAGTGAAGAGAGATTAATCTCATAAAAATTATAAGGTACTTGTGAGAGAGTAAGTGAGGTGTTTTCTTCTAGTAATAGAGAGATTCTTAGTTGTTCTCCTATTAGAGAAAGATTGTAATTCTTACATTACTTAGAAAAATCTTTTTATACTTACTTGTGGAGGTAGCCCAATTGGATGAACCATGTAAATTCTTATATGTGTCATTTTTTTTCTTTTCAGGTTTATATACTAGTATTCTAACAATGACGATTGCTTTCTCTTATCATGTGCTTCTGAATTCTTTAATTGAACACAGACTTTGTTGAGGCTTTTGAGGTTGTCTATAAGCTGATCTCGTCGAGGGGTTTTGGGAATGTTGTTACCCTATTTTTGAAGGTTAAGTATTTACCTAAAGAGAAATTGTTGGAGGGTAAGGGTAACAAGTGCACAAGTGGTGATAGGTTTGGATATGCACGGGCTTTGAGCTTTCTAGTTGATGGGTTTTATCAAAGTGTTTCACTTGTTAAAGAGGGCAAGTTGATTGAGGAAATTAGTGAATTGGGGGCGGTGCTAATGGAGCCTGGTTGTGGAATTTGGTTAACAAATCTTGTTCAAACTAGAGATATTGATGCGGCTTCCTAGTTCCTGAAGAGTAAGGATCCTTAGAAGGGTGCGTTCCAGATGTTTCTCAGTGTAATTTCTTGTTTTTCAGGCTACTTAAGGATCTTGAGGATGTTCATTATTTTTTGATTGAGATGAAGAAGAGTCAGTTTTCTACTCACACTTTTCTTCATAAATGCTGTATTTTGTTTCATTTGCAAAACTGGAATGGTAGATGTTGCACATGAGTTGTACAAGTCCAAGTTGGAGTAGTTTGAATTCTCACGTAATACCATGGTTTATAATTATCTTTTCAAGTCTCTATATTTGGAGGGTTCCTCTGGTAAAGCTTATTCTCTTCTGAAGGGTTCTATTGAGAAAGGTTATTTCCCTAGTAAAAATAACATTTTCTATACTTGGTGACACTTTGTTTAGACAAGGGAAGCTTGATATGATGATGGACTTAGTTGTTCTTACTCTATCAAAGAATTTTACATTCAGTGATTCCACGTGCAACAAGTTCTTATCAGAATTGTTGTAACCCAATTTTGGGTTCACTAAGATTTTATCGAATGTTATTTTATTTAATTACTCATAATAAAAATAAAAAAAAGTTTAAAATATATTTTCTCGAGTCAACCGCATCTTTTGATTAAAACTGAGTCCACCAGGTCAATATGGGTTAAACCATGTCGACTAGGATAAAAAATGAGTTTCGAGCCATTTTCGGTCAAAACCATTATTGTTTGGTCACAACGGAGTCCACCGGGTCAATACGGGTCCTACCATGTCGACCGGGATGAAAAATGAGTTTCGAGCTATTTCAGGTCAAAACCATCATTTTCGGTCAAAACCGAGTCCACTAGGTCAATACGGGTCCCACCACGTCGACCGGGATGAAAAATGAGTTTCGGACAGTTTCTGATCAAAACCATCATTTTTGGTCAAAACCGAGTCCACCACGCCAATATGGGTCCCACCATGTTGACCGGGATAAAAAATGAGTTTCAGGCTATTTCAGGTCAAATTCGTTATTTTTTGTCAAAAAAACCCAGTCCACCGAGTTGATACCCGTATAAAGATTTTTTTTGTAATTAAAATTGATTTTTAGCGGTTGAAAAGCTTTTTATAATACTGATTTGAGTTTTTAATTTTACCCCTATAAATAAATATTATTATATACAATAAAACAAAAAAATAATACAATTTTATCATAGTAGACTAAGAATTTCTGTCGATGGTAAGCGGTACAGCTGTACATTAAAAATTTTGCACAATCTGTGATTCATTGTACCCTGTCATTGGCTATAAATAGCCAATGAAACTAAGAAAAGAAAAGAAAAAAGAAAAGAAGAGAAATTCGAATCTGAGCACTCACTATTTGTGCAACTATTTGACAGTTCATTTTATTTTCTACTTTTTCTTCACGCAAGTAAGATATTGTTTTTTTAAAGAAACAATTTGAAAAATACCAAAAATATCCCAACCGTTAGATCTAATAGTGTTTAAATCTAGGCCTTTGATTTTTTAGGATATAATAGGCTTTACCACATCAGATTAAAACCCAAATTCATCTTAGCCTTTAAAATAATCTTCCATTTGATCATGTTATGGCACATCATCAGGTGTACCAAACACTCGGTACACCGCGACACAACAAATCATAGCTTAGCTCATCCAGACCGTTCGATCAACTTGCAGATCAAGTCAATCACAGCCGCACGATCAGCTCATCCACAATCTAACAGTTTACAACATTTAGACGCACCGATGCACCATGTGCGCGTTCTCACCGTAGCACAATCTGAGAGACCCTCTCTCTTTTCGCCGACAATTCTCTCTCTCTCCTTCGATCTTTCATTTCCAACCGTTTTAAGCCGCCAAACCACCACAGAAAGGTGCATCGCCTTCTTTGAAGCAAAACTCTGGCTGTTTTACACGTTTTCACCACTGAATCTGGTCAGAAAAAGGTCGCGATAGAATCGGCCAACCGGAGCGTCAAGTCGACGATTCTCCTTTATCAACCATTAACGGTCGTCGAGACCACTACCATCAGAATCCTCGCCCTCAGATCTACTAGAATTGACTATCTCGCTGGAAATTTTCACCGCCTCCAATAGTAGCCGCGTGTGAGCCACGCAAGCCGCCAGTGGTATTTTCATAAATTTATGATAAATCCGAGGGTATTTCAGTCTTTTACCTATACAGTGGCACTCATGTAATTTTTATGATTTTTTATGGTATTTTTATATTTATTATATATAAATACTTGTCAATTTTTTGCAAGTAAAAAAACAAAAATAAATTTAAAATAAATAATGACGTGAGTCCAACACTCATTTTATCATGTCACTGTTCATGGGTCAAAACTCGATTCTCAAGAATGGATATACCCATTTCTCAACGATATCAAAATAATTTTTGTTTTATAAAATAAATATTATTTGTCGACACGTCTCTTTTATTTACAAAAAAAAGATCGATGTCAAAAATTTAAATACCAATTATGGATTATGTCCATTATTATTTCTTTTGGTAAATCAGACGCAACTCTCCTTTTTAGAGATAAACGTCGACATTTTACACAAAAACTCCTAGTTTTAGGGACTGATGTCATTTTTAACGTGTCTCTTATTTTTAGGGACCGACGTTAACCATCTTAAAAAATTTACAAATAAGCTCAAAATATAATGACATTTGAATCAAATAAAAAAAAAAAACAACACAAGTAATGGTAACCTTACTCTGAAAGGATGTTTTAAGGGTGGTGTCTACCTTCCCTTAATCATAACTAACCTAGTACCTGAATCTCTAGGACCAGTGTCTAATTTTGAATTTCTAGTTCCCTCAAATTACTAGATGGCGACTCCAATAAAATCTTTATTTCCTCAAATCAAGAAAAAAAATAGTTATTCTTTTTGTTAAAACAAACAAAAAAGAGTGGAGTCGTCGCCCGACGTCGTATAGCGACAGAATGGATTGAATCAACTACTTGTGTTTGCTTTTCATATGCTTTTTCTTATTGCTATTTATTTTTGGCATTTATTTTATTTGCATTATTTATTATTGTAATTCTTTTCAATTTTTCATATTGCCACATGCATGCATGATGTTTATTTATGTATTCACACATTTCACAGTGAACCCATAAAAGCTTTGGACCCGAGCTCATCCTTTTTAAGATTAGAAAGGAAAGATTCAAGTGGCAAGTGTGACTTATGTCCACTGATGCTCATTTAGATTTTCGCTTGGATTGTAACTCACCCTATGCAACAAGTATTGTGAATTTTTTTTCCTATACTCATGTTGTATAAGGTTAAGAAGCCGATTACTTCACGAGTAATTCGGGCAATCTAAGAACCAAATAATTTCTTTAAGGATAGACTAAACTAAGCCAAACCTTATGAGTTAAATCCTATCAAGTAGGATATACCCTTTAAGACACAAATAAATTTCAATGCATTAACATATATTTTTATATACATTTCATATTCTCATTATATCTCCACCGATCCTTATAGGAAGTGTGAGATGGAAAAAGCCAATACTATTGAGGAATTTTTTACTATATTAGAATTGAGCCAACATGATGAAGGGGATTGTTTGCCATCAGAATTTGAGCCTCAATTACCAGCACACGTTAAATTAGATGACAAACCACTTGGTATAGGACAACTGCTAGACTATTAGGAAATGTTATCCATTCATGATCAGATCGATTTTTGGGAAACAATATGGGGACTTGTCACATTTACTGAAAATTAGGGTTCAACATTCTTGTTTTCAGGCCATGATAGGTTTTTAGGATCCAGAATATCAGTGCTTCACTTTTGATACTGTGGATATAACTCCTACTATCGAGGAGTATGAATCACTACTAAGTTGTACTTTTACACACCTATAGAGCATACATTTTTTAACTAGCAAAATTGCATGCAACCAAATGAGGAAATAGCCAGGGTTGGTTTTGGAATGAACTAGAAGTCATATTCAAGAGGAGATTACATGATGAAAGCAATGAAATTCGATTGAGAATTTTGGTCTTGGGCATATATGGTTTGGTTCTTTTCCCATCTGTTGAGGGAATGATCGATGTTGAGGTTGTTAATGTATTTAAAAATATGGTGACCCTTAAAATTAATCCTGCTACAGCAATATTGGTAGAAACTCTCTCATCCTTGAATTATTGTAGAAAAGCCGGAAAGGGTCGTTTAAGATGTTGCTTGCAGCTATTGTTTGTCTGGACTGTGAGTCATATGATTGAGGGGAAGATTTCAGGTTTGGTTGGCATCGCATGGCATTTTTATTCTAAACTGGAGAATTTTGCTTAAAAAAATTTGCATGAAGTAGGAAGAACTACATAGGAATCTATGTTTTTTAGTCTGAGTAAATCTCAATTTCATTAGAGGAGTCAATATTCTTACTTCAAATCTTATCTAGCATACTGTGGTGAGTACCCATGGGTCCCATTGATAGGAGCCCACTACTGTATTAGTTATTGTCCTAACATGGTTTTATGATAATTTGGATTTGAGCAGTTTATTCCAAGGACTACCGAACTAACAATATTTTATGAAGATTTCAAGACCTCGAAGAAATTATTAGAGTCAGTGAAAAAAGCATGGAAACATCCTGGTAGGGTTACTTCTGCTAAGAGAGTAGAAGGAAAAACAACTAAAAGATATCCAATATGGTAAAAGAAAAGAGGGAAAGGATACAAAGTTCCTCCATTTGAAGGGCCATCCAAGTCTTTGATTTAGTCTACTAAAGACATACATGAAGAAGTTCGTGCTCAACAAGAATCTTATAAACTAAATTTGAATGCTGAAGTGGAAGAGTTAGGGGCTAAAAAAATAAAGTTAGCATCTAATCTAGCCATTTGAGAAAAAAAAACATTGGCTATCACAAAACAGAAAAAGGATGACTTGTTAACTCAGCTACAACATCAACAACTTGAGTTCCAGCAGCTACAAGAAAAATATGTACTTCTGTCAGAAGATAAGAGGAAGTAAGATGTCAAGATGAAGAGATGGGTTAGAAGAGCATCAAAATCTGAGGAAATGGCATTAAAGTTGGAATACGCAAATAAATCACTTCAGGAACAGTCTCAAAATTAAGATACAGTAATTGCCAATTTAGATGAACAGGTGGACCATTTGCTTTCTATTGAGCAAACCTTATCATCAGAAAATGAAAATGTAGAAAAAGAAGCAGAATGTTGGGTTTCTGAAGCTATGTGCTATCATGTACAAGCAGACGATGCCAAGAATTATGCTTCAGGATTAAGATCTATAGCCCAACAAATAGCAGATGGTGAGCCAATGACTAGAAATGAATTCCATTAGTTTTTTGGGTTAATTAGAGATGGAATTAATGAGATCACAGCATATGTCGGTCCAAGGCTTTGGAAAGATTGACTTGTTGTGATTCTAATATTGTAAACCAATAAAAGACAATTTCATCATCTTTTCATTATGAGAAATGTTTATTTTGATCTGGATATATGGCATCAAATTTCTTCCCTAAATCGGTTCAAGTTCCTGTAGGTTTGGAATCCTCAATGAGAACTTTCTTAAGAGAATTTGGTCTGGTCTATTCCTCATCATAAGTTAAAGGAAAACCTGAAACAAATAACAAGCATGCATCATCTATATGACATTTTGCATCCATTTATGCATTTCATTCATTTTACTTGCATTCATTCAGGTTAAAATATAGGTCCCCCAAAAAACCATAAAATTCATTACACTCGACTACGAAGAAAGATAATGGAGAATAAAGAAAGAGCACATATAGAGGCTCACTATCAAAGGGAATTAGAGAGCATGAAAAATGATATTGCATGACTTACAAGTCTACTCGACCAGACCCTAGTATCCAAGTCTTGAGAGGATACCTCTACTCAGCCAGCAATTACAACTCCATCTGTATCTACACCAGTAGCTCCTTTTGTTTTCACTTCTCAAAATTTAGGGGCAAATCCCTCTTCATTTGAACAACAATTCACTACCAATGTTCCACCAGCACAAGTCCAATTTTAAACTTGACAACCGATGACTCATATAGGATGAGATTCTCTAAACATATTGATTATGATAAATTGACCGCTGTAGAAGAAATATTGAGGGCAATCTAAGAGGCAGACTTATATGATCCCGTTCATATTGCAGAGATGTGTTTAGTCCCAAATGTAGTTGTACCTAAAGAATTTAGGGTACCAGAATTTATCAAGTATACGGGAACTGAATGCCTAGTCACTTATCTTAAATCTTATTGCAATAAAATGGCAGAAGTAGTGAATGATGAGAAACTTCTCATCCATTTCTTTCATGACAGTCTTTCTGGATCAGCACTAAGCTGGTATATAAGGCTAGATAATACAAAGATCAGAAAGTGAAAAGATTTGATCAAAGCTTTTATGGAGCAGTATAAATTCAATATGAAGGTAGCCCCGGACAAATCAAGCATGTTAGTCATGAAAAAGGGCAATAAAGAGATTGTAAGAGAATATGCTTTGAGATGACGTGAAAAAGCATCTCATGTGCAACCTTTTTTGTTAGAAAAAGAAATGGTCACTCTATTTTCCAACACTTTTAAATCTCCTTACCTTGAACACCTAGTGGGTAGTTCAGCTCAGCATTTCTATGATGTTATAACTATTGCTGAGAGGATAGAACAAGCAATAAGAATATGGAGAATGTTAGAGCCTACTGAAAAGAAAGGCTTTACTAGGAAAAAGAAGGATTTTGAGGTGAACAATATGGTAGGAGGGTATAAGGGTAAGAAAAAAATCACCATCACTATAACTTCCAAATACCTACCCAACAAGTTGCAAGTGTAAACTTCACTACCAACCAACAAAACCAACCAAATGACCAACAAAGTAACCAGATTGTTAATCCTCCAAGAAGGAATTTTCAAAGAACCCAAGAATGATTACCATCATTACCACTTCCCTTGGAAGAAATGTACTCGAAATTGTTGAGTATTCGGCAAGTGGCCCCTATTCCCTTAACCCCACTACAACCTTCATACCTAAATTTGTATAAGCCTGATATGACATATGAGTATCATGCTGGCATTGCTGGGCATAACATTAAAAGTTGTAATGCATTTAAAAATAAGCTTCTGTAATTGATAAAAGTTGGATGGATAACTTTTGATGATGCACCGAATGTGAATTCCAACCCTTTACCTAATCATGCTATAAGTAGTGGAGGGGTGAATGTTGTAGGAATAGAGGGTAAGAAGGAAAGAGCTTTAAAGGTTTCCATGGAAAAACTGTATGGTATGATGGTATAGTCTGGATATTTATTCGAGTTTCAACTAGTAATGAATGGAAATAATTATTGTAAGTTTCATGGCGAGGTGGGACATCACATTGATGATTGTGAAGAATTTCACCAAGAAGTGAAAAGGATGCTGATTTTCGGTATGATACGGATAAAAAGTGAAGAAGAAAGTAGTGAAGTTGGGATGATAGGCTATCAGGAGAAAAAAAGGGAGGTTTTTAGACTTCAACCAACTATAGGTGGTCCACCAAAACTAATCCTAACCAAGCCTATATGCACTGATAATGGAAGTTATGGCACAATGCCTTACAATTATAGTTATGCTTTCAACATTAAAAATCCTACTCCTATCTTCCATACTGAAATCAATGGTTTAACTCAAAGTGATCGATGTTTTACACCAAAAGAATTAGAGAGGTAGAAGAAAGCTAAAGGAAAAGAAACAGTTGATGCTTTTAAAGATATGAAAGTGAAAAAACCTATAAGTGAAAAGGAGTCTAATGAATTTCTGAAGTTGATAAAGCATAGTGAGTATAGTGTGGTAGATCAGTTGAAGAAAACTCCTGTTAGAATCTCTTTAATGTCAATTATCTTGAGTCTTGAGTTACACCGTAAAGCGTTGTAAAAGATGTTGAATGAAGCATATGTGCCATAGGATATTACTCAGGATACAATGGAACATTTGGTGGGAAGAATTCAAGCCTTCAATTACTTATACTTCACTGAAGATGAGCTAGACCTAGAAGGGACTGGGCATAACAAGCCCTTATATATCACCGTGAAATATAAGGACTGTCTGATCGGCAAAGTGCTTATGGATAATGGTTCAGCTTTGAATATGCTACCAAGACATATGCTAGATGAGATGCCAATTAATGCTACTCATATGAGGCCAATTACTATGACAGCTAGAGAATATAATGGTTCCCCTAGACAGGTGATAGGGACCATTGACATTAAATTGTTTATAAGGCCTCAGATGTTTTTGATAACCCTATAAGTGATGGATATCCATCCTTCGTATAGCATGTTATTAGGAAGGCCATGGATACACGTCTCTGGGTTGTGACATCATCTCTACACCAATGTTTGAAGTACATTATCAATGGTATTCTAGTGAAAGTTAAGGCAGAAGAAACCTTATCCATGATAAGGAATGTGGCGGTCCCTTATAGTGAAGCAGAAGATTGCAAAGATAGAAATCTTCATGCCTTCAAGATTATGAACACCGAATGGGTACCAGAGAATACGGTGTTGAGAAAACTAGTTATTTTTTATACTGCCAGAATGATAGCTAAATGCTTTTTGAAACATAGGCTACCATTCCAAAATGATCCAATTGCTGGAAATCTTAAAAGAGTCAACATGATGAAAATTAAGGCCTCTAATCAGAGGTTTGGGCTTGGCTTTAAGCCTAACAAAGATGATCACAAGAGAGGTGCTAGGATAAAGCGAGAAAGAAGGTTGGCCAGAATAGAAGGAAGAAGATATTGTAATCCCACCTATCCATGTTTCTTTTCTGAAGTTAGCATATGTGATGAAACCTGAAAACATGATGGAAGTCTTGGGACAGAAACTTGTTGTCATGGATATCAACAATGTAGAGGAAGGTGAAGGGAAAGGCTGGAATTGTGATGATGAGCAAAAAACAACAAAAAAAGATGAATTGTTACCTCAGTTAACTATTCATTCTCTAGAAGAGGCTCCAACCAGCGCCTTTGTGTGAAAGCTTTCAATTGAAAAAGTATTCTAGAATTGGGAGATTGAAGAAGCCCCAGTTGTTTTCAAGAAGTAATGATTAAACGTCTACTTATATTTGCTTTTATATGCTCTGTGTGCTTTGCATTGTAGTTTGCTTTGTGTTTTTATACCTAGTTGGAAATCTTGGCTTAAGATGACAACATAAGGGCTTTTCATAATTGTTGAGCCAACTTTTAAAATATTATTGAGATCAAGCATTTTCATTAGCATTTGTTATCTTTCTTTTGTTTTGTTTGGCTACAAGATATGCATTCACACTAAAAACACCTTTCCTCCATAAATCCATAAACATATTGCATTGAAAATGAATGGCCAAACTTTGATGAGGATGAGATTGCAATTGATGAAGAGGAATGGAATGAAGAGTTTGCTAGATGGGTAAAACAGTTGGAGCATGCTTGGAAACCTGCAAAGAAAGAATTAGAGGTGATAAATGTAGGTATTGAGCAAGTTAAAAGAGTTAAATATTGGAACTCTGATTACTACAGAAGAAAGATGTAGTTTAACCTCATTACTACAAGAGCATATCGATGTGTTTGCCTAGTCTTAAGCAGATATGTTTGGATTAGACATTGATATTGTAGTACACAGATTACCTTTGATAGAAGGATGTAAACCTATTAAGTAGAAATTAAGAAGAACTCGCCCAGATATTGTGCTCAAGGTCAAGGCAGAGATAGAGAAGTAGTGGGATGTCGGTTTTCTAGAAGTTATTAAATACCCTTAATGGGTATCTAATATACTGGTAGTACCAAAAAAGGATGACAAAATCAGAGTATGTATAGATTTCAGGGATCTAAAAAAAGCTAGTCCAAAAGATGATTTTCCTTTGCCTTACATAGACATCCTCGTAGACAATGCTGCTAGGAGTTCAACTTACTCCTTCATGGATGGATTCTCCGGTTATAACCAGATTAAAATGGCTGAAGAAGATAAAGAGAAGACCATTTTTATCACACCATGGGGAACATTTTGCTATAAAATGATGCCATTCAGGTTAAAGAATGCTGGAGCAACATATCAAAGGGCAATGATGACACTTTTCCATGATATGATACATAAAGAGATTGAAGTGTATATGGATGATATGATTGCCAAGTCTAAGAATGAAGAAGATCATCTTTAGGTTCTAAAAACATTATTTGAAAGACTAAGGAACTATCAATTGAACTATCAATTTAAGCCCATACCTCCTTATATTCCCCCTCCTAAAAGAAATCTTGAGGAAACATTACATGCATTCATTGAAAAGCAAGAGACAATCAACACTCAAAATGCTCAAACCATGGCTGATTTGAAAGATACTCTTGCAAAGTTCACATCTGCTCTCAGTTTTCAGGAGAAAGGTAAGTTTCCATCTCAACCCCAGCAAAATCCCAAAGGGCAATACAATTCAAGTACAAGCAGTTCTGGAAGCCAACATCTGGATCAAGTCAAATCAGTCACTACTCTCCGCAGTGGTAAGGTTATTAAAAAACCTATTCTTGAACCTTGTGAGAAAGAAGATGAGTTAGTCTTCAAGGGTAAGGAAATGGTTGAACCTGATCATTGCAAGGAAGAGACTGATTCCCCACCAGCACTTCCATTTCCTCATGCCATGACCAAACAAAGGAAAGTCAATCACAATTCTGAAATCTTTGAAACTTTCAAACAGGTAAGGATTAATATACTTTTGCTAGATGCTATTAAACAGGTACCATCTTATGCTAAATTTTTAAAAGATCTATGCACTGTAAAGAGAAAATTGAATGTGAAAAAGAAAGCCTTCTTAGCCGAACAAGTAAGTGCCATTCTTTAGAACAATAATGCTTTGAAATATAAAGACCCTGGTTGTCCTACAATTTCTTGCTTTATTGGAGAACATAAAATTGACAGAGCTTTACTTGATCTTGGAGCTAGTGTGAATTTACTTTCATATTCGGTTTTTCAAAGTCTAAATCTCGGTGAGTTAAAACCTACTTCTGTTACTCTTTTACTTGCTGATAGATCTATAAAAATGCCTAGAGAAATAGTTGAAGATGTGTTAGTACAAGTTGATAAATTCATCTTTCCTGTGGATTTTATTGTCTTGGATACATAACCTGTTGAAGCATGCAATTCAATTCTTGTTATTTTAGGACGTCCATTTCTTGCAACTTCTAATGCATTGATTAATTGTAGGAATGGAGTGATGAAGTTATCTTTTGGAAACATGACATTAAAAATGAATGTTTTTAACATTTACAAGCAACCTGGAGATGATAATGATTTACAGGAAGTAGATTTTATTGAAAAAATAATTTACGATCAATTTGAAAATTTTTCCAATGAAATTGAGTTTAATGAATCTGAAGATTTGCAAATGGTTTGTTTTCAGGAAGAATCAAAGGCAAATATTTGGAGACCAAAAATTAAGGAATTTCCACCACGATCAATTGGGTCCATACCTTCAAGTGTTCAACCACCAAAACCCGATTTGAAGCCATTACCATGTAATCTCAAATACTCATTTTTGGGAGAAAATGAAACTTTTCCGGTAATAATTTCTTCCAAACTTAATGTTCATCAAGAAAGTAAGTTATTACAAACTCTTAAAATGCACAAAAATGCATTAGGATGGACCATAGCTGACATAAAAGGAATTAGTCCTTTAATTTGCACACACAAGATTTATTTGGAGGAAAATGCTAAACCCTCTAGAGAAATGCAACGAAGGCTTAATCCTAATATGAAAGAAGTAGTGAGAAATGAAGTCATTAAACTTCTAGATAATGGAATCATTTATCCTATTTCTGACAGCAAATGGGTAAGTCCTACCCAAGTTGTACCTAAAAAGTCTGGAGTTACTGTGATAACAAATGAGAAAAATGAGTTAATTCCAACGAGGACTATTACTGGTTGGCGTATGTGCATTGACTATAGGAAACTTAATTCAATGACTAGAAAAGATCACTTCCCTTTACCTTTCATGGATCAAATTCTAGAAAGAGTTGCAGGTCATGAATTTTATTGTTTTCTAGATGGTTATTCAGGTTACAACCAAATTGAAATTGCATTTGAAGATCAAGAGAAAACTACTTTCACATGTCCATTTGGTACATTTGCATACCGAAGGATGCCTTTTGGATTATGTAATGCACCAGCCACGTTTCAAAGATGCATGCTTAGCATATTCAGTGATATGGTTGAACGTTTTCTTGAGATATTTATGGATGATTTTTCTGTTTTTGGTGATTCATTTGATAATTGTTTAACTAATTTGGAAAAGGTTTTGAACAGGTGTGAAGAGAAGAATCTTGTGTTGAATTGGGAAAAATGTCATTTTATGGTAACAAACGGCATTGTACTTGGTCACATTGTTTCATCAATAGGAATTGAGATTGATAAATCTAAAATTGAGTTAATTGCCAACTTGCCAACACCAAAATCTGTTAAAAATGTTAGATCATTTTTAGGACATGCTGGTTTTTATAGAAGGTTTATCAAAGATTTTAGTATAATATCTAAGCCATTGTGTAACCTTCTAACAAAGGATAATGTTTTTGAATGGACTGAATATTGTGAAGAAGCCTTTGTTAAACTTAAAAACCTGCTTACATCTGCTCCTGTTATTCAACCTCCTGATTGGTCATTACCTTTTGAAATAATGTGTGATGCTAGTGATTATATCGTGGGTGCTGTTTTAGGACAAAGAAAAGATAAGAAACCCTATGTCATTTACTATGCAAGTAAAACTTTAAATAGTGCTCAAATAAATTACACAACCACTGAAAAAGAATTACTTGCTGTAGTATTTGCGTGTGAAAAATTCAGATCTTATCTTGTTGGCTCACCTGTTATTGTTTTTAGCGATCATGCAGCGTTGAAATATCTTCTTTCCAAGAAGGATTCTAAAGCTAGATTGGTGCGGTGGATTTTGTTACTTCAAGAATTCGATATAACAATCAAGGATAAGAAAGGCACCGAAAATGTTGTCGCGGATCATTTGTCAAGATTGACAACTGATTCGAAATATGACATCACGCCAATCGATGACTACTTTCCTGATGAATCTTTACTTTCTGTCACTACAATGCCTTGGTTTGCTAATATTGTTAATTTTCTTGTTTCAGGACATTTGCCAGCGCATTGGGGCACTCAAGACAAAAGAAAGTTCTTGAACGAAGTGAAGAACTTTTATTGGGATGACCCTTATTTATTCAAATATTGTCCTGATCAAATATTTCGAAGATGCATTCCTGACAATGAGGTAAGTAATGTCATTAAATTTTGTCATTCTGAGGCATGTGGAGGTCATTTTTCGTCAAAAAAGACAGCCACAAAAATCTTACAATGTGGATTTTATTGGCCCACCATGTTCAAGGACACGCATGCATTCTGCAAATCTTGTGAAAATTGTCAAAAGTTAGGATCTCTTTCAAAACGTCACATGATGCCTTTAAGCACTATTCTTGTCATTGAAATCTTTGACTGTTGGGGTATAGATTTTATGGGTCCATTTCCTCCATCATTTGGTTTTGTGTACATATTAGTCGCAGTAGACTATGTTTCAAAATGGATAGAAGCAATTCCAAGTCATAGCAATGATCATAAAACAGTCATTAAGTTTTTGAAAGAAAACATTTTAAGTCGATTTGGAATCCCTCGGGCCATGATAAGTGATGGTGGAACACATTTCTGTAACAAGCCATTTGAGTCTTTAATGAAGAAATATGGAATCACACACAAAGTTTCCACCCCTTATCACCCCCAGATAAATGGACAAGTAGAACTTGCTAATAGGGAGATCAAACAAATCTTGGAAAAAACAGTGAACCCTAATCGAAAGGACTGGTCTTTAAGACTTAATGATGCACTTTGGGCTTATCGAACTACTTTTAAAACATCATTAGGTATGTCACCTTATAGGTTGGTTTATGGAAAACCTTATCATTTGCCTGTGGAACTTGAATACAAAGCTTATTGGGCTATTAAAGCTTTCAATTCAAACCTGGATGATACGAGTCAGTTGCGTAAGTTACAAATAAATGAGCTTGAAGAAATAAGAAATGATGCATATGAGAATTCAAAAATTCATAAAGCAAGAATCAAAGACTTTCATGATAAAAGAATCTTGAGAAAAACATTTGATGTTGGTCAAAAAGTTTTGCTTTATAATTCTCGACTCCATTTATTTCCTGGAAAGTTAAGATCAAGATGGAGCGGTCCATTTGTTGTGAAACATGTATATCCTTATGGGGCCTTTGATACTAAGAATCCAAAGAATGGTAATGTTTTCAAGGTCAATGGACATCGTTTGAAAGCTTACTTTGATAATTTTCCTAGTGAAAATGAATCCATTGGTTTGAATGATCCTGTATATAAAGGTTGATTATTTTATTTTATTTTCATATTTTTGTTTCTTTTTTGTGTGACTTTTGTTTTGCTATTCTTTCTCCAACCCCGGTCAAATGGCGGATAACGGTACTCCGTGACTCTTAAGTCGGTTCTTTCAGTTTCCCATGATAATTGATATCTCTATATATATTTGTTCAATTCCTTGTTCCTTCTCTTTTCTTTACATCTCTTCTCCACTTCTCTTTAAAAATAAAACAAAAATGGACACCACTCTTGAAAAAATGAAAAAGTATTTTCCTGCTCTGCCTCAGAATGCGATTACAAAAATTTACCGTGCTAGGTGTGAAAGATTGAGGTTGTTAATGAACCATGGAATTCCTGAAGATATTCGCTGGATAATTAAAGCAAAGATCCAATTATCAGGTGAGTCTTCCAACTCTTTTATTTCATACATGCCTGGGACAGGTAAAAGCACTTTTGCAAAGAAACGTCGTGCAAAACGACTAAAAGTCTGTCACCGATGTGCCAGATGGACTTGTAATACAAAATGTCGTTCTTTAGAAATGGTATCTATAAACCGTGAAGATAAAATACAATTCATTAAGGATGGCCTGAGTAAGGAGTCTTTAGATAATCTTCTATTGACTCTTGAGACACATCCTAGTGGAGATGTGCATCGTGCAATTCATGATTTATGGCCTCATTTTCATAAAGAACATGATCGACTTAGTCTTGGGAATCTGACTGAAAAAGACCCTGTTTGCCAGTTTTTAAGAAAACTGGATTGGAAGCCTATCCCCGACCCATAGAGGACATTTAAGCCGTTCTTGGACGTAAAACCAAGGGAAAGCTGTGAGCCACAATCACAACTGCTTGTACATACATTTTATATATATATATATATATATATATATATATATATATATATAATAAAATAATACCAATAAATAAATAAATAAAAAAGAAAGAGAGAGAGAGTAAGACTTCAGCTAGCCTACATATAGGTGGTATGCTTTGCATTTTCAATTGTTCATCTATAAAATCTTCTCTTCCTTCCCATCATTTCTACTCAACCCATTCATTCAGCATATATAGAAGTGTGTAGAAATGGCGAGTTCCTCTGTTTCTAAAATAAAAACTATTTGTGTTTTTGGTGGATCTAGTCCTGGGAAAGAAAAAGAATTTTTAGAATCAGCAAATCATCTTGGTCGGGTACTAGCTGAGAGAAAGATTCATTTAGTCTATGGGGGAGGCAGTCTTGGGTTAATGGGGGGTGTTTCAATAGCTGCATTTGTAGGAGGCAGTCAAGTTTTGGGGGTTGTCCCCAAAGCTTTAGCCGAAGGGGACATCATTGGAAAAACAATTGGAGAGGAATTACAGGTCTCTACAATGTCTGATAGAATGAATACAATGTTTAACCATGCCGATGCCTTCATTGCCTTACCAGGTGGTCTGGGTACATTGGAAGACATCTTTCATATTTCCTCTTGGGCCCAACTGCACATTCACCATAAACCTATAGGTTTGTTAAATGTTAATGGTTTTTATAATAATTTGTTGTCTTTTCTTGATCAAGCTGTGGAACAGGAATTTCTAACATCTTTGGCACGACAAATCATAATCTCTGCTGCTACTGCTGACCAATTGATTGACCAACTACAATCTTTCATCCCTGTAATTGATCCCTCCATGAGTCAACTCAATTGGTCAAACATGAAACGCCATAAAAAGCTTAAATTGGATTTGAGCCTTAGTTTGTGAAAAATTGTGTCTTTTGGTTTTATTAATAGCATAATATTTGTGTTTTGTTGTTTCTTATATTTGTTTTAGTATGTTTCAAGTTTGTCAATAGTCGCTGTTTCAGGTGATATCTTCTACACTCTATCTTTTTGCTTAGAACATTGAGGACAATGTCTTGTTTTGGTTGGGGGGAGAGGGTAGTAGTTGATATTTAAAAAAAAAAACATTATTATTATTACGTAACTTTATTTGATTTGCAAAACTATTGTTACTAGGATGGCAGAGTAACGGAGGAACTTTAGTGACTCTTGAGACGCATCTTAGTAAACATTCTTAACAAGGTCTATTATAATACTTCTTGAAATATTCAGGTTTACAAACTCTTGGATTGCTATCTATAGATTCTGTTTATATGCCTATCTAACAAGTATTTTTAAACCTTCATTTTCACACACACACTCGAGCATATGATTGTGGGTTGCATATTGGATTATAACATTATTTGTGTTCTTTTGTTAAAGGTAACAACTAAGGGAAAGGGATAATATATAATATGCAAAAAAAATAAAATAACTCGCCTGTCACATGGGTGACCCGGGTTCGATCCCCGGCAACGGCGCCAAAAACTTGACACGATCAAAGAGTTGATGTCTTATCCCAAGTGCAGGAGTGTCAAAGTAAAATAACCCGGCAAGACCGGGGTCGAACCACAGGGAGGTGAATTATATAAATTACAAATAAAGAAAAAGATTTAAAGAGAATAATAACAGAAAAGGAGTTGAAGAAAGTTTTGGGATGTGATATTGATGTAAGGATTAAACAATAACAAAACATATGTCAAGGTTATAGGATTCACTAATGGTATTTCAAATAAATATAATATAAACTCTTTTTATTACTCAACTAGAAACCACACACAAAGGAGGTTCTAATCGGATGATTTCTCGTTATTAGCTCATTATAAATTACTAACATGATCATATCAATTATCTTATATAAGTAATACCATACTTATAAATATCATCAAGCATTCATGTTGCTAGTTTATGTTAACAACAAATCAAGTTTCTATCATAATAACAATTTCGGCCGAAAATTATGAAAGATCAAGCATTTGATGTACCAAATATTATACAACACAAATCTAAATTAAACATTTAATAAGCAAGGTATTAAGAATTAGTAAGATAAAAAGATAAAACATGTTAATAACAATCTTTCTTCGATATAAACATTTAAAGCTCATGTTGAGTTTATATTATACATATTCTAGCACCATTAGAGAAACCTTTTCACCTTGACATAATTAACTTAGCTAAACATTAAGAAGGAGAAAAACACAAATAAACAATATAAGAACATAAACATAATATAAGCTAACTAAGTATAGGAAAGGAAATGAAAGAGCATAAACAAGAGATTACTATAGCATAAAAGAAAACTTGAACATTACAAAGATGTAGAGAGAAAGCAAGAAGATAACTTTGATCTGAAAATTAATATGACTAAATACATGGACAATGCCTCCTTTTATAGGCTAAGTTTCAGAACTATTGATTGATTGAAGAATTGGTGGGCATCCATTGATTTGGTGGCTGGTTTTTGACATTAATGGCTGCTGGTTTTTTGATATTGTGGGCTGATTTTTGATATTGTTGGCTGGCCAAAACGTCATTGCTCACATCAGAATTATAGCCAACTGAATTGTGGAAGCTGTGGGCAATTGTCTCAGCTTTCCATAAAAAAAAACTAGAGCTCATTTGGACTTCTAGAACTCAAGATATGAGCCAAAAACCGAATAGTGCTTGAGCTGCAGGACAGCTTCCGATGTCTTCGTTGTTGCTAAGATTTGGGCTTGAAAACGGCAGAACTGAGTCTTTGACTTCATATGAAAGTTGTAGGTCTATGTCTTACCTTTCCATCAATATAAAATGGACCTAAATCTGATATCTACAGCTCCAGATATGATCAAATTACTGAACGGTGTTCGAGTTTGGAATGCACCAGCAACACTTTGCTAAGTTTGGCCTTCTTTTTATCCTTTCAATTTCAATCCTTAAACTCATCAATCAATCCTTTTATTTATGTGATAGACCTGCATTTAGGATGAACATTTACCATGAATTAAAGGTATATTATATTTTTAGACTTGCTAATATAAAACATGCTTTTGTTAGGGAATTTAATGATACTTTAGGTGCAATATGATGACATAAATCATTAATGAGAATGCACTTTTAAGTACTAATCACACCCCCCAACCAGCTTATTACTAGTCCCTAGTAATCAAAGCATTAAAATACAAAAATAATTTGCAAATACCACAAAGCAAGGCATTCATCATTTAACTTCTATTAATCTATCCAGATAAACAAACTCTCATTAAATTTATATATCTGCTTAATACCTCTTAAACAAGATATTAGTAAACCTTCTTTCGGTGCTCAATAAATCAAAACATAGCTATGGAGCTTTTCATGGAAGAAAACAAAATTTTTGTTCTAATGTTTAAAGTTAACTTCCTTGGGTTGGGATTGTTATCTTTTTTTTTTCTCTCTCTTTTTTTTTTTTTTTTAAAGCAAGAATTTATAGCACAATGTATCTTGAACCCATGTAACGAGCTTTCGGCTAATGACTCCCAGACCAGTTGGTCTTAGGGCATCAGGTGTTGAGACACCCCTACGAGCTTAGTAACTCGGGTTGCAAATACTGATATGTAGATAGTGCAATGTTTGATTCCCTTAAGCTTTCTCCTCAACCCATGTAACAAGCACTGGGCCAATAACTCCCAAGTCAGTTGACTTTAGGGTACTAGGTGTTCAAACACTCCTTCGGGCTTATTTGCTTAAGTCAAGGAGGCTACGAAACCAAACTTATCTACTTTGTTTTTATTTTCTTTTTTTTTATTGTTTTTTTTTTTGGTTTTTTTTTGCATATTATATATTATCCCTTTCCCTTAGTTGTTACCTTTAACAAAAGAACACAAATAATGTTATAATCCAATATGCAACCCACAATCATATGCTCGAGTGTGTGTGTGAAAATGAAGGTTTAAAAATACTTGTTAGATAGGCATATAAACAGAATCTATAGATAGCAATCCAAGAGTTTGTAAACCTGAATATTTCAAGAAGTATTATAATAGACCTTGTTAAGAATGTTTACTAAGATGCGTCTCAAGAGTCACTAAAGTTCCTCTGTTACTCTGCCATCCTAGTAACAATAGTTTTGCAAATCAAATAAAGTTACGTAATAATAATAATGTTTTTTTTTTAAATATCAACTACTACCCTCTCCCCCCAACCAAAACAAGACATTGTCCTCAATGTTCTAAGCAAAAAGATAGAGTGTAGAAGATATCACCTGAAACAGCGACTATTGACAAACCTGAAACATACTAAAACAAATATAAGAAACAACAAAACACAAATATTATGCTATTAATAAAACCAAAAGACACAATTTTTCACAAACTAAGGCTCAAATCCAATTTAAGCTTTTTATGGCGTTTCATGTTTGACCAATTGAGTTGACTCATGGAGGGATCAATTACAGGGATGAAAGATTGTAGTTGGTCAATCAATTGGTCAGCAGTAGCAGCAGAGATTATGATTTGTCGTGCCGAAGATGTTAGAAATTCCTGTTCCACAGCTTGAGTGTTTATAATCATATTGCGTAACTTTATTTTATTTGCAAAACTATTGTTACTAGGATGGCAGAGTAACGGAGGCACTTTAGTGACTCTTGAGATGCATCTTAGTAAACATTCTTAACAAGGTCTATTATAATACTTCTTGAAATATTCAGGTTTACAAACTCTTGGATTGCTATCTATAGATTCTGTTTATATGCCTATCTAACAAGTATTTTTAAACCTTCATTTTCACACACACACTCGAACATATGATTGTGGGTTGCATATTGGATTATAACATTATTTGTGTTCTTTTGTTAAAGGTAACAACTAAGGGAAAGGGATAATATATAATATGCAAAAAAAAAAACCAAAAAAAAAAACAATAAAAAAATAAAAAATAAAAAATAAAAACAAAGTAGATAAGTTTGGTTTCGTAGCCTCCTTGACTTAAGCAAATAAGCCCGAAGGGGTGTTTGAACACCTAGTACCCTAAAGTCAACTGACTTGGGAGTTATTGGCCCAGTGCTTGTTACATGGGTTGAGGAGAAAGCTTAAGGGAATCAAACACTACACAATCTACATATCAGTATTTGCAACCCGAGTTACTAAGCTCGTAGGGGTGTCTCAACACCTGATGCCCTAAGACCAACTGGTCTGGGAGTCATTAGCCGAAAGCTCGTTACATGGGTTCAAGATACATTGTGCTATAAATTCTTGCTTTTAAAAAAAAAAGAGAGAGAAAAAAAAAGATAACAATCCCAACCCAAGGAAGTTAACTTTAAACATTAGAACAAAAATTTTGTTTTCTTCCATGAAAAGCTCCATAGCTATGTTTTGATTTATTGAGCACCGAAAGAAGGTTTACTAATATCTTGTTTAAGAGGTATTAAGCAGATATATAAATTTAATGAGAGTTTGTTTATCTGGATAGATTAATAGAAGTTAAATGATGAATGCCTTGCTTTGTGGTATTTGCAAATTATTTTTCTATTTTAATGCTTTGATTACTAGGGACTAGTAATAAGCTGGTTGGGGGGTGTGATTAGTACTTAAAAGTGCATTCTCATTAAGGATTTATGTCATCATATTGCACCTAAAGTATCATTAAATTCCCTAACAAAAGCATGTTTTATATTAGCAAGTCTAAAAATATAATATACCTTTAATTCATGGTAAATGTTCATCCTAAATGCAGGTCTATCACATAAATAAAAGGATTGATTGATGAGTTTAAGGATTGAAATTGAAAGGATAAAAAGAAGGCCAAACTTAGCAAAGTGTTGCTGGTGCATTCCAAACTCGAACACCGTTCAGTAATTTGATCATATCTGGAGCTGTAGATATCAGATTTAGGTCCATTTTATATCGATGGAAAGGTAAGACATAGACCTACAACTTTCATATGAAATCAAAGACTCAGTTCTGCCGTTTTCAAGCCCAAATCTTAGCAACAACGAAGACATCGGAAGCCGTTCTTCAGCTCAAGCACTATTCGGTTTTTGGCTCATATCTTGAGTTCTAGAAGTCCAAATGAGCTCTGGTTTTTTTTTTATGGAAAGCTGAGACAATTGCCCACAGCTTCCACAATTCAGTTGGCTATAATTCTGATGTGAGCAATGACGTTTTGGCCAGCCAACAATATCAAAAATCAGCCCACAATATCAAAAAACCAGCAGCCATTAATGTCAAAAACCAGCCACCAAATCAATGGATGCCCACCAATTCTTCAATCAATCAATAGTTCTGAAACTTAGCCTATAAAAGGAGGCATTGTCCATGTATTTAGTCATATTAATTTTCAGATCAAAGTTATCTTCTTGCTTTCTCTCTACATCTTTGTAATGTTCAAGTTTTCTTTTATGCTATAGTAATCTCTTGTTTATGCTCTTTCATTTCCTTTCCTATACTTAGTTAGCTTATATTATGTTTATGTTCTTATATTGTTTATTTGTGTTTTTCTCCTTCTTAATGTTTAGCTAAGTTAATTATGTCAAGGTGAAAAGGTTTCTCTAATGGTGTTAGAATAGGTATAATATAAACTCAACATGAGCTTTAAATGTTTATATCCAAGAAAGATTGTTATTAACATGTTTTATCTTTTTATCTTACTAATTCTTAATACCTTGCTTATTAAATGTTTAATTTAGATTTGTGTTGTATAATATTTGGTACATCAAATGCTTGATCTTTCATAGTTTTCGGCCGAAATCGTTATTATGATAGAAACTTGATTTGTTGTTAACATAAACTAGCAACATGAATGCTTGATGATATTTATAAGTATGGTATTACTTATATAAGATAATTAATATGATCATGTTAGTAATTTATAATGAGCTAATAACGAGAAATCATCCGATTAGAATCTCCTTTGTGTGTGGTTTCTAGTTGAGTAATAAAAAGAGTTTATATTATATTTATTTGAAATACTATTAGTAAATCCTATAACCTTGACATATGTTTTGTTATTGTTTAATCCTTACATCAATATCACATCCCAAAACTTTCTTCAACTCCTTTTCTGTTATTATTCTCTTTAAATCTTTTTCTTTATTTGTAATTTATATAATTCACCTCCCTGTGGTTCGACCCCGGTCTTGCCGGGTTATTTTACTTTGACACTCCTGCACTTGGGATAAGACATCAACTCTTTGATCGTGTCAGAGTGTCAACAGTTGGTGATGTGGATCAACCCATAAACATTAGCAACAACCCATTACATATTCCAAATGGGTCAATGGCTTGGTTCAAGATCAAGGCATTAAATGCATTGGTTTTAAAGGTTTAAACCAAGTCAAATTTGAAGGGTCTATTAGAGCATCAAAAGAAGGCTTAGTACATCTTAGTCATGTGCAAGAAAAACCCAATCCAACCTTATTTAAGCTATGAAATGAGGAGAAAACATGGTAAAAAAAGAAAATATAGTGAAGGAAACAAAAGAATTCAAGCTGGCTTAGGACACAAAATGATAGCAAGGCTTTCTAATCATGCAAAGAGATTATTTTAGCAACTTTAATTGTGTTTTCTAGTTTTATAAGGATTCTAAGAGGTGCAAAAAAGGAAATTAATACCAATAATTACTTTCCTTTTAAAAGAAGAAAAAATATAAGTCTAAGATCATAATCCTACTATAACTCGAAAACAACATAGACAACTATCTTTCCTTTAGTTTCTATGATTAATTAGTTGCATGGAAGGCTATAAAGAAGCCTTAAATTATCTGTATAATATTTTATTTTCTTCTCTTCTTCTCACGGCAAAATAGGGTTATTTAATATTATGAGTTTTATTTTATTTTGTTAGCTACAGCTCAAGACTTGTTTAGACTTCATTAATTCTTTGTTTTCGGCTAAGATCTAAGGCTTATTTGGATTAGGTTATGGGCATTTCAATTTAATATTTTTGGGTCAATTTTGTAAATAGGTCAAATCATTCCACTTGGGTAGATCCACTAGGGTTAAATTTTTATAAGTATTTTAACCATTGCAAAGCCTAAAGATAAGACTTTTAGATCAATAAGAATTCAAAGCATTTTTTAAAAATTTATATGATAGTAATTCTTGCATTTTTCAGTTCTTGAATGAACTAAATCTGACTTATCGAAGATTAACAAGCTTTGTGGTGTAATTCAACTTTATTTCAATAGTATTGATGTCTTAGGACATATTTTTATTGTGTCACATTTTTATCAAACTTATTTCGGTTTTCTAGGATTAAATCTCAATCTTAATTAAGATAATGTAATTATGTGATCACGAGATTTGCATATGTTGAAGTCTCTCCCAGCTAAAGTATAGAATAATTTATCTATTTCTGATTCAGTTGATAAAAGGATATGGCAGGTAAAGAAGAATAGTTTCACAATCAAATAGACTTGTGCTCTCATTGATGATATTCAACATCCAAGATTTGAGAATTTTGGTACTTTACTCTCGCAAGGTATATTTCCCCCTAAAATTAAAATGTTTATTTGGTGTTTTTGCAAGATAGTCTAAGTTTCAGGGGATTTCTTATTTACAAAGAATTATTAATTATGATGATACTCATTTTTTTTATGGTATGAAAACTGAAACTATTTATCACCTTTTTAATCATTGATATGTGACTTGGAGGTTTTGGAGTCGTTTTATATGTAATGGGTATGATGAATATATGCCAAAGACTGTTATGCTTCTTTTGTAGGAATAGAATCATTTGTTACATGGAAAATTTTAATGCTAAGCCATCTATATGCTTTGCTGTTGTATCTTGTAGTTTATTTAGATTTCCTATAACAAATTAGTTTTTGATATTATTGATCCTAACTAGAATAAAGTTTATGATTTTATTTTTTATTATTTAGTTCAATAATTTTGTGTTAGATTTTGAGATTTTACTTATATTAGCATTCATCTAGATGTTCCGAAATATTATATGTTAAGGTGATATAATACTCAGAATTAATAATTTTTTTACAATATAAGTTTTTTTTAGTCAGTTTAATATTTTTGTAATGAGAGTAGCTAAATCTTAATAATATTTTTATCCTTTAATTACTATTAAAAAAATCATTTCACTCTTTATTTTATTTTTTATTATTTATTTATTTATTTATTTATTTTATTTTTTTGCCATTTCTTTTTACGAAAAGTGTATGCATGTTTTCCTGCAGCCAGGCCAGAAGAAAAGGAGGAAGAAGAGAAAAAACAAAGAACAAGTAAAAAAGGGAGATCGCTTAACATTTTTATATCCTGTACCTATATTAGAAGCCTATAGTAGTGTGATGAAAGCATATTCATCTGATCAAGTGATATAAAAACATCAGTTATGGCATGCTTTCATCCACACCATGTTTTGAAGAGTTGATGAAGCCATAGTTTAAGTGATCATCACCAAGCGTCTCTTGTTGTGTTGTGGTTGATAGAGATATTGGACTGTAAGAATGCCATCTAGCCCAAAATAGGTAGCTAAGGAAGTTGAGGAAGCTAAGGACTGCTAGCATCCAGTAGAAAAGATCCAATCTGTCTTTGTTGAGATCATTGTCACTGAGCCAACCTTGATTTGAAGAACTTGAGGAGGTGATCTTGTTTACCAAAGAAACTAGTAAGGAGCTCAAGTAAAACCCAAATGAATAGGAGCAATAGGTGATAGCTGTTAAAAATGCTTGCATCCCTTTTAAAGACTGTTTGTAAAAGAACTCTATGAGACCAACGGCAGTTAGCATTTCTGACAATCCAAATATTAGAAACTGCGGGGTGATCCAAAAGATGGAAAGTATCTTGTTGGAATCTACAGCTGCATCCCTTCTCTTCTTCTCCATAATGGCAGCAGAAACCATGGAAAAGGTAGCAAAAAAGAGGCCGGCTCCTATCCTCTGCAGAGGAGATATTCCTGATTCATGACCGGTGATTTTTCTTGCTAAAGGTACAAAGAAAGTGTCATATAGAGGGACTACAATGATGAGTATAATGTAAGGGATGGACTGAAGTGAAGCAGGAGGGATATGGAAGGATTTGGCGAGTTGGGTGTCCATGGCACCACCTTGCTGGACTGAGAATGTCTGGAGTTGAGCTAAGATGGTATTAAAAACGATGGTGCAGGCAAAAATTGGAATGGCCGAGATCAGTATCTTTACTTGCTCCACTTGAGTGACACTGCACAATCTCCATGGACTCTCCTTTATATTGGTCCCATCTTCAATTTTGATGCAGGCCTTGTCCAAGAACCTGAAATTTTATTGATGGCCATTTCATTATGTTCTAGTTCAAATTATTGGTCATGAGAGATTGATTCAAAATTATAAAGATCAATTTATAAACCAGATTAAATTTCCTTTCTTTGATGACCAAATAATATGGAAAATATGGATCTAAAAATACATGTTGTTTCTGCTTAATAATTAATTCAGAAAAATCCTGTATTACCTGAACCTTTGTGTATGAGCTAGACTGCCAGAGTCAGCAGATGGGGCTACTATGCCATTATCGAGCACACTGTTTTGGCTTCCATGAAGCAACTGTGGATTAGATGGACAAATTTGCTTTCTCTTTAATATTGCAGCCACAAAAACCTGAGAAACCCATACAGACCACAAATAGAATCCAATTAGATTATTACAAAACATGCAAGGTCCAACATACTCTCATGATTGTTCCATGATAAAAATGGATGGAGCAACTTTCACCGCATGTGACCATGAGTAAGCAGACACCCTTTCTGTCATTGTCTATGTAACCTTGTGTTATTCAACAAGCAAATACTGTTATGTTAATGACGTTTTTTAATATGTATGCATCTATAGTTGCTTGGCCTGGAATTTAAGGACAAAACTATGCACTTATAATAAACAGGAGCACATGCAATATCTCCAACAAATGTAGCTCATTTGGTGCTCTTGCAAAGCAACAGGAATTAAAAAGGAAAGGGTTAAGGCGCATTACTTGAGCTATGGGGGTGAAGATGCTTCCTTGAGGGGGTTTGTTCCTGTAATAAAGATTACCGGAAACCAAGCTGATCAATCCCATAGCCATGACAGCTGCAGAGACTCCAAAACCAACATCCATCCCAGAATGTGTTTGTATCCATACAATAAGTGTTAGAGCAAAAAGTTCACCCATGGAGAAAGCAAAGTAGGCAGCATTGAAGTAGGTAGAGAGCTTCTTGGATTGCTTTGGATTGCTTTGATTGAACTGGTCACCTCCATGAGCAATCATGTTGGGTTTAACGCATCCACTCCCTAATGCCACCAAGTACAGGGCTACAAAAAAGATAAAGGCCTTGACTCCTTTCGCTTCCACACAGTTTTCTCCATCAGTTAACATGTTACACTGGGGTGGCTTTAGTTGGGGAAGATGAGCTTGAACTGATAGTAATATGAAACCCTACAAAATCAATGAACAAACAAAAACAAATGTGTTGATTAGAAGGAATCTTCATTATTAAAATACAGACAATTTTTCCTCGTAATTCTTCAATATTTGTCCCCTTTACACATAGAAGTTTGTCTTATCTTAAATCATGTAGAAGGGAATATATGTATATCTGTAAGGCTTGTATTATATTGAACAAAAAAAGCGAGTCAGCCACCATTGTGGAAAGAGTACTTGGGAGAATGAAAAGACAAAAAGTGGAAGTAGAAATTAAAAAGGTGATTTGAAAGAAAAAGGAGCTCTTACAGAAAGTTCGACAAAACCAAAGATGAGCATGGTCCAGAAACACCCAAGATAAGAGTCCGAGAGGTAACCACCAAGGAGGGCCAAGATAAAGATAGTTCCAACAAAATTTGTCACTGTGTTCGCAGCCTTTGACAAAGGGAAGTGCATCTCATTTATCACATATGTTATGAGGTTGTTCCCCACAGCAGCTATTGCCATTATCTCAAATGCTTGAAGCCCTGAAATCCCATGCAAAAAAATATTTCAAGTGTTTGCAGGTAAGAGTATACAAAATCGAGAGAGAGAGAGAGAGAGAGAAAGTCTAGTCATATTCTCACTTTATGCTGTGGGATTTTTACAAATTGACTCTTGTTGCTTTCACTATCAAGCATATGTATAGTGAGAGAGAGAGACAGAGAGATGTAGCTAGCTAGTATAGCCAAATAATGAGTTAAACCATAAAATACTAAAAATAGTAGAGGAGCAACAAAAGAGGAGCTGATACCAAGTTACCGAAATCAAGAAAACATCCTCTACTTCAACAATCTCATATTAAATGCTTGCAAGTTGTAGCTCAAGCTATTGCTTAACATCCCAAGAAAAGGGAATCCATTTATTGCAAAGAGAGAGAAATATCAATGAAACACTAAAATCAGAAAACCACACACACACACACACACAAGTGTTTGGTTTTGAGTGGGAAAGAGAGAGGGAATGAGACATACCAAGAACAAATGCTGCGGCTCTCATGCCTCCATGCTTGTTGGGATTGGAGGGTTTGCCTCTCCAATCAACAGTAATCTCCTCACCAATCACACACTTGCTCTCTCCCTTGTTATCATATCTCCTTGCCTCCATTTCCGTTTCTCCTGACCTCTTAGCTCTTTCACTACGGAGAGAGAACAAAAATGCAAGAAACAGCTGTTGTCTACACTCTTATGCTGAAATTGAGGCAGGTGTATTGCCCCCATGACCTTCCTCGCAATATATATATACAAGGAAGGGCCAAGCCATCCTTGATAATTGAAACTCGAAACTTTTAAACCACACGCAGTCTAAAAACGTGGATGACACCTCCACCATAGAAAAAGCATGATGCTTGCTACAGTTATTGCTTTATTTTGCGCACTTAAAGCTTCAAAGGAGAGAGTCTGTGTGCTTTGCATATTTACATATTTTTGGATATAAATATTTTTATTAATGGGTGTTTGGATTTAAGTTAAAAGAGAGTTAAATTATAATCTCTTAATATTTAATATTTTATTAAGCAATAATCTTTAATGGAGAGGGGGAGTCAAAGGGGGTTAATACTTCATTTTTAATGGGAGGTAGGTTAACAAGATTTTCAAGGGAAAAAACCTTTTTCTTCTTCTTTTTTTAGAAATCCAAATTTTATATTTCCTCCTTTTTACACATACCTAACAAATAGGTACCATTATAATGCTTTATTTATTTGTTATATTTAATTTAGAGATAATTTGGATCCCTTCTTTATAAATAATTTCTGACCAAACATGGGCTTAAACATTCTTAAGACTTTATATTCCAACCACTTGCTTACATTCTTAATACTTAACCTTCGATTTTTAACCTCCGACCACATAGCTTCCTGGACCAAAAAACATAAATGCAATTGAATCACAAACTAACTCATTAACATGGTATTGGATGGAGTACTTGACACATTATAATTACCCTATATACGGTCGTTTTGCCTTCCATTAAGGTGACTAGTTAAGTTTTAATTATTTACGATAATCTTATTGTAAATTACAACCGATTAACAAAAAAAGATTTATTAAACTTTGTTTCAGCTTTCTCAAAATAACTTCATTCACCTCCAAACATGGTAATTCTCGTACTTGGTTGACGGATTTGACGATTCAAATAATATGTTTAATTTCAAGTCAAGAATAGTACTCTAAGAGTCTCCATATATATAATTGCATGTTTTATGTCTTGGGAATGCGTAAATTACTTTAATTGTTCAATGGTAATGTTAATCGATTCAAATCTCAAAGAACTTGAGAGACACGACTGCTAAGACTGTAGTTAATAAATCAAGATACCACCCTCCACATCAATAATTAATTCAGTCAATATGGCAGGTCGACATGTTGATATATATAGTTGCCTGACAGTCAACATGTTTTACCTGAGCTAGTAGATTGACCTCATATATGTGGACCTAGTTGAATGAATCTTACATACAAGGATAAAATCTAAATTTTCAAAAACAAATAATTACGGGAGGCATGACATCCATAACGTAGCCACAAACCTTGTCATCGATCGTTCAATTCTCACCCTTGAAAAACATCTTCATGTTTTAATAATTTAAAAAAGAACTGGAAAAAAGGAGGGGGCGGGGGGGACAAAAGCTGGATCCTCGTTAAAAGTGGACAAATTAAGCAGGAAGAACACGCTAATTTAAACGAGCTGATCTTGTATTAATTGAAGGCATTGCTTCCATCATGATCAATATGTTTTAACATGTAGCTTTGGATGTTTCCATCGTGATCGATGTGTTTTAACATGTAGTTTTGGAGGCTTGGGTTTGGTGGTTTGCGGATATATACCCTTTTAATTATGATGAAAGAGTGTCATTTTGCATGATCATGTTATTAACGTCTATTTTTACTAACATCTGTGTGTTTCTGCATACAAATGTATACACTAATTAACATGGCATGTCGAAACCCAGTGGACTATATATGCAGTTAACAACACTGTGCAGAAGTGTTGCTGCCAATTCTTCAACTTATGTTCAATGTCTTGGCCTCTCTTGTGTATAAATATTGGTGATGATTATGTATGCATGCATCCTCCCAATATGTGTGTGTGTGTGTGTGTGTGTGTATGATTTTTCCTTAACCCTGAGATATATAATAATGATTGATGAACTGTTTCTTCAGTTCCCGGCCCTCCTGGATTAAGTTGAATGACACTTTGCTAGCAAGAGAAAGAGATGTGGATCTAATTAATTAATTAATCATATTCAACATTAAATTGTATTTTGAAATTATAAATTAAAATGTCTTAATTAATTGGGAGAAGCTATGTATGATATAATACGAGTACCATCTAGCTAGTTCCTCCTGATTAAGCATGACATGAAATGTGCCTAAACAATAAAGTGAAGAGAATTGCTTGCTATTTATACGTGCATTAACCAATAAAATAGACTTTAAACTATGTGCAGTACTGAATGGCCAGCAAAATAAACAATATGCCGACAGAGATGGTGGTGCAGGAGTGGGCAATTAGGCTGCAACCCTCTAATTGGCGAATAAAGATGATGAACTTTGAATTGATTTTGCATGGTGCAACAGACTGTTGCTGATACTAATTAATTACTTTATTGGAGTGCTAATGTGAGGGAGAGCACAAGCAAGGAAACCAAGTTAAAAGGCTAGCTGTCGGTTCCCACAAGCAACAAAAGGAGATGGTTTTCAACTTTTAATATGAGATGCTCCAATTAATTTAGGTTTTCATTGCCTTGATCGAATATCTCTCTGTTTTTTTTTTTTTCTCCCTTCTTGGGGGGCCTTATTTATCCCTTTCTTCATGCACATACATTAATTCAAAGCACTGTACGTCTGCTAGAATATGAAAGGAAATCACACGTCTTATTCATGGTTGCATATATGTTCTCCAAAAAGCTAGACAAATATGACACGATGTAGGTTAAAGGTAGAAGGGCAGCAGCGTAGGGGATAGGAGGAGAGAGCACATTGCTTTTTAAAAGAAGTTGCAATCAAGGGATATATATATATAATTGGCCATTTGTACCATGTATGGTGGTAAAAGGAGCAACGGAATCCGGTCACAATATTTATATTCATGCATTAATAAACTTGTAAGACAAGTATTCGTATGCTACTGCATTTTGGAGGTAATCCGATCTTGATCAATTGTATATAATTACTTGTTTAGTATTTATTTTGAATATATTAATATAATCTTATAATCTCTGCATTATTGTTGTTATTTTTTGTATAGTTCATATTATGTTTAAACAACAACGACAATAACATTAATAATCTTATATATACCCTTGAAAAATGCTTAATCTGAATCTTATATAACTTTTACATATTTTTCTTCTCTTTTTTTTCAACTTGGTTTAATTTTGGTTTTTTGTTGATTGAATAAAAATAATATCCTAAAAATAAAGAAGTAATAAAACCTTTTAAAAGAATATAATATATGTTTTATAGTCTCAAGGGATGTTGAATTTAAAACTCTTAATTACATTTTTGTTTTTTGAAAGAAATACTATTTTCAACTTTATTTCATAATTTTATTACAAAAAATTAAAGCTTAAATGGGAAGTCATAGAAATGATAAGGATTTCAGCTCATACAATACCATCATAAACTCTTAAACAACTCAAAGCTCTTTGACATGTATTAATCTCGCATTAATCAGAGATATCAAGAATATTTCATATCCAATTGATTAAACTAATGCCAATAAATTAATGTAGCAACTTTTTAGTTAACAATTTATCTCACATTTTTTGTTTCTTCAACTTGGTAATGTTTTTTATTTATTTTAATTTTTATCTATGTCATAACCTATTTTTGAGTTATTCCCCAATTCACATTTGTTTTCTCTTTCAAGAAAATTAAAAAATATTATAAAAAATAACAGTGAAAAAAGGATATTAAAGCGCCCAGAAAATAGTTAAGAATTGGTTAAGGAGGTTCAAAAATTATAAAGATTAAAATTTGACAGTATTTTATTAATTGATGAAAGCATTATTGATAAAAAATCAATTTGAGAAAAAATATCCAAAATCAGATGCTTATGAACTCAATTAAAATTTATTGAAGGTTTAATTGAATTTAAAAAGAGTTTCATTGCAAGAAAAATTAATTTTGGAGTTAATTTACGCTTTAATTGGATGAAATTAAAGTTTTAGGATCAAATTATAATTTTTTAGAGTTAATTTGGTCAAATCAGGGGCATAATTGCATAAATATTGAAGATTAATAGCCAATTAGGGACTTAATTGAAGAAATTAAAAATCAATGATCAAACTGCAAAAAGCACGTAAATAGAGGGGCTGCAATTAACTAAATCAATGCCAAACTAAAAAAATTAAAAGTTTATTACTCAATTGAGGGTTAAATTGTATAAATTCAAGACCAATAATCAAAGTGAAAAAGGCAGCCAACTTTAGAGCCGCTGTTGGATTTTTGATAGTAATGTAATTGCTTTTTTTTTTAATCAAAATTGCAATTAAAGACTTGATTAAATAAATCACAAATTAAGAACCAATGTGAACTCTGATATGTTTTTGTCGTCTTTTCCTTTAAAATACAATAACGTATTTTATCCAAAACAGCGTCATTTCATGCACTCTTCATGAAAAAAAAACAGAGAGAGAACAAAACGATGTCGTTTTGAACGATACTGTAACCTTTCTTCTTCTCTTAAAAGCTTAAGGTAGGCAAAAAAGAAGATTTTTTTCTTCCTCTATCACCACTGTCTCACTTTTCAAAAAGATGACGACTTGCCCATACTTTTCCACATGTGGCAGCCCCTTCCACTTTCTCCCCTATTTTTCGCTTATAAAAACAAGGGAGCACACGAGAAAGAGAGGCAAAGAGAAGAGAGAAGGGTGAGAATAGAAAAGAGAAGAAAATAAGAAGATAAAAGAATAGAGAAGAAGAGAAAGAAAACAGGGAAGAAGAGGAAGAAGAAAACATTCGGCCCAATTCAGTTTTTTCAAAAAAATACAAAACAAATTAAAAAAATATAAAAATATTTTTGTACATACGGCTAAGTGTCTCAAAGTTTAAAAAAAAATTCATATTGTTCTTTTTCATGCAGAAAAAAAAATAATATTTTAGTATGCATTTTGGCTTTAATAATAAGCTTATTAAAGTCAAGAAAAAATTGTCCAAAATTGCAAAAATAACAAAATTTTTATTTTATTATGTTTTAGTATTAGGGAGTATGAATTTATATGTAAAATATATTTCTAGTATTAAAAAGGTATTTTTCATTAACAACATAGAACAATTAGGTTTTTACATAATAAGATAATGATATCTTTACAGAGAAGTACTTTTCTTAAACTATAGACAAATTAACAAATTTTAGACACCATAACCAATCTTTAGATATTATTAGATACAACAATGCAACTTATCTTATGTAGAGCGCAGTTAGGGTGCTAATATCTTCCCTTTACACAACCAATCTCTATATCCCATCTTTGAAATTAGTTAAGGTTCCTAGTGACCAGAACACTACATAGTGACTCTCAGTCCATATTTTACTAATTAGAGATAAGAAGTTTTTGTCTCTTCATATTTTTCCAAAATAGATTATACATCTATCTATGCCTATAATTTTGTTAAGGGTGGACGGTCATCGCAACACCGCAAACATGCGACAGGATGGTTACTCAATTATGGACCTTATGGACTACGCTTTGTTTTGTCTGATTTTTATGGTATTGTTATGGTTTGCATGTTTATTTTTCATATATTATTTTGTTATTTGCTCATACGCTTTAATTTTATACATATTTGGTCATGCATTATATAGAATTACTTCATACATCATTCTTTTTGTGAGAGGAAAAACTTTAGGTTAAGTGGGGGGCTAACAACTTACTTTATGACTTTTTATCAAGGTTTAAGTTTGTGTAAACCCTAACTTTTCATTGAGTGCTTTGATTGGTAATGATTAGTCCATATGTCATCCTATTATCTATCAAGCCCCTATAATGTCTTCACAAGGGTGATCACCAAGACAACAAAAAACCCTTTTAAAGATTAAATAGGCAATCTACCCTTATCAAGCATAAAAGAATTAGAACTTGCCCTTAGGTTGTATGCTTCTTATGCTTTATTTTGCACCAAAACAAGCCTTTCCTGAAGCATCTTAAACTCAAGACTTATGGGTGACACAATAATCATCACGCAGAGAAGTTTCATTGCAGAGTTTGGACAAGAAACAAGATTCTTGTTTCATCATGCAAATGGTACAATCATGTCACCCCTCGAAGGGTGAGTTCATCATATAGATTAAAGTGCATAACTTATTTCATTATAAATAACATACATACATACATACATATCAGGTTGAAATATAAACCCCTAAAAAATCTATAACACCTGACTTCAACTAAGAAATATGAAAGATAAGGAGCGTGTTTAACGTGATGCCTATTTAAAAACAAGTATGGCTCACCTCACTAGCTTACTCGAGCAAACGCTAAAAAATACCTCTGGTGAAGGTCCTTCCAACTAATCAATCATCTTTAATTAGGCTTTTACTATAGTTTAACCAGTCATCTTTAATTAGGCTTCTACTATAGTTTAGCTTGAAGAAAGAATGAGTGAATATGGTTACGAACCTCAACAAAATCCAACATTTATGCAGTCAACAACACTTGCACCAGCCCTGACAGTTATAAAGGTATCTGCTAACGAGTCTCATATGGCTAAGTCATCTAATAGCATTGATCAAGCTAAGATAGAGGCGCTAGAAGCCAAACTCAAAGTCATTGAAGGGGTAGACTTATATGACCCGGTACGGGCAGCAAAGATATTTCTGGTCCCAAACATGGTTGTACCAAAAAAGTTTTATATTTCTGAGCTCATCAAATATAGTGGGTCATAATGCCCCATGACTCATCTCATGTCCTACTGTAATAAAATAACAAAGGTAGTACATAATGAAAAATTACTAATGTATTTTTTTCAAAACAATTTAAGTGGAGTAATTTTGAGCTAATACATGAGATTAGACAACATAAAAATTCAAAAATAAAAAGATTTAGTGGATGTTTTTATCAAACAGTACAAGTACAACTTAGACATTGTTCATAACAAAACCAACTTGTCCAATCTAAAGAAAAATGACAAAGAAAACATAAGGGATATGCTAAAAAATGACGAGAATCAATTTCTCAAGTTCATCCTCTACTTTTGGACAAATAAATGGTCTTTTTATTTACTAATACACTTAAAGCACCATATTATGAACCTGTGATAGGTAGTTTGGTACAGCAATTCACTGATGTTGTAGTAGTGTTTAAACGCATCAGCAATTCACTAATGTTCTATCCACCAGGTCTTGATTAATTACAGAAGCTTTCTTTTAAAGCATCTGCGGGTATAAATGCTACGCCTATCAACTTCTCAATTTTATCCTCTACGCAAGAGTAGTAGAATTTCTACACCTACCGAAAAAAACGTTTTAAAGGAAAAAAGGTCCACCATGTTGAACATGGCAACAGAGGTAAGAAAAACTCATCCCAAAACTACCACAATCTATCCCAAATCACAACAACCAAAAACCTAAATCGCAATGCTTTCAAGCCAAAAGATAAAATTGAAAATTATCAAAGGGTTTAAAAACAACTACCTTCATTGTTGCTATCCCTAAATGAGATATATCAAAAGCTATTGAGTATCGAGCATCTAGCGTCAGAACCTCTGACACCTATGTAACCACTTTATCCTAATTGGTACAAGCTAAAACTCAATTGTCAATATCATGCTAGTATTGATAGGCATAGCATTTATACCTGCAGCGGCTTTAAAAGAAAGCTTCTGTAATTAATCAAGACCTGGTGGATAGAACTGGAAGACGCCCCCAATGTAAATACGAACTCGCTGCTTAATCCTGCTTGAAGCATATTAGGATGAAATGTTTGGGGAACCAAAAGGCAGCAATGGTCTATTATGGGTGCAAAAATATTAGCATCAATTTTAAAGGACATAAATTTTGACCATAGTGTTGTTTTACATTGTAATTGAGTCATTTACACAAAGCATAAGAATAGATTCACTAATGAAGCCTACCCTATTATTTTCTTTTATTTCATGCTTTTGAACAAAATTGTCTATGTCAAATGAGCCCTTGTTAAATAAGATCATATGTATTCCTATGTTTATATCACACTTTTTTTTTGTTATTACATATAAGCAATGTTTTGATCACAACTTTTATTCACAAAACTACAATATGATGAATCCTTTGGTGTTTTTCTTTTTTCTAAAACCATACATAATCTTACATGTTTTCAATGATAGTTTTTTGGACTTTCACAATGAGTACAAAAATAAAGATTGTGTTGATATTTGCCCAAAACAAATACATTCTGGAAATTCTAGTGGTTTCTTAAACAAGTAAAAACATACCTAGAAAACTTGAAAGCAAAACAACCAAAAAAAACTCATAAGGTGACTCAAAAGCTGAGTTTTATTTGAATGAATAAATCATTTTACATACACATATCAAAACAAGACCTATCAATCCCCAATGCATTGAGTTTGAGATGAGAAAAGGTCATCTTTGATAAATCCTTTCACAAGACTGAAATCTATCTTTTAGAGTTCCCTGTTGGATCCAATATATTTTTTTAAATAACCTTGATTAGGATCACACCTCAACTGGTAGGGCAAATAAAAGAGGTTTAAAGATATTTGCAAAAAAGAAAAGGAGAAAAGACCATTAATAAAAAAAATTAGTCTTTCATTATCATCTAGACAAAGCAGTGAAGATGGATGCTAGAATTGATTATGTAAATTTTAGTCTTTCATTATCATTTAGACAAAGCAGTGAAAATGAGTGCTGGAATTGATTATGTAATTTGATTGAAAAATTCAAAGGATCCAAAAACATTTGAGCTTATCCTAAAAACAACTGAGGTGATTATGCTCAACCAAACAAAAATAAAGAAAATAAAGAGAAAGAGCCCAAATCCGACAATGGGGGCATGAAATCCATTTTAGAAAGAAATTTCAAAGACAAAACAATTAGGGAATAAACATAAGTGATCTTTAGTTTTAAAATCCCTTAAACACCTTTCGGAGCCTGTAAAATACCCTTTTCTTCATAAGCAATAGCCAAAGCCTACATTACATACCTAATCAAGTCCTTTCTAATCAAAGGCAAGCAATCTGGATTAATAGGCAATGCTTTTTTCATGCGGGTCAAATTATTAATGCAAATAAAATAAATGCTTTGAACCAATTTTGTTCTCAATAACCCTCAAATTAAAATTTTAACTTTTTATGACCAACTGGATGTTACTTCATCTTTAACTCAAAAGCTTCAAAACACTTCAGGAACCTCTCAAAGAGGAATCGCTTGAATTCTTTAGAACAAGTTTATTTTGAACTAATGTCAAAATGATTTGTTATGGTTGGAATAACTTGAAAGTTCCAAAACTTTTGCATGGAAACATTTTATTATACCAAAAAACCCAAATTTACATTCACATATCCTCACCTCAAAGAAAACCTAATTGAAACACTTGAGGGCATGATCAAGCTGGAGGGCAAACACTTGGTAGAGTTGGCTCATGGTGCCTTTTCTAAGGAAAATATCGAGCAAAATTGACAACCTTTGATATAAAGAGTGAAGGATAAAAAAGTATGATGACATCAAATCCTTCCTAGAGGTCAAGATCACAAGATATGACTCGAGTAAGTAGGAAAAAAAAACCATCGATTTTTACTATCAACACTTGAAATTTTGAGAAAAGAAAGACACCATGAAAAAATGAGGACCTATAGTTCTCAGGTAAGTATACATGTATATTGATCATAATGCATTGCTCTTAATATTGTCAGATCGGGGTTACACCATCATTTCTTAAGTAGTGTGTTTTCTAACCCTATCTCATTTCAAGTGTGCTTTTGTGCCCTCACTTCCTTTTAAGTGCACATTTGAGCCCTCACTCATCTTTTTTAGGTAGGTCACTTATTATAATTTGACAAATTCTTCATGTTTTTTTTTCTCTACGTAGGTCACCCATTATAATGAGACCATTCCTCCACTTATGTAAGTCACCTATCATAACACGACCATTTGTTCCTTTTTCCATTCTAAGTAGGTCACTCATTATAATTAGACAATTCTTCATGTTTTTTTATTTGGGTAGGTCACCCATTATAATGAGATCATTCCTCTACTTGAGTGGGTCACCCATTACACTACGACAACTCTTTTTTTACCTATTTTTAGGTAGATCACCCATTACAATTTGATTAATTCTCCATGTTTTTATCTGAGTAGGTCACACATTATAATGATACAATTTCTTTATCTGGGTAGGTCACCCATTATAATTTGATTAATTCTCCATGTTTTTATCTGAGTAGCACACCCATTATAATGATACAATTCCTTTATCTGGGTAGGTCACCCATTGAGACCACTCTTTTTTTTTTTGCTTGAGCAAGTCACCCATGAAAATAGACCAGAGTAAGCGTGAGTGATGAGCAGGTCGCCCATGAAAATAGACTAGGATAAGTGTGAGTGTGTGGGCTGGTCGCCCCTGAAAATAGACCACTTTAAGTATGTGTGGGTAGGTCGCCTATAAAATGAACTAGTGTAAGGGTAGGTTGCTTGTGAAAATAGACCATCTTTCTTCCAAAAACAAAGGGATTTGACACACAGGATTTTTTATTCTGGTTAGAGGGGATTTGCGAAAGGAATTTCAATTTATCCTAACCACACACAAGATTTTGGCTTTGGTTAAAAGGGATTGGTGAAAGGAATCTCAGTCTATCCTAACCACGCATAGGATTTTGGTTCTGGTTATAGGCGATTGGCAAAACAATTCTCAATTTAGCCCAATTACGTACAAGACATCGATTATCGTTGAAGTTTCAAGAAAATCAAATTTTAAAAAGACCAGTTTCAAAAGACCAATTTTTGTTTATCTTTATAAAATTTACTACACAAAATCTTTGCTTCGTAAGTATTGTAAAGAGAAGGCAACTATCATAACCTATTTTTGAATTATTCTTCAATTCACTTTTTTTTTCTCTTTTTTAAAAAATAAAAAAATATATATTATTAAAAAATATAACAATAAAAAAGGATGTCAAAGCAACTAGAAAATGGTCAAAAATTGGTTGAGGACATTAAAAAATTACAAAGGTTAAAATTTAACAACATTTTATTAATTGATGAAAGTCCTGTTAACAAAGAAAATTCAATTTGAGGAAGAAAAGTTCATGATAAGATGGACTTAATTAAATTTTATTGAAGATTTAATTGAATTTAGAGAGAGTTTGATAATAAGAAAATTTGATTTTGGAGTTAATTTGCACTTTAATTGGATGAAATTAAAGTTTTGGGGTCAGATTATAATTTTTTTAGAATTAATTTGATCAAATCAGGGGCTTAATTGCATAAATATTAAAGTTTAATGGCTAATTAGGAACTTAATTAAAGAAATCTGAAACTAAGGACCAAACTGGAAAAGGCATATAAATAGAAGGGCTGAAATTAAACCAAATAAAGGGTCAAATTAAAAAAAATTAAATGTTTATTACTCAATTAAAGGTTAAATTGCATAAATTCAAGATCAATGATCAAAGTGAAAAAGGTGGTCAGCTTTAGTACCGCTATTGATTTTTTGGCAGGGATGCAATTGCATTGTTTTTTAATCAAAATTGTAATTAAGGATTTGATTAAACAAATCACAAATTGAGGATCAATGTGAACTCTGATATGTTTTATCTTATTAGGTAAAAACAAATCGTGGTGCGCACAAGTTGGCCCGGACACCCCACGTAAATAAAAAAAATGACGTTGTTTCATGTACTATTTATGTAAAAAAAAAAAAGAAGAGAACAAAACGTTGTTATAATAGTTAGATTTTTACCCAATAAGATAAGAATCTTTTTACAGAGGAAGACTTTTGTTAAACCATAAATAGACCTATAAATTTTAGACACCACAATCAAGCCTTAAATATTATTAGACACAACAATGTAACTTACCTTAAGTAGAGTATAGTTGAGGTGCTAATACCTTGTCTTTACACAACTAGTCTCCATATCCTGGTTTTAAAATCATTTAGGATGTCTAAAACACTAGATGGTGACTTCTAGTTTCATATTTTACTAATAAAAAACAACAAGTTTTTACCTCTTCATATTTTATCAAAATATATTATATATCTATCTATATTTATAATTTTTTAGGTTGATCATCATCGTAACATACATGTGACAATATCATATGCCACAAGAGTGACCTAATTAATACATATATTAATTATTCTTTCAATAAATAAAAAGCTTATGACCTGGAAGCTTTGGAATAAATTTGTAGCATGGAGAGGCTTGACTGGGTTAATATTTAAATCTGAAGTAACACACAAAAACCCGGGAAAACTACAAAATAACTATTACAGCGTCACCTTTTTCATTTAATTATTTCAATGTTAAAATATCTATGGTATGGTTTTTTTTTTTTTTAATCAAAACGTGGCAGGTACTGGTTGGTTTGTCGGCGAGAGAAGTCAAAATATAGGTTGAAGTGCAAACCAGCCTAAACATGTAGACTCGCGAATGTATAGATTTTTTTAGGTGACAAAGAGGCAGACAAAGTGGAGACAAGGATTTTGAATCCTAAGTGGATCCCATTAAACATTATTAAAGTTATGTTTATATACATGAACAAGCATCTGAGTTTTGGCCAGACAACGTTTTCTCTTTTACTTTTTACTGTTATTCCTGGACGCGAGCAATCCTGAAACCTGTTTCCAGGATTCTTTATGAGTCTCTCTCTACATACATGTATACTTGTACTTAGGTATAAGTATACATGTATCAACAAGTACCAAAAAAATATAATTCGTTTTATAATTAATAAAGAAGACATGTGATTACTTTCAAACGCATATCTCAATAATTTGAAGTATATATTAGCTGGGATCAGTCTTCAAAATCTTGTTTCAAGCATATCTTAGGTTCGGCATTGTTGTAGTAGCTTTCTTCCATGCTTATAATTTAAGAACATGGTGGGTGAAAGCTCCCATCGCAAGGATCACCGAATGTGGGCAAAGATACACAGTATTATTATCAAATATCTGAAGTCCTTAGCCTTTAGATTTCCGATCATGCGTTCCAGAATTAACAGCACGCGGATATATACTGGGCATGTTTCTTGCCGACCCTTTGGTGCTTGCGTATGTACAAGAACTCTCTCTAAACCTTAAATCCATTTTAATCATAAAGTCAAAAGCAGCTGCCTGAACTTGGACACAATTTCAACCTCCATATCCATCGAAAAGCCAATTCATTCGAAGCACCACCCAGAAACCAATGCTCAAAAAGCCCCTTTATATATTTAGTACTACTACTGTGTATTGAGATAGTCAAAAAGGATCGAGAGATTCTAAGTAAATGGTAGTTGGGCATGCACTGATCACTTCTTTATATATATAGGGCCGGTTTCTACACCGGTACCTGTGTCTGTGGGGTTCTTATTTCCAGCCACTTACACTTTCCCATCCCTTTTTTCTTAAATTCGTTCATAATTCAAGCACCTCCACAATTGCAAAAAAAAAAAAAAAAACCAATAAAATCGGTCTAGCTTTGTGTGCTATATACATGCATTATTATGTTTGGGCTGCAATTATCCACGGCTGGCTCTAACATTATATTAATTTGCTGGTATACAATGGAAGCCACGAGAGCACGATCGGTCTTGAGGGTTGGTTCATCTTCAAACTGGGAATCTTTTGACGTTGTTAATATAACAACATTCATTATACTTTCTTTTGTATTGGTCCGCCGTCTTAATTGCTGTAATGATGAAACTATATATATATTATCCTCTCTTTAAGGTCAATGGCCTTAATTCCCTCTAGAGAATTTTATGTCCTTAAATGGCTGATCGATCACACATGTTGAAATGATACAAAATGTGGCCAATTTTGAATAATCCCTCCAATAATTTTGCTCAAATTAATAAAATATGGCACGGGAAGAAGTATCCAGGAAGCGAGCTAGCTTGCTTGGTGGGTTAGCAAGTCTGAAATGGATACGCGAAGGGGACCTGTGCTATACATAAGTCACCAAGCATTTTTGACTTGTGTCTATAAAAATACAATGTGGAACAGATTGAGTCATCATCAGCTTTGGCGTTGGACTTGGCTAAGTGGAAATCTTATCTCACTAAATCTAGAGGTGATTCAAAGCTTATGAGATAAGATAATCATGCATGCAACCATACACTCATTATTCGAAGTGTAGTATAACCATACTTTTTTTAAAAAAAAAATTTTAAAAAAACTTGAAAGTATTTTTTATTGTTTTTGATTTACTGGTATAACAAATATAAAAATTATATTTTTAAATAAAAAATACTTTATATCACAATTATAAAATATATATATCTTATCAACACCTCTCTTCTCTTGATTAAAAAATAAAAAAAATAAAAATTTAATTTCAATCCACATTAATTAGTGATAGTTAAGGTTGTATTGTCAATAAATCTTTCTTAGAACAGCTAGGAGGGAGATATATTTCTTCCCATTCAATTAAATAGAGCTGTTTATTTCAGCTTGTTCGGCTTAAATTTTGATTGTATTTAATTTTTATATTGTTGTTTTATTAATAAAGCTGTTTATTTCTTTATTTTTCTTCTTTAGGTTGATGCTTAGGCAACAACTTATATAGTTAAAGTTTTACTCTTCTATTCAGATTTTCTCTTTTTATTCTATATATATTCTTGATTTCACAAAAGAAAAAAAAAACAAGTGAAGTGGAGTCAAACGATGATAAGAATAAATTAGATAATTAAAGTTTTAGAACGATTAGTGACCAAAGCACACAGAGTGTTGATGCTGCCCGATCCTCGGATGCCTCGGCCACCACACAAGTTATATGGTCTCGAAATTTCCAGTGGAACCAGACGGAGGTTATTATAACTCTTAAGAGGAGAGAGTATAAGAGTAGCAGTAGGGTGTCATCTATGCATGATCCCCCTTGATGTAGACGAGACACGCTGAGCAGTGAAATGTATGTGGGATCGATGCATCTCTGTATACGTATAATTCTGTAGAAATTAATAAGATATCTTAGGATGAGGCTATTATTCACCCCCTCTTCGAAATGTCTGGACGCCAAGCACTAATCGTAATGCATTGTCACTTTTGTAATGAGGTCTTTGCTCAATATAGATATATATATAAACATATAGACTTGAGCATCTCTCTGAAAAGCAACTAGAGATGCAAATATGCAACCCACACGCTTGAGCAGCATCGTGCAAGCAAGAAACGCTAATAGCGGGCAAGCTTAGCGATGAGTGTTAAAAGAGAAGATGCATGATTGATTGGACAGTCACACACAGTAGTTTCTTATATATATATATATATATATATATATATATATATATATATATATAGTTGAAAATAATGAATGGTGGTAAGTAGATTCTTTCCGATTTCAATGCTTCGTTTGGTGAACTAGGCATCATGTCAAGGTGAATCAGCGTCCTTGACTTGTGGCCTCGTTATAATTACTCTAGGTGTCCTATGATCTTGAGTTGGGTTTGATATTATATTAAATTAAATTAAAAATCAATATAAATCTATGTAAGTTAGATAAAAACTTGGGTCGGTTGAACTTTTAATAAGATATTTTTTAATAGGTATTCATGTCAACTTAAAATATAATGTGCACCTCAATTCCTTTGATTCACAACCAAGGCAGGCAAGCATCTTATATTAAATCCATATTGAATGTTGTTCATCATCATAATAAGTGAGGAAAACGTCAGCCATTGTTGAAATCAAAATCTCAACCTAATCAAGTAGAACAGCAACGGAAGTACAATATTGGCACACGACAGCTAATGCACTAATTAAGCCTTTGGTTTAGAAATTAATTAGTCATCGACCAGTATTCAAATCTGTACTTAACACTAGACAAACCTAAAGTTTTCTTATTGTTATCATTCTTCACAAAGTCAACTCTACAAAAGTCAATCCTCCCCACCTAGCCATGCAGAAACCCGCAAAAGTTGGCCAGCCGCTCAAACAAGCAGTGAGCAGCCTGTTTGAGTTCAAACTTCGGACAGATGAACAGTGTGTCCCAAAACCCCTTTAGTGTGATCAAATCACAGTACATTAGAGCTTTCTAAATCAAATTAAAGCCACTGGAATGACAGACATGGACGTTTGACACAATGGTTTCCTTTCTTCCATTTCACAAAGCAGAGGCCACGGCCACAAACCTTCAATTCAACTACTTTACATGATATCTATTGTCAAAAGTGAATGTTAGACATCTCATCGTATCCTTGACTGCCTTTCGAGCCACAGAAAGTTGCCATCCACAGCTTACCTTTGTATAAGGTGAACGTTTTAATTTTGACGTCAAGCACACACTGAAACGTACAGGCACACGCAGAGAGAGAGAGAGAGGTTTCAAGCTGCGCAGGGTTTGAGTTCCTTCACCACTGCAAAGAAAGCCGCACTAAATCATGCTTCATTCGTTCTTTACGCTTTGCCCTTTATCCAACCTTTGCTCATGCATGCACTAACATATGAAGGAAATCTTAATTAAATTCGCTCCTGTCCACGCACATCAACTTTTGCTTGTGCACTGAAATACCATTAATTCTATTGTAGCAAGCACAAATCGATGAAGAGTAGGGAAAGAAATCTCAGTCTAGGCCCACCACACTATGAGCTCCTCTTATCTTATGGAGTGCTTCACCATCTGCATCCATCTCTGCTTTTGCACTTGCAAACTCATCCTCCCAAGTAAAATTCTCTTATAGACTTTTGAAGATTAATTTTTTTTCCATTGTAATTCTCAAATGACTTGAAGTTTAAGGAAGATTTGACCTGTTTAGCTAGCCAACAAGATATTTAAGACTCCAGTGCATATATATACATATATATAGTTAAAAAAAAAACACACATATTTAAATTTATAGATGAAAAAAATAAAACTATGGTAAGAAACTTAAGATTAATTCCATAGAAAAACTTAAATTGATCAATTATATTAAAGGTTAGGATATTAAAGTCGTTTTAATAATCTTATGCAAAACATGGAAGAAGCTTTGAAAAAGACTTGATTTCAGATATAAAGAGGATAGCTAGCAAACTTTTATTTAAAATTAGCAATACGAGGTATGATTGCCAAATTAGTTTTCTTTTTTTTTTTCATTATAATAATTCTCAAATGACTTCGACCCGTTTAACTGAAACTATATATATATATATTAAACAACGTAATCAATCTTGATATTTGTATAATTCCACTGAAAGAAACCAGTGCTAGGGTAAATTTCTCTACGCCATCACAATTTCAGGTCAATTAGCACCCACGATCATGACAGATGAAAAGAATTTGAGGAAAAGCTCCTACTCATGGAAAAGCCCGCATCACAGGCATTGAATTATGCATATAATTGAAAGGAGAATTCAACTAGTCCCAACAAGGATGGAACCCGCAACAGTTTATTAGTACTATTGCTGCAAAGGACTTGTGGCCACATTGTCTACAGAATTCAAGACTATGAAGCAATCTAGATTGAGGATCCAAATGGTGACAGGCATCAATAGCACGCACCTCCACCACCACCACCACCCCCACGTCTGTCTCCTCTTTTCACCTCTCCATTAGATGCGCAGCATAAGGCACAGCTACGCTCAAATTATCATTAGGAGCAAAAGACTGTAGATTCACCCTAACATCAAAGGTGAGCTCTAAACGTTTCCATACACAAATGCAAACCCCTCTTCCCGCCTCTTAAATCAATATCCCAATCAGGTCAGAACACAGAATTTCAGTAATATATTTCAAACAAATTCATTTTTCATCGCTACGGAACTGAATTCATTCCAAGTTGACAGCATGTAAGTACCTAGAATATAAAATCACCGGTAGAAAATATACAGTTTCTGCAATTGCTGGCATGAGAAATAAGGAAAATTTTGAGCTAATCGATATTCTTATCAGTCTTATGATAAAGTTCGTCTGTTGAAAGACTCCACTGTCAGGTTGGCCGTGAAAGCTGGAATTGAGTTCATCTTGCGAATAAATATATCCACCTGAAAAAGTGCAAGCTTTGGATGAGATTCTTCCCCACATTCCAAGAAACGAAGCAACAATACTAGAACTAGAATAGCCAGTAGCAGTAGCGGTTGGTCAATAACAAAAATCAGATTCAAGTAACAGTTCAGATGACAAACTTTTATACTGAGAATTTTTAGTAGTGAAAATGAAGTATAAGCTTTCAGGTCATTAAAAACCAAACCAAGCAACTGTGCTGGTCCAAATTTTGGAAGAAAATCTTTGGGCTAACAGCATCAAGACACAGAACAAAGTGCCATCACTTTCAAGTTATAGCCCAACCTGGCAATTTAAAATCAAAGGCATTAACATTCAACATCCCCATATACTTTTAACATGAGAGGAGTGGGTGATTTTAATGATCCAGTTAAGGTCATATAGGCTAAGGAAGAGCATTCAGAGGTATGCAAGTGATACATGTCTGTGCCTGTGCTTGTGTCCAGACTCCACACACAATATTTGTAGGAAAACTATTGCTCCATACCTGACGGGATATGTCGGGCTGTGATGTGTAATCGTTAGCCTGTTGAAATTGAAAGAAAAGGAAAGTTAAAAATTATTCACTGAAATCAACGGAAATGAATTGGTAACATTCTTTTCTTCTGGTCTAAATACCAAAAAAGTATTTTGTATCCCCTTTGCCCAAATGCAAAAAAAGAAAAGAAGATGACAAACTGTAATTACAATATCCACTCCTTTTCCACCAAAGGAAAAGTTTTTTGTGCAGGAAATCAATTTTCAAGTCCTGTACATGAATTTAAGCACAAGAGTGTTTCCAGTTCAAATGCCACCAAGACACAACTGGCATGTTTTATTGTCAGTAGAATAATTTCTCAAGGACATCAGGCACCTCTATGTAACCTAAATTTGCTAACTTACCAAAATGTTTGTATTCCCTGATTCATATTCAAACTCAAGTTTCTCATCATCACTTTGGGCGTAGACTGATTGCAGGGTAAACCGAGTAACTGGAATTCCATTAGAACGCTGGTGTTCATCCATTACAATCTGCAAAAGATGTGAGCAAAGGAAGAGCAGAAGCCTATTATACTCAAGTGAAAGACAGCAGCTCCCTAACTGATTCACAATGACATGAGAAGAGTCAGTGGAACCTATGCCTCCAATGAGTATCTTAGTTCCTTGGAATGTCCTAGCAACTGAGCATTGCGCCTTTTTTTATTTAAAAACAGACGATGAAGGGTTAAACTATCATAATTGGACCTTGAAACAGAAAGAATGACAATTTCCACAGCCCCATTACCATCAAATTTAAATGAAATTGGTAAATCGAATATAACTGTCAAACTGCAAATGCAGTGAGAAACATTTGATACCTTGTAGCCAAAAAGTTCACAGCATGCCCTTCGAAACACGGAGATTCTATCAGCAAAAACAGTCTTGTATCTGTTCAATGGATAAAACCAAACACTTTGGGTTATGATACAATTGAATAATGGTTTAAAAATGCAAAAATTCAAAATACTTCATGAGCATCACTCGCCTTTCTTCACGTTTTTCAAGAGTTGCAATTTGTTCTTTTAATTGTGTAATCTTCCCAGAGATATAGGAGTCCACCAGCTTGCCCGCATCACCTGAACAATTAATCATCATGAAACTGTATGATCAGAAGTATTGGAAGGTTCAGAACAGAAATGTGATGAAGAAAACAAATTTGGAATGGAAAATAAAATAATTGTTAAGGTAAATTGCTTGTGCTTGATACCTGACTGACTCTTCAATTCTTCTACAGCTTGCAACTTCTCCTTGGTCTTCTGCAACTCAGTTCTTAAAGCCTCAATCGTTTGTTTGGCCTCATTATCAACTGCAAGTGTATTAACCATTCTCAGCACCTTTGTATTTGCAGCAGAGAAGTCACCATGACCTAGCTGTGGAGGAGAGGAAATAAATTTGTCAAGGATTATAGCTGAATGTTAAAATAAATCAAGCATCTTTAACAAATGAATCATTCACATAACCAGATCTCAATTGTGTGCAACTGAAAGAGAACACCACAATAGAGTTGGTTTTCAACACACCACGCACTAAACAAACCTTTTTCATGTTCTTTACATCTTCTCAATGTGATCAACAATCACAGGAAAATAGAAGAGCATAAACAAACAGCCAAGCTTATGTTTGGTATACAGGAAAATCTCTTTGGTGGTATCCTGGTGTTGACAGTGTATAATAAAATCACTCTACAAGCACTCCAGAAAATTCACATACAAGCATGAAAGCAACTTCAGAAACAGTTGAAGAATTATAAATTGCCAACTTTTAGCGTTCTTGTGTTTTATGGATCACATTAAGCTGGAGAACATACATATGAATACCAACACTAACCAGTGCAAGCAACAACTGCTCTAGGAAACTAGACCTAAAGCCTTCATTAATGTCATAAAAATTTTTGGGGGGCGACTTATTATAAAATGAGGTAGTTTTCAGCAGGCAAGAAGCAGATACAACATTTTCAGTTCCATTTCGTAGCAAGAAGCCCAGGCGCAAAGCATATAATCCTCTAAGCACAGATACAGATTGAACCCTCACAAATAAGGATGCTTCTATCCTAGTGTCCATAAAGAACACCTAAAACCAAGCAAATTTTAACGATCATAGAAACATCACATGTGAGGGGGGAAAAAACTTGGCAAAAAAACCAAAAGAAGGGCCAAAATATTTATGTGTGTGTCTGAAAGGATCTGCGTGTTTCCCTGCGAGCTATTCTTAACATAGAAGCTCAATGGACTCTGTTTCAGACATGTGAAAGTTCTTATGACATGAGAAACATGTCTTATCAGAAGTTCATACTTCAATAAGTTATATGGTAATTGCCTTCAGGCTATGAAACAAAGTTTTACAAGAACATAGCCAGTCATGTACAATTTCAGCCTTGAACCTACAATGAGAAGAAGTGTTTCTCAAGCCTTGTCTGAGGATGAATTTCAGCTACCAGCATTAAGAAGTTCCTACTCTATTATGCCAAACAGAGACCAAATCAATAATCCTGAAGCATGCATTATTTAACAGAAACAATAAACCCATGGATTGAAAAGAAAAGGAGAGCTCATCAACCACATTATTTAACAATATACCTGCCTCCTAGCACTTAGTTATATCCAGGGAGCATCCCTGGTATGTACAATTACCAGCATGAGGAAATCTGGATACAAGACCAGATACAAAAACCAAGTATTGCCTAAAGTACATTTTTGCAAGCATCAAACCATGCCTTTATTCCACACAAAAAAATATGCAGGCAATAATGATGCATATCCCTTAATATGTATTTTGAAAAGATCAGAAGCAACAGACTTAATCATCCTATGATGGAAACCAACAAGATTTCCTCAACAGAACTGATATTTTGCTCCATCATGAATGGCCTTCTCCTAGCAGAAAGAAGTCAAACATCATTCATACATGAATATGTCAAATATCCTTCTCATGTTTGGAAGATGAATAGATGTTAAGAAATTAGAGAAGTCAATAAAACATTTAATACAGTGCCCAAGCCTAAAAGCGCCTGGTAAGTCTTGGAACAGCTTTGAAATTACCTTAGACTCCAATAGGGAGATCTCTGCACGAAGCCGATCACTCTCCCTTTCCAATGACTTAATTCTTCTAGCTTCATTATTTAGCATGTCATTAAGTGTCTTTATTTCTTCCAATTGGCGACTATTGACTTCTTTCTGTGCATGTAGATTACTCTCCAATTCTTTAATACAAAATTCCTTCTGTGAAAGAGATGATTCAAGTTCCTGGACATGAAAAGCAAAGTGCAAAGAAAGACTGTTAGAAAAGATTGGAAGAGTTTCAAGGAAAATAGATGAACTATTCAACTCCAAGACCTGAAGAAGAACTTCACTGGCTGCTTCATCCCCTCCTTGATCATTCTTTGGCCTCTTCAATTCATTGACAACATTTTTCAACCTATCTCTTTCTTCAGTAACCATAGAGAGCTGCAATTAGCCATCAATATATTTATTTAATTTGAACCATATCAAAGGAAGACAAAAATATGTTGAATGTTCACCACTGTTAAGGATGAATTCATACTCGTATAGTAAAATCGATATTTTGATTTGCATCACCAAGCATAAAGGAGAAGGAGAAGAGAGAAGGGAAACAAAAGAAATCCCTAACCACTCATCTCCACAGTGCACATAACAGCCCTCCACACCCCCAAAATGATCCCTCATAAGAATTTGGTGACAGAAAGAGATATTCAGACACAAAAAAGTGCAAAAGTTTTAGGGCATCAAAGGTAAAGGATAAATGGTGTACAGACAAAATGAACATGAACATATCCAAAATGGGGACATATGCCTGTGCAATGGAAACTCTGTTTAGATTGTTTTGCTAGCAAGATCAACTCCACAAAAGACATAACTGGAAAAAATTAGACACAGCTATATCCCGGTACCCCAGAATTCTCTCTACCGAATCTCCTCAAACACAGTTAGTGGATAAGCAAAATGCACAACTCCATTTACACATGCAACGCAACACTATTCCAAATTTTAATCAGAGCCAAAATGAGAAATTCATTGAGAAGCCCCCCCCCCCCACCACCACCACCACCACAACACACACACCAAATACTTATCCAGGTAACCAAACTTGATAATTCTCTAAACACCAAGTAGAAGGATTTTGACATTCTTACTCTCAATGATCTGGTCACCACCCCCCCTCCCCCAAGAAAAAAAAAAAAAAACACGCACACCCCACCCCTAAATTTGCTGAATAGAGCAGATCCATGAGTAGCAAACACCTCTGACTTTAACAAAAAGAAGTTAATCGCTAAACTCATTTGGACAAAACAGAAAAGAAGCGTTGAAGTTATAAGAGAATACATGTACCTAAGCTAATACTTACCATCAATTCAATCTGCTTGACCTCCAATTTCAATGCTTCTGCCTTCTCTTTGGCCAATGCAGCCTCAGTTTCAGCATTTTGTTTACCAAGTTGTGCAGTTTCCAAGGCCACCTCCATTTGTTTGAAATGTGTATTTGCCTCACCTGCCTTCATCATGTTATCAATCACCTCTCTGCATTGAACAGATACATTTAACATCAGAGAGCAAAAACTAAAATGAGAACAAGGTCAAGGCAGCTAATTTGAGCTTTTCCTTTAAGCTCTCAATTTATATTTACCATCACAGCAACAAAATGATTGTAATATTAAGAGCTAACAAACTATTTCACACCATAGATTTTGTAAAGAAAGAGCATCGCTTTGAACTAATGAAGATGCTTTATGAAGTACAGATAGAATGGAAAGAAACTCAATCTTATACCAGAAAACACCCTCCCAGATAAAATCTTTTAGAAAGGAAAAGGAAAATCAAAAGGTTGGGTGTCAATATTTCCACATGCAGGCAACCTTAAGGCTTAACGGCAGACTTAAATAATGAAACAATTGAAACCAACAAGCTAAAAGAATAAACATACTTCTGTAATGCTGCAAATTTAACAGGTATATCATCATAAGATGACACGCCAGGAATATCCTTTATTGCTAACTTCCAAGAAGACATCTCATCCTCCAGCTTCTTCATATTTAACTCAAATTCTAGTAACTTAGATAACTCTGACTCTGCTCTTTCTCTGTGGCCCTTTTCTTCCAGCAATTTCTCCTTCAATAACTCAATGCTTTCATGGGAAGATCTTATCTTTCTTGCTTCCCTCACTTCAGTCTCCTATAAAATGTCGAACATTGATAAATCACCTAGTGATAAGAAAAAGGATTCATGGAAAGAGAAATGATCAGCAACATGCTGTAAATATATGTTGTGAGATCCTCGATATTAAGACACCTATGTCACCCGGTGTAGCCAACACCAGAAATTACTCATAGTTGATAATTAGAGAGATAGGGATATTCAACATTTCAACCAGCATAAACAATTTCACATTCACTGGAATATTTCCATCTTCATGGATATAGATATTTCAAATCTCTTTTATTCTAAGTTTTTGCTCAAAATATCTAGCATACACCCAGCATTGCTACTTCATGTGAGCTGATGCACACTTAATGCCATAATGTAACCCTATATAGAATGATATACTTTTTACAGTTATAGTTTTCAACACCATTTCAGAAACCATTCTGAATTTTCAACTGGTATGAGATATCTCGGTGCCAGATGATTAAGTGCTCCATTCCAGAGTCTTTGTAAAAGCATATGGTTTGTGTGCATATTCAATACAACAAAAATATTTTGCTCATTAAAACACTTATCAAACTTAGATGACCTCCAAATATTTATCGAAAACTTAAAATTAGATTAAGCATAACAAATAAATAAATATATATATATATGTATACAGGGAAAGAGAGAGAGAGAGAATCCACAATACCATACTATTATCTTAATTCAAATAAATATAAACTGATCAAATTCAACTTCATACATAATTCCACACATGTCAATTATATCTTCAAAAAAAAAAATATGTATCAATTATACTTAGCAATCACTTGGATAACAAAGAAAAAAGTAAAACATAAATTCACTGTAAAATTAAAAAAGAAAAGAAAAGGCAATTATTATTTATTACAGCAACAATCCTTGTAGGCAAGAATTCGCATGTGAATTAATGGTTAGTAGGGTGAATAACATTATTATTCTTGATTACTAGTTTGGATGTCTGCAAAACAACATAAAGTACTGAATTTTCATTGACGCAAAACTTTAAGGCATGCACTGGAGATGACCAAGATGTTTCTGCTGTATTTGGCGAAGATATTCTAGATGAGGCTCAATTGACAGCAAGATGAAATAGGAGTTCCATGCTTTGTTTTCAGAACCAGTATGAGATATCTTAGATTTACAACCATGTTTACAATGACTATCTCCTCATCAAAATGTCAGCCTTACTTAATTGGTGGCATGCCTCTAAAAAATAATTATTCCGTATTCAAATCCCATGTCAACTAACACCTACACACCACTTCATACAATTTCATGAACTTCCAGCAAAAAAATTACTGCTGCAGCTACCCAAAAAACCATAAAGTGGACTTTCAAAATCAAATTTCGGCAGTAAAACATAAATACACCAGAATAGAAGACAAAAACACCACCAAACAAAGTACGTTTCCACCAGAACACAAGAGCTGAACTTCCCAAATCATTCATCCCAAATGCATGCAGAAATGAGAGTCATTTCTTGAGTTTCTAGTTTTCTGAGCACAAATACATGTGAGTTTTATGTCAAAGAAACCATCGCAGAACAGAGTTGAATACAGCTAGCATCCACCTAAAATCTTAAATAGCACTGACTTCAAGCAAGAAGCCTATATACAGAAAAAAGTATTCAGCCTGCATGAGCTCCACTCCTCTACAGTTCTTGGGTGAATGACCAGCAGATTACCATATCACTTGTAATGGACATTGAAAGTAGCAAAACCCTTTATCTGAGTATAAGTTATGTGTAGAAACCAAACTTACAAAATTTCTAAGCTCTTCTTGTAGATGTTTAACCAAAATGTTGCTATCAGTAGAAGAACCTTCTTGAAAAGTGAAACTTGATAATTTCTTCTCCAATTCACTTCTTTGATGCAAGCACTGAGAAAAAAAAAAGATAAGGCCATAAAAAGATTTGATGAAAAAGTAATCATATCGCTAGTGCACTTTAAGAATTCTGGAAGGTTTTTAAACATGTCATTCTAAATTAATGGAGACCAAAATTTACACCTAGTAGAAGCTTGGCTTACTGAACACACCAGTCAATGAGTACAATCCATTTTTAGAAAAAAGGAAAAAACAAGAATAAAAGTAAGACACCTCCGTAAGCTGCCTTTTCAGATCTTCTAGCTGCTCCTTCCACAGCTCTGATTCTTTCTCAGCATGCTTGGCCCTGCATTCCATTTTTTCTAGCTACATAGAAGAAAAATGAGCAAGATAACTAGAACTTTGGGTCATAGCTAAGCCATTATAAAAAGGAAATCCACAAATTAAGATGCTTACATCTGCCCTTATTCTAGAAACAGAATGTTTTGATTCTCTATTCAGCTGAGCAAGCTCAGTATTGAGAAGCTTTTTCTCCCTTTCTATGCTTTCAGAAAGATGGCCAAGTTTTCCCTCTAAAACACTTACTTTCTCTTCAGCAGAAGCTGCTGAGGATTCAGCTTTCTGGCGCATCTTCTTTTCATTTTCAAACTTAACCTAAAACAGAAATGGAAGGAGCATTTTTTTTTCAAAGAAGAGGAACAATTTGAAATACTACAAACAGGCAAACAGGGCAAAAGAAGAAGGTACCAACCATGCCATGAGAATTTAAACTTTTAAAGCCGAATTTAAATAGAAAATTTACTCTTCCTAATTGTAATTTTAGAATTGCTTCATAATAATGGAAATCAATGCTGAAAATTACAATTCATAAAAAAGAAATTGTTAAGATTATTAAGGCGATTGCCTAGATAGCTGACATAAAGAAATTAATGGCTAAAAAATTGAATTAGTTAATCAAGCATATTGTAGCACTATAATTTACATACCATAAATCCCTCATTTCTATTTTAAAAAACAAAAGAAAGAAAGAAAGAAGCATTGGGATCTCATACCTCAAGGTTAGCATGTGATTCTAACTGTTTCTTGAACCTTTCTTGGTTAACATTAACTTCCTTAAGAAGTTGTTGCTGAAGAGCATGTTCGCGTCCTTTGGCAGCAGCAAGTTGTTGCTCTGTCTGCAACAATTTATCTCGAAACTTCTTCCTCTCACCTTCTACATCAACATTAAATAATAATTACATTAAGATTATTAAATAATTGTTATTATTATTATTATTAAATAATAATAATAATAATAATAATAATAATAATAATAATAATAATAATAATAATAATGAAGAGAGTAGCAAGTAGCAACCAGATTTGGTGAAATTTTCATTGATTTCTTGTAATTTAGACTGGTAATCCAGAACTTGCTTCTCGGCGCTACTCAACGCGTCTATAAAATCCGATTTAACCTGAAATTGAATGGATGAGCAGATGAGTACATAAAATACACAGAACTTGTGAAAGAAATGTGTGGTTAAGCGAGCAGGACCAATTGGCGGCACTGGTAAGTGCAGAGGAATTGTTCGTGTTGGAGCGGCGGAGTGTTGTTGTCTTCGTAGATAACTAGATGATTATCGCGATGGTGCTCCGATTGAGGGCTCTCGATGATAGGTCTTGCATTTGCGTCGGCGGCTCCTCCTCTTGCTCGCTTTGCCGGTGGAGTTCTTAGTATCATCTTCTCCCTCTCTCTCCCTCTCTCTCTCAAGAGATTAAATTATAAATTTGAATAGACGAGAGAATTCAAAATCACGGACACGGACTGCAATGAGTTCAAGCCGAAATATATCAGATATCAGTACTAGTAGCTCCGAACTTTTCACCAAGGTGTCGTGGTGAAGTTGGTTATCACGTCAGTCTAACACACTGAAGGTCTCCGGTTCAAACCCGGGCGACGCCATAGACTGAAAAATGATTTAATATCTCAGCATTTTTATACACTGGCCACTTGTTTATTTTATTTCACTAGGTGCGGTTAAAATTGTGTCTTTTTTAATTTGATATTTTTTAAAAAAATTTTAATATGTTGATTTTAAAAATAATTTTAAAAAAATAAAAAAATTATTTTAATGTATTTAAGTTAAAAAACACTTTAAATCCCTAACACAGTCTACAAAAACCCTTGGAATAAATCTTATGTTAAGAGTATGATTAATTATTAATTTGTATCAATATAAAAATAATTATTATTATAATTTAAAATATTAATTTAAAATAAAATTTAAATTATATTTAGTAAGGATAAAATTAAAATAACTCAAGTTAGTATAAAATAAAAATAATTATTATAAAAGTTTTAATACTTTATTTTGTGTGAAACTCTAATCATAAACAATGAGGATAAATTTCAATTAATATAATTATAAAATTTGTTATTATTACGGTTTGAAAACCTGATTTGAGAAGTGATCAGGATAAAACCTAAATTATAAGTCGAGAAGATTGATATAAATTAATTCATGTATAAATAAAAATAATTGATATTATAATTTAAAATTTTATCTTAAAATTTAACATTAAACAAGACTTAAAAAGCAAGTTCAAATGATTAACCTAACCCAAAATTTTATAAAAAAAATAATTAAAGCAACTTCATTTTGACAATGTTTTTTCAAAAAAAATTAATAACTTTTTGATTTTATATTTAATTCTTTGTTAACCTAGATTTTTAATTAGGTGAGGTTAAATTAATTATTCTTTTTATTTTTTAAATTTAGATAAGTACAAAATTTAGATAAGCTATCTAGTCGGTTTTAATTTTATAATATTATTAATTTTAAATTGTAGTTTTATAACTAATAATATTATAATATAATTAACATTATCACTGGTATAAATTAAAGTAAATAATAATATTAAATTATTTTTTAAAATATATAAATTTAATGACAATATATATTAAAAATGAAATAGATTTTTTAATATTTTTTATATCTTATTCATTATAGTTAATATAATTAAATATGATATAGAGATAATTACTTTATTTTGTATGAATATAATTTTTATCTTTGATTTTTTTAAGATATTTTTATTTTTTTGTTTTTTTATTATGTGACAGTAATTAAATGTTATCAAAATAAAAATTAAATAGATAAATAATTTAATAAATGAATGCAATGCCCCCTTTGCACTCTCGTCTCCGAGGAAAGACAAGGCAATACTGTGACAATTCAGGAAAGAAACAAAAAGGTTAAAAGGATAATTTTAAAGTTAAGGGATTAAAAATAATTAAGATAAAACCGATCCTCACTCGACATTAAATCAAAAATTCAAATTATTATTGAATTATTTTTTTTTTAAATGTTATTCTTAAATATATTAAAATAATATTTTTTATTTAAAAAAATTATTTTGATATTAACATATTAAAATAAGTTAAAAATATATTAAAAAACTAATTTAAAACAAAAAACAATAATAAATTAAAAAAAAAGGATTTAAAATGTAAATTAAACGGAATCACAGGATTTCAGGGCACTATTTTATGTTTCAATACTAGTAGAGTTTTTAAACCTGACATGGCAGTTGCTTTGAGTTTAGTCCATCCAAAATCCGAATGATAGGTTTTGATTGAATCACTAGGTTAATTTTGATTTTTAATTTTGTTTTTATAAATTAAAATAATGTTAATTTTATTAAAAAAATAATTAATAAGTTATAACTAAATTTTTAATCAAGTCAACTAAGGCATTGAATTAACCCTGATTTTTACTTTTATTTATTTTTAGAAAAACTCAACTTAATTTTAGTTCTAGGTTAGCCAAATTAATTTATCAAGTTGAGTTGAATTTTAAAAATATAATTGTTAGTTTTAAAACCAAGTTGAAGATCATTGATAAGAATAAAAAAATAGAGTTAATAAGTTGATTACAATAGTTTATTTATTATTATGATAATAATTATTTTTAAAGTATTTTTTTTATAAATATATTAAAATAATATTTTTTAGTTTTAAAAATATACTTTTAACATCTACATCTTAACCAATCTAGAACAACAAAGAAAAATATTATCTAAAATAAAAAAATTATTTTTTTAAAAGTATTTATGCATTATAAAAACAAACCATCTATAAAGTAATATTTAGGATAATGATATATATTATTTTTTAAAGTATTTTTTCTATATAAATTGAAATAATATATATTTTTTATTTTTTAATATTAATATATCAAAATAATTAAAAAATACATAATTTTTTTTAAAAAAATATTAATAATTGATAAAAACTACAATTCAATTACAACACTAAATACTTTCTATATTGACCGGTGTCAGGATGACCAGGTCAATAATTAAATTTTAGTCAAGTTAACTGTTTTTTTTTATTTGAATCCAAATCAATTTAAACTTTAATAAACCAAGTCTCAATTTTTTAAACAATAGTTCCAATTATATTATAAGAAAATAATAAACAAATAAAAAAATAAATCCATCCAGGAATAAAAGGACAACGACGGGTATCCCTTTGCTTTTGCTCCCTCTCAAAAGTCATCGATGTAACGTGGAGGTCTAGTTTTTACTACAAGCACACGTAAATAGATTAAATTTGAAATATCTAAATCTAGTTAAAGAAAATATACTTTAATGTTACAATTAATAATTAATAATTAATAATTAATAATTAATAATTAATAATTAATAATTAATAATTAATAATTAATGTAACTTATAGAATTTAAACTTGCATCCTAAAGCTACCTGATTAATATAATATATTCCAATTATACCAAAAGACTTCTTCTAAATTATTTGTTTCATATAAAAATTATAGCTACTAAATTTGTGTAAGAGATTTAAAAAACTGGATTCAGAAAGAATATTTTCTAAATTTAAAAATAAAAAATAGTTTTTATTTTTATACGAAATATATTTAGAAACATGTATGGATGATTGAGAAAAAAATGAAATGGAATTAAATTAGAGATAATAAAAGTAAAAACAATGAAGAAAAGAGAAAGAGATTATTAAGAAAAATAGAAAGATGGGGTAGCAGACAAGAGAGCCAAAGACAAGTCGTGTCGGCTTGGACAAGACAATGACGATATAACACGCACTTACTGTGTATCTATCTGTACGTGTATATATATATATATATATATAAAATTTATTTTTATATGCTTCTCGATCCAATCGATTCATCTGAATTCTTCCAAATCTATCTTCAACTTCTTGTTTACCACTTTCTATTCTCGGATCCTTCTTGCCTACCCACAGCTTTCCCCTCCTCAAGAGCAAGGTACTGTGATTTCCATGTTTTCTTTTCTTTTCTTCTTTTTTACTGGGCTTTAGTTGATGATAAATTAATAGAGGGTTTTAGTGAATTGTAAGTGAAGAAAGTAGGTGTTGTTATAACTTGTTTATCATCAGATCCCTGGTCAGTTCTAGTGTTCTTCCCCTCTTGTTTTCTCACAGTTCTTCTCTGTCGAAGCATCAGGTTTCTTTCTTCTTTTTTCTATTTTTTTTTCTTGTAATCAAGCTTTTTGTGTATGTTGGTAGATGGGTTTTTAGAATCATGCTGTTTTAGGATGTGATTGTGGATTCATTTTAATTTTCCTGTAAGAATTTTTTTTTTTTCCATTTTGTAGTGGCTAAAATATATGCTGTGCAAAAGTAAATGCGGATTTGTGTTGTGAAAAGTGTGGAGGGCATTTTAAAATCTTGAAAGATCCATGATTTTTTTTTTTTTGTAAAATTCGGAGTTAAAGTTGAAGAAAAAATAAATGCCAAGTCTTGTTGCTTCATTTAAGACAAAAAGAAGAGATAGATATATTTAGCACTGACAAATGGTTAGTAATTAAGTCAGACTTTGTCTCCTTTCAAGTAGGCAACGCTGAATCAATCTGCATGATCAATAAGTGCTAGTAAATGGAATATCTTTAAAGGGTTTGTTTTTGTTTGGTGAGGTAAATGATTGCTACCCTTTCTGTTGTTGATGGAGCAGCTTTTATAGAAGGGTTTCTATAGATTGGTTTCGCTGCTCATTCAGGGTTTGTGTGGTTTTTTTTATGGTATCTGCAGCTATGAATCATACCTCTGGAGGAAACCCCCATCCAGGTTTGAGTTTTCTACAGTTTTGTTTTGTTATGGTTTCTATAATTTGTGTTTTTTTGTTTGTTTCCAAATTTGTGTTTACAAGACAGGATACATACTGAGTTTCCAATTGGTGATGGGATTATTTCAACATCAGCTTGTGTCAACTATTTTTTAGTGTGGAATTCATGAATTTGCAATGGTTGCTTGATCCATTTACATTGACCTAACAACAATTTATGCTATCCATTTTCTCCCAACATCCTTGAATGAACTGAATTGAATTGCACATTTGTTTTGATGAAGGCTAGCAAATGACTCTGTTAAAGCTATTTTAACAAGATTTGGTGTCTTTATATAGGATTTAGTGGTATGATTAACCTCTTTAAATTTGACTCTTTACATCTACCCCTCCCTCCCTCCCTCTCACAACTGGTCAGTTTCAGACAATTAGGGTTGCTGACACTAGAATTTTAATTTGTCTGTAGCTGCACATGTGATAATTCTTATTTTGAATTTCAAATTGAAACTCGGTATTCTATTCACTGATTTTCCAGTTGCAGTTCAGCATAAATTTTTTGTCAAATTATAAATAATAACTTGAGGTTTTGCTGTTTAAAATTTAATATTTTACTGAACTTGTTAAATCTAAACCTCTACTGGGCTGATTGGAGGTGGGAACTATTGATTCAGATGCAATTGGCTGGATTTGTCTGATAACATTGGGCTAGGAGATGACAATTCATGCTTATCAATCCCATGCAATGTCAAAATTTTCCTATAGGGAAAAGTTTTGCTTTGAAATGGTGGTTTTTTAATTGTGCCCTAGCAATGTGATCTTTTGTAACAGCCTATTTTACCTGCTCCTCTCTTCAATTCTTTTACCTATTTCACATGGCTAGCTATAATTTAACTTGCTCCTGATATCTGTGGTGTTGGCTTTCTTTTGTGTCTTCTTTCTGTTTGTCACCTCATGAAATTTAACCCAGTGACCTTCCATAATAGGGGGATGCAATGATGCTTTGTACAAAGAACTATGGCATGCCTGTGCCGGACCTCTTGTCACTCTTCCTTGTGAAGGGGAGCGAGTTTATTATTTTCCTCAAGGTCACATGGAACAGGTATTCCCAAATAAAGTGCAGCTCAATGAATTTTGCACTATATCACGTTGCTTATTGTAAAATATTGTACTCATAGATATGTAGGCAAGTTCCTGTTTCCTACTTGTTCTATTGTATATTCTGTCTTGCAGTTTTCTTACAGAGTTTTCATATCTGTTTTGTTAGCTTGAAGCATCAATGCATCAGGGGATGGAGCAGCAAATGCCCTCATTTAACCTTCCATCTAAAATTCTGTGTAAAGTGGTTAATGTTCAGCGCAGGGTGAGTTGGCTGGTGAAAATCTAAACATTTTATTTTGATGAATCCTAACATGGGTTCTTTTTAACATGGTGAGAAAATCTGGATTATTTTATGCATATTAGTTCATCCACTATTTTCACTATGGATTGTAGGCTGAACCCGAAACAGATGAAGTTTATGCCCAGATAACACTGCTTCCTGAACCAGATGTAAGCTCTCTATTTTTGTAGAAGACAAGGTTTCTGAGTGCATTTTTATTTTGTACTTTTTTTGCCAAATCTGCCATTGTCATCATTTCCTCTATGAATCAGCAAAGCGAGGTTACTAGTCCTGATCCTCCACTCCCAGAACCTGAAAGATGCACGGTCCATTCATTTTGCAAGACACTTACTGCTTCTGACACAAGCACTCATGGTGGTTTCTCAGTTCTTCGAAGGCACGCAGATGATTGTCTGCCTCCTTTGGTTAGCATCTAAATTTTATCATTTTGACATTCCTAATATGCATTATAGGGCCACTTATGTGCCTCTTGAGTTATGCCATTCTCTTTTTCATCCAGGATATGTCTCAGCAGCCACCTTGGCAGGAATTGGTTGCAACTGATCTGCATGGCAATGAGTGGCATTTTCGACACATTTTTCGAGGTTAGAAGTAGTTGCTATGACATCTTGTAGATACAGTTGGCAACTTGTTCATGGCATGTCACAGAGGGTTTTTGTCCTCAGCTTGGCGTTTAGTTTATGTAGAATTTGTATATACATGTATGGAGTTGTGGTTTGCGTCCCTACTTTTGAGCCTTTTGTTGTGAGCATCTGAGGACCTTTGATGCTGTAGCCTGATATGATCCAACAGAGTGCACCTTTTGGTGGGATCATATGGAGGCTTTGTTTTTGTTGCTCTTCATAACACATAAACGACCTATTATTTCCACTATTGTCTATCTCAGCAAGCAATTTGGCAATTAATTCCCATGCCAGTTTTTCAGAGAAAGTGGGCCGAAGGTTTTTGAAAGGGTTTTCCTCTTCCTTCCCTTAACTTTCCCTTGCATCATGCAGATTTATGTGAAGGAAAAGGATTTTAGGGAAAGAGAAACCATGATATGGTATAAATCATATGCTTTCTCTACATTTTTTATCATTTGTTATATGTGGGATTTGATGTCAGCTACCTTTCCTCATCACATGGTATCCTAGCGCAAAGTACGAACAATATTCTGTATTAACCCTTAAAATGCTGATTAAAAGATCGTTTTGCAGGTCAACCAAGGCGTCACCTGCTCACAACAGGGTGGAGTGTCTTTGTTAGCTCAAAAAAGTTAGTTGCGGGTGATGCATTCATCTTCCTAAGGTAAGTTTATTGTCCATGGTGTTTTTTTTTTTTTTTGCAGTTATTTTCTTGCTAAACAGAATTGTCAATGATTGATTGAAATACTCCCTGCAGGGGAGAAAATGGCGAGCTTCGTGTGGGAGTAAGGAGGCTCATGAGGCAACAGACAAATATGCCATCTTCTGTTATATCTAGCCAAAGCATGCATCTAGGGGTTCTTGCTACTGCTTCTCATGCCATTGCGACTGGAACCCTTTTTTCTGTCTTCTACAAGCCAAGGTTTTTGTGCAATTAGTTGTATTAAACCAACTACTTCGTAGTTCATCCATCCAATTTTCTTGCTTTCTTTTTGTTTTGAAGCCATTTGTAATTTGTAGTTACCTGAGCAACATTCAGAACTTTGCATGATAATTTGCCTAATGGTTCGGGTAGAACCTTTAATTGTCAGTACTTTGTAATTGCCAGCTACCTTTAGAAGGGAGAATCTCATAGTAACATGACTGTTGCATTAATATGATATTGAGGAGAAATGTGAAACTGATGTTTATGTTTCAACTGTTATTTAGCAACCTCTGATTATAAGGTCTTTTCCTGGGTGTTTCAACTACTACTCAAATTGTATGTTTTCCCTTAATTCCCGCTTTCCAATCAGTAACTTTTGTCAGTCCATTTTTGGGTTGCTTGCTGTAGTTTTGGATAAGTATGAGGGTATACTTTCTCATTTATGCAATTCTTGTGTTGCTTTCTGAGATTCTTGCATGGATATTTCTTCTGAATAAAGTCTTTTATTTATTTATTTATTTTGTTTTCAGAACAAGTAGGTCTGAGTTCATTGTAAATCTTAACAAGTATATTGAAGCTCAAAACCACAAGCTTTCTGTAGGGATGAGGTTTAAGATGAGATTTGAGGGTGAGGAAGTTCCTGAACGAAGGTATGTCTTACTCTAAATTAAAACTTGGTTCAAGAATTCAATGACATCTTTTAAATCATGATGGTCCATTATGCTACAGGTTTAGTGGCACCATTGTTGGTGTTGGAGATAATGTATCATCGGGATGGGCTGATTCTGAGTGGAGATCATTAAAGGTTGTTTGGTTAATAGTTTATTAATTATGGATTCTGATATCCAGTGCCACCCTTTTTTTTTCTAATTCATTTTCCAATTTCCAATGCCGAAGTATACTTGTCTTTGCTCATAACTGGTATCATATTGTCTGCCAGGTCCATTGGGATGAACCTTCTTCCATCTTGCGTCCAGAGAGAGTATCACCATGGGATTTGGAACCTCTTGTTGCAACTACTCCTTCGAACTCCCAACCTATGCAAAGGAACAAGCGGCCACGGCCATCTGTCTTGCCCTCACCAACAGCTGATCTTTCTGCACTTGGTTTGTCCACATCCCAAGTCATATTTCCTCATTCCATCTACTTGTGTTGACATGTTATGATAAACTTCCTGTTACCCTTGCGCTTTAGGTATGTGGAAACCTTCGGTTGAGTCTTCAGCTTTCTCATATGGTGAATCACAATTTGGACGAGACCCTTATCCGTCACCCAATTTCTCTACCACTGCAAAGGCCAACTCTCTTAGCTTCTGTGGCAATAGTCAAGTGACCAGTGTTTCACCGAATTTAATGTATCAGCCTAACCAAGTGGAAAGTGTCACAGATTCTTTTGCTCCAGTTGTAAACAAAGATTTGGGAGAAAGGAGACAGGGCACTGGGATTGGCTACAGACTTTTCGGGATTCAACTTATTGACAATTTCAATGCAGAAGGAACTTCACCAATGGTTACTGTGTCTGGAACAGTGGGCAATGATCGCCCGGTTGAGTCTTTAGAGGCTGAGTCTGATCAGCATTCTGAGCCTGAGAAATCATGTCTGAGATCTCATCAGGAGTTGCAAAGTAGGCAAATCAGGAGCTGCACAAAGGTAAATCCCTTCGATCTTTTTATTGTCAACTAGAATGCTATGCACACTATCTTTTAGTTTTGCTACCCCACCTCTGTGGAAAAAAAATTAGCAATTGTCTTAGACTTTCTCCATGAGACAATCATTACAGCAAACTGAAGTCTGGCATGGATGGATAGTGTGGATATGGAGTATGATACTTTTACTGATACTGGTTGTGCAACTCTAGCTATGAATATTTGATGATTTATGTATCTTTCCAGGTTCACATGCAAGGCGTTGCTGTTGGAAGAGCTGTTGATTTGACACAGTTTGAACGCTATGAAGACCTGCTGAGGAAGCTGGAGGAGATGTTTGATATCGAAGGTGAGCTCAGTGGATCCACGAAGAAATGGCAGGTTGTGTATACTGATAATGAAGATGACATGATGAAGGTTGGGGATGATCCATGGCAGTAAGTTCATTTCACTCATTCTTATATTCTCAAGTTTTCATCCTTTACAATAATTAAAAGGGGTCATTGTCCTTGAACATGTAAGATGTTTCAGATTTTTTGTATTAACCATGCTTAAAAATTAGAGAGAATCGTATTGCTTTGTTGATGACTAATTTGCTATTTGATTGCAGTGAGTTCTGCAGCATGGTAAAGAAGATTTTTATCTATGCATCTGAAGAAGTCAAGAGGCTGTCACCCAAGATTAAACTTTCAGGTGATGAAGAGATCAAAGGAGGCAGTGCCAATGCTAATGCCGATGCAGCTGTTAACACAGAAGACCGCTCATCTGTTGTTGGGCCTGGATGCTGATATGCCAACATGCCTGTGTTTTGCCATAAATGCCTGCAGTGGAAATATATAAAGGAATCATGAAGAGAACAGTCAAGGCTTTGTTTATTGCAGGGTTACAAGGAATGACCAGTACAGCTTCTGGACACGCAATGCCAATATCATGTCGAGATAGTGGATGACTGTTTGTCAATCCCGTCATTTGTAGAGAATGAGACTGTCTTTATGAATAGGTATTGGGTTTTGTTTATCATTTTGTTTTGTGAACTATATATCATGTAGTGCTTGCTTGTTTGGATTCAAAGCAGCTAAAAAGTTGTCCATTCCACCTCTTGTTCTCAACAGATGAAAGAATGGGAAATGTGCTATCTTGTTTTTTCAGTTTCCTGAGTTGTGTTTTGGTTTACACTGGCTCATCTGCCTTTTGTGTATAAATACATATAGCCTTCTCATATCTACTGTGCGGTGCATGTCTGTCGTTTTAGTTCTCTTTGTAAGAAGCTCATAGCGATTATTGTTGAATGATGCTGCTTGTCAGGCGATTATACAAGTTCCAGTTTATATCAAATCAGAAGCTGCACCGTCCAAAAACAATTGAAAACCTATATATGTTGTGCATCGTGCAATTCTTTCCTTTTTAATTAGGTCCTCAATATAAAGCTGGCATTCATCTTCCCTAGGAAGTTGAAAGAGGAGAAAAGTATTTATGATGTGCTGATGATTCCTCCAAATGGTTGAATGGAGCGTGTTTTATATGTGGCCTGTGTATGATATCACTTTAAATCTTGCCAATTTCTTCGGATAGACCACCACCACAAGGTAATTTCTTGTAGTTTTGACGTGACAAAGGTGGCGGATTTCTGAGGCTCACAAGCAGCTTGCCAGAGAAACCATAAGCAATGCTGCGAGATGTCATTCCAAAGATTTTTATCTTCTTTACGGAATCATGTAGTCTCTAACTTCGTTTGTGAAATGTTAGTCGAGTGTGACCGATTTTCATGAATCCTCAACTTCATTTGAGTGCAACCATGATTCTCTGGACATCTGTGGGCGGAGACCACCCGCTTTGATCCCGGGATGAGTCAAAGATTCGATGGTAGAGTGTGAGTGCTAAAAATCCCAGTTCCATGATCCACCACAGCTTAAACAACCAGATAAAAAAAAAAAAAGCGAAAAGAAAAAGAAAAATAATCGAAAAAACTACGTGAAATCAAAAGCAATAGTTGTCCAAGATTGGCCTCGCCCACGCGCTTCACCACGTTCTTTTCAGAAACAGGAGGTGGGGCTAGGAGTGGATGAGCAACGGTCGTTAGATTTGAAAATTTTAAGCAAAGTCGAATATATCTACTTTAAAAAACGTCATAGGATGCGTTTCTTTGTAATAATCTTTTAGCCAAAGACGCTCTCTCTAGCTTTAGCCACCACTTTCTCTCGAAGAATAATTAAAGCACTCCTCCATTTCCCACAAAAATTGCAGAGCAAAGAGAAGAGACACGACCAGGATATGATAAAAGCAGCAAAGAAGCTCAAGAAGTTCTGGCCAAGAAAGAAGAAGAGGAAGAAGACCCTTCAATATCATGAACCCTATTACCACCATCCACCCTCATCATTTCATTGTTGCTGCTCTTACCCTGCCGCGCCAACTCAACCCTCAGCTCCACCATTGCCACCATGGCTAGAGCCTGAACTGACCTACGAGGCCGTTTCTGCACCTCGGCAGCAGTCCTCACCTGAGCTGGCCCATCCAAGTCAAATCCAAGTTCCATCACAAGAAATTGTCATGGAAACAACTCCCATATATCCAACATTGCCGTCATATCAGCAATATCTGGTACCAAATCCTGTTTATGGAGTGCCTGTTGAGCAGAAGCCAAGAAGAGAGAAGTCAACTGGGTTTTTCGGATGTGTTGTCTCCTTCTGTGCCAATCTAATCAGTTGCTTCTGTCCATGTTTTCGCATTCAGGAAAAAAGTGAGTTTGTAGTGGCTTGAAGCCCGTAAAAGATCCATCCATATACACGCAATTTTTACTTTTATTTTTCACATTTCAAGATCTAGTGGATGCTGTTGTAATTAGATTTTAAAGCTACTGAAATAACATTTGTAATGCAATCTGCTGTTATTGTCATTATCATTATCATTTATCATCATCATCATTATTATTATCTCTGTCTAAGTTGCAAATCACAGTTCCTTGTTATTTTCAGAAGCTACAATTTGTAGCTTTTCAAAAGCCCAGGTGGACATTGAATAAAATGAACTTATATATGGTTGTGGGACATTCAAATTTCTTTTGTAAAATTGAGGATACCTCCATTAACAAATCGACAGAGGGACAGAACGAAGAGACAACAGGCCAAAGCAGTAGTACAAGTGAGAGGATCATGAAAATCATTAGACGACAACACAAAATAGAGAGAAGAAATATGGCCCCAGGCTTCATTACACCAATACCTTTTCACATTTTCATCAATGATTTAACATCCAGTCATTTCTATCACATGATCCATGAGCTCACAGCAAGATTGCGAGGGACAGACTTGCAATAAAACTGCCGATTGACTACATATATTGCACATGTATTGTGCTACATACAATAAATAAATAAATAAAGGGTTGAGGAGTAGCCACCGAAGGCTCATCAAGATATGAGCTACAGCTTGGTTGTTTCATTTCTTCATTTCTTTCTTCCAGAGGAATTCTTGCAATCACACTTTCAGATGCACTGGGAGCACGACACCTTCAAGAAGCATGTGCGTTCAAAATATCACAGATTCAGCCATCTTCATCCTCCTCTTAACAGAGAGCTTTCCACATGCATCCACTGGAGAATGATTTGCATTCATAACAGAAGAGATCTTCTCCTGGCTAAAAAATTGGCTCCCTGGGAAGAACTACTCCTTCCTCCCAATTTTTTCCCCTTCAGTTTACACCGCAGATAGCAAAACAAGTATAATGATGCTACAAACACGATGTCTCTCTTGATTTTAGAAACAGCTTCTTCAAATTTGGCCTGTAGCTCTGTTCCTCCACTCTCCTAGTTGCCCTGATCAAGCTGCCCTCAAAAACCTGTGTAATTTTCATGATGTCATAGAACATGGATCCTTTTGCCCAAGCATGCATAGCCTACATGAAATCAGGCCGAAATGAACTCACGAAATCCTCCACATCATTTTGCACCCTGTCATTTCGTTTGAAAAAGAAGGAAAAGAAATGGAACACTCCATTAAATGACAATGAGGAAATCAGTTTCCGAGTAGCATACAGTAGTGTAGATTAATCACAAGTCATGCTAATCTCGGAAAAGGGGTATAGTAACATGTACATAAACGCCAGACTCAATCCAAAATCTGCACAGCGCACTACAGGTGAACCTGTGACCAATTCTAAGCCCAAGAACGTGTAGTTCTACGCCTGGAAAAGTTGGATATCACTTAATGAAGACAAAGTACCCTTTCTGAGCATTTTTCTTTGAAATTTAAAGTTTTGAACCACCAGGAGTTCATTTTAAAGAGATAATGGTAATGCTCTAAAACACAGCAGTCGCAAAATTTATCTATATGAAACATACCTTCAGATTTATCATGATATCCATATTACATACAAAGCACAAGGATCAAGAGAACAAAACCCCTGCCATGAAAAGATTCCATATTTACCTTGCATTCAAGCTGAAGTTTGACACGTGCATAGAGATTAATAAAAGTTGCTGGTAATATACACTCACTTTATTAGCAGAAAGTCAAGTCGCCCATATTCGGTACTTATTGAGGGATGTGCTGCCTGTTTTCTTCATCAAATATCAGCTGTTGGAAATTATTTTTCGAGTTACTAATTATTAACTTGTATATATAAACCAAAAGTTGGACTAGACTTCTTTTTCTTTCTTCTTTTGTTTTATGTTTTAACCAATACAATGACGAGGAACGAAAGGATGATTACTGCTTGCTCCGGCCCTGCTGCTTCCCCGGCTTCAGCATTTATGGTATTGTTAAGGAAACGTCACCGGCAAGACGTGGTAGCGATCAACGAATTATTAGAGAGCAAAGCATCCATAGAAACTCCTTGCAGGGGATTATTATTCGTAGATGATAGCATAGAACACATCTCTTATGCGAATAATCTGACTCTCAAATTTGATTCTGACTTGTGGGGGACAACATAACGTTGGGGTAGTTTACTTGGGACGGTACAATCTCACCAACGGAAGTTTCAGCCGTCCTCGTGGCTGGGAAGAGAATAGTTGTGCTCCAGAATGAACCTGGACGATCACATCAAGGGGCAACAGATTCTGTGACAGAAGGTTGGAATGAACATGATCATCAGGGCATGCATGATGATGACACATTGATTATTGAAGATGTCTATCCTCTTCCTCTTCTTTCTCCGCTGTCATGAATCCAAGGACCGTGGAGTACACCATTCATTATCTGCAAAGCACCAGCTGATTTGGCGGGAGATAGACGGTTCATTACATGACAGGGAGCGTGCAGGCGCACTAACGGGTTGCGCCCACCTTTTTAAAAACAATGGCATGTTTTCAAATCCCCCAGATGCGAAGCATTGAGCTTGAACCCCACTTGGCGAGACTTAACCGTGTTTACTTCTGAGTTGCTTAACATTAGTAACTTAATTATTTCATATGTATATGAAACATTTAGTTTATTTTATCAGAAGATCACTGTATTACTGTTTAAACAATGGTTTGGATGCATGCATGGCCAGGAAAAAAGAAGGATCACCATTGCTTTGTCCAAAAATGTCAGATAATAAACCATGTTCCTGTTCTGATGAGAACATGAAGCGGGAAACAGGAGGAACATCTGGAGGACTACAGGGAAACCACATCAAGGCCTCGAAGATTAGCAGTCCCACTCGACGGGAGGAGTCTGCACTTGTTGACCGGGGGGTGGTGTGGAGGGGGGGAGGACTCAAGCATCACAACTCTTCTCCAAACCACGAGAAAGAATTGCTTTTCCACTCGGGATTCAATACAACAAATAAAAGTGTCAAATCGAACAAAAATATAAAAATGATCGCCTCATCCCCACCCCCCACCTGCCAACTTGGAGAGAAGTAAATGGAAAATTTTAGCGTGTGAAATAATACATCTTGAAATCTAGCACTTGTAACTGCAATGCAATATATACACACCCGCACGCCTTTTCCACTATCACAAATCTACCAACCTGACGTGAGCTTCAGAAAGGTTCCCCGCTGGAGTGGGAGCAAAGCATGCGGCCACCCAACAATAATGCTCGAATAATGAATTTGTATTTCAGGCTTTATCTAATATCTATAGGATGAACCAGATGGCGGTGGTGCGGGTGGCATCCGAGTTGGTGTCCGGCGGCTGCCGTTTGAGCTTACATCACCATTCTGAGCTGGATCACTGTTTCGCCGACTGTGGGACCTGGATGGGCCAACAGGTCCATTGGCTGCAGAATCAAAAGCATTCCTCCAGTCTTCTCCTGACGAGGGTCCATTTGTTCTTGGGCTGCTCTCTGCGTATATTTAGCATTGCAGGTATTAAAAAGAGATCAAAAATCTGAAAACATTGCAGGAGTGACAAGTGATTCTCTTTCAATAAAAACAAGCAGCCTCCGTAAGATTACAGCAGTCGTTAGGAGAAAGTCAAATGAGGCAGGCTGGCATTTATGGCTAGGACGGTTCACAGTGGAATGCCGAACCAACATGAATTACTCCCCCTACAAACTAAGTTCAACTGCCACCATCCACATTTAGGTTTTAGGACAAGCAGTATTCATGAAATCAGATTCAGCAGCCACCACAATATGCAGGCAACAAATTAGAAATCAACTCCATGAAGTTACTGCGTAAAATATATACTGATGCTGTTGGTTATGTTATTATGAAAATGCAGACTAAGATACACGTGCATGAACAAGAACCAACATATAGGTGAATTGCAGTGTTTGTAGCCACCATTACCTGCTCCACCACCATCGGACCAACTGGATGCAGCAGCAGCTCGATTATCATGGATGCTAAGTTGCCTAGTGAGTTTTTGAAGAAGAGAAGACTGTTTCTGATAACGTTCCCTCTTCCTCTTTACATTCTGGTCCTCCTGCAGCAGCTCCTCAATCCTTGCTGTGCTTTGTGTACTAGCCACCGAAAATTGAGTAACAAGTTAGTCTTTTACCAAGAAAATTTGGCAACCAAAAAGATAGAAGAAATTTCCATGGCACTTGATTGGGTATTCAGTGCCACATGCAGGACATCAACTTCCATTACAAATATATCATGATGCATCCCAACAATCTTTTACAGAGGCAAGGTTAGGAATAATTGTTTGCAACTCATAGGGCAAAAGCAAGAAGATATTCATAAATTACAAAGGCGAATAACAGTACACCGACCTAATAGAACTATATAATTGATTAAGCATGTCTTCTTTGGCTTTCTCCACTTGGCAAAGAACAACTGCCTGTACAACAAGGACGAAATTATAAGTACTTCAAAAAATTATATCAACAATTGAAAATAATATGATGATTGGCATTCAAGAAAAAGAAATACTTTTGGGACATTGGCACCAAGGCTGTTGAGAACAGCTTCAACATAGCCGCGTACTTCTTGTGACATCCACCGAAGCTCCTCTTCAGGGTCGGCAGGTCTTCTAGCCATTGTATCCTAAAAAGGTGAGCAAATTAGAACAAATGCACAAAACAGGAACCACCTCAACTTTAGAGATGCTGATATTCCATTTCTTAAGAACTACAATACTATGAAGAGTAAAATTCTAAAAATCACAAATTGAAGCTGATGTATATAATGGTATCCAAAACAAAACAAAGAGAAATTCCAACTATCACTGGATAACTCACTAGGGAACCATCAGACATGCTCTGATGCATGGGAGGACCAGATTCACTAAGCACTTGGCCCCCTTTAGACTGGATGACATTTCTCAACTTGTTTAGCCACTCAACCTTATCGCCCATGCTCTCAGCTTTTAATACAACAGCACTGTGAGCTGCAAAACAAAAAAATGGAGTGTTAATCAGCATGTATGTGAAACAGTATTAATTTATTTATTATCCTTTTCTTTTCAGGGGAGGGTGAACGCAAAAAAGATTGAGAAGCAAGCTAAAGATAAATATTGATACCTTTCAAGACAGTCTTGTATGGAACCCTACTAGTTATTTTGAACACAAGACTGGGTCCTTTCTCAGAACTTGGTCCATTTGCCTTTTTATCCTTGGAACTTTTTGAAGAGGTTTCTTCTTCTTCAGAAACTTCTTCAATACTGCATTCCTGATTGTTACATCCAAAGATTAGGATAAAGCCTTAAGCATGAGCAAAAATACATGTCAAAATGGGCATTGATTTCAAGTTTGGTCACTCTGAAATTATTAGGGCAAAATCAATACACTAGTTAATGTATTCATTAGTCATTAGTCCCATCAAGAATTTCAGAACTTATAATAGTAGGTCAACCTGAAAATTTGCATCAAAGAACTTCTAGTTTTAACTTACCATGTTCGCAATAGCAATAAATACCACTTGATGTCCATAGATGCTTTATATATTACCAATCACTCTGACGCTAGAAATGGATTTGCACATATCATGCCTTCCATATTTAAAACAAAACTGCAAATAATTTAAAATTTATTATGTACATGGCTGTAACTATTTCTGCAATTTCAAGGATATCTTATATTATCCAAGTTTCTCAAGCAAATTAGGTTATTGCAGGAGAGGACTGCAAATCCTTGCCAAGTTCAACCATAACATGGCATCATTCTAAAAAACTAAATATTATACATATGAATTCCAGATAGGTTTGCTTCAGTGACTGGAAGGACTTGGCATTATGTTTTATTACCACTTGAAATTTCCTTCTCCTGGTGAGATCCTTACCTCCAAAGTAATAACACCACGGAATTGTCTTTCTTCTTGCTTTTTTGTGTAACCAAGCTGCAACAAAAGGTAACTATTATAAGATACCATGCCAGTAAAGAGAGTAAGTAACCCACAAACAAAGGAGTGGTAATGGTAGAAAAATGAACGATCAAATTCAAGGACTAATGAAGGGGGTGATAAACATTATTCCATGACCTGATTTCTGGATGGGTGACAACTTTTACCAGTGGCACCAAATAACAATCAACAAATTTCAAATAATTTCCTTGACAATTTTAAAGATGATAATATAATAAAAAAGACCTCTTCTTGAAACTCAATGGCATATTTTTTATGTAACATTTTAAGCGTTACATTCATTTCAAAACATTATATACTAACCTTGCCAGTTTTTTCATTCAATACAAACCACCGCTTACTCCAGCCATTAAGTTTTCCACTTTTCTTTAATAAGAACCCTGCATTTCCAGAGCAGAATCAATGACATGTGGAAGTAAAACAAATAAAAGCACTTCCACAAGGATCCGACACCAATCTTCTTTTTCCTATTGAGTACCTGAAGTCTATAGTTGAAATCAAAGTTGCAGATACAATTTACTAAGTAACAAGAGAACGCACAACAAGCAGGCAGCCAATAACAATAATAATAATAAAAAAAAAAACAGCTGCACATTCATCACCCCTCCTCCCAGCATAACAATAATAATAACAACAAAGAAATAAAAGAAAAGTAAGAAAAACGAATTGAATTTATTAAAAGTAGTGCTCTCTGCACAGTTTGGTCACATTTTCATTGCCAGGATATTCCAGAATATTGATCCACCATAATTTCTAAAGAAAAATTACAGTATATTTCACACATGTTAAGCAAAACATGTGTGCATGCACCTTAAGCATGCTTGCAGATGAAGCATGTTACAGCTCCGATATTAGAATGAGGACACTGATTTCTGTATTGTTTAGACAGAATTATCAGTATGAATAAGTTAAGGTACAAACCTGCTGTTATCTCACCCCCAGGCCCAGCAGTTTTCAAGGCAGATCCCTCTGGTGCATCTTTATCCTGCTGATTGGATTTCTCTTTCAATGATTTCAAGCTTCCTCCTAATTGTTGACCTGTTTGGGGGCTGGTTGCCTAAGCGAGACATTGAAGATAATACATGTGATGAGAAAAACTGATAAAGGCTTTTATGCGTGAGGTGACGATGCATGCATGCAAATCCAAATAAATTTAGAATGTAAATCCAAATAAATTTAGAAACAGCAAATAGTCACCCTGTTTAAGATAGACTGCTCAGCGTCAACTGCCTTTTTTGAAGATTTGTTCTTTAGATCATCCTCACGGCGCTGCCTATCCATTCTGATTAAGATTAAGTAATGAAGGATCAGATAGACAGAAAGAAAATGCATGGAAACTGCCACGTATCAACAAAAGCACACTTCAACAATTAAAACAATAAATCATTTGGGAAGAAAAATGCATGCAAGTGAATTATAGGAAAAAAAAATTATTCAGAACCTACATTTGAATATGTCAGTACAAGGCTTTAGTTTAAGCATACAAAGAGAAAGTATGTACTTACCTACCAGGGTTAAACATTAAAGTACTTCTTTTTCCACCAACAATGATAGTAATAATTTCAAAAACAAAAGGCCCAATATTTATCGACATTTCACTTTGAAACATACCGCCTCTGCACCAATCGGATGAAGTGTTGAGGTGGAACAAACACACGCTCCATATCAACTAGGGCAACTACCATTTTCTTAGCTTCATTTTTAAACCCATCAAGCACAGAACTTGCAATTGCCACAACCTGTTCAATAAAATTTTAAACTGAGATCCAGAGTTCTAGACAATAAAACTTCTTACATAAAGTGTACAAAAACAGCAGGTAGGATGCAGTACCTCTCTCTTGAAAGGAGGATACCTTCCAAGTCCAGGAGTGGCATTTGCAGCAGATGATACAACATCCAGTAGTACACGATGCACCTATTTTACAACCACCCAAATAAAAAGTAACTCAAGTTAATTGGTAGCAGGAAAAACCACACGCACACCCATTGAATAAGAGTTTTAGATTAAGCAATACCAATAAAAGAACAAACTAAATCATCAAAATTTTGGAGTCTCTTCTTCCCTAGAAAATTTATTGCCTGGAATATATGGGAACTGCAGATTATTAAATTGAAAAAAGAAAGAAAGTAGAATTGATAAAAAAAAAAAAATGGTGAAAATGGTCAGACTGATAAATGCCTGAGATTTATAAAGTAACTTATGATGCATTCAGACTGGCTTGCAGAATATAATGACACCACAACTTGCAAAGGGGAGTCAGGTGTATTCATGATTTATCAAAACATGAAAGATATCAGCATTTTGCCAAAAGATTTGCTGCTGTGAGGGTTAGTGCAAAGACCAAGGAGCCAAAGGCATGAGCACGCATGTAATCACATTATAATTGTAACATTCCCTTCTTTTAATTGTTGGATTGAACAGGTTTTGATTTCAAGTAAAATATTTTGGTTGCTCGAGAAGAATCCAAAGATGGAATATAATCCAAAGTGGCAAACATAAAACTGTACCTCATCAACACACAGCTTTGAGGGTTCCTTTGCCAGCTCCAGGACACCTTTTATTAAGGACCTCAACCCCTTCTCTGGAGATATAAGATAAGGTTGATAACCATCTGCTTCTAGGACAATCTGATATCAAGGAAGCATACTTCAAGAGAACTTCAAAACATTTCTAATAAGAAAGAAATACAACATAAAGTTAGAAGAGAAGAAATACCCTTTTAACATTGTTTATGTCAAAATGCCTATCTAAAGGTAGCTGCTTGATCCTGTTTGGAAAATTACCCTCAAAACTCGCAACAACTTTCCAACCATTACCCTGTAAATAAGCTGGGTTAAAGGAACTATAGTGATTGTACAACAGAACATGGTTTTCAAACTTTAACAACAAAGATAATAAATGTAAGTCAAATCCCAGTCATGATCCTTAAACTTTAAGAAATGTGAGACAATTAACTGCAGGCACATCATACTCTTGCACTGTAAATAGAAGTTACATAAATATATATATATATAAGTACAGTGAAACTATGCAGTATTGAATTATTCCGGGCTCATAAGGACATCATAACTCAAGCACGCATATCCTAAACTAAATTTATAAACTTTCATTTCTTGAGTCCCTATTCACATTCAATTTCCACACAAGTTCAAATTCTTTGAACATGAGCCCTGGAGGTTCAGTGACATTCATCAGGCTGCAAGCACCATGTTAACAACTAATCCTGTGAATTTGAGGCATTTCCTTTTAGCTTTGAGGAAGGTCTGATATTTTAAGATTTTCTAATTTTCTGGCACATAATATAGATCCATAATGTTAAATAGTTGAGTCTACATGGTGAAAGATGAAAGCAAACCATATTAATATAACAGAAGTTCAGAGGCCATTTTTTCTTTTCATATAAGCTATAACCATCCTGACATGGGAAACATCTGTAGTGTGCTGTCACTAGTCTCTCTTCGAGTTATAATAAAAATGATGCATAAAATGCTTCAAAAAGAAACTACTCACTTCACCACCAATAAGATGCAGGAGAAATTTGTCTTCAAACTCACGGCAGAGCTCCAAAGCTAAAGCTCTTGTACCTTCAGAGCTACTAACCATTTGCTCGCCAAGCCTCACCATTTCATCTTGAACTATTTGAGATTTCCCCTGAAGCCTAAAGTTTTATCAAAGCATATAAACAGCATTAAAGGTTTAATGGACACAAAGCATCATAATACAGGAGAATCCCAGACCTAATCTAGCAATTGTCTGATGGAGTGACAGTAGATAATAATTTTCTAATTCTTGTCATAAAGAGAGAAGGAAGCAATATCAAGACAGCAGATGATATTTACAACTGTTTTGGGAAAAAAAAAACAGATAAGTTAATAGAAACAAAGATCAAGCTGAAGCAGGAGGACAAGGAGGAGAAAAGGAGCTATACCCAGAAAGGAGACTGGGAAGCCTGAGTCTCATGCGACTACGAATCTGACCAGCAAGGACATCCACCAGAGCAACTCTCCCAAGCTTGCTTTGAGGGGCTCCAGTCAATATAGATTTTAGACTTTCACTTTCAGCTCGCCATGCAGTTTCCAAAGAGCTCTCAGATGAAGCACTTCCAGATTGCACTGAAGCTATGGAAACTGATTGACCGATCAATGCAACCCATGGAATGTCAGATGTTTTGGGTGGTCCCTGATTCAAAAGAAGAGCTTGAACAGCAGCAATAGCTTTTGAATCTGTAGCTGCTTGATCAATTTTACTAATAATGCCAACTGTTCTGGTACCTATAATGCAACACAAATCATACTTAAAAACTCAAATAAAAAGTTTTCAAAGCTTCAAAATTATAGATCTTTTTGACAAAAAGATAGGATGCAAGTTAACATTGACTCACTCTCTGCATCATATTCCTTTGCAATTCTGAGGGCTCTAGAGGAAGAAATTTCTGGAGCCTGAATAGCAGGTATTACAACTAGCAGAATAGCATCATTGTGCTGAACATATTCACTGATCTGGCAGAGCAAAAAAAAAAATGCCATTAAAAGAGCTTCCAATTACACTGACTCGGAAACGAAGGGAAAAATAAAAAAAAAAGACTTTCCAAACTACAGCAATTTTTATTTAATAAGCACCAAGAGGTACAACCCATACAAAAACAGAGCATCAAGGGTAGCCACCCACACAAACAATAACAATATTAGTTATAGAAAGAGCCCAGTCACAAAAGAGAAAATTTGAATCATATACAGCAGGAAGAGCACCAAAACATTGAATGACCTTTGAAGTACAGCACCTGATACACAGAAACAATCAGCTTGCTGATTTTCTCAGAGAATAGTATTTTCCGGTTAGGCTCTAGGCCTCTAGCAAAAAACAAAAGAATCGCACACATACCTACTGCAAAAACTTGAAAACCAAAAATGAAATAACACCACTCACCATCGAGTCATCTACGATTCTTTGGTCCACCCCGGGCAAGTCAATCAATTTCAATGGAGGAGCTGAACATATCAGAGGAAAGAAATTAATTAGAACTGATGCAGTGAAAGTGCATGAATTGGTGAATGTTGTCTTGGTGTCTTTGCATGAATAATCTGCACTAAGACCTCATTAATTTGACACTGTCCATGCCATCTACGTAACTGGATAATCATAGGGAAATGCCATAAATGATCTGCATTGCACCAATTTACTATTATTTTCCACATAGTCTTTACAGACAGTCTTTAAGTGAGGAACAAACCTGTACTGGTACGAAGTTTCAGATATATTTCATCACGACTCCTGCCGGAGGAAACCTTGCTAAGCCTTTCCTGTAGAGAATGCCGAAGAGCACCTATGACATACCAAATTAGAGAAACCAACAAGAATCAGAGACATTAAATTGAAAATTCACGATAAACAGATGCCACATTGGCAAACAAAATGCAATTGAAAATTTAGTAAGAGAACTTACTCGCAGAAACCTGTTGATTTTTGCTGTCAATCTGTAAAATAATTGATTTACTGCTTACGGAACTATCCCTACTTAAATCTATGCTAATAGGAGCCCGAGTGGCTCCATTTTCACCGGTGGGCTGCCAAAATCATAAGAAAAAACTGTCGTCAGCGGGAAAAATAGCATCAAATCAACAACAGTGCAAGTGAAATACAAGCTTACCAAAACAGGATGTCCGATTAAACTATTCAAAACAGCAGATTTACCCGCACCCTGTTCAAAACGAGAAAGCTCGTCAAAAAGTTCGGATATTCAAGCATTCATCTCCTTTCTTTCTTTCCTTTTGTTTTAATCCAGACGGAAAAAGAGAAGACAACCTTATCTGGCATTTTTCAACAGTTTCTATATTTGAATCCAAACACAGCCTTAATTGCAAAGAAACCTATAAACAGATCCAACGGTCTAGCATGTATTTATTACTTTAGAGAGAGGAACTTACCACATTGCCGAGAGCGACGACATTGAGGAAAGTAGAAGAGCGTCTGGAAGAAGTAGAGGACGAAGAAGTGGTTTCATCAACGTCTTCGTCGGCAAGCAAAGCAGATGCTTGCCTCATAGATTCCGAAAGCTGAGTCAATTCTTCGATCGCCTCCATAACTGATTAAAATGACGATGTTAGTATACAGACCTCTATGTATGCGAAGATTTGCAGATCTCAGAAGGAAGGAGAGGAGAGGAATGGAACCCTGAGATTGGATCTGGGTGGGTAGAGAGGAGATTTGATTCAAAAAATTGGGGATGCAGCTCTCTTTTAATTATTACAAATTTGTTGCCTCTTTTTTTTTTTTTTTCCTTATAAACAAGCCAACCGAACAAAATGCATGTGTCGCTGGACGGGATTTTTATTGTCTTGCAGAATGGTCCTCTAAGTTTCTGTTTTCATTTTTAGGGACTAAAAGTGATTGTTATTAGGGGCACAATTGTAAAATCTAGACCGATCGGGGGTGGGAATGAAGCTTGTCTTAGTCAATTCAGGTTGGATAAAAAAATAGTTACCCAGTTAAAAACTTTAACCGACTCCGTTGGCATTTTTTAATATTAAAACAATGCTATTTAGATTTTTTTTTTAAATATATATATATATATATATATATATATATATATATATATATATATATATTGTTAACCACACGCATGTATAGCTTACACGTTGAAAAAAGAGATATTACCTTGAGAATGCACATAAATTTTATTCTTAAAAATCAAAGACCAATATACAATTTATTTGCAGGCACCTGATTAAATAAATTTGTTCAATATTAGGAATAAAATTAAAACTTTTAAGAGTTCATGGACTAAAATGTAATGTTATTCAAAACCCAGGGGGGCTATATCCCTTCAAAGATCAGCCAGTCCACGTGACTTAACAGCATTAATCATCCCCTCTATCTTTCGTTTCTGCAGATCGCTATCAGTTTTCTTTGGCCTGCTAATATTAGAGTTCAGCAACCCTCAGGGTTCTCTGTACATTGCTGATCTTACTGTGGAGTGATGAACTTAACCAGCTTTAACACAAATTAGGCCTTTCTGGGCTTCAAAATATCGCATAAAATCTTATTCCGGGAGAAACAGTTTTCATTTTACTGCTTTCATAGTTACATTATAGTAAAATCTGAGCCCCGATGAATCCTTTGTAACCTACTTTGTTTCTTCCCTTGTTTGACAATGGCAAGGGGGAGCTAACAGCTCCATAAGAACGAGTCCTTTGGGGCAGCAAGGATTACATAGCTTGCTCACCTACTTGTGAGTTTTAATATATGGGTAAAGCCCCAGTATATGATCCGGTGTGAAGTCATGCCGAGTCAGGATTCCGACAATAGGAGGCCTCTGCAAAATAGAGAAATTTGAGGAAATCTCTGCATGAGTATTCACATGGATTCTAAAGCTAAGTGTTCATATGCATATTATTAACACATGAATAACAATGGGAGAGTCATACCCCTGGTGTCTTCGGCACCACACACAAGTGTCTCAGGCCAAGTTCGCGAAAGAGAACAGCAGCTTTAGCTAGAGACATTGTTTCAACCACGGTGTATGGAGATGTGTTAGTAATGGGATGGAGATCAACGTACATCTCCATCTCCTCCTCTGTGATCTCCAAATCCTCCAGCTTCACCCCCTTGCCTGATCCAGCCTTTGCAAAGTCATGTGCCTTGAAACTCTTCATGATTCCTGATCCCGTCTTTACTCTCTGCTTTGTAAACTTCTTTCCTCTTAGCAACACAAGCAGATGAGACCTCAAGACAAGTCCACACAATTCTGGAGCATCTGAACAAGGCGGCTCATCAATCACAGGGAATCCATTATGCCCTGTTACTTTCAAAGCATGCAACAGGTTCCCTACTTTTTCAATCCCAGAGAATGAAACTAATGGACCAGAAACAACATCACTTGCAACAAGTTGTCTCATGTATGGTTCTGCATGGGCTTCCATGTACGGAAATCCTTTCATTTTCACCATTTGATCATAAATACCCTCGTTGAAACTATCAGCCACTGTTTTTGAAATGAGGAGCACTAGCATCATTAGCGGAAGCATAAGCAGATCATTAGTAAGTTCAAGAAGTATGACACAGAGAGAAACTGTCATTCTCATGGTGCCACCAAGGAAGGAGGCAGCTCCAAGGAGGGCACAGAGACCCGCATCAAGATTAGACAGAGGGCCAAGCATTGTTCCAATAAGACGCCCATAAGAGGCCCCAGCAAGAATGACGGGGATGAAGAGCCCAGCGGGAACAGCAATGCCATAAGTAACAATGCCAAGGCAATAAATAGCAAAGAAGAAAACCATAAGGGTGGAGAGGTGAAATTCCTTTTCACTACCGGAAGTGAATAGGTTGCGGATGGCATCATCATTGGTGTTGAAAACGAGGGAAGCGAGGTCGTTGTAGTGGTTTGGTGGACACTGGAAATTCTTGAAGTTGCCAGAGCGACCTTCAGTTGGGCATTTCTCGGCCAGGTGAGGGGGACAGGGAATGCACTTCGAAAGCCATGGGAGACCATAGGAGCAGCAAGAGGTCAATAGAGAAATGACAATAACAAGCAGGATCTTAAACGAAGGACCCCTCCTGTAATTTGTTCAAATCATCAGCATCAACAAAAATATTGCCGGTCATTCACTAATTCCAGCGTTTCAAACAACTGGGAAACTAAATTAACAAATCTGCACGACAGAAAACTATCCTGTACCAATAAGCAATAATCAAATGCGTTCAAAAAAGTTGGAAAGATGAAGTCAAACAGTCAGTGGCTGAGGGAAAATGTTCTACAATGGAAAATTGCTGGGTCAGTCCCTTCTGAAAATGTACACACACACACACTCTCTTTTCCAAAGTTATGTTTTAATTGCTCAGTATGATGATAAATATAAAGCATGACTATTCATGAGAAAAATGCCGATGAACATTAACAGTAAAATACTTATTGATACAAAGAGACTTTTCAGGGCATACTCATTGATGAGGCTGTACGTGCGAAGAACCTTGTCGACACAATAGTTGTAAAGGCTTCCAAAAACACCTCCTATCACCCCGAGGAACACAACTGCTAGTAGATCTGGGGTGCTGTAAAAGGCTTTTCCAGAATTTACATCAAACATGATCAGACCTCCTTCTCCAAATAGCCCACATTTTCCAGATCGGCAAAAATCTATGAGACCTCTCAATACAACTGCTACTACAGCTGTCGTAAAGAAGGTCCTCCAAAGAAGGGCACTTCTCCACCTGAACAATATGGGAAAATGATATATTTCACCCAGTTGTAGAAGAAGGAAGAAAAGAACACTTTTGTAGAAATGAGGAGGAGAGGATGGTAACAGAACAGGGAGTTACCAGGAAGCAGCTTCTTCAAGGGCAAATAAGACCCCGCCAACAGGAGCACGGAAGGCAGCTGCTACACCAGCAGCAGAACCACATGTAACCAAATCTCGCCGGTCTCGATCATTTTTGAAGTATCTCAACCATTTCCATGTCAAATGATACTTGCGAGAACCACCCTGTCCAAGTAAGGAGGCTATGCAAGCACCAGTATGTACCATGGGTCCTTCTTTACCAACAACAAATCCAGCAGCAACTCCAAATATGGACCCGAAAATCTGAGAGGTTCAAATTAAATATAAAAACTTCAGTACATCAAATTTCCTGAACCGCTAGATCTCCCCACTCATTAGCTCATCATGAATTAGAAACAGTTATAAGGAAGACAGTCACCAACAAAAGGCAGGAAAATTAGCTGCTTCAGAGAATCAAAATAGCCAGCATTTCCACAGAGACAAAAGAAAGTAGAATACTTCATGAATAAAAGAAATACTCGGCATAAAAAATCTGCAGCAAAATCTTCTCACATTAAGAGACACTAACAGAACTCTTCTCTTTGTTTAGATTTTGCTTGTGTTCTGATGAAAAGTTCAATGGGAAGAACTAATGCACACGGTTCGGGATTTGTTGTTTCACCTGATGTATTTTGACAAGGTAGTGTATTCACATCCAGTCTCATCAAACATGTACGCAAAACCCATGAGGAAGGCAATTCGACTTGGGTTGGGTTTCGAGGAGCATATAGTGGCTTGGCCACCAAAATATTCATTTGCATGCAGGAAAATCGATGGCATTCTCTGTTAACTGCATAGTATTTTTTATGCCTCAAACAACAATGTTGTTGCATTTAACAGAACTCAAGCGGTCCTTTATGCTAGCAGTTAGACAGTGCAAGAGATTGGCATGCTTCCCATATGAAATAGATGAATGAATAGCATTGAACTCGTTCAAAAATGCTAGTTACAGATTAATGTTTGGAGGCTAGACGATGAAATATTACAATGATTTGTCTAATTTTGATGCATATCTAGTAACAACTAGAACAGGGTTTCCAGATTTAATCTACAATTTTATGGAAACATGGGAGTTGGATCTGGCCTTTATGTCTTTGTATACATTGAATAATTATGGGAAACAACTTGATTTAAAGCATTCAGACAATCACTGAATTCCAGTAATTGTATGGGAACCTATAGAACCTATAAAGTTCACGGGGAGAGAGTCGCAGATATTGTGATTCACCTTTACAAAGAGGGTAGCAGGAGCCAAAATAGAAGGAGCATCTACACCATTGAGGTATGCTTTAACCTCTGGTATACCAGAGCCTGCTGCTGCAGGAGCAACGTAAGCACAGAGGGCTGCAGCAGCAATAGCCAAAACCACGTTGCAACCAGCATAAGTTGCAAATGCCTGATAGTACCTGCACTGAAAAAAGAATCATTTATATCATTTTTTTTTATTAAAAGAAAACTAACATAAGCATCTAAGCTGTTTCATGATAAAAACATAGACAATTATATCACGAGTACAAGACAAAAATCCAACAAAAACTTGATTTGCAGAACAACAAAAAAATAAGGCAAAAATATAAAGTTGTTCTGTTATATCTAGAGAATTATGCGTAGTCAAGGAGACCCCCAATACTAGATCTTGGTTCTGACATGGGGTCATACGTTGAGATCTAATTGAGGATTGGGTGTGGAGGGGGGGCTGGGGAGGACCACCCCCATACATAGCTCAATGCCTGATGGGCCACAGAGAGCAACAAAAAGTTGTTCGTAGAAGTATAAAATATGAATATGGTATAATATCTCAAGAGAATTAACAGAAAATAATAGCACTTTATCATGAAGAAAAACACTTGCAGTGATGATTAGGCTTACTTGTTCTCAAGCATGAGATTGTTTGTCAACAGAAGTTTGAAACCAGCTATGTTTTCAACAGCAAGGTTATTGAAAAAGCCGACAAGCCCTGTACCTAACCCAATGAGGAGAGCAAGTGTCCACTTGAGGACAACATACTGATATATCTCAACCTTCTTTCGAGACCTCCAGTCTTGTTTGAAAAGTTCATTATCAGTAATCCTGCCAAAGTACATTCCAGTGGGTCAGAATGCGGTAGGAACAGAAGATTACTTCTAACATCAAATGAAGCATTGCCTAGAACCTTCAACAACCTATTCTCCCCTTCAATAACCTCATTTTAAGCATTTCAGAATTTCTATTCTTGGTAAGGAGAGGTGCTAAGGCACCAGTGAACATCCTATGGCTACGGAAAGGCTGATTACAGTCACCAACTGAAAGCCATGGGTGAACAGAATGCTGGGAAAGCAAGTCTAGGAAAGAGGCCTGTTCCCCCACATAAATTTAACAGTCCGATTCTGTAAGACCAAGTACAGCCTCAATAAACTAAATGACTGGTGGTAGACATAAGATCAAGCTTCGTCAGCCTCTATCATTTATAGCAGTTAGTCCACCTTTACTTTCCTAACAATAACAGCTTCCACTCTGTAACTCCTAGAAATGCTTCTCATTGAAAATAGCTTCTTGTTCAACTTCCGATAAGTGGCAACGCACGGCCGTTACACCTGCATTTCACCAGCAAAAGCATAAGAAATTATGCTTTTGCTGCGATGCACCGCGTTGAAAAACGGTGCCTAAGACTGAAGCGAAGGCGGATTGAACAGTTAAAACCTTGCATAAACTCGAACACAAAATGGTGATTTCTTAAAATTAAACGTTTGATTAGTGCATTAAACAGCCAATTTAGCTCTGGAAAACTACAAATAGTTACCAAGCTACCACATCAGCATCATGGCTCGCTCGAGAGCGACCTTGTTTATTCTAAGCCAAAATCAAACAACAAAAGATTCACAATTTAGTTTCCTAGTTATCCTAAATTGTCTTTGCGCGCGCGCACACTAAAAAACAGAGACGAACAAGAACATGTAATACAAATGTCCCTTCTTTTTGTCATTTTCCCTCCGTTTTTAGCTATCCGAAAGAAGAAAAGAAGAATTGATATGATGGGAACATTTCAAAAAGAAAATAAAGAAGCCATCCCATCAGTCATTCTTCTAATAAACCAATTAACCCTCACATTTAACAGAAACAAAAATATTTAAGAAAAAAGAAGAAGAAGAAGATTGGGACTTACTCGTAATCAAGGCTTTCAATTGGGCAGGTGTTGACACCAACAATGGCAATCTGTGAAGTATTATTCTTTATATTCCTAACAAGAAATGGCTCTCTCAACATTGACACGCTGTGTTCCTTCTCATCATCTTCTATCTCAAATCCATTCCCTTCTCTACTATTATGATCCTCCTCCATTTTCTTCTCCCCCTTTTCTCTATCTCTCTCAAACTTTCTCGGTCTTGGTATTTGCACGTCAAGTATATATCATACGGGGGGCAAGCAGTGACAAATCTGTTTCCTTTTAAGCTGGATTTTGAAGTTCAAATCAAGAGCAACAGGACCACTTTTTCTCTTTCCTGAACAGCTAAAAGCGAAGTTTGAGTTGTCAGTCTTACGTTATACGGGAAGACAGATCGGCTTTGTGATCTGATTTCCTCAGTTTACGCCTACAAATAAATAAATAAATAATCTATCAATTATTTTTTTCCTTCAAAACTATTTGAAGATATATAAATTTAATTCAAAAGATTTTTTTTTTCTTTCTAGCATGTATCTACCCCTTACTTAACCAATTAAACCAACGTTTTTCTTGATAAGGAATTAAAAATCATTAAATATAATGGATTATATCATTTAACGAAATACAAGATACACGATCAAAGTATATACAATCTAATAAATCAATCATGAGCCACGTTGTAACGCAAAGAACCCTGTTTGTAGATTTTCTTCTATTAACAAATAAAATTTTCAAACCAGCTTGTCTGGAAGTGAAGTAATAGATAAGGTGTTTCTTTAACTATTCATGGTTGAATTGCTAGTGTTATTAAATCCAATTCAATAATTTATTAATTTAAAATTATATTTTATATTATTTTATTTTAAATTGATTCGAAATTAAACTTTCATATTGTAAACGTTTTCGTAGTGTAGACGTTGGATAAATTTTATAAAATTGTGCTGTATAACTCCGTCAGAGAAGAGAAGAGGGATACGTTACTCTTGTGCATGTTCTAAAAGTCCATGAAGGAAACAAACTGGCCATGAATTTTATGGTGTCGTATCAATGGGGATTTTATATAAGTACATTGGGATTGTCAAATATATCCAAGATGAGTAGGAGTTCATGTGCCCACCAAATCTCTCGAGTGAACTCACCAAAGCGCGGTCTGCAACTTTGTTTTTTCTTTTCTTTCTTGTTCATTTGTCTCCTTTCCATGACGCAACTGCACTTCTTCCCATTTTGTTTTACCCCCCGTCCTCTGCCCTTAATATTTTGAAAAGCATTAATTATTCTACTCTACGAGGGCCTCTGTGCTACCATAGCTCTAGAACTCAATCAAGGGTAAGGCCCGGCAAGAGAAAATCAAGCCCTTTTCTTTTCAAAAGAGAAAAAGAAAAGATTTAACAGGTTGATAATTGGATTTTAGCTAGGTCCGGTTCAGATTGATCATTTTTTTTATTTTTTTTTCTTTTGAGGAAAAAGATGGTGAGGTTTTGCTTGGGATGGAAAATTTGAGAAGAAGGGGGTTAAAGAGATGTTTTCACTTGGAAAGAGAAGACTAATATCCCTCTTCAACACTAATGATGGTTCATGAGGAAGGTGGAAAAGGAAAATTCATGAACGGACGTATACTTATGTGGAGAGAAAAGGTAGATGTCCCCACCAATCCCTTGAAATCTACCATTAATAAACAAGAAATCCACTCCTCAATCTCTTAGGACACACGTTAGTGCATTCTTACACATGTATTTGTGTAATTGGTATTTGTGGAATGGGATTTTAAAACTATATATTTGTATTGATTGATTGACTATGTTAAATAATTAATTTTAATAATTTATTGGATTCTTTTGTAAGAAACTCATGTAAGTGATAAGTGTGATAAACAATAAATCATGGATTTTATAAATATGTTAAATATTAAATGATTGTTTGAATACAAAAAAGAAAAAAAGAAGAAGATATTTGACCACTACACATGTTTCTATAAATTTCTTTTATGATTCATTTGCAAGTATATTTATTGTATTCTAAAATGTTATTCTTTCACTTGATAGTAATAATTTACAAAAAAAGAATTCTAAGAACAACCTTAAATAAAAATAAAAATACGGGATATATTGAATAAAATACTATAAAAATGTAGATCTAGTGGCAACACTAAATAGTAGATCTAGCATTATCAAAGATAAAAGAGGAAAAAATAAAAAAAATTGATGTTCAAGAACTCTAAGAGGTTTTTAAAATATTTAAAAAAATAATAGAGAAGATGAGAAGTATGCTATTTTGTTTTTTGAGTTACAAATTTTTTCATAGGCTTTAGAAGAAATTTCTTCCCAATAAATTAACTCTAGGAATATAAAATATAAAGGGAGGACACAAGGAACATGTTTTTATTGTATTTCTTTTTTAAAAAATATATAAATTTATTTTAAAACTATTTAAAAATCAATTTATTTTATGTTTGTTTTTGTTTTTTTTATCTGTCTTTCGGACATTAATCAATAAATGGTAATTATGGTTCGAAAAACAACGAGAGTGAAACACACGACCTTATTAGGTTCTATAATGGAGTACTTGCTTTTTTGAAGGCTTGAAAAATAAGAGGCGAGGGCAATGGGTTCGCACCAGCACAAGCAGTAGACCGTTTCCAACTCTTACTAACCGTAATAACAACTTGGTGGCTAAACGCCAATTGCTTCCTTCCTTCCTTCCCTGTACACCTATTCTTGCTTCCTCTCTCTCCTCCCCTGGTCTCCACCTATACAATTACAACAAAGACTCGGATTCTCATTCTCCGCATCCCTATCTCCCTCCTTAAACCACCTTTCTTTTTTCAATCTCCATCATCAGCCACACTGCTTTCTATCATAACACTCATCTTTAAAGTTTCTCTCTTTCTTTCTTTGTGGAGTATGGTGACTTGATGCCAAGTGTTGAATCGATATTCTTTTTCTAGTGATTTAGGCCCCTTTTCTTTTCTTTATGAATTCCTTGAGTTTCCCATTTGGGTTTGATTCAAAGATCTACTTTTTCTTTTGTTTTTGTGGGATAATTTTAGAACCCAGGTTTCAAAACTCTTGATTTCTTTGATTTTCGGGGTTTAATCAGTGTTTTACTTGGTGGGTTTTCCTTATTTTCTTTCATCATCACTGAAAGTTGTGTTTTCTCTGGGTTGTGTGTTGATGGTTAGGATTTATTTCTGTGGGTTCAAATTTTGCGGTGAAAGAGTTGAGCTTTGATTGAGGAAAAGAATTGAGAGATTATTGGGAATCAGTGATTGGGGTATTGACTTATTGAATGAAAAGTGAGAGAGAGAGGGAAATAGATGGCAAGGAACAGAGGGGATAAAGAAGAAGGACCTGAAAAGCTCATGGGTTTGCTCAAACTGGTTCAGATATTGTCGTTGTTGGTAATTTTTGTTGCTGGTGTGATTCTAGGCTTAGCTACTAGTTCTCACATCAACCATTACTTTACTTCGCAAGCACAGTTGTTTCTCACTAACAACATTGCTTCAGCAAAGCTATCTGATAATAATTGTACAGTTGTGAAGCCTTGTGAGAAGGTTGATTTTTTGAATATGGAGAGGTTTGTTCATCCAGACAACGTGATTCATAGCATGACTGACGATCAGGTCTTTTGGAGGGCTTCTCTGTTGCCACAAAAGAAAGGGTATCCCTTTGATAGAGTACCTAAAGTTGCTTTCATGTTTTTGACTAGAGGACCTTTGCCACTGCTGCCTTTGTGGGAGAGGTTCTTTAGGGGTCATGGCCAGTATTTCTCCATCTATGTCCATACTCCTCATGATTATATGCTCAACGTTTCCAGTGATTCCCCATTCTATGGAAGAATGATTCCAAGCAAGGTATGTATCCAAATCCACATGGTTTTAGTTTATTATATCTGTTTATTCTGATATCTATTAGCAATATAGTTGAAATTTCCATGATATGGATGCTGTAGATGTAGTATCTTTTGATATTGAGTTGGAAAGGGCTAGATTAGGTTATGAGTTGTGCGTGCTCATCGGTGATCAGATTAGTGGCCTATTCAGCTTTGGGTGTTGGGGTAGGAAATTAGGGGGAGCTTGTGAGCATAGGAGATATTATTTTTCAAAGTGGTTTTTTTTAAGAAATACATGAAAATAATGTTTTTTTATTTTTGAAAATTTATTTTTCACATCAAATATTAAAACGATCCAAAAATATTAATAAAATTAATATTTTTTTATTTATGAAAAGCAAGTTAAACCTCAAAACAGACAACAATTACAAGTGCATTATTTGTCAAGGGAAATGATGCAACATAGAATTCTCCGAATGGGTCGCTACACAAAACCCTAATTTAAAACTTTATTACTAAATATTTTCTCTCCTAAGAATTCTAAGATAAACAACCCTTTATACTAGTTTTTGGTCCATCTTAAAAAGGAAAAGAATTTCAATCAATAATTATAGATTTTTTGTAGAGATTCCTAAATTGAATAGGAAAAGTAAAATTACCAATCTCAGAATTTGTTTTCCTAAACTGAATTGAAAAAAAAAATAAAAACAGGAAAATATTTTCTAAAACTAAATAGGAATAAAAATAATTAAGGGAACAGATCTTTCGCTTAAAAGTCCTCCCGCATGAGGAAGTCCTTAAGCCCTATGTAAAAGTTGCATAAATATTCTAAATGTTAATGAATTTGCATGTAAATGTCTTTTCTGGAGAAAGTTTGTTGATGATTTTTCCACAATTTGTTTCTGTACACATGCGCACAGTTTGTATGGATACACATCCTTTTCCCTTAGTTCTCTTCTCCATGTTCTAGTGTTATAATTCTCCACTATTGTGGTGTGGTTTTGATGGAGTATTACTTTTGGAAATAATTTCTGCAAGCTTTGTCTTGCTTTCCTTGGTATAATATAGATAGAAGCTCGGTGAATCTTTTGACCATTTCTGACAAGATTATCTTTTATAATGTTTTGGGCATTTGTGGTTCTCTTGAGGCAGTGTAAAACAACCATATGATCACCTTTTCAGTTGGTCCATTTCTTTCATTCCCATCTAATTGTTGTAGCTTAAGAATGTAGCAGCATAATAAATACCGGGATCACATGAAACATCAATTTGAAGGTTGAATGGACTGCTTCTGAGATCGTGCACTGCAATAACAAATCATTTTCTTCCTTGTTAACTCACTCTATGGATCTTGCATGGAGAAGCTCTTCGCAATCATCTAAATGCCTGCGATTAACTTACACATGGATGTCCATTACAGATACTCACCAGCATACAAAATGCATGCGATTAACTATCTTGCCACTACTTTGCATTGACAGGAAAAGTTGATATTGGATGCATTCTGCAGTTATGCTCTACAATCACTGTGGTTGGCATAATAAGATGCATTCTGTTGGTGTTTTTTATTTGTTGATGAACTTCTCTGGTTACTAGAAACGAATTGTCTGTTATGGACTAGCTAGCAGATTTTCTCGGGCTTGTAATTGCATTATTTGCTTTGCGTAATTGCAAATAGAAGTGATGTCTTGTATTTGTATATGAATTTATTATTTTTTTCTCCTCTCCAGGATGTTGAATGGGGATCAGTATCACTGGTTGATGCTGAGAAGCGCCTTCTAGCCAATGCCCTACTGGATTTCTCAAATGAACGTTTTGTTCTTCTGTCTGAGAGCTGCATCCCAATCTACAATTTCCCTACTGTCTACAAGTATCTCATTCGTTCAGAATACAGCTTTGTCGAGTCATATGATGAACCCACCCGCTATGGACGTGGCCGCTACAGCCGGAAAATGCTTCCGGATATCCATCTGTACCAATGGAGGAAGGGGTCACAGTGGTTTGAGATCCAACGTGACCTGGCTGTTTATATAGTTTCAGACACCAAGTACTACACTATCTTCAAGAAGTACTGCAGGCCTGTTTGCTATCCTGACGAGCATTACATTCCAACTTACCTGAACATGTTCCACGGGTCACTTAATTCAAACCGGAGTGTGACCTGGGTTGATTGGTCCATCGGGGGACCGCACCCAGCAACATACGGTGGTGGTAATATTACGGAAGACTTTATACAGTCCATTCGGAACAATGGCACACAATGTTCCTATAATTCAGAAATGACATCTGTTTGCTACCTCTTTGCTCGGAAGTTCGCTCCAAGTGCATTGGTTCCTTTGCTTAGCCTAACCTCGACAGTAATGGAATTTTAATTTTCCCTTTCGTTTCTTGGTAGAGGTGAGATATCATCTCTGTAGTGCTCATACTCATTGATGGAGCTGCTGCTGCTACAGCTCTCCGAAAAGTTTTGGTGTGGGGCCATTGTACAGTTAGTTTTCCTAGGGCAAAGAGGTTTTTGGCCATCGAGGCAATGACTATTTGTTCCACACTTTTTCCGTTTTTTTTAGAATATGAGGCAGCTTTTCGAAGAAAAGCAACCATACAGAGAGGATTTTTTCTGTCTGCGTTTATTCGAGCAATGAAGCGAAAGGCACGATTCAATATCGAACTCTTCTGCTCAGATGAGCTAGTTTTTGTCACCCATGGATGAGTAGGATACATAGACCCTCTGATGGTGGTAGACTGGGCAGCACCTCTTCGATGCTCTGTTTTTTTGTGTTTTTTTATTATTTTATTTTTTAAAATAAATTAATATAAGTATTTAGGCCAGCTCGAATGCATTTTAATTAATTTTATAGGTTTTTAAATTAATAATTAAGTAAATTTTTAATAATTTTAAAATTTATAAATTTAAATTAATGATTTAAAAAAATAATTTAAAAATGGATCAATTTAGATACGTTGAAGCTTTATTTCCTTGTATTATAGCGTATATATAGTGTGTAGATTTGTCCTTGTGTGTGCTAATTTTATGGGCTAAATATGTTTGTTTTTAGTAGTTTTAACTAGTAATTTTTAAAAAATAAATTAAAAACTAATTAATTTAGATATATTTTTCAGAGCTGGAGCTGTTTTTCCTTGTATCATAGTGTAGATTTGTCTTTCTACGTGCAGTAATTTTGCTCATTTTTAATTTTAAAGTATTTTTTAAAAATGAATTTTTTATATTTTTATTTTAAATTAATAATTTTAAATAAAAAAAATATTATTTTTATATATTTCTAAATAAAAAAACAATAAAAAAATATAATTCAAACCCGCGTTACGTGAGACCCTGCTAGCCGCAGCAGGCTAGGGTTGGGCGCAAGGGGCCTAGCTTCTTCTTCTTCTTCTTCTTCTATTGTGAATGAGTGTACGCCTCCCATTGTCTTTTGAAAAGAGCGACAGGTTATTAGCTGCGGCGCATATGATCTGCTTTATTTACATCGGAGCGGTTTGGAAACGTCTTGCAAACGGTATTTTATTTTTTAAAAAAATATTTTTTTCTTTAATTTTTTTAATTATTTTGATGCATTAATATTAAAAATAACTTTTTTTAAAATAAAATATTTGATTTTAATTTATTTTTGAGTAAAAAGTATTTTAAAAAAATAATTGTTATTATATTTTGTAATGATGAGAAAATTAAAATCTTAAAAAACACCATTGAAATCTTAATAAATTCATTTTGAATGCTAAAATTGGTCACGTTCAGGTTTTGAACTCAACATCACCCGTCCATAAATATAATAATAATAATAATAATAATAATAATACACACAATATAATCATGATTATTATTAGGCTTTGGACTGGCGTTTCAACTCTTATATACAATCTCTAAATAAATATTGTTCCGCATGGCTTGAATTGAGAGTCGGTTTAAGATATATATATATTAACAAATATAAAGACCTCATCCAACGGCTTGATTCAACCTCACCCGTTGGATGGGATGTCCATTTATTCTATATGCCATTTGACTTTTCAACCACAATTTATTTGTTATTATGATCTGATCAGTGGCGCGCCCTTTACCTGGGTCAGGCCACGGCAGCACTGGGCACCCTTGATCAACCCTGGGAAGTGGGAAGGGTTCACTGTCAAAGTCTGCAGATAAGACCTTCACTGGGGCAGGCTTCCACCACTCCCCTCCACGCTTCATTGGCCCAAGTCTCGTTAATAGCCTCCCACGGTTGAACAATTCCTTGTCCTGTTCCTCCCCAAATCAATGCTCGGTCCTCGGTCTCCTTCTCCTTAAATTTAAAGCAAGCCCCGCTATGCTACTCTATATATCTACCTCTCACCCTCCACGCTGTTCAAGTTTCCTCCAAGAACAAGGCAGCAGCAGCAACAACCGCCATGGCTGTGGGAGGAGCGGACAGTACAGGCTCAACCCCATACCGCTCTTTGCAAGACACCCCCACCTGGGCTCTGGCAACCGTTTGCTTCTTCTTCATCTTCACCGGCATATTCATTGAGTACCTGATCCACCTCCTTAGCCAAGTAAGTCAACTCTCTGCCACCAACAACAAGCACTAGAAAATCATGTGATTTCAAGTTCAAGTTAACCTCCTTCACCATTAATTGTACTGTTGCAGTGGCTGAAAAAAAGTAGAAAGACTGCCTTGTACGAGGCGTTGGAGAAGCTCAAATCAGGTGATCAGCTCGCTTATGATAGCTAGAGCTGTTAAATATTCTCCCGTATAATTTATGGCCTGGTTAGGGACTGACGACGATCTCTGTTTGGCTGGTGGACACAGTGCTTATGGTGCTGGGGTTCATGTCACTCATTTTGACAGTAACTCAAAGATCCATCATCAAAATCTGCATACCGGACAAGGTTGCAAACAGGATGCTACCATGCCGTCAAACCATAATCAAAACCACCAAAGCAACACAAGAGAGGATCTTGGCAGCTGAATCCGGCTCGGATTATTGTGGCTCAAGGGTTTGCACACACATCCCATCTCAGGATTTCTTGTTAATTTGCGCGGTGCCCCGCACACAATCAGCAGAACATTACTAACTAGTATGTGGATTAAATGTTTCAGGGAATGACATCTCTTATATCAGAAAGCGGGGTCAATCAGCTCAATATATTCATCTTTGTGATGGCAATCATGCAAATAGTCTACACCGTTCTTACTATGGCCTTAGGAAGGGCAAAGGTAACATGATTAACATTACTGTATTGTAATAACATCGCATTCATACTCTCTCGGACTTTAAATGGAACCTGATAATTCTTGGATTAGACATAAGTACTTTTTTCTCGTTATATGATATATAAAAATCTGCTCTCTTGTATTAAAAATTAATTTGAAAAGATATTAATTCACGGGCAGAGAACTAGCAATAATATAACTGATGGGGTTTTTTTTAATAGCAATTTGTTTTACATATATATATATATATTGTCAAATAGAAAAGACTTTTAATTTGTTCCAAATACAAAAACAAATTGCTATTAAAAAAAAAACCCATCACTCCCAAATAAAAATAGATTATTGGCAACAGTCACATCATCATCGCATGTAAAAATCGAATAGAAAGACTTGACCATGCTGACCATGCAAAAGAAGATACTGGAATCTGTGGACACCTCGAGCTTGTTTGACCTGGCTTTATGTTCTTTTGAAGGGGTTTGGATATATATATATATATATATATATAGATGGTCTAGGCTTGTTTTGTGTATACTATTTGGACAAGACCTTGCCAAGTTGCCGAGAAGGTACACAAAACAAGCATTCATAAAGCCAGGTCTGGTCCTTGACTTCCTGTACTCCAGGCGTTGTCTGGAAAAAAAGAAAAAGAAAAAGCAATCTATTTCTACTTAATTAGTCCTCCTGATCTGTTGAATAAAATATATAATTAATGCTAAGCATGATCCACTTTTCATGAAGGTTTTGCTTCCCTAATTCTCTTATTGACCGATTGATTTACTTGATTAATCAATAGATGAGGAGTTGGAAAGCTTGGGAGCGAGAGACTCAAACAGTGGAATACCAAGCTGCCAATGGTAATCAAATTATTGTTTTGCCTCTTAGCTCGATTTTTTTCTCTCTTAAAATAAAAACATAGCCCAACAACTTTTTTTTTTTTTGTTTCTTTTATTGTAGATCCTAATCGCTTTCGGTACACAAGGCAAACGACATTTGCACGTAGACACACGGGTTCCTTCGCAGCAACATCAACCCAACTCTGGATTGTATGCACCGATCATTTTCTTTTTTGATCGCCTCGTCATTATATTTAACTACAACCATAGTGTGTGTGTGTGTGTATATATATATATATATATGTATTTCTGGATCGTAGGTTAAAATAACATTTAACTACTTGATTGTATTCAATTACAGAAATGCTTTTTCCGTCAATTCTTCAATTCAGTGGCAAAAGTTGACTATCTAACACTGCGCCATGGATTCCTGACGGTGAGCTTCTCATGCTTTCATTCCACCTAGCTCATGATTATGCCCTCGATTATATATAACCTCATCATCATCATCTTGTTATATATTATTACAATCCTTCTTTGTTACGTGTTGCCTGCGAGTAAGCTATATATAGATTAGTTCATACGGTATGCCTTTTAAAATAAAAATAAGCACAGAAGAATCAGGATTTATACTGATAATTCATTCATGAATAACTATATATTTGCAGGCTCATTTGCCCAATAACAGTTCCTTCAATTTCCAAAGGTACATACAACGATCGCTGGATTATGATTTCAAAGAAATAGTGGGCATTAGGTACGTTGAAGGATCAATAATTATTCAAGAAGCCATAAATACATACATGGTGATATAGTAATGCGAGGACCGTTGTGACTGCATGCATCCGTGTTCTTATGTCATAATCTTCTGTTTCTATTGCTTTTTCACAGTCCCTGGATGTGGTTTTTAGTCGTCATCTTCATGCTAGTGGATGTCCATGGTAAATTAATGCTAGCTTCTGCTTTTCTTTTAATTTCTTCAATATTAAAAAAAAAACCTATCATTTTAAATTAATTAACTTGTATGTGTTTGTGTGTGAACAAAAACAGGTTGGCATGTCTATCTTTGGGTATCATTTATCCCATTGCTAGTACGTTACTCCTACTATAAATTCAAACTTCTCTTTATTCATTCTTATGATCTTTTGATGTAATAGAAATTAATAGTTCTTAATTAATTAAAATAAAGGAGTGGTTTTATGTGTTTGCAGATAGTGCTGGTTCTTGGAACCAAACTTGAAGTAGTAGTAGCAGAAATGGCTCTTGAAATCCATGATCGAAGTAGTGTAATCAAGGGAGCTCCTCTAGTACGACCAAATAACAGTCTCTTCTGGTTCAGTCATCCAAAATATGTCTTGTCTCTTATACACTATACTCTATTCATGGTATGTCCATGCATTTATAATATTTTGTGTGTGTTTGGTTACTGTCTTGAGGCATAAAAGATATAAATAATATGTAATTTATTTTATATTTTTATTTATATTTCTTCAACTAAATATGTTTATGTTTTTTCTGTATTTGTCTCTTCTATCACGATATACTAATCAAATGTAATGATACAAATCTAAAATCAAGTTCTGTTTATGATCACTGCATTATTAGTGAACTTACTTTCTTCCCTTCCGCACCCCTGCAGAACGCGTTCGAGCTCGCATTTTTTGTTTGGGTCACGGTAGTATTCCTTCACCACTTCCCTTCCCTTTGTTTTCACTATGAATCCAACTTAGTATGACCCTACATTACGACAAATATCTAATTTTTCTCCTTGTTTTTGTTAATTCTCAGCTGCAATTTGGGATAAACTCTTGCTACCATGAAAGGGTAGAGATCATCGTTGTTAGGGTTGTATTAGCGTGAGTATAACTTCCCTTCCCTACTATTCTCATTCATCTTGTTGGAAAAAAATGATTCAATCTCGACTATTTTATTTGTCAATGCATAAGGAATTGTTATGTGTGTATGTCTTTCCAGGGTGACTGTTCAAATCATGTGTAGTTACATTACTCTTCCTCTGTATGCCCTAGTAACCCAGGTATCCATCCATATCTCTTTCTTTATATATATATATATATAATCACATGGTTAATCTTGGAAATGCACTAAAACTTAATTTGTATGTAAACAGATGGGGTCACAATTTAAGGGTGCAATGTTGGAAGAGCAAACAGCTACCGCTATCAAGCAATGGCATGGTGGGGTCAAGAAGAAGATGAAGGAAAAAAGACAAGAGTTTTCACTATCTAATTATCACTCCCCTATATCAACTAGCAACCGAACCATGGATTCCCTCTCAGATAACAACCATCATCATAGCCAAAATGATTCTCAAGATGTCATCCCTTCTCTTTTAAGAAATCCAACTTTAAGTGATATCCCTTCATTTCATGGCCAAATTGAGAAAGTTGAAGATGGTGCTCAAGAAATTTCCCAACACGTGGTTCCATCCACTGTGATTGAAATATTTGGTGTGCCTGATCTAATCAAGAATCAAACATAGATATTTACAATCTAAAAAATTATTTCCCCGGCCCCCATTTTTGTAAGTGACAAATTCATTGCCCTTGTACTATTTTGATCTATTGATAGATTTGTGAAAAAAAGAGCACATTTACATCTCTAAACTAGTAGTTGATTATAGCTTAAGTTTCTAAAAAAAATATTTTTACAATAAATTATTAATGTCCTTTAATGTTAATCCACAGATCATCTAAGAATCTATTCTTTAATATTAATTCATACAAATTATTAATAAAAAATCTTTTAAATCCTTTTAAAAAATATGGATTGCTATGCGCTTGAGTGCCAACTCTTTTCTTTTATGTTTGATTAAGTATTATGCTATTTATATAATTTTTCTATGTATAACATTCTATTTATATGAAAACCTGAAAACCGTATAAATTATAAAATATCAATTTGTTCCTTGAATAAGATTACATATATTATTTCAGGATAATTTTAAAAATTATTCAATCAAATCTCTATTTTTTTCTCTCTTAAATCTAGAATTATAATTCTTTGTATTAAATACATTCTAGTCTCCACTTTCTAGAACTTATTAACGATCAAGTCATACTTGATTAATAATCATAGTTTAATTTTTGACTAATAGTTCTTATGTATGTGATCCATTAGGTTATCTGATAAGTTGGCTCAAATATAAATCAGAATCCTAAATAAAATAGGATTAAATAAATTAAAAAATTTAATTTATTATCAACTCAATAATTAATTGATTTATATTTGGAGATTAAATATAATACCTAATAACTTGTCATGATCCCTAAACTAATAGGAAAGTCATATGTGATTTAACTTAACATTTCAGTTACCAGTTCTTAGTTTAATTATCATTTCTTCATTAACAATGTTATGATGTAGACATTAAGCATAAAGTATATCTACCCAGTCAAATCATGTTTGTTCTCAACACCAGAGTCATTGATTATTTGAATATGTTAAAACTCTTTTCAAATCATATTCCACCTCACACAATGATTTACAATCAATGTTATTCAAGAACAAATAAAATATTATTCTAATTAATTCATATAAGGTGATGAATCATCTCTTTATTACTTAAATATCTTCTTATAGTTCATATTATACCCAATATCTACTCATTTGTTACCCTTAATTATGACAATTTGTAGTAGGATCAAAGCATAACATTTCCTATATAAGATAACTTAATGATCTTAAATTTAAAGATTATTTACATAACCATCATATGAGCTTTTTCATATACACAAGTCATATCTCTATATGAAATTCATGACCAACAATTTATTATTATTGGGATTTGTTGTGAGTGTTGATGGAATTAAGGTCGATGACAAAAAAAATCCAATCCATTTGGGAATCGCCTACTCCAAAGAATGTTGGCAAGGTGCGTAGCTTTCATGGCCTCACAACATTCTACTGACGGTTTTCAGAAATTTTAGTTGAATCATTGCACTAATCACTACATGCATGAAGAAGGGGAAATTCCATTGGGGAACTGAAGTAGAGCAAAGCTTTACGTCTATTAAAGAAAAGTTGTCTTCTATCCTAATTTTAGCATTACCAGATTTTAATAAATTATTTAGAGTGAAATGTGATGTGTCTATTATGAGTATTGGTGTTGTCCTATCTTAAGAAGGCAAACCCATTGCATTCTACAACGAGACACTCAATGAAGCTTGCTAGAAATGGTCCACCTATGAGCTTGAACTATATGTTGTGTTTTGAGTTTTAGAGGTTTGAGAGCACTACTTAATGTCGCTATACGACGTCGGGTGATGACTCTACTCTTTTTTGTTTGTTTTAACAAAAAGAATAATTGTTTTTTTTTATTAGGAAAAATAAAGATTTTATTAGAGTTGCCATCTATTTGAAGAAACTAGAAATCTAAAATTAAACACTGGTCCCAAAGATTTAGGTACTGGGTTAGTTATGATTAAGGGAAGGTAGACACCATTTTTAAAACATCCTTTCAGAGAAAGGTTACCCTTACTTATGTGTTTTTTATTTGATTCAAATGCTATTATATTTTGAGCTTATTTGCAAAAAAATTAAGATGGTTAACATCGGTCTCTAAAAATAGAAGACACGTTAAAAATGACATCAATCCCTAAAATTAGAAGACTTTGTCTAAAATGTCAATGTTTGTCCCTAAAAAGAAGAGTTCCATCTGATTTAACAAAAGAAATAATAATGGACATAATCCATATTTGGTATTCAAATTTTTGATATCAGTCCTTTTCTGTAAATAAAAGAGATGTGTCGATAAATAATATTTATTTTATAAAACAAAATTTATTTTGATATCATTGAGAAATAGGTATATCCATACTTGATAATCGGGTTTCAAACCCACGAATGGTAACATGATAAAATGGGTGTTGGACCCTCGTCGTTATTTATTTTAAATTTATTTTTCATTTTTTTACATGCAAAAAAAATTACAAGTATTTATATATAAAAATATCAAAAATACCATAAAAAATCATAAAAAATTACCTTAGTGCCATTGTATAGGTAAAATACTAAAATATCCTCGGATTTCTCTAAAATTTATGAAAATGCACTGGCAACGCGTGTGGCTCACGCACGGCTGCTGTTGGAGGTGGCGAAATTTTCCAGCAAGTTTTCGGCCAATAGATGGTTGATTCTGGTAGATCTGAGAGTAAAAATTCTGATGGTGGTGGTCTCAATGACCGTTGATGGCCAATGAGGGAGAATCATCAACTTGAAGCTCCGGTTGACTGATTCTATCACGACCTTTTTCCGGCCAGATTTGATGGTGAAAACGTGTAAAACAGTCAGGGTTTTGCTTCAGAGGAGGTGATGCACCTTTTTGTGATGGTTTGGCAGCTTAAAACGACAGAAAATGAAAGATCAGAGGAGAGAGAGAGAATCGTTGGTGAGAGGAGAGAGGGGCTCTGAGATTATGCTACGGTGCGAACGTGCACATGGTGTACCGGTGCGTCTGAACGCTGTAAACCATTGGATCATGGATGAGCTGATCGTGCGGCTGTGATTGACTTAATCTGCAAATTGTTCGGACGATCTGGATGGGCTGGGCTATGATCTGGTTTGTCGCGGTGTACTGAGTGTTGAGTACACCTAATGACGTGGCGCAATAGGATCAAAAGGAAGATTATTTTAAAGGCTGAGATGGATTTGAGTTTTAATCTGGTGTGGTAAAGCCTATTGTATCCTAAAAAATCAAAGACCCAGATTTAAATGCTATTAGATCTAATGGTTGGGATATTTTTGGTATTTTTCAAATTGTTTTTTTTTTAAATCAATATCTTACTCGCGTGAAGAAAAAGTAGAAAATAAAATGAACAATGTCAAATAGTTGCACGTAAGCGCTCAAATTCAGATTTCTCTTTTTTTTTTGGCTTGGTTTCATTGGCCATTTATAGCCAATGACAGGGGATAAGAAATTACGAATTGTGCAAAATTTTTAATGTACAACTGCACCGCCTACCATCGACAAAAATCCTCCACCTACTGTGACAAAATTGTATTTTTTTTTGTTTTATTACATATAATAATAATATTTATTTATAGGGGTTAAATTAAAAACTCAAATCAGTATTAGAAAAAGCTTTTCAACCACTAAAAATCAATTTTAATTACCGAAAAAATCTTTATATGGGTACCAACTTAGTGGACTTGGTTTTTTTGACAAAAAATAATAGTTTTGATAAAAAATAGCCTGAAACTCATTTCTTATCCTGATCAATATAGTGGGATCCATAGTGACCTGGTGGACTCGGTTTTGATCAAAAATGACGGTTTTGACGCGAAACTGCCCGAAACTCATTTTTCATCCCGGTCGACATGGTGAGACCCATATTCACATGGTGCACTTGGTTTTGATCGAAAATGACGATTTTGAACTGAAACAGCCCAAAACTCATTTTTCATCCCGATCGACATAGTTTAACCCGTATTAACCGGGTGGACTTGGTTTTGATTGAAAGATACGGTTGACTCGAGAAAATATATTTTAAACTTTTTTTTTATTTTTTTTATGAATAATAAATAAAATAACATTCCAGAAAATTTTAGTGAATCCAAAATTGGATTACAACACTTAGTACAGAGGGAGTTCATCTTGTTTAGTGATTATTATGTACTATAATTCATTAACAGCAAGAGTAGCATGAACCAGATGTAGACATGTTGGGTGCCTTCATACAACGATTCACCTTCGCTTTGAAAGATAAGGTAAGTTAGCTAAATAAGATAGATGATGCTCTAAGTCAAAGGGTATTACTACTTTTCATAATGTAAACTAAAATTATAGGCTTTGACTGTCTTAAGGAATTGTATGAGGATGATGGAGATTTTGGCAATGTTTGGGTAAAATGTTAGTAGAGACTCCTTTATGAAGAATACATATTCAAGAGGGGTATTTATTTCAAGGCAATCAATTGTGTATTCCCAAAAGCTCATTACAGGAACAGATGATCCATAAACTACATGGTGGCGGCTTATATAGGCATCTAAGTCGTGATAAAACAATATCCCTTGCATAAGAGAGGTATTATTGGCCTCAGCTGAAATGAGATATCTGTAACCATGTCAAACGCTACCCTATATACCAAACAACTAAAGGATAAACTCATAACACAGGTTTATACATGCCTTTACCCATTTCAACAACTTTTGGAAAGATCTTTCTATGAACTTTGTTTTGGGACTTCCATGAGCTCATTGTGGATTTGATTCTATCTTTATTATGGTGGACAAGTAATCTAAAATGACTTACTTTATCGTATGTAAAAAGACTTCTGATGGTGTGTATATCACTAATTTGTTCTTTAAAGAAGTTGTTTGTCTACACAAGTCCTTAAGTCTATCACTTCAAATCGAGACATTAAATTTTTAAGTCACTTTTAGAGGACTTTATGATGACGGTTTGACATATCCTTGAACTTCAGCAAAACTAGTCATCCTTAAATCAATGGCTCAATAAAAGTGGTAAACCGAACTCTTGGAAACTTATTTCACTCCCTATTTAGGGAGAAATCTAAATAATAGGATCTTACTTTGGCACAGGCTGAATTTGCTTATAACAACATGTTAATTAGGTCCATTGGGAAGATTCTATTCAAAGTTATGTATTGCTAACCCCCAAGTCATGCTTTAAATTTGGTGGCTCTACCAAAATTTCCTGGTATGAGTATTATAATAGAGCATATGGCTAACTGGATTAAAGCAATTCAGGAAGAAGTGTGGAAAAATATGAAGGAATCTAATACCAAGTATAAGATAGCAGCTGATTGCAAACAACGAGCTAAAGTTTTTCAGGTAGGAGATTTTATGATGGTGTATTTGCGTAAAAGGTGAATGCTAGTGGGAACGTATACCAAGTTGAGCAACAAGAATCAGGGTCCTTTCCAGATTCTGCAGAAAATTAATCATAATGTATATGTAGTGGATTTCCTTGTAGATATGACTATATCTCCCTCCTTCAATATTACTGACCTATTCGAATATCATTTTCCTAATGAATGTTCTTCTCACCTAACTAACTCGAGGGCACGTTCTTTTCAAGCAGGGGAGGCTGATATAGGATACCTTGGTGAAGGAATCCTAGACCAACTGGAAAAATAATTCTGTAAGGAAAAAAAATCAGGGGTCGAGCAATGCATCTGCCTACAACCACTATTTCCCTTATTTAACACAGACTCCTTTACTGGGGTCCTTATTTTTCTAGTATTATTGCTTAAGTTTAGGACTTTGATTAATTTACATCTCTAATAGGAGTTTTCCTATTTTCTCTTATCCTGCTATTTATTTTTGTAAGTGATTCTTTTATTAAAATTAGGGTTGACAGCTTATAAATACAAGCAGCCCCCTTTAATTGTAATCACTCTTGATTTTTGAATAAGAATTTCTTTTAGAAATGTTACTCTATTACTCGTGGATTTGGGTATTGTGCTCTTACTCGTGGTTTCGAGCAAATAATAGAAAAGGGATGGTGATCTTTTTTTGTTTTCAATTTTTCGCTACATCAATTAGTTATAATGAGATTAATATAGGAAAATTTAGCCTTCTTGTTTTCAAATGTATAGTGTAAATAATATAATATATTACCCACATAAGCAAACTTTTTAAAAATATTGATAAGAAGCAATTAAGTAATTTTTTAATTTACCTCTGCAATGTAAAAACTATATTACCTTACAAGCAAAATTGTTAAAAGTTTGATTAAGTGCTATTCAATCTTATTATATTTTTGAAGCACAATGTAGAGACTCTATTACTTTTAAAAGCAAAACTTTCGAAGCTTGAATCGAAAGGACTTTTCATATTTTTTTTATCAGTTTTTTTATTAATAAGTTGACTTGAAAATAATTTGATCTTTTAATAATCATGAATATTAGTTTTAAAAAATTAAGGGCATGTGAAATGTTGTCCTACTCCTAAATACTATCTTCTTGGACAACATTTGAAAGTGTCGTCGTGAGCTTTTTATTAGTGTCGTGCATAAACATGAAGGACTGATGGTTGGGCTCTAATAGATTGTTTTCTTCTCTTTTTTCTTTTCTCTCTCTTCTCCTTGTCAACATATAAATGTATTCTATTTTTGGTGTACCCAATTTTATTTTTATTTTTTTGATTTTTATTTGTTTTTCTTTATTTTTTTTTATTGATTGTTTTCTTCAATTTGTCCCTTTATCATTCAATTTCATTTAATCTTTATATCAAATTTGATTTTTTTTATCACTGTTGATTTTTTTCTTTTCCTAGTTAAATTTTATTTTCAATTTCACCCTTTAGCTTTTAATTTCAAATTATTTTTGTATAGAATTTAATTCTCATTCTTATTGTTACAATTTATTTTGTTTTGGATTCTTTTTGTATTTTGTTAATTTGGTCCCTTAATATTTTTTGAATTACAACTTTTCAGCTTTGTTTTTTAGGGTTTGCCTTTTATAGAGTCAATCTTAAACTCATAACCAAAGTCATGAATTTAAAAGGTTACAATGAGTTGATTTTGGTCCCTTCTAGGTCATTTTTTTTAAATTAATTTTTTTTTTAATTTTTTATACAACATTTGATTTATTGGGAGTTTGTCTTCATATTTTGTTTTTCACTTTCTTTTGTATGGAGTTAGTCCAATCATATGTTAGGAGTTTAACAAGTTAATTTATAATTTTTTTAGTTTCAGTTTTATCTTTCAATATTGACTTATTTGATAATTGAATTTCAATATATTATTCAATATTTAAAAATTTGTATTAGTGATATTAAACTTAGTATGGGCTATATTTCATTAAGATATTATTCAATTTAATTTAAAATCTAATTAGATTAGATTTATGATCATTAATTTAAAATTAACATTTTATTCAAGATTTAGTTTAATAATCATTCAATTTAATTTAAAATTTAAATTACATCAAATTTCTAGTCGAGTGGTTACAAGTTAACATTATCAATTGCAAAGGGCAAATAGAGAAATTAATTTATTTAAGCAACAACAACAAGCAAATTAATTTGAAACACTCTTTATTTCATAAGTAAGAGTCCAGTCTAGGACCCAAAACACAAGCTCCCCACTGGGAGAGGAGATTGCAACGTTCCAAAAAGATGAACCAAAACTTGCTAAAAGAAAAAACAAACAAAAAACAAGAAGCACCAGAGCTACTCGAGACACTCAATCCACACATACTAGGTAAGGTAGAAGTGGGTAGGGATAGCATGGATAAAACCCAGTTCAGAGACCAAGAGAGAATGGGAAGGTAGTGGATTTCAACCAGCTACTACCAGTGATGAAGTTGCGAGCAGTAAAAGCTTGAGCCTCAGTTGCATCGGTGATCACCTTGTATCCCTTCCAGGGAACCCTTCCGGCGGTTCCGGCACCAGCCCCACTGTTTTCGTACTCTGCAAAATGTAATGTGTCAAGTGCGAATCTGCCCTTCCACTCACGCCATCCGGCTGGGCTTATCACATCGCTTATGGATGATTGCATGATAACAGTCCTTGAATACTCCTTCCAGGGTCTACCAAGATACGCAGAGAAATTACTCCTGGCATGCTGTAGATCACGAGTAGCTCCGATTCTAGACTTCTGAATTACAATGCCAGTGTTTTGATTGGGATCACTCCTCCCTTGGGCAGTTATTGTGATTGTTTGTCCTGGATTGGGACGGCGAGCATGGATGTCACAATCTTGGAAAACAGCTGCAGAATTGCCGAAAATGAAATCAACCGTGCCTGCTATGTAGCAGTTTGTGAAGAACTGACGGTTTGAGTGGACATAGAGGGTGTTTTGGTAGGCCAGAATGCCACATTTGTAGAACGCTGCAAAGTCGGACTCAACTCGTAGTGCCACGGCTTGGTACTTGGAGGCGCCGGCTGTGTTTTGGAAGGTTATGTCTCTGGCTAGGAATCCTTGACCCACCACGGCTGCAAGGTTCATCAAGATGTCCCATTAAAGTCATGCATAGAAAATAATCAGGAAAAAAAAAAATAAAAAGAAAAATCAATGGACATACCAACAGTGGCAGAATGGTAGGTTGTGCCGCCATCAACCACATTCCTACTTGATGTGATGATAGTTTTTTTCCTTCCATCTCCAAGAAACATGATGTTAGTTTTCTCACTTGGAACTTCCACATTTTCCCTGTAGACACCTGCCTTGATTTTGATAATATACCTCTTAGCGCTGTGCTTAGGTGCAGCAGCAACTGCAGCTGACACTGTCCTATACTTCCCACTGCCATCAGCTGCCACCACCACGTCTGGAGTCAGCAATGATGATTGGAACACCCGTCTGTCCGTTACCGACAACCACTCTGGCCGCCCTTCATCGCTATCGTCCTCCTCCTTGACCTTCCTACTTGTGGTCTTGAGCGTATTGGCAATGGCGGCGTCGGTGTCTTCGATCAACTTCTTGATCAATGCCAACGCATTACTACACATCATTCCAGCATTTTCTTTGCTGGGACCAAGAAAGACATTCCTGAATATCCTCAAATACGATGAATGAGAGAAGCCATCGACACACGAGTCTTCATTTGTTTTACAAGAAGTGACTTGAGTTGTGAGCTCAGCAGCGTATGTTTGATTTTGAAGTTTATTCTTGTTGGGATTGCGTTTGAGCTCTCCCCAAACCTTGTCTAGATCGGCAAGACTGCTGTCGTAATTCTGCCTACAATCCTTGAGAGCAGTCTTTTGTGGGTCTTTAGGATTTTTGGTGGATAGGATCTTATCCGCTTCGATCTTTTTGCTATTTATAGCATCTATAGTTGCGTTTATGTTGCTCAGAATAACTGCCTCGGTATCACCCGATTTCGCGGAATCATCAGGGAAACTGGTAGCTGCTGAGTAGCACAAATCAGGATACCTTGTGGAGTTGCATGAGGCCATCAGCAAGGCATGAGCAGCATCATTTTTGGTGGAGTTTTTGTGAGAATTTACGCCAATGGCAATGGCAATTATAGTGGCAACTAGTAAGAAAGAAGCAAAAATAGCAAGGACAAGCCTCTTGTTTTTCTTGGACATGGAAATGTACTGGACGGCTTGGGTCATCTTTTCTGGTTTTTTGGTGGATAGTGCTGAAGTAGGGTTTATGGACTTCAAGTGATGGTGTGGTGAAAGACTACACCATGAACCAATATATAGAGGAAAAAAGTAAGTAACGTGGGAATGTTTCGATAGTTGTATTAACAAAAATCAATTTTAATATTGAATAAATTGCTCATGTTGCTCAGCCAGAAAAAAGTGAAGGTCTTGGATGAGGATCTATTGTCGTTAGATGAGATATGCCATTAATAAATTATGCTGATAGGATATCACGTGTATTTTCAGACAGACGTGTGCAATACAATGCCATAACTTTTGATCAAGCTCAAATCTTTTCAGGAGAATTTTAAGGCCTAGTTATACAGTGGGGTGAGGCTCAATTGCCCTAGCTCTCCTCCAGAAGATCTCGAATTAGACCTCGAAAATTAGTATCATTCGAGCTATGCTTTTGGATTTTACGTTACTTTCATTTTTCTTCCTCTTGTTAATGTCTCGGTTGTTTAACAATATCTTAGAGAGACAGTATATATCCATCAGCCTTCGTCCTCATAGATAAAACCATAAATTAGGGTTATTTGTGCTCACTCCTACCATGTCAAGCTTTGTTAGGATATTGTGCGCATGGTGTGGTGCTCAGCATCACATGCATGTTTCTCTGTCCTTTTCTGTTCATCTGCAGCTTTGGTGCTTTTCCTTTGAATCCATATCCAGCGTCAACCATAATAAAGAAGCAGAGATGCTAAAGAGAGGAAATGATTATCAAGGCTTTGATAGTGCATGGAAAATCACCTTTGAGTGATCCTGAGGGAATGGGGATACCCAGTGCCCGCCAACGGGATAAAGAGGGTTGAGACTTGAATTAGATAATAAATTCATCTGACTATAAACTATTAACCTAATGATCTTGTCAAAGACTGATTTTGTAATTAAAAATAAAAACCAAATTGCTTAGAATATAATTAATTTTTTTTTTAAAAAAAATCATATTCTTTTAGTTTCTTTTGTCAATAAAACAAAACCAATACAAAAGGCCTTTAAAATACCATCAAAATCAATCAGGAATTCATAAATAAATGATAAATAAATGGTCGATGAATAATAATTTGTGAAGCATCAAACCGAGATAAAAATAAAAAATAAAATAAAACACCATTTTCTTTTAGTTTTTCTCTTTATTAATGTTATTGTTCCGAGTAAGATAAGATTTAAGGAAGAATATATTTAGAACATTATTTATTATCTCACAAAAGGATACATAAATTATTCATCATTGTTACCGCACAAGTCCTTGACTTTTGTGGTCAAAGCTAAATGATAATATATATATATATATATATATATATATATATTTCAAGTTTGCAAATGGTCTGAACATGTTCCTCTTCGATCATACATATTTTTGCACGTTATTAATCATGCTTATGGTAACCATTTGTGTATCACTTAATTCCCCAAGTTTTTGAGAATAAATCCCTCCTTTTGTGTTGTAACAGGTAGGTCCAGTATTTATTTTTATGTTGTAACTGTTTTTTAAAATATTTTTTATTTAAAAATATTAATTTGATGCTTTTTTGGGTGTTTATAGATGATTTTAATTTGTTAATATTAAAAATAAAAAAAAAATAAAAAATCATTATAACTCATTCTCAATTAAAAAATATGTTTAAAAATTATAATGCATCACAATATCAAATTATTTGATCAAATTAGTAAATTAATTTGTTCACTTTTCTTCATTTTTTTGTTCCTTTTCAAATATCTCACTCAAGGCTAACGTGAATTTGGTTTCTCTATCTCTTCTATCCTTTTTTCGTTCTTACTTTCTTATCTGGTTTTTAATTTTTTAATTCACTACTTTACTTTATTCTTTTCTTCCTCCATGCATTAAATCACAGATACTGCATGCAGCAAGGAAGCTTTTAGGCATGCACCTTATTCAACGTGGAACATGTTTTAATAAATTATGTTATAAAGTCTAATACTATTGTTGGTAGCACATATTCTTAATTAATTGTTGGCTTTTTTTATCTATTAACCTAAAATTAGATGTTCTAATTGCTAGCCTTTTCTCATTAATTACATGAAGAGAAATCTAATATTTTAATATTCTGCCTCATCATTGATGACAACAATATAATTTAAAAAGAATTTTCAATTTTTTTTCATAACAATGAACAAGAATTATTTCTCTCTTTTTTCTTCTTCTTTGTTTTATGAATGGAAGATATATAGTGACTTCATTAACATAAAACAAAAATATAAACAAATTGGTTAGATAATTAATCTAATCTTAGAATATCTATGAAAAAAAATGTGAACAAATTACATAGGCAACATCAACTATTTCATAATAAATAAGGTACTGAGATGCTAAAGAGGAAAGATGATAAAGAGGATTGCATGCATATGGAAAATTATGTTGAGTGCTCAAAGAGGAAATGGGGATACCTTATAAGTGTCAATGGGGGTACTAAAGAGGATGAAAATCACGTGGAGTTTATACAAAAAATTAACAAATTGATTTAAATTTGAAGTTGAATTAGATAAGAAAATCACTCCACTATACATTATTAATCTAACTAATCTAATTAAATAATTATTTTGTTAAAAAAAATTGTTTAGAGTAAAACTAATTTGAAAGCTCGTGTTACATTATTGACGAGATATTTTTTTTTTATTGAGCAAATGTAATCTTAATTATTATTTTATTGAATATATGCTTAATGTTAATGTTGATATGACTTATAGGAAAAATAAAAGTAAAAACAGAATTTTCATAACTAATATAGCTCTAATTGTTGAAAAGTAGCATTAGATAATAAATAAATAGCATACTCGTATGGCCTGTGTGCATATGTTGAACCAAATAAAAGCATTGTCTTCCTCTCTGTTTTTTTTTCTTTTTTTTTCTTGAAATCAAATTTCAATTCTCGATAATAATAATAAATATTAAAAAATTTATGACAAGAAAAAAAATATAAGAATGTATACGACTTGATAGATTATTAGGGCATATAAATAGATCCTTTTTTTAAAATTACTATCCAATTAACTTCTAAATCCTAATTTTCAACATCATATTAATTAAGGTTTAATTTACTTGGTCATTAAGGTTTTGTTTACTTAGTTTGGTTTCATTATTTATTGTTAACCTTTCTATTAAGTGAAATTAAGGATTTTGAATAATTAAAGATTGTGATTTGTTTTTATAATTATTTCATTATATACTTACACCTTTTGATAATAAGCGCATATCCAATCAATAAAGGTTTTTTAATTTTTTTTCATAGTATGTATTATAGTTGACGACCCTTCTATATTAAAATTCTCTAACTATTTTGTTTTATCAATAGACAACATTATTGTTCATTGTTGCTTATAGAGTATATATTCTTTTTAATAGTTATTTATAATAACAAATCTCTACTACATCGCTTACGTGGGTGACTGGATACATGGCTTATGTGGGTTAATATTGTTTTGTTGAATTAATCAATTAATAAATTAATATAGGGATAGGAGTTGCTGAAAGCATTCCTAATCTTCAGCTCCACTACTAGAGTCCCTGTTATTTTGGATTATCGTTGTAATATGGTGGCTCATGTTTTCTATATTGAAGTTTAGGCAAATAATAACAAATACTCTCCAAAACCTCTGTTCTTCTTCTTTCCTTATCTTCCCCAAATTCTTTTCTTATTAGTGGTATCAAAGGCATTCCGATTCATGGATACACGCAGTAAAAATCATGTGAAGTTTCATGTTGAGGTCAATGAAGCCCTTACTCGACATGACACCAACTTCAATGAATTGAATCACAATTTAAGTTGAGACAGTGATGCCCTACAGGGAGTCATGACCGAGTTGCAGGCAATGAGAATTGCCCAATCCAATCTCACACTTGACAGGAAAGTCAATCCGTTTTCAATTGGAGATAATTCCCATGATTGGCCTTCCACTTCAAACGCTAATAATTTTGACTGGCATCACACCAACTTCAAGTTGAATTTTCCAACCTATGCTGGTAAGGATAAGGACCCAATAGGATGGATTTTCAAAGTAGAGCAATACTTCAAATTTCAAAATATTGACACTCTATAACGGGTTCAATTCGCATCATTTCATTTATCAAATGTAGTGCTTTAATGGCATTGGTGGTATACCAAAAACAGGGGTCGGTTATGCTGGAATGAGTTTGTTAAAGCTCGTCTCCATCATTTTGGTCTAACAGATTATGAGGATCTATTAGAAGCATTGTTGCGACTCAAGTAAACCACAACTGTTAATATGTACCAAGAGGCATTCGAGAAATTATCCTATAAGATGGATGATATCCTAGAAAAATTTTTAGTGGGTTGTTTTATTGCAGGGCTGAAGGATGAAATTCATTTGGATGTATATGTTAAGCAACCAAAAACTCCTTTTGAATCAATTAGTATGGCTCATCTAATAGAAGAACGCAACCAGTTTCAAAAGAAAACAAGTAATCATTGTAGGCCAGCAACACCTCTATTTCATCTAAGATGGCAACAAAATTCCATAGTGGGACTTCTTGGTCCTTCCCCTTCTCAGTGGACATCTCAGACAACAGGTACTTTCAGTGGACCTGTCCTGCGACTTACAGGACAGGAGGGAAGGGAGAAGCATGAAAAAAAAAGTGTGCTTCTATTGTGATGAAAGGTATGTACTAGGGCATCGTTATTTAAGGCCACAACTATTTATGATGGTAGATGTGCATCCGAATGGGGAAGAAGATGATGTGAACATGGATATTGAGCCATCTAAGGAAGCAATACTAAAAATATCATTCCACGTCTTGGCTAGTACAGCGCACCCACAAACCTTTTGTGTTATTGGAAGGGTAGGAAACAGAGATTTGACTGTGCTCATTTATAGGGGAAGCAACTATAATTTTGTTGATTAGTTCGTGATTACCAAGTTAGGACTATAAGTGGTTCGTGGCAAGACATTCAAGGTAACAGTCGGCAATAAAAAAGTTATTAAATGCACCGGACGTTGTTTGGGGCTCTTTCTATCAATTCAAAGGATCATAATGCGAGCTACTTTTTTTTTGTTATTCCAGTGGCTATCTGTCAAGCAGTTTTAGAAGTACAATTGTTAGAGACTTTAGATCCAAACAAAACTAATTACAAGAAGCTCAGTATGTCTTTCACACAAGCAGGCCAAATTCATATATTGAAAGGGATGACCAGTTTAAAGCTCACTCCTTTAAGTGAAAAAGAATTGCTACACTTATCAAGTATGGGCTTTTTTTCATATGATTTAAGACCGACAACCAATTTAAGACTCTAAATTGCCACCAGACCTCAATCAAATTCTATCAGAATTTGCACATATATTTGAAGAACCTACCGAATTGCCACCTACATACAGCTACGACCATCGAATTTTGCTTTTACCAAACCAACCTCCAGTTAACACAAGACCTTAGAGGTACCCCTATTACTAAAAAAATGAGATCAAAAAACTGGTAAAAGAATTCCTTTAATCTGGAATTATTTGCCCCAGTCGAAGTCCTTTTTCATCACCAATATTGTTAATAAAAAAATCAGATAGGTCTTAGTGCTTTTGTATTGACTACCGGGCACTCAATGAGATTACAGTTAAGGATAAATTTCCAATACCAGTCATTAATAAGCTGCTTGATGACTTACATGGCACAATAGTTTTTTCAAAACTGGACTTGTGCTCTAGTTACCACCAGATTAGGGTCCATCATGATGATATTCCAAAAACTACTTTTCAAACTCATGACGATCACTATGATTTTTTGGTGATGTCATTTAGATTGACAAACACTCCACCATCCTTTTAAAGTCTCATGAATGATATTTTTCAGCCATATTTATAAAGGTTTATTCTAGTTTTTTTAATAATATTTTAGTGTATAATAGGTATTGGGAGGATCATTTATTACACTTAAAACAAGTGCTTAAAATTCTTTTTGAAAATCAGTTGTATGTCAAACACTTAAAGTGTTAATTTGGGGTGCTATTAGTGGGGTATTTGGGCCACCTCATTTCTTTTGAGGGTGTGGTAGTAGACCCAGCAAAGATACAATCTGTTCAAAATTAGCTCGTGCTAACGTCCCTTAAAAGTGTTCGCGATTTCCTTAGATTAGCAGAGTATTATCGCAAGTTTGTGAGGGGATTTGGAATAGTAGTTGCACCATTAATAAAACTTCTTACCAAAGATGGGTTCTGCTAGTCTGAAGATTCTCTATTGGCTTTTAACAAATCAAAGCAAGCTCATTTTACCTCCTGTATTGTAACAACCTAATTTTTCATAACAGTTCATAGTAGAATGTGATGCTTATGGAAATCGTTTAGATGCAATCTTGTCTCAAAACAACCAACCAATGGCTTATTATAGTGAAGCCTTAAAGGGCAAATCTATATTACTGTCCACCTACGAAAAAGAGATGTTGGATGTGGTGAAGGCAGTGCGAAAATGGCAACCCTACCTTTTGTACAAGTCATTTGTGATTAAAACCGACCATCAAAGTCTTCATTATTTATTAGAGCAAAGATTCATAATGCCTTCACAAGCTCGGTGGCTTCCAAAAATAATGGGATTTGATTACATTATCCAATACCGCAATGAAAAAGAGAACTAAGGAGTTAATTCTCTCTCATGTTACAGTGATCTTATTACATGCTTTGTCATTGCCAATTGCTGATTGGTGGAAAACTTTACATCAAGAGGTACTCCAATAGCCTTATTATAACACTTTGCTTACTAATCAGTCCTTAAACTGTGTTCAATAGGATGGTATATGGATGTAAAATAAACGAGTTCACTTGAGTCCCTCTTCATTAATGTTGCCCACCGTTTTGACCGATGCCACTCTTTTTCTTCAGGTGGTCATTTTAGATACCTGAAGACTCTTACACATATTTCAGCAAGCTTTGTTTGGCCTGGCATCCACACCTTTATTAAAAGTTTTATTCGGGATTGTAAAGTGTGTCAATGTTGCAAGCATAAAACCATTTTAGAACCCCTTCCTATTCTGTAGCGAATTTGGATAGATATATCCATGGATTTTGTTGAAGGATTACCGTTGTCGTATGGTTACAATGTGATTATGGTTGTGGTGGATCAACTCTCAAAGTATGCACATTTTGTTCCACTAAAACACCCATACATAGTTGTATTAATATCCAAATGTTTTCTCAATAATATGGTGAGATTACATGGGATGCCTCTTTCAATTGTTATCATGATAAAATCTTCATTACTACTTTTTAGAAGTCTTTATTCAAATTACACGGCATAATATTATGTTACAATTCTAGTTATCACCCCTAATTTGATGGCCAAACTAAGGTGGTAAATCGGACTCTTAAGCAGTATTTATGTTGCTTCTTATGACCAACTAAAAGGTTGGATGGAATGGCTTGCTTGGGCAGAATATGGGTACAATATAGTAATTCATTTAACGACTAAAATGTCTCTATTTGAACAAGTTTGTGGGGTTCATCCTTGATTAGTGCTTAAAAATGCATTTTTATCAAGGTTTTATATCATCATTTTGCACTTGAAGTATCAATAACTCCTTAATTAAAGCATGTTTTATAATAACATATCTAATAATATAAGATACCTTTAATTTATTATAAATATTTATTTTAAATATAGGTTTATCACATAAATAAAAGAATTGATTGATGAATTTAAGAACTGAAATTGAAAGCACAAAGAGATTATCAAACTTTGAAAATAGATGTTGGTGCAATCCAAACCGGAATACTGTTCGGTAATTGGGTTATATCTAGAGCTGTAGATCTTGAATTTATGTCTAATTTATATGGATGGAAAGGTAAGACATAGGCCTACAACTTTTATATGGAGCCCAAGATTTAAAAAGGTCATTTTCAAGTCCAAATTATAGCAACAACAAAAAAGTCTGAATATATCTTACACCCCGTGCACTGTTTAGTTTGGCCCATATCTATAGTTCTAGAAGTTCAAATTACCTGTATTTTTTTTCTTGGAAAGATAAGATAATTTTCTATAACTTTCATGTAAGTGGTTCCAGTTCTAACGTTATCAATGATGTTTTGGGTAAACAAGAGAAGATAAGGATTATCACTAAGTTAAGAGTTGGGCACTCACTCATCAATTAGTCATCAAATCAATAGTTCCTAATTTTGGCCTATAAAAGGTGGCATTTGTCATGCATTTAGGCATCTTTGTTTCTAGATCAAGATCATGCTCTTACTTTCTCTCTTTGTATTTTTGTAATGCTTAAGTTTTGTTTTCATTAATATCAAGTTTATGCCTTTCAATTCCTTTCCTTTACTTAGTTAACTTTTATCTTATTTATGTTCTTATTTTATATGCTTATTTTTCTTTTTTTTCAATATGTTTAGCTAAGTTTATTATGTCAAGGTGAAAAGGTTATATCAAGGTGAAAAGGTTATATTAATGGTGTAAGAATAAGTATAGTGTAAACTTAATATGGACTTTAATGTTTGATACTAATATGTTTTGTATTTGTTATCTTGTTCACTTTTTAATACTTTACTTGTTAAATGACTAATTTAGATTTATGTTGTATAACACTTGGTACAACAAATGCTTGACACTCTCATGGCCCATATTGTATGGTATAGCCGACACCTGAGCTAGAAAAGGAACTTAATTTTTTGTTAATATAAAGTTACAATTATGAATGCCTGACAAGATTTACAAGTATTAGTATTAATCGAATAAGATAACTAATGTAATCATGTTAACAATTTATAAACTGATTGGAACCTTTTTTGTGTGTGGTTTCCAATTGAATAATAAGAGTTTATACTATACTTGTTTGACATACCATTAGTGGATCTTCTAACCTTGACATTTATTGTTATTATTGTTTAATCCTTACATTAGTCTTCCATCTAAAAGTTATCATTAATTTTTTTTAATTATTATTGTTACTATTGTTGTTGTATTATTATTGTCTATAATTTATATCATTAACCTTTTTGTGGTTCGACCTTGATCTTACCGAGTTATTTATTACTTCGACACTATTGTACTTGGAAGAAAACATTAATTTTTTAATCGTATCAATCCTCTATCTATAACTTCTTACATTCCAGGCATAACCAAAATTCAGGTTGTGGACAAATTGCTACACACAAGAGAAGTAATACTTTATGATCTACAGTGAAATCTGTTAAAGGCACAAGTTTGCATGAAATCTCACGCAGACTTGCATTGCCACGAGATCACCTTCGAAGTTGGTGATTATGTGTTTCTTAAGTTATAACCTTACTACCAAAAATCAGTGGCTTTTTAAAGTTCTTTGAAATTATCACCAAGGTTTTTTGGGTCATTCAAGGTTCTAGCTTGAATTGGGACAGTTGCAAACAAATTAGATCTTTCTATTGTGATAACTCTTCCTCCTGTCTCAACGGATGAAGTCTTGTTACCAGAACCTAAATTAATTTTAGACCATTAGATTATCCAAAAAGGAAAATATCGTCCGAAAATGAAAGTCTTGGTATAGTGGAAAAAGGCTCTGCTTGAAAATACTTCGTGGGAAAACTTATGGCATTTCACTAAAACTTATCCACAATTTAACCTTACGGATAAGGAACTTCTTAAAAGGATGGATTGATAAGAAATCCTACTAGATGGCTTATATAGGTGACTAGGTACATGGCTTATGTGGACTACTAATATTTTGTTGAATTAGTCAATTAATAAATTAATATGGGGTTTGGAGTTGTTAAAAACATTCCTAATCTCCAACTCCACTACTGCAGTCCCTTTTATTTTGGATTATCGTTGTAATGTGGTGACCTATTTAGGTTCACATTTTCTGTATTGAAGTTTAGGAAAATAATAACAAATGCTCTCTAAAACCTTTGTTCTTCTTCTTTCTTTATCTTTCCCAAATTCTTTTATTATCAATTTACCTTTTTTTTATTAACCTTTTTAATTTTTTTTCATTTTCTTTTTATCATCATCATCATAGATCCCATACAACAAAATCATATTACTATCAACTTATATTCCATACATGCTTTCTAAAACGTTGACTATAATCACACATTGTATGGATGAAGTGTTTAACTTTTATCAAATAGAAAATTAGATTTTGGTTTGTTAATTGAAGCACAATAAAAGATAAAACGGCAAGGAACAATGAAAATAAGGAAGATGGATCGAAGAAGCTTATCAGTTTGCTAAAACTAATGCAAATGTTGTCAATCTTAATACTTTATGTTTCATGTTCCATTCTAGGGATAGCAATAAGCTCTCTCATCATCAATTGACAAGCATAAATATTTTCACTAACCACATTAAATTATCATCATGTTATAATTACACGATTGTAAAACTTAATGATTAGGTGTTATGTCTATGAATATGAATATATATATATATATATATATATATATATATATATATATATATATATATGAAAAATATTTTAGGCAAAACAGTTTGTCTCATGGCATCAACTATTCTAGATTGCCTCTTCGGTGTAATACAAAGAGGATTATCCCTTTGACAGAGTCCCTAAAATGGCTTTCATGTTTTTTACTAGAGGGTCATTGCCTATTCTACTATTGTGGGAGAGGTTTTTTAGGGATCATGAGAAACTTTACTTTATTTATGTCCATGCCCATCTAAAGCACATGATCAAGGCATCTAAGACTCTTCTTTCATGAAAGGCAAATTCAGAGTAAGGTATCTATGTGTAATGACAATATCCATCTTGGGTTATAATTAAAAGTCTCTATGAGCTTTGTAACATTACAGTTTTTCCTTTGTTAGGAGGTGAGATGGGGATACATGTCAACAATTGATGCTGAGAAGTGTCTTCTAGCTAACGCCCTTTTAGACTTCTCAAATGAGTGGTTTCTTTTTCTTTTAGAGAGCTGTATCCCACCCTATAAGTTTCATCATCACATATACATATCTCATGAGATCAAAGCACAACTTTATGGAGTCCTTTATAAGCTTTCTAGTGATGGATGTGGTTCCTACTTCCACCAAATGCTTCTTAAGATTCAGCTTCATCAATAGAGAAAAGGTTCTCAATGGCTTGCACTCCAAAGGGACCTAACTATTTATATAGTCTCTGAAACCAAGTACCATGTTTTGTTTAAGAAACATTGTTTTTCCCTAACAATACAAAAAGTTTGATAAACTCTACAAAGTTAGAGGCATGCATTTGCAAGCAAAATAGCTCTAAAGACTTAAAAAAAAAAGTTTTTTAAAGGCATGTATTTGCAAGCAAAATAGCTCTAAAGGCTTAAACAAAAAGCTTATTAAACATCCATCACATATATTGGTGATTTGAGGAGGAGTCATCTTAGAGAGAAAAGGGATGATACATTATAAGAAAGAGTCAAACAAGGAAAATCAGATTCTAGTGTAATTATGCCTATTGTAAAGTTTTATGATAAAAATTATAATTCTCAATCCGATTATTGGATTGGGTTAAAAATATACCTAGAGTTTTCTAGAATTGTTTTCTATTTATGAGAAAATTTTTAGATCAAATGAAGTTTGGAATAGTGTTACGATATTAGTCAAAATAAGCTGAATGAGTTTTTTTTATTTACTTTCTTTTGATTTGTGAACTTTTTATTTTGCAAATATTATTTTCTATAAGAATGTGATAGTTTGTTTAGAGAATTTCCTAATTCTACAAGGATTTTTAATGGGCTACAAAGTTGGTGGTATTTAATGATAGATTGGTTAGCTTATTTTGGGGAGTTTTTTAATCCTACAAGAAAGGTGAAGGACAATAACTAGTTTTCTTTTAAATATAAGACTGCAATTAAAATTCTCTTTTATCTAAAAAACTACTTGGGTGACAACTTCTCCTTTAATTCCTATGATTATTGGGCAGCATTGTAGGCTATAAATAAGCCTTGTATCAAAACTATAATATTTTCTTTTTTTCTTCTCTTCTCACTACAGCATAAGAATCAAACCTATAAACTTTATTTCTTTTACATCAGCTACAGTCCAAGACTTGTTTAGGCTTAATTAATACTTTGTTTTTAACTAGGATCCAATACTTGTTAAATTTTATTTTTAATTTCACCCTTTAGAATTTAATTTCAAATTATTTTTGTATAGAATTTAATTCTCATTCTTATTGTTACAATTTATTTTGTTTTGGATTCTTTTTGTATTTTGTTAATTTGATTCCTTAATATTTTTTTGAATTACAACTTTTCTGCTTTGTTTTTTAGGGTTTGCCTTTTATAGAGTCGATCTTAGACTCATAACCAAAGTCATGAATTTAAAAGGTTACAATGAGTTGATTTTGATTCCTTCTAGGTCATTTTTTTAAAATTGATTTTTTTTTAATTTTTTATACAACATTTGATTTATTGGAGTTTGTCTTCATATTTTGTTTTCACTTTCTTTTGTATGGAGTTATTCCAATCATATCCTAGGAGTTTAACAAGTTAATTTATAATTTTTTTTGTTGCTTTTTATATTTTTATTTTTTTAGTTTCAATTTTATCTTTCAATATTAACTTCTTTGATAATTGAATTTCAATATATTATTCAATATTTAAAAAATTGTATTAGTGATATTAAATTTAGTATGGGCTATATTTCATTAAGATGTTATTCAATTTAATTTAAAATCTAATTAGATTAGATTTATGATCATTAATTTAAAATTAACATTTTATTCAAGATTTAGTTTAATAATCATTCAATTTAATTTAAAATTTAAATTACATCAAATTTCTAGTCGAGTGGTTACACGTTAACATTATCAATTGCAAAGGGCAAATAGAGAAATTAATTTATTTAAGCAACAACAAGAAGCAAATTAATTTGAAACACTCTTTATTTCATAAGTAAGAGTCCAGTCTAGGACCCAAAACACAAGCTCCCCACTGGGAGAGGAGATTGCAACGTTCCAAAAAGATGAACCAAAACTTGCTAAAAGAAAAAACAAACAAAAAACAAGAAGCACCAGAGCTACTCGAGACACTAAATCCACACATACTAGGTAAGGTAGAAGTGGGTAGGGATAGCATGGATAAAACCCAGTTCAGAGACCAAGAGAGAATGGGAAGGTAGTGGATTTCAACCAGCTACTACCAGTGATGAAGTTGCGAGCAGTAAAAGCTTGAGCCTCAGTTGCATCGGTGATCACCTTGTATCCCTTCCAGGGAACCCTTCCGGCGGTTCCGGCACCAGCCCCACTGTTTTCGTACTCTGCAAAATGTAATGTGTCAAGTGCGAATCTGCCCTTCCACTCACGCCATCCGGCTGGGCTTATCACATCGCTTATGGATGATTGCATGATAACAGTCCTTGAATACTCCTTCCAGGGTCTACCAAGATACGCAGAGAAATTACTCCTGGCATGCTGTAGATCACGAGTAGCGCCGATTCTAGACTTCTGAATTACAATGCCAGTGTTTTGATTGGGATCACTCCTCCCTTGGGCAGTTATTGTGATTGTTTGTCCTGGATTGGGACGGCGAGCATGGATGTCACAATCTTGGAAAACAGCTGCAGAATTGCCGAAAATGAAATCAACCGTGCCTGCTATGTAGCAGTTTGTGAAGAACTGACGGTTTGAGTGGACATAGAGGGTGTTTTGGTAGGCCAGAATGCCACATTTGTAGAACGCTGCAAAGTCGGACTCAACTCGTAGTGCCACGGCTTGGTACTTGGAGGCGCCGGCTGTGTTTTGGAAGGTTATGTCTCTGGCTAGGAATCCTTGACCCACCACGGCTGCAAGGTTCATCAAGATGTCCCATTAAAGTCATGCATAGAAAATAATCAGGAAAAAAAAAATTAAAAAGAAAAATCAATGGACATACCAACAGTGGCAGAATGGTAGGTTGTGCCGCCATCAACCACATTCCTACTTGATGTGATGATAGTTTTTTTCCTTCCATCTCCAAGAAACATGATGTTAGTTTTCTCACTTGGAACTTCCACATTTTCCCTGTAGACACCTGCCTTGATTTTGATAATATACCTCTTAGCGCTGTGCTTAGGTGCAGCAGCAACTGCAGCTGACACTGTCCTATACTTCCCACTGCCATCAGCTGCCACCACCACGTCTGGAGTCAGCAATGATGAGTGGAACACCCGTCTGTCCGTTACCGACAACCACTCTGGCCACCCTTCCTCGTTATCGTCCTCCTCCTTGAGCTTCCTACTTGTGGTCTTGAGACTATTGGCAGCGGCTTTAGTTTCTTCGATCAACTTCTTGATCAATGCCAACGTATTACTACACATCTTTCCAGCATCATCTTTACTGGGACCACGAAAGATATCCCTTACTTGCCTAGAAAGCCATGAATGAGAGAAGCCATCGACACACGAGTCTTCATTTGATTTACAAGAACTCACTTGAGTTGTGAGCTGATCAGCGAATGATTGTTGTTGAAGAAGTTGATTGTTGGGGTTGCGGTTGAGCCCTCCCCAGACCTTGTCTAGATCGGCAAGACTTTGGTCGTAATTCTGCCTACAATCCTCGAGAGCAGTCTTTTGTTGTTGTGTAAGTTTTTTGGTGGATAGGATCTTATCCGCTTCGATCTTTTTGCTATTTATAGCATCTATAGTTGCGTTTATGTTGTTCAGAATAACTGCCTCGGTATCACCCGATTTCGCGGAATCATCAGGGAAACTGGTAGCTGCTGAGTAGCACAAATCAGGATACCTTGTGGAGTTGCATGAGGCCATCAGCAAGGCATGAGCAGCATCATTTTTGGTGGAGTTTTTGTGAGAATTTACGCCAATGGCAATGGCAATTATAGTGGCAACTAGTAGGAAAGAAGCAAAGATAGCAAGGACAAGCCTCTTGTTTTTCTTGGACATGGAAATGTACTGGACGGCTTGGGTCATCTTTTCTGGTTTTTTGGTGGATAGTACTGAAGTAGGGTTTATGGACTTCAAGTGATGGTGTGGTGAAAGACTACACCATGAACCAATATATAGAGGAAAAAAGTAAGTAACGTGGGAATATTTCGCTTGTTATATTAATAAAAATCAATTTTGATAGTGAATAAATCGCTTCTACACTCATATTGAATAGCTGGGAAAAAAAGTAAAGGTTTTGAGAATTTAAACTGGAACCTATCATAGTTAGATGAGATTTTCTATGAACGAATTACGCAAATGCCATAACTTTTGATCGAGCACAAATATTTTTAAAGGAATCTCAAGGTATAATTCTATAATGAAGTAAAAAGCTCAATTCTACCCTGTCTCCAGAAGACCCCAAATCAGACCTCGAAAATACCATTCGAGCTAGTATTTGAACTGGGATCTATCGTAGTTAGGTGGGATATGCCATCAATAAATTATATAGATAGCATAGCACATGTATTTTCAAATCAGTGAAACAAAACAAAGTCCAAACATGAAGCTTGGTCATGTCAGATCAATAACTTGGCAATTCAATATAATAACTTTTAATATCACTGTAGGATTAAACTCAAATATTTTAAAGAAAATCGCAAGGTCTAGTTCTGTACTGGAGTGAAGCTCAATTGTGCTAACCCTCCTCCGGAAGACCTCAAATTAGACCCTAAAGGTACCATTCGAGCTAGTCTTTTTTTATTATTATTTTTTTGGGTTTTATTACCTTGTTACTTTTCCTTTATATCTGGGGGTTTTGATTCTTCTTCCTTGTTAAAGATGGGTTCCTGATGTAAAACATTTTAGAGAGACAGAACATAGCAGCCTTTGTCCTCATAAATAAGACAATAAATTAGGATTATTTGTGTTCTACTCCTACCATTTCAAGCTTTGTGATTTAAGTAAAATAACGTATATAGTTTTGTAATTAATTGCTGTGGTTCTCAGCAGCACCTGCATTTCTTCTTTTCATTTGCAGCTTCAGTGCTTTCCCTATGAATCCATATGATCCAGCGTCAACCATAATAAAGGAGCAGAGATGCTAAAGAGGAAATGATTATCAAGTTTTTGAGAAGATAAAGAGGATAGTGTACGGAAAATAATAATAATAATAAAAAGAATAATATATTTTCAAGTTTGCAAATGGTCTGAACATGTTCCTCTTCGATCATACACATTTTTGCACGTTATTAATCATGCTTATGCTTATGGTAAGTGTTTGTGTATCACTTAATTCTCCAAGTTTTTGAGAATAAATCCCTCCTTTTGTGTTGTAACTGTGTTGTAACAGGTAGGTCCAGTATTTATTTTTATGTTGTAACTATTTTTTAAAATATTTTTTATTTAAAAAAAATATTAATTTGATGTTTTTTTATGTGTTTATAGATGATTTTAATTTGTTAATATTAAAAATAAAAAAATTATTATAATTCATTTTCAATTAAAAAATATGTTTAAAAATTATTATGCATCACAATATCAAATTATTTGATCAAATTAGTAAATTAATTTGTTCACTTTTCTTCATTTTTTTGTTCCTTTTCAAATATCTCACTCAAGGCTAACGTGAATTTGGTTTCTCTATCTTTCCTATCCTTTTTTCTGTCTTCACTTTCTTATCTGGTTTTTAATTTTTTAATTCACTACTTTACTTTATTCTTTTCTTCCTCCATTAAATTACAGATACTGCAGGAAGGAAGCTTTTAGGCATGCACCCTATTCAACCTGGAACATGTTTTAATAAATTATGTTATAAAGTCTAATACTGTTGTTGGTAGCACATATTCTTAATTAATTGTTTCGATCAATTGGCTTTTTTTAATCTATTAACCTAAAATTAGAGGTTTTAATTCCTAGTTAAGGTTCTAATTGCTAGCTTTTACTCATTAATTACATGAAGAGAAACCTAATATTTTAATATTTTGCCTCATCAACAATATAATTTAAAAAGAATTCTCAAATTTAATTATTTTTTTCATAAAAATGAACAAGAAGATAAACAAATTGCTTATGTAATTAATCTGAAAGAAAATGTGAACAAATTGTATAGGCAGCATCAACCATACTAAAGAAGGTGAGATGCTAAAGAGGAAAGATGACAAAGAGGACTGCATGCATATGGAAAATTATGTTGAGTGCTCAGGAGGAAATGGGGATACCTTATAAGTGTCAATGGGGTACTAAAAAGAATGAAAATCACGTGGAGTTTATAGAAAAAATTAACAAATTAATTTAGATTTAAAGTTGAATTAGATAAGAAAATCACTCCACTGCACATTATCAATCTAAATAATCTAATCAAAAAATTACTTTATTAAAACAAATATTATTTAGAATAAGATTAGTTCGAAGACTCGTGTTACATTACGGACGAGACATTATTATTTTTATTTAAAAAATATAATTTTAATCATTATTTTATTAGATATATGCTCAATGTTAATTTTGATATGAGTTACAGGTAAAATAAAATTAAAAACTAATATAGCTCTAATTGTTGAAAAGTGGCATTAAATAATAAATAAATTACATAGCAGGAAACAAAAAATATAGCATCCTCAATATGGCTTGTATGCACATGTTAAACCAAATAAAAGCGTTGTTTTTTTTTTAATTGTTCTTGAAATCAAATTTTAATTCACTACAATAATAATAAATATTAAAAAAACTATAAAAAAAAAATCTAAAAATATATACAGCTTGATGGATAAGTGAGGCATATAAATATATAGATCCTATTTTAAAATCACTATCCAATTAACTTCTAAACCCTTATTTTGAACATCATATTAATTGAAGTTTTATTTACTTTGTTTGGTTTCATTATTTATTGTTAAGGATTTTGAATAATTTAAGATTGTGATTTGTTTTCATAGTTGTAGCGTTAATTCTTTTTAATATTTGTTTAATTTTTTTATTAGCCCTTTTTAATTTTTCCATTTTCTTTTATATTACTATCAACCTATATTCCACCAATCAAGTGCTTTAAACCCTAATCTTATAATATATTAGTTCTTTTTTATCTTTGTAATCATAATTTGTAGATTTGTTTTTTGACATTCCTTTTTGTTTATGATCAACTTCATATTATGTTTTTAAATTAGAAACCCAAATAAGATTTGACTTTTTTCATGGCATACAAAGAGTTAGATATTGTTTCGACTATTGAAGTTATATCTCAAAATAATTTCTAAATATAAATATTATAATGTAATATTTTCTTCAAAATCCCCATGAGTCCAAGGGGCATATTGAAAAGATAAATCAAAATAATATATTTTAAACTAAAATCAAATTAACACAATCACTAATTATAAAAAAAAAATAAAGCATGGCACCAAAAAGGGTTTTGAATAATTAAATATTGTAATTTGTTTTCATAATTGCTTGATTGTATTTCCATACATGCTTTCTAAAACGTTGATTGTAATCATACATTGCAGGGATGTAGTGTTTAACTTTTATCAAATAGAAAATTGGATTTTAGTTTGTTAATTGAAGATAAAATGGTAAGGAACAATGGAAACAAGGAAGCGGAGCAAAGAATTAAGCTTATAGGTTTGCTAAAACTAGCGCAAAATGGTCAATCTTAGTTGTCTATGTTTCATGTTCGATTCTAAAGATAGCAACAGGTTCTCTCATCATCAGTTCACAAGGATAAATATTTTCACAAACCACACTAAATCATCATTTCATAATTGCATGATTATAAAACCTAGTGATCAGGGTGTTATGTCTTTGAATATGGAGATATTTTTCAGGCAAAGTTATCCCTTTAATAGAGTCCCTGAAATGGCTTTCATGTTTTAGACTAGAAGGCCATTGCCTATCTTTAGGGGTCATGACTTTACTTTATTTATGTCCATGTCCATCCAAAATACAGGATCAAGGTATCTAAAGACTCTCCCTTCCATGAAGGGTAGATCTAAAGCAAGGTGTGTGTATGTGTAATGACAATATCCATCTTTGGTTATAACTAAATATCTCTATGAGCTTTTTAACTTTAGTTTTTTCCTTTGTTAGGAGGTGAAATTGGGATACATGTGAGTAATTGATACTGAGAAACGTCCTTCTAGACTTCTCAAATGAGTTCTTTTAGAGAGCTGCATCCCAGTCTACAAGTTCACTATCACACACACACACATATATATATATATATAAATCATAGCTTTGTGGTGTCCTTTAATGAGCTTTGCAGTGATGACGTGGACGCCACTTCCACCAAATGCTTCCCAAGATTCAGCTCCATCATGTTATGTGTGGACACAATATGGTTGGTGGCAGCCATGCTTGACATGGTAAGAGTCAAATGGTGGGTGCCTAACCAAAAAAAATGTTACCCACCATTGTTGACCAAAGAAAGAAGATTGTCTCCCACATCAGCTATAAATAGAGAGTGTCATTGATAGCTGATCACCACAAAATAGAGAGAAACATAGAGAGAGCTTAGAGTGAGAGTTGAGTTGAGTAGAGAAGTTTTTCTCTTCTTCCTTGTTTTGTTGTTTGTATTGCTTTTGAGCTTGATTAATATAAACCAGTAGCTCCATGGAGTAGGCAAGTTGCCGAACCACGTAAATTGATGTGTGTTTGAATGCCTGAATGTCCTAACAATTGGTATCAGAGCTTGTTCTAGAAAAAAAGGGTGTTTGATCCAAACTCAAAAATCAAAGTTCTCAAAACGTGTTTTTGAACATACCATCGTAAGAGGACGATGAGAGGAATCCATTAGTGAAAACCCGGTGAAAAACCGACCTCCTGCATGCCCGCACGTGCCACCACCAACATTGCCCACGCGCTTTCCTCGTCTGTTTCCTGCAATCTGAGCCGGGTTGACCCGACATGTCAGCAACCACACAAGCAATTCTCATAGCCAGCATCCACGTCACTTGCTGCATCAGCTGCCACGTCAGAATTGTGGGGTCTACATATCTTACGTGGCAGACACGTCAGCATTCTGGGTTTTGATCCGGTGTGGAAGAAACTATCTATATAGGAAGAAACTTCATCTTCCTCTGTTGGAGAGCAAACCAGAAAATATGTTAGAAGAAGATTGGCAAATTCTTGATAGACAAGTTTTGGGAATTATCCGGCTATCCTTGTCTAGAAGAGTTGCTCTGTTGGGGAGCAAGATTGATGGAAGCCTTGTCTGGGATGTATGAGAAGCCATCAGCAAATAACAAAGTGCACTTGATGAAGAAGCTGTCCAACCTGAAGATGACAGAAAGCACCTCTCTTACACAACATCTCAATAATTTCAACACCATCACAAATCAATTATCATCTGTTGAGATTGAGTTTGATGATGAGATTCGAGCACTTATTTTGGTAGCTTCACTTCCAAGTAGTTGGGAAGGTATGAGAACAGCCGTAAGCAACTCAGCTGGAAAATCTAAATTAAAATATGATGATATCCGAGACCTGATTTTAATTGAAGAAGTACAAAGGAAAGACTCGGGTAAAAGCTCAAGTTCAGGTTTAGCTCTTAACATCAACACTCAAGGAAGGAGACAGGATAGAGGCTTATTGAGAGACAGATCAAAATCTAGGTACAAAAGTAAAAGCAAGTTGAATGTTGGAATTGTGGCAAACCTAGTAATTTCATGAGGAGTTGCACGAAACCGAAGAAACCTAAAGCTGATTCTACAAACGCCACTACAAACGAGGTACAAGATGCTTTGATTCTTACTGTACATAGACCCATTGATGATTGAGTTCTTGATTCTGGAGCTTCATTTCACTATACTACACACCATGAAATGATGCAAAACTATATTGTTGGAGATTAAGGGGTAGTCTATCTGGCTGATGGACAACCATTGAATATTATGGGTATAGGAGATGTGCAAATCAAGACAATGAATGGATCTATATGGAACTTGCAAAATGTAAGGCATGTTCCTGGACTAAAGAAAAAGTTGATCTCGGTCGGACAACTCGATGATAGTGGCCATTCAATCCTTTTTTATGGAGGAATGTGGAAAAGGTATTAAAGGGAGCAATGGTTTTGGCTCATGGAAAGAAAACCAACACCCTATATATGACCACAAGATCAGCAGATATAATTGCCTCTACTAAAGCAAAAAATTAGGCGCAGCTATGGCATTGTAGACTCGGCCATATGAGTCAGAAAGGGATGAAGATACTTCAGTCAAAGGAAAAGCTGCCAGAGTTAAAAAATGTTGACTTAGACATTTGTGAAAATTGTGTTCTTGAAAAACAGAAGAAGCTCAGTTTCTTAAAGGTTGGTAGGACCTTAAGACCAAGAAAGCTAGAATTGGTGCACACAGATTTATGGGGACCAGCTCCAGTAGCATCTCTTAGAGGTTCTCGGTACTATGTGACTTTTATTGATGACTTCAGTAGGAAGGTATGGGTCTATTTTCTGAAAAATAAATCTGATGTGTTTAACATATTCAAGAAATGAAAGGCTATAGTTGAGACTGAATTAGGTTTGAAGTTGAAATGCTTACGATCTGACAATGAAGGAGAATACATTGATGGAGGTTTCAAGGAGTATTGCGTTGTCAATGGTATTAGAATAGAAAAGATTGTTCTAGGCACACCACAACAGAATGACATTGCTGAACGGATAAACAGGACCATCAACGAACGAGCTAGAAGCATGAGGTTGCATTCTAGGTTACCTCAAACATTTTGGACTGATGCAGTTCACACTGCAATTTACATGATCAACCGTGGACCATCAGTTCCTTTGGAGTTCAGACTGCCCGAAGAAGTATGGAGAGGAAAAGAAGTATAGCTTTCTTATTTAAAGGTTTTTGGGTGTGTTTCCTATGTGCATGTAGATTCTGATGCTCACAACAAGCTGGATGTCAAATCAAAGAAATGTTTCTTTATTGGCTATGGAGATGAAGAATTTGGATTTCGGTTTTGGGATGATCAGAACAGGAAGATTATCAGAAGTAGGAATGTGATCTTCAATGAGAAAGTTTTGTACAAAGACAGATCAAGTACAGAACCAGAGATAACTGATTCAGATGCGAGTCCACGAAAATCTGAATTCATACGATTAGAAGGGCTTCCCGATGTTACCACTCAAAAGTCCTTACAAGAAAGTTTAAGCACATCAGTACCCACCACTAATACACAAGACAATGTAGAGTCAAGTGAACCAGCTGTTCGCAGGTCTTTAAGGATTATAAAGCCTCCACAACGATCCACACTTCTACTGAATTATATTTTGCTGACAAATGGTGGTGAATCATTAACTTATGAAGAATGCTTACAAGATGGAAACTTGACCAAGTGGGAGTTAGCCATGAAGGATGAGATGGAGTCATTGTTAAAGAACAAGACTTAGGAGTTAACCACACTGCCTGAAGGAAAGAAGGCTTTGCAAAACAAGTGAATTTACAGAGTAAAGACTGAGCACGATGGAAGCAAACGGTTCAAGACAAGACTTGTTGTAAAAGGATTTCAGCAAAAGAAAAGGATCGACTATTCTGAGATATTTTCTCCAGTTGTGAAGCTTACAACAATCAGAGTTGTTCTGAGGATAGTAGCTGTAGAAAATTTACATCTTCAACAATTGGAGGAAGACATTTATATGCAACAACCAGAATACCAAGAACGGAGAGTCAAGTTTGCAAGCTAAAGAAGAGCCTATATGGTTTGAAGCAAGCTCCAAGACAGTGGTATAAGAAGTTTGACAACTTCATGTGTAGTACGGGATGCACAAAATATCAGGCTAATCATTGTTGCTATGTCAAACATTTTGACAACTCATATATCATTCTACTGCTATATGTGGATGATATGTTAATTGCAGGATCCAGCATGGCAAATATTGACAAGCTAAAGCAACAGTTGTCAAAACAATTTGAAATGAAGGATTTGGGAGCTGCTAAACAAATATTTGGCATGAGAATCATCAGAGACAAAGACAAAGGCATACTAAAGCTTTCATAGACAGAGTATGTCAAGAAGGTTCTCAACATGTTTAGTATGGATAATGCTAAGCCAATATGTACACCTCTGGGAAATCATTTCAAGCTCAGTAGAGACCGGTCACCAAAAACTGAGCTAGAACATGGATACATGGATCAGATATCGGCTCTTTGATGTATGTTATAGTTTGTACTAAACCAGACATTGCCCATGCAGTGGGAGTTGTAAGCCGATATATGAGCAATCTTGGAAAGCAGCATTAGGAGGCAGTGAAACGGATCATGAGGTACTTAAAAAACTCATTGGAGACATGTCTTACTTTCATAGCAGGCAGTTTGAAACTTGAAGGCTTTGTAGATGCTGATCTAGTAGGAGATGTTGATAGCAGAAAGAGTACTACAGGTTATATATACACTCTAGGAGGCACTACTGTTTCTTGGAGTTCTACCTTGCAAAAAATAGTTGCTCTTTCAACGACAGAAGCTGAATATATTACAGTTTCAGAGTCTGCAAAAGAGATAGTATGGCTATAGAGTTTCCTGCAAGAATTGGGCAAGATGAATGAAAAAGGTACTTTGTATAGTGATAGTCAGAGTGCAATCTTCTTTGTCAAGAATCCACCATTTCACTCCAGAACAAAGCACATACAAATCAAATATCACTTCATCTGGCAATTGCTCGACGATGAACAACTGTTACTTGAAAAGATCTGTGGAAGCAAGAATTTAGCGGACATGTTAACCAAAGGAGTTACTCTTGATAAACTGAAGCTATGTAAAGCTTCAGTTGGTCTTAAAGATTAAAAGACAGACTTAGCGCCATTTGTGTCCAAGTGGAAGATTGTTATGTATGGACACAACACGGTTTGTGGCAGTCATGCTTGACATGGTAAGAGTCAAATGGTGGGTGTCTAACTAAAGAAAATGTTGTCCACCATTGTTTACCAAAGGAAGAAGATTGTTTCCCACATCAGCTATAAATAGAGAGTGTCATTGATAGCTGATCACCATGAAATAGAGAGAAACACAGACAGAGCTTAGAGTGAGAGTTGAGTTGAGTAGAGAAGTTTTTCTCCTCCTTGTTTTGTTGTTTGTATTGCCTTTGAGCTTGTTTAATACAAACCAGTAGCTCCGTGGAGTAGGCAAGTTGTCGAACCACGTAAATTGATGTGTGTTTGAATGCCTGAATGTCCTAACACATCAATGGAGAAAAGGTTCTCAATGGTTTGCAATCCAAAGGGACCTAGCTGTTTATATAGTCCCTGAAACAAAGTGTCGTGCTATGTATAAGAAACATTGTTTTGCCTTCCTGAAGAGCACTACATCTCAACTTATGTGAACATGTTCCTTGGATCACTCATTGATGTTGGCTGATTAGGCAGTATACGACTCTTATCCCATAAATATGGCAGACTTAACAGAATGTTGATGAACTCTATCAGGAATCATGGGACACCATGTTCTTACAACTCAGAGATGATATTTCTTTGTTACCTCTTCGCTCAAAAGTTTGCTCGTTTCTTCGTAGTATTGATAATGGATATATTGAAATTTGAATCTTGTTCCAATGATCCCACATGCAATTGTAAGAAACTAGAAGTACAAAAAATGCGCAATTCCATAAATTAATGAAATGGGTTCAAAATTCTTTGGTATGATCTGTGGCCACACACAAATGACCTAGAAATTTACACTAGTAAAGTAGATTTACATGGAAAGACAATGCACAAACATTTACAAATCAATGGGACATCTTTGATAAATATGTAAATAAATATGAAGCATCAAAAAGTACAGGAAGACTTGTTCCTCGTACAATACTGATGCATTTTTCCATTTCCTAGACTAGTAGTGGCCCTTCTACCATTTATGCTTGCAAGTGAAGCTACAAACCAGAGACACTCTGTATATAACGATGATATCGCATTATTGGCACAAGTCAAAATCAAAACCTGAAAGAACCAGGCATTTTATCTAGTCATTTAATGCCTGAGAGTCATGTTGCTGCCTGTTGGTGGTTGTGTTGCCATTCAAGGGTTGCTGTCAAATACTCTTCAGCCATGTCTGGAAGTCCATTTGGCTAGTACAGAACAATAACCATAACCACATATTAGAAGAGTATAGGAACACAATCTACATGTCTAGGAAACTCAAAAGAACAGCTCGACCAATTTACAAAGTCACTTTCCACAACACCAAAATGAATCTAAACATGCACATCTAAACTTCCAGATTCTGAAGTGAATGTTGAATTATATAAAACGCTTATAGAAAAAAAAATATAGATACACCATTCTATATGCGATATTTATAATCATGGTCAATGAAAATGAAATGACAGAGATAAAGGAACCAAATGTAAGAGGAATACATTTAAAAAAAAAAAGTGTACTGAAATGAATTAGCTCAATGTTTTAACTGCTTATCTTGCTTATGTGTACATAATTTTGAGATAATTACTGTTTAGGAAGTTTGGATTTTGTTAGGGAAGCACACGAAGGAAAATTAAATCCATTTGTAATTCCTTTTCATATGGATAATTGACACTAGAGGGAGGCCATCTAAAAGTATCAATTTAACTACTAAGTCCTTTTTCAGGGTCTTGTCGAAGGATTTTGGTAAAAATAAGGGAGGTAACCTTTCCCTCAAATGAGCAAAATCCACTCAGCAATAACAATGGTTTAGAATTTTCTTTCAGAACCAAAATAGAACAATGAGCAAAGAAGATTGCATAGCAAGGATTCAAGCAGTTACCAGCTGCTAGTTGTCTTGCCATTCATGTTGTCCAAGGATTATGGTACAAATAAGAGAGGTAACCTTTCCCTCAAATGAGCAAAATCCACTCAGCAACAACAATGGTTTAGAATTTTCTATCAGAACCAAAATAGAACAATAAGCAAAGAAGATTGCATAGCAAGGATTCAAGCAGTTACTAGCTGCTGGTTGTCTTGCCATTCATGTTGTTCAACGATCTGAGAGGATCCTACAGGACGGTGTCTGACCACTGAAGGTGATCCGTAAGAATATTGACCTCCAGTCTTTGAGGATTCAAGTGGTACTTGTCCTGACATCCCTGAAGATTCATTTGGATGGCATTCAATCACATGCGAGGTTCCTGATGGCTACTGTTCCATATTACTGGACCATGATGCCTAATATCCCCTACTTTGAGAGGACCATGATGGTTATTGCTCCCCTGTGTGAGATGACTATGACGAATGTTGTCCTATTTAAGAAGACCATGACAGATGCTGGCCTACTGCTTGAAATGACCGTAATGCCTGTTGTCCCCTACTTTGAGAGGACTGTGATTGCTGCTGACCTCCTGTGTCACGACTCGAATCCCGGATCCATGACCAGCACATAGACAAGGTTTCTCTCCAAGGTTCCATACCCATACGAACCCAAACTTACACACAAACGTATCCTAACTCAATCAAAGTTCAACACAGCAGTAACAACAAACTAATTTTATAATATAACTTAATTGTTTTAATACAAGAGTTAATATAATTTCATAGTTTTGGAGCACTAATTAGACATAAAAGAAAATGTACGGATTACAACCAAAAGAGCAGGTTCTCAAGGTCCAACAAAAGTGACCTGCTATCAAGCTATAAGCCTGAAAATGATAAATAATGAGAGTGTGAGTTCAACAACTCAGTGAGTAGATAATGTTCAATATACACACACGAGATAATACAACAATGAGAAATATATATACAAGTATGGATTTAGGTTCTTATAAAAAAGTTTCTTAAATAGGTCATAACAAGAATATCATATGGTAAAATTCATCAAAAAATCAAAATGCAATGATCATGAGACTCCGTACTGTGGGATGATCAGTCCATAGAGGTTATTGATTAGTACTTAAAAGTGCATTTTTATCATGGTTTTATATCATCATTTTGCACTTGAAGTATCAATAACTCCTTAACTAAAATATGTTTTATAATAATGTATCTAATAATATAAGATACCTATAATTTGTGATAAATATCTATTTTTAATGCAGGCCTATCACATAAATGAAAGGATTGATTGATGACTTTAAGAACTTAAATTGCAAAGGCAAAGAGATGGTCAAACTTAGAAAAGAGATGTCGGTGCGATCCAAACCGGAACACTGTTCGGTAATTGGGTCATATCTGGAGCTACAGATCTCAGATTTAGGTCCAATTTATATGGATGGAAAGGTAAGACATAGGCCTACAACTTTCATATGGAGCCCAAGATCTAAAAAGGCCATTATCAAGTCCAAATTGTAGCAACAACAAAGAAGCCCGAATCTGCTTTCCAGCCCGAGCACTGTTCGGTATTTTGGCCATATATGGAGTTCTAGAAGTCCAACTGAGCTGAATTTTTTACACAAGAAAGCTGAGACAATGACCTACAACTTTCATGTTTTCACCTGGCTCCAATTTTGACGTTATCAATGATGTTTTGGGCAGACAAGAGAAGATAATGGTTGTCACCAAGTTAAAAGTTGGCCACCCACTTATCAATTAGTCATCAAATCAATAGTTCCCAATTTTAGCCTATAAAAGGAGGCATTTGCCATGCATTTAGGCATCTTGGTGTTCAGATCAAGATCATGCTCTTCCTTTCTCTTTTTGTATTTTTTGTAATGTTTATGCTTTACTTTCATTAATATCAAGTTTATGCCTTTCATTTCCTTTCCTTTACTTAGTTAACTTTTATGTTTTTATTTTGTTTATTTGTTTTCCTTTCTTTCATTATGTCTAGCTAAGTTAATTATGTTAAGATGAAAAGGTTACACTAATGGTGGAAGAATAAGTATAGTGTAAACTTAATATGGACTTTAATGTTTGATACTAACATGTTTTATATTTGTTATCTTGTTCACTCTTTAATACTTTGCTTGTTAAATGATTAATCTTGATTTATGTTGTATAACACTTGGTACAACAAATGCTTGGCACTTTCATAGCCCATAATGTATGGTATAACCGACACCTGAGCTATGAAAGGAACTTGATTTGTTGTTAACATAAGTTATAATCATGAATGCTTGACGAAATTTACAAGTATTAGCATTAATTGAATAAGATGACTAATGTAATCATGTTAACAATATATAATCTGATTGGAACCTCCTTTGTGTGTGGTTTCCAATTCAATAATAAGAGTTTATACTATACTTGTTTGATATACCATTAGTGGAACCTCTAACCTTGACATTTGTTATTATTATTGTTTAATCCTTACATTAATATTTCATCTCTAAGTTCTCATCATCATCATCTTCTTCTTCTTCTCTTTCTTTATTATTATTAGTATTATTATTATTATCATTATTATTATTATTAGTACTACTACTACTACTATTATTATTATTATCATTACTATTGTTGTTGTTGTTATTGTTACTTATAATTGTTGTCTATAATTTGTACAATTAACCTCCCTGTGGTTCGACCCCGGTCTTGCCGGGTTATTTATTACTTCGACACTCCTGCACTTGGGAGAAGACATCAATCTTTCAGTCGTGTCAGTTATTGACTCCCCCGACCAACTAGGGTTCAGATACGATATGCACAAAGACTAACACTACCCTGTTAGCATGAGTATTCTGACTGACATACCATAGGGTCATAGTCATACTCAAACAGACATATTAATATCTCAAGGCTCAACTCATGACATCAATCAAATAAGGAGCTATCAATTCAGAAGTCAATCCAAAATACATACTAGTTCATATCAAGAATTCAGATTCAACAAATGATCATGCTTATCATAACAAGGATAATAATCACCATATATATTATCAAGAAGCATTATCCAATTCATATTAACAAATCAAATATTTATAATATTTCTCATGCATATGGAAAATTATTCACTCACCTGACTCGAAAGCAAACAGAAATCAAAAGCAGATACCGAAGAAAATCCTACTAACGTCCTGCCAGTAGAATATCGGGATTATCTGAATACAAAGAAGGCATATTGAAGAATGACTCAAAAGAATATATAACCTATTTAATACATTTATTTAAGGATGTATTCCATAACCCTATATGTTTTTTACTAACTAGTTATATTCCAAAAATCCTAAAAATTAACGATTTTCTTAAAATCTAATCCATAATAAAAAAAATAATAAAATTGATAATATTTCACTAACTAACCCTCAATTATTCATCAAACCCATCTACAAAAACTAATATTACATCTAGAGACTAATCTATAATTTATCATATTTTTAAAGGTCAAATTGTAACTTTATCCATTTGGAGGACCAAACTAAAATTATCATAAATCCATGACTATACTAAAATTCTAACCATAATCAATCCTCATTTCTGTTCAGATCATCTCATTATACTTCCGGGACCATTCTAGAATTTTATCAAATTTTAGGGTTAAATGGTAATTTTTGTCAAATTAAAGGACCAAATTGAAAGTGTTAAAATTTTATAACTATACAGGAATTCTGCCTACAATTTATCTTTTATTCTGTTCAGAATCTTGGAATAGGCTCCAAAGACCAATCTGCAAATTTTCCAAAGTTTAGGGACTAAACTATAATTTTTCAAAATTAAGGTACCAAATTGAATTTTCTTCATCTTCAACCTAAAACCTAGAATTTTCACAAATTACCTAGTGTTATCCCCTAATTTCTAACATAAATTCATCATTCAAACAAAAATCATAACTCAAATTCAACTTAACAATCCATTACCCACAACAATCAACTCATAACATTCAACTTAATTCATTAATTAACCCAAAACACAAATTTTATCGGATGTCCCGATTTGGTGGCTCAGAAGAAGGATGATTCACTAGTCAGGATCAGAAATGATGTTGAGTAGGGTAAGGTTGCAGGTTTTGTAATACGTGATGATGATGTACTAAGATATAGAGATAGACTTTGTGTACCTGATGTAGATGATTTGAGGAGAGAATTGATGGTGGAAGCACATCAGACAGTTTACATAATGCATCCAAGTTCCACCAAATGTATAAAGACCTTAAGGTATGTTATTGGTGGAATAGGATAAAGGCTGATGTAGCAGACTTTGTTTCTAGGTGTTTGACCTATCAGAGGGTAAAGGGTGAACACTAAAAGCCTCCTGGATTGTTGCAACCACTATTGATTCTAGAATGGAAGTGGGAAAGGATCACAATGGACTTTGTGACAGGATTGCCTAAGAGTCAGGAGGGTTATGATTCAATATGGGTGATTGTTGATAGGTTGACAAAATCAGCCCATTTTTTGCCAGTTAAGATTACTTATGGATATGGAAAGTTGGCAGAATTGTTTATTAGTGAGATTGTACAGTTGCATAGAGTGTCAATCTCAATAGTGTCAAATAGAGGTCCACAGTTTACATCGTGATTTTAGGTGAAATTCTAAGAAGCTATAGGTACTAAAGTGCAGTTGAGTACAGCTTTTCACCTACAGACAAATAGTCAGTCTGAGGGGACTATTAAGATATTGGAGGATATGCTAAGGCTTGTGTTATGAATTTTGGAGTTAGTTGGAGTAAGTTCCTACCATTAGTGGAATTTGCTTACAATAACAGTTATCAGGCTAGCATAGAGATGACACCTTATGAGGCTTTGTATGGTCGGAAGTGTAGATCACCAGTTTGTTGGTTTGAGATTGGTGAGAAGAGGCTAATGGGATTAGAGTTGATTCAGATTACCTTAGAAAAAATAGAGGTAATTAGAAATAAGCTTTAAACAGCTCAGAGCAGACAAAAGAGTTACGCAGATAGAAAAAGATGTGACTTAGAGTTTTCAGTGGGTGATTGTGTGTTTTTAAAAGTATCACCGACAAAAAGAGTATTTAGATTTGGGAAGAGATGTAAGTTGAGTCCTCTATTCATTGGACCGTATGAGATTCTAGAGAGAGTTAGAAGTATAAGTTAGCATTACCACCAAACTTGTCTGCTATCCATCCAGTATTTCATGTTTCCATGTTAAGGAAGTATATGACAGATCCATCGCATGTGTTAGAAGTTCACCCTATTAAATTGAGCGATGATATGGTTTATGAGGTGCAACCGGAAAATATAGTCAACCGACAAGTGAGGAAGCTAAGGTCAAAGGATATAGCTTCAGTGAAAGTGCACTGGAAAGGTCATTCACGTGAGGAAGCGACATGAGAGCTCGAGGATAAGATGCATAAGTATCCTCATCTTTTCGATAATCTCGATAAGTATTCAATCTTTCCTATTAAGTTTTGAGGACGAAACTTTTATAAGGTGGGGAGATTGTGATGTTTTGAATAAATGAGTAGGAAAATACAATAAAACCCCTGATGACTTAAAGTGTGGGTATAAATAAATGAGGGGTAGTGTAGTAATTCAACAAAACTTGATAAATATAAATAGAAAGTAAAAAAAAAAAGCAAAAGAAAAGATCTGAAATTTGAGAGAGAATCGGCAAGAGAGAGAAGGGAGAAAGAAGAAGAAGATAAAAGATGGAAATTAGAAGAAAAATAGAAAAGAGTTGAAGAAAAAAAGTTTAAAGGTAAGATTATGTATAAATATGTCTTAATTAAGCTTTAATTTCGGTTTTGATAAATGTTAGGGCTTTGAAAATTTGTGTTTTGGGTTAATTGATGAATTAAGTTGCATGTTATGAGTTGATTATTGTGGGTAATGGATTGTTAAGTTGAATTTGATATATTGTAGATAAAAATACTGATTTTAAGTTATGATTTTTATTTGAATGGTGAATTTGTGTTAGAAATCAGGGGATAACACTAGGTAATCTGTGAAAATTCTGGGTTTGAAGAAGATGATGAAAATTCAATTTGGTCCCTCAATTTTGGAAAATTATAGTTTAGTCCCCAAACTTTAGAAAATTTACAGATTGGTCCTTGAAGTCTATTCCGAGATTCTGAACAGAATAAAAGATAAATTATGGGCAGAATTCGTGTATAGTTATAAAATTTTAACACTTTCAATTTGGTCATTCAATTTGATAAAAATTACCATTTAACCCTAAAAATTTGATAAAATTTCAGAATGGTCCCTGAAGTATAATGAGATGATCTGGACAGAAATGAGGATTGATTATGGTTAGAATTTCAGTATAGTCATGGATTTATGATAATTTTAGTTTGGTCCTCGAAATGGATAAAGTTACAATTTGACCCTTAAAAATGTGATAAATTACATATTAGTCCCTAGCTGTAATTTTAGCTTTTGCAGATGGGTTTGATGAATAATTGAGGGTTAGTTAGTGAAGTATTACTAATTTTATTATTTGTTTTATTATGGATTATATTTTAACAAAAACCGTTAATTTTTGAGTTTTTTGGAATATAACTAGTTAGTTAAAAAATATATAGGGTTATGGAATACATCCTTAAATAAATGTATTAAGTAGGTTATATATTCTTTTGAGTCATTCTTGAATATGTCTTCTTTGTATTCAGATAATCCTGATATTCTACTAGCAGGATGTCAGTAGGATTTTTTTCGGTGTCTGCTTTTGATTTCAGTTTGCTTTCGAGTCACGTGAGTGTATAATTTACTATATGCATGAGAAATATTATAAATATTTGATTTGTTAATATGAATTGGATCATGCTTTTTGATAATATATATAGTCATTATTATTCTTGTTATGATAAGCATGATTATTTGTTGAATCCGAATTCTTGATATGAACTAGTATGTATTTTGGATTGACTTCTGAATTGATAGCTCCTCATTTGATTAATGTCATGAGTTGAGCCTTGAGATATTAATATGTCTGTTTGAGTATGATTATGACCTTATGGTATGTCAGTCAGAATATCCATGCTAACAGGGTACTATTAGTCTTTGTGCACATCGTATTTGAACCCTAGTTGGTCGGGGGAGTCACCAATCTGTGTAGACTAATCATCCCACAATACGGAGCCTCATGCTCATTGCATTTTGATTTTTTGACGAATTTTACCATATGATATTCTTGTTATGGCCTATTTGAGAAACCTTTTTATAAGAACCTAAATCCATACTTGTATATATATTTCTCATTGTTGTATTATCTCGTGTATGTATATTGAACGTTATCTACTCACTGAGTTGTTGAACTCACACTCATTATTTATCATTTTCAAGCTTATAGCTTGATAGCAGGTCACTTTTGTTGGACCTTCAGAACCTGCTCTTTTGGCTGTAACCCGTACATTTTCCTTTATGCCTAATTAGTGCTCCAAAACTATGAAATTATATTAACTCTTGTATTGAGACAATTAAGTTATATTATAAAATTAGTTTGTTGTTAATGTTGTTTTGAACCCTGATTGAGTTAAGATAAGTCTGTGTGTAAGTTTGGATTCGCATAAGTATGGAACCTTGTCTATGTACCGGTCATGGATCCGGGATTCAGGTCATGACAAACTTGGTATCAGAGCTTTAGGTTAAAGAAACAATAGTATAATTAATTTCATAATAAATGGAGCATTAGGATTCGTATTGTTTTGTTTGTTGGTTTTGAATTCTCATCAAGCATATCTTCTTCCTTATGATAGATATGCTTTCTCATAATTTTGTGATAATTATCATGCTATTGTTTTAGCATGACTTAAGTGCTCTAACTTTTATTTTAGAAAATGTCGAGAAAAAGACGAATAGCTGATACTATTAGAGTAGATGATGATCAGGATGATGTCCCAATTATGAGGTTGAGAACCGCATGACAGAGAAAGAGGCGTGGTGCACCTATGCCTCAACATGTTAAAGAGGTACCTCTTCTAGTGGAGGAAGAGCCTCAGGAGATAAAAGAGAAAGATTTGGTTGATAAAACAGGTGTAGAGATTGTCGACCCTGTTACAGAGGTTCAGCAACTTAGTTAGGTTGTGCGGACCTAGATAGAATTTTTTATGGAGAGAGAGAGATGGGATAAAGATGTAACCTCGACATCCCACACTGTTCAGAGAGTTAATGTGTCGTGGAATGACTTTATGAAGTTGGCACCTCCTATTTTTACTGGGATGGACAGTTCAGAGGATCCTAGATGATATTTGGCAACGGTGTGAAGCTTTGGGATATACAGACCACCGAGCTGTGAGTTTGACATCGTTCAGGCTAGAAGGAGATGTGGCAATCTCGTGGTTTGAGTCTAGAAAAAGAGCAAGACCAGTAGATGCTCAGTGGACATGGAAGGAGTTTAGCTCCATGTTCTTAGACAGGTTTCTTCCTCAGAGTATCAGGGATGCTCGACTTTATGAGTTTGAGAGGTTATCTCAGGGGAGCATGACAGTGGATGAGTACGATCTGAAGTTCACTCAATTGTCTAGGTGTGCAGAACATCTCCTACCTACTAAGGAGTGGAGGGTGAAGAGGTTCATTAAAGGACTTAAATCCTCTATGTATATGATGATGGTGTCACATGTGTTTCCATCTTACTCCTCAACTGTGGATAGCACCAGGTTGATAGAGGCGCGAGAATTAGAAGATATAACTACAGGCCAGTCTAAGAGGCCTAAAGAAAAGGTTGATAGAGGCGCGAGAATTAGAGGATATAATTACAGGCCAGTCTAAGAGGCCTAGAGAAGAGGATATAACCTGGCACTATCCACAATTGAGGAGTAAGATGGAAACACATGTGACACCATCATCATATACATAGAGGATTTAAGTCCTTTAATGAACTTCTTCACCCTCCACTCCTCAGTAGGTAGGAGATGTTCTGCATACCTAAATAGCTGAGTGAACTTCATATCATACTCATCTACTGTCGTGCTACCCTGAGATAACCTCTCAAACTTATAAAGTCGAGCATCCCTGACACTCTGAGGAAGAAACCTGTCTAAGAATATGAAGCTAAACTCTTTTCATGTCCACTAAGCATCTACTGGTCTTGCTCTTTTCCTAGACTCAAACCACGAGATTGTCACATCTCCTTCCAGCCTAAACGATGTCAAACTCACAGCTCGGTGGTCTGTACATCCCAAAGCTTCACACCGTCGCCAAATATCATCTAGGAACCTCTAAGGATCCTCTAAACTGTCCATCCCAGTAAAAATAGGAAGTGTCAACTTCATGAAGTCATTCCACGACACATTAACTCCTTGAACAGTGTGGGATGTCGAGGTTACATCTTTATCCCTTCTTCTCTTTCTCTCCATAAAAAACTCTATCCAGGTCCGCATAACCTAGCTAAGTTGTTGAACTTCTATAACAGGGTTAGTAATCCCCACACCTATTTCATCAACCATATCTTTCTCTTCTATCTCCTGAGGCTCTTCCTCCACTAGTGGAGGTACCTCCTCAACATGTTGAGGCACAGGTGCATCGCTCCTCTTTCTCTATCATACAGTTCTCAACCTTACAATTAGAACATCATCCTGATCATCATCTACTCTAATAGTATCAGCTATTCGTCTTTTCCTCGACATTTCCTAAAATAAAAGTTAAAGCACTTAAAGTCATGTTAAAACAATAGAATGATAATTATCAAAAAATTATGAAAAAGCATATCTATCACAAGGAAAAAGACATGCTTGATGAGAATTCAAAATTTCAAAACCAACAAACAAGACAATACAAATCCTAATGCTCCACTTATTATAAAATTAATTATACTATTGTTTTTTAACCTAAAGCTCTGATACCAAGTTTGTCACGACCCGAATTCCGGATCCATGACCGGCACATAGACAAGGTTCCTCTCCAAGGTTCCATATCTATACGAACCCAAACTTACACACAAACTTATCCTAACTCAATCAGAATTCAACACACCATTAACAACAAACTAATTTCATAGTATAACTTAATTGTTTTAATACAAGAGTTAATATAATTTCATAGTTTTGGAGCACTAATTAGACATAAAAGAAAATGTACGGAATACAACCAAAAGAGCAGGTTCTCAAGGTCCAACAAAAGTGACCTGCTATCAAGCTATAAGCCTGAAAATGATAAATAATGAGAGTGTGAGTTCAACAACTCAGTGAGTAGATAACGTTCAATATACACACACGAGATAATAAAACAATGAGAAATATATATACAAGTATGGATTTAGGTTCTTATAAAAAGATTTCTCAAATAGGTCATAACAAGAATATCATATGGTAAAATTCGTCAAAAAATCAAAATGCAATGAGCATGAGACTCCGTACTGTGGAATGATCAGTCCACACAGATTGGTGACTCCCCCGACCAACTAGGGTTCAAATACGATGTGCACAAAGACTAATAGTACCCTGTTAGCATGGGTATTCTGACTGACATACCATAAGGTCATAATCATACTCAAACAGACATATTAATATCTCAAGGCTCAACTCATGACATTAATCAAATGAGGAGCTATCAATTCAGAAGTCAATCCAAAATACATACTAGTTCATATCAAGAATTCGGATTCAACAAATAATCATGCTTATCATAACAAGAATAATAATGACTATATATATTATCAAAAAGCATGATCCAATTCATATTAACAAATCAAATATTTATAATATTTCTCATGCATATAGTAAATTATACACTCACGTGACTCGAAAGCAAACTAAAATCAAAAGCAGACACCGAAAAAAATCCTACTGACGTCCTGCTAGTAGAATATCAGGATTATCTGAATACAAAGAAGACATATTCAAGAATGACTCAAAAGAATATATAACCTACTTAATACATTTATTTAAGGATGTATTCCATAACCCTATATATTTTTTAACTAACTAGTTATATTCCAAAAAACTCAAAAATTAACGGTTTTCTTAAAATATAATCCATAATAAAACAAATAATAAAATTAGTAATACTTCACTAACTAACCCTCAATTATTCATCAAACCCATCTGCAAAAGCTAAAATTACAGCTAGGGACTAATATGTAATTTATCACATTTTTAAGGGTCAAATTGTAACTTTATCCATTTCGAGGACCAAACTAAAATTATCATAAATCCATGACTATACTGAAATTCTAACCATAATCAATCCTCATTTCTGTCCAGATCATCTCATTATACTTCAGGGACCATTCTGAAATTTTATCAAATTTTTAGGGTTAAATGGTAATTTTTATCAAATTGAATGACCAAATTGAAAGTGTTAAAATTTTATAACTATACACGAATTCTGCCCATAATTTATCTTTTATTCTGTTCAGAATCTCGGAATAGACTTCAAGGACCAATCTGTAAATTTTCTAAAGTTTGGGGACTAAACTATAATTTTCCAAAATTGAGGGACCAAATTGAATTTTCATCATCTTCTTCAAACCCAGAATTTTCACAGATTACCTAGTGTTATCCCCTGATTTCTAACACAAATTCACCATTCAAATAAAAATCATAACTTAAAATCAGTATTTTTATCTACAATATATCAAATTCAACTTAACAATCCATTACCCACAATAATCAACTCATAACATGCAACTTAATTCATCAATTAACCCAAAACACAAATTTTCAAAACCCTAACATTTATCAAAACTGAAATTAAAACTTAATTAACATATATTTATACATAATCTTACCTTTAAACTTATTTCCTTCAACTCCTTTCTATTTTTCTTTTAATTTTTCTCTTTTCTTTTCTTCTTCTTTCTCCCTTCTCTCTCTTACCGATTCTATCTCAAATTTCAGATCTCTTCTTTTGTTTTTTTTTAACTTTCTATTTATATTTATCAAGTTTTGTTAAATTACTACACTACCCCTCATTCATTTATACCCATACTTTAAGTCATCTTGTTCAGATCTCTTATTGTATTTTCCTACTCATTTATTCAAAACTTCACATCCTGTTTGGGAGGACCACGATGGCTGCTGCTCTCCCATGTGAAAGGACCATGACGGATGCTGGCCTGCTGTTTGAGAAGACCATGACGGATGCTGGCCTGCTGCTTGGAATGACCATGTAGATTGTTGCCCTGTCATTTTACTTGCCCATATCAATGATTAAAGAACAGGATGAACAGGATTCAATGAGATTTAAAGAAGATAAAAGCATTACAATTTAAAAGAAGTTATTATTATAAACATTTAAAGAAAAACAAAATCAAGTAGAATCATAGAAGTTAAAGCTTCAATTGGATGATCACTACCTTGATAAGGTCTTAATGGAGGTTGCCGATCCATATCACGTAATCCCGATGGATGTATCTGATCCATATTATGGAATTCTGATGGTTGTTTCCTATTATAAGATCCTAGTGATGGTAGCCCTGTCATCTGAGGAGATCCTAATTCTGTCTGTCCTGACATTGGATGGACACCAAAAGACTCAGATCTTGAAATCTGAGGTTCACTTGAAATTGATCTTCGTGTCATTGGAGAAGGCCCTAATGGCTGCCCACTTGCCATTTGAGCAGGTTCATGTTGAGAAGACCATGAAGACTGTTGCCCTGCCGTTGTAGTTGCCCGTATCAATGATTAAAGAAACAGAATTAACAGGATTCAAAGAGATTTAAAGAAAACAAAAGAATTACAGCTTAAAAAAGTTAATTATTATAAACATTTAAAGGAACCAAAAAAAAGAATAAAGTAGAACGCAAAATAAGATTTAAAGGGGAAAAAAAAACTGATCATAGTAAAATAACATTTAAAGCTTCCATTGGATAACCACTACCTTGATAAGGTCTCAATGGATGTTGTTGATCCATATTAAGGAATTCTGATGGCTGTTGCCTATTATGAGATTCTAGTGATAGCTGCCCTGTCATCTGAGGAGATCCTAATTCTGTTTGTCTTGACATTGGATGGACACCAAAGGACTGTGGTCTTGCAATTTGAGGTTCACTTGAAACTGATCTTCCCATCATTGGTGAAGGCCCTAATGGCTGCCCACTTGCCATTTGAGCAGTTTCATGTTGACTTCGAGGCTTTCTTGCATAAGCAGGTCTTGAAATTTTAATCCACTTACTTTCATCCAAAACACTCTTAATCTCACTAGCCCGTCCAGCATTTCCAAAAACCTCAATTAAGAATTCCTTCAATGCAGGTGGAATACCAACATCGTATTTAATCATTTGGTCCAGCATATCCTTGCTTGCATCTAATTCACCAGCACTACAAAGCCCTCGAACCACAACATCATAGATTGAGGAGTCTGGTTTAGGATCTTTGTTTCCCATTTTGGTCAAAATCTCTGCAGACTCCACTTCCTTGCCATTCTTAATCAGCTCACCAAATACCCTAGTCCCAAAGCTTGCCACAACTCTGAAACCAGCATCTGCCATTTTATTGAACATTCTCAAAACATCATCAATTTCTTCCCTCTTTAAATATGCATTAATTAAAGTCCTTAAAGTCACGACATCAGGGGTCAGGCACTTGGCCAACAATGCTGCAAAAAACTCCTCTGCATGCTCCATCACCCCATTCTCGCAAAATCTAGTAATAATATTGTTGTACCACGCAACATCCATTTGAAAAGGCTTAGACCCTGACTTTGTCCCCACCTGTTTAAATGTATGAATTGCCTCCTCAAACCCTGCTTCCTTGAAGCACTCATTCACCATTATATTAAAAGTATCAGAGTTTACCGCTTGGTGAGTCAGTGGGGTATGATTATCCAGCATATGCTCAAACAAAGCACAAGCAGCCTCTTTCTTCCCATATCTAACCAAAACCTCCAAAATGGTATTACAAGTAGCAGGCACCACCTTAAAATTCTTAACCTGCCACGACTTGTAACTTCCCATAGCCTCCTTATCCTTCCCTTGCTTAAACCACCAATCCATAAACGTGGCATTAATCACTCCATCATAAACCAAGCACCTCTCTTTCAACTCATCAAAAAACTCATTAGCCTTCTCCAAGTTCCCCAACTCCAAAAACCCTTTGATAACATTATTATAAACTAGCGAATCTGCACCATGCCCTTTAGCCAACATCTCCCTCAACAAAGCAACGGCATCCTCAATCCTCCCAGCATCAATCAACCCTTTAGTCAAATGCCTATAGGTCACTGATGACGGTGAAAACAGAGCTGTCTCAATTATACGCCTATAAATCTCAAGCCCCAAATCAACTTTTCCCTCATCACAATGCGCATTGATCAAATTATTATAAGAAACAACATTAGGCACTATATTATGTTTTTCAAAAAAAAACTTAAATAGCGAACTGCATCATCATATCTGCATATCAATCACAATACAATCATTAAACATCACAAATTACATTCACAACAATAACACACAGAAAACAGAAATGCCTACAATCTATAATTTAGTTTTCTCTGTATCAAAGAATGTACCTTTTCGCGCGATACATAGCAGCTATGATGGCATTGCAAGTAAAAACAGTGGGGCGAGTTCGGGAATAAACAGAGTTGCTAGCGAAAAGGGAAGCAGTGTCGAGATCATAAGCGCGGATTAGGGATTGGACCCGATTGTGGAGGTTAAGGCGATGTCCAGTTAACGCGTTTGTGGAGTCAGGAAGGCGAGGAGCGTTAGGGTCAGGTGGGGGAGGGGGGGGTTGCTCTGTATTGCTTGGAATGGAGGGTCGATTCGAAGACGACGCCTTCTTTTCCTACGATCTGCTGCGGCTTCTTCGGCGGAGGAGAAGGCGAATGTGCGGGACGGTGGAAGGAGTGGGGAGGTCGAGATTGGAGGGCTACGGTTTGGGGTATGATCGAGGGGAGAAAGACTGAGGTGGTGAAAAGCACGGATTAGAGGGTGATTGTTGAATGTTGAAGTGGCGGAGGAGCGGCGGAGGAGGAGGAGGAGGAGGAGGAGATAGAGGGACATCTTTCGGTGTTTTTGAAAGAGGAAGTGGCGGTGGAGATGACACTGGTGGCAGAGACTAGGGAGAGGGTGGTGCGAAGCAGAAGAGAAGAGGGTTGAAGGCTTAAACCCTGTAGTGAGGACTTAACATCAACCCCTGGATATGAAACAGCTTACGGTGTCATTTAGGCTGTGTTTGGTTGTTGTTATAATATATATACATATAACACTAATATTTGAGCAACCTTAAAAAGCTAATCCCAAATGGCCGATAAATAACTTGTTTGTTTTGGTATTACGATGGAAATTATTTTAAAAAAATATTTTTTTATGTTTTATATTTTATATTTTTAATATTAATATATTAAAATTATCGGAAAAAAATCCTAAAAAAATATCAATTTAATATTTATTTTTTTTCATTTTAAACACGCTCAAACATGATGAGTTGAAATTTTAGTTCTCATGGAATCTAGCTGTAAAAAGAATTTCTTGGTCTCTAACATTTATTAGCAATTTTTTTTAAAAATAATTTTTATTTAAAAATATATTAAAATAATATTTTTTATTTTTAAAATTTATTTTTAACACATCTCATTAAAAAACCAAGTCTAACACGGATTGATGAACAAAGCTTGGATAATAAGAAGACAGATTTCAATAAATCAAAAATTGTACTCAAGATACATCAAGAACGGTGTCCAGAACCACTCCTTTCAAAACCAAATCTGTAAGAGTCTCCAAACCCAATAGTATTTACACCATTTAAGGAATCAGGCCGCTATCTATGGAAACCAGCTACTGACACAATGGGTGTATCACCCATTCCTTTTTCAGCTGGGGAAGATACAGACCAAAGAATCATAACGTTGCAATAATCTCTTTCAATGCTGGCTTGCGAAACATTCACCCCGTTTCTTCTGATCCGATCATCGATCACGCCTGAGACTTGGCTGTTTAGAGATCTTCTTGCATCCCCAAGAAAATGTGCCAGCATTAACATTCACTTGATAAACACAGTTCAGTATCTGGTTTGGTTGGCGAACTGTTGATATGGATCAACCCAGCATCTGTCCTCATTCACCGCATCTTCCCATCTCTTGTGGAAGATATTCATCTCAACATATGATTGTGTCCTCACCTGCACAAGACAATAGCACACTAAGTAAAATGGTTGAAGGTAAGTAAAGTATATAATGAGCACAGAGATTGAGGAGGAGGAGAGTTAAGTTTGCAAGATCTGCAGTTCATTTGATCAAAAAGAAACCGAATCTACTAAATAAAACAAGGCAAAAAAAAAAAAAAAACAGCATACTTGGGGTCTTCTATCAACTTCCTCGGACTCGGACAGTAGTACCTGCAACATGCAAGACATGAACAGCCATCATTTGCTGGCAGAGAATCCTGGTGTGTCATTACAGAAAGCTCAGATAACTCCATTAAGCTACCGTGTTTCCAAAGTACTATTTGCAAGAAAAATGAACTTGGGCATTACTTGTAAGAAAAATGAACCTGGGCATCACAATTTAACAGCATGAACTTCATAGTACAGTGCAATGGAAAATCCTGGTTTGTTCAAAATCATTGGAGCAGATTATCCAGCCTATTGAACTGGTGATTGCTATTATGTTTTAATCATATAATATTTATAATCTTGTTTTGGATGAATTCAATGATGTTTGTTTCGTGTAATATAATTTCATGTACCAACATTACAACACACCAAAGCACGGCATCAAAGGAGGCTTTAAACCACACAAAGGTCTAACTAATACAAGCAGCAACTGTCAAACCACAAGAGTTTGTAAGACTAGACTAGCCTTTGCTAATTAATCCAAGAACGAAGAGAACAAGAAGAAAGAATAAGCAGTTATAGCATCCCACTCCTACAATTATGCTATCATAAGGAATATAAGAAATACTTGCCTCACTTCCATTAAAGACGCCAAGGGTCGAAAGACCAAGATGAACTACATACTCAGCATCAACCACGCCAACATTTTTTGTCCAGTCACCCTAAAAACTAGAAACATCACTACCATAACCAAACAAAAAGATCCTTTTTTTTTCTGTTGACAAGCAGCAAAACCAAGGGAATCACAAAATGAATAGGAATTAAAGGGTTACTTGTGCACAATGACCAAGTTTTCTATCCAGGCCCCACGCATGAATCAAGTCATTCTGCAAAGATTAAAAAGCAAATTAGAGACGATGGAGCAGCTAGGTACTACTTGATCTGTAAAGCACAAAAGTAAATTGTGATTAATTCCACAGCCAAGCCAACTATGGGATGTAAATTTAAAGGGCAAGCACTCTACTCTAACATAATGATTAAGAAATAAAGAACACCATCATTCTATTTGGATCCATTCAATCTAATTAGCAATATACCTCTTCTTACTGAGACAAAGTGGTCAAGATTTCAATTTGTTGGAAATTGTTAACTACTGAAGTTCACAATTTGGTTGAGTGCCACAAACACACCCATCATTTTCATGATATGGAAAAGATTCAATCATTCAAAGGTTTGATACCTGGATCATGTACCATGTACATCGCCAAGCTGCCTTCGAGAAGACAGGTGCCATCATTTCCACCCATCTGCATAGAAAGATTTTTTTTTTGCAACATAAACACTGTGTACTTCTTGTTGTTCAATTAAAAAAAATCTCTTTCCAACAAAAAGGCTACTCTTCTGCAACAAAATTCACAATTATAATGATATTGCAATTACAAACTACAGAGTTGGTCATTATTTAAGATTTACCCTGTGCACGGAGGTAAAGTGCTATTGTTATAACACCTTCTGTTGCCTTTGAGCTTCAATATTTTCCTGTTGAATAAAAGAGTTAAGATAGAAGTCTATCCACTATCCACAACTAATTTCCTGAAATGAAAAGCATCTATACTGGGCAATCATACAGTACAATAATAACAACCACAGATTACAAGGACTTCTCTTCCAGAAGCCTAGGCTCCCCTATACCCCTTCTTTGATGAATATCCTAATGTATTCATGATGCACACATGCGTAAAGCCATCACAATGCAAAGAAAATAGACTTCATTGCTAAAAGCACAATGGAGTCAGAATTGTCAGTCTCATGATGAAGCTGAGCCTAACAGATTATGATGATTCTCTAATTCTTACAATACCCTGGAATAATTTTCAGTGTTGGCATGCTCCTAAACCTTAAAGAGCCCTGGACCTTTATTTTGAATTCTGATAGACAGGTAGAAGTAAGCATTAGAAGATTAAATGACTGCACCTTTCACAGATATTCCAATTATTTAAAACAATCTGACCAGGGAAAAGAACAGCCCAAACAGAAGGAAGAAATTTTAAGAAGAGAAGAAATACTTCACATCTTAATAGTCAACTTCATTACCACAAATTCACAATGGTTGATTACTGGATAACCTAGAAAAGCAGGTAGCTGAAATAGAATTGGATTAGTTCAAGCAAAATTTGTGTTTGATTCAACCAGTAATACTTTTACATTCTTAGTAATTTCAGTTTTGAGTGTGCTTGAAGGTCTTGGATAGCAACAATAAAAGCTCTTCACAAACAAAGATGCCAAGAAGAATTTTATTAAAATGTTCATATCCAAGTAAACTCCATTGCAATGCTCTTTATCTGCTCAACAGAATTTGATGGCATACAATAGCTAGAATGATCAGTGCAACCATTTAAATCATTCCATAAAGGAATTTATTCTAATTTACACAAACCTATGCGCCCTGGAGTTCGTTGTACGTGTAGTAATTGGATTATGAATGATAGATCTAGCAGGATCAAGTGCTGGTTGTGATACTTCTAGTCCCTCCTCTTTAACAATTGACAGATATCTGCAATGAATTTAACACGTGTGATACTTTTGATGAAATCACAATCCACAAAACCACTTGTAGTCCTATTCAAAAAGGAAAAGAAGAAAATAGAAGTGCTCGTCAGCTTATATCACTAGGTATTTAAGATGTGTTTGACCCAAGTCAGCAAGGGCATTCAGTAGTGAAAAGACTCCTTTTCCATTACAAGAAGAAAATAACATGCACGACAGGAAAAATGCATCCAGACAAGGAGCTTTCACTGTTTTTGAGAATTTCACTAGATGTGAATATTTAACTCATATGTTAAGAAGCATGGGCACCATGACCATTGAAGACGGCCATCCAAGTAGTAGTTAGTAAACATTGGGATACCGTTTTTAGGAAACAAAATGGAGACACAGTACCACTTTTCATTTCCAAGAATGCTTACCGTCTTGGATTAAAATTCTCAACTCCAAGGTCTTCATCCCAAAGAAATATATAATTGTATTCAGCAACTATATCAGGATGCAGGAAACGCTTAGCAAACCACCTGTGCAATCGAAGTAACTGTTCATCTAAGGATGGATGATATGAGATGGTATAAACAACTTTTAAATACACATATGCACATCAACATGAACAAATGCCTGGCAGTGTGTCCTGCAAATGCATATAAACATATACGTGCCCATCTGTGTGCTCATGACCAATTCCATTTGTGATTCAAGGAAACATCAATTTGGGATGAATCAAGCTTACCATTTTGTTTGGTTTACTGCAGATACATGGATGGCACTGTCACTCCATGATAAATCTCTCCATTTGTCCACAACACCATCATAATGAAAAAGCATCACAACAAAATCACTTAAAGGAAACTGCAGGAAAAATATATATATCAAGTACAAATATGCACTAGATATTTGAACACCAACAATATATCAAGATTGGCAGCCACCTTTGTAATAATTTGGTCCACTATTTCCTTTTGCTTTATTCCAACTGCAATTGCTAGCAAGCTCGCTGAAGGTTGTGGATTGTCCTGGAAAAAACAATGCCATACTCAATAAGGAAAGATGAGAAAGGTTTGCATCAGGGAATACAAGAAACCATTTCTGAAAGTTGATTCTGTCTAGTTCTGGACTGGTAGAATAAAATACTCATTTGGATTTTAAATCTACACCAACTTTACAAATCAAGTCAAAGACTACATTTACAATCAATCTAATGAAGACCATATCCACATATTTCAATGCCGTATGTACTCAAGTTCATGTGTCAAATCTTGTATGAAAGAGTAGACTAACCTTTTTTTTTAAGGAAACAAAAAAAAACAATTAACTATAGTTGAAGATAGTGTAAGTCAACATGGAGCATATTGTTTGTTTTTGCAGTGTACTAATAAAACTTAGAATAGTTCATGTTATCCTATCCCTAGTCTATGATGCAATGTTATATCTTCAATGTCTACCAAATCACACTTCACATGTAAAGGAACAACACCATTACCATTCTGAGTAATGTGATGTAAATGTAATTGCTATGAGCTAGAAAACTATTATATAAATGACCTGCAGAACTTAAAGACTTTGATGAAGATGAGGTTCCTTGCACCCAGTAACCAATCTGATGAACCTAATGTTCCTTCTCAAATATATTGAGCATCAGAATTGAATTTACTTACATCGTTAAAAGAAGAGCCCCATAAAGGCTGCATTTTATAGTTAGATTTCTCGTTAACTATGCCTTTAGGCAATGCCACATTTCCAGAAGGCCTGCAACGATCCTGAGCAGAAAAAAGATAGAAATCATAAAGAAATTCAAATCTTGATGAACCACTTTAAGATCTTTAAAATTTCTTTTCATTTCAAACTTTTTCTAAAAGAGACAAACCTTGCATTCATCAGATTTCTGCATCACCTCAATCAATTTCCATGCATTCAGTCTCTGCATGGATGAATATCAGTAGAAGGTCATCCTGTAAGTACGTTTTAGATCATCTAAAAATCTGACACGTTCAAAACAAATCAAGGACAGGCTAGTAAAATTTCAATCACTTGAATCTTTTATGTCAAGAACAGCTTGGTTAGTCTCCAACGAGAGCAGACACACTACGCTACATTAGTCAGCAAATGGACCAGATACAATTTCATTTTAAGATCACAGTTCAAGCCTGGATTTTCCGATACCAAAATCATATATCCCAGGGGCTTTCAATGTACATAACACCATTCATTCTGAACTTCATTGCAGTAACTTTCCAATTCAAATAAATTAGACAACAATTGCTAAAATACCCAGAAAACACCCCTTGCTTAATTTTCCAGTAACTTTCATATTAAATGAAAGAAACAAAAATTGACAAGATAACCAGAAAATCCCCCTTGGTTAATTTTCCAGTGTTTCTGTTCTTCCCAACATTTCATTCTTCATTACATAATTTTGTCTCTTCATTTAAAGGACAGTCTGTCATGTAGAAATTGACTTCCTTAACTAAAAGCATTAATCAAAATCAACTTCTAAAAAGAATCAATTGAATAGTGACTTTGTATGTGACGAAACGAAGGTGGAAACTCAGAAGAAAAGGCACTTAAAATTTCAAGAACAAAGCTAACATAAAATCATTCTTCTATTTGTAAATAAACCTCATTCAGGCTCTTCCCTAGAATATTAAAATCCTCTTAAAAGATCATGCCACCATCATTTCACAAAAGTAAATTTTAACAAAACACCACCATAAGAGATACTTACTTCGTTGTACTGCTTCCCAACAAATGCAGAACCAACAAAGTAAATGCTACATATCATAGAAACTGCAATGAGGAGACTGCAGAGGCATGATCCTTTCTTAGGATCTGGTGGTGCAGAAGCCTGAGAAGGTAAGGGAACATGAAAACATGAAAACTTATAATCTCATTTTGTTTCAAGCGAGCAGGACTGTAAATGTCCATGCAAAGGAAAAGAAGTGCATAAAACAAAGATTCAGTTGATGAAAAAGTAGTTCTATAAGTCTGATAAGCATAAGCACTCTTCCAGGCATGTTTGATTTTGTTTCATGGGACCAGAGCTGTGAATGGCTGAGCAGAGCAAAAGAGGCGCATAAAACAAAGATTCAGTTGATGAAAAAAGAAGTTATATAAGTCTGATAATCATGAGCACTCTTCCAGGCATGTTTGATGCATTCACCGATATGCTTCTTAGAGGACAGTCTAACTATACATTACTCAAAATTCTACCAAGTCAGCTTCAATATTAAGAAGCAAGACCAACCAAAATCATATTGAGGTTTGAGTGACCTCCTTGTGTCTCTCGTGGTATTTGGTCATGACCTGGGAAAAAAAAAAAGTCCACATAAAACCTAGATAGTCAACAACTTAAGAAGCAGTCATCAAGTTATTGACTCCCAACACTGAAATATATAATGAAGTAATTCACAGAAAAAAAAAATCACATCTTGAGTTGATGTCAAGTAGGACATATAACCTCAAATCCAAAACTTAGTTTGTCTCAGGAAAACATCACATGTAATTTCACATCGTCAACCAAACATTTTAGCAACAAATGAGAAACAGTGGTTCTAAACTCTAAATCAGCGGCTTAATTTCTAGACACTGCACCTGTAACCTTAGCATTGCACATATTACTGTTGTGGTTTATTCCTCAACAATATCTGTCAGAAACTGAATAGCTACACAAAGTATTTCTGTCAAGATTTGAAATTGTCTCACAATCAGTTATGGAAAAAGTTTAGACGATTGAACACATAACTCTGTAAACTTCAATAAAGACAACAAGTCCTATGTGCAATTATTAAAATATAAGTCCCAATTTATAAGTCCCAATTCAAGCATCAAGACAATTTGAAAACAATGACCTCTTACCTTTTCTTTTTAATATAAGAAACGGCAACAACTTTGGCTAAAACTAACGTAAAGAAACAAAAAAAATAAAAAAATGAAGTTCTACAGCAATAGAAACTCTAACTTGAAATGTTCTGCACTCAATCATGATATAGGAGAGAGAAAGTAACACTCTAATAAAAATTCCACATTTAAATCACAAATAATAAACCTGAGAGACCAAGATTTTTAACTCTCTCTGCATCTCCTCGTTTTCTCAGCAACCAAACAAAAGGTCACAGAAAAGATGTTTCACTTTCCAAACAAAAGGGTCATCCATCCATTTCCATTTATCCCACCATAATTATGATAAAGTAAAACAAAACAAAATTGACTGCTTTAACCAAACCCGCTGGATAACATCAGCATCCAAATATAAAAATCAATAGAATCAGTACTGATTGAGACTACTTGTCACAAAACAATCAATAGAAACATCTTGAGGTTCTGGTGACCTCTGAATATCTCCCATGCTATTTTGCCACCGCCGGAAAATTGAAAGTAGAAGGAAAAGAAAAGCCCTCCTTCATAACCAAACAATCAACAACTTAAAGCGTTCAGAAAGCCATCCTCAAGAAAAAGACCAACCACTCATGAAATATTAACAAAGAATTCAATGTTGGAAAAAAAAATCATATCGGGAACTATTACCAAGTAAAACAAACGGTCAGGTGGTGAAAGTAAGAACAGGTAACAGACAACTTCATCTTGACAAATTAAAGTAGAAAAGAACTGATTTCCAAAGTTTAAACCCGTATTGCAAATATCATCATTTCAATTATTTCTGATGAAAACTGAGCAGCTAAAGGCCACGACTTTTGGTCAAATTTTGAAATTGTCACACGAGTCAGTTATGGCACAAAGTTTAGACAATTGAACATATGAACGAACACTTTAAAGCCCTTCATGAGATTACAAGTCCTGTGAAGTAAATGTTCGAATTCAAGCATCCACTCCTTCCACGATACTAAAGGGATAGAGAGGATTGCCAGCAAAACCTCTTCAATTATGGCTATAAAAGCAAGGAGTAGTTTTATTATTATTATTATTATTTGGAAAGCCAATAAAATAAAATTTGAACTTGAAAGTTCAATTTGATTTCAAAAAGAGAATAAAAAATTGAACCGTTTTCCAAGGGATCCTGAGATGAACGTTTCTCATGCAAACACAAACTAAAGTTACAATTTTTTAAGTCTAGAAAAGAGAAACAAACACATGGGATGAGACCCCAAAGTTTGAAAGTTCCTCTGGTTCTTCCTCGGCAACCAAACAGAAGGGAAAGAAAAGACGTGAAGAACTCATACTTTCCCATTTAAACAAACATAAACGTATAAAAAGATATATTTAGAGAGGGAGGGAGAGAGAAAATGCAACAAGTCAAGTTCACAACCACTAAAGATCAATAATTTAAATGAAAAAGAAAAGGAAAAGGAAAAGGATCACAGAAATCATCCCAAAACCCACCAGACTATGCATGTGAGAGAAAGAGTGAGCTTACACAGTTAAGAGCCTTCATTTTGCTGGAACAAAAATGAGAAGCAGCGCGGTGTCAGAAAGAGAAGATGCCCCAGAAAAGATCGAAAGAAAAGGGGGAGACCCTTTTTTTATTTCTTGGTGATAAATATTAATAAACATGAAAAAGAAGAGCTCTGTAGATCGGTAAAGCAAAGAGTCTCAAGGAAAGTTGATGAGAGAAAGTAAAGCAGAAGAGGCAAAAAGAAGCCAAAACCCACCAAAAACAAACATTTTGTCAAATTCCCTGACATCTTCCTTCCACGAACGACACCATAATTGTTAAGCCAAAGCAAGGAAGGACACAGGAGCAGAGAGAGTACCTTGTGAGAGACACAGATTGGGGAAAAGGCAAGAACACGGACATGCTAGAGAGGGAGGAGAGAATGTAGGGAGAGTGGGGAAGTGTGTCACTTACAATGAGTTAGTTCTCCAACTTAAAATAAGTTATTCCTGGAAAGGAGAGAAAGTGCAGAGAAAATATATTAAATTAATAATTTTTAAAATATTTCCTATATTAATATTAATAGTAAAAATAAAATTATTTCTTAAATATGTATCATATTATATGTACCATATTATTAAAAAAAATAATTATGTAGATAGTAGTTAAATAATAAAAATTAAAAATTAAAAAATTTATTTGTTTATAATTTTATGTTTGAATTATTGGTTACAAGATATTTAAATAATTATTAATTTTAAAATTTATGAGATTAATTATAATGCATATAAATTAATCTGAACATTTATATTAATTTAAAAAAAATATTTAAAAAAAAACTTTAATTTTAAAGAAGGAAATACTGAACTGATAAAAATTTTATTAATCAATTTAAAAAAAAAAATTTTATTTATTTTTACTAATAATATATAATAGTTATTGTAAGATTTTTATTATATCTCCTTGAAGATGATCTATGATTTGCAACATTTAATTTTATTTATTATTTTTTATTGGGTCATGATTAATGCCTTGTGGTGAAACCATGCCCCAGCCCATATGATTTTTCTTCGTATTAATTAGCATTAGCATGCCAATTATCCAAAATTAATGAAATCATATAATATTGCACATGACGATCCCTGTAATATTTTAATTTTGAAAGAATAACCATGACTGAATTAATTAATCAATAATTATAAAAAAAAATAATTATAATTATAAAAAACACTTTAAAAAATATCTATTTAATATTTTTTTAAATAAAAAATTATTTAAAATATATTTAAAAAACAAGTTGTAACACAAAACTAAATACTAGAGATAAACCTTAGATAACTAAACAACTGTACAAAGAATTAATTATTATTTAATTTAATTTAATTTAAAAGTGAGAAAAATCAGTCTGGAAACCATGCCGATTTTCTTTTATTATGTGAATAAAATGTATACATATGATATTAAGTTTTAATATATTATTGAGATTTTTTTGCAAATATAAAAAATTGAATTTCATTTCTCTCTACTCATTTGTACTTCAATTTATATCGATCTTCAATTTATATCTTGTTTAGTAATATAATTATAATTATTTTTAAATAATTTTTCATATCAAAATATATAATAATAATAATTTTTATTTTAAAAAATTATTTTTGATATCACTGTATTAAAATAATTAAAAAACATTAAAAATATATTAATTTTAAATAAAAAAAATAAATGTTTTCAAAAATGTTTTGAAATGGAGAAATAAGCATGCTTTTTAAGACTTGCTGAACCATTTCTTCTTCTTCTCAAGTAAATATTCAGACAATATATATACACACATCTGATTTATTTATTTTCCATTAGCATATATTGTTCATAATTCGTGTTCAGATTTTATTTTATATGGTTATTATTATATTTTGTCATCCAAAACAACAACAAGAAAAAAACTTATATAATTAATAAAAAAACAACTTCTTTTTCCCAGACCAGAATATGTGTCTGAAAGAAGCAATCGCTAAGGAGAAATGCCTAGAACGAAACATGCACTTTGCATCTGACAGACATGTTACCATCTTGCATGTCTTTATACGCACTCTTTGGGCTCTACCATACTTTGAGTTGAGAAGCCATTTCTTCTCGGGGATGCCCGCAGCTGGGCCTTCGAATCCAATTAACGCTTCCATCCTAAGGTTTCTGAGTGCTCAGACACAGCTCGCACACTTTGTGGAACAGGTATGCTACAAGTTACATCTTTGGCATCAAAAGGGGCATTGATACCGGTGTCTGATTATTGTGCTAGAGGAGGAGAAAAGGTTGCTAGCAGAGAATTTGAGGGCTTGATTTAGCAGGTTGAGTAATGGCCGCGGATCCATCTTCTTCGTACAAATTGAATGCTACTTTCTTGATTTGATAATGAAATGCAGCAGATGGGGTGAGGATTGCTTTCGTTACTTGGATTGAAGATCAGACACACACGGGACATGATCATGTCTTTGTTGGTAATGATGATGATGATGTGAGCCAGGAGCATCCGATGCTGATTTTGCACTGGAGTTGTGTTCTGTATGCTGGCATGAACTATACTGTAAGATGGCTAAAGAATTCAGATTTTGATTCATGGTATATTGTGAGTAATATAATTCTTATTTTCTGATAATAAATTTTAATTAAATATATCTTTGCAGAAATAGTTATAAAATCAGACCCGACACATAATCTAGCCCAAAGCAAGCTCAGGTTGAGCTGATGAATCCAAGTTTAAATTTTATTTTATTTTTCGTGTTAAAACGATATTGTTTTGGAAAATATAAAGAACAGGGTTTAGTTTAATAACACTTGTGCGATGATGGTTGGTGTTTAATTTGTTCTTTGGCTTTATTTTTTGGCTCTAACGATAAAACTTTTGTGTGATTCTCTACGATATCAGAAAGCTCTAGGACTAGAAAGAGCTTCCATGCTTTCTCCTCTTTCTTTCGTCCTATAATTACGAGAAAACCCCTTCTTCTTCCTCCTCCTCAATAATTCAATGGCTCCTGCTGCATCTTACAAGAAATATGAGACAAGAAGCCGAAACCCAGACCCGAAAACCTCTCTTCTTTTAGTCATCGACGTTCAAAACTACTTCTCCTCCATGGTCAATCCCATCCTACCTCAACTTCTTACTACCATAGACCTCTGCAGACGGTCCTCCATCCCTGTTCTCTTCACTCGCCACAACCACAAGTCTCCCCTCGACTACGGCATGCTTGGGGAGTGGTGGGACAACGACCTCGTTTTTGATGGCACGGTGGAGGCAGAACTCATGCCCGAGATCCGACGTCTTGCGGGACAAAACGAGGTGGTGGAGAAGAACACTTATAGCGCGTTCGAGAACACGGGGTTGCAGGAGCGGTTGGTGGAGATGGGTGTGAAGGAGGTTATTGTGACGGGTGTTATGACTAACTTGTGCTGCGAAACGACGGCGCGTGAGGCGTTCGTGAAAGGGTTCAGAGTGTTTTTCTCCACCGACGCGACTGCCACGTCGGACTTGGAGCTGCACGAGGCCACGTTGAAGAACTTGGCTTATGGGTTTGCTTATCTGGTCGACTGCGACAGGCTTCAAGCTGGGCTCTTGGGTAAATAAATAAATAAAATATAAATTAATTACTACTTAATCGTGTGCTTTTGTATTTATTTTCTTGGAGTTGAGTTTTTCTCTTCTCCTCTCTTTCCATGAAATGCATGATTGTGTGTTTTATGCAGAAATAAATTAAGGTTTCTTTTGCCATGATTTGTCAAAACTGAAAAATAATAATTTTGATGAAAATAAATATTTTAAAGCATATTTGATATATTTATGATAAACAAGATGTTTCTAATCAAATATACATATAATTTTTCCTTAAAAAAAAAAACATATATCAAATAATCACATAATAATCCATCACGAAAGAAAGAAATCATCAAACAGAAATCTGAAATCTATCTCTGTGTGTGTGTGTGTGTGTGTGTAATCGATTAATTGTAACCAAACTTGTTGGTAGCATACTCAAACAAGGATTGGAAATAGCTTTTAGATGATTCGGCATGAGGCAACTTGAGAAAACGAGCAACTTCGGCGAAGCCTGCATGGTGCACAGTCACAGAGTCTTCCTTGGCTTGTAATTTCATTTCCTGCCGGTGAAGTTCCGGTCTTGATAAGGCCCACTGCATTGCCCAGATGGCCAAAGGCCGCATGTAGCATAAAGATCTATACTGGTCAGTGGTGTTCCAACCTTCAGGAGTTTGAAAGGAATATCTGCAGATGACACAACATCAACCTCTTGTTACTCAGCATTCCATGGGATATATTATACGTGAATGATTGTTACTGTTGAAGTTTAGGGTTTCTGAGCCTACCCAAGTCCTTGTTCAGCCCACACAGCCTCGTAGACTCCGCTAGCAGTATGAAATGCCATATCTGTCAGGCCTTCCTGGATCATGGTTGCGGCAACCGCGTATGTGACGCCGGACCATATTTCTCTTGACTGCATGCATGACATGTCAACTGTTCCATCAGGTAGCATCCCATTTACGGCCCCTCGTTTCCCATCCTGCACCTTCAGGACGTTGTAATTATAAATCTTCTCCAGTGCACATCGAGCTTTGTCCTCGCCAACAATAGGCGAAAGTCCGCATGCTCGTGCGTACCTGCCAACAAAACCATTTACAGTGGAGAAGTTAGAAACCCTAGAACTCTCAAGCATGGACTATTCTTTATCCTGTAAGTAATCTACGGAAGTAATTTCATGTCTGCCTTCTGTGCTTTTGAAAGAACACATAAAAGCTGTTTCTGCTGCTTTCAGAAGCAAGTGGTATGCTTTGGAAACTTCAAGCAAGAAAATGATCTAAAAAGGGCATAATTGAAACACACCATTGTCCGGCCAATTGATCAGCTTGAATGGATGAGCTATTGATACCACCGCTGTTGTCATAATTGAAGTAAGAACCATTCCATAACTTGTCATACACAATCTTTGCCTTCTGAAACCTACACCAAAAATATTCTGCAGAATCCTTGTCTCCTACTTCCCATGCCAGGGCTGATGCAGCCTGTAAGGCTGCCACCCATAGCCCCCCACAATATGCACTAACCCCTGACAAAGACCACGTATCATATGTCTGATCAGGAAAGCCATCGTTCTCAATCATCCCATCACCATCCTTGTCAAACTGATCCATATAAGCCATTGCAACATAAACTGATGGCCAAACAGCCCGTGCAAACTTCTTGTCTCCAGTGACAATTACATCCCTGTAAACCTGGAGAACGAATTTTGGATTCAAGTCTTTCCAGCGGTCAGTGTTGTGGAGGTTATAGGCATTTACTTCAAACCATGGGTCATGGATCCCAATGTCATGAGGGACAGCTCCAATAACCTTTCTAGGGACACGCTGCCCATCGTGTAGCAGTGGCATCATACTGGGATCGTGCATCATAACTGCCGCTGCAAAGTCCCTTTGAATGCTGAGCTGAAGTTTGGGAAACAGCATAATGAAGGCGAAAGATGCATAAAAGTGAACATCATAGGTGTTCCACATGTGATACTCGATCCCTTCTAGATAAAGGAATTGACCAACATTTTCCTCTCCTTCTTGTAGTAAATTAGTTCCAAAAGCAGAATTGGTTGTTAAAGGTGTGTGGATTTCCTCAAGTACAGAAGTCATCCTTCCAAGAATGTCAACAGCAGTATCACCTTGATGGCCTAGGTTGGAGCCTGCCCTGTCGAGAGAAAACTTACTTCCTTCAATAGTTGCTAAGCTATGGAATGGAGGGGATCCATCTGCAATAAATAAACAAGCAATTGAAACGTTAACTAGTCAATAAATTGAAAATTCAAGATGTAGAAAACTCGAAAGCAAGATACTCATAAACGCTCGAAGGACTACAAGAGAAGAGGCTCCATCATCCACATACCTGTCCAAATTGTCCCCCCTGAATTAAGATAATAGAGCTCATTAAAGAGAGTGCCAGGATACCTGCAAGGAAGCATCGAAATAACTTCAGGTTCTGGGTTTACATGAAATGAGAAAACACTGCACACTGAAGCTAACCATTCAGGAAGTCTCTTGTCTTCAAGAATTGGTCTCTGCCAGGCTTCTATCTCTGACTCCCAAAGGCCATGCTCTGTTTTCCAAGGAAACATACAAAATAGGGAATTCAGACGAATTTATCTTCTCGCCAGTTCAAGATTGTGGTTGCCAAATGTTAACCAATCTCCAGACTTCCAATTCACAGACTGGGTTTAAAATATTTTTGGTCCACGATTGCATATTTTTTAAGCAAAGTGGTATCATCAAAGAGGACCGGATAGGAATTCACCTAGAATAGCATCATGCGCAATATCAGCAGCAGCATCTCCATGAGTACCATAGAATTTTGTGTAACGCCTGTTTATGAAAACTTTTTAGTGTACAGGTAACCTTTCAATCTGTAGTCCACTTCAGACAAAGCATTTGGCAACCCACCTGTGGTAAGTCCTTCCACTCCCAAATTTTACGTCAGGGCAGTCCCATGCCAATGAAAAAGTAACTGTACATACACCATCTGGTGGGACCGTTGAAGTCGCTGCAATGGCTGCCCCAATAGATGATCCTGGTTCCGAAGGAACTGGCTTTCCAGGTGAGTTGAGGTTGTCGAAGGACCCATGCTATTAAAACACAAAATGCACATCAAGTTTGGTCGAAAATGATGACAGAAACAATAATAATGAGCTGGCTCAGGGTTATTCCTTCTGGATCATCACATGCACCACTAGAGCTAAAATAAGGGATTGTGTTGTCTTTCCTCTTTAAAGGAAGGATATCTTCCAGAAGCTTTGCTATATTTGGGGTGTGGAAAATGGAAAGCATGAGAAAATCGTTAGTGTTTAGAGAAAGCCTGAAAAGCCATCAGTAATAAAGTATGCATTCACTTGTAGAGATCAAATCCAGCTGTAATGAAAGCCAAAATGCCCCAACCGTTCTCGATCACACTGGTTTTCAACACGTACTCTCATCATCTTCTTGACTTTTCCATTCAATAAGATTTGAAACGGAGGCTACCTGATTACAACCAGGCCCTATACCACATGAACTAATGCACAGGGGAAGAAATACCTGGTATATAAGTTCTCATTAAGCAGAATATCTTGTCTGATCGTCACTTTCCCAGTGGAAACTAAATGTTAGTTGTAGATATAAAAGGACCTGAAACATTTGACAAACAACTAGTTCCTAGTCGGGAAAGCATCGCTATTTTTTTGCGAAAGAAGATAGCTAAAACCTGGTGAAAGTACATGCAAATATGAACAGACAACATCCATATATTGTATAACATATGGATGTAATTTTCCTGAATCCCTCATTACGATTTGAAGATAAAAAACCAGTGGGATTTTAAGTAGACATTGTTAGCAGAAGACACAGAGTTAAGCAGTTGAGAATATTTTCATAAAATGAACAAAGTATGAGTATTAGCCAACCTCTTTTACTTCATTCCACATTTCTTTAGCTGTGACACCTTGCGAGTTTCCAGATATCACGAAGCAAGGACATTTTGAGACATGAACAGCAGGAGTCTCTTGTGCAGCGATTGCAAAGGATACCGAGGGAAGCTCGTTTGCTGTCCTGTATTAGTAACAAGATGGATTCATTATACGAAAATTTCAACACATGCCACAAAAATATCCCATCAAATCTCGAAATAATATAAATTTCCAAAGAAAGGAACTTACTTGTGATTCAGAAGTACACAATGTACACCATCCTCCATCCTAGAAAATCAATAATCTTGTTGATTAGCGTCAGTTACAAGCATTATGTGCACATCCACATGCTTTATACACAGACACAAAATAAAAGAACATTCATGACAGTCTTATATTAACAGTGATACTGGAAATTACAGCAACATAATTTTTTAATATAATTTTTTTTAAAAAAAAAAAAGCACCATAGGCCTTACATGTTTGTTGAGTTGAGGTGCTGACCAGAGAATTCAGATGCACCTCCAACGGAATTCTGGAATGGGCACAAACAATAAAGTTGCATGAGTGTTGGTGGCTTCTCAGTTGTCAGACTACTTTGTTGGATCTTGAGACATATATTTAGCAATCATTTGAAGAAATAAACGAAGAAATGAGCCACAAAATAGTACACACAATACAAAAGCATCGGTGTAAAGGTTAAAAAAAATGCAAGTACTTACTGCCCATGTGAAAAGTAATGTGACATCTGCAGAAGTCTCCCCATAATTGTAGAGCTGGAAAAAACATTTCACTCTTAGTAACAGGGTAGACTGTACTGAATCTCGAAGAATCAAACTTTGTAGAGATGCATTCCAACCTTGAAGGTAAAAACTGATGCAGGGAAGCTGCTCTCTTTGTAATTATGAGGAATAATAGGTGAAATTTGACGACAAACAACCCTGAGTTCTGGATCAGGTTCGCCTGCATTTAAAGAGGAGGGCATGGGCATCCAGATATAGGATAGTATATCCAAACGGCAGGCATAGTAATTTGAGATGTATACAACTTGAAATGTACATTACCCTCATATACAGTCCAAGCCCTGGGGTATAAAGCATGATATGTGGAGTTATTTCCCTTCAGATTCCAGTCCCAAGATTCAATCCCTGAGCCTGCAGCTTCTCTGATTACATAGATGACATTCAGTAAGTCTATCTTTGACCGTTTTTCGTTTCTTTGTCTATATTTCTATCAAGGTGAAGCTCAATATTAACTGATTTCCGAGTTGTATAAGAAACAACATTTAATTTGTAAAGTAATCAGGAAATAATGCAATCACTTACTCAAGCACATCTGGACTCCTTGAGCACAGTACACTGGAATATTTTTTACCATTTGAGCGCGAAACAAAAATCTGCATGCAGTAGCATTCAAATAAAGAAATCACACATCATTTTGCAAATGAAAAAAGGTTCACAAATTCTGAAAAGTTATTTGCCTTGTGAATATTCATTTGTGGCATCTTCATTTCCCAATCATATCTTTTGTCTTAATTCAACAAAAATCATTGACTAAGGGCAGCATCAACCAGAGGATGATTGAGTTGGAAACAGAAATAAGTGAAAATTTAAATGGGATAAGCGAAATACAGTCACAACCACCGAAAAACATTTGTGGAGGCCACAGGATTATCTTACAAGTCAAGTTATATTGATGATGGTAGCGATTCATTTTTCTTTTATAATTGCCTCTAGCAAAGAAATGCAACAGTGCAAGTGAGAAGATCATGGATTTGCTCAATGCAAGAAACAGAAAGGAAAGGTATCCAGAGTCGATCTTATGCAATTCACTCTAAAAGTTCAAGGTTAGAGAAGATACATTTCCCTTATCCCAAATACCTTCAGTAAAATTTGTGTTTTAAGACATTTCAAGCAGATAGAGAGCCGGTAATGCAAACAACTCAGTCTGACGTAGAGCCAAAACATGACTGTTGTGTTCAACGTGGCTAGACATTTTCAAAAACAGGAAAACTAACAACTCTATGTTAACTTCTAGCGAAGGATTGCTTGCACAGAAAACTAACAGTTCCATAGATCGCAAAACAAACATATTTCTCCTCGTTGATTTTGCGTCATTACAGGTCTCCCATTAGACATGGATAATTTCCATTTAACTAGTCACAGCTTCCCAAAGAAATGAAGTGTAAAACACATGCATTGACAACTCTTTTTTTCAGGAATTTGAGTGAAACTTACAGAAAATTGATTTGCTAAAACAGGTTTTTCTTCGCATATTCTAGGGAACAGTTGCCAACGCTGAAATTCACCCTTGTAACTTCTTCCAATGCTTCCTGATCTGCAAATTGTTAATTTTTTAAAAATACAAGAAAAAGAAAACAGGTGTTAGAAGGGAACTCGTTAAGAAGATCAATGAACTTTTACAGCAACAATGTAGCAGATGATGCATTAATTTCACGTCGCATCTGATAAACTCCTATCAGCCATAGGCAAACATGATATCAATATAGTTTATCATGAGTACAAACTTGCCTATGAATATATGAATAGTCCACCATATGTTGCCTATTACACAAAACTTGGAAATAAAGTGCATGCAAATCATTATTTCAACACATTATTCTATTGTAGTTTATAGATGACTAGGTAGTTCTAAATATATACGATGACAAGCTCGCATCCACCTTGCTAGAATGAATCTGATGTCCAAAATAAATAGTGAATGGATTGAGTTAAAGTTTGGCTTTCCTAGCCATGCAATGAACAAATATAAATGTAATTTTATTTTTTATGAGTAAGCGCTTACCCAATACCGCCTACAGGAACGCCAAGACAAGATGTCGCATTGCGCTTAGCAAATGGATCGATATAAAAACCCCCCTGCAAAGAGTAAATGCAATGATTAGTTTGTTCTTTGTGGTTCCTCACCAAAACTAAACATATCAAGGCACAATGGGCAATTATGACAAAAATTATTACCCTTTTTCTGACATTTTCTTCTCGGATATGACGCAATAGCCGAATACCTATAGGGGCCTGCCAAAGCAAAGAAACCGTCTCATGGATATAGATAACAAGGCAAGATTTTCCACCTAAAAGTTATTGATGATAGAAAGCAAGGGATGTTATGAAGTCTCAGAAGTGTGGAAAGATCTCATTACATAAAACGGAGTCGATTTGGTACTTTAGAATGCTTCATTTAACTCATCTTGCATCGTCTTTTTCAATAAACAACCCACTTAAAGAACAAAGGAGAATCATCCAGATGTGCACGATTCAAAACTACAAAGATAGCATGTTCACTATAATTTTTCATGAGTTAGCACATCCGCAGCTTTTCTCTTACGAGATATACATCCTGAATTTACCATTGTATCATCTGCCAATATTTCACGCACGGCATTTCAAATATCTGTGGAGAATTTCACTCCACAACAAGGCCTTTCCATGACAGTGGTTTGAGTTTGTTTTTGAAATAGACATAATAGCAAGGAAGACTAGCATCTGTAAAGCAGAAGAACCCATTTATTACCTAAATTGGAACACGTACCATTAAAAGTTTCTCTTGCAAACTTAAAGTGAACTGTGAAAGGACAGTTTCATCGCTGTCTAATTTCCGCTGCCAGGTCAGTGGTGCAGGTTTCCCAGCATCAACCTTAATCCAGACATTCGAAGGGGAAAGAAAGAACTTAGATACAAGACTAGCATTGAAAGTTTTAATTATCAAACAACTATACTCTTCCAGATGACAGCATTAAAAGTCCCAAAAAAACAAGACAGCCAGAATTGGGCAAAAGGATGACAATAAACTCAAAGAACTGCTGTTACAGACGCAGAAGAAAAATTGTACAAATACTGAAGAACTCAACTAAAAACCTGCTGAAGTCTAACAAACACAATTCAACCCTTCCAACCAAGCAGAGAGAAAACCCCGTTTACATTATATATAAGCATACCTTATCCACCGGATAATTTGAAGGTTCTCCTTGTTCTTCATGAAAACCATTCCCTGATATCTTTCTCTCAAACATCTTTCCTGAAATAACCAGAAAGTTAGCCCTGCTGGGTGTAGACAATGCAATCCATACTTCCCTTTCCTTTAAAAATAAGAGCACCAGCAAATCCTATCTTTTCTTTTGGTAAATTAGGATACCATTGTCCTCAAATCCTCACCTTCACAATGACCACCATCCATCACACCCAATAATACTACCACCTACCATTATATTATAATCGGTGCCTTGCAGCTAAAGATCAAATTAATCAAATTGCAACAACTCAAGCTCTATTATTTTAATTCATAATCATTATCATAAACCCAAAACATCCCTTGGTTTAGTCTTGTGGGACCCACTAACTCAGTCCACTCCATCAATGGCTGATTTTATTGGGAAAACTGTGTAAGGGTTGGATACTCGGGGATGAATGGCGCGCGCACATACATGCATACATACATGTCCACGGTCCACCCCGTCAATGGTTGACATCATTCAGAAAAATACAGCACTACCCTTCCCAGACAGATAGATACATATATACAGATTGTATGCTGTCTACAAGAAAATTCTTGTAGTAAACTGCATGACAGACGTGCATAAATATATTTCAATTGATTTCACAACATGTACACGACGTGGTTTAACAAGTCATTGACAGTACAGTACAGATAACAGAGAAACGAAGAGAGAAATCATCAGTTTAGCAAGAACTGCATCGAAACAGGAATGCATAAAGAAAACTAACCTGGAGAGAAGTGGGATCGCTTGTGTAGACGGTTTGGTTTCCAGACTGAAACTGCAGGCTATAAAGGGCTTGCAAGGAAGTGGAGATCCTAATAACTCTTCTTACCATTCATCTTGTCTTCATTTGAATAGCCAAAAACATTGACCATTACTTTGAATGACGTCTAGATCATCTGGTATTTAAGGATCTCTCTGATTACTTTTCTTGTAACCACAACAGCAACAACAACTGTTCTTGTTCTCTGGTCCCACATCTTTGATTAAGAGACAGCGGTTGTCAAAAAAACAAAAAATTGACTAAGAGCTTTTATTACAATTATAAACAATCCATATTCCTTGATATTTGTTCTTACTGCTCTCTCTTTTTCTATGATTAAGTATCCGCTATCAGCATCTAGAAAAATCTATATGGATAGATAGATTATTATAAATCATTAATTTAGTGGATTGCTACAAAATTAAAGACAAACATCTTCTTTCTTGTTGCTTCCTCAGTCAAGCATATGGCCATTGAATTGTCGTCGATGTAGTATACAGTATTATAGATTAGGGACCGTCACCAATTGAAGGATTACAAGTTTTCTGAGGATTCCATTATTGACTCGAGAAATTAGTGAATTTACCTTTTAATCATTTTGAAATCATTTATAGATTGTTCTGCGCGAAGGCTGTTTGGCGAATATGATTGTAACGTGTTTCTTAAAAGTTTTAAAAATACATATGTTTAAAATTAAAATTTTTATATTTTTTTATCATTTTAATATTAAAAATTATTTTTAAAAATCAAAAAAAATATTTTAATATATATTTAATCCAAAAAAATTTAAAAATCATTATTATGACACCAATAAACACCCATTAAATTCACTTAAAAAAAAAAAAACAGTACACATGATAGGGAGGTCCCATGGCAGCAAAGAGTCATGCGTAAGCTATCCCCTCTCCACGCACACATATACACACCACACATAAATAGGCAGAGGGGAGATGCATCACAGCACAAAAAAGTCATACATAGGTGAGTCTATGATAGTTATTTTACGAAATTATTTAGGAGGTAGTGCAATCAAAAAATTTACTTTTTTTTATAATTTTAAATTTAAGTTTTATAATTGTTAATATAATTATTTTATATAATTATTAATTTTAAGATATATAGAAGTATTCAAGATATATACATACTGTTCTAAATATTTATATTAATAAAAAAAATATTTTTTTATATGATTGGATTATTCAAACACAAACCTAACCAATCATTCTTCATCTTTATTCATTTAGGAGTTACGCAATACATAAACAAAAATAACATAAAAAAATTCAACTTCATTTCTATAAAATTTCAAATGTTCCAAGTCTTGGTCCTCACTAATTAATTTTTAATTTTGAAAATTAGATTTAATTACACATAAAAATAAATAAATATATAAATTATAAATTATTTATCATGCTATATAATAATGGCAAGGACAAGACAATTTTTTTTGTGAAGTTAGTTTGGTGCTTTTTTACAAAGAATAAAAATCAGTTTTTATCTTATCCAAAATTATTTCTATAGAGAAATTTTTGATCCATTAAAAAGAAGAATATGACAAGCTTGTCTATTACTCTACACAATTATTTATCTAGTTGATTGGGGTTAATATAAAGATAAAAATAATTATTATCATAGTTTTAAAATCCAGCTTGAGGCCAAGCATAGGTCACAAGTTAGGTTAACCATTAACTTAAATCAATATAAATATAAAAATAATTATTATCATAGTTTTAAAATCCAACTCGAGAGTCTACTCGAGGCCAAACATGGATCACGGGTCAGGTTGACAATTAACTTGGGCCAACAAAATTACAAAAATAATTATTATCATGATTTTTAAATTTAACTCAGGGATTAACCCGATATCAGGCTTAAGTCATAATTCAAGTTGACCATTGACCTAGGTTAGCCATACAATAAACATGGTGATTATTAAAGTTTTAAAACTTGACTCGAGATTAACTTGGGCCTAAGCCTGATCATCTAAACTCAGGTCAGGGATCAGGTTAACCATTAATTCAAGTCAATATATGAATAAAAATTATTATTATCATAATTTTTAAATTCAACTCAGGGATTGACTCAGGGTCAGGTCACGGGTCACCCAACCCTTGACTCAAGTCTAAATAATAATAAAAATTATTATTATCATGATTTTTAATTTTCACTCGAAATTCAACTCGGGTAAAAGCCTGGGTTATGGTCTAGGTTAACCTTTGTCAATGTAAGAATAAAAATTAAAAATGATTATTATTATATTTTTAAAACTTGAATCGAAAATTGACTCGGGGCCAGACTCGGATCATAAGTCAGTTTGATGATTGATTTGAGTTAACTTTAAAATATAAATAGTTATTATTATAGTTTTAAAACTTAACTCGAGGGTTGACTCAAAATTAGAGTTGATCAATTAGGCCTAGGTCACAGTTCGGGTTAATCATTGACCAAAGTCAATATAAGAATAAAAATAATTATTATCATAGTTTTAAAATTTGACTCAAGAATTGATCCAAGACAAAGTCTAAATGACGAGCCTAATTAACTAGTGACTCATGTCTAAGTAATGATAAATATGATTATTGTCATAATTTTAAAACTTGACTTTGGGGTTGAATCAAAGCCAAAACATGGGTCACAAGTCAATTTGACAATTTATTTAGGTTAATATAAGGATAATTGATTATTATCATAAGCTCAAAACTAATTCAAGGGTTAATCCGGTGTCAGGCTAGGATTATAGTCAGGTTGACCATTAACTTGGATTAACTTTAGGATATAAATAATTATTATTATAATTTAAAAACCCGACTTGGGGATCGATTCAAGGTTAGGCTTAATCAACCAAGCCTGGGTCACATTTCATATTGATAATTGACTCGAGTCAATGTAAGGATAAAAGTAGTTATTATTATAGTTTTAAAACTTGATTCAGAGATCGATTTAATGTTAGGTTCGGATCACAGGTCAACTTGACCACTGACTCGGGTTTAAGTAATGATAAAAATGATTATTATTATAGTTTCAAAACCTTAATCATGAGTTAACTTAGGGCCAAAGCATAGGACGTGGTTCAATTTGACCATTGATCGGGGTCAGACTCGGGTCACAATAATGATAAAATTATTATTATTATAATTTAAAAATATGACTTAGAAGTCGACTTGAGGCCAAAGTATAAGTCAGGTTGATCGTTAGCTTGTGTCAAAGTAAAGATAATATTGATCATTATCATAATTTTAAAACTTAAACTCAAGGGTTGACTTGAGGTTAAGCTTGAGTCATAAATTGAATTGACCATTAACCTAGGTTAATGTTAGGATAAAAATTATTATCATCATAGTTTTAAAATAAAAAATAATGATCAACTCGAGGCTAAGCCTGATCAATTAACCCCGAGTCACGAGTTGGGTTGTTCATTGACTTGTGCCAATGTAAAAATAAAAGTGATTATTATTATGGTTTGAAGACCTAACTAAAAGGTCGACTAGGAGTAAGATCCAAGTTAGGGATCAAGATGGTTATCTTGGATTAACCCAAAGTAATGTAAGAATAAAAATTATTATCATCATAATTTTAAAAACTAACTTGAGGTTGACTTTAGGTAAAGCTCGAGTCACTAGTCGGGAATTAATCTGAATTAACTTAATTGTTTTATAAAAAAATTAAAACAACCTTGTTTTGACCAAAAGATATATATATTAAAAAGTCAATGGACTTTTTACTTATGTTTTATCTCAGGTTGACCGAATTATAAATTAATTTTAATTTTTAATTGAATCAAATGGGTTAACTTTTTTTAAAACCCGAACTAGTTCAAATCTTGTGCTGATCGATTCTTGCCTAATGTATACTAAACATACAAATAAAATAAATTGTTTAGTTCTATCCAAAACACACCAAGCATAAGACACAACCATTATTTATTCAATCCAGTTTTTATCTCAATTTAATTTTTAAAAATTTATATTTTACATTTTAATCCCTCCATTTAATCTCAATCATATTTTACTCCCTAAAATATCGGACATGAAAGACAAAAAAAGTCCAAAAAACAAGAGAAAGCTTCTAGACAGCCATATTCCAGAAAACAAATAAATTCGACATATAATTCTTTATCCATAGAACATTTAACACAAAATAAATAAATTCTGTTTGTTTGTACAATCAAAGTTTGCTGAACCAAACAGAGCGAGTCACACTAATCCTTGTCCCCGGATTCGCTTAGCCTGATAGCCAATCGCCCACTCTTTCATTTCTTAGCTGTATCTTTTTGAAAAAAAAAAAGACAGCTCGCCGTAAACGCCGCCAAAGCAGAGCCACGTAGGAAAGGGATAGCCACAGAAGCGAAAGTATGGAGTCCAAACCTATAGGTTCGGATTTCACAGCTGGAGACAGGCTGTCTCCAACAAAGCCCCACTTAACTACATGGTCTGTCTTCTCTCTGGTCTCTCCCTACCTTTCTCTGTCTCTGTCTCTCTCTCTCTCTCTCTCTCTCGCTTGTTTCGTGTTTTAAGTTAGGGTTTTCTTGATCTCGTTTAGTGGCTTTAGGAATCTCCATTTCTCCTCACCAGATCAAGTTTCTCTGATTTGTAAGCTCTCGATTGATCTCTATTTTTCTCATTTTCGTTATCGTTTTTATCAGTTTGGATTTTTTCTTGTTTTTGGATGAGATATGTTTATATTTATCTTTTCTTTTTACTTAGTGCATGTTGATTTGGAAATGCCGATTATCGTATGAGGATGTTTTTTATGTTTTTTTTCTTAAACTTTTGTGCATGTTTTATGTTTGGTTGCTGACAAAGAGAAAGAAAATAGAAGGAAGAAATGAAAACGAAAAATCTGATCATGCTTTTCTTTTTTGAAATTGGAGAGCAGAAAATTTTACCGAGGTTAATGTTTTTGCGATCTATATAATGTGGAATATTGAGATTTAAATTTGTTTTTTTATTTTCTGAAGAGGAATTAATGAGGCTGGAACTGTTTCTTTTTTTTTCTTTTTAACAAGAGCATGCGCGGTCGTGTGCATTATTCACAATGCAGCCTGATGATAGTTGGGTTAATTATCAATTATTCACTACATGCCAATGTTGTTCTTACCTGGCAATGGTTTTTTTTTTGGCTTTTAGTGGTGTATAGCTGTTTAATGTTTTTCTCTGGGAATTCTTATGTTGATTTACGAATGTAACTGCTATAATGCGTGATGCCTAATTCGGATGAATCTAATCATTTTGACTGCTCCTGAATGTCATGGAAAGTATGATACATGTGATTTTGTCCAAGTCCTTGTAAAATGTGGCCCTTGTATAGGCTTAAATTTAGGCAAGATATGTTCATTGCAACTTGTCAAATATGCGATTGGTTGATAAGCAGCCTTGTTTTTTGCAACATGACTCGCTTTCTTGCTGGGTTATGTTCAGTTATGAGCCTCTCCATATGTTGTTTTCTTTTTTAAAAAGCCTAGGCTTTTAATTTTGTTTGATGCATCATTGTCTTAATAAAGCCTCTCTGAGCTTGGTACTTGAAGAATTTGGGCATTGATATGTAATTAACAAGTACGATTGAAATTTTACTCTTTTTTCTGAGTATTTTCAACTTTCATGCTATAGGGAACGGGGCTGGATAGCTCGAGTCAGACAGAAAAGATTATTTGAAGTATTGATTTGGCGTGTTAGCTTGGAATTGGCTAATGTCTGTCTTCATACATTCGCTTTGTCATCATTACTGGAGTGCATAGTGATGGTTAATTGCTCTGAGTGAACTGCTGGTTTGGTTTTTAACAAGCTAATTCCAGTATTATTTTTGGAACTGCCAATAAAAATTAATCCTCGGAAGGAAGTGAATACACGACCAGAGGAGGATTCCTTGTATCCATGCTGGTAGAGAGCATGCGTGGAATTCGTGATTCGGGTAATGCCCCTGACGAGTGCTGCTGCCGATGCATTCGGTGTGGTGACAATTTGTCTAGTCACTATTTTGATTCTATTTGGTTTGTTGTGCATTGCCTACTCATTTTACTTGCACTCTCGTGTTCGTAGTCAAGGCTATTTTCAACTTGGTTATTTTAGTGGTCCCTGGATCATCCGAATCATATTTATTTTGTTTGTAATCTGGTGGGGTGTTGGTGAAATTATCCGGTTAAGTTTGTTGAGACGGAAGGGAAGAGTGTTGAATGCCCTTGACTACAAATGGCAGGAAACTGTCTGCAAAGGCTACATTGTCTCGAATTTGGGTTTTGCAGAGCCTTGCTTATTACTCACCCTCATGTTTCTCCTCCGGGCTCCCTTACAGAAGATGGAATCAGGAATTCTTTGTCGCAAGTGGAATGGAAGAACTGCTGTATATGTTGTTCTCTATTGCCTTCCAATGTTTGTCCTTCAGCTGCTTGCTATACTAATCGGACCGCAACTACGCAAGGATAAGAGTATATCGAAAAGGTTTCCTCATTATTTTACCTCTGCTGCTCATGGGATGCAAAATGCTGCCGCCTCTAATATTGCGCTTTGCACTTACCCTTTATTGAATACAATGCTTCTTGGTTTTTTTGCTTCTGCACTGACTGTCTACCTGTTTTGGCTTGGAAGGCGGATTTTGAAATTGGTCATCAATAAGGGTTTGCAGAAGAGAGTGTACACATTAATATTCTCAGTTTCAAGTTTCCTTCCATTGAGGATTCTCTTACTTGGACTATCTGTTTTATCTAAGCCAGAGCATTTTCTATTTGAAGCTATTGCTTTCTCAGCGTTTCTTGCCCTCTCATGCTGTGCTGGAGTTTGTATTTGCATGCTTGTTTACTATCCCGTTGCTGATTCTTTAGCACTGGGGAATCTTCGGGACCTGGAGGTAAGTAGAAGATATGCTGATGAGCACAATGAAACCATTTCCCTTGATGCAAACCAAAACCATCTAGAAGAAAGTGCTCATTTAAGCCCAGGCAGAAACTCTGACGCCTCAGCTAAGCGCGGATCAATCTCTTTCAGGGCTTGCCAGAGAGATGAGACTCCTTCAGGGCCATTTGTGGAGCTGAGCCTTTTTTCTCCTGGTCGAGAGGCAACTCCACCAGGTTCGCCTCCACTGCTAGGCTGGCCTATGCGCCCACTTGTGGATCCGAAGACCGGGCAAGGAACCGAGTTCTCTTGGTGAATATCAATTTTGTGATAAAGAAAAAACTGATTGTAAAGGGTTAGTTCCAATAAGGATTTTTATTCTTGGTTTGTTGTCTATTTTTTAGATTTTGCTGGTTTTTGATTCCATGATCTGCTGCTTCCTTTTCTTATTCTTCTTTTTTTTCTCCCTTTCTGTAACATTCTTAATCCTGATTTCTATTTGCCCCTTCTTCCGAGCCTCTTGAATGAAAGCAAGGTGCTTGCTTTTCCTATTGCTCGATGATGTGATTATAATTTTCGATCCACAGGTTCCACGGTAGATTTGGATCAATGTGAGGGAAGACTTTATTCTTTATTAAAGTTGTGATCGTTATTTATTAATTTATTTTGAAGGTAGCAGTGGTATTGGTTGGAGGTGAAGGGGGTGTTAGGCAGTGTATAATATATATATATGTACATTTTGAAAGCTTATTAAAGTAACGTTTTTTTATTTTATTTTAGATATTTATATATTAAAATGATTCAAAAATATTTTAAAAGTTAATTTAAAATAAAAAAAATAAATTTTGAAGAAAACAGGAACAACGTCAACGGGCTAAGGAAAAAAAAACAGAGACTGCAATTCACTATACGAACTTTATAATAATTTAACCTTAAGAAATTCAAATATGTTAGGTTGTGCTGTAGAAGATTTTAAAATATTATTTTCATTGCGTTAGAGCCTAAATGGGGCGTCTACTCATCTTTCTCGCTCGTCACTTGTGAATAAAGCGCAAGCGTACCGTCGATGTCTCTGGGCCAGTTCGTTCTTGCAAAATACCTTCTTTTTCCATCAACCGTGGTACGGCACTGGAGAATCTTGGAGAAGGCAATGCAGCTTCAGAGCTCAAATATAGTATTTTTGAAGTTTGATGTAAACGTCATTACTGGGTTCTTGTAGCGGGAAGTGAACCATGCACAGGTTGTTTCTTGATTCCACTTCGATTTTCAGGGGAAATCATCGATGTTTTACTCCTGTTGGGGCTGTGGTATCGGGTGCAGATCAATTGTTGGAGTATTGTTGTGATGAACTTTGTCTGCTCCACAAATTAACTGCAGAAAATGTCCAAGTATTTTCCTTTCGATTCGAAGACTTCGCCTTGATGACTACGAGTGCCAACGAAGATTGAGGATTGAAGGCATGGTCAGATACTGGATTGGTGTTGCAGGCAAGTTCAAGATTTCCTGATGGTTGATGATTTTAGTAATCTATTGCATTCATAGCTTCTGTGGACAGACAAGAGTGGAAGCATATGGTGCCAAAACCAGAGCAATTTTATACGATGCTTTTGAAAGAGATGATCAGCTAACAGTGGAATATTATACATGCTGCTCTGCTGTTGCGTTTTCTAGAGAGCTAACTGGATTTTTTAGCTATTTTAAGCAAAAATTTAGTTATAAAATAAAGAGCATGGATGCTCTTAACATTCTTTTTGTTTCATTGCCTGTCTTGTAAAAAAAAAAAATCTAAAAACAGAAGTGAAGATAGAAATAACAGCACAACAGCCTGTCTAAACTCAAGTTATTTCTGATTTTCGAAGGTTATTAATCAGATCCGAAATATGCTCTATATGTTTGTCGCACAATTACTATAAAAAGTAAAAAATTATCTATTTTGAAAAAAAAAAGCTTCCATGCTTTTGAATACTTTTCTAAAGAAAATAATAAATAAATAAATAAATATTTTTCTGTGCATGGCTCATTTCATCAATCTGTCTACCTGATTGGTGATCTGGGTTCTTGTTGAAATTTCCAAATAGTTTGTTTTTTTTTTTTCTCGTTGATCTTTTGATTTAGGGATTTGACTGGTTGTTCTGAATTCCTTTTTTCAAAATCTTATCCTGGGGGATTTACCATTGAGTCATTGTGTTTCCCATTGGTTTCCTTTGATTTGGGGATGTGGGTTCCTCTTCTTGCGTTGAATTTGATATTAAAACTGAAGACTTTTTGATTTTCAAGGACTGCATTGATTGATTAGAGGCAGAGTATCGGAGAAAGAAGCCATTTTGATTCATGGGTTAAGATATCTGGGGCTTCATGCTACAGAGGATTGGAGCCAATAAAACCACTCACACTGTTGAGAATTGTGGATTGGGATTATGGGCTGCATTTGCTCGAAAGTCAGTAGAGCCACTAAATATTTAGAGAGAAGAGTCAAAAGAAAAGAAACAACCAAGCCTGCCAAACGGTTAGTTTCTTTATCCAAAAGCGATGAAGTTGTGGTAGAGGTTGATGGTAATCCTAATGGTTCCACGGCTAGTTTGATATCCGACCAACCTGGAAATGATAATGCGGAGTCTACTCCAGTTTCATACGATGAAGGAGAAAAGAAGGAAAAAATCGAACAGGTTAATAATCATCAAAGGATTACTAGTATAGTGAGTATGAGCAATGGAGAGAGAGGAGCACAAGTTGTTGCTGGTTGGCCTTCTTGGCTGACCTCTGTGGCTGGAGAAGCAATCAATGGATGGGTGCCTCGAAGGGCAGATTCATTTGAGAAGTTGGATAAGGTCAGTTTGGTGTACGTCTCTATGATTTGGTTGTTTTTGTATGGTTCATTGATAATGTGAGTGATTTGTCGAAAAAAGTTGGGTTTTCACCCCTTTTAATGTGCTTGTATGAACTTACTTCATCGCAGCTGTCTCTTTCTGGTGCATGGCTTTTTCGATGCCTCAGTTTTAAGCTTTGGCATTGGTCATTGTTTCAAAAGTCGGATGCTGTCTTTGTAGACTTTTGTTTCCTGTTTTCTACCCATGAGTACTTTGATACTCTTGTAAGAATAAATTATTTATTCACCCCTAAAAGTTTTTGAACTTTGGCAAAAATGATGAAGCATGATAGTCTGAGGGATGGAGGTTCTGTTATGTTACTGTAGGAAATGAGTCATGTCTCTAGAAGAATGGCCTCTTCCCTGAAGAATGCGTTCTTCTATATTCTTAAATAAGCACTCCTCTCTCAGATTTGTTTGTTTCAATCAGTTTGAAACTGAAAGTTCCTCAGCAACTTGGCATGATTTTTATTTGATATGCAATGCTTGTTTTCTGAGCAACCACCATATTTCCATTAAATGTTGTCCGCTCTTTGGTTTACTGCCCAATTCTTTACCCAGTTAGTTAACTTTCCCGCAAATAATGCAGATTGGACAAGGAACATATAGCAGTGTGTACAAAGCTCGTGATCTTGAAACAAACAAGACAGTGGCATTGAAGAAGGTTTGCTTTGCTAATATGGATCCTGAGAGTGTTCGTTTTATGGCGAGAGAAATCATCATTTTGCGTAGACTTGATCACCCAAATGTTATGAAGCTTGAGGGTGTCATTGCTTCAAGAATGTCTGGCAGTTTGTACCTTATATTTGAATATATGGAGCATGACCTTGCAGGGCTGTTGGCTTCACCAGGGATTAAATTCTCTGAAGCGCAGGTTCTTGCTCTTTCTCGTTTGAACTTTAACTGCTATAATAATTGATGATGTATTATTCTGTTTCCTGACACAATTTGACTAAAAAATGAAGAAATTATGACAAAATCTAGAGTGGCTATTTCAAGAACAGTTTTGAACTTTTTTAACAATGTCAAGATCCACGGTGAAAACTTGCCTAATTTAATATATTGAAGCGACTATCTGAAAACCACCTAATTTACCTCGGACTAGTTCTGTGAAATGGCCTTTTGCATTAACTTCTATTTTCCTTGGTAATCTATAGTACCACCATTTATGGTTTCTCTTTGTTGAACCACCAGAAAGGCAACAAGATGAAAACCTCTAAAATGAAGGAAGTTAGGATATTTTTGCCCTCCCTTAGAGAAGCTTACTGTACATGCAATGATGGTTTTCTACTGAATATTTGTCTCTGTGATGCATTCTTGCCCAATTTCAAAGATTTCGCCTTTTTCTGGATATTATTTCTTAGTAGAAAATGAATGAATTTGGCTAATATGTTACTGAAGTTTTTCTTATCATTACAGGCTGATCTAGATTTTTTCCCTGTAGATTAAATGTTACATGCAACAGCTTCTTCATGGACTTGAACACTGCCACAATCGTGGGATATTGCACCGTGATATAAAGGGCTCAAATCTTCTGATTGACTCTAATGGCAATCTCAAGATTGCTGATTTTGGACTGGCAACTTTTTTCTCTTCACCTCAGAAGCAGCCTCTAACAAGTCGGGTGGTTACACTGTGGTACAGACCTCCAGAGCTTTTGCTTGGTGCCACAGAATATGGAGTTTCTGTGGATCTATGGAGCACTGGTTGCATTCTTGCAGAATTGTTTGTTGGGAAGCATGTCATGCCTGGAAGAACAGAGGTAACTCTCCTTTTGTTTTATCACAATAATGCCTTCTTGTATTATAGATTTTGTTAACCATATTGAATCGTTTATTATTGATTCTTGACTCAACGTAGCAATTTTCTCAGGGTGAAATACCCTAAACTATGCATTATGTGACTAGAAGAACACAGACGAAAAAGTTTCCTTTTAATGAAGAAGTATTTCCGCCCTGTGATCATCTCATGAATGCTGTCTTAATAGACCTGCTGATCAAAAAATCTGTCTTGAGTATGGTCCATTAATGGCACTGTGACCTTGGTCACTGCAACGGTGGTTGTATAATTTCTTTTTGGTATGTGGATTTCCTGGTATGCCATTACTTGATTTTGGCATTGTTTAGTTTCAAATTGAGGATCACTGGCAATTAGGCTCCTGAAACTTTTGTGTTTTTACATTTAATGAAATTATCTTAATCCATCATGCTGTGGCTGTTCAGATTTTCTAAAGCCTAGCTGGGCCTACGTTCCTGTCATCTGTTGATTATTATGACTAGGAACATTTATCAAAGAATGTTTGTAAATCTTGGCATTTGGCCAAATTATTTGGGTGTTTTCAGTGTCAAGATCTTATATCTATCATATGTAGGTGGAGCAACTGCATAAAATCTTCAAACTTTGTGGGTCACCTTCTGATGAGTACTGGAAGAGATCAAAACTGCCGCATGCAACCATTTTCAAACCTCAACATCCTTATAAACGTTGTGTTACCGAGACATTTAAGGACTTTCCTTCATCAGCTTTGGCCTTGCTAGATGTCCTTCTTGCTGTAGAACCCGAGGCCCGTGGGACAGCTCTTTCAGCACTTGACAGTGAGGTAATCTGAGCTCTACATTACAATATGATTGCACCTTGTGAATTCTTGTTGAGTCTTTAATGTTTTCAAGTGTGACGCTACTTCAATTTCTATATTTTCACACATGCTGAAGCTGGTATTCTGGTTTTTCTCCCTCTCTTTTTTATTATAGACCTATTCTATTATGTTTTCCCCCTAGGATTCTTGAAGCAGAAGGCATTGTTTATCTGATTATCATATTACAATCAATTACTTGTTAATATTTAGTTTTGGATTTAGAATATAAGCCTCAGCACTTGGCCAAAAGTAAATCCGAGTCCTGAATGTCTGTTTTGAAGTAAAAGTTTAATCAGCTAGTTTAATTATGTCCATGCATGGGTAAATTGATGAAAAATAGGTATGGCCATCACTAACGATGAGGATAGTGATTGGAACAACATTTATGATGGGTTCCCTTTTGGCAGTTTAACTGCCACAAGTTTAAAAAATAGATGCCCTTAATTATCATACACTTCTATTTCTATTGGTGGTATTGTCATGGTTTATGATGCTTATATTAAACTTCTTTGCATTCCTTTCTGTTAATTTGCAACTTGCATGCTTAAATGATTAAATCTCAGGAATTTTTTTCTCTTCTCCAGTTCTTCACGACAAAGCCTCTTGCTTGTGATCCATCAACTTTGCCGAAACACCCACCAACAAAAGAGTTTGACGTTAAGTTTCGGGATGTGGATGCTAGAAGGTAAGGAATATCCCTATAGTATTTTCTCCTGGCGTCCGTCTTTTTGACAAGAGCTGGACGAGGCCTTCTTATTGCATAACATCAAAAGCAGTTAAGCTGCTCCTTTTCCCTTTGTTATTAATAACAAAAAAAGTAGTTTCTGTGACGAATATAGCTCAAAGTAATGACAATGTTTAGTTTTGGATCACTGTTATGCTTTAATTAGATACTTAACCATGAAACCTGATGACTATTTGTTTAGCTTACATCACTAATATAAACTTGGCAATAAAAAGGAATATAAATCTTGAGCTGGAAAAACACAGACGGTACTTGAATTTCTAATTGATTCAATGATGGAGGAATCCTCATTGAGGATCTTTTATCTATTCACTCAACATTAAAGTTTATTTTTTCTGCACTTTATTTATGCTACCTCTTTATCATCTTGCAACCAGGAGGAGAGCAGCTGGAGGTAAAGGGCGTGGATACGAATCAACTAGAAGGGGTTCAAAAGAAAGTAAAGTCGTGCCAGCACCTGATGCCAATGCGGAGTTGCAAGCATCCATACAGGTAAATTTTGACAATACTTTCCTGAAGCTTCCTATAGTCATATATCTTATGGAGAATTAGTTTCTTAGGTAATGGTTTATCTTTGTTTTATGTCTGATATAGAATCGACAAGGACAGTCTAAACAAATAAGCATTAGTGAAATTTACAATCATGAAGGGGATGGTGTTGCTCGCTCTCCCATTGGGCCTGCTAAAGGAACAGCAAGAAATATTTACTCACATCCTGGCCAGTCGGTGCATCCTATGAACCTTGGATCTTCACATAATATGAATATCAATGAAACTTTCAGGGCTTCTGGGCAAGATTTTATTTCTTCAAGGCAGGCTGCAGAGTTGAGAGCTCAGAGATCTTTCATTGAACGGGGAGCGGTCCTGTTGTCTAGGTTTTCTAATTCAGTTGCAGTTAGAGGTGATTCACAGTTTCATGTTAGCAGTTCAACTAAGCTGAATTCGCACTGGCCAGAGGGGAGTTTTAATGCTAGGCATAACAGTCTGGATGATTCCTCCCACGGTCAATTAGGCAGGCCAAACTTCTCCAATAAGAGGCCTGGTTTGGATTCAACAACGGTAATCTCCATTCTTGTTCTTGCCATGATTCATTCAATTAAAGAAGTTGAAAATAACAACAAAAACCATGACCCCTCATACAGCCATTCCATTTTTCGAGTGAAACTGGACTTTGTGAGCTTTTAAGTTAGATTACCGAAAAAATAATTGGAAGGTAAATGGAAGGTTTATTGCTTACTGCTCTTGATACGAGTGACACTGGCTCTTTCAAAACCCATGGAAGTCTGAATCTCAGCGATGTGCTTGCAAAGTTATTCCATGTATCCCTTGTTTCAGAACAGAGACCTTGAATGGTTATTCTGAGACTTCTCTTTTACTTGGAACTTTTTGTAGATGTGTACTAATCACTTGCACTTTTTGCTTGTGGCCTCAGGATTACTCAACAAAGAAAGGCCATGTCCACTACTCTGGACCATTGGTGCCTCGAGGAGGAAACGTTGAGGAAATGCTCAAAGAGCATGAGAAACAAATCCAGCGAGCTGTGCGTAAAGCTCGTTTGGACAAGAACACCAATGAAAGTGGACGCACTGAATCACTATTTTATCACGGGAGAATAAATGGTAGATGACCCGGACAAGTTTTGACTGAGCATCGCAAATGATATAAATTGGGGCCGTTCCTTTGGGAATACAATGACGATTATGGAATATCAGTGCCCATCAGATAGTTACAAGCATCTCCCATAACTGGCATGACCTTGAACCACAAAAGGGAGATACATGAAACGCCGATCAAATCCATCACTAACAGTGCAGGACAAGACTGGCCTTGGTTTTTTTTTTTTTCCTCGACGCCAAGCATGTTTCTGCCAAATCATTATCCTTGGTCCTAGCAGTGACTGGTTTCAAAGGTATGCTTTTTTGCAGCTGAACATCTGATTTTTTGGATCAATTTTCCCCATTCTGTGGCGAGGCTGCAACAATCCCAATTGCCACTCCAAAATGTTGCTCAAGTTAGCTTTATAACAATACTACACAAGTGTAACATGCCCTTTACTTTGCCCTAGTTGGCACATGATGGATAGCAATATAATGAAGGAAAAAAAAAAGATTTATTTGATCCTGGATTTTTGAGCTGTGTTTCCTTTGTTTCAGTCACTGATACACTGCAGCACAAACTAGATAGGTTGCCCTTTTTCAAGCAGTAAGGAAAAGAAAAATAAAATCAAAACACCCTTGTTTTTATTTTTAAAATTTTAAAACGATGGTATATTATCCATCCGAGCTTACCTAACAATTATGTGTCCTAGATCATGAATAGGTTAAATTGTTATGGTTTTTCAAATTATTTTATATTTGATTATACGATATTAAAGATAAATTCACGTAGAAAAATAATCAATTTTTTTTTAAAAAAGACAAATAAATAGTTTCATAAAAAAATTCTTACTAAAATATTAAAAAGGATAATTCAAAAATAAACTGAAATTCTAATTATATTTTAAAAAAGTATTATTTCTCATGAAATTAAGCATTAATTTAATGTGGATATGTTTTTTTTTTAATGATCAAAATAAACATATAAAAAAGATCGATAAAAAAAGAGATTGAATCAAATTGCCCAATTTCATATTCCAACAAGTACATCATCAAAGATGAAATTGAAAAGTAAAAAGATTTCATGACAGAAGCCAAAAAAGGACAGGGTTGACACTATAATTTTCTTAAAAACAAAAGGGCTATCATTCTTTATTTATTTCAAATTTGGTCCCCTCACCAACCCGATGTCTAAATTCCTTCAAGAAAAGACGAAAGCAGCAACAAATGAATTCTTCCTATTCAATCCGTTCCAGGTAGCCACAACACCACCATCAATGTTTTCTAACCACCCCATAAAATATCCTCTGAGAATGCACTGAAGACCACAGCAACGATATTCTTTCCACCAGCAATGTCACAAGTCAGCTAGGATTGAGAAAATCACACGGGATTTCAATCAGTAGTGTGTGTATTTAAGTTTAAAGACATTGATTCAAATGATTCATGCAACTGGGACACAACGGAACTTCAAGCTCGAATGCATGCATGCATGTTCATGCTTCTTGCTGCTAACAGGTTCTGTGTTTTCAATCTGTCATTGTTTGCCAGAAAATATTAGCAATCACAAAACTGGGGCTTCTTTGATTGTTTAGATTAGAATAAAGGTCATTGTTTTTCAAAAATCCTGTCCCTTTTGTTTTACTTACCTCCTCAGCTTGTCGCAACTTGCAACACTGAAATGCCACAGTAACATCAGTTAACAAAAATATAAATTAGAACGCAGAACATTAAGAAATATACTCTTTTTTTTCTCTTCGCAGATCTCATGCTTTCTTTGTAAAAAGGTGTAGAGGACACCAAATATCAGTTGATCTTCATTGTGTATCAAACAGATTACAAAATTTATACATCTCCAGAACTGCAAGTTATATCTTGACCATGCATAGCTTCTCTTATGATACATTAGATTTGGTTTGCAGTTAAAAAATGTACATCCAAGTAGTTTTGAATAAAAATAATGGCAGCTGCTATCCTCACCCCTCTATATCTAGTGGTAAAAGGTCAGAGCAAGTGTAGCAGGCAGTTTGAACCTGCTCATTTGGTAAGCAAAGCCATCATTTATTTTGAAGGTCATGTGAGCATGTGATAGACGTATTCATCATAAAACAAGCAAAGTGTTGAATTGACCAGATGGGGAAAAATCTGTGATATGACAGAAATACACATATATTGACAGTCCTCTACTTGCACAATGATCAAGGAGGATAGCCATATCCGTGTAGAATATCATAAACAGGAAGCTCGGAATGCATCGAGTCATCAAGCATGATCAGATATAGATAAAGCTTAAGGATATTCGTTTCCGTTTTGCTTCTTCTTGATAATCCTATTGTTTATCTGGAGGCGATTCGAGCTTGGGTCTTCTCTTAACAAAAGAGGTGTGAATAATATGAGGTATGTCTTCGCTTGCAAGTAACCTCTTTACAGTAGCTCTCTTGAATTCCCTCTGAAATTTTACTCCTTGAAGACTAGCCTTGGTGAATAAGAGAGAGACTATGGTAGGGCATTTTAATGATCTCCACGGCGCAAACAAGAACAGAAAACCAAAGATTTCTTCTTCGCTCCCTTTTCATTGCCTGACAGCAATGGTCATGTTCCCAAGTGAGGGTGTTTCCCAGTATCTCATTTTGGCAGTCAAAAGTTTTTTTTTCTATCTCTTTTAACCCTTCCCGCAGAGAAGGAAGAACAATCCCTTTTAGAAAATAGACCTAATAAGACCAGGAAACAGGAATTAGAAATAATTTTAACATCATAAACAAACTAAAAAGAACAGTTTACAACAATCCACCAAACTTGAAGACATACCAACAACAGGGTTGCTTCATCCTAAAACTTTGGCAGCTATTTGGTCTTCATCAAGCATCCATCCAATTCAACGTCCCTTCCCTTCATGTCTAAGCATCAACAAGCAATCACACCACCTTCACCTCTCAAACTCTCTACTTCTCAACTCTCCCTCTCCCTCTTCCAGCTCAAACCTACTCAAATATAATCTTACATGCAGCTTCAAAACCTCACGAGTATCCAAACCCCTTTCATTTTTTATTCCAAATCTGAAAGAAGAAGAAACCTTTTTTGAGTTTCTCCTACTCTATCCCATAGATCAATCCAAAAGGACTGGGAAATATGAGGCCTAAAAGCCAACAACTCTCCAACATTAAGGTGCTCCTCCTTGGTGTCTTCCTTGCTTTCTTCCTGCTTTTTGTGTTACGATCAAGCATGTCGTCTTCCCAGGAAAGTTCATCACCCACCGCTCAACCAAAAACCTCAGATTCCATGAAAGAAGCTAGAGCAACAAATTGCTCACAGGGATGCAGTAAGGTCCCACGCTTCCTAACCCAAGCTCTCATTCACTACACAACCTCAACCATCACCCCACAGCAAACACAGAAAGAAATATCAGTGACTGCCAAAATTTTAGAAAAGAAGTCTCCATGTAATTTCTTGGTTTTCGGCCTCGGTCATGATAGCCTTATGTGGAGTGCACTCAACTACGGTGGACGAACAGTTTTCCTTGAAGAAGATGAAGCTTGGATTGCTCAAATTAAACGCCGGTTTCCTATGTTAGAGCTTTATCATGTCACATATGACAGCAAGGTGAATCAAGCTAAAAATCTCATGGAAGTAGGCAAGGGGCCTGAGTGCACAGCAATTAGTGATCCAAAGTTCTCTATGTGCCAGCTTGCCTTGAAAGGTTTGCCTAGTGAAGTTTATGAGATAGAATGGGACTTGATAATGGTTGATGCACCAACAGGGTACTATGAAGAGGCACCAGGGAGAATGACTGCCATATATACTGCCGGAATGATGGCAAGAAACAGGAAAGAAGGAGAGACCGATGTTTTTGTGCATGATGTGAACAGAGAGGTTGAAGATAAGTTCTCCAAGGCACTTCTTTGTGAAGGATATATGAAGAAACAAGTAGGGAGGTTAAGGCACTTTACCATTCCTAGCCACAGGGATGCCTTGGACAGACCTTTTTGCCCAGAGTAGATTTTTTTTCTTTTCTTTTCTTTTTAATCTCTTTTCCTATGCAATTTTTGTGCATCTAAGAACAAACTCGGTATCATTTTCAAAGAACATGCATGGCTTCTGTTGACTGTTGAGTAGGCAGCTAAAACCAAACTGGAAGTTTCTCTCCATTGTGATTGGATTGACATTTGATAAATGGCAGAGCATAATAAGAAGGTACAAAAGATTGAAGTTTCTCAAGTCCAACCAGTGTCTTTTGATAGGAACTCCTCTTATGCCTGATCATTCTCCAAGTATTGATCAAGAAGCTGACCATTTTCAGATGAGACATTCAACTTTTTGTTTTTCCAAATTTATCCATAAAATAATTACCAGTTTGTCCCTGACAAAACTCCTGTCACAGTAGATTTGAAACTATAATTATTTAGAAAAGAACTACAATATAAAAACCTGACAGAATCAGTATTTATAGCTGCGATCAGATACATGTAAAATAAAAGTATCAAAAAAGAAATGCATTACAGAGAAAACAAGAGAGTATAGTAAGGAAAATGCTTTTATAGGAGAAAAACTTGACCCTCTCTGGATTTTCAAAACATCTATACCTGGTTTGTAGGAACCAATAAGAGAAAAATCAACATCTTAGCCAACACAGGATGACAGTTAATTCACTGATAGAAGACCTTTTACAACAGCAATCCAGGAGCAGATTTCTCCAAAGCAAACTGTATTGGAGGGCCGTCAGCTTTGAAATCAAGTACTGAAAAACCTCTGCACCATATTTCCATGCAGTGTTTGTAACTACCTGTTACTGCAGAGGAAAAGGAAAGCAGGCAAATTTCAGAGCACCATAAAAATTTTGACCACATCACAGCCAAATATGTCGTTAGGATAACTTGCATGTATTTTCAAGCAGGAAAAGCGTTATGATAAAATTAAAATTGAGGTTCATGTATAGAACTCTCGCGGAGGTTTTCACTCTGAGACATAATGCTTGCTGTACCATAAGGCTACCTGATTACTTTAAAGAACTAGGTAAGAATTAAGATAATCTACAATCCGGTAAGAATAAGCAAGCTATACGGAGATAATATTTAGCTGGACAAAAAAAGAAAAATCTGTTCCAAAACAGAGACGGAATCAAAACAAGCTGATAATGTCAGCACATGCCGAGGAAGGCATAGGCTGAGCTTTAAATTGACACCAATATAATGTTACCATATATGATCTTAGGAATGTATACAATTTAGGACTCTTAAAGTTAGCTATAAAGATTATCTTATCATATAAAGATGCTGATTTTTTGGAAAGGGGTTAGACTCCTTGTATAGCAAAACCTTCTATGTATAAGGGAACTTGGGGGTTGCGGATCCGGAGGACTGCAGTTTTCTTTTGGAAGAAAAACTCTCTTGGTATTTGGTGGTCTGCTGAGTGTATTGTCAGAGAAGAGATTCTGCAAAATTACTTGATTCAAAAACTCTCTTGGTATTCTAGTTTTGGCTGGGTATATTAACATATAACTCATAAGAAGAAATTAACATGCATGCTGGCAACTTTCTGTGCTTATTTAACAAAGAGGGGCGTATGGTAAAACCAAATAGAGTTAACATCAGAAAATCTATGGACAAACGCATGCATGTGATTATATTAATTAAAGGAAACAGCTTGCTGGCAGAAGAAAGACAAGTCTCGCATCAGCTAAAGCCATGTCCCTGAAGATAGATTTAAATTGCAACTGAATGAGTCCTCTCACTGTATCAAGAAGACAGCAGTCGGATTTCCAGGAGAGGGAGGATTCTGATCCAGTACAGAGGACAAAGCACCAGCTTTGGCTTTAGCATCGTGGTCTGTTGCAGACAATATTTCCACCGACCCCAGACCAATTTGCCTCTTGATCAAGTCCAGGTTCTCCTGAAGAACCTCAATCTCCCCAAACGGAAGCTTCAGATTCAAGGCTTGAGCCCCTATAGCTATAGCTTCGTCCTTTTTTAACCTCAAGAAAGGCATACAAAGCTTTTGCACTTCCTTAAAGTTGGCATCTTGACCAACTGAACTTTTTTGCAGTGCCTCCAATATCTCCTCATCTGGTGCAAAAGTACCTGTTTTTCTGTCAAATTTACTACGAAGTATATTCAAGCACCCTACTTTCCATCCATCATACTCCTCATTCACATATATCAAACTTGTTATCTTCTCTTCAGTTAGTGTAGCAACTGGAGCTGCCTTCTTATTGGATTTCTTTGAACCCGTGATTTGCTTTTGAAGAAGCTTCCTCATCAAAACAATCGAGTCTTGCAAGTACTTGTTGGCAGCCTTAAGAGTTTCATCTGGAGAATCAGCTATAGGCCAGCCTGCATTCACTGCTAATCCGTCCTTCATCAAAAGCTCCCTCCAAACATGTTCTGCATAATGTGGGCAGATAGGAGTAATAAGTCGTGTCTGCACATCAATAAAACGCCATACCAAGCCATGATTCATGCCCCCACTACCACAAGATAACCTGTACTCGTCTCTGGCAGCTTGGAGATCATAGAATCCAGTCTTTAACGCCTCTCTGAACATGTATTTTTCATAATTCTTTCTTGTCGTTTCAACAGCAATATTTATTTCATTTTCAAACACCCGATCAGCAAAGGTAGATGGTGGACCAGTTCTCAGGGATGCCTCTGCAGCTAGAACCTCTTCAATCCATGCAATCTCTTTAGTAAGGCGAAGGATAGCAGCATTCGCAGTCTCAAATGCAAAGTTGGCATCGTCCACACCATCTCCAGCATCAGCCAGACTGAACCGAGTAGCATCCGCAGAGAATTCATCAATGGCCTGACGCAGCGTCTTGAAATTTCCTGTAGACTTGGACATCTTCTCAGAATTGAGCATAATGTGTCCATTACACCTGAATCCACGTGGCCAGTGATGCTTAGCCATGATTGCTGTGTGGTTGAAGACGCAGAACGTAAGATGATTCTGAATGAGGTCCTTCCCAGATACTCGAAGATCAAACGGGTACCAATATTCGAACTCCTCCTTCATCTTATCAAGAACAGACGAATCTATTTTTGATGATGTGGGGTATGGACCATCACAGAAGATGAAATTCCAGACATCATCAGTCATGTCTTCAGGTTTAATAGGATGAGCCTTGTTTGTACCGTACATGTCCTCGTCGTGTAGCAAGTGAGCAACAGTGTAATAAGCCATGTAAATAGTAGAGTCAGACAATGATTCAACAAGAAACTCTGGATCCCATGGAATGCGAGTCCCAAGCCCAAAAGATCTTGAGCAAGCCCACCGATTTAGCCAGCCCAAAGTATGCTCAAAGCCATGTTTTGTCTCATCAGAGTAGAGATTCATCCTGGATAGGCACTCCTCAGCTGATTCCTTCCATTGAGGATCATCATAAGTGAGGTACCACTGGTCCGTCAGAGCCACTACACATTCATCACCAGACCTTGACATGACACGCTTCTCAGGCTCACTGTACATGACTGCCTCACCTGTCTCAATGAGCTTGGTCCTTAACAATGACTTTGCTTCTTGAACTTTCATCCCTGCATATTCTCCAACAAGCATTGTGCCATCAGTAAATCCTTTCAAGTACGTCAACCTCTTAGCTTCGGCAAGCTTCTCTTTCTCATTTTGGCTCTTAATTTTCAGGTCCAAGCAAACCTTTTCAGCAGCCTTATCGCCCAATTCTGGAATGTTGATTATAGGTACAATCTCAAAAGGCACTACCCACTCATCCTTCACGCCATACTTTTCCCTGAAAGCTGGTTTCGCTTTCAAAACCCGCAATGCCATATAATCATCGGGGGCATCGCTAGGCACACTGGTAACAATCCCTGTACCTTTGTCTGTCAGAATGGTCAGCATGGGCAGCGCATAAATGACCTTGTTGAAGGAAAGCGGAGACTTCAATGGCAGACCAATCAGATCATACCCAGTCAGCTCAACCAAGCAACTAGGGTGTTTGGGGGTCTTCGAGAAGCCCTGATAGGCAAGGTTGAGGGCAGCTCTTTCTGTCAGGATGAAGACATCAGTATCATTGACTTCGAAAGCTCCATAATTGCCATCAGGCAGTACCCATGCATTTGTTTGTCCATACATAGTCTCGGGTCTCAATGTAGCAGCAGCTAGAAACACTTTTCTTCCCTCCAATGCTTTGAATTTAAGTGGGAAAGGGGGCAACACTTCCATCTTGACAAGAGTGTAATCTTGGGGCAACACACCTTCACCGCTTGCCCTGTCATGATCTGCACATGGTTGGTCATCCAAGGGAGAGTATATAGTGTATCTTTTATCTTTGATAATCTTCCCCATGTCCCTCAACTTCCTCATCTGCCACTGCACAAATGAATCAAAATATGGATTCATTTCTGTTGTAATAAATGATCTTCTCCAATCACATCCCAAGCCAAAATCCTTCAGATCTTGCATGGCCAGTGGCGGAAAGTAAGTAAGCCATTTTCCTGGCTTCTGGAACTCAGCTATTTCACTGTCAGGCAGCCCAAAACTGCGCATAATCTCCCACTGAAACATCTGTCCACCTGATTTCGACACAGCCTTGGACTTTTTGCCTCTGAACTGCGCATAATCTGGCGGTGGACCTGCACTTGCATCCTCAGGCTCTGGTTGCGATTCCACTGGCTCCTCTACCTCTTTCGAGAACAAGGGTGGATTGCCAAACTTTTCAATCTCCCTTGCAAGCTTATCTGCTGAGGCCTGTATAGGCATACCGGTGCAGTGAAAACCAAATGGAAGGAGCACGTTAGCCCCATCCAATCTATGGAAAGCAGCAGCAAATTCAAGCTTGGAGAGCGAAAACGCATGTCCAAGATGCAAGAACCCATTCATATACGGAAACGGGAAGTTGCCAAAGAACTTCTCGCCTGGTTTAGCTGGCCCCGCACCAGGTTCAGCCCGGAAAGCATCTTTCTCATCCCACCAGCCACGAACCTTCTTCTCTATCTCCAACAGCCGGTCCCTCCTTGTGAAAGCTTTTCCACTCTCGGTTGCCATCACACAAATCGACACCTCAGTCAAACACCTAAAATCAAACGCCATGAATGAATATCAAATTGATGTAAACTTAATTTACCACATGCAGTCAAATCCCAAAATTTCTCAAAAACCACATAAATTCATTCCCTTTCAAAACTTAAATTACAAGAGCACGTAAAAGACCAAAAACATTAAGAAAGAAAACCCAACGCCGGCAATATATTTTCATGGCTCCATCATGAACTTGGAAAATAATATGAAGAAAAAGAAAATGAAAAAGAAAAATTACAAAAAAACAAAGAAGGAGCCAACCTTCCAATAAAGTGAATTAGCTAGCCCACAAAATATAAATGATTAATTATACCTTAAAGCGATAAAAATTACAACTTTAGAAGAAATAAAGGAAACCCGGTTCAGCTTTGATCATCCAAGACAAGCATGCACGACAAAATAGAAAGAGAAAAAAAAACAGTTATTACGTACCTGTTTTGCTTCAAGACAGATCGCAGAAACAAATTCCGAGGAAAGACTTGAAGGTTTTGCTTATGAAGAGCCAGAGGGCCAAAGAGAGACTTTATAAACAAATGCAGAAGTTTCTTGGAGAGCAAGGATTTGGCAGTGGCTTTACTGCTGAGAAGAAGAATAACGCTATAGGCTGTCTGTCGGGTTCAGAGAATCCAAGTCGCTCAGCTCACGGAATCTGACCCGATGGAAAACTAAGTCCACAACTTTACGTGTGATTTCAATTTAGTACCCAAATTTATACATCAGGCAATTTATATTGCCTAATGAGCATGATTTTAAATTTTTAATCGGAGAAATTATCACACAATGGATGAAGTTGAAAGAACTTCTATATATCAGTAAATTTGTTCACTTTATCTTTAAAAATAAATTTGGAGTAAGAACATTTAGCCATTTGTTATATAATTGTGAATTAAAAAAAAACATTATTTTTTATGTTTTATTATATGAATCGTGATCTTCACCGCGGAGACAAATAAATGGTTGTAATCAATAGCTAAATACTTTTATTAATGTGGAAAAGTTGAAAAAAAGAAGAAGGAAGAATAGGATTTATGTGGAGATGCATCAAATGGAGTCCTATCACTATCCTTTGATAACCAATTAGATCCTTGATCCAAAATATTTATTTTGTATTCAACTTTAAAGAGATTACACACTCAACTTTTGATTTACAGGGATAAAATCCAGTCTTTATCAATTTGTATACAATATTTTAATAATAATAATAATAATAAAAGACAATGGCGCTTAATTAACTTGGATTTTTAACTCAATCAACTAATTTTTTTTTTAATTTGAACCAATTGATGTATAAATTAGTTTTGACTAAAATTTGAGAGGTGACTAATATAATAATTATTAAAAAATTATATAATTATTAGTTTTATAATATATAATACGTGGGATTAGTAAAAATATACACAAACCCAAAAACACACATAAATAAATAAAAAAAATAAAATTAAACTGGTCTGCTGAGCCAGAGTAGATAAAAAAACGAGTAAAATTGTGTTAAAATAATAATATTATCAGGAGTGACACCGTGCTTATTAAAGACGCTCTCTTTTATTATTATTTATTTGGGTGGTTCCTTCCAGTATCTGTGTGCAGAAGAATGATATGAATCAGGTATATATGCTGCGGGGAAATGACAGTGCTGTCCATCAAGCAACCCAACTTTATCCCCTTTCTTTTTCTTTTTCTTTTTATTCTTTTTCGAGATTCTCAGCCTTTTTTATGTTTTTCCTTCTATTATACAGGTTTATCGTAAGATAAGATGCTGCTGATGATGTTTTATTTTGCTGTAATCAACATGTTTATGTTGGAAAAAATTATTATTTAATATTTTTATTTAATTTATTTTAATAAATTAAACTTAGAAATTTTTTATTTAATTTAAATTTAAATTTAAATTTAAACCGTATAAAAATTAACTTAATATAACATATTTAACTTAGTTAGTCTCAACCTATAAATAGAAAGATCAAAGAATATTTTTTTTAAAATGAAATTAACAAAAAATATATCTTAACCTAATTTTTTATTTATCTTAAATTTAAAATTAAATTATATATAAGCACTTTCAATTTAATTAATTTTATAAAAAATACTTTATTTTTTTATTTAATTTAAATTTAAAATTAAATCTTGTAAGATTTACTCCAACATAATGCAATCAATTTTAATTTTTAAAAATAATTTATTTTTTATTAGTCATTAGCTAAATAATCTATAATAATTATAATTTATCTGAGATTATAATATTTTTTAAAATAATTTTTACTCAAAAATTTATCAAAATAATATATATTTTTAAAAAAATTATTTTTAACATCAATATATCAAAATAATTTAAAAATATCAAAAATTTATAAATTTAAAAAAATAAAAAAAATTATTTTTTTTAAATATATTATTAAAACACGAAAATAAACGTTAACTTACCTCTGCATAATTTCTTATTTGAATTCCAAGTCAGTGGGCTAAGTGAGGCTCAAAGCATGACCAAAGGAGAAAAGTATAAGTTTCTGAAGACTTGAAATACCAAATTTTAGCAAGAATTCTATCCATGGCCTCTAGGGCACTGACATTTGTTATATATAATTAGAATTATGTTACAAAGAATGTTTTTTATTTATTTATTATTGTTTTAATATACTGTATTTTCTAATGGAAAACATCATAGAACTCGAAAGTAAAACATCAACAAGGGGGGATTTTATTAATGTAAAGTACAAAATTATAATCATAAATACAATCAAAACCTTAAACCAGATATCAGCATGGATTAAGAATGCAAAACCAGGTAAAAGAGACCAAACCAGGATGATTGTCATGAAAAATAAGAGAAAAAGCGTGGAGGTAATGGAATAAGAATTCGATTAAACCACACACTGAGACTAGCAGTACCCGCCATGAAAGAAGGTTTAGAGGAAGGTTCCCAGCATAGACATAATGCAGCAAAAGGAGGTGAATCGAAACCCACCATCATCACCACCTTCCTCGTCAGCAACCCGAGAGCATGCCACTTTTTCTTCCTGCCGCGCCTCCCTCCATCCCTCCTCCCTTTTCATTCTATCCGCTTCGCCCTCCCTTCTCTCCTTCCTCTCCCGTGTTATGTTTCAGAAATGGGACAGGTGACTGAGAAAAGAGGGAAAAAATATGGCTGCCATGCTTCCACGTCTCCTAAAGGCAGAAAATGTAAAAAATAAAAAAAAGCTAATAACACTGTGTATCATGTCTCTAGGTACACGGTAATTAAGCAACGCCTCTTAGTGTTTTTGTTAATTGTTAACGTTAATGTTAATCGTTAATGATAGAGTAGTGGTGGGCGCTCCTTGCCTCGATATGTGAGACAAGCTCCAAAAATCACACACATAGACTCTCTCTCTCTCTCTCTCTCTCTGCTTTTCCCATTTCTTCATCAAAGAGAAGCTCCCAAGAAAGATACCCCCATCTCATTTTCCATTTCCGTTTGGATCCCAGTCATGAGCAACGAATAGTAAGCCATTTTCTCTCTTTTAATACTTTCCCTTTTCTTTTTCTTTTTCGCTTACACAATCTTTTTTATTTTATTTTTGTAGTGATTATCTGTTTAAGCTTTTGCTAATCGGAGACTCATCTGTTGGGAAATCGTGTCTGCTTCTCAGATTTGCTGTAAGTTGAGAATTATCAATTATAGCTATCCATTATGTAATTCTTTTTATTTTATTAATGTGATTACGGGGAAGAACGGTTGATGCTTTAGTAAAAAGAGCTTAATTGGGTTGCTAATATGTTGTAAACTTTAGTGGGTTAGAGAGTGATTAGGAGATTATTTATTGTTTAATGGGCTGGAGATTAGTGTTTAAATTTAACTTGGTTTTTTATTTCATAATTTCTCAGGATGACTCTTATGTAGACAGCTATATCAGTACCATTGGTGTTGATTTTGTAAGTCTCTGTCTACTGTATATGTCTCTCCGGACGTCAATTTTGATGGTTTTTTAGTCTTAAAGTTGTTGGTTATGTTGTAGAAAATCAGGACTGTGGAGCAGGATGGAAAGACAATCAAGCTGCAGATTGTGAGTATAGATAGCTGCTTTTTTCTTCGAATATGGTCTTTTGTCTTGTGGGTTTTTTGTTTAATATTGAAATGGAGATTAACGGTAATCCCTAACTAGATAGGTGCACATCTGTCTATTTGGAACAAATGGTTGAAATGGGTATTTGGAAATTTAGTTGACTAATGTTCTCGTGTTGGGGTCGAATGGTTCACTTGCATGCAGGAATTAAGATGTTTACTATAATGAGCCTGGCAATATTTAAGTTAAACAGATAAAACCCCATGCATGTTGTGTGTCTGAAAAAATGGTGAATATTTCAGAAGCTTCAAGGACTATTGCCAATGTTGTTGGTTGGAGTTATAATATTTATGTAATATAATCATTGTCACAAATATGTATCATCTTTCCTTTTGTGTTCAAATATGTCTCTTTGTGATTACCCTTAAATTTAACTTTGACATTTAATTTGCTTTTGAAATTTCAGTGGGATACAGCTGGACAGGAGCGCTTCCGGACCATAACAAGCAGTTATTATCGAGGAGCACATGGGATAATTGTGAGAATTTCTCCTATTATGTTGAAATATAGAAAAGTCGTGTGCGCCTGCACAACAAACATACTGATTATGTGTTCTTCCTGATGAACTGCTTTTACTGATTTCTGAAAGCAAACTCTTATGCTTTGGGACACTGTGCCATGATTATGCGCATTTTATGTTGATACAATTTCAAATCTCACTATGCTATATGAAGTCATGTTCAAGAATCTGATAATTTGTGTCCCATGGGATTGCAACAGATAGTTTATGATGTTACCGAGATGGAGAGCTTCAACAATGTCAAGCAGTGGTTGAATGAGATTGATAGATATGCAGATGATAGTGTCTGCAAACTTTTAGTTGGAAATAAGTGTGATCTAGTTGAGAACAAGGTTGTGGACACGCAAACAGCAAAGGTATATCTTTTTAAATTCAGTTATCTTTGATATGATATTAAGTTTTCCCGAGGGCCTGTCTGCTGTTCCAAGTTTCTTCCGGCCAAGTTTGCTGAACCATCAGGGAAGATCTTGTGCTGAGTTAGGACTGAGGACTAGCTGTGCTATATTCAATAACCTAGTCCAGCGAGTTATTTTCTTTTACTTTTAGTGATGCCCTGCATATGCACCGAGGGAAAGTTTTTCTTACAGTTTCAATAAGACAGATAAAAGTTTGTTGGAGTGAGTATTCCTTGAAGGGATATTTTCATGTAATCTTGTCTAGTTTCAGTTATCGGCAGGCCTGTGTGTTTTGCTAAACCTGAGATTGATGGTTCTCAAAAATGTATGGAACTAGAGCTTTCTTGCATAAAATTGGTCTTATCCTTCTTAAGATGATGGCATAATGTTGATTGACATTGTCATTTTCGATCACATAGCCATATTGAAAGTTTGCTTCTGTGCACGTGTCTTCTAATACAAGAAAAAAAGAAAGCTTCCTACAGATGTATGTAAATTAAGCTGTTTCTTTTACATTTACCGGTGATGCAGTGGCAACTGTTCTATTTGAATATCAGATGGCTTAATGCAATCTTAGCGGCTGAAAGAATAATGATGATATATTGTTAAACCTGAGAGGCTTTTCAAAGGATTTTATTTGATCGGATAATGGTTTCTGTTTGTAAATTGATCCTTCTTTCTTCTACCTGGATAAACTGCAGGCATTTGCAGATGAGCTTGGCATTCCCTTCCTAGAGACAAGTGCTAAAGACTCGATAAATGTGGAGCAAGCATTCTTAACCATGGCTGGTGAAATTAAGAAAAAGTAAACCACAAATCAACTTGCTCCTGCTGTTCTTAATTGAAGTTCTATTTTTTTATTGATTGCAAATGCGTGTTCTTAGTGATTAATAATTTTTGTTTTACTCTCATGTTATCTCAGTTAGCTATTTTAGATTTCTTAATCTTTCCTCTACTTTAATAGGAATGAATCATTATATGTAGAGGATGCAATCTTTTGACACCCTAGCCATTGTCGACAGTGTAGATGTCTTGTTCTATGTGCACCCTTAAACTGGAAAGATCAGCTATTTTAAGATATCCCAGCTAGTAGATATTATATTCTTACTCAATCTACTTTTCCTCACTTCTGTTTCGTTGCATAGATAAACTGGGATGATTGTCATATTATTTATCTCCCATGCATTATTTCTGCCAAAGTTGCTTCGATTTGGTTGCTGTGATACAGTTTATGTTGCACGTGTGATTTCATGGAATAAAATTAAACATTGTTGTCTTACTAATAAATTCTTCTTCTTCTTTCTTTCTTACTAACTCAAGATTTTTTGCAGGATGAGTAACCAGCCAACTGCTAACAATTCAACAGGAACTGTTCAGATGAAGGGGCAGCCAATCGAGCAGAAGAACACCTGTTGCGGTTAGCTATTCACGTGTACTTTTAATGGTGCACTAAGGTTTTTAGGCAAAAACATGCTGTTGACTTGGTAATCATATGGATCTCCCAGAAACTGCCAATTATGATGTGCTTGAAGTTGTCTATCTGTGAAAATTCTTAAGTTTTATCAAAGGGATCCGGATTCTATTGAAATGTAACCGAGATGTTAAATATCTGAAAAAAGTCAACTTTTTATCTATCAGAAACAGGAAAGTGACTGCAAGGGAACGAATGGCATGCAAATTGGTTGGGAGAAATCTCAAGCAGTGTAAATGGTATTTATTCAAATGCAATTACATGTATCTTATTAATGCCAAATCTCCAGATAAATGTTCGAAAAACTAGAGCTATGGCTTCTTAAGTTTGTAGAATTGAACAGCAGGGTAGGCGCAGTGGAAAAGGTGGCATCTAAATGTCCAATGCGTGCAATTATCTCAGGACTATGTATCATTTGTGCTGCCATTCCCTTCCTCGGCTATTGCATTACGAAACTATGGAAATGAACAATCAACTGCTGGGGAGGAAGAATTCAGTTTACGATTGGATGTTGGCTTTGCCATGCACATTCCCCTCCACTGCCCTGCTTCCATAAAGATGCTATGGGATGTCTACGGTTGCGGAGCAAGGCATTCTCTTCGTCTTCGAAGTTGGAATGCCTAAGGAAACCACAAAGTGCTCCGTTGCATAAGCCATGAAGCACATATTAGGTAAAATCATGACAATCAACAGCTAATGCACTGACCAACCATTGCATTCTCCACGATCATTAACAAAAGAGATCTTGAAGCAAATCACAAGACGGTAAAAAGCTAACTTTCAATATATCATGCAAAGGGATATGAAATTCAACCACAACAAGTTCAAAAACAGAAAAATCAGGGGAAAAAAAACAAGGGAAAGCAGATGTAAATCAAATGAACAAGAAGAGGTGGGAAACTACCCACAACTACACACATATCATCTTCACTAAGAAGAAGAGCAGCAGGTGGTCTTTTTAGTGCTGGGATCAGGTCCTCCAACTACAATGGTCTTCCCATCTTTGACAGTCGCAGGTGCTGCTGACTCTTCCGAAGAAAGTGTCTTCTTACTAATAATCCTATATATCTCAGAAAGAATTGTTTGAAAAGCCTTGTCAACATTGGTAGCTTCAAGAGCAGATGTCTCTACAAAAGCAAGCCCTTCTTTCTCAGCATAACTTTGAGCATCCTCAGTAGCTACTGCTCTAAGATGTTTAAGATCAGTCTTGTTCCCAATTAACATGATCACAATATTGGAATCTGCATGATCCCTCAGCTCCTTCAACCACCGACTCACATTTTCAAAAGTCGTTGGCTTTGTTACATCATACACCAGAAGAGCTCCAAGCGCGCCCCTATAGTAGGCACTCGTGATCGCTCTGTATCGCTCTTGCCCTGCAGTGTCCCATATCTGCGCCTTCACCGTCCTTCCTTCAACCTATCAAGCACAACGCACGTATAATTCCGATCAAATTGAAACTAATTAGAAACACAGATCAAAATGAGGGCTTGAAGTAGATCAAGAAAAGTGTGTTAGTAGAATAGGAGTTGGGGTTAGTTACTTGAAGAGTGCGAGTGGCGAATTCGACGCCGATGGTGGACTTAGACTCCAAACAAAACTCGTTGCGAGTAAATCGGGAGAGGATGTTCGATTTTCCGACACCGGAATCGCCGATTAACACTACCTTGAACAGGTAATCGTACTCCTCGTCGGGTCTCCTCGCCATGTCCTCCTCTGTCTCTGTCTGTAGCTCTGAGAGAGAAGAAAAGGGTGAGAAAAGGTGAAGACGATGTCTGTTTTATTATTGTTTGAATGAAATATCAAATGTTACCTTATAGTCTTAAAATAGTTTAATTTTACCCCTTTAATTTTAAAAAAGTTTCAATTTCTCCTTAGAGGTGTCGTCAGGTTAGATCATGCATGCATCAAGTGAATAATTTTTTTTTAAAGTATTTTTTATTTAAAAATATATTAAAATAAATTTTTTAAATTTTTAAAAATTATTTTTTATATTAACATATCAAAATGATTAAAAATTTATTTTAAGTAAAAAAAATAAAATTTATAAAAAAATAATTTACATAAATAAAAAGATGGGATGAGGAAAATAAATGACATATCTCCATGTTTTTCATTTTTAAAAGGACAAGAATTTATTCTTGAAACTATCGTAAAAATAAATTTATTTTATGTTTTTTTCCAACTCTCTAATCAAATATACTTACCTTTTTTTATATATATTTTGGGATATTAATCAAGTGTAAATTTCTCTTTACAAAATATATAAATTAAATAACAAAGAGTGTGTTTTATATATATATATATATATATATATATATTCTTAATTTTCTCTCAAGTGTAAATTTCGCTTTAAAAAAATATATAGATTAAATAGCAAAGAGTGTTTATATATATATATATATATATATATATATATATATATATTAATTTTATCTCTCTCAAAACCACGTGTATGTTATTGATGCTATAAACAAATTAGAAATCTTTAAAAAGAAAAAGAGAGAGAGAGAGAGAGAGGCTATTTAATGGTTAGAGATGATATTGTTACTTAGAAAATTAGAAGGGTAATATTGAGAAAATATAAAGAACAAGGGTTAAAATTGAATTGTAATGATGGTAATAGGACGAAAATGCCCATATTAGTTGCGGTCCAGATTCACATGGTAAGTGTGTTTAATGATGACGGGTTAATCATTTTTCAAATTCAGAACCTAACCGGAAATAATGGAAAATTTGTATATAAAAAACATGTCGTGTTTTTAGTCTGTTACAATACTCGTACTCACATGTTAGTCAATGGACCCTCTACCAGGCTGTACTGTTGAAATAATTTGGAATTTCTTTTATAAAAAAAATGTAATGTAATTTTGGGTTTAAAAAACTTGGATTTTCCTGAATTAATATATTTAATCTGAAATCCAGGTTTTATTAAAAAAAATTAGTTAAAAAACTTAAGCTGTTATTATTTATATTAATTTGCTTTTTAAAATTAAAATTTATCTAGATTTGTGCTATTAATTTTATTAAATACAATAAATAGGATTTTAAGTTGTTACCGTTTACTCAATAAAACTTTAATTATATGTTAATTAATAATTTCAATTTTACAGATTAGATTAAATTGAGATTTACCTAAGTCAATTTTTATAAGGTTTAGTTTAGAATTTAGGTTAAATCAGATTTTCATAGAATTTTAATTTTTTCTTGATTTAAATTAATTTTTTTAGTATTTTTAAATTATTTTAATATATTAATATCAAAAATAAATTTTAAAAAATAAAATAATATTTTATATTACTCGTAAACATATTTATTTATATGAAAAATTTATTAAATTTAAAATTTTCATAAATTCATATTATCTTATATTTAATTTTATTAATTAAAATAAAAACAGTAAAAATTAAATTCATAATTAGCTATCAAATCAAGTTAAGTTGCTTACGAATTCAAAGATAAGATTATGAAAATTTCTAGTAATTTTAGTACTCACAAGCACCAAAATGAACCTGAAAATGAAACATTCAAGAAACAGAAAATCCTTGGATTGATTATTCAAAGAGTGAGAAGAAAGATACTGTTTCCACTGATTACAAGCAAAACATGAACACTCCTCACACAAGCACGACTGCTGCTTCCACCACCGCCATATTTTATACAAGCTGAAACATTTAATATATACCAGAAGCAACCAGAAGAAGAAGCATAAAACTTCAGTACGTATTACATGTTGTTCAACTGTATTGATGTTTGTTTAAGCCAGAACATCAAGGAAAGGATAGTCAGTGTAGCCAACAACAGGATCAGGAATGTAGAAAGTGTTCCTGATGATGTACCTCTTAAGAGGAGCATTTAACTCAAATCGTTATGGCAAATCTGGATTAGCCAAAAACAATCTTCCAAATGCCATCAGATCTGCGCCGCTATGTTCTTGTTACCATCATCTCTACGGTATCCTCCAGCAGCTATAGAAGTCCCTTCAAAGGCGTTTTTCATTGGAAGTAGACTGCGAGGAGTTTCATGTTTGCCATTCATTTTAACCATTCTTGGCTCAATAATATTACATGGAGATAAAGAGCCCCAGATTTGTTTAACGCATTTGCCATGTAAAGGCCAGGTGCTTCTGGGTTTGAATCAACGGCCGGCTTCCATGTAGTCAGCATACGGCGACAGTCTCATGCCATCTTTGTCAGCTTCCAATATTTCCAATGGAAAGCGGCACCTATTTTCCAAGCTCCCATCGTAATTATCAGTTCTGTCATTTACTTGATCTTTGAGGAACTGATCAATCAAGTAACCATTTGCCCCGTGAATCTCAAATCCTGTCAAATACATATTGTTTTTCATCGTAAAAGAATTTGGATTTGAATAGCTACACATGCACAATTCTGATGATCCCTTCAAGCAATAGTTTTTATGCCTCAAAGTACTTATCACCCGGAGGCATCATGATAAGTGGCTAACAAGCCACAGTGTTCGTGTGTTTACACTATAGCTAGCCAACATACACACCAGCTTCAATGGCGTTGCAGGCAGAGAGTCTGAAATCATTAACAATGCGGGGAAGTTCGTCGGCTCTTAATTAATCGACGAGGAGGTGACCAGTCTTCTCCGTCAAGACCTGGTGTCACTCCTTTATCAGTGCATGATGGGAGCTTCCCCATTCGGCTGAAACCCTCTATTACGAAAGTCATGCTACATTTGTCAAATAAATTACAACTGTATTTGGCTCATGCTCTTGAAATTAACGGATACGATGAAGAAATTAATTCAAAAAATGGTGCGATTATGTTGGAGCTTTCTTCTTTTCTTTGATTTCTTGTGCATTTTGATACTAGATTGAACCATGGGACTTGAGATTAATATATATATATATATATATAATCATATTTACCTAGATATAGTTTAGTGTAAATTGATGCAGTGTAATGGCAGATTTTTCTTGCCACAGAACATGTAATGGGGCGTTGGTTTATCTTTTTCATTTAACATTGAAAGAATGGTTGGTACAAAGGGATCAATTTGAATTTTTTTGGGTTATGGTCAAGCTACAGTCTTTAGGCATTAGAGCATGACATGACATTGCATGGTTACCCCTATCAGGTATTTGGGTTTGACATGATAAAAACTAGATATTTTAATATTAAATTTGTATATTTATAATATAAGAATACAAATCAATATTATGTAAAGTAGATAGAAACATACTTGAGAAAATCATGAAAAAAATTTAAAAGATTTTTTTATAATTTTTATAATTTTGTTTTTATGAACAACGAATTAATCTCTATTATTTATATGCAATGTGAACAGTGAAACACCCCTTAAAGAAGAAGAAGAAAGGTAGGGGGAAGGAGGCTGACTTGCGTTGAAAGCTTGGCTATGACAAGGAGGCTCGACCGATGGCTCAGTAGGCTTCAGTGGAGGGGATGGTGGCTAGTGTCGGTTGCTGGTGAAAAAAGAAAAAAAGATGTAAAGGAGAAAGGCTCAGCGACACACTCATTATATTAGGTGTTTAAACGATTTCTTGTGATGGAGATGGAGGTGTTCAGGTCAGTGGTGATGATGTCGGTTACTAAATGCAATGGTGGAGAGAGAGAGGGGTTCTGCTGGTAGCAGAAACCAAATGTTGAAGGTTGGTTTTTTGGTTGTCTTTCGACCAAAATTTTCCACCCTTGGAGCATGAAGATCAAATCTATTTATAAGTGGTGGAAGAGGGACACTTTGTCTATTCTAGTGCAAAATATTAGCTCTTAGTTCGACCCGAAAGCATTCTAAAAAGCGGTTTAAAATAGCAATGATGAATTGTCAGTTTTGTGTAGAAAAATAGTTGGTCTAGTTAACCACTTTAGGGTGATGCCACCGCCTCTGAATCCTTGATCAACCTAAATAGCTAATACTAGTATATAAACAGGTGTTGGGGGATCGTTTTCGTGCCAGTTTCATTTTATTTTGGGAAGAAATAAGGCGTCAAATGCCCTAGAAAGGTAGCCACCCAACCAACCTCATTAAAGAAGAAGATGAATAGTAATTTTTCTATCAATTATGCTTTAGTCCTTTAATTTGTGATTTATTTTTAATTACACCCCTAACGAACTTTAACTCAAACCCTGAATTTATCTTGAATTTTTTCTAATTAAAGCTCAAATTGACTTAAAAATTATTTTTTCTTGCAATCAAACCCTTTATAAATTCAATTAAACTTCTAATAAAATTTAATTGAGTCTATAAATATTTGTTTTTGGACATTTTTTATTCAAATTGAATTTTTTTTGTCAACATGACTCTTCATCTATAAAAAATATACTGTTAAATTTTAATCTTTGAATTTTTGAGCTTCCTCAACCAATTTCTAGCCATTTTTGAACTCTTCAACATCCTCTTCTCACTTTTATTATTTTTTGAATTTATTTTTTTAATCTGAATATATTTTTTTGAAAAAGAAAGGGAGAATTTCGGAAAAATCAAAAATAGGTTATGACAAAAAATATTATTTTTTGTATTATAAAGATTATTATTTTCATTATAATTAATATTATTAATATAATAATTAAAAATTTGTAAAAAATATCATTAATATTGAAAAAAACCATAGATTTTATTTAAAAGGTAAAATTAAAAAATATGATCATCATCATCATCATTATCATCATCATTAATAAATTTGAAAAAAAAAATTATTTCTATAAAAATCAATAAATTTTATTTGAAAGAATTTAAAACTATAAAAACTTGGGTTAGACAAATTTAATATTACTATTAAATTCATCAATATTATTAAATTTGAAATAAATGTTATTATTATAAAAACATAGATATGATTTAAAAAATAAAATCAATTATTATTATAGGCATCCCCTTCCAAACTTAAGAAATTTAGGGCTAAAAAGGGACACGTAACCTAAGATGTTTGGAAGTGGCAAGAGCACAAATACAAGTGCCTTTGGTCTTGAAGCCCTATCGGATCTAAGACACTTGAATCAGGTGTTCGGACCCAAAGCAAATGGGTTTGATGTCCTTACCCAAAACTCTTGAGTTTGGCATTTAAGAGGGGCTTAAAGCTCTCGGGCTTAATGTTACAGTTAGACCCACTTAAACCTGGATAAGTTTAATATTATTAGTAATATTAAAAATATTATTATTTGTATTAAAAATATTGTTATTTTTATTATAATTAATGTTATTGATATTAAAAATATTATTATTTTTATTATAATTAATATAATAATTAATAAATTTGTAAGAAATATAATTAATTTTAAAATCCAGAGAAACACACACACATACACATCATTATGGTGAGTATAATAATAATAGTGCAATTAAATAAAGAAGAAAAAAAGAGTCGGCAACCCATACAAAAAGAAAAGAGAGATTTGAAGACCTAAAGTGGAAGAAAGAAAAAGCAAAGGACTATACTTAAAAGGCATGAATAAATTAGGGATATAAACAAAAAAAAAAGGGAGAAAGAGAAGAAAACTGCCATCCCTTAAAGAAAGAGAGCTAATGACAGAAAAGAAATAAAAAGGTAGAAGATGAGTGACTTAGTGCCTCTTTATTTTCTCTAAAAAATAAACAAGGAGAACCACGTGCAATCCACCATATGAAAAACTAGAAGGGTAAGGGAAGATTTAGTCATCAAAAGATTAGAGAAGAAGAAAGCTAAAAAGGTATTGGTGGTAACAAAGGAAGAGAAGAAAAATAGATAAAACATTTGAGGGAGAAGGGGTTTCAAATAGTAGAAAACACAATAGAACAAACATAAAACCTTTTTAGAGCAATTTCAAACATTTTGGGTAAGTTGCATGCAATAAAATAGCAATCCTAAGTTAAGTTCTTAAGAAAATTTTTAAGTAAGTTGAGTTAAAGATGAGTGTGAGAAAGAGGTAGAGAAAGACTAACTTATATTCTTGACCTAACTAGAGGATAAAGAAACTAGGGGAAGGTCTACAGACCTTTAGTAAAACATGAACAGAGAAGGAGGAGAAATATGTTGATACTAATTAAGCATGCATGTTGAGAGACAATATTGAATTTCATAAAATTATGATATGCTAATATTTGAAAACATAAGAACAACCTTGTTACACATATTCTTGTAAAGCCTAGTCCTTAAATGTACCATGTCGTTATATGTGATTGTTAATGTGAGAAAATGATGAAATTTTATGGGTAATAACAGATGAAGAAAGGAAAAGAAATGCATGAAAAATGATGGCTTGTGTGCTGAACACCCAAACTAGAAGAAAATCTGGGTTGCTATGTTAATTAACTTGTGCCTAAGAATTGACATAGATAAAGGCATAATCTAAAGTATATCCCTTCATAGAAGTTGTAATCTGAGATGTTAGCTTTCCAAGTTAGAGCTCTAGATATAGTTAAACATTTGAGGAGAGGTCGAGTTATCACCCCTGTTAGCAGATTTCAAGTTGATAAAATAAAAGAATAAAATGTGTTTTCCTTCCCTTTGTAAAATGTGTAGCATCATCTCCCTACTTTCAAAAAGAAATAAATTATATTTGAAATTGAATTAGTGATGTTTATTATAACTGCTAATGAACCAAAATCCTAAAAGATAATAATAGGAGGGTAAATGAATGTTGTTATCATTTCTATTACTATGTTGCGAAATGTGATTGAGAATGGAATAATGATGGGTGCTTGTGGATTTAAGAGAAATCGCAGAAGGAGTACAATAACAACAAGGAAATGAAATCGAACTTCTGTAACAGGTAGGTATTCTACATATATATCTTCTGTAGTTAATATGATTCTAGTTATCTAGTGGGGTTATAAATCTGGTGCCTATGAATGAGATCCAAAAGAAAAAAAAAATGAAATGACATGAATAAGAACTAGAAAACTATATTTGATATATGAGTTCCTCTAGAGAGAATGAACAAAAATAATGAGTTTTTATGGGAAATCATCCCTTGGATTTGATTAGCCAGTCCCTAAATACGAGAGGTTAATGAAGTTAACTAGGTTGGCTAACATCGATATGGGTAATACTGAGGAAGAGAAAAATTAGACTTGATTAACTATTCGGGTTAAAAATAGTTAATGATATTGTATATTGGTGTCAGTATCAATGAATTCATGGAACTTGATTAACTTTTTTGATGTGAAAGCTAGTGATGTCAAGAATTCTTGACATCAATATACTCGGGGATATTCCAAGGTAATATGGAATACTAATGAACTATTTCAGTTCAAAATTAGTTTATGACATGAACAAGTTACATTGGTTTCAACATTCCTACAAACTTGATTAGTTGATTTCAAAATGGGCGACTAAAGATACTAATATAATCGTTAGTATCGACAATGACCTCCTTAGATTGGGAAAAAGTGGCACGATGTTTTGCTCCTAATGAAATTTGGAATGTTTATGAAATGAAAAATAATAGGTGATACTTAGAAGAATAAATAAGGATATGATCATAGAAGGCAACTTAATAATTATAAATTATTGTTATATGTGTATTTTTTAAATTTCTCTTTTTTATTTTATTGTATGCTTATTTTAATTATTCTAAAAATTATAAATTTCATATCTTTCTCATTCATGTCAGGAATAGTATGTAGGTCTCTTAATTTTCTATTGCATGAATTAAGAATGTAAAAATTACTAACATATTTTGTTTTTAAGTAACCATGTAACTCGGGATGTAATAGTATCATTCTTGTAATTTTTTGTTTAGAATACTGGATTGTATGATTTTCTATTTGGAATTCAAATGTTTGTATACTTTTTTTGTATTTGTTAAATTATGTATGTTAAATGTGAAAGAAATTGAGTAGATAAAATGTTATATCTATGTTCTTGAATATATTGTTGAGTTGGACTTGTGATTGTGATATGATTGAAATTTTAGTATAAGATGTGTACAGGACGATAATTAACAACGTGGAACCTCCTAGTATAATGGAGACGCTGCTAAAATTTTAGTGAAAATTTTAGAAAACCTTAAATAATGGATAAAAAAATTACCCACAAATGGTAGTATAATCATGTTGTTTAATGATTAGTACTTAAAAATGCATTTTTATCATAGTTTTATATCATCATTTTGTACTTGAAGTATCAATAACTCCTTGACTAAAACATGTTTTATAATAATATATCTAATAATATAAGATACATTTAATTTATGGTAAATATTCATTTTAAATGCGGGCCTATCACATAAATAAAAGGATTGATTGATGACTTTAAGAACTTAAATTGCAAGGGCAAAGAGATGACTAAAATTAGAAAAGAGATGTCGGTGCATTCCAAACCGGAACACTGTTTGGTAATTAAGTCATATCTAGAGCTATAGATCTCAGATTTAGATCTACTTTATATGGATAGAAAGGTAAGACATAGGCCTACAACTTTCATATGGATTTAAAATCTAAAAAGGCCATTTTCAAGTCCAAATTATTTTAACAACAAAGAAGCCCAAAGTTGTCCTTTAGCCCGAGCACTGTTTAGTATTTTGGCCATATTTAAAGTTCTAGAAGTCGAAATGAGTTGAATGTTTTACACAAGAAAACGGAGATAATTGCCTACAACTTTTATGTTTTCAAGTGGCTCTAATTGTGACGTTATCAATGACGTTTTGGGCAGACAAGAAAAGATAAGGATTGTCACCAAGTCAAGAGTTGGTCACCCACTCATCAATTAGTTATCAAATCAATAGTTCCCAATTTTGGCCTATAAAAGGAGGCATTTGCCATGAATTTAGGCATCTTGGTTTCCAGATCAAGATCATGCTCTTTCTTTCTCTCTTTGTATTTTTTATAATGTTTATGCTTTGCTTTCATTAATATTAAGTTTATGTCTTTCATTTTCTTTCCTTTACTTAGTTAACTTTTATGTTCTTATTTTATTTATCTATTTTTCTTTCTTTTATTATGTCTAGCTAAGTTAATTATGTCAAGGTGAAAAGGTTACGCTAATGGTGTAAGAATAAGTATAATGTAAACTTAATATGGATTTTAATGTTTAATACTAACATGTTTTATATTTGTTATCTTGTTCACTTTTTAATACTTTGCTTGTTAAATAACTAATCTTGATTTATGTTGTATAACACGTGGTACAACAAATGCTTGACACTTTCATAGTTCATACTGTATGGTATAACCGACACCTGAACTATGAAAGGAACTTGATTTGTTGTTAACATAAGTTAGAATCATGAATGCTTGACGAGATTTACAAGTATTAGCATTAATCGAATAAGATGACTAATGTAATCATGTTAACAATCTATAATCTGATTGAAATCTCCTTTATGTGTGGTTTCCAATTAAATAATAAGAGTTTATATTATACTTATTTGACATACCATTAGTTGAATTTCTAACCTTAACATTTGTTATTATCATTGTTTAATTGTTACATTAGTATTCCTTCCCAAAGTTCTCATCTTCTTCTACTCCTTCTTTTTCTTTATTATTATTATTATTATTATTATTATTATTATTATTATTATTGTTATTGTTATTGTTATTATTGTTGTATTATTGTTATTTATAATTTGTACAATTAACCTCCTTGTGGTTCAACCCCGGTCTTGCCGGGTTATTTATTACTTCGACACTCCTGTACTTGGGAGAAGATAACAATCTTTTTGTCGTGTCATTTAATCCCGAAAATGAGAATGTTACAATTTGGCATTAGAGCCTCTAGTTGAAATTTCAGGGACTGAAGTAATGATGTGGTTTTGGAAAATATATTATAGGATATTTCATACAAGACAAGGAGTAATGATAGACTCATCTCCCATGATAAGGAAATAGCTGATGGACACTGCCTCTCATTTACCTATAGCCCATTTTAAGAAAGGAGAATCAGGGGGCATCAAGATGACATTGCACCCCATCGGGCAGAAGTGTTGCTATACAGTGCAACGAATAGTCAAGGACCAAAAGACAGACCTTTATTGGCCACACTAAATCCATTTTTTGACCCTGTGTTTCTAGAGCTACTAATTAAAGCAATAGCAATAGGAATGGCAATAGAAACATCCAATCCCGCCTTTTAGTCAGAGAGAGTGGTTACTCTAGTTCAATAGGTGAATAACATGTAAAAAAAAAAGTTATACAACTTATTTATGGGAAGAAGATGCTGAAGTAGTAAGAAATTGGTTGAGAAAAGTAGAAAAGGGTTATAGATCATATGCAAGCGCCAAAGGAAACTCGAGTGTACCGTGTGACCTAGTTGTTGACAAAGAGTGCCCACTCTTTATAAGAAACTTTTAAAGAAAGGAGAGTAAGACAAGGGTTGAGTTGGAGAGATTTCTAAAAGGAATTTAAATAGAAGTATTACTCTTAGCAGCATAAAAAGAAAAAAAAACAGGAGTTCCTTGACCTAAAGCAGGAGGGATTACATTTCTAAAATACAAGAGGAGTTTCAAGGACTTATCTATCTTTACCATCACTTACCTCGCCACCAAGCATCATCGAGTATAACGGTTCTGAGACAGATTTAGATAAGAGCTGAAGATAATATTATTAGCTATACAATTTCAGTTCATCTGGGATCTAGTGCGAGCTACACAAGGTATAGGAAAGGGTGATGAATGATACTCCGAGGCTAGCTAGTAAACATAGTCACATGACAGGGTTTAAGAGAAAGAACTTTGTGCCTTCATCAGAGAGAGTTCCATATCCAAAGAAGGGTAAAAGTAGTTGGTCTTTTGGATAACTAGAAGAACAAGGAAGTTTTGTTCATAGAAGGAGTTCAAGAGGAGCTAGACGGGCCAATGCTAGGGGTTAGACAAGGCAATGAGCTAGTATTACGGGAGGACCCGCGAAACAAAAGGGACCCATCTACTCATTCTATATAAGGTGTAATCAGAAACACCTTGGAAACTATTCTGCAATGTTGGGAAGATGTTATATTTGTAAAGGTAAAGGGAAAATAATAAAAGGGTTGCCAACATTTGAAAAGAGACTACTTCCTTTGCAAGGATACATGTCACAAAAAAAAAAATGTTCATACAGGACTATTGAAAAGGTATAAAAACAAAAGGTTACCATACAAAACCAACATCAATCACCGACAATGGATTGACTTGTATGATCTACTAAATTGGGAGCAAATGCCAATAAAGGCCGACCTTGATTCTAAAAAAAAGAACTTGGGCAAGATATATCATGACTCAGGAAGATGTAGGCGATGCTAAATGTTGATGTTGTAGTAGGTATAGTACAACTAGACCCAATACAAGTTTATACTTTAATTGATTATAAAAATAATTATTTTTTTATGATTTATTAAATTGTGAATAATTTAAATGTATCATCAAGTAAATTAAATATAAAAATGACATTTAGTATGCCTTTTAAAAAAAATATAGATATTTAAAATAGACCGAATCTAATGTTGCAACCAAACTCTCTGGAGTACTTTTAATATTAATATTAAAATTAAAAAAATTATTATTTATATTATAATTAATAATAATATTATTACTTTTAATAAAATTAATATTATTAATATAATAGTAAAATAATTTAAAAACAATATTATTAATATTAAAAAATAAGCATAGATTCATTTAAATGATAAAATTTAAAATAATAATAATTATTATTAATAAATTTAAAAAATATATATTATTACTAAAAAAATATAAATTATTTTTTAAATTAAAATTTATAAAAACTTAAACCAAATAAATTATATATTATTATTAATATTATAAATATTAGTACTACGCTGACATTTGCAGCTGAACCAGCCCACAAACATTGAATCTTAGAATTTTTATTTTTATAATTTTTTTATGAAAAAAAGGATTTACCCGTGAGATAGCATAGACAACCAGGCTAAATTCCGCAGCCTTCAAAAACCCTAATAGCAGTTCCCCATTTCGCTCGCTCTTTCTCACTTGCCTCTCGTCGCCTCTTTCAGCTCTAGCGCTTAACGCCTGTACGCGCATCTCTCTCTCTCCCTTCCTCCCTCTTCACCCACACACGATATCGGTCTTTTCCTGTAAAAAACAAGAATCTTATTGTCACTCTTTAACTCTGTAATTGTTGTTTTCAGATCTGAAATCGGAGCTTCTCATTTCCTTTTTCAGCCATGGCTCTAGTAAGTTCTTCTTGGCCCACTCTGTGTGTTATGGAAATCGTGTGTGCAATTGCATGCTGACACTTGATTTGTTGTTTTGGGTTTAGATATTGTATGCTGGCAAGACAAACAAAAATGCATACAAGACACTGATAGCTGCAGAATACTCTGGTGTGGATGTCAAGCTTGCTGAGAATTTCGAGATGGGTGTTACCAACAAGACTCCTGAGTTTCTCAAAATGAACCCAATTGGAAAGGTATGATTTTTTATGTTAACCCAGTTGGAATTTTGAGATGTGTGTTATCAAAAAATTGTTTTTGATTTGATTTGATTTCTTTTAGATTTCTAAAGGAGATTTGTTAATGGTCTATTAGGTCCCTGTCTTGGAGACTCCTGAAGGTCCCGTCTTTGAGAGCAATGCGATTGCACGTTATGGTAAAAGAATTTATGCTTGATTCGCGTTGTGTGAAGTGGTATAGATTATTATAGATGATAACTGTAATGGATTTTGTACTTGCTCTTGCAGTTACACGCCTGAAGGCTGACAATCCTCTATATGGTTCATCGTTGATTGAATATGTAAGATATTTTTGTAATGGTGAAATCTTTTTGTGAACCATGCTCAAATATCTGTTTACTTGAACCTAACGAAAGTTGCTGCTGTTTGCACCATATATGTTATGCTAATCTTTTTGATAATTTTTTGTGATCCTTAGGCACGTATTGAGCAGTGGATAGATTTTGCGGCAACAGAGATTGATGCTGGTATTTCAAAATGGCTTTATCCTAGATTGGGATATCAACCGTATCTTCCTCCAGTAAGTTGTCTATTTTTCATGCTACATGTCTTTAGAACTCTTAAATTTTTCTTTTCCTTGGTGTCTATGAAATGAATTTTTTTTTTTGTTTATGGTATGTTAAATTTAACATTGGTTTTATATGTCTTTTGTTCAGACTTGGTCGAGTCACTCCTGATTGCCAGTTGTAAATATTGAGTCATATAGGGCCAAGTTTTAAAAGAGAAATTCCTGTCTTATAGATAAATTCCTGTCGGGTTGCATTTAAGAGAGAATGGGATGATAAGACATAATTTTTTCACACAGCTTAGCAAGTCTGTTTGCCATTAACAAATGTGGCTCTCATTCTGTAATGGGAATTGAATGCACATGCTTGCAGATTGTATTCTTGATAGGGTATAGAACGATTATAATGTTTTAATTAATTGATTCTTCAATTTTTTGTTTATTCTGTAATGAAAAGCTATATTTCACGGTTCCCTTTTATGCTAGTTCTGCTTTTTATAATATTGTTACTGGCCCATTAATGTATACATTTTATGGATGTTTCTTTATGAAGGCTGAGGAGGCTTCGATTTCTTCATTGAAGAGAGCGCTGGGTGCCCTGAACCTGCATCTTACCTCAAACACCTACTTGGTTGGGCATTCTGTTACTCTTGCTGACATCATCATGACATGCAATCTTTACACAGGATTTTCATATGTCATGACCAAGAGCTTTACCTCAGAGTTCCCTCATGTTGAGAGATACTTCTGGACCATGGTTAATCAACCAAATGTCAAGAAGGTAGTGGGTGAAGTTAAGCAGGCTGAATCAGTTGTGCCAGTTACAAAGAAACCTTCCCAGCCAAAAGAACCTGCTAAATCAAAGCCCAAGGATGAACCAAGAAAAGAAGTCAAGGAAAAAGAGCCAGCAAAGCCCAAAGCTGAACCTGCTGCAGAAGAGGAAGCACCAAAGCCGAAACCGAAAAATCCTCTTGATTTGCTACCTCCAAGCAAGATGATATTGGATGATTGGAAGAGGCTGTACTCTAACACCAAGACTAACTTTCGTGAGGTTGCTATCAAAGGTACTTTTGCCCTTGTCTTTTCACCCTTGCCTGTTCTCTTACTTTGAGCAGTGGAATCTGCTCTTTGCAAATAGCCTTATATATATATTTCCTGAAAAAAGTATCAGGGAAGATTCAGAATGCGTTTTTTTTCTCAAAACTGAATCTTTTGATTGACATGAATTTACTGTTGACTCTTGGGTGGTGCTAGTTTTTCTTCCCCCAAAAGGACTTGGTTTCTATTTTCTTTACACGTGGTAAATCTGGATTTGTTTTGTTATTGATGGAGTTATGGTCTGTCATCTTTAACTTATATTGTAGGATCATGTGAAATCTGGATTTGTTTTATTGTTATTAATGGAGTTATTGTCTGTCATCTTTAACTTCTATTGTAGGATAAAGGGAAATCTGGGTTTGTTTTATTGTTGTTAATGGATTTATTGTCTGTTGTCTTTAACTTCCACTATAGGATTCTGGGAAATGTATGATCCTGAGGGATACTCCCTGTGGTTCTGTGACTACAAGTACAACGATGAGAATACCGTGTCATTTGTCACTCTGAACAAGGTCGGTGGATTTCTTCAAAGGATGGATTTGGCTCGCAAGTATGCATTTGGGAAGATGCTTGTAATCGGCTCAGAGCCTCCATTCAAGGTCAAGGGGCTGTGGCTTTTCCGTGGGCAAGAAATTCCGCAGTTTGTCATTGATGAGTGCTATGATATGGAGCTGTATGAATGGACCAAGGTTGACATCTCAGACGAAGCTCAAAAGGAGCGTGTCAGTCAGATGATCGAAGATCATGAGCCTTTTGAGGGGGATGCCCTTCTGGATGCCAAGTGCTTCAAGTGAAACAACTGTAATCCATCAAGGCCATGTTTGTGGCCGCAACCCGTTTTTGGTAGTGAGTTTGTCTCTTGTTTTTGAGACATACTGAAGTCTAGACATTTAATGATTTGGACAATATAGTGTTAAAGTTTTTTTTAGCATTTTCCCTTCTCGAAGATACTTGCTTATTCGCTGCTGGCATGTTTTTGCCTCTGATTACTAGGGCACTTGTTTTAAGCTCGCGTGCTCAGTATTTGTGGTCAATTCGGCTCTATCTTCCTGAGTTCTGATTGATAGGGCAAAAGGTGTTTAACTTACCGTTATATGATTTGTGTAAGATGGATAGATATATGATTTCTATGATGAATTTGATGTGCTAACGAATTTAGCAAAGTAAAAATACACATAATTTAGCATTATATATGTATAACCTTGTCAACCCCTTGTTGGAATTGTGAGAATAGCACAAATTAAAATAGAAAATTCGGAAATTAAGAAACGTACAAGTTTAAGTGGGGTCAAGTTTTGATTATGAGAAGCTCAGGGCAAGAGTATAGTTGTGTTCATATTGTAAGAGTATAATTGTGTTCATATTGTAATAATGATGAAGATGAAAGAAATTAATTTAGATTATATTATGTAAATTGAACATTGAATGAAAAATCATAGGATATGGATAAGTGATGAGCTAGAATTTTTAAATAAAGAGGTAAATTATTAATAAATATTTAATATTATATGTTATATATACATGTGTTATATATAGAAATTAATTTGAAATATATATATTAACTCAAGTAAAATTAATTTAAAAATACTTTTAAAATGAAAAAACTTTATAATTATTTTCGTTGAAATTTTATATTTTAAAACTACTTTGTAATGTTTTTATTTTTAATCTCATTAAAAGTATATTTTTCAATATATATAACAAACTTTTATTTATTTATTTCTAAATCTTCTAAGGACTAGAAAAGTTTTTAACAACAATTTTATGCTGATATATGATATATAATATCTAAAATCATAGCTTAAAAGGATTATCATAAATTAATGTTGTTCTTACTGGCTTGTGTTTTTGTATAAGTAGATTAAACATAAATATTAAATATTTTTTTTAATTTATTTATTATATTCTTAATATTTTTAGTTGTCCTTTACTTCATTTTTAATCATTAGTAAATTTATTATCATCATTTTTCATATGAAATTCATAATAAAATACTTATTATTTCATCAAAATTCATTTCAATTCATATCCATTAGCATATAATATTATACATATTAATACAACAAACCCATAAATTATTATAAACCCTAAGATGAAAAGAAACTTTCTTAAAACATATAGTATAAGAGGTTACTTGCTTAACTAATTAATAACTTAAGGCTTGAAGAGAAATTTATAGAAGAAAGAGAGTTATGATCAATAGTAAAAAAAAAACAAAGAGCTTGGTGACACGACGAAAAGATTGATGTCTTCTCCCAAGTGCAGGAGTGTCGAAGTAATAAATGACCCGGCAAGACCGGGGTCGAATCACAGGGAGGTTAATTGTACAAATTATAAACAACAATTATAAAACAACAACAACAACAACAACAATAGTAGTAGTAGTAATAATAATAATAATAATAATAATAATAATAATAATAATAATAATAAAGAAAGAGAAGAAGAAGAAGAAGATGATGATGAGAACTTTGAGATGAAATATTAATGTAACAATTAAACAATGATAATAACAAATGTCAAGGTTAGAGGATCCACTAATGGTATGTCAAACAAGTATAGTATAAACTCTTATTATTCAATTGGAAACCACACATAAAGGAGGTTCCAATCAGATTATAGATTGTTAACATGTTACATTAGTCATCTTATTCGATTAATGCTAATACTTGTAAATCTCGTCAAGCATTCATGATTATAACTTATGTTAACAACAAATCAAGTTCCTTTCATAGCTCAGGTGTCGGTTATACCATACATTATGGGCTATGAAAGTGCCAAGCATTTGTTGTACCAAGTGTTATACAACACAAATGAAGATTAATCATTTAACAAGCAAAGTATTAAAGAGTGAACAAGATAACAAATATAAAACATGTTAGTATTAAACATTAAAGTCCATATTAAGTTTACACTATACTTATTCTTACACCATTAGTGTAACCTTTTCACCTTGACATAATTAACTTAGCTAGACATAATGAAAGAAAGGAAAATAAATAAACAAAATAAGAACATAAAAGTTAACTAAGTAAAGGAAAGGAAATGAAAGGCATAAACTTAATATTAATAAAAGCAAAGCATAAACATTACAAAAAATACAAAGAGAGAAAGGAAGAGCATGATCTTGATCTGGAAACCAAGATGGCTAAATGCATGGCAAATGCCTCCTTTTATAGGCCAAAATTGGGAACTATTGATTTGATGATTAATTGATAAGTGGGTGACCAACTTTTGACTTGGTGACAATCCTTATCTTCTCTTGTCTGCCCAACACGTCATTGATAACGTCAAAATTGGAGCCAGTTGTAAACATGAAAGTTGTAGCCAATTGTCTCAGCTTTCTTGTGTAAAAAATTCAGCTCATTTGGACTTCTAGAACTCCAGATATGGCCAAAATACCGAACAGTGCTCGGGCTGGAAGACAGATTCGGGCTTCTTTGTTGTTGCTACAATTTGGACTTGATAATGGCCTTTTTAGATCTTGGGCTCCATATGAAAGTAGTAGGCCTATGTCTTAACTTTCTATCCATATAAATTGGACCTAAATCTGAGATCTGTAACTCCAGATATGACCCAATTACCGAACAGTATTCCGGTTTGGATTTTACCGACATCTCTTCTCTAAGTTTGACCATCTCTTTATCCATGCAATTTAAGTTCTTCAAGTCATCAATCAATCCTTTCATTTATGTGATAGACCTGCATTAAAAATAGACATTTACCACAAATTATAGGTATCTTATATTATTAGATACATTATTATAAAACATATTTTAGTTAAGGAGTTATTGATACTTCAAGTGCAAAATGATGATATAAAACCATGATAAAAATGCACTTTTAAGTACTAATCACTTGGATCAATTAGTTGCTAATAAAAAAAAATTAACTTTATAAAGCTATTGTATTAATATTTTAACATAACAAACTGTTATGCAGAGAGTTTTATATTTTTATTAGGCTTGAGCTTATGCAATCTCAGCTGTTATTCGTAAAGTTTCATGTCATTTAATGGAAGTTTTTGTTTAAATAATTATTATAGACAAGATTATTAGAGGAGAATAAGAATTATTTAATTAGATAAAAAATATTGGGAGGGGGGCAATTGCCCCCTCTTGCCCCATGTGGCTCCGCCACTAATATGAATAAAAGCTATACAGGTTGATACATAAGAGTTTGCATGAGTTGTATATCAAAAAAGAGTATATTTAAAACTCAGACAACAAGTATTTATATATCATTTAAATACTATAGTATTAAAATAAATAATTTTAATTTCACTTAACATGCCTTGTTTTATCTGAGTATTGTTGTGCATGGAACTAGTTTCTTGGTAATATAACTAGTGACTGTAATTGATGGAGGACTTAGTTTCTTGGTAATGAAACTAATTCATGATAATAAGTGGAGAAATTAATTTTTCAATAATGAGACTAGTACCTGGGCTTGCAGGATGTTCAGTGGGCCGTGAAGATTAGTCGTGGTGCGCGTAAGCTGGCCCGGACACCCCACGTAAATCAACAAATAAATAATGAGACTAGTACCTACTTAATAATAGACAAATGAATAAGCTTTTCGGTGCTAGAACTAGACCTCAATAATGAACCTAAACACCTAAAATATAAGGAGATTATGTTTCATAGGAGAATAAAAGCATTCAGTCAATGACCAAGACATGTGACTTATCATGGTAGTTTGATAAAACATAAAGAAAAAATTAATAGAAAATAATCTATTAAGATCAAATGTACTATTATAATTGTTATATTGATTTAATTAATGATTCATGAAGCAACGATATTTATAACGCGTGATAAAGTAATTTCATGTACCTTGCTATCTCATATAAAATTAACTACTTATATGACTCGTATGATGTCACAAGTTAATTTTTTTGTATAAAAATATTAAAAAAACTAAGATCTAAAATTATTAAGTTTTTTTATAAAGTTATAACCAAGAAACTTGGGTTTGACTACAACACTTGACACAAGAGTAATATTTATAATATTAATAATAACATTAAACTTATACGATCCAAGTTTAAATGGATCTGACTACGACACCAAATCTAATAGCCTTGGATGCGGGTCTGACTGCATAGTCGTGTTATAAAAATATGATAATTAAATAAATTAATTAAAAAACAAGGAAAAAAAACTAATGAAGAAAAAAATAAATTAATTGGGTTAACCCTTCAAATCAGGTTAACCCGTCAAATATTCGATTCGTGTTGTGAAAGTTTGATAATTAAATAGAAAAAAAAAATTGATTGGTTACCCAAAATTCACTATGCTAACCTATCAAACCTAGAATTCGTGTTATAAAAGTTTGATAATTAAATAGAAAAAAATTTAACATTAACAATCTAAATTAAATGAAAACAATTAATTAAAAAAATAAAAATAAAAACAAACTAGTAAAGAAAAAGGAAAAAAATCTAAATTAATTGGGTTAACATGTCGAACCTAAGATCCACGTCATAAAAATCTGATAACTAAATAAAAAAATATTTAATATTAACAATAAAATAAAAAAATAATTAAAATAAAATAAAAACACCAGCCTTTTCACCATGGATTGCACTATGTAGTTCATAGTGAAAGGCATAAAAAAAACTAAAAAAAACTAAAAATATTAGTTTTTTTATTGTGTACTGTATATTAAAAGAAAAGGCACTAATGAGAAAAAGGAAAAAAAAAATCTAAATCAACTAGGTTAACCTGTCAAATCAAGTTAACTATTAAACTTAGAATTCATGTTATGAAAGTGTGATAACTAAATAGAAAAAAAATTAATATTAATGAACTATATTAAAAAAAAGATTAATTAAAAATGAAAAAGTAAAGAGAAAAAAACATACAGGAAAAAAAAACTAATGAAGAAAAAGAATTTTTTTTGAATCACTTGTCAAATCTGGGATCCGTGTCATAAAAGTATGATAATAAATAGAAAAAAAATTTAATGTTAATAAAGTAAATTAAAAAAACAAAGAAACAAAAAAAATAAACTAAAACTAAAAGCATCAGCTTTTTCACTATAAACTGCACTGTGCAATCCACATTTAAAAGCTTAAAAAGAAAAAAAAAGAGGAAAAAAACAAATAAAGGCATTAGTAGCGGGTTCATTTTTTCTCCTTGCATAAAAAATATAAAAAATATTAAAATCTAAGAGTATTAGGTTTTTCTGCAAAGATATACCAAAAAACTTTAAGTCTAACTACAACGTATAACTCAAGAGTAATATTTATAATATTAATCATAATATTAAATTTACATGACTCAAGTTTAAGCAAATCTAGTTACAATATCAGATCTAAGAGCCTTGGATATGAGTCTGACTGCAAGGTCGTGTTATAAAAGTATAGTAATTAAATAGATTAATTAAAAAAAACCAATAGGAAAAAAAACTAATAAAGAAATTTTTTTTTAATTAAATAGGTTAATCTTCAAACTGGTTTAATCCTTCAAATAAGTTCAACCTGTCAAATCTAGGATTCACGTAATGAAAGTTTGATAACTAAATAGAAAAAAAATTAACGGGTTTATCATAATTAACTGGGTTAACCGGTGAAACTATATTAACTTGTCAGACCCGAGACATATGTCATAAAATTCTGATAAATAAATAAATAAATTTAATATTAACAAACTAAACTAAATGAAAAAAATAATTAAAAAGAAAAAAGAAAAAAAATATTTCAAGTTAACTCATCAAACTAGGTTAACCCATTAAACTCGGGATCCATGTCGTGAAGGTCTTATAACTAAATAAAAAATTTTAACATTAACAAACTAAATTAAATAAAAAAATTATTAAAAGAAAAAAATTAACGGGTCAACCCAAAAGTAACTGGTTAACTCATGAAATTAGTTAACTTCTTAAACCTAAGATATATGTCATGAAAGTTTGATAATCATATAGAAAAAAAAATTTAACATTAACAAACTAAAGTTAACAAAAAAATTAATTAAAAAGAAAAAAATTCAAGTTAACTCGTCAAATCAGGTTAACCTTTTAAATCTGATATTCGTGTTATGAAAGTTTTATAACTAAATTAAAAAATTTAACATTAATAAACTAAATTAAATAAAAAAAATTTATTAAAAAAATTAACAGGTCAACTTAGAATTAACTAGGTTAACCCGTGAAACCAGGTTAACTTGTCAAACCTGAGATATGTGTCATGAAAGTCTGATAACTAAATAGAAATAAATTTAACATTAACAAACTAAAGTTAATGAGAAAATTAATTAAAAAGAAAAAAAATCAAAAAAATCTGGGTTAACTTGTTAAATTAGATTAACCTGTTAAACTCGGGATCCGTGTTATGACAATATGATAGTTAAACAAAAAATTAACATTAATAAACTAAATTAAACAAAAAAATTTAAAAAAAGAAGAAAGAAGCAAAAAAAGAGAGCCTAAAAGGCATAAAAAAGTTAAAAAAATAACAAAAAAACTAAAAAACTAAAAAAATTAAAAAAACAGCTTAAAAAATAAATTAAAGCATCAATATTTTATTGTGATTTATACTGTAGTCTATAATAAAACACTAATACATTTTAGTATATATTATAATGAGCATATGAATAATAATTTCTTTTTTGTTAATTAGTGAAGATGTGATCTTCATTACATGTTAATCCTTTTGTAATGAAAAAGATTGTATGTAATTAATGTAAAGAATGTAATCCTTGTACTATTCAGTTAAGGATTTACCAATTATAAACATTTATGATGTTATTTTACATTTAATGCTTATAAAAGATAGAAGCAGCGTGATGGAAATTAAGAATAGCTTGATAAAATTCAAGGGTAAAGGAAATTCTAAGATAGATTTGGTAATACGGTAAAATCAAGAAATTAAGTACCATGTTGAAAGTTAATGGCTGAATATAGAGAGGTTCAATAACAAAAAGTATGAATTTGCCTAAGCCACGATGAACCGATCGATTGTTTGGTTAATTGAATAATAGATCTTGTTATTGTCTTAATTGGTCGATGAAACAGGTCGATCAACCGAACAACCAGCAAGGAAAACATTTGATTACAGAATAAACCAGTCGACCGGAATTGGATGCGGTGTTAATTGATGGGGTTGCTCTGCCGGAAAATGTAATCAAAGACCCCTCTGTGTTAAGCTTGAAGTCCAGTCAAACATAGCAGTCTAACAAGTAACTGTGTAGCTAGAAAATTCATTTTCAAAAAGTTCCCAGTCAAACATGAACATAAAGTCGCAACACAGCCCACTAGACAAGTAGCACATTTTAGAATTTTGCTAAATATTCAAGCTCTATGGCTCGAAGAAGTAGCCAGGAATGTCCATTGCAAGACACGATCGAGCGAGCTCAGAAACACAATATCCAAAACGATCATTAGCCATTTATGGCAGATGCACAGGCACTTGTCATGTGTATGGTGTCCTGGGGTTGGAGAGCATGCCGACTGAATTTTTCCGAAGGCAACTTGAGGTCGCAGCTTGGCAGCATTTTTCGTGTTGATTGAGACAGTACTAGTCATGCTACGACTTTTTGTGCTCTTGCCAAAATGAGTTTACTTTGAATCAACTCCAAGTGAAGTCAACCCTTGCGCATGCATATATGGTCGCAGGACCACCTTCCCACCCACCCACGAAGGTTCAAGCCTGTTTACAAATCCCGACCATAATACCTTCAGTGATATATATAAGACATGCTGTGATCTCAAGAATCAAGAAACTCTACTCCTCATATTGCACTGTTTTCTTGAATAATCTTCTTCCTTGTCAGTGTGATTCTTGGTACGATGGGGGATGTGGGAACCACCGTAGTGGAAGAGCAGAGAGATGAATCCCAGGAGTTGCTTCAAGACCTTCCAACAGAAATAGGCATGGGAGGTAATCTTCTCTATCTATACCAAGGATTCTGGTGTCCACAGGTATCAATCAAGGGCATGATGTTGTTTCAAAAACACTTCAAGGCACAAGAAACTGACCTCATACTTGCCAGCATTCCAAAATCAGGTACCACTTGGTTAAAGGCCTTGACTTATACTATAGTTAATCGCTCCCGTCACTCACTTGAAAAGAGCCCTTTGCTCACCAATGGCCCTCATGGGGTCGTGCCCTTTCTTGAGTTCGATATCAGCTCCAGAAACCAGTTTCAGGAACAAGACAAGCTTCCCGAGCCTAGGATTTTCGGAACCCACTCGCCTTACACGGCACTCCCGTGTTCGGTCAAAGATTCCGGTAGTAAGATTGTGTATGTGTGTCGGAATCCTCTGGACATGTTCATTTCCTATTGGAAATTCAGTGTCAATATCCCAAAGGAGAATGAGAAACGCCTTTCACTAGGAGATGCCTTTGACAAGTTTTGCCAGGGACTTCATGGCTACGGTCCATTTTGGGATCATTTATTAGGGTACTGGAAGGCAAGCTTGGAGAGACCTGATAAGGTCTTGTTTCTGAAATACGAGGACATTAAAAAGAACAATGTCCCTTACATCAAGAAGCTGGCTAACTTTCTGGGGCTTCCTTTTTCCGTGGAGGAAGAGGAGCAAGGTTTGATAGAGGAAACATCGAGGCTATGCAGCGTTGAAAGCATGAAAAACCATGAATCAACCAGGACAGGCACAGGCCCTCTTGGGATCCCAGCTAGTGCCTTCCTCAGGAAAGGAGAGGTGGGAGATTCACTGAATTATCTAACACCCTCAATGGTGAGCCGTGTGGAGAATCTGATTCAAGAGAAGCTCCAAGATTCTGGTCTCAGCTTCTGTCTGTCCAGCGCATTCCAAAATAGTGCTTGACTTGAGTTCAGATATACAGCATTAATGTTATTGCTGTATTGATCTATATTTAATGATTGAAAAAAATAAGAAATCTATGGAGAACAAGTGATGAAAGAATTGAAATGAGATGAGAGAAAGTCAAACCAACGATTTCTTGTTTTATTTAATTTCTTGATATGCATGTGGAAGGAACCTGTGGAGAGAATGGAATTAACTTTCCGTCACTCAAGGAACTTTCATCTGTTTTTGCATGGTTATCAAGCCCGCTCAAATTCATGATTAGATCAATTCAGCATAATTTCTAAAAGAATTAAAAGTGGAAATGACTTCATTTTAATTTTTCTTAAAAAACAAACTTGTTCTTATCTGGGTTTTGATTAGAATATAGCTAAGTCTATTAGGTTGATGAAATCAATTCTTCCAACTTATTTTGATATAAAATTTTATTTAAATCAAATCTCGGGTTCACAAGCAAGTTAATTAATCTGTTAGGTCAGGTTTTATAATTATGTATTTTTGTGGTAAGCTATATTTTGGCTTAAATTCATAAATTTATGAAATTTATAAAACAATAACTATAAATGAACCAAACCTTAAAAAAAAAACATGGTAATGATAACCAAAAGAAAATGAATCTTTTTTTATAGGGAAAAAATTACAAAGCTGATTTCCAAGATAATCCTTGAAGAACAAAATAAAAAATGACAAAATAAAATGTAGTCAACTTGAGTTGACATACTAAACTCATAACCTTGGTTATAAAGTCTCTCTAGTCTCAAAGAAAACAAATAATGAAAAGAAACCTAAAAAAGTAAAATATTTTCACACCTAGGTAAAGTAGCCAGAACTCCCGAGCTGGATCATGCGATTGGATTAACCTAATACAAGGAAAAATAAGAAAAATAATGAAGCTTAATTTTAAAAAGAACCCAATTTTGAAGCACAAACCTAAAAAAAGATTAAAGGAAACTCCAAAGTCAGGTGAATTAGCTAAACTTGTTATTCAAATCATGAGATCAGAATAACTTGATTAAAAGAAAATCAAAGAAAATCATGAGGTCCATTTTAAAAAAAAACCCAATGTCAAAAGATGAAATTGAAAAAAAAAAAAAAATACCGATCCAAGTTAACTTTTTAAACATGTGATGTAAGTCACTAAATCAGAAGCACCCTATTTATAAAATAATAAAGCCTAGTTTTTAATAAATAAAATATATAAGGTTAACATATCTTAATTTTAAAAAGAACCTAGTTTTGAAGAATGAAATTAAAAAATGATTCTAAAAACACTGTCGAGTTAATTGACTAAACTTACTTACCAGGTCATAAGACCAGATAATGTGATTGAAAAAAAATCAAAAAAAATCATGAAACCCATATTTCAAAATAAGTAAGTAAAAAAAAATAATGGCATCCCGTGTTAACTTTTCAAATATGTGACCCAACTTATTAAATTAGAAGTACCACATTTAAAAAAATCATAAAATCTAATTTCTAATAAATCAAATATTAAAGGATGAGAAAGTTTAATTTCAAAACAAACCCAATTTTTAAAGACAAAATAAACAAACATATAAAAAAGTGATTAGTTTAATCATCCAAACGTATTGCCTAGTTTATAAAATTAGAATAACCTAATTAAAAGAAAACCGAAGAAAATCATAAAACATATTTTTTAAAATAAAAAAGGTTGAATGATGAAATTAAAAATTAAATACAAACACTCCATATTAACTTTTTAAACTCGTGATTCAAGTTGCTAAACCAAAAACAATAACTAAAAATCCATAAAATCTAATTCTTAATAAATTAGATGTCAAAAGATGAGATTTGAAAACAAAAATTATAAAAAATATCCAAAAACAAACAATAGCAATTAAGATGCTGAAGACCAAATATGAAATGAAAAAAAATAAGATGATAATTTTAAATTTTAAATTGAAGGGTAAAATAAAAGAAATTCAATTCACAAAAAAATCTAAAAACAAATTGAAAATTAAAAGAATAAAAATTAAATTTGAAAAAATAAAAAAAATCATACTTATGAATTCAATGATAAAATTAAAAATAAATTAAAATTTAACAAAAAATAAAAAAAAAAGATCAAAATTAAAATATCAGTAAAATACTCTGAAATTTTGAATAAAAACATGAGTTTCAAGGGGAAAAAAAAGAAGAAGAAAAGAATAAAAAAAGAAAAAGAAAAGAAGAGGACATTGGCACTGTATCGTCACCTAAACAACCACAAGTATCGCCGTAAGTAAAAGAAGCCATGGCGCTTCCAACGTCATTTTAGAAAGCGATGTTTAGGAGCTAGACGACACCATAAGCTGAAAGGGCACGCCGCACGGACATTCCCTCACGCCACCTTTGTTTTATATTTGTTAAACTACTAAAATGCCCTCCGATCACAGCCATTCCATTATAACCATAAACAATGATATATAGAATGAAGAGGTTTTGTTTTCAGGAATAATTTAGCCATTGTAACCAAAATGCCCCTCGATAAGCTAGCAGAGTGATTCTTTTTTATTTTTATTTTATTTATTTTAAGGAGGTGATACACTGATTATATTTGACCGGAACAAGTCCCTGGCCGCAGATGCTATCTCCGACCGAGCTAAGGGCCTTGTTAATAAATACCTAAAACGGCGTGTTCTTCAAGTTGCGCTACGGAGCCCCCCTAAGATTCAAGAAAGAACGGATATATAGGTCCAGCAGGGGGATCGGGGGAACTTCACGCTGCATTGGTGTTTTTTTTTTTTTTTAATAATTACTAATAGCTAGACAGAGAGCTTCCTGCTAGAAATTTGGATAGGACTAATAGCAGCTGGGAAACGAGAGAGAAGATGCAGCTACCTTTTCAGGATCTTGATATGGTAAATAACTTTCATATATTCTTGCATGCATAGTTCATAATCTATGCTACAACGGGTTAGTCCAAGACGATTCACTTGGTTCATATGATTAACTCTCAATCTAGTATGATATAAAACTCAATTTGGGTAAGCCCCAAATCAGCAAATTCTCGGATTAACTTGCTGGGCTGAGGTTAAATTCTATAACAATTGATTTTTGTGATAAATTATATTTTAGCTTTCATATATAGCTTAAAAAAAGGTTCAAGATTTGATCTCTTATAGATTAGAATAAGTTGTCGATACTAATTTTGGTGAGAGCGCAACTTGGCAAGGGTGATCGTGTTGATAGAGACTGTAATAGTCATGCCACAACTTTTTGTGCTCTTGCCATAATGAGTTTACTTTGAATCAACTCCAAGTGAAGTCAACCCTTGCGCATGGCCGCAGAACCAACTTCCCACCCACGTACGAAGGTTCAAGCCTATGTACAAATCCCGACCATAATACCCTTCAATGATATATATAAGACATGCTGTGATCTCAAGAATCAATAAATTCTACTCCTCATATTTCATTGTTTTCTTGAACAATCTTCTTCCTTGTAAGTGTGATTCTTAGTTCGATGGGGGGTGTGGAAATCACCGTAGTGGAAGAGCAGAGAGATGAATCCCAGGAGTTGCTTCAAGACCTTCCAACAGAAATAGGCATGGGAGGTAATCTTCTCTATCTATACCAAGGATTCTGGTGTCCACAGGTATCAATCAAGGGCATGATGTTGTTTCAAAAACACTTCAAGGCACAAGAAACTGACCTCATACTTGCCAGCATTCCAAAATCAGGTACCACTTGGTTAAAGGCCTTGACTTATACTATAGTTAATCGCTCCCGTCACTCACTTGAAAAGAGCCCTCTGCTCACCAATGGCCCTCATGGGGTCGTGCCCTTTCTTGAGTTCGATATCAGCTCCAGAAACCAGTTTCAGGAACAAGACAAGCTCCCCGAGCCTAGGATTTTCGGAACCCACTCGCCTTACACGGCACTCCCGTGTTCGGTCAAAGATTCCGGTAGTAAGATTGTGTATGTGTGTCGGAATCCTCTGGACATGTTCATTTCCTATTGGAAATTCAGTGTCAATATCCCAAAGGAGAATGAGAAACGCCTTTCACTAGGAGATGCCTTTGACAAGTTTTGCCAGGGACTTCATGGCTACGGTCCATTTTGGGATCATTTATTAGGGTACTGGAAGGCAAGCTTGGAGAGACCTGATAAGGTCTTGTTTCTGAAATACGAGGACATTAAAAAGAACAATGTCCCTTACATCAAGAAGCTGGCTAACTTTCTGGGGCTTCCTTTTTCCGTGGAGGAAGAGGAGCAAGGTTTGATAGAGGAAACATCGAGGCTATGCAGCGTTGAAAGCATGAAAAACCATGAATCAACCAGGACAGGCACAGGCCCTCTTGGGATCCCAGCTAGTGCCTTCCTCAGGAAAGGAGAGGTGGGAGATTCACTGAATTATCTAACACCCTCAATGGTGAGCCGTGTGGAGAATCTGATTCAAGAGAAGCTCCAAGATTCTGGTCTCAGCTTCTGTCTGTCCAGCGCATTCCAAAATAGTGCTTGACTTGAGTTCAGATATACAGCATTAATGTTATTGCTGTATTGATCTATATTTAATGATTGAAAAAAATAAGAAATCTATGGAGAACAAGTGATGAAAGAATTGAAATGAGATGAGAGAAAGTCAAACCAACGATTTCTTGTTTTATTTAATTTCTTGATATGCATGTGGAAGGAACCTGTGGAGAGAATGGAATTAACTTTCCGTCACTCAAGGAACTTTCATCTGTTTTTGCATGGTTATCAAGCCCGCTCAAATTCATGATTAGATCAATTCAGCATAATTTCTAAAAGAATTAAAAGTGGAAATGACTTCATTTTAATTTTTCTTAAAAAACAAACTTGTTCTTATCTGGGTTTTGATTAGAATATAGCTAAGTCTATTAGGTTGATGAAATCAATTCTTCCAACTTATTTTGATATAAAATTTTATTTAAATCAAATCTCGGGTTCACAAGCAAGTTAATTAATCTATTAGGTCAGGTTTTATAATTATGTATTTTTGTGGTAAGCTATATTTTGGCTTAAATTCATAAATTTATGAAATTTATAAAACAATAACTATAAATGAACCAAACCTTAAAAAAAAACATGGTAATGATAACGAAAAGAAAATGAATCTTTTTTTATAGGAAAAAAATTACAAAGCTGATTTCCAAGATAATCCTTGAAGAACAAAATAAAAAATGACAAAATAAAATGTAGTCAACCTGAGTTGACATACTAAACTCATAACCTTGGTTATAAAGTCTCTCTAGTCTCAAAGAAAACAAATAATGAAAAGAAACCTAAAAAAGTAAAATATTTTCACACCTAGGTAAAGTAGCCAGAACTCCCGAGCTGGATCATGCGATTGGATTAACCTAATACAAGGAAAAATAAGAAAAATAATGAAGCTTAATTTTAAAAAGAACCCAATTTTGAAGCACAAACCTAAAAAAAGATTAAAGGAAACTCCAAAGTCAGGTGAATTAGCTAAACTTGTTATTCAAATCATGAGATCAGAATAACTTGATTAAAAGAAAATCAAAGAAAATCATGAGGTCCATTTTAAAAAAAAACCCAATGTCAAAAGATGAAATTGAAAAAAAAAAAAAAATACCGATCCAAGTTAACTTTTTAAACATGTGATGTAAGTCACTAAATCAGAAGCACCCTATTTATAAAATAATAAAGCCTAGTTTTTAATAAATAAAATATATAAGGTTAACATATCTTAATTTTAAAAAGAACCTAGTTTTGAAGAATGAAATTAAAAAATGATTCTAAAAACACTGTCGAGTTAATTGACTAAACTTACTTACCAGGTCATAAGACCAGATAATGTGATTGAAAAAAAATCAAAAAAAATCATGAAACCCATATTTCAAAATAAGTAAGTAAAAAAAAATAATGGCATCCCGTGTTAACTTTTCAAATATGTGACCCAACTTATTAAATTAGAAGTACCACATTTAAAAAAATCATAAAATCTAATTTCTAATAAATCAAATATTAAAGGATGAGAAAGTTTAATTTCAAAACAAACCCAATTTTTAAAGACAAAATAAACAAACATATAAAAAAGTGATTAGTTTAATCATCCAAACGTATTGCCTAGTTTATAAAATTAGAATAACCTAATTAAAAGAAAACCGAAGAAAATCATAAAACATATTTTTTAAAATAAAAAAGGTTGAATGATGAAATTAAAAATTAAATACAAACACTCCATATTAACTTTTTAAACTCGTGATTCAAGTTGCTAAACCAAAAACAATAACTAAAAATCCATAAAATCTAATTCTTAATAAATTAGATGTCAAAAGATGAGATTTGAAAACAAAAATTATAAAAAATATCCAAAAACAAACAATAGCAATTAAGATGCTGAAGACCAAATATGAAATGAAAAAAAATAAGATGATAATTTTAAATTTTAAATTGAAGGGTAAAATAAAAGAAATTCAATTCACAAAAAAATCTAAAAACAAATTGAAAATTAAAAGAATAAAAATTAAATTTGAAAAAATAAAAAAAATCATACTTATGAATTCAATGATAAAATTAAAAATAAATTAAAATTTAACAAAAAATAAAAAAAAAAGATCAAAATTAAAATATCAGTAAAATACTCTGAAATTTTGAATAAAAACATGAGTTTCAAGGGGAAAAAAAAGAAGAAGAAAAGAATAAAAAAAGAAAAAGAAAAGAAGAGGACATTGGCACTGTATCGTCACCTAAACAACCACAAGTATCGCCGTAAGTAAAAGAAGCCATGGCGCTTCCAACGTCATTTTAGAAAGCGATGTTTAGGAGCTAGACGACACCATAAGCTGAAAGGGCACGCCGCACGGACATTCCCTCACGCCACCTTTGTTTTATATTTGTTAAACTACTAAAATGCCCTCCGATCACAGCCATTCCATTATAACCATAAACAATGATATATAGAATGAAGAGGTTTTGTTTTCAGGAATAATTTAGCCATTGTAACCAAAATGCCCCTCGATAAGCTAGCAGAGTGATTCTTTTTTATTTTTATTTTATTTATTTTAAGGAGGTGATACACTGATTATATTTGACCGGAACAAGTCCCTGGCCGCAGATGCTATCTCCGACCGAGCTAAGGGCCTTGTTAATAAATACCTAAAACGGCGTGTTCTTCAAGTTGCGCTACGGAGCCCCCCTAAGATTCAAGAAAGAACGGATATATAGGTCCAGCAGGGGGATCGGGGGAACTTCACGCTGCATTGGTGTTTTTTTTTTTTTTAATAATTACTAATAGCTAGACAGAGAGCTTCCTGCTAGAAATTTGGATAGGACTAATAGCAGCTGGGAAACGAGAGAGAAGATGCAGCTACCTTTTCAGGATCTTGATATGGTAAATAACTTTCATATATTCTTGCATGCATAGTTCATAATCTATGCTACAACGGGTTAGTCCAAGACGATTCACTTGGTTCATATGATTAACTCTCAATCTAGTATGATATAAAACTCAATTTGGGTAAGCCCCAAATCAGCAAATTCTCGGATTAACTTGCTGGGCTGAGGTTAAATTCTATAACAATTGATTTTTGTGATAAATTATATTTTAGCTTTCATATATAGCTTAAAAAAAGGTTCAAGATTTGATCTCTTATAGATTAGAATAAGTTGTCGATACTAATTTTGGTGAGAGCGCAACTTGGCAAGGGTGATCGTGTTGATAGAGACTGTAATAGTCATGCCACAACTTTTTGTGCTCTTGCCATAATGAGTTTACTTTGAATCAACTCCAAGTGAAGTCAACCCTTGCGCATGGCCGCAGAACCAACTTCCCACCCACGTACGAAGGTTCAAGCCTATGTACAAATCCCGACCATAATACCCTTCAATGATATATATAAGACATGCTGTGATCTCAAGAATCAATAAATTCTACTCCTCATATTTCATTGTTTTCTTGAACAATCTTCTTCCTTGTAAGTGTGATTCTTAGTTCGATGGGGGGTGTGGAAATCACCGTAGTGGAAGAGCAGAGAGATGAATCCCAGGAGTTGCTTCAAGACCTTCCAACAGAAATAGGCATGGGAGGTAATCTTCTCTATCTATACCAAGGATTCTGGTGTCCACAGGTATCAATCAAGGGCATGATGTTGTTTCAAAAACACTTCAAGGCACAAGAAACTGACCTCATACTTGCCAGCATTCCAAAATCAGGTACCACTTGGTTAAAGGCCTTGACTTATACTATAGTTAATCGCTCCCGTCACTCACTTGAAAAGAGCCCTCTGCTCACCAATGGCCCTCATGGGGTCGTGCCCTTTCTTGAGTTCGATATCAGCTCCAGAAACCAGTTTCAGGAACAAGACAAGCTCCCCGAGCCTAGGATTTTCGGAACCCACTCGCCTTACACGGCACTCCCGTGTTCGGTCAAAGATTCCGGTAGTAAGATTGTGTATGTGTGTCGGAATCCTCTGGACATGTTCATTTCCTATTGGAAATTCAGTGTCAATATCCCAAAGGAGAATGAGAAACGCCTTTCACTAGGAGATGCCTTTGACAAGTTTTGCCAGGGACTTCATGGCTACGGTCCATTTTGGGATCATTTATTAGGGTACTGGAAGGCAAGCTTGGAGAGACCTGATAAGGTCTTGTTTCTGAAATACGAGGACATTAAAAAGAACAATGTCCTCTACATCAAGAAGCTGGCTAACTTTCTGGGGCTTCCTTTCTCCGTGGAGGAAGAGGAGCAAGGATTGATAGAGGAAACATCGAGGCTATGCAGCTTTGAAAGCATGAAAAACCATGAAGCCACCAGGACAGGCACAGGCCCTCTTGGGATCCCAGCTAGTGCCTTCCTCAGGAAAGGAGAGGTGGGAGATTCACTGAATTATCTAACACCCTCAATGGTGAGCCGTGTGAAGAATCTGATTCAAGAGAAGCTCCAAGATTCTGGTCTCAGCTTCTGTCTGTCCAGCGCATTCCAAAAAAGTTCTTGAGCTTTACTTTTTCTTTTTTAATCTTTGATGTATTGATCTATACTAAATATTGAATCTATACAGAATAAGTGATGAAAGAAATGAGATTAGATGGGAGACAGGCAAATTAATGATTACTGATTTTATTTCTTGGATATGCATGTGCAAGGAACCCACAGGGAGAATGAAATTAGCTTTCCTTTGTTTCTTCCTCTTTTTTTCTTTTTTATTTTTCCTTGCACAGTTATAAAATCCGGCTAAATTTATTATCGAAACTCCAAGTTAAACGAGTTAGTCCAAAGCAATGCCTTTTTCAAGATTCATCTTAACCGGTAGTAGATATAACAATGTATTTTTGTGATAAATTATGTTCTTCTTACATATATAATTCAAGAATGTTCAAAATTTGGTCTGTTATATATCAGAATGATCAGCCGGTGCGAATGGATCCCAGCTACTCAAGATTTTAAACATGATCGATGTCTGTAGACAGCCATGGTTACCCTCCGAGATGCAGAGCATGAGGGGAAGAGGGTGAGTCGTTCGACCCAGCTATCGAGGCTGCTAGGGAACACGAGGGACCTGCCTAGTCACTTGGTTTGCAGATAGGCTCGTTAGGTCACCTGGGATTCGAGCTGTACAGCCGGGGTTACAGGTTGCCTCCTCCCCAAGTCTTAAATCGTAGAAACGGACAGACATGTATACACTCTAATTAACCCTAGAAATCAATTTATGGAATTGTTGAATGCTTTCCTTAATTGGGAGTCATGCTGATAATAGTATCTTGCTGAGATGGGTCCACGCCACGAGTAACAACTTGTGTCCACTCATTTTGCTCTACTTTGGTGGCTTTGTAATAAAGGGACTTGGGCTTTTGTTTTTTCATCGGATTTTTCGTTGATATCGTATTAAATGCCATTGCCCCCAGTTTACCAATGGCGAACCTTCAGCCTAAGCCCGTCTAGATAGAAGAAAAAATTGACCTAGTCTAACTGGACAAAAAAACCTCGAGTTGATACGTGATCTGGGTAAGATTCTATTAAAAATCCGTTGATTTTTCAAAAAATAATAATAGTCAAAAGATGCTGTTCTAGTCTCTATCATCCACTGCCTTCGAGCTTGATTTTAAACTATGAATGTTAGGAGGTATTACTCAAAATAAATTTAAAATGAAATTGTATACCTTCTTCAATATATATATATATATATATATATATATATATATATATATATATATATATATAGAAAATACAAGGAGGAGACTGCTGCCATCTTTTCTATCCTGCTGAATGAGTTCCCGAACGCGACCTTAGTATTAGTCTTGGAAACTGCAAATTCCATGAAGATGGCATCTGTGTCTTGTGCATTACTAGTTAGTTCGAGAGCTAGTTTTGGATTAATTTTGTGCGCAGGCTCTCTCTGTGGCTCCGTCATGGAGCTTAATTATTACAATATTATGATCCTTAATGTTAATTATCGGTATCAACCAAAACATAGTTACGTCGAAGATTTTTCAAATCTCTGTCGAAGTTTTGGACTTGTTATCTGCCTGAGGGTCTTGTAAGGCCGGTGATGGAGGCTCTAGGTTGGTCGGACTGGAGGCATGTTGCTGGTACTTTCCACGGCTACTTTTTGGTGAAATGGATCCTTGAGTACATGCACTGCTTGCATGCTTGCTTTCAGCTCCTTCTTTCTTCTTCCCTGTCGCTTCCTTCTTCCACCATTGAAGTGTCTCTTGCTTCATAGAACCACCACTGCAACAACTCGAGCCGCTGCTATCATCATCGTTGGTTTTTGAACCACCACCGCTCATGCACACAATATACACGAAACGCTTCTGTTTAATTACAAAACAATATCTATCGATTAGCTCGAAATATTTGCATGCTCACTGTATATGCCATAATTTCTTTTTTAAAACATAAAACAAAATGTCTAACTCAATGCAAGTTTTGTGGCATTTTCTTTAAACAAATAAAAGAAAGTGAAAATCATCAGAGAGCCAGCCCAATGTCTAGCCTTGTTTTTTTTTTTTTTTTAATTTAAGGGGTGAACAGACTTGTTGTCCGACACTTATTTTTTTGGCTCTACTTCTTAAAATATCAACATCCCTATCCTTATTTACTAGAAATCTCACAAAGGCGGAGAAGCTCGCACCACACCCTTCAAGATGACAGCCGCCATCGCAGCAGCAGCAGCCACCGTCGCAGTCATCGATATCAAGGATGTAATTGCTCATTAATTGCCTGTTTTGTAAGAAAATAAAATTATATATATATATAAGAAAAGTAGAACTGTAGAAGAAAGGGAAGAGAGACACAAATAAGTGTGTGTGTATAAATCAACTATTCTATTCCATTTTTTCTCTAATCTAATGGATTATCTTGGATTATTTATAAATGAGACGATTCTATGTTATATATTTGTGATTTTTGAAGTATTTAAATATAAAAAATAGAATTAAATAGCTTTTAAGAATTTATCATTACTATCTCTTAATTAATATTTTCATCATTCTTATTTTTATCCTAGCTAGAGGTGAGGAGAGGTTTACATATTATAAGTATTTCTATATATTATAATATTAGAATTGTATTAAAAAAAAGAATAAATATGATCTTGGCTATTTTTATTTTATATTATTTTTTTGGGGATTCGAAGCACAAATATTTGAAAAAACCAAACAAGTCATACAAATATTTGAGAGAATAAAACTCAAGATTTGAAGCTTACCAGAGCTCAGATCTCTTTGCCCTCTTATCTTCAAGGTTTTGCTAGAGATATGCCAAATTTCCATGGAGGACGACTCCAGCTTTATTTATAACTTAATCATAATTAATAATCTCCATACCAAGAATAATTAGTATTCATTCCCACACTTCAATTATATTAATTATAGAATATTAATTAGTGACACGATTTTCTTAGGGAAAATAATTAACTGAATTTAATGAAAAATAAATATGGATTCCTCATTCATTTGTGGCAAGTCAACCCTTATTGTCAACCCTTATTTTCTATATATATATATATAGAAAATAGAAAAATAAATTGGCTAGAACAGTAAAAAATCCAAGTTAATATATTAATTTGATCAATCTACAATCTACATATCTGATGAGATATATTTAATATCTGATTTATTTAAAAATTCATGCTCAATTCATTAATTTTTTAAAAAATCATTTTTTTATTAAAACATTTAACTTTGATTTTTTTTTAAATAAAAATCAACCATCTAACATTTAATTTTGGTTTTTTCATTAAAATTTAATTTAATTTTTTAATATTTTTTAATATGTTAATATAAAAATAAAATTTAAAAATTAATATATATATAACATCTTGTTATATCTATAAAAACAATCGTTACCCGCCGCTTAGTAACGCCCCTTTTCTTCCTTCATTCATTAGAATTATTAACGGTTAACGCCCAATTTTGCACGCTTCGCTTTAAGACAGGGAGGCTGAAAGAGAGATATGAGTGGATTTTTGAGAAGAAGAAACAGATCTTCTTTACTTTTCTCGTTGTTCTTCCTCTCCGTTCCTCTTCCTTTCTTGTCAGGTTTGTTTCTCTCGGATCTCTCCTTCTTCCTCTCCCCTTTCCTTTTTTCTTTCTTCTCTACCATAGTTACTCAAATCTTTCATCACCAAACGAAAAATAAATGCTTCTATTTCTCTTAATTGGGCATGATTTATTTGTCCTTTTAAAATAAATGATAACGCTTCATTTTCCCATAGAACCCATTGAAAAGGGGGGAAAATGAAGGCAATGCATGTAACTTTCAGGGAATTCTATCAGGTTTTCAGGGTTTTTTTTTTTTTTTTCATGTTTGCAGGTATAGCCGATGACTCATCTGGGGTAAAAAATGGCACTATGAAGTCTGATAAGCATGCTGCTTCTACAAACAATACTGGGATCCCCAAGATTGCCATCATTTTTGTTTCCATGGTGGCAATAGGGTTTCTCGCTTTTTACCTTTTCAAGTTTTGGCAAAAGAAGAAAAGAGAAGAGCAGTATGCCCGTCTTTTGAAGTTGTTTGAAGAGGATGATGAGCTTGAAGTTGAACTTGGCCTTCGGGACTGACTCTTTTATTGTACTTAAAGGTGTCTCTATTATTAAAGCTTTACTTTTTGGTTCCCAGTTGGAGAGATTTTCCTGCTTTTTTCCTAGGTTTCGACTGATTGCTTAATGTGTAAAATGTTGCTCAAAGTTCACATCAAAACATTAAGCTATTTAGCTAGCACATGCTTTGAATGATAGTATTTGTCTTGATGCTGGGTGCTCATCAACCTCATGTTCTGACCTTGGTAATGTTGTGCAGGCTTGAAAGAAATTTGTTTGAAGGAAAAGTTGCTCCTCTGTTGCCAAGATTGGGCTGAGGTGATCCCTGTGTAGAGGTTAGATGATCTTCCAATTGAATTGCGTAATATTTGTCACTTTCCGTGAATTTGAATTCTTTGATTACTTAGAGAGGATTAGATTCTTCTTTGAATAAGTTTCGAGGGTCTCATTCCCAGTTTGTAAAATTGATTTTTTGTTCTGATGGACATTGAAGTGTGTAAGAATCATGCTCTTTGATGCAAAGCATCTTGAACGCATACATTCAATGTTACTAGAAAGGATGAGTGGATGTAACTTCTTCGATTCTAGCTGCTATTTCGAGCTATTTTTTCTCCCACAATGGATGTGTGTACCTGCTGCTCTCTGGCTCTAGACTTATTTAGTTTATCTTATAAAAAAAATGAAGAAAATGAAGAAATATGCTTCCAATGTTACAGCCTTAGATGCTTGCTGTGAATTTATTTTTTATTTACTTTTCATTTTCCATTTCTTCATGATCTTGGGAACTTCAGGGATTCTGAAAGTTCTCAGGTGAGAATGAAAATGCTTGTTGGCTACAGGCATTGTCGGTCCGGTAGGGAACTTGTTCTTTGTGGTTGAAATTTCCCCTGTACACATTTTGTGTCTCCCATCAGCTGCTGAGCATATTTTTATGAATTTACTGGGCAGCATTTGGTTGCTGAATTTTTTTAAAAAAATTCAATCTTCGAAGCTTTTTTCTGCTTTGCATCCAATCCAAGAAAATGACTTGGATATTCTTGGCCTTGTTTGCAACTAGGGAGAGATTGAAAAGGTGGGCATAATTTTTTTAGTAAACCTAATTTTTTTCCCTGTAGACTCATCAATTTCCTTGTAATTTAAAAATTCTAGTTGTTAGATTAAAATTTTGAAAACACTCCATTGTTTTCCTTGACCATTTTACTTAAGTTTTAAGCAGAGGGAATGAAGGTGAGCAAGTCCATATTTTTTTGAATTGGTTTGATATTTTTTATTTTTTGAGGTCGAGTATTTTCTTGTTAGATATTATCACATAGTTTAAAAGAATTTAGAGAAGCAATGAAAAAAAAAAGGAGCTTTTCCTTAGATTTGTTAGAAATTTCATATTTAGGGATTAGAATTCCACATGTTTCACAAAATAATAAATGCGGTCTGTTTTCTTTAAAAGTTTCTCAATCATGAACAAAAAGCTTACTCCATTGTTTATTCTTGAAAGAGAATTTCTCAACGCATGAAACCCTCGAGCCTTCCTCCCCTAAAATTGTGATGCACATGGTTCATTTTCTTAAAATAATAAATAATAATAATAATAAAAAATTGGAAGCTGGTTGCAATCCCAGAGGGGGCGGTGTTGGTTGTGCTTATAGCTATCAGATTTATTCAAGAACTGACTTCAAAAAAGTATCAAGTTACCAAGTTACTTGGTCACAAAGTCAGTTTTCAAGCATGTTATCCAGTTTAATTAAAAACTCGAAACTCCACAACCATGCTTATACCAATAGTACATTCCTTTGTCAAACAGCAATGTTAGAAAACCTTGATTTTATGCGTCATCCGCATGTACAGACCTTAATTGTCATTCTACATGCAAGAATATCATCAGCTATTGCAGCATCGGTGAGAAGAGAGGTCATTTGGAAAAGTAATTCCTTAAAAAATTGCTATCGATGTTAAAGTATTCTTCATTTTGCTGAGAATTTAATGACCTGTTAGGATTTAAAGCTTATTCACCAAGATGCAAGGGTGGAAAGGAACAAGCACTTAGTTGTCTCAGCAAGACAAGACTCTGGTAAAATAAATAAATAAAATCCCTCAAGATTGATCATATTCTTCAATCGAAGGAAGAAAAGGGCCCGTGAAATCTGTGGATTCCTCTGATAACTCATTCAACAAAGCATAACCAAAGATTGATAATGATGCCATTGTAAAAGTATAAAGATGCCCGCTTTAAACATTGTCATTCAAGTGGATTCTTGTTGAGAAATTGAAAGCAAATAAAATATAAAAAATTCTATCACTAGAAATTTAAGACCTCTCACCGTTTCTTTCTTAGTTTGCTTCTTTTAATTCATTAGATTATAATCAAGAATATATTATCTATAGATTATTTCCTTAGAATTTCAAAATGAATAGCTCGGGATAAAGGTAAAAAATATAGCAGTAACATAGCACTACAAGCAATTGTTATGATATAGATGTTACTTGTGCAAAAAGTCTTTTCAAGTAAATTTAAAGTTACATGACTTGAAATAACCTAACTGAATTGTTGATTATTAGTTTATTTAACTAATGAAATAGATAATTCCATGCTCAAATGAATAATACATGAAAAGAATAGAGATTATTTGATATATGCTAGAGCACATTGAACAAAACTAGTGAAAAAAGATAACCTACGGAAGATTCCAAGCAATCGTGCCCAGAAGAGAGGAGCTCGTTTGCTGAAGGTCAAATGCTCAGCCTCCAAAGCTCCTCCCAGCTTTCTGGGTATAATGCATCAAGAAGCCATTAGGGCTCCAATCAATCAGTTGCTGTCATCAAGCAATGAATAAACGGGGTTTATCTTCCTGTCTTGGCTCGTTTCATTCCTGCAGTGTTGAAGGGTGACATGCTTGGGCTCATGCTAGGGCTCATGCTCGGACTTTCCTCCCTTAGTGTACCGTTTAGCAAAGCTAGTTCCCTTAATTGTTGTTTCTTATAGTTATCAAAGGATTCATCCTGCAGAGAGAGTATAAAATCAGTAAAATCAGAAAGCTGTGGCGGGGCCAAGAATTTAACAGCAAAATCAATGCGTAATTCGTGTCCATACCACAGGCTTCAGGAGGCTTTCTAATATTGTTATTGCATGGTCCAAGCGGGCATTCATTATATCCTCTGAAAATTCAGCCTCCACCAACACATGCAGTGGTTCATTAAGATGCTCATATCCAGGTTTATCTTTAAGTTTTTCTTCCTGGACAAAACTCATAGTCAATCATTGGACTTCCTTGTGCAGTCGACAAATCATTTATCAAAGGAAACCATGACTACTATGAAACAAAAGCTTTATCTCTCATGGGAGTTGAGAAATATTAACTGAAGTTGCCTTCTGTAACACATCAAACAAATGGTATGCTTCAAGGCCTTCAAAAAGTGACTACATTAAATATTGTGATTCCTAAATACGAGTAGACCAAAGAACACAGATGAAATAAAAAAATAATAACATTTGAAACTGAATCGTGGAAGCTCCATCTCGTTTATATTCATATTTCTGATCAGCTCATTTATAGTCAGATTACCATTCCTGGTCATCTGATCAATTCATTTATAGTCAGATTACAACTCCTGGCCATCAACATAAAATACCAACTCTCCTAAATGAGATTTGAAATCCTGAAAACAGATGACACACACTTGATCATGCACAAAGCTCAAAGTAGTACTATTAGATATTCTTTAATGGAAACTAGACCTGTATACGGCTTTAACCCAAACAAAACCAAAAGCGGGAACCAGTTCAGCCCATAGACTCAACCTTCCAGCCTTTGGACCGAGTTAACAGCAGAAACTGAGGTGCTAACAAGATAAACATTGCATTTACATCTTCCTGGTTTGAACAAATTTCAGTACTGAAGTGGTCAATTTACCATACTCGGGCATCAAAAACCAACAATCAACCATCATATCAATTCATCCTAAAGTAAAACACAGATGGTCATTGTGGTAGTTTACAGTGCAAAATGGAAGAGAATACCAGTAAGAAACCAAATTAAGTCTCCTCAATATAATTTCAACAATCCATGCATAATGAAATGTGAAGGGGGAAAACAAGACAGAACAGCCATGATCGGAATAGAAATGAAGGCTAGGTATTATACCAGGAAAAAAAAAATTGTGTTTTATGACTCCTTCCATGTACACTAACACGAATACCAAAACCAACCACAAACAACATCAATATCCAGTTACAACTAGATGTGTCGCATTTCTGTCATGGGAACCGTGGCTTGACTTAGTAAAAACTATGACTAAGGAGCAAATACTGATCAAAACTTCCATAAATACGAATACAAATATAAATATTCAAAGTGAAAAAGACATCACTATTAAACAAACTTCGCAAAGAGCTATTAGATGGATCGCTACAAATCAACATGTCCCTTTCAGAAAACTTCCATTTGGAGAAAAATAGGCTACTAAGACACAGCTACCCATCTCAGTAAGAAAACATGGAAATCAATGTTACTTGAAACACAAACAGAAAACAGAAATTTCAATTTCAAACATGATATAGTACATGCAAGTAGCAGCTATAGAGTCATTCACCAAGAGTTCACTTCTGATTCTCCGTGAAGTGCAACCTAACTATCTAATTAATGTAAAACGTACTTCTTTGTCAATTGAATTGAAAAGGGAAAAAAACCATAGTCAATCATACCTTTAGAGAATCCTTTACAGAGCCCTTGCCTCTTATATACACCCTACATTCTGTCAAGGCTTCAACTCTTTTTAAGGAGTTCCCTCGTGGTCCCAAGATTCGGCCAACAAAATTATACTGCCAAATTTGGGTTAGCTAGAAATTATAATTAATTCCAATCTCCATTACTTCAAGAAACATCTGACTTACATTTGGATATTTGTCAACAGGAACATCGAGTCTAATTACTCTCTTCACAACTGGTGTACTTGAAATTCCAGGGACCCCAGGCCAACCCATTGAAGTAGCTGGTAATGAGGCCATTCTTTGAAGATGCCCATTCTCCTGTAGCAAGACATGACATGTCGGTTGAAGTATCAATTATTTTGTTTCAGAAATTACAACTGAGATGTCTTAGTTCACCTGAAGTGAGATAATTTGGGGCATGGGGAGAGGCAAATTGTTTTTCTCAAGTAAACAACAGAAGGGTTTTGTTCAAGATGGGCATGGAAGTTAATCCAATCCTAAACAACTCCCTCCCCTCAATGAAATACCATGTTTCTTTTCTTCTAACAGGTGGTAACACCATAAGTCAAATAAAATTTCCTTAGCAGATGCACTTAGACAACCAAAAAGAGTAGTCTAGGACATTTTCCAAGTGATCCAGATATCTGGAAAAAGCAGACAATCATTGAGCTGCTAATGATACTCATTTGCAGAAAAAATATGATGGGGGTTCAGGTTATCATCCTTAGGACGACAATGACATCAGTTTTATAATTTTATCTAACATGGGTACCCCCAGTAGAAGTCACCTACTCATACGATGGTACTTCATAGAATTTTTTTGCAAGTTCAAACAATTTATAGTTTCTCAAGGACATATGCCCGAAAGAAACAATATAGTACACTGCTTAAAGAATCAGGAGAGGGTAAGAAGTAGTTGGATACCATTCACACATTGATAAATTTCAAGCTTATTGCTTTTATGTCAAGCACTCAAGGTCAACAAACCATCCCATGTGATCAAAAGATAGATCGAGTAGTTAAGAATTGCTCCTTAAAGGGTTTTTCTAATTCCCATAAATCTTCAACAATTTCTAGTTCATTGAAGATGACTTGGTGGTATTACCTTCTGTACAGTCTTATGTTTGCACATTTTCTTTAGTTTCTCAAGGAGAAATGCATGTTAGAGAAATAATGAAGGGTCAAACTACCAATTTCCAATAAAATTGGAGGTAATATGATAGCCAAATAATTGATATTCCAGAACATTTGAAGGAACAGCACAATCGATAATTGATATGAGCAAATATTTACAGGAATAAGTTAAATTGAATGGCTTGGAAGCAGAACATCTCGAGCACTTTTTGAAAGATTGGATTCAATGATGCCAAGTGTTGTGCTCCCAACAAAGTTAACACATACTGCTAACAACCCCTGCAGTAATAGGTAGTATAAAATGCAAGAATGCCAGATAGCAGGATCATCATATGGCAGTTAAAAAGCAAGTCATGTAAAATTTATTTCCTGTATAGCATACCAGGAGTACCCAAGTTGGGCACAAAACCACAAACTCGCATTACCTCTTTTGGCATAGCAGGCCATCCCTCCAAATCCATCGGCCTTCCATTTGGATGCTGACCTAATGACCTAAATGGACTCTCATGTTCATATCTTTCATGATCTACAAAACCTTGATTGTAAGCTGATGCCCGTCTGATTTCTGAAGTGGCATTAAAGCATAGCAACTAAGTGTGTAGTGTAATAATTTCTAGCAGATCAACTATGGAACTATGATGTATCACTCAAACATACACTTGATGTTTCCAACAGACAAGAACAAGCGGGTGCTATAATAAACACCATAAGACAAAGCCATGAATGATGTCTGATGTGTTCCTTAAAAATTGATAGTTCAAGAATTTCCAGCAGATCAACCATGGGCATCGTGATTTATAATTCAAACATATACTGAAAATTCCAAGCAGACAAGAACAGGCAAGGTGATAAACCAAAACCATCAACTTCAAGGTAACTATATATGTACCAAAATCCATTATGCATTGGCCTCCGGGAGACAGTATTCAGTTTTTCATCAATTGACTGTTGCAAGATTTCCCTTTCCATTTGTGTGTAAAGCACCCAATCTAGGCCCATCCATGTAACAAAACAAATATCCAGCACGCAATCATCTACTTAAAAATCATAGATTTCATGTACCAGTATAGCATGCGCATCCACATGCAGGCATCTATGCAAACCATGCACATTGATATAAAAATTGCCAAATTCAAAAGATAAGAACACCTGTGATGCTACCAACAAGAAATCATGTATATACCGCATGTATCATGTAAGATAAGTTTGATTCAATAACCTTGGTAAAGAAGTCTGCAACAAATTGGTAAAACTTGCACAAATGGCCCCAACTTATGCTTCTCTGCTAACAACTCGGCCAAATATCTGCATCAATATACTACTCAAATCACATATGGAAAAACTTGCAAAAAAAATGGTCATGGAAAGAAAATAAGCAAATAAGCATCCAAGTATTTACAGCAAGATTAGCATTGTGGGTATGGGCAAACTTGTGATGAAAGACATACCACGATTCACAATGAACATAACAACAGCTATTTAGATAGTAGTTTTTTTCACATTTGAACTGCAGTAGTTGATGTATATTTCAATGGCATGCAGACAGATACTCTTACGATCATTCACAAGCATAACTCTGTGCAAGGAAGCAGGAACAGATAATAACAATTCTAATACAAGCTCAGCAATCATGGTTTTAAATATCAGCCATTACATTACACAACCAGCAAATAATTAACAGAAAATCTAAATTAGTGGTTTTCAGTGCTAATACTCATACACACTGCATCACATACTTAGTTGCCTATATCCACCGGCTGATATATTGAAATATTCTGAGACCAGCTGGTATCCAATTATTCCAACACCTATTTTATCAGTTGATATTCCCACCATCCTCTTTTTTAGTTTTTTCACCTCTTAGCTCCCCACTGGGGTCTCCTTCCAATTATTTCACCAAAGTTTGTTATTCTAGGTCTAAATCAAGTTTGAACCTTGAAATATTAGCTTAAAAAGTCAAAATATAACTTCTTTTTGTTTCTTTCTTTTTTTGAGTTGAAGATTTGAAGACTTCTTCATTGGTACAAAGTTCTTAGGAACTTGCATTTTTTGGCATACTTTACAACCATATGATTATAAATGAAATTGTTAAGAAGTTGATTTCCAGCAGTGATGGCCATGGCAGTTATTTATGCCCAACAAAGGCATCTTCAGCGACTGTCCCTAATTTAAACATGCTACTAACAGCTTCTTATTGTTTTGTTTTGGTCATGGACAAATTTAACCAGGCACCATGCTGTGATTTTACTTAAATCTATAGCTCCTAGTTTCAATCTCTTCACTACACTCGAGCACCAAAGCACCCTGCAAATTTAGGGTTGTAATTATTTTCTGTAATTTACTCAAATCTCTAGCTCCAACTTTCAATTTCTTCACTGCATCTGGAGCACCCTGCAAATTTAGGGCCTTTATTTGGACTGTGATACATATATGGATGATTGTATATCCTAATGGCCACATAAGATCTTGTCCCCTGTAACTGTTTCATGTGTGGTAATGACGGAGAGATAAAAGTATCTTCTGTTCGACCATTTAGTAGCTTTATATATGTGGAATAGGTTTTTCACTTAATCAAGACCAGTTACAGGTGGAGTGGAGGATTTTTCCATTGTTCAATGATTAAGGGAGGATCTTCTTCTTCCATGGAAGGATTCTTATCCTGATTATCTCTACAAAAATTACGTTTTATCTTGCATCATTCTTTCTCTCTTCCAATAATATATTCTTCTCTTTACCTGACAAATAGCTTGAAGAAGTTTAGTCATATTAGGAAATAAAGGTCCATAGAATGAGCCTAGCTAGAACATAAATGACACTTTATTCAGTTCAGTTGAGTAATTTGATTCCAAAGAAGGCAGGCAACTCAACTCAATCTAAACAAATAACAATGGACTTTTCTTTTTAAGACAGAAAATGATGAAAATGATTATTGTTTTCATACAAAGCAAAGTGATGTGAGGATAAGAATAGCACCATAATGACTAGCAGATGCTTGCAACGTAAACACCAAAATGAAAAGAAAAAAAATCACCTTTTTAGAAAGAAAGAGCGAGACATGTCAATTAGAACAAAAGGAAGAATAAGACATTTTCTCAAGAGCAAGTTAAAACACAGAAAACGTAAGAAGAACCATTTGAAAAAACATCAATGTATGGTGATCCTTTTGACAAGAGAGATTGAAACACCACGACAAGAAATATTCCCCTAAATCCCCAAATCAACATGTAGTTTTTCAGTTAAAAAAAAAATATTTCCTAAAGTTCACTCTCAATAGAGAACAAAAGAAGGGATTTTTCTTCAATTTAGATAACAAAACTTTTTCAAAATAGAATTTCCAATAAACAAGAATCAAAGACAATCTCTTTCTCTTAAATGCCAGCATGATAGTTTAAAAAACCATAAAACTCCTTCATTTCTGTTCCTTCTTTCCAATCCCATTATCAGATACCCGCAAAATGAAAAGAAACACCTAGAAGAAAGAACCCTGAGCACAATACAAACACCATGATCCACCTAAAATAAGTCAAAAATTAAAAAAACACTAATGATAGCAAACCCCATATAAAGGAGGACCCAAAAATCCATGTATGCAAGCAAAGGAAAACAAGCAAAAGAAACAACCAATAACAAAAAAAGAATAAAGATCAATTAGCACGACAATTAAACATGAGGAGTGAAAAAAGCCAAAAGGGCTTAAAAAAACTAACCTTTCAAGATCTGAAGGAAGAGAACTTGACCTCTGAGGAGTAGCATGGTGGACTCCAGAGGGAGGGTACTGAAAGTAACTCCCGGATGGAATTCTCTCTCCCATCGCACAACCACACACACATACAGAAAAAGGAACAATATTACAAAGTGTGTTGCTGTTTAAATACGGGGGGAAAAAACATCAGGACAACTGTGACGCAGTGATAACAAGTCAAAACATAAATGAAACAAAAAATAAAACAGAACCAAGAAATTAAAAGAAGAGAGAGAGCTTACTGGATGTGGATGGGAGTAGAGGCAGCTAGAAGATGAGTGCTTTGCCTTCAGCCTCTCTCCTCTCTTGCCTTTTTATTGTATTGTTGGTTGTTGGGGATGAGATGGTGGAGAGTGTGAAAGGGCTACAGTTTTTTTTTTAATATATAAAAACATTTTTTATATTAATTTATTATAATCATTGGAAAATACTCATTTTATATTTTTTAAAAGATAAATATACTTTTAAATAGAAACTATATTATTGAAATGGTTTTTATGATAATTTTTATGATTATGATCTAGAAAAGCAAATTTAAAACATAATTAAAATGTATGATTTATTCAAAATTATAGTATATATTAAAGAATTAAATATTTATATAATTATAATTAAAAAATAAATAATTTCAACTCTGCTTTGTTGATGGATCTTCCCTTTTTTAAGGAAAAAAATCTTTTATTTTCTAAAAAAATACAAATATATATATATATATATCCTATGATTTTTTATAAATTAATAAGTTGATATAAGGTGTAATATTAACGTTATATTAATATAATATATAAAATGCATCAATATAAATGTTATTGTAAAATAATATGTCAATATATTCATGGAAGAAAATTCGAGGGCTGTTGATGTTCTTGGAAAGCATACTATAAATATAAACAATGGAAAAGAACACGTAACGTAAGTGTGGGGTCGGTCTAGTGGGTTGAAAATTCATGTCTAAGTCTGTTCAACTGTCATCGGTCTCTCCCCCCGTTCATTGGGCAGCTCGATCCATGAACACGTCTGTTTATTAAGGTTGTAAATTTAGTTATTTTTAAAAAATTTAATTTAAATGATAAATTTTGATTTTTTTAAAGTAATGGATTCGATTTAGTTTGAGTATACTATAATTAATTTTACAAGTATTAAAATTAATAATTATATAAGTTTCTAATAATTATTATATAAACAACTAAATACTCAAATTTTAAACTAAAAAAAATAAATCTTTTCGTTTTAACTGTCATCTAAATAATTATAAATCTTGATTTTTTATTTGATTTAATTTAAACTTTTTTATTTGATTTTAGAAATCCACAGCCCAGACTAACCCAACAAATAAACAACCCGAATATTAGACCAGACCAGACCAGCCCCGGACCGGACCGGGTCGGTTACCTATGAACCCAGGAAGGAAATTTTGCGTGAAGTATATATAGACACACCAACCCCTTTTTCCTCTCCCTTTCTCTCTCAAATTCTCAATCCGCACATAACACGCGGATGACAGTCTTTCTTTACCTCTTTACCAGTCCTACTGCATGGCGATTAGGGCTCGATCTCAAAATCAGGGCGCGTAATCCCCCCCGATCGATGCGATTTCAACTCGATTAAGATGTAATCTCACACTAATTTACGACCTTTTAAAACCAATTTGCAAGCCAACTGAGTTTTTTCCTTTTTCGATTCGGTGATTTTAGATTTCTAGGGTTTGTTTCTGTTCCTTTGTTTTTCTTTTCGTCATGAAGGTTGGTCAGTCTGACAAGACCAAAGTGGTGGTCCGCCACTTGCCACCGGGGGTTTCTCAGCCGATGTTCGTCGAGCAAATCGACCTTGCTTTCTCTGGCCGCTACAACTGGCTCTCCTTTCGTCCTGGCAAGAGCGGGTTAGGGTTTTCTTGTTTTTTATTTTATTTTACCTGATTTAGGGTTTTATCTGACATTTTAGTTTCATGTAGTGTGGTCTAGGGTTTTCTGTGCATGTAGAGCTTAGATTAAATTAGGTTTTCTGTGTGCGTGAGGCAGTTCTGCTCATGTTTTGTTATATTAACCATGATCCGTGTAAGGTAGGGTTTGATGGTTACTTTGAATGAAGTTGGATAAGCTTGACATTTTAAAATAGGCTGTTGCTTTATGAATCTTAGGCAACTGTTGTGGATGGGGGAGTTGGAAACTTGAATGGGTGCGAATTTGGAATTTTGGAATTAAAGACATTGAGATGGCTCAGAATTACATCCAATTACAAGAGTTATTGCTGGCTTGAATTGAAGTTGTTTTCAGAAGCACAGGGAATCTGAAATGACGGAATGGGTTGGGGCCTTAATGGACAATCAACTGATTTTTAGAACAAGACGCTTCTGGGTGTTTGTTTTAATGTTTTAGAATTTCAGAGTTGATTGTCTTTGTTGAATCAAACCAGGAAAAACAGAGAATGCTAGGGTTTTTTGCCAATCCTTTAACTGGTGTCTCTCTCTGGTTGTTGGTCGTTCCTACTCTTTAACTGGTGTTTCCTTTGTTTGATTGTGATGTTTGTATTATCTTAGCATGAAGGATTTTGTTTTTCTCCTAACAGTAGAATGTGGTGCAAGTAGCTGTTTTTTTTTTCTTATTCTGTCTAAAGATAGTTTCGAATTGAATATAGGCTGTAACTGTTTTTTTGTATTCCCTCTTCATGGGTAGCCAGCATTGGAGAATTAATGAAACATTTTGATTCACGAATGTAATTTTAGTTATGGCATTTCTCCTTTTGACTGTTTTATAGCTTCCTTTTCAAAATCTTGTTTGATTTTAGACAGAATTGCAGTTCTACTTTTCTAATGAGTTGATTCTTGTGGAAAGTCCATCCCTTTCTTCAAGTTACTAATCTCTATGATCAAATTATGACATGAAGATAGATGGTTTCAACCCAAATTCGTGTTTTCAGTGAAATGTGTGATTGATAGTATTTCCTTCTGGTTGTTTCTTAAAATTGTTTCCCAGCCAGAAGCATCAATCCTGTTCTAGAGCCTATATCGACTTTAAAAGGCCTGACGATGTTATTGACTTTGCTGAGTTCTTTAATGGCCACCTATTTGTTAATGAGAAAGGTAAATCTTGAATACTTAAATCTTGCTGCCATATACAAATATCTCTGTATTTAAACCATGGTTTGTCATTGCAGGATCTGATGTCAGATAAACTTTTCTTAACTTATTATTTCATCTATTGTTTAGGCACTCAGTTTAAAGCTATTGTCGAGTATGCTCCTTCACAGCATGTCCCAAAGCAGTGGTCTAAGAAAGATGGTCGTGAAGGCACCATATTGAAAGGTATTTGATTTTTTTTTTGTGGAACGAAATTGAAGAATATTTGTTCCAAGTGAACTTAATATGCCAGCAATTTGATATCTGTAAATACAATCATTTCCTTGTTGACATATAGATCCAGAGTATTTGGAGTTCCTTGAATTTATTGCAAAGCCTGTCGAGAATCTTCCAAGTGCTGAAATACAGTTGGAGAGAAGAGAAGCTGAAAGAGCTGGTTAGTCACAAAGATCTTGGAATGCGGCATTTTGAAATTATAGTACTAGAAATAGGGGAAAAAATGAATCATTGGATTGTTTAAATTGGAGATAATTTTTCATTTAATCTTGCTTGATGTTTTCCCATTTAACTGGGGAAAAATGAATGATTGGACTGTTTGAATTGAATATCATTTTTCATGTAATCTTGCTTGATATTAGTTAGTCACAAAGATCTTGGAATGCAGCACTTTGAAATTATAGCACTGGAAATAGGGGGGAAATGAATGATTGGATTGTTTGCATTGGATATCATTTTTCATTTAATCTTGCCTTTTGTTTTCCCATGATGTATCTACAGGTGTTGCAAAAGATGCTCCCATTGTTACCCCTTTAATGGACTTTATTCGACAAAAAAGAGCAGCTAAGAGTGGACCTCGGGTATTGTTTGAAATTGAATATTTATGACTGATGTGAACATCATCAATTAATTTGAAGCTGCATTTTTTATCTCAATTTATGTGCTATTGTGAATAGCTGTAGTTTAAGTGAATTTAGAACAGATTTTTGTTAATTACTATAAATTAATTTGCATTGGATTCATTTGGTATGTATGATTGCTTCAATTGGACAATTTTTTTCTTGGATTTTATTAGCAATGACTTTATTTCAGGAAAAAAAAAAGAAGACAACTGTAATGCAAAACTAAAAAATGCCTTAGCTTGAACTTGGGGTTGGCTAATTTTCATTGTATTCACACTGGGAAATTAGCCTGTTAGCTAAGAGTTTAGTCCTTGTGTCAGTTCAGATGCTAATGTTTAAAAAATATGTACCGTTTATACTCCTTGCTGCAGTTATAAATAAAGGCATGGTGAAAGTAAATGAAATCTGGAATTAGCATTGCAGTAGGAATATCTTTTCATAGAGTGATGCACACAGGTCTTTGCTCTTGTTTCATGGTTTCAGATGAGTTTAAATTTGTGAAACTGATTTGATTTGATGTGTTTTTCCTGTTTGTGTCTGTTTGCTTTGCAAATTTTTCTTTGTTTGACTGGTTATCTTATTTCTAACCATAACAACAATATAAAGTAATTCTGATTTTGGTGACAGAGGATTTTGTCCAATGGGAAACCGAGCAGAAGGGCTGGTGGCAGTGGAAGTCCGAGCTCTTCCTCATCAAAACGAGGTTCTGAGAAGAAGAGAGCTTCAACAACAATGGTACATGTTTATAATGATGTTTTATTCTTGAAGTCACATAGGGGAATGTTTTTCTGAAGTTATTTTACTAGCTTGGATGTTGTCTGTGATTTACATGATTTTCTTTCAATAGAATTTTGAGCCTGGTATGTTCTGCATCCCTTAGCAATACTTGATAAATTATTAAATGGGTCATGATGATTTAAACAAGCTTTGCAAGTGGTTGAAGCTTAAATTAGTTATTGTTGTGGTGTTTAAGAGATGGTGAACATTTGATGTCTTGTTTCTTTGGTATTTGCTGAGCTACTGTTCTGAAATGCTCTGCTAGTTGAAGATGCTGCCCTGTCTTGAGGTTGTTGTGCATTTTGGGATCATGTGTTCACCAGAAATTGTAAAATGTGAGGAATACGGAAAACACTTTACAGAAAATTGAGCATGGAAAGGTGGAAATGTTGTTCTATGTGCTTGTTTTCTCAATCAAAACCATGAATTGTATGTGAATGTTTATGTTTTCTGTTAGAAAATATTGTGGTATTAATTACCTGTAAATAATAAAATACAAGCTGGTAGAATTTTGCTGGTTGTTTCTTGCTCGGAACTTGTTGCTTTATTTGTTGAAGGATTCCATTCCATTTTTCAGTCCTTTGATCCTCAAATGCATGCTTTTAGATGTCCTATTGGAAGTTTGTGTAATCATCTAGAAGCCATAGTTAGTGAATAGTGAGATGCTATTTTTTTTAAATTATTAATACTTTCCCCTGTCTAATGGGCAGTATGTCTTAAGGGACACTGCAAAAGGCACAAGTGGAAAAGAGAAATCAATTTATGCGCAGGTTCCCAAGCTAGATGATCGGCAACTATCTAAAGCTGTAACTTTAGGTTCTGGATCTGGGACTGAAGTATCAGAAGAGGAAACTGGTATGATGTGAAACTGAATTTTTAGGTTTTCAATGATGCTTAGATTGGCTACTAAGCTCTTGCCTGTTTTATGGTTTTAAACCTGTATGCTATTACAAGTTGCATTCAGCTTCTTCTCAATTTGAGGGAATGCAGTAACACTCGATTTAGTTTTTTGGGTGAAGCACTCTTCATTCTCTTTCATATAAAATTGTAATTTTTTGTTCTTGATCTTTCTGATTTTCTTTTTGGAAGAAAAAGCTTCTGGTTATCATACAACTCTTCATGGAAGAGAACATGTTCCCTACTTTGTCATTCATATTTCAAAAATCTGCTTTTAATAATCATTAGATATTTAAATGAGTCTTTTATCTTAGGCCATGTTTGTTTTTAGGAAAATAATTTCCGGGAAACCACTTTTCAAACTTTTCCATGTTTGTTTGTCATTAGGAAAGTTGGTCAATGGAAAACACTTTCTAGCCAACGAAAAACATTTTTCAGTCAGGAAAAATTGGCTTCGTTTTCAGGAAAGTGTTTTCCTTTCAAGCTATGTTTGTTTTCCGGAAAGTGATTTCCTGGAAACCATTTTCTGAAAAACAAACACAAGAAAATTTGGAAAGTGATTTGCTGTTAGGAAAGTTGGTAAATGGAAAACACTTTCCAGTCAAAGAAAAATTTAACTTGGTTTTCAGGGAAGTGTTTTCCTAAAAAATTAATTTGGGCGGAAAACACTTTCTAGAAGTTGTGAAAAATTTAGAAATGTCATTATTTGTTGATTATATCAAATTTGATTTTCAAACTTTTGATTGCTATATATATTTTGTTTTGAATATTTATTTTTCAATTTCATTTCTTAAAATTTAATTTTTATAATTGTTATTTTCTTTTCTCCTATTATTTTTTTATTGAAATTTTTTATCTATCAAATTTGGTTCTCATTTTTTTTATTGTTACTTATTTTATTTGAAATACTTTATGAAATGTTAATTATTATTATTTTAATTTCTTTATCTTTTTTTTTAGATTTGATCTTTATTATTTTGATTATTATTTATTTTATTTGAGATAATTTATGAAATTTGTTTTTCAATTTCATTATTATTCAACCTTTTAATTTGTAAGATTTGTACCTTATTATTTTAATAAACTTGAAAAAAATAAAATATTAATAAATTATTTTCCTGTTTATTTTTCATAACATAACCAAATACTGGAAAGTGTTTTCCAGTTCATTTTCCATAACACTACCAAATAATTTATTTTTCAGGAATTCATTTTCTCTGGAATTCACTTTCCAGGAATTCATTTTTCCCGGAATTCACTTTCCAAAATAAAACAACTTTCCTGTAAACAAAGGAAGCCTTAGATTACATGTGTATTTTTTATGCTTTTTCCCCTTTATTTTAATATACTTCTATTATCAGTGCTGTCATTAAGCATGGTTTGTTATCAATTTTTTATTCCAGCAGTTTCTGGAATTACTGATACTGGGAAGAAGAAAATCCTGCTTCTGAAAGGGAAAGAGAAGGAAATTTCACTGGTGAGCCTTCCATTTCTCTTCTCCTCCCTCTTTAGTGATTCAATTGGCATATAACACGCAATGGATGGAGAAAGTATGCTTAATGTTTGCAATGCTCCTTGCCCCCTTGTCCTGGAAAATGGTGCAAGAGAGAGGAAAGAGGTTTTTTTTTTAATAGAGGGCACAAAAAATAAGTTAATGCTAGAGATCCTTCTTGGATGGATGTTCTACAACTAATTTGGCTGCTGTTGGATTGTGTCAAATGAAGTGGCCTAGAATGATTATGGGTTGCTCTTGATTGAAATAACAATACTTATCCAATGCTGATCAAAATGATGTGAACTGATTTTCTTTCCCGTATCCTGACTGAGTAGTTTATTTTCTGTTTCCTGCACTAGTTCATGCATGCTTGTGTTTGATTGTTAAATGGCTCTTTGCCTCTTCTGTCATTTGTTTTATCATGATTACCATGACAGGCTTTACTTATTTTTGAAACAATGTTTATCATGGTTATTAATTCTGCAGGTTACTGGCATCACATCCCAGCAACAGAGCATATCACCATCTGATAGAAATATCATTAGTTCGACCGCTTTAAAGAGCCAGCGGCATGAATCCTCTGGAAGGGTAATCAAAAGCATACTCTTACACAAGGATTCACGTCGAATTCAATCCTCTGGAGTCCAGTCTGAGCCACAGATGCAAACCTCAAATCTAGAAAAGGACAAACGTCCTCCTCGGCCCCCACATACATTGGTTTTGAAGGATGCAAATGGAACACCAGATGACAAGGCTGTTGTGAATGATTTGCATGGTTTCCCAAATGAGAAGCAGGAAAGGCGAACCAGAAATAAAGATAGACCTGATCGTGTAGTGTGGACTCTCCGCAGATCAGAGGGATCCTATGCAAGTGATGAATCCTTGCCATCATCTGCATCTCTATCTACACAGTCAGGGTTTGATTCTTCACAAGGTAAGCTATTATTGATCTTCAGCCTAAATATGTTCAGAGTAGTGATATTGTGCTCATCTGGGTTCCGTGCATTAACAAGGTCAAATTATTGTTTATTGTACTCTCACAATACAAGATAACATATGGCAACATTTGCCAAAAAACCTCAGCCATTTGAAGAAAAAACTTTCAGCAGCAGGATATTTTACACTCGAGTGATTTGTTTTAATAACTCTTCTGTTTTTTTATCTTGTAGTAAACCATGGAGATGTTAAAGCGGACACCTTAAATTTAAGGAGCGGAGAAGTAAAAGCACTTGGAAGTGGGCGTAGTAATCATTCTTCTTTAGATAATGGTTAGATTTTTTATTTTATTTTTTTGGTTTGGACATTCAACTTTTATGTTGCTTCAGCATCTATATGCCAATGCACATTTGTTAATCATTAATACGAGTTGCATGTTTCAACTCAGATGCTTGATTTTATGCAGGATCACATAAACATTCTGGTCGTCGGGGACCACCACATTCTGTGAGGGATGCTGATGGCTCCACTGTTGAGGGGAAGACTGTTAAAAGAGGTGGTGCTTCTGGTTATGGATCCCATGAGGTGCTTACACTTGATTTTTGGACGCTAAACCTCGTTGCCATTTTCTGCATTTCTTTCTTGTTTACTGATATGTTGAAGGTCTGCTCACTGAATTTACAGAAGCAAGTCTGGGTTCAGAAGTCCAGTTCTGGTTCCTAGTGTTTTTGAAATGGTAAGTCAATTCTTTTTGAGCTTAAATATTTGGCATGTCTTCTTTTAACTCGAAAACACTCATGATGACACTGCTACAACCTTCTATACCATAAATCTTGTGGCCTTTCTGCTGCTGTTATATAAGCTGAGAATGAAACTGGTTGGAGGCACCTGGAAGGAGGGTTAGATGTAGGGAGGGTGAAGGAACAGGTGTAGTTGGAATTTGTTTTTTGTTCTTGTTTGTCTGTTTGTTTGTCTGAGAGGAAGAAATGGGATGTTATAGTCCAAAGCAAGATAAAGCGACTGAATGTGTAATAGCAATTTTAATCTTCTTCCTTCCTTCCAAAGATTAAAAAAAATCCTTCCAAGAAAAAGAACTGGTATCTCTTCCTCTTCTCATCTCATATCTTTCTCCTCCCTCTTTTGAGTGTGCATCTTCCTAGTTCCTATTGACATGCTTGGCCATTCAGACCAATGATTATCAACATTTGGCTGGTTTGATAATTGGTACTCTTGACATATGAAAGGATGGATGTTGGGGATCTAAAATCATGTTGTATTTGCATTAAGATTGTCAAGGGCAATTAAGCTTGTTGAATGTGTTGATATAGAAATCTGCAAACATTTTGATTATGGTTTTATACATTAGATAATAGATGTAAAATTCATCACTGTCCTATATTTAAATTCAGTGGTCATCTGCATCTGTTTCTTTCATTACAAAGCAGCCTTTTGCTTTAGCTGGTGGATATCACGTCTATTCCTGCGTAGGCCTTTTGCTGAGTTGATGATGTTTTACTGTCTTGCGTTACTTCGGCAGTGTATCAGTGAAATTTTGGAGCATGCAGTTGCTGTATGCTGGAGGCTGTCCCTTTCTGTTAGACAGATGATCAGGTGTGAAGTATCAGCAGTGGAGAAGGTTTTTCTTTTGGAAACCTAGAAGAAAATTCAAAGTGGACATCAATGATGCAGGTATTGATGTAATGAATACTTGGGTTGATGAAATCCCGATCTCAGGTCAAAGACGGCTCGGAATGGGAGAAAAGGAGAAAAAGATATCGTTGTTATTATCGTACATAAGACCACAGTTTTTGCCAGGGTGTCCCCTTACTGGGTTCTACTCAACAGAGCAGCCATTTGTGTCCTCATTCTTGCCATTGATTGGATATCGGGATATTCTCTACTTCTATAGGTGGATCTCTTAAGTTAAACTGTATATATATCCACTGCAAATAGTTGCAACCAGGATTCCTTTAGTTGTTATATGTCTCATTAAGCAGTCTGCTATACGCATTTCGTGAGCATTTGTGTATCGCCCCTGTTATTTTGTAGGGCTTCCTATACTCCGGTTCTTGTAGAAGAGAAGCAAATGTGGGTCTTTTGCAAAAAGCTTGGTATGTTGTGAATGGATTTGACCGATGGGTTAATAGTGTGGATGAATATTGTAACTGGTAGGAACTAATTGGTGTATGTTATGGCTGTGTTGATGACGGTGTTATTAGGCTGAAATGGAAAGCTGCCTTCTTACAACATGATGGCTTATGATGGTTTTCATACCCATAGAGAATATGCTGTATGCCTTTAATGTTTGTTCAAGTTTCAACAGGTCACTGCTCATTGCCTGATGAACAAGAGGTCCTGTGTGGCGATGGCACATGGGGAGAATATGAGGCGGTAAATGCAGGCACAGTGCACTGGGATTTTCACTCGGGCCTTTTCGTATATCTCCTGTTCATGTGCTCTATCATTATCTCATCACAAGTCTGCATTTTTTTCAGAGCTTCTCAAGCAATGGATTACTGTATTTGAAGATGCCTCTTCAGGCGTTTGGTTCTCTCTTCAGGGTTGGGAGTCAAAACCTAAATGGAGAGATTTTATTCAAGTTCACCTTTTCAAATCCTACCCGTAGGTCTTAACATGTTTGAAAATTCATGGAAAACATTACTTGTTTTGCAAAAAAACAAAAAAAAACCTAAATCACAAATCTATCTTGGAGGGCGTTTAACCTGTTCTTATTTTAAAAAAAAATATATTTTTAAAAATAATTGTTATTATACTTTAAAAAAATCATTTACTACTATAGTTTCTTCAACTAGTGATCTAATTTTAGGCATTGAAATTTATCAAATTATTCTAATTTTTATTGTTTAATTTAAATTTAAAGGAATGGTTAGGAGTATGGTGAAATGTTTTTTTTATAATATTTTATTGTTTGGAAATATATTAAAATAATATTTTTTATTTTTTTTAACATTAACATATTAAATAATTCAAAAATAAAAAAATTTAAAAAGAAAGTTGAAAAGGCTAAATTAAGGATGTTTTTAGAAAAGCTGTTGAAACTATTTTTCCTTAAATTTTAAATATTTTTAAATATTTTTAATGTGTTATTTTTAAAAATAATAGTTTTTAAATAAAAAATATTATTATAATTTTAAAAAACAGGTATTAGCACACGGGCAGAAGGGGAGGGCGGGTGTCCAGTTGAGAAAGCTATCCTTTAATTTGTGCACCACCAGATATTGAGAGATGGGAACAGGTTAGTGACGTGGATAGTCTCAAATTCAAGAAAAGAGGACCTTAGAAAAGGATTGATGGATTTTCCTCTGTATGGCCAGAGACAGACAGAGAGGTTCTTCAGTTTAAGGACAGTGGCTTATTATTGATCAGTCCAGCTCTATCCTTACAGAGCTCCCGAAATGACATTCTCTGTCTTCCCCAACCGATCCCACTTTCTCTCCTTCAACTCTGAATCCCCTCCTACTCTCAAGAAACCAGTTTTCGCGCGAACAAGCTCCAACGCTCAAAGCCCCTCTTCCGCCGGCTCTCTCCTTGTCAATGATTACAAACCCTTCCCAGGTCTCTCTCTCCCTCTCTCTCTCTCTCACACACACACAGAGTACAGCTCTATTTCTTCTTGGCACTTGCTTTTGTGGTTTCTTCCGTTTTTTGGTAGCTGTGTTTCTTGTGACTTACGCTATGACGCCCACTCAAGGATTAACAGGCTCTGACTTTGTCATTTGGAATTCAGCAAACAATTTAATATCCAACCCACTACTTTGTGCTGCCAGTATGCACTATGATCATCTGGTTGATAGCTTTATAGCTTGAAATGATTCATCAATGGCTGTCTTTTGGGTTTCCGAACCTAGGAGGTATTTGAAATAGAAGAAAAGGAGTGAAAAAACATATTATACATATGCATCGTCATTTTCATTCATCTCTACCATGTTCTTGGACAAAGAGACTCATTTGCGCTCATTCGCTGCCTTGACTCAGGTTCTTGTGGTCCCTTCCTCTTGTTCTTTTGAAGTGGTTGGTTTCAGATTACATGTAATTATCACATTCTTTGTTTGCATATATATACTCACGGGAAAGAATCTTATTGATCCTTTTAGCATGATTAGACTACATTTGAAGTTACAACACATTGCACGAACTTTTGTTCGTTTTACCTTGTCTGGATGCTTGAACTTCTGCTACAATTGCAAAATCCTGTGCAGGGAAGTCAGAGGCCGATGTTGTTGTTATTGGGAGTGGTATTGGTGGGCTTTGTTGTGCAGGACTTCTAGCTAGATACGAGCAGGATGTTCTTGTATTGGAAAGTCATGATCGCCCTGGGGGTGCTGCTCATTCTTTTGAGATAAAAGGCTATAAGTTTGATTCTGGCCCATCATTGTTTTCTGGTTTTCAATCAAGAGGTCCTCAGGCAAATCCCCTTGCACAGGTATTTCTTCTTTCCATTTTTCTTTGTTGTTATTTACGTTTTCCTGTTGCTAGTAAATTGATCATGCTGCTGCTTCATGATAAATACTGTTGCCGGATTCCAAGTAATATGTTCACATAAAATCATAGGGTTGACAAGGAGAAATATCCATGAACGTTGAGTCGTATTAATTACTAGATATGATCTGATTTTATCAAATGATTCAGTCACTTTTTTTTGAAGTAGTTAATGATCTATTATAATCCTGACTTCAGTGTTGGAATTTTCCTCTAGGCAAGAATTGATTACTGCTTACTCTAGCTTGTAGAGTCCAAGCAAATTGTTTGTTTACTGGTTCTATTATTTAATTCTTTGCTGACTTCAGGTATCAAGCCGCTTTCTCTGATGTTCTTACTGATAAAGATCGTTTTTCTTGAATGGTGCTCTAACCTTTTATCTTCTTAAAAAACAATAACAATCATCTTTGTTTAATGCACATCTTTATATGATTTTCAGGTTCTGGATGCTCTGGGTGAATCAATTCCATGTGTGAATTATGACTCTTGGATGGTTTACGTACCTGAAGGTGAATTCCTGTCACGCATTGGCCCCACAGAATTTTACAAGGTAGGTTTTGATCATTACCATGTTAAGATTGCAGTCCCATTTCAGGTATATGTGTCCTCTTTCTTTATGAGTTGCATCTTTGATCTGTTTTGTGCATGCTACGAGTGCAACTTGTTTAAAATATGCACACTGTCGATTCAATGTAAGAACAGGAGAGAGGTGGGGGAATATAAATTACGCGGAACAACTAATCCATCCACACTGTCAGGAATATAAATTATCCTGACATCACTCAGCGGCATCTTTAATCAATTACGGATGATAGCTGCTGAAATTTGGCTGCAGTTTTGGTGCATTTGACATTGTATCAGATCAGGATGACATGGGTATTGATTAAATTTGCGTGGGACTTTGATTCTGCGTATTTGGTTGACTGAACTCAATAATCACCATTCTTTTCTTTATGTTGCACTGAAGGCTTTAATGATTGCACATTGACAGCCATTGTTTCTGACATGGTATTGTCCAGCATGACCTCAAAATAAATGAATAAACGAGAGAAAAACCTTAGCAAACATGTAGATATTGGTGATCAGGATGACATTGGTATTGATTAAATTTGCATGGGACTTTGATTCTGCGTATTTGGTTGACTGAACTCAATAATCACCATTCTTTTCTTTATGTTGCACTGACGGCATTAATGATTGCACATGGACAGCCATTGTTTCTGACATGGTATTGTCCAGCATGACCTCAAAATAAATGAATAAACGAGAGAAAAACCTTAGCAAACATGTAGATATTGGTGATCAGGATGACATGGGTATTGATTAAATTTGCGTGGAACTTTGATTCTGTGTATTTGGTTGACTCAACTCAATAATCACCATTCTTTTCTTTATGTTGCACTGAAGGCTTTAATGATTGCACATTGACAGCCATTGTTTCTGACATGGTATTGTCCAGCATGACCTTAAAATAAATGAATAAACGAGAGAAAAACCTTAGCAAACATGTAGATATTGGTGTCAGAACAAGGATGGTGAGAGTTGTTTTTTCGTTAAGCTATAAGTTGAAGATTCGACCATGCAATAAATGGCCATGAAAAAGGATGTTAGTTATATGTAAATGTTATGGATGATCCCACCTTTATTATATTCTTCGAATGACCTTTTCCTAGTAAGTCATATACGATAAAGCATTCCCCTTGGGTAGTTGTTTTTGGTTGCCGAATCTGCCTTGTATCATTCCAAGTGACCTTTTTAAGTGTTTAGGAAACTAAATTAAGTAGGGATGTACAGTTGCAGTCGAAGCTTTTCTTCAAGAAAAAGACAAACAAATTACATAAATCCCGATTGATGCTTTGATGCCTTGATGCCATTGCTGAAATGTGAAGAAACTATTCCTGGCTTGCCACACTCGTCAAGTGATTGAATTATTTCGTTCATGAAACCAATTGTTGTGAAGATGGACATAAAAATATAAAGAACAGCAATTAATCTGACTAGCAACTCATCATCCATGTACATTAGCATTCTGATTGGCATTCCTCAAGTTCTGTGCTCTTCTCACATCTCATATTTCTATGATGATTTCACTTTGGGTAGGCACCAATTACTCTCTATTCATTCAAACAAGTTTTTGCTCAATGGGACTCTTTTACCTTTTCCTCCAGGACCTTGAGAAGTATGCAGGTCCCAATGCAGTGCAAGAGTGGAAAAAGCTTCTTGTGAGTTGTGCCAGTTTTCCTCCCCTTAATGAATACATGTTCCATTACTAAGATTTATGTTGCTGAGATTTCATACTATATAGTATGTATGTATACCAGTAGTTTTTGCTCTCAAGAATTAACCATCAAGCTGAATGCATTCTTTGAGGATATCAGTCATCTAAGTTTGCATGATTCTTAACTTATCTTGAAAATTTAATGTAAAAGATCAGAAAGGAAGAAAGAAATACAGTTGTAACACTATTTTCCTGAAGTTTCCAAACTTCAAAACCATTTTTTTGTGCCGTTGTGTAGTTTGGGACCTGTGACTCTCGGGAGCAAGTTTCTTCCTTCAGAGCAGCTACTTCATGCATTGCTCAAAGCGGGTTATTTTTTATGTAGTTTTTCTCCAAGGATTTTGCTCTCTGGAAACATGTATCTGGTACATGATATTTTTGTCTGATCACTGCATGCTAAACCAGTTATTCAGGGATGAGCTAATGGGGTTGCTATATTTTTTTGCTTATAAACATTTCACAAGTATAATAGTATGGTTCCATTTCAACTGCTTCACAACCATCTAGCCACCTGTTGTTGATCAATATCTTTAAATGCTAAATGCAATTCTATCACAGGATGCGATACTTCCACTTTCTTCTGCTGCAATGGCTCTTCCTCCTTTATCTATTCGAGGTGATTTTGGTGTTCTTTCCACCGCTGCAGCTAGATATGCACCCTCTCTATTGAAATCCTTTCTGCAGATGGGACCTCAGGGAGCTTTAGGTGCTACAAAGCTTCTTAGGCCTTTCTCAGAAATCATTGACTCATTGGAGCTGAAAGACCCTTTTATAAGAAACTGGGTGGACCTTCTGGCATTCCTTCTTGCAGGGGTGAAATCTAATGGTATACTCTCAGCAGAGATGGTAACTATTTCATGATTTAATTTCTGATATTTTCCACAGAAATTCTTTGAGACTTCTTCTAGATGGGATGCAGAAAAAGCCATGTTCTTAAACCATGGTATACTCTCAGCAGAGATGGTAACTAATCATTTACTTCATGATTTCCTGTGGGAGATTGTACCATTCGTTTGAACATGTACATGTCACTAATAGCTCTAACTTGAAGCAAAAACGCTAGTGGCGTCGAGCATGTGCACTACCTTCATAGAGAAGTTCTCCTTTGATCTTTCCTTTGCAAAAGACTGTTTTCCCATTGATTTTCAATTTAGTGTGGTAGAACAGTTATTTGGGGAGCAATTGCGCATGCTTGTGTGACATGATACAAATTCTTGTGTCGCAACTGCACATACAAAGTTACATGATCTTGATGCGTTGATTTTCTGGATGAATTCAGCAATTATGCAAGATGTCTTTTAAGAGTCAAGGACCATTAACAGCTCAACTGCTTATTTGGAAATTAAAAATGGTCATCTCCCTCATTTCTTTTTATTACATCTTAATAAATTCATGATAGATTTGCTCTTTTTATAATTAATAACATGTTCATTTTCCTTTTCCAATTTTTCAAGGCTTGTTTCTGTAGAAAAAAGTTCTGATATACTCTTCTTTTCCCAATCCGATATGATGATAACTTGCCTTTTTTTCCTCTTTGTTTCAGATTTACATGTTTGCAGAATGGTATAAGCCAGGCTGCAGTCTTGAGTACCCTCTTCATGGAACTGGGGCCTTAGTTGATGCCCTTGTCAGAGGACTGGAAAAGTTTGGTGGACGGCTTTCTCTAAGAAGTCATGTAGAAGAGATTGTTGTCGAAAACAATAGAGCCACTGGAGTCAAGCTAAGAAGCGGTCAAGTGAGTAGATTGAACTCTTACGTGAATAATTGATTGCTAAACAAGAACCTATCGTATCAACACCTCTATACTTGTATGCTGCAGTTTATACGTGCTAAAAAGGCTGTAATCAGCAATGCATCTATGTGGGACACTTCAAATCTGGTGCCCAAGGAAGTTCTTCCAAAGTCTTATCTGGACAGGATCAACACAACACCTCAGTGTGAATCATTCATGCATCTCCATTTGGGTTTTGATGCAGAGGTGAGGATATAAATTTTGTATTATTCAAATTCTATTTTTATTCTTATTTCCTTTCTTTTCTAGTTTACAGCTTTAAGCCGCAATACTGATATCGTCATCTTTCATCTTTCATTTTCAAATTGCTTTACTGATCAGTGTATAAAAAAAGACTTGGGGATTCATCACATCGTTGTTAATGATTGGAATGGAGGAGTCGATGCAGATCAAAATGTTGTCTTGATATCTGTTCCTAGCGTGCTTAGTCCAGATTTAGCACCCCCTGGAAAACATCTATTGCACGCTTACACACCAGGAACTGAACCTTTTGAATTGTGGGAAGGACTCGATCGTAGAAGTGCCGAGTACAAACAACTCAAAGCTGAGCGGTCAGAGGTATGCCTGCAGTAACTGACTTATCCCATCATTGACTGCTTATGCTGCCTTTTCATGATGATCTCATTAGAGGTTCGTTGAAGTTGAACAGCACCTGGAGCCATTAATTTGGTTGGAGTCATTAATTTAGTTGATTAATAGTTACATATTTTCACTTTATCATGTTTGGTTTCACTGATTGATTCATCACTAGACTTCTTCAAAAACAAAACTTGAGCCAAGCTATTGTTAGAGATCAATGAAAAATGAAGTTACTCCCGCTGCTGATGATCTTATATTCCTGCTGTTTAAATCAGTTTATACTAGAGAAGGAGAAGTTGTGATCTTAAATTCCTACTGCTGTTTTGTTGGTTGTGAGCAGGTTATGTGGAGGGCGGTGGAGCGTGCCCTTGGTCCAGGCTTTAGCCGCGAGAAATGCGAGGTGAAGTTAGTTGGAACTCCATTGACACATAAGAGATTTCTTCGAAGGAACAGAGGAACTTACGGACCAGCTATTGAAGCTGGGAAAAATACCTTTCCTGGCCATTCAACTCCCATATCCCAGCTTTATTGTTGTGGAGATTCTACTTTTCCTGGCATTGGAGTCCCAGCAGTTGCTGCTAGTGGTGCCATTGTTGCTAACTCACTAGTTTCGGTGTCTCAACATTCCCAGCTTCTCGACGCAATTGGGATTTAAATGCTTTGGTGAGTTCATTTTTCTCCTTTACAAAATTTTATTGATTTTGAACTTGAATGTTCTTGCTTTACGCATATCAATGTATACGTTGTATAGTTGTATCGCAACTTAATTTATGTGCCAAAAAAGTCCCTTTGAACACTGAATGTAGCAACAGAAGAAACATAAACATAGCAGGACTATGTTATCTTTATGAAAAGTTGTTTCCAACGGGAGCCTCGACTGATAATTTCCCGGTACACAAGAGCCAACAGATATAGAAAGGACAAAAATATATTTGGTCAAAAATAATTTCGAAGTGAATTTCTGTTCTCAAAACAGGAGATACAAGGAGATCCGCCTCTTCTATCTCAATGCAGCAACCAAACCAGGGTTTCGTTTTGGTAAACATAAAAAATAAATAACCCCGACAACTTGTAGATTGACTCGGATGCAAGCGAGATATTCCATCTATATTTTACGGTGCCTGTGGACGCAGGTACTCATGCAAGCACTCACATCAATGCACGCATGGAGAGAGGAGGAGGAGGGGTTGGTTACTCAAGAGCACAATTGCCCCTTGAAGGTGACTCTGTGGGATCTATTCAAAAGTCTTAAAAGTTGGTGTTAAAAGCTTGCCTAGACATGTTGTTGTCTTTTTAGCCCCATCTAATTATTAAAATCCTTGTGCTTTTCCACTTCACATTTTATCATATCATTACTGCCCCACTAGGTTTTGAATACTATGGAACTGTAAATGAATGGAGGACCCTCCCAGTTCTCCCACTCATGACAAGGACGAAAGAAAAAAAAAAAAAACTTGTGCGCTTTAGGCTCCAAAGTCCAACCAGTAATGCACATGAAGCAGACAAATAAGAAAGGTAAAAGAGGCAGGCAATATTCAACGGGAGTGCTCATGTCTCCATTGACGCTAACGACAGATCATGAGATAAAAGGTCTGTAAAAATATTAATTAATCCTGTTATTGTTTTTGAGTTGTATCTTGTTGGTATTTTAAAGTGGAAGGGATCTATTATTTCAAGATCAAAACAAGAACATGTTATCTTTTAATCTTTATTTTTTCGCACATCTTCCCAGGGCCCATAGCAGCTAACACTGGCACTTATCATGATGCATTTATAACCCTAATCAAAAGGGAAAAAAGATGAGATATTTGTGTGCACAGGGTGTGACCAACTGAAACGATGACCAAATGCTTGAGAGAATTGGATGCAGACAAGAGCAACCAGAATGAGGTTGTAGATAGACAAATGGCAGGAGATTGTTTTGCATATGAAGCTTTCTTAATGTTTGGTTGAAAGACGGAGTGTTTTTCACTCCATTTTAAAATGTTTTTGAATAAATTAAAAAAATTATTTTGAATTAATATGTTTTTGATTTTTTAAATTATTTTAATATATTAATTTTAAAATTAATTTTTAAAAAATAAAAAAAATATTATTGATATATTTTTTTAAGTAAAAAATATTTTAAAAAACAATTATAATCGTACTCCGATACAAGTTTTTAACGGCAACTTGGTGATATTAAATATATTTATTATTGGTTTGTTTTTGTGTTTTAAAATTTAAATTTTTTTATATTTAATTAATTTTTTTGTTGTTTTCAGATTTTTTTATGTTTTAATATAAAAAATAATTAAAAAATAAATTTTAATATATTTTTAAATAAAAAATATTTTAAAAATAACTCCTATTACACTTACATACAAACACTTTCCATATGATGTCACTTGATTAATCACTATAAAATACTTTTTTATTTAAAAAAATTATTTTTAATATTAGTATATGAAATGACATAAAACATAAAAAATATTAATTTTTTTAAAAAGATATTTTTAAAAAATAAAAATAATATATGTTTAATAACAAAAAAGAAAGTGATAATTGATGCATAATTAATTATTATACGAAAGAAAAAATAATAGAGAAGTATATAACATATAGGTTAGATATATAATATAATTATTATATTATATTATCTATTCGAGAGCCGCCAGATTGAAAAAAGAAAAACTTTGTTGAACTTATTTATTCATTGATTTGTTTTTAAATTTTCTTCTTCACTTTTGAATTTATTTTTTTTTCCGTTTTTACTCTGAATTGACCACGGGTCGGGTTTTAGAAGCGTCAAGGTGCCATGCACCTAAATAATATTATAACAAAAGCAAATAATAATAATAATAATAATAAACAGAAGCAGCCAGCAGCGGCAGATAATATTTAATGTCAGCATCAGGAGGAAGAAGTGGTTATTTGAACATGGTCAGGTGACTGTAAAAAAAAATAATTCCAAAACCCAGAAAACAAAAGCATTAATTAGTTAATTTGAGTTGAAAACCCTTACTGTACTAGTAAGAATTTGAATCAAAAAAGCAATTGTTTTTTTTAATTCCCACTTGAACCCTGCAAGGCAAGAAATGCCCCCTCTCTTGAAACGTTTCCAGGTTAGTTTGATTATCATCTCTTGACCCTTTACTTCATGATCTGGTTTGAATTTATGGAAAAGATGCTGTAATTAAGCTTTAATCAATTGTGTTTTTTTTCTGGAGTTGCAATTTGGGGACTTAGATCTGATCAGTCTTGTCTCACTTAGTTTCAGTGTTTAATGATTTTCCTTTTCTTTTCCCTTTTCATCTCATTTAAATTGTGGGTTTTGTTTTTTATTTCTAGATCATGATAAGAAGCATTGGTTTTCAGTTGAAGTTTCAATCTTGAACTTTTTGTTGGAACATTGTTTTGATAGAAGCACAGCTAGTCTAAGCATCAGGCAGATTTTGTTTGTGGTGCTATGTATAATTCTGGGCTGTTTTTATCATGTAAGTAGTTGTATCCTGGATATTGAGCATTTGTTTGAAGGAATTTATGCAGTTTCCAAGTTCACGTTACAGGCCTTGATTGCTTTCATTGATTATGTCAACTTTTCAAGTTGTTTGTGGATTGTTTGATGTGAAATCTAGCATGAAAAATTATTTGAGTTGATCAATAAATGATGTTATGTAAAATTAACTCTTCCTTGGCCTGACATCTCCTTCTTTCTCTGTTTTTTTTTTTTCCTGAATGTTTAGTTTCTGTGTCTGACTGGGAATTTGTAATTCTATTAGGAAGATTGGTGGGTGGATTGCAGAACTACAAAGTGTCAATGAGGGTAGGGAAGACTAGCAAGTGCAATAATTGTCACGTGGACTCATGTCGTCTGCCAGCTTAGGAAATGGCGGGGTTGGAAGTTCCAGGTCCGTTAATGGTTTCAAAAGTTCGTCTAGTTCTGTGGATTGGCTGGGCAGAGAGATGCTTGAGATGAGATTGAGAGACAAGGTGGACCATGATGAGGACCGAGTAAGTTGCCATGTTATAGAAGCTTTTATTTTATATTATTATGAGGTGTTTTTCTTTTCTGTTGTTAGATATCCAATGACTGGCTTCATCCTTCAAGTATCTCCTGGTCATTGAAACACTCTGCAAAGTGGTTGCGAAATTATTTGATCCCTTATGTGGGAGGTTCACTCAATCTAGAAACCATGGCTCAATTTCCATAATCAGCTGAGCTTACCTAGCTTCACAATTTCTTTCTGTACCTACTTAGTCCTTTCTCTTCCATTACAGGATAGTGAACCCGATATAATTGATGGTGTTGGTGCAGAAGCGGGACATGTCATCAGGACTACTATTGGTGGCCGAAATGGTCAATCTAGGCAGGTGGGAAACTCATTAATGCAATACACAAATCTCATCCTGTACGTGATCCTAATTGGTGAAACCTTTACATCCTATGTAACTTCTGCTTTGTTTGGGTTGACAGACTGTCAGTTATATAGCAGAACATGTGGTTGGAACTGGTTCTTTTGGTGTTGTTGTTCAAGTAAGCATATTTGTCCAATGAATTGATTGTTAACTATTTTCCATTAAATTACATTTATTTAAACTCTATCTGAACTCCCTTTGCAGGCGAAATGTAGGGAAACAGGAGAGATTGTTGCCATCAAGAAAGTTCTTCAAGACAAGCGTTACAAGAACAGGGAATTACAGATTATGCAGATGTTGGATCATCCAAATATTGTAGCTCTTAAACACTGCTTCTTTTCTACAACAGACAAGGAAGAGCTCTACCTAAATCTTGTTCTTGAATATGTTCCTGAAACTGTTAATCGTATTGCTAGGAACTACAGCAGGATCAACCAACGAATGCCTCTAATATATGTTAAACTCTACACCTATCAGGTACATAGCAATTTGGCTAGTTCTTTCGCATGTCTTATTTTGGCATCTTACCTTTTTAGTCTCTAGTTTAGAACTACTTTCAGTCCCATGGATTTTGCAATTGAGTGTGGGGAATAAAGCTTTTGTGCTCTTAATGAGCAGTGATTAGAATTCAATCCACAAGGGTTAGCACAAGTGGTTAAGAATTGACCTGGGATACGGGGAGGTTCCTGTTCAAGTCTTAACCTTGGATATCTTGTGCATTTCTAGTTCTTGTGGGCCACCAGGCCTGCTTCCTAAAAGACAAGGTTGAGGAATCCCACTTGTAAAATATAAAAATGAACAGAGGGATAGGAATTCTATAGAAACAAAGGCAATTTTTTTTTTCTCTAATTGTGTTTTCAAAAGGTGCTAGGGATTTTTTGGTGCCATCTAAGACAAGCTTTAAGTGTGTAATTTGAACAGATTAAATGTTAGATCTCACCAAGCAGCTATATGGGTAGCCATTTGAACTAAAAGCTACTCTTTTTTCATAATGTAGTTCTTTTATTTTTCCAACTATGTATTGGGGATTAAGATATTGGCACTATTTTTTTACATCTACATCAGTTTAAGATCTAAATCTATGTTCGTACCTTTGGCTTTCTCATGTGGGTTAGTGTTTGCAAAATAGCGGATTTTTGCTGGCCAGTTTCTTGATGAATGATATGGTGGCTTGTTGGTTGCCACCAATTTGGGTTGAATGACATGGTGGTTTGTGTTGGTGCATTTAGTTAAATAGCCTGCTCACCAATTTCATACATGGAGCAGAGTTCTCAGGATATGTTTGATGGGTTTAGTTTGGTTCGAGAGAGTATTCTTTTGTTATACTGGTTTAAGTTGAAAAGGAAACTTTGAAGTTTGAATGACTCTTGTTGAGGGTTTTGGAAATTGAATTTGGTAGCAGGAAAAAGAAGAGTCATAAAGATAGGAGTTAGTTTTGGAATTCCACTTTAGGTATGTGAGAAATCATGCGCTGACCACTGTTCTGTACAGATGGCTAGGCTAGAATGAGGTATGGAGGTGCATGATTCTTCATCAATTTGTCTCTCTTCAAAACACCGAGGGTAAAAGTCTTTGGTATAGGCAAATGACCTACTGATTAGCGATTTCTTGTATTTTTGTAATAGCTGGGATTATCTAAATTCTCCTACCAGTGGCTATTTCGTAATATAAGATAGTATCTACCAATTGTGGAGCAATTCCTCTCAAGTCATGAAATCCTCCTGCTAGGTGGCATTAAGGGATGCAATTAAAATAATCTATCTTTTCTATTCTAGCATTTGGTTTATTAGGAGAAAGTAAAGACTAGCTTTTTGATGCCCTCAATTAAAGCTAGCTTACCTTTTAATTTCATATATTCTTTATCTCTGTGGAAACACCTGTACATGAGATTTTTAGAAACTTTTAAGGCAAAAACAGCTAAAAATTCTGAAATGGAGCTGATTGAATCCACTTTAACTTGGTTGCAAAGTCTCAAACCTTCACTTCAACTTGGTTGCAAAGTCTCAAACCTTCTTCTAACATGACAATTGTAAAGCCATGAAGGGATGGTTGCAAAGTTAAACCTTCTTCTAACATGACGAATGTAAAGCCATTTATGCATACTTCCTGTTTCTGACAATAGCTGAGAAAATTTCTGAAGCACAGCCTGCCAATTCTGCGAAACTTCTTGAAGTGCTAGGCTTAATACTGGCATCACAACATAGGTGTTTATGAGGAAAAAGAGGCTCCTGTGTTAGCCCTGACACTATATGCTTTTATTATTATTTTGTTTTTCCCGTTTTTCTCTCCACAGGAGTGGAGAGGAGGATAGAGAACAGTGCTTCACTAGAGAGAGGACTGCATGACATGCATCGATAAGCCTTTTTGTTTTTTTTTGCAGGAGGATAATTTTGTTTTCAACTAATGGTTGTATTTTCCGCTTATAAAATGGTCGTGCAATATCATATCTAATGTATAAGCCTTTATGCTTGTCCTAAATAACTACAGCTGTATGATGAAAAGCACAGAAAAGTAGTATCGGTCATACATGGATTAACTATATTAAAGTTTACCAAGACGCAAATCCTTGTAATGTGTAAATCTTCATCAATTCTTGTTTTTTTCCCTCCCTTTTTTGAGTGCAGATATGTAGGGCGCTTGCCTATATACACAACTGCATTGGTATCTGTCACCGTGACATCAAGCCTCAAAACTTATTGGTAAGATGTTCTGTTTAAGGATTTAGGTCTTTTTTGATGAAACCCTTGTACATGAAGAACGAGATTTATAGTATAATTAAAATTTGGTGTGCAAGTTGGGGTTACCTAACCAATTCAGTTACAAGCACGGTTGTCCATGTTTTGGTGTCTCTTGCAACATTTTGATGAAGCTTCCCTTTCAACATATGTATTGAGCACTAAATAGTTTGAAATTTCCAAGCAACTAAAGTTTCCTATGCTCTGTGGATATTTAGATAGTGTGGCTTCTATTTAACAAATTGATGAAGTACATAAAAAAACCTTTCTTTGTCGGAGGCCAGGAGTTTGCAGTTTTAAGTTGGTTAACACTGCTCAATTTCAGTGGCATCTATTTGTGGTCAATGTAGCTGAAATGGAATAGGGTCATCCTGATTTTAAGCCAATCCACAACTTGCATTTGCTTGGCTTATCAAATTAGTTTTTCTATTTGATAATGATACTCAAATGTTTCTGTTTCTGTTAGTTTTAATAGTAAATTGCCCATTATCCAGGTGAATCCATCCACACATCAGCTGAAACTTTGTGATTTTGGGAGTGCTAAAGTGCTGGTAAGCTTTCATATGACACTGGTTATTTATGCATGCCTCTTCTTTCCTTGCTTGAGTGTGCTTACTTTGTCATTTTATCAGGTGAAAGGTGAGCCAAATGTATCTTACATCTGTTCAAGATACTATCGTGCTCCAGAGCTGATTTTTGGTGCTACTGAGTACACAACTGCTATTGATATATGGTCTACTGGTTGCGTGATGGCTGAGTTGCTACTTGGGCAGGTGGCTTTATACTCGGCTTACTATATTTATTATCATTTCTCTTTTACTTCTTCAGATTAACTGATGATTTATGACTTACTGTACAGCCTTTGTTTCCGGGAGAAAGTGGAGTTGACCAGCTAGTTGAGATCATTAAGGTAGTAAAAGCTATCGATTCTCAATTTTTTTTTTCTGGATATTTTTCCTTTTGATATGTGATTGCTGAATTAGATTTGATTAGCTCCCCGTGCTGAATAAGGCTGCCCAAGTTATATAACAGAACTAAAGTGAAGCTCAAAGTTTTGGAATTGGGAATATACTTTTGGACTATTTTTGGTTGAATCCAATCATCCTGGAAAGGAATTCAATTCTGAATAGCCATTATCTTTTCTGGATGACTTCGTACTTGATAGAAATGGGTAAATGTTGAAGAATAACATTGAATTTTGTAACATTAGCTTTTTGTCTCCTTGCCAATTCTTGGCAAACAGGAAATCAAAGATGGAGAAGAAGAACTTCAATTTTGTAGAAACATACAATTTAAACTTTGGAGATTAAGAAAGGAATTCAAGAGACAGAATACTTGCCTTTCTCACATGCCATCGTTTGTGTTTCTGATTGCACCAAGTTGAAAATGTCAACTTCCATGAAGAAAGCATTAACAATTCTGTGTTTTTCCAGGTTTTGGGAACACCAACCAGGGAGGAGATAAAGTGCATGAACCCAAACTATACAGAATTTAAGTTCCCACAGATTAAGCCTCATCCATGGCACAAAGTATGTGTTATTCCTCCCCTGTACTGACTGATTTTTATTAAGTTATGAATTAGATTATAGAATGGCTTGCGTAGTTCAGCAAATTTTCTATCTCTGATACATATAGAAGTCAACAAATGAGTAAATTTATGGAATTACATTGTGAAGAATTCTTCAGGTTTGATAACTTGGGTTTGGTGATTGTTAGAATCAGTCAATTGTATGTAGTTAATATGAGTTTAAATTTCTTATGTTGGGAAAGGCTTGATTTAACTGTCACAGAAGCCTTAGAACCTCATATGTTCTCTTTAGATCATTCATCTAAGAGCTCGTTCCTGTGTATCCATATTCTGTTAGCATATAATGCAGTTTTGTTGAACCTTTGATGCTGCATCCATACCATGGCTGTATGAATATATTTGGAGGCCAGCTAAACTAATGGAAGCTCGATAGATGAATCTCAATCTTCTCAAAAGGCAACCACTGATAATTTGTGGAAGTGATTGCTGGCAGTCTTTTAACCCCTTTTTTTTTAGAATTAGTCTGGAAGAGTTGAGTTTAGTGGTTTTTTCTTCCGTGACTTGAAGTAATCACTAGTTTGGTCCTTTAAACACTTTAATTATTTTTATGTAAAGAAAAGTCTTTACCTTTTTGAAACTGAAGCTAGCGAGTGCATCCAGCAGTGAATCAAAATCATATCTTAAACAACGAAGATGTCATGCAAGTCCAACATATGGCAAATAAATCTCATTTCTGACCATTATGAGAAAATACAATCATGGGGTGGCATCCAAACTATTTCTTTACATGTCTAAGATAACCAAAACAGGTAAAACCATAGTTTATCAATTCATGTTCTTTTGTGTTCTTTCTTAACAAAAAAAAAGAGAAGAAACTTGAGACTCAATGGTTAGATTTTCATGTAGTAAATAGGAAATTAGGATTATGTTGTTTAATTGCCGATAGGAGATATGAAAGTGAACCGGAGCTAATGATATTTTTGTCTTTTGTTCTACCTCATCTTTTTTTTTTTTGAAGATGGGTTCCATATTGTAAAAACCAATAGAGGTTCCCCCAAGTCTTTGTCCATGAGTTCATCCTGTTCCTTCCCTAGTTGCCTAAATCTTGGAAATGATTGCATCAAAACATTGAATATTTAGTAAAAATCTCGAAGCAACCTGTTATTCTTCATGTAATTTCCTTTTGTTAGAGACTAATAGGCTGCTGAAACATTTTTATTATTTGCAGAACTTTCTTCTCGAAAGACTATCATTTTATCATGGCTGTATGCTTGCATCATGAAATATCTCCTATCTTTATCACGTGCATCCTGTATCTATGCTGCATGTTATTTATAATCTGATAGTGATAAATTCTGTTACAAGAATGAATTTTTCTGTGAAGATTTTGTCTGAAATTCTCAATCACCAGGTCTTCCAAAAGCGTTTACCCCCAGAAGCAGTGGACCTTGTCTGTAGATTTTTCCAGTACTCTCCTAATCTGCGATGCACTGCTGTAAGTTTTATTATGTTTTCAAGTTATTTGCATGAGTGATAAACTTCATTTATCGATCAATTTGACTTGTTTTTTTGGTGGTACTGCAGTTGGAAGCTTGCATTCACCCGTTCTTTGATGAATTGAGAGATCCAGCCACCCGCCTTCCAAATGGCCGCCCTCTTCCACCACTATTTAATTTTAAACCTCAAGGTAAGTTTCAACTTAATTGCTGCATCATGGTGCTGCCCTGTTTATTTGGAGACATACAGGAAACCAGACCTGGTCCTTGAATGTCTTCCAACTTCCGCGGCAGCTTTTCCTGCCACGAATAAAATTTGCCTCAATCATGTTGCTTTCTTAGCTGTATTCTGTTGGAATTGTTTTTCAGTTTCTTTTGCCTCAGCTTTCATGCCTTATATAATTTATAAACATGTTCTTTTACCGCAGAGCTCTCAGGCATGCCAACTGATATTGTCAATAGGCTCATTCCGGACTGTGCTCGTAAACAGAACTTATTCATGGCTTTGCACACCTAGGAATCGATACCACAACCTTTGTTCTGCTCAACTTCCACGCCATTGTCTTTGTATCGAAATTTGTAAAAAATTTCTCCTTTGCCATCCTACTTGATGTGAGAAAGGGTGCTGCCAAAGGAGCTCGGATTATTTGTGAAACCTGAGGCGCTTTAAGTTTGCATGTTGGTGAAGGTGTATTTTTGTTATTATATGAAGACAACTACTATTTGTGATGTATATTTATGATATGCCCTCCATTATAGAGGATTTTAGTGCTGGATGCGAAGGTGGAGAATGCATGGTTTTTAGTTTATTCTCTCACCCTTCTGCCTTGACGTTGATCTTTCTCAACATTTTTCCTTTGTCATTCATATCATTTGATCAGAATTATGAACAGGGTTCGTCTTTGCTGCTCCTTGTAATCTCTGACCTAATTGCCTACTTTGATTGCTGTGAAGTTAGGGCTTGGCTACTATAAAAAACAAGAACAGGGAGACAGTAGAAATTTTTCTGTCCCGTGTTCTTGCTCTCCTCACCGTCTTCTAGTATGTCTTTCAGAACCGTGTATTAGTGCGCTATAATAATACAGTAACTAATGATTTCGCTTTAAACTTTTCGTAATAACTCATCTCATCCAGTTTTTTAATTAAATAAAAAAAACTTAATTTTTTTATATAGCATTCCGTGAACTGGTTAAAAAAATGTTTTTTTTTGTAATACGGAGTATTTTAGATTAATTTCCGTATAACAAATCAAGTCTTTACGGTTTATAATCAACTTTTATACAAAGTTAAGCCTTGTATGACGTCAAAAAAATTAATGGTAGGTAGGAGGATTTGAAATCAAGGCTTTAATGGTGGGTAGGAGGATTTGAAATCAAGACTTTAATGCTAGGTAGGAGGATTTGAAATCAACACTTGGGAGGAAGCAAAGCTCTAAATTCCAGTTAAATGCAGCTAGACTAACCTCTTGTGGTTTCGCCGGAAAATGTTGACTTAAACGATGATCGTCGTTAATTAGAAAATGCCATGTGGGGCTTCGACTTTATACATATGCCATGGTGGAGACCGCCCTCTCCTTCCTGTATTCATGGACCTACGACTAAGTACACAATAATTAAATTAATTGTTACGCCAACACATGTTTATAAATAATATTTTTTTTTCTTTTAATTAATGCAAGTACTAGTCTTTCTCGTATAAATACTGAAATTATTTCTGGACATGATTTTTATCTTTTTGAAAAATATATTTCTTTTATATAATTACGCTTTAAACTTTGAATTCATTTCTGCTCATGAAAAAAATAAACAATAGCATACCAATACATGTAAACTATTAAAAGCAACACAAATGCAAAGCTATTGAGAAATATCAGGTTAAGCCGTATGATCATAATTATTAAATCCAAGAACACTCTCGGCTACCTCAAATAAAATTCTTGTTCATGCATTTGCTTCACGGACAGCCTCGGCTAATCAACAATTCGAGCAATCTTGAAGTCTATTCTCCAACTAAATTTAGCAAGAAAGTCGTAGAAAATATCCATTGATGTTGCTAAAAAAGATAGAGGGAGTTCCCATGTCATATCAGAGCACAGGAAAATTCAATGATTTATTTATAATAGTACCAAAGAAAAACAAATAAATCCTCGCGGACAGCCTCAAAGTTAATCACCACATCTTCTCCACCACCTCAAGATGGAAAACACCTTGCTATACTCGGTAATCCTATCCACTTTCTTCCTTGTTCTTTCCATCAACTTCCTGCTACGAACAAGAAAGCAACGCAAGAATCTCCCACCAAGCCCACTTTCTCTTCCGATTATCGGACATTTTCATCTTCTCAAGCAGCCCATCCACCGAACCCTTGAAGCTCTCTCGCAAAAATACGGTCCAGTCTTTTGTCTCAAATTGGGATCCCGCCTTGCCATCATCGTGTCATCCCCTTCAGGTGTGGAAGAATGCTTAGTCAAGAAGGACATAGTTTTTGCCAACCGCCCCTGTTACAGTGTTAAAATGTGCACGGGGTGCATACCTAAGGCATGCTGTCCAATACCAGGCCTAAGGGTGCTGGCAGCCATGCCAACGATGGGATATATTAGCAGCGCAGATTTATGCGGCTATAAGTTTGTCAAAGGGAATATCGGCAACACAGATTGCTGGGCTTGACGATGGAATGTCCAAGCCAGAATGGAAGACTCGCCAGTGGCATAGGCTGGCGAGAATTGGGGCTGTCGAGGAATGCGGGGTAGCGCAGGATGTTGACAAACATAGGCTTGGCGATGGAATGTTCAAGCCAGACAAGGAAACTCGTCAGGGGCATAGGCTGGCGAGAATTGGGGCTGTCGAGGAATGCGGCAGCACAGATTGGTGATGTCTATGGGCTTGGCGATGGAATGTCCAAGCGAGACAGGAAAACTCGTCTGGGATATGGGCGGACGAGAATTGGGGCTGTTACTGAATTCAGCAGCGCAGACACTGGGAGCCTGCGCGCAGATGGGAATTCGGCAGCGCAAGATTTGGCTAGCTTGCACGCAGATGCGAATGCGGCAGTGCAGACATTGGGGCTTGCACGCAGTTGCGAATTCGGCAGTGAAGGAATTGGGGCCTGCACGCAGATGCGAATTCGGCAGCGCAGGAATTGGGGCCTGCACGCAGAAGCGAATTTGGCAATGCAAGATTGGGGCCTGCACGCAGTTGTGAATTCGGCAGCGCAGGATTTGGGGCCTGCACGCAAAAGCGAACTGGGCAGTGCAAGATTGGGCAGCCTGCACGTAGATGTGCATTCGGCAGCGCAGACATGGGGGTCTGCTCACAGATGCGGATGTGGCATCGCAGTATTTGGCGACTGTACCCAGGGTGCGCACTCGGCAGCGCACAAGAGCTTGCGCAAGTCAGGGGCTTGACTTGGCATGATCTAAAACTTGGACGAAGGACTGTCCAAGGCATGTGGGTGATTTAGCAGCAGATGAAGCTAGAGCTGGCAAATGGGACTGTCAGGCAAGCATGCAGAAAGTGGGAGCATAACTGGGGTGTTTCCAAGTTGCTGAAATCATGAAGCACATGGGGGAGGAAGTTCTCCACTATATCCTAGAAATGGGGATATGGGTGAGCCACAAATGATCATGGGGATCATGGGGGAGTAAGTACCTATTATGTCCTGAAATATGGGGATCATGGAGGTGCCCTGCAGCTCACATACTTGGCTATAAATGGTGATGGTAATTCTTTGTTGTATAGGGAGAATACATAGAGAATAGAATGCATAGAGAGGAAATAACGTATGTAAACTTGTTGGTGTAGCATGCGAATTCTGTGCATAGCACACGTTGTGTAATCCTTTGTTGATGTGATAAATAAAGGTTGAGAGGTATTCTTGTAATCTCAGTGTGCTTGGTTAAGAGCAATTCTACTTGTGTATTCCGCTTGTCTTTAACATGAGAAAGTGGGGAAACCTCTCGGGTGAGGGAAACACTTAGTTAATAGGCAAACACGAGTGGATAGACGAGGGAAGGCTGAGTCTAGCGAGGGACTAGGCTGCCGCACGGGTTTATTCGCGTAGCGAAAAATTACCCCGTGACAACTGGTATCAGAGCCTGGTTGCTTTCTTGGCAGAACAATGAGAATGATTCTGCGGCCAAATCAACGGATTGATTCGGGAGGGCTACAACTTATGCCGATGGAGAGGCAGATTTCAGTGCAATGATCAGCGATGAGAATGCTGTTGATTCTCTAGACAAATCGATGAGACTGATTTGGGAGAAACATTGTTGCTGCTGACGGACTGGCAGAAACTTGAGGATATAGCGCAGTTTGCGTTCATGACGAAACAATGGGCTGTTTCGTAGCACAGATGCTAAAGGGTTCTGTGAGGCAGATCGAAGGGCTGATTTGCTGGAAGCCATTCTGAGGAAAACTTGCGAGTGGATTTTGGGCAGGGTTGATGTTCAAAGACTTGCGGAGTTGGGTGGCTTAACGAATTTGTGGGTAACGCAAAGTAATGACAAGGGATCAGATCAAAGTGGATGCTGATTCGGCCATTGAAATGTCAATGGAATGGCAGACTAGAGAACAAGTGCCAGCGATGGGATTGCTGGGAGTTTCTAAGTTTTCGTCGAAACCTAAAAGGGAAGGGTGAGACGAAAGAGAAGGGGCAATTCAGTGGGAGAGAGCCCAAACTTGCTGCTGCTGATGATGGAAGGTCAGACGAGAAGGCAAATTGGTAAGGGTTCAAAACTGAATTTACACTAATTTTCTCTTGCAATGGAAAATTACTTTGTATGGGATGGTTGCCCAACAATGGGAAACCTTGATGCTGTCAGTGTGGAAGATGGTGTTGGGGATGTGACATGTGCAAATCTTATGTGTTTGCTTGATGACCGAGATAGAATTCAGTCGTCATGGGCCAGCATATCGGCGAGGATGCTGTCTGGCCTTGCTTGCTGCCTTGTGGGGGCAGAACTTGGGGGATTTTTGTGCATCGTCTTGACGAAGGAATGGTTAGGGTGTGGGAAGCAAAATCCAATGACGAAGTTGATGAAGACTTGGTCGAATGGCAAGACAAAGTTGCGAAGATTTTGGTGACTTTACTGCCTTGGGGGAGGCAGAATTGGTGTCTTCGAGGGGGAGACCTTGATGATGGACAATGCAGGGTGAAGAAGACAGAACAATGGCAGAGATGGGCTCTAGTCATGTGGAGACCAAGATGGGAGAGTTTCATACCTATGATGATGGAGAGATCATGGTTTAACTCTAGGTGTGAGGATGCGCCAACGAAAAACATACTGCATAGAATTCAACAGCGATGGATTGCGGCAGTCTGGCATAGGCTGAGATGAATTCGGCAGGAAGAGTTGATTGTTGTACAATGGACAAGTATGCAGTATTGCAATGTAATACTTGTGGTATTGGGAATTCAAGGCACCTTGACGAAGAGGACAGATTGAGGTGAAGAATTCGGCAACCAAGTCATTGAGGGATTTGGTTGAGGAGCTGAACTAGATGGACTTAGTTTGGTGTGTTGCTTTGGTGGGGAAGCATCATAGAGGAGGCAGTACCGTGGGGGTATGTCTCAAATCATAGAGGAGGCAGAACCGAAGAGGCAGTACCGTGGGGGTGTGTCTGAAGAGTCTGCATATTGATGAAGAACTGTCTAGGTGACAGATTCAACAGCCGATTCAAGTGGGCTCGGCTGAGAAGTCAAGATCGTCGACGAAGATGATTTTGAGTGCTGTCTTGGGGGCAGTACGGGTGGCTATTCTATGTTTTGCGACAATGGATGGTTGCAGTGATAGAAGCAGAACGCTAGTGGCCTTTGTTGAGATACAGTGTTGTGAGTTTTCGGTGGACGAAACATGCAGCGCAGGTGGAAAACAATAGGGGCTATTTTGTGTCAGCGAAGTCTTGTGGGGGTGATGAAGTTTCGGAGGCATGACAATAGCGCATGGGAGAACCAGGTCAGACCAAATTTTGATGCTGGGATGCTATGTGTTTGTGCTATGGTAGGTTGCAGATGGACTGAGGACCTTGCCGAAACACTTCGACATGAGATGGAGTTGATCAAAGGATGGAGTTGGTACTAGAGCCAACTGCAGTGTCTCATTTTGGTTACTTGCAGGTGAAATATGAAACAGTTGAGGAATGATAGGTTCATATGGGAGTTCTTATGATTCTTTGACGGGGGGGGTTTTGTATGGTTGTATTTTGTGAAGGAAGGGACGGATTCCTTGGGTGCTAGATGCAGTATCCAAACTTTGCGAAAACATGCTTGCAAGTATAATGGGTTTAACATTTGTGGAAAACCAACGAGCCAAAAACAGAACGTGTCACAGTTTGGCTTTGAAACAGGTTGATGAAATTCGGTGGATAGAATTGTTGTTGAATGTGGACGAAGCCAGAGAGAGACTTCATGGGGGCATACATGGAGGGTGACAAGGAACAGATGTGGAGCAAAGGGTACTTCAAATCTGTCCGACGAGGGCGTCGGGTTCTTTTGGTGGGGGTGGTTTGTTACAGTGTTAAAATGTGCACGGGGTGCATACCTAAGGCATGCTGTCCAATACCAGGCCTAAGGGTGCTGGCAGCCATGCCAACGATGGGATATATTAGCAGCGCAGATTTATGCGGCTATAAGTTTGTCAAAGGGAATATCGGCAGCACAGATTGCTGGGCTTGACGATGGAATGTCCAAGCCAGAATGGAAGACTCGCCAGTGGCATAGGCTGGCGAGAATTGGGGCTGTCGAGGAATGCGGGGTAGCGCAGGATGTTGACAAACATAGGCTTGGCGATGGAATGTTCAAGCCAGACAAGGAAACTCGTCAGGGGCATAGGCTGGCGAGAATTGGGGCTGTCGAGGAATGCGGCAGCACAGATTGGTGATGTCTATGGGCTTGGCGATGGAATGTCCAAGCGAGACAGGAAAACTCGTCTGGGATATGGGCGGACGAGAATTGGGGCTGTTACTGAATTCAGCAGCGCAGACACTGGGAGCCTGCGCGCAGATGGGAATTCGGCAGCGCAAGATTTGGCTAGCTTGCACGCAGATGCGAATGCGGCAGTGCAGACATTGGGGCTTGCACGCAGTTGCGAATTCGGCAGCGAAGGAATTGGGGCCTGCACGCAGATGCGAATTCGGCAGCGCAGGAATTGGGGCCTGCACGCAGAAGCGAATTTGGCAATGCAAGATTGGGGCCTGCACGCAGTTGTGAATTCGGCAGCGCAGGATTTGGGGCCTGCACGCAAAAGCGAACTGGGCAGTGCAAGATTGGGCAGCCTGCACGTAGATGTGCATTCGGCAGCGCAGACATGGGGGTCTGCTCGCAGATGCGGATGTGGCATCGCAGTATTTGGCGACTGTACCCAGGGTGAGCAGACTGTACCGCGTTTCAACTCATGGTTTTGCCAGGGTAGAGTTAAGGCCCCTGCTTTTTGACTTGACGAGTAATATAATGATGAGAATGATTGCAGGGAAGAGATATTATGGTGAAGGGGTGAAGGAAATAGAGAGGGCAAGGGAATTTAGAGAGATGATGGAAGAGTTTCTTCATTATAGCGGGGCGGCAGTTGCTGGGGATTTTCTTCCCTTCTTGCAGTGGCTTGATTTGAATGGATATGTGAACAAGATGGACAGACTCAGTAAAAGGATGGATGTGTTCTTCCAAGGACTGATTGATGAGCTTCGAGCCGACAGGAATAGTAACACCATGATAAGTCATTTTCTTACCTTGCAGGAATCGCAACCTGAATACTACACAGACGAAATCATCAAAGGTCATGTTCTGGTAAACAAATTATCATTCTGTCTTTAATTTGTTTAAAGCTAGAGATCCTGAACAGTGGATAGAGATCCTTACAGCGAGCTCATCTCCAACCGAGTCTCTATATTCTTCTGTTTAAATCTGAGCTTGGTTTAAATCCTTTTCGTCTATTTATCTATTGTAGACGTTGTTGGTCGCGGGGATAGAAACAAGTGCTACATCGTTGGAATGGGCAATGGCGAATCTTCTAAACCACCCAGAAGTGTTGAAGAAAGCTAAAGAAGAATTAGACACTAGTCAGGTTGGCCGAGATGAGTTGATAGACGAGTCAGATCTTCCAAAACTACATTATCTTAATGATATCATCTCCGAGAACTTGCGTTTATATCCAGTAGCTCCACTGCTGGTGCCTCATATGTCATCCGCAGACTCCACTGTTGGAGGATACCATGTGCCTGCTCGTACAATGTTGTTTATAAATGCATGGGCCATTCATAGAGACCCTAAGTTGTGGGATGAGCCAACAAGCTTTAAGCCTGAAAGATTTGAAAATGGAAGATCAGTTGATCAAGCATACAAGCTTATGCCCTTTGGTCTGGGGAGGAGAGCTTGTCCTGGGGATGGCTTCGCAAACCGAGTGATGGCTTTGACTTTGGGTTCTTTGATTCAGTGCTTCGAGTGGAAGAGAGTGAGTGAAAGGGAGATCGACATGGCTGAGATCACTACGATAACTATATGCAAAGCTGAACCTTTAGTGGTGATGTGCAAAGCTCGCCCAACCCTAGACAATGTTCTCTCTCGAGCTTGACTTTTACTGTGACATATTTGAGATGTACGTACCAATAATCTTGAAGATCAAGACAAATGTTTCCTTTATTCCCTGAAGATGCCAGATTTTATAGCGTTCGGTATCATACCTCTTTTGGTTTGTCTGTGACGATGTCATTTTCCTCTTTATTTTTACGTTTTGTCTTTCAATTCTGACTTTTCCTTCCTCCTTCCATCTTTATCATATCCTTTTCATTTACAAGTCAGCGTCTACTAAACTCGATCATCTCTATGAGGTTAGTTTTTAAGATGATATGTAAAAAAAAAAAAATTAAACCATATTTTTTTTATAAATTTTTATCTTACTTCTATTAAAAAATTATATTTTTTATCAAAAAAATCTTCTTGCGTGGCAAAAAAAATATATTCAAACCTTCTCTTTTGATCAACATAAAATTTTTGCTACTTTCCATGAGTAATTTATCACTCTTAAAATTCTTTTTAAATTTTAAAGTTAATAGATTTTTCAAGAATTTTTTAAAGCTGATGGTATTGTTGAAATCATCTTCAAAAAGTGTAAATCTTTCACTTCTTCATTAAGAATCTTTTTTTCTTCCATCTTAATGATGCAACCAGCTCAAAATCGTTTTCTAGTATCTGTAGAATCTTTCTTTAAGGACGGTCTCTCCCTTTATTCTTTCGTTTAGTACAACCATGTTTTTTGGAATGCTTGTAATTGTGACAATTGCTGTAATCCAGACATGGAAGATGACTCCCTCAAATACAAAAAAGAAATCTTCTTGTAAGAAATTGAAAGATTAATACAATCAAAGGGACAAAATAGTTGACACTCTAGGACACCCCTCTGGAAAATTTAAACAGTTGATATATATATATATAGGTTCCACTAAAATTTCTACCAAAAATTTGGCAAAGTCTCCCCTATACTAGGAGGTTCCAAGTTAGCGACCCAATCATCTTGGGTCTCAATCCCACAAATATCATCATTATCATCATCACAACCATAATATTTATAACATACATTGAACAACAAATATCATTATAGAGAAATAAATGAGATAAACACGCATACATGAAACATGGTTATATAAATTTTAGAGTTAAGTTTATCTATTCAAGTTTAAACATCAAATATATAAATTAAGTTCTATAAATATTTTAATATTTCAAAATATAAGGATATACTACCTAGAACTACAAAACAAAAGGTGAACAAAAGCTAAGATCTACTCCTGTAGTACAAGTGATGGTCCTGAAATAAAATACATATTATTGAAAGATGAATATCATAATAAGTATAGTAACACAAATATCTAACAATTTAAAAAGGCAAACATGTATTAATATTCTATTCACTTCTTCAATTTTTTTTTCATTCGACCTCTTCTTTATTGAGCTACTAAAACTGTTTCATCTTTGATTTTTAACTTCTATTTAAGATTTCATAAGATCAATCACAATTATTTATGCCTAACGCATTGTCAATACTAATTTCATTGGTATCATCATCATCACCTTGTAGGCGTCGATGTTTAGCTATCCTCTTACCAGTAGCCCTAACATACACTAAATATATGCTAGTTAATGCATGGTGATCCCCTTACTCAGGATCCTAACATACACTAAATGTATGCTAGTCTATGCCCATAGGCATCAATACATGGCGATCCCCTTACTTGGGATCCTAACATACACTAAATGTATGTTAATCAGAGCCAATTTCATCTATTAATATTGTCATTCTTTATCTGGCTATAGTTATCATTACAATTTTCATTTTAAACGTGGCTCATTTCTTTTTAAAGCTACAATATAACATCATATGTTCCTCGAAGGAAAGGGACCTAAATTTTCACCTTTTAATGCGTCAAAATAGTTATTTTAATGACTTTCTAAATCTGTCACCAGAGGTCATATTTCAACCTCTCTTCAGATTGTTTTTACGATACCTAGATTTTTAGGACTTCGTTTCAAGGAAGTTTGGTCTTGTTGAAAAGATAAGACTCGTGGCTACAAGTCCTATGAAGGGACGATAACCTAGTTCTGCCCCCAAGACACTCGAAATTATTTGTCAACAAATCAGACCTACTGCCCTATAGGGTCTATCATGACTCAATCTCGGTTGGTGATCCATAACTGAAGTTTTATAGCTTCAAATTGAGTAAGACCAGTTTTCTTAGTTAGTCAACATCCAAATATACAATTATTATGAAGGAACTTGATCCTAATTCCCTTATCCTCCTACTCGAATTCTCTTCGTAAGTTAAGAGACGAATATGTCTAGATTCATCAATATTTCCATTTACACACAACAACATCCACAATTCAACCTTTTCTCTTTATCTCAACCCCTAGCCACATCACATATTGTTTAAGAGTGTCAAAAATATCTTTTTAATAATTAATTTATCCTAACTAATTGATCTATACCATTGTATACAAGATACTCTTATTCATTCTAGTAATATCACAACAAGTTTGATACATATTAATGTATGCGAGACACTCATATCCATTCTAATTATATCATAACTAGTTGATACACATCAATATATGCAAAGTACTCGTATTCATTTCAATATTTAAAGCAATAAAATAATAAATTCTAAAATTTATCATTGAGTTTATAAAAATTGAAATTGGTAGGTGCAATGCACCTACCAAGAGTATGTGCATGTGCTTCCACTCCATGCAATTGTCCAGTCCCCACAGCTTTCTCTATACCACTAGAGATTCAGTCTTTATCAACAATACAACCAACATCACAACTTTATTTAATTTTCATTCAACTAGTATTCTCAAACCAATCAGAAGGAATTTGTTTAGGATCTCATGCTCTTTTCCATTTTCATGTTTATAGTCATTCTTATAATTTTGTTATCAAAACCATCACTCAACAACAATTCCAAACAAAGATTAAAAATTGTTTAATTCCGATCAATTTAGCTTAACCAATCCAAAAGACTATCTAGTGTTTTAATCATAACTAAAGTTGTAAAACTTTATTTTGGATGTGATTTATCTATATCAAAGGCTAAAATATAGAAATATAATTTTTATGAAGAAGTCAACTCTAAATTATTTTGTTTTAAGGGCTCAAAATCAACAATCACAATAGCCCCTTTTTTATAGCTAAAATTTTTGGACAACGACGATTTTCATCCCTTGAAAATCCCTTTCAATTTCCAACTTATTTTCATGCAAAAGCAACATCCTCCAAGGTCATTTGGCATCATTATATCACAAATTCAAACCATTTCTAAAGCAAAAGATTAAAACAATTTCCCTAACTTTACAGTGTAGCAAGATTGGACCAAAATATGAAAATTCATTCCTTTTGGGATTTTTCCTATTATTATTATTATTATTATTATTATTATTAATATTATTAATACAACAAAATGATGAACAATTCATTTTCTTTCACTTTCTCCTCGTGCGATTAAACATAAGTGACAAACCTTAACAATTAGTATTCTTAGATCACTGTCACAACAACAATTTTAAATTTTTTGGTTGGAATCCATGACAATCTTCATTAACTAATCAATTTGCTAAAAATACTTATGGCTAGTTTTAAATATGTTTTATTTTCTAAATTTCTTTCATTTCAATTTCTTCATGGTTTCACCCCATTTATATCCACACAACTAAGATGTTAGCTTTTTTTATTCAATCAACATGTTCATATAGCAATGTTTTTTTATTATCATACACAATAACCATTTGTCCCCTCATAGAAAGAATATACAATTAATCTATAATAATACTAACAATAAAAATATATTTCACCATTACATCTTCTATAAAACCTACGACCACACAATTCTAATTTTATTAGAACATGTATTTAATTAAGCTTACTACATTTTTCAAAAACTAGTAATAGATTCAAAAGGCAATAAGTCATCAACCTTTGATATATTTTTTTTTTTATAATCAATCAAAAATTCTGCAGAGTTTCCTCATATTTTTAAGTACCAAGTTATCGACTCTTCTTTCATAATCCCCAATTAAAAAATCTCTTACTCATCCTATCATTTAGGACATCCTCTTCTCATTACATCACAACTTCATAATAATCAAATTCTCACATGTTTAAACAATTCAATATCTCACATTTACATGAATGCAATAAATAAATTACATTACACAATTCAAAGATTTACAAATAAAGATCATTAATGAAATTATAATCAAAATAAGTTTATAATTAAAGATGAAATTTATAATTAAAATTATACTACATAAAAGAGCTTTCGATAAACTGTAAACGCAGTATAGTGCATAACAAAATGATACATTCATTCATTACAACATGATATCTAACAAAATATAAGAAAACTAATCTACTGTTCAGTTCGATAGGGGGATGTACCTGAAAATACATTTAATACAATAATTCAATTAGATAAATGAAAAAAATATATATCCTTAAAAATTTCTTTCTACTTTCTTTCTTTCCTCCTTTCTTTTTGTAAATTTAGTAAAAAGATCATTAAATTAACTTGCTCATCTATTATTACTGACACGACTAAAAGGTTGATGTCTTCTCCCAAGTGCAGGAGTGTCGAAGTAATAAATAACCCGGCAAGACCGGGGTCGAACCACAAGGAGGTTAATTGTACAAATTATAAACAACAATTATAAAACAACAACAATAACAACAACAACAACAACAACAACAACAATAATAATAATAATAATAATAATAATAATAATAATAATAATAATAATAATAATAATAATAATAATAAAGAAAGAGAAGAAAAAGAAGATGATGATGATGAGAACTTAGAGATGGAAAATTAATGTAAGGTTTAAACAATAATAATAACAAATGTCAAGGTTAGAGGTTCCACTAATGGTATATCAAACAAGTATAGTATAAACTCTTATTATTGAATTGGAAACCACACACAAAGGAGGTTCCAATCAGATTATATATTGTTAACATGATTACATTAATCATCTTATTCAATTAATGCTAATACTTGTAAATCTCGTCAAGCATTCATGATTATAACTTATGTTAACAACAAATCAAGTTCCTTTCATAGCTCAGGTGTCGGTTATACCATACATTATGGGCTATGAAAGTGCCAAGCATTTGTTGTACCAAGTGTTATACAACATAAATCAAGATTAGTCATTTAACAAGCAAAGTATTAAAGAGTGAACAAGATAACAAATATAAAACATGTTAGTATCAAACATTAAAGTCCATATTAAGTTTACATTATACTTATTCTGACACCATTAGTGTAACCTTTTCACCTTGACATCATTAACTTAGCTAGACATAATGAAAGAAAGGAAAATAAATAAACAAAATAAGAACATAAAAGCTAACTAAGTAAAGGAAAGGAAATGAAAAGCATAAACTTAATATTAATGAAAGCAAAGCATAAACATTACAAAAAATACAAAGAGAGAAAGGAAGAGCATGATCTTGATCTGAACACCAAGATGCCTAAATGCATGGCAAATGCCTCCTTTTATAGGCCAAAATTGGGAACTATTGATTTGATGACTAATTGATAAGTGGGTGACCAACTTTTGACTTGGTGACAATCCTTATCTTCTCTTGTCTGCCCTAAACGTCATTGATAACGTCCAAATTGGAGCCAGTTGTAAACATGAAAGTTGTAGGCAATTGTCTCAGCTTTCTTGTGTAAAAAATTCAGCTCATTTGGACTTCTAGAACTCCAGATATGGCCAAAATACTGAACAGTGCTCGGGCTGGAAGACAGATTCGGGCTTCTTTGTTGTTGCTACAATTTGGACTTGATAATGGCCTTTTTAGATCTTGGGCTCCATATGAAAGTTGTAGGCCTATGTCTTACCTTTCCATCCATATAAATTGGACCTAAATCTGAGATCTGTAGCTCTAGATATGACCCAATTACCGAACAGTGTTCCGGTTTGGATTGCACCGACATCTCTTCTCTAAGTTTGACCATCTCTTTATCCTTGCAATTTAAGTTCTTCAAGTCATCAATCAATCCTTTCATTTATGTGATAGACCTGCATTAAAAATAGACATTTACCACAAATTATAGGTATCTTATATTATTAGATACATTATTATAAAACATATTTTAGTTAAGGAGTTATTGATACTTCAAGTGCAAAATGATGATATAAAACCATGATAAAAATGCACTTTTAAGTACTAATCACACCCCTCAACCAGCTTATTACTAGTCCCTAGTAATTAAAGCGTTAAAACAATTTGCAAATTTCACAAAGCAAGGTATTCATCATTTAACTTCCATTAATCTATCCAGATAAACAAACTCTCATTAAATTTATATATCTGCTCAATACCACTTAACAAGATATTAATAAATCTTTCTTTTATGCTCAATGTATCAACACATAATTATGGGGCTTTTCTTGGAAGAAAACAAAATTTTTGTTCTAATGTTTAAGGTTAACTTCCTTGGGTTGGGATTACTATTTTTGTCTTTTTTTTTTTTAACTCTATATACATATACTTTAAAAACATCATGCATCTTTAACCCATGTAACGAGCTTTCAGCTAATGACTCCCAGACCAGTTGGTCTTAGGGCATTAGGTGTTAAGACACCCCTACGAGCTTAGTAACTCAGGTCGCAGATACTGATATGTAGATAGTGCAATGTTTGATTGCCTTAAGCTTTTCTCCTCAACCCATGTAACAAGCGTTGGGCCAATAGCTCCCAAGTCAGTTGACTTTAGGGTATTAGGTGTTAAAACACCCCTTCGGGCTTAATTGCTTAGGTTAGGGAGGCTACGAAATCAAACTTATCTACATTTTTATTATCATCATTTTTTATTTTTATTTTTTTTCTTTTTTTTTCATGTTTTTTTTTTTAATTATATACAATCCCTTTCCCTTAGTTGTTACCTTTAATAAAAGAACATAAATAATGTAATAATCCAATATGCAACCCACAATCATATGTTAAAGTGTGTGTGTGTAAATTAAGGTTTAAAAATACATGTTAAATAAGTATATGAGCAGAATTAAGTGGTAACAATACGAGAGTTTGTAAACCTGAATATTTTAGGAAGTATTATAATAGACCTTGTTAAGAATGGTTACTAAGATGCGTCTCAAGAGTCACTTTAACAAAAGAACTCCTTTACTCTGCCATCCTAGTAACAACAATTATGCACATGCTTTATGAAATGAAAAACAATTTTTTTTTTTTTATCAACTACTACCCTCTCCCCCCAACCAAAACGAGACATTGTCCTCAATGTTCTAAGGTAGAAAGATAGAGTATAAAAGATATCACCTGAAATAACGAACACTGACAAAACTTGAAACACACTGAAACAAAAATAAGAAATAACAAAACATAATAAAACCAAAAGACACAAAAATTCACAAATGAAGGCTCAAATCCAATCTAAGCTTTTTACGGCTTTCCTTAGATGACCAATTTATGCGACTCATGGAAGGATCAATCACAGGAATAAAAGATTGTAGTTGGTCAATCAATTGTTCAGCAGTAGAAGCAGAGATTATGATTTGTCGTGCAGAAGATGTTAGAAATTCCTGTTCCACAGCATGATCAAGAAAAGACAACAACTTATCATAATAACCATTAACATTTAACAAACCTATGGGTTTATGGTGAATGTGCAATTGAGCCCAAGAGGAAATATGAAAGATCTCTTCCAATGTACCTAGACCACCTGGTAAAGCAATGAAAGCATCAGCATGGTTAAACATTGCATTCATTCGAGCCGACATTGTGGAGACCTGAAGTTCCTCTCCAATTGTTTTTCCAATGATGTCCCCTTGTGCCAAAGCTTCAGGGACGATTCCTAAAACTTGACTACCTCCTAAAAATGCAGCTATTGACACACCTCCCATTAACCCAAGACTGCCTCCCCCATACACTAAATGAATCTTTCTCTCAGCTAGCACCTGACCAAGATGATTTGCTGATTCTAAAAACTCTTTTTCTTTCCCAGGACTAGATCCACCGAAAACACAAATATTTCTTATTTGATGACTTGAGGAACTTGCCATTTCTACACACTTCTGTATTTGTTGAATGTATGGGTTGAGTAGAAATGAAAGGAAGGAAAATAGGGTTTTATAGATGAGAAAGTAGAAAGGCAATCATAACATCTATATGTAGGCCAGCTAGAGTCTCACACACTCTCTCTCTCTTTTTATTTATTTATTTATTTACTTTTGAAAAAAAACATGTGTATGTACAGGTAGTTGTGATTGTGGCTCACATCTTCCCTTGGTTTTACGTCCAAGAACGGCTTAAACGCCCTCTATGGGTCGGGGATAGGCTTCCCATCCAGTTTTCTTAAAAACTGGCAAACAGGGTCTTTTTTAGTCAGATTCCCAAGACTAAGTCGATCATGTTCTTTATGAAATAGTGGTCATAAATCATGAATTGCACGATGCACATCTCCACTAGGATGCGTCTCAAGAGTCAATAGAAGATTATCTAAAGACTCCTTACTCAGGCCATCCTTAATGAATTGTATTTTATCTTCACGGTTTATAGATACCATTCCTAAAGAACGACATTGTGTATTACAAGTCCATCTAGCACAACGATGACAGACATCCAGTCGTTTTGCACGACGCTTCTTTGCAAAAGTGCTTTTACCTGTTCCAGGCATGTGTGAAATGAAGTTAGAGGACTCACCTGATAATCGGACCTTTGCTTCAATCAACCAGCGAATATCTTCAGGAATTCCATGATTCATTAACAATCTCAATCTTGCACATCTAGCACGGTAAATTTTTGTAATCGCATTCTGAGGCAGAGCGGGAAAATACTTTTTCAATTTTTCAAGATTAGTGTCCATTATCAAATGAGAATTGGAAGAGAGATTCAAAGAATTGCACAAATATATACACAAATATCAGTAATTGTGGGAAACTGAAAGAACCGACTTAAGTCACGGAGTACCGTTATCCGCCATTTGACCGGGGTGAGAGAAACTAGCAAAAGTCACTCAAAAAGAAACATAAAAAAAAAATGTGAGAAAAAAAATAATCAACCTTTATCTACAAGATCATTCAAACCAGCTGATTCATTTTCACAAGGAAAATTATCAAAGTAAGCTTTCAAACGATGTTCATTTTCCTTAAAATCATTGTCATTCATTGAATTCTCAATATCACAGGCCCTAGAAGGATTGCTCCATCTTGGTGTTAGCTCTCTAGGGAATGCATAGAGTTGAGAATTATAAAACAAAACTTTTTGACCAGTATCAATCTTTTGACAATTTTCACAAGTTTTGCAGAATGCATGCGTGTCCTTGAACATGGTGGGCCTATAAAATCCATTTTGAAAGATTTTTGCAATTGTCTTTTTTGACGAAAAACAACTTCCACATGCTTCAGAATGACAAAATATAATGACACTACTTACCTCATTGTCGGGAATGAATCTTTGAAATATTTGATCAAGACAATATTTGAATAAGGTAGGGTCATCACAATAAAAATTCTTCACTTCGTTCAAAAACTTTTCTTTGTCTTGGGTACTCCAATCAGCTGGCAAATCTCCTAAAGCAATAAAATTGATATTTTTATGATACCAAGGTATTAGACTAAGAGAAAGTAAGGATTCGTTAGGAAAGTAATCATCCATTGGTGTGATGTCAGATGTCAAATCTGTTGTCACTGTTGACAAAAGATTCGCATCAACATTTTCGGTGCTTGTTTCATCCGTGATTTCTTCCTCAGAATAAATCATTTGCAAATCTTCAGTTTCATCCAATTCATTTTTACTTAAAGTAGATTCAAGTTGATCATAAACTAATTCATCAATATGATCTACTTCTTGTAAATCATTATCATCTCCAGGTTGCTTGTAAATGTTGAAAATATTCATCTCCAATGTCATGTTTCCAAATGATAGCTTCATCAGTCCATTCCTACAATTAATCAATGCATTAGAAGTTGCAAGAAATGGACGTCCTAAAATAACAGGAAATGAATTACATGCTTCAACAGGTTTTGTGTCCAAGACAATAAAATCCACAGGATAAATGAATTTATCGACTTGTACTAACACATCTTCAATTATTCCTCTAGGCACTTTTACAGATCTATCGGCAAGTAAAAGAGATATAGAAGTTGGTTTTAACTCACCTAGATTGAGACTTTGAAAAACTGAATATGGAAGTAAATTCACACTAGCTCCAAGATCAAGTAAGGCTCTTTCAATTTTATGCTCTCCAATAAAGTAAGAAATTGTAGGACAACCAGGGTCTTTATATTTCAAAGCATTATTGTTTTGAAGAATAGCACTTACTTGTTCGGCTAGAAAGGCTTTCTTTTTCACATTCAGTTTCCTCTTCACAGTGCAGAGATCTTTCAAAAATTTAGCATAGGAAGGAACCTGTTTAATTGCATCCAGCAAAGGTATATTGATCCTTACCTGTTTGAAAATTTCATAAATTTCAGAATTGTGATTGACTTTCCTTTGTTTGGTCATGGCTTGAGGAAATGGAAGTGCTGGCGGTGACTCAGTCGTTTCTTTGCAATTTTCAGATTCATCCCCTTCCTTACCCTCAGAGATTGACTCATCATCTTTCTCATAAGGTTCAAGAGAGGGTTTTTCAATAACCTTACCACTGCGCAGAGTAGTGACTGATTTGACTTGATCCATGTGTTGGCTTCCGGAACTACTTGCATTTGCATTGTATTGCCCTTTGGGATTTTGTTGTGTTTGAGATGGAAACTTACCTTTCTCTTGGAAACTGAGAGCAGATGTTAATTTAGCAAGAGTATCTTTAAAATCTATCATGTTTTGAGCAAGTTGAGTATTGATTGTCTCTTGCTTTTCAATAAATGCATGCAATGTTTCCTCAAGATTTCTTCTAGGAGGTGGAGCATAAGGAGGTGCATATCCATGAGAATTTTGGAAATTATGGTGTGCTTGAAACGGTGGTTGTGAAGTTTGTGCATTGTTGTTCTCACTCTTCCAACTGAAATTTGGGTGATTCCTCCAACCAGGGTTGTATGTTTGGGAGTATGGGTTATGGTTAGGCCTTTGGAAACTGTTTAAAGCATGGGCTTGCTCATGGAGACATTCCTTAAAACAAGGCAAAGTTGGACAATCATTGGTTGAGTGTTCATTTGTTTCACAGATTTGACACACAATGTTTTCAACAGATTTTAAATGACCACTCTTTTTCAATTCTAGTGCCTCAACTTTTCTAGCTAAAGATGCAAATTTGGCTTGAAGGTCATGATCTTCCCTAAGGTTGTACATACCTCCACTAGATGTATGAGGTTGAGTTTTACTCGTTGCCTCATATGTACCCGCAGTGTCCCAATTTTGAGCATTTTCAGCTAATAAGTCTAAGTACTCCATTGCTTCATCAGGGTCTTTATCTTCAAAAGTTCCATTGCACATCAATTCAACCATTTGTCTATCTTTAGGTGTTAACCCTTCATAGAAATGTGAAACCAATCTCCATGTTTCAAAACCATGATGGGGGCAAGTACTAAGCAAGTCTCGATACCTATCCCAACATTTGTAAAATGTTTCTCCTGGTTTTTGAGTGAAAGTGGTGATTTGTCTCTTGAAAGAGTTTGTTCTATGAGATGGGAAAAACTTCTTTAAAAACTGTTGTTGCATTTCATCCCAAGCACGAATGGATCCTGGTCTTAAATTTTGTAGCCATGTTTTAGCTTTATCTTTTAATGAAAAAGGAAAAAGCTTTAATCTGATGGTGTTCATGCTACAATTTAAGTTATTATATGTGTTGCACACCTCCTCAAATTCCCTTAAATGCAAGTATGGATTTTCCAATTCCAAACCATGAAAAGAAGGTAAAAGTTGAATAATACCTGGTTTAAAATTAAAATGAGATGCATCGGGAGGAAAAACTATGCATGATGGTGCACTTGTTCTTGTGGGATTCATGTGGTCTCTAAGTGTTCTAGCACGGTTATTCTCATTATTTTCATTATGAAGTGATTGATTATCTTCTTCGGCCATATTTTCTGAAAATGATGAGGACACCCTACAAAGTCTACCACTTGATGTGCGTGACCACACTCTCATGCACGTGTAGGAATAAAATAAAAAAGAAGAAAAAAGCAAAAGGAGGAAGAAAACAAAATAAAAAGAAACAAAAGAAAAGAAACAAAGTTATATACAAGAAAAGTGAAAAGAGAAAATAAAATAAATACTATAATTTATACAAGAACTTACCTCCCCGGCAACGGCGCCAAAAACTTGACACGACTAAAAGGTTGATGTCTTCTCCCAAGTGCAGGAGTGTCGAAGTAATAAATAACCCGGCAAGACCGGGGTCGAACCACAAGGAGGTTAATTGTACAAATTATAAACAACAATTATAAAACAACAATAACAACAACAACAACAACAACAACAACAACAATAATAATAATAATAATAATAATAATAATAATAATAATAAAGAAAGAGAAGAAGAAGAAGATGATGATGATGATGATGAGAACTTAGAGATGGAAAATTAATGTAAGGTTTAAACAATAATAATAACAAATGTCAAGGTTAGAGGTTCCACTAATGGTATATCAAACAAGTATAGTATAAACTCTTATTATTGAATTGGAAACCACACACAAAGGAGGTTCCAATCAGATTATATATTGTTAACATGATTACATTAATCATCTTATTCAATTAATGATAATACTTGTAAATCTCGTCAAGCATTCATGATTATAACTTATGTTAACAACAAATCAAGTTCCTTTCATAGCTCAGGTGTCGGTTATACCATACATTATGGGCTATGAAAGTGCCAAGCATTTGTTGTACCAAGTGTTATACAACATAAATCAAGATTAGTCATTTAACAAGCAAAGTATTAAAGAGTGAACAAGATAACAAATATAAAACATGTTAGTATCAAACATTAAAGTCCATATTAAGTTTACATTATACTTATTCTGACACCATTAGTGTAACCTTTTCACCTTGACATCATTAACTTAGCTAGACATAATGAAAGAAAGGAAAATAAATAAACAAAATAAGAACATAAAAGCTAACTAAGTAAAGGAAAGGAAATGAAAAGCATAAACTTAATATTAATGAAAGCAAAGCATAAACATTACAAAAAATACAAAGAGAGAAAGGAAGAGCATGATCTTGATCTGAACACCAAGATGCCTAAATGCATGGCAAATGCCTCCTTTTATAGGCCAAAATTGGGAACTATTGATTTGATGACTAATTGATAAGTGGATGACCAACTTTTGACTTGGTGACAATCCTTATCTTCTCTTGTCTGCCCTAAACGTCATTGATAACGTCCAAATTGGAGCCAGTTGTAAACATGAAAGTTGTAGGCAATTGTCTCAGATTTCTTGTGTAAAAAATTCCGCTCATTTGGACTTCTAGAACTCCAGATATGGCCAAAATACCGAACAGTGCTCGGGCTAGAAGACAGATTCGGGCTTCTTTGTTGTTGCTACAATTTGGACTTGATAATGGCCTTTTTAGATCTTGGGCTCCATATGAAAGTTGTAGGCCTATGTCTTACCTTTCCATCCATATAAATTGGACCTAAATCTGAGATCTGTAGCTCTAGATATGACCCAATTACCGAACAGTGTTCCGGTTTGGATTGCACCGACATCTCTTCTCTAAGTTTGACCATCTCTTTATCCTTGCAATTTAAGTTCTTCAAGTCATCAATCAATCCTTTCATTTATGTGATAGACCTGCATTAAAAATAGACATTTACCACAAATTATAGGTATCTTATATTATTAGATACATTATTATAAAACATATTTTAGTTAAGGAGTTATTGATACTTCAAGTGCAAAATGATGATATAAAACCATGATAAAAATGCACTTTTAAGTACTAATCAATTACATATCATTTAAATTTCAAAATAATCTATATTTTTTTTATTATTATTATTAACATTAACAAAATATAATCATTCGTATCGCTCAATTAACACAATATTATCTTCACTAATAGATGATTAATTTTTCTACTAGTCTATTCAACCAGCACTATTGTTATCAGTCCAAAATTTAGTTTAACGTTTCACTCATTCGTCAGGGTATAAATCTCGTTAACCAGGGAATTAATTCTTTATTTCGCCCATTTATTAGAGCACTAATTCCATTAAATCAAGCATTAGTTCAATAATATACCCATTCACCGGGATACTAATCTCATTTACTAGGGGCGTAATTCCTCATCACGCTTATTTATTAAGATATTAAACTCATTAATTCAGTTAATAATTCAACAATTTATCCAATTACTAGAGTTCTAATCCCATTAACCAATTAAAAAAATTATTTTTTTTAATATAGCATTGCAATTTATACCGTGAACTTGTTAAAAAATATGTTTTTTTTCTCAAACACGGAGTATTTTATACAAAGTTAAGCCTTGTATGACTTCAAAAAGTTTAATGGTAGCTAGGAGGATTTGAAAGCAAGACTTGGAAGGAAGGAAGCCTCTAAATTCCTAGTTAAATGCAGCTTGATGAACCTCTTGTGGTTTCGCCGGAAAATGTTGACTTAGACGATGATCGTCGTTAAATTCAAGAAAATGCCATGTGGGGCTTCGACTTACATATGCTATGATGAGACCACCCTCTCCTTCCTGTATTGATGAATCTACGACGAAGTACTCAATAATTAAATTAATTGTTACGGCAACACATGTTTATAAATAATATTTTTTTTCTTTTAATTAATGCAAGTACTAGTCTTTCTCGTATAAATACTGAAATTATTTCTGGACATGATTTTTATCTTTTTGAAAAATATATTTCTTTTATATAATTACACTTTAAACTTTGAATTCATTTCTGCTCATGAAAAAAATAAACAATAGCATACCAATACATGTAAACTATTAAAAGCATCACAAATGCAAAGCTATTGAGAAATATCAGGTTAAGCCGTATGATCATACTTATTAAATCCAAGAACACTCTCGGCTAGCTCAAATAAAATTCTTGTACATGCATTTGCTTCACGGACAGCCTCGGCTAATCAACAATTCGAGCAATCTTGAAGTCAATTCTCCAATTAAATTTAGCAAGAAAGTCGTAGAAAATATCCATTGATGTTGCTAAAAAAGATAGAAGGGAGTTCCCATGTCATATCAGAGCACAGGAAAATTCAATAATTCATTTCTAATAGTACCAAAGAAAAACAAATAAATCTTCGCGGACAGCCTCAAGGTCAATCACCACATCTTCTCCACCACCTCAAGATGGAAAACACCTTGCTATACTCGGTAATCCTCTCCACTTTCTTCCTCGTTCTTTCCATCAACTTGCTGCTACGAACAAGAAAGCAACGCAAGAATCTCCCACCAAGCCCACTTTCTCTTCCGATTATCGGACATTTTCATCTTCTCAAGCAGCCCATCCACCGAACCCTTGAGGCTCTCTCGCAAAAATACGGTCCAGTCTTTTGTCTCAAATTGGGATCCCGCCTTGCCATCATCGTGTCATCCCCTTCAGGTGTGGAAGAATGCTTAGTCAAGAAGGACATAGTTTTTGCCAACCGCCCCCATGTTCTGAGTGGAAGAATCTTGAACTATAACGACACTACCATGGGCACAGCTGACTATGGTGATCACTGGCGCAACCTCCGCCGCATAAGTGCTATAGAGATCTTCTCGTCAACTCGTCTCAACGCTTTTCTGGGCTTGCGAAAAGAAGAGGTCAAGCTCTTGCTGAGCAGACTGTACCGCGTTTCAGCTCATGGCTTTGCCAGGGTAGAGTTAAGGCCCCTGCTTTTTGACTTGACGAGTAATATAATGATGAGAATGATTGCAGGGAAGAGATATTATGGTGAAGGGGTGAAGGAAATAGAGAGGGCAAGGGAATTTAGAGAGATGATGGAAGAGTTTCTTCATTATAGCGGGGCGGTAGTTGCTGGGGATTTTCTTCCCTTCTTGCAGTGGCTTGATTTGAATGGATATGTGAACAAGATGGATAGACTCAGTAAAAGGATGGATGTGTTCTTCCAAGGACTGATTGATGAGCTTCGATCTGACAGGAACAGTGACACCATGATAAGTCATTTTCTTACCTTGCAGGAATCGCAACCTGAATACTACACAGACGAAATCATCAAAGGTCATGTTCTGGTAAACAAATTATCATTCTGTCTTTAATTTGTTTAAAGCTAGAAATCCTGAACAGTGCATAGAGATCCTTACAGCGAGCTGACCTCCAACCGAGCCTATATATTCTTCTGCTTAAATCTGAGCTTGGTTTAAATCCTTTTTGTCTATTTATCTATTGTAGACGTTGTTGGTCGCGGGGATAGAAACAAGTGCTACATCGTTGGAATGGGCAATGGCGAATCTTCTAAACCACCCAGAAGTGTTGAAGAAAGCTAAAGAAGAATTAGACACTAGTCAGGTTGGCCGAGATGAGTTGATAGACGAGTCAGATGTTCCAAAACTACATTATCTTCATGGTATCATCTCCGAGAACTTGCGTTTATATCCAGTAGCTCCACTGCTGGTGCCTCATATGTCATCCGCAGACTCCACTGTTGGAGGATACCGTGTGCCTGCTCGTACAATGTTGTTTATAAATGCATGGGCCATTCATAGAGACCCTAAGTTGTGGGATGAGCCAACAAGCTTTAAGCCTGAAAGATTTGAAAATGGAAGAGTTGATCAAGCATACAAGCTTATGCCCTTTGGTCTGGGGAGGAGAGCTTGTCCTGGGGATGGCCTCGCAAACCGAGTGATGGCTTTGACTTTGGGTTCTTTGATTCAGTGCTTCGAGTGGAAGAGAGTGAGTGAAAAGGAGATCGACATGGCTGAGATCACTACGGTAACTATATGCAAAGCTGAACCTTTACTGGTGATGTGCAAAGCTCGCCCAACCCTAGACACTGTTCTCTCTCGAGTTTGACTTTTACTGTGATATATTTGAGATGTACGTACCAATAATCTTGAAGATCAAGACAAATGTTTCGCTTATTCCCTGATGATGCCAGATTTTATAGCGTACGTTATCATACCTCTTTGGGTTTGCCTGTCACCCTGTCATTTTCTTCTTCTTTTTTACTTCTTTTTTTTTCCTTCTTTTCTGACATTTTCCTCCTCTTATTTTTACCTTTCCTTTTCATTTGCAAGCAACGTTTACTATTTCTATAAAATTAGCCTCCTGGATAATACATAAAAAAAATTTTAAAATAAATTTTTATTTTGTAAATTCTTATCATACTTTGGTAAAAAAATCTCTTTCTTACCCACAATATTAAAATTCTCACCAAACATATTAAAATTCTCACCAAAAATCTTCTTGTATAGCAAAAGAATATGTTCAAACTTTTTCTTTTTACTAACATAAAATTTCTCTACTTTTCATCAATAATTTGTTACTCTTAAAATTCCTTTTAAATTTTCAAGTCAATGGATTTATCAGGAATATATACATTCATTTCAGCACTATTAGACTAGCCTTGTTTTATCATAGCCATAAAAATTTATCTATTATAGCAAGATTAGCTTTTCTAGATACTAGATATCTAGAATATCAACAAATATGTATTGGATTTCTTGAAACCACGCTCAATTATGGTACAGTAGTTGTGACTTTCTATCCCAACTTCAATATAGTTCTAGATAACCCTTAACTCCATCACTTTTTAAAAGTCTAACTACAAATCACTAGTGCTGATCAAGTTTTAGATACTTATCAAATTACTTTTCATTATCAAATGGCTTATAGGGTCCAAAATCATGCCTTTGATTTAGTACTTCCTAATACAAAAGATGTTTTGCTTATTATTATTGATACCAATTAAAGAGTCACCTCTACTCATGTCCCATAACAAATTCCAAAAAAGAATTTACAAAAGCTACTCCTCTCTTCTTGGATTACCTATTATGAAAAGTTGCATCAAAGTTATGTCCCTATACAATCCATAGAACTTGAGTTCACCAAAAAAGCTGATAGTACTGTTGAAATCATCTTCAAGAAGTGTGAATCTTTTACTTCTCCACCAAGAATCTTTTCCTCCTCCATCTCGATGATGCAACCAGCTCAAGATTCTTTTCTGGTACCTGTAAAATCTTTCTCTAAGGACGGTCTCTCTCTTTATTCTTTCTTTTAGGACAACCATGTTTTTTGGAATGCTTGTAATTATGACAATTATTGTAATCCAGACATGGAAGATGACTCCCTCAAGTAAAAAAAAAAGAAATCTTCATGTAAGAAATTGAAAGATTAATACAATCAAGGAGACAAAATAGTTGACACTCTAGGACAACCCTCTGAAAAATTTGAACAATTGATATATATATATATTAGGTTCCACCAAAATTTCTACCAAAAATTTGGCAAAGTCTCCCCTATACTAGGAGGTTCCAAGTTATCGACATATACTTGTTTATGCTTTTAATATCTCACATCTCATAACTCAATCACGACCCAATCATGGGTCTCAATCCCACAAACATCATCATCATCATCATCACAACCATAATATTTATAACATACATTGAACAACAAATATCATTATAGAGGGATAAATGAGATAAATACGCATATATGAAACATGGTTATATAAATTTTAGAGTTAAGTTTATCTATTCAAGTTTAAACATCAAATATATAAATTAAGTTCTATAAATATTTTAATATTTCAAAATACAAGGATATACTACCTAGAACTACAAAACAAAAGGTGAACAAAAGCTAAGATCTACTCCTGTAGTACATATGATGGTTCTGAAATAAAATACATGTTATTGAAACATGAATATCTCAATAAGTATAGTAACACAAATATCTAACAATTTCAGAAGACAAACATGTATTAATATTCTATTTACTTCTTCATTTTTGTTTTCATTGGACCTCTTCTTTATTGAGTTACTAAAACTGTTTCATCTTTGATTTTTAACTTCTATTTAAGATTCTATAAGATCAACCATAATTATTTTTGCCTAACGCATTGTCAATACTAATTCCATCGGTATCATCATCACCTTGTAGGTGTCGATGTTTAGCTATCCTCTTACCAGTGGCCCTAACATACACTAAATATATGCTAGTTAATGCATCGTGATCTTCTTACCCGGGATCCTAACATACACTAAATGTATGCTAGTCTATGCCCATAGACATCAATACATGGTGATCCCCTTACTCGGGATCCTAACATACACTAAATGTATGCTAATCCATGCCATTTTCATCTATTAATATTGTCATTCTTTGTCTGGCTATAGTTATCATTACAATTTTCATTTTAAACATGGCTCATTTCTTTTTAAAGCTATAATATAACATCATATGTTCCCCAAAGGAAAAGGACCTAAATTTTCACCTTTTAATGCGTCAAAATAGTTATTTTAATGACTTTCTGAATCTGCCAGCAGAGGTCATATTTCGACCTCTCCTCAGATTTTTTTTACAATACCTAGAGTTTTAGGACTTCGTTTCAAGGAAGCTTGGTCTTGTTAAAAAGATAAGACTCGTGGCTACAAGTCCTATGAAGGGAGGATAACCTAGTTCTGCCCCCAAGACACTCGAAATTATTTGTCAACAAATCAGACCTACTGCCCTATAGGGTATATCATGACTCAATCTCGGTTGGTGATCCATAACTAAAGTTTTATAGCTTCAAATTGAGTAAGACCAGTTTTCTTAGTTAGTCAACATCCAAATATACAATTATTATGAAGGAACTGATCCTAATTCCTTTATCCTCCTACTCGAATTCTCTTCACAAGTTAGGAGACGAATCTGTCTAGATTCATCAACCTTTCCATTTACACACAACATCCATAATTCAACATTTTCTCTTTATGTCAACCCCTAACCACATCACATATTGTTTAATAGTGTCAAAAATATCTTTTTAACAGTCAATTTATCCTAACTAATTGATCTATATCATTGTACAGAAGATACTCTTATTCATTCCAATAATATCACAACAAGTTTGATACATATTAATGTATGTGAGACACTCATATCCATTCCAATAATATCACAACAAGTTTGATATATATTAATGTATGTGAGACACTCATATCCATTCCAATTATATCATAACTAGTTGATACACATCAATATATGCAAAGTATTCATATTCATTTCAATATTTATCGAAGCAATAAAATAATAAATTTTAAAATTTATCACTGAGTTTATAAAAATTGAAAAGACAAGGTGCAGTGCACCTACCTAGAGTATGCGCATGTGCTTTCACTCCACGCAATTGTCCAGTCCCCACAGCTTTCTTTGTACCGCCAGAGATTCAGTCTTTATCAATAATACAACCAACATCACAACTTTATTTAATTTTCATTCAACAAGTATTCTCAAACCAATCACAAGAAATTTCTTTATGATCCCATGCTCTTTTCCATTTTCATGTTTATATTCATTCTTATAAATATTTTTTATCAAAACCATCACTCAACAACAATTCCAAGCAAAGATTAAAAATCATCTAATTCCGATCAATTTAGCTTAACCAATCCAAAAGACTATCCAGTGTTTTAATCATAACTAAAGTTGTAAAACTTTATTTTGGATGTGATTTATCTATATCAAAGGCTAAAACATAGAAATACAATTTTTATGAAGAAGTCAACTCTAAATTATTTTGTTTTAAGGGCTCAAAATCAACAATCACAATTAGGGGCATTCATTTTCGGTTCGGTTCGGTTTTTATCAAAAAAAGTAACCAAACTGAAAAAAAAAATTGAAAAAAAAATCAAAACCGAACCGAAACCGGGTCAAACCAACCTGTTTCGGTTCGGTTTGATTTTTTAAGGGAAAAACCGGTTCAAATCGGTTTGGCTCGGTTTTTCCTGTTTGGCTCGGTTTTGGCTTGGTTTTTCTCAGTTTTGGCTCGGTTTTCTCGGTTTTGGCTCTGTTTTTCCGGTTTGGCTCGGTTTTGACTCGGTTTTTTTTCCAGTTTTGGTTCGGTTTGGTTCGGTTTGGTTTTTTTGTTACAAAACTGAAACCGAACCGAACCGGTTGGTTTTTTCAAAATTTTAATCGGTTTAATCGGGTTTTTTTTGTTCGGCTTTTTTGTTTTTTTTTCTGGTTTTCTCGGTTTAATCGGTTTTTCAGTTTTTTTGAACACCCCTAATCACAATAGGCCCTCTTTTATAGCTAAAATTTTTGGACAACAATGATTTTTATACCATGGAAATCCCTTTCAACTTCCAACTTATTTTCATGCAAAAGCAACATCCTTAAAGGTCATTTGACATCATTAAATTGCAAATTCAAACAAATTCTAAAGCAAAAGATTAAAACAATTTCCCTACCTTTACAGTGTAGCAATATTGGACCAAAATATGGAAATTCATTCCTTTTAGGATTTCTCCTATTATTATTATTATTATAATAAAATAATGAACAATTCATTTTCTTTCACTTTCTTCTCGTGCAATTAAACATAAGTGACAAACCTTAACAATTAATATTTTTATATCATTGTCACAACAACAATTTCACCCTATTAGTTGGAATCCATGACAATCTTCATTAACTAATCAATTTGCTAAAAATACTTATGGTTAGTTTTAAATATGTTTTATTTTCTAAATTTCTTTCATTTTAATTTCTTCATGGTTTTACCCCATTTATATCCACACAACTAAGATGTTAGCTTTTTTTATTCAATCAACATGTTCATATAGCAATGTTTCTTATTATCTTACACAATAATCATTTTTTCCCTCATAGAAAGAATACACATTTAATCTATAATAATACTAATATTAAAAACATATTTCACCATTACATCTTCCATAAAACCTACAACCACACAATTCTAATTTTATTAAAACATGTATTTAATTAAGCTCACTACATTTTTCAAAAACTAGCAATAGATTCAAAAGGCAATAAACCATCAACCTCTGATTATTATTTTAAACCCAATAGTCAAACTACATATCATTAGGTTGTGTATAATATATCTCAAAATCATAATGATCCAACGTTAGATCTCCCTAAATCTGAATAAAACCGAGCTTACCTGAAAATGGACGAGCTACTATTCAACATGCACGAAACCTTGTCGGAGAATGCATTTCCAATCTCCACCGTCCAGAATGAGCATGATCCAATGATGAAAGAGACAAAAATCAACTGGTGACCAAACTGCCTTGTAGATGTATTTTTTTTGTTTTCTATAAAATTTTCGATGATGATTTATGTCACAAGGATTGTGTTCCTTCTTATCCCTTCAGTTGGTTAGCAGAGGAGTGTGATAAGAATAATATATCCAAAAAACAGAAGGATCTAATAGTGCATTCCAGAGATATGGCCACCGGAACATTATTGGTTTCTTTAAAATATGTAGTTCTCTCTATATCCGATTTTTTCTAATTTTTCTTTTTTTTTTTAACTGGTGTCCTTTTTGCAGTTTTATAGGCACCTTTTTTATAATTACAATTTTATCCCTCATTCAAACCTTTATGTATTTTATTTTATTTTTTATGTAAACTATATGGTTTATTTCTGCTTAAATCGCTAGTTTTTACCACACTCTAATTGGGATGAAATATTCAACCAAGGTAGGAAACCATATTATTAGACTTCATGAAAAATTCCATTCTGATCTGATGATTGGATTGAGAGCTCTACTTTCTAATGTAAAATTGATCAGTTCATGCCTTTTTCGTCAACGATTCAAATTTTCTTATTCAATCTTCACATAAAATCATATCAATTTTATTTCTAAACCTTTAAGTTTATTTTATTATTTTTAAATATATATATTTTAGAATTTCCACCTTTATTTATTTATCAGGTTTATTACCGTTTCAAAATAACATTACTAATTTTTAATCAATGCTTGCACCTTCAGTCCTACCTTTTATATCCTTTATTATAATGTATTCTTTATTACCTCACTTATGTATTAGAAATATTTTGTTATTTTTTTCATTATTTTATCTATAAAAAAAATATTATCAGTTTCTCTGTTTTTATGAATTCTAAATATAAATTCATTTTATAGAGGTAATTCCTTTTATTTTATATCATTATTTATTTATTGTTTCTAATTTGATTTTCATTACTCATTAAGATGATATCATTTTCAATCTTATATTTATATAAGAATTTATATATCTGCATATTAAAACTATAAATTTTCAAGATTTTACAGTATTTGTGACGCATGGAGGAGGAGAATGGCCAATGATTTACAAGGAGCTACTGTCTTGTTTCCCTGGCTGCTAGGTTTAGGATTTTAGTCATGCAAAATAAATAAATAAATAAATAACCCAGTTAAAAATGCAAGTTGTTCATCGTTTTATCACTCTATTCGGATCGTAAAACTCCCAAATCGGGAAAAGGTTAAGGACATTCCGTAGTTGCAGAGTGTCTTTTTGAGCTGACAAGCCATGTTGAGGGCAGCCATGCATGTGGGGAAGAAGCTTGGGAGTGAGAAGGGCAAATCAACATCATCCATATTTGGCAATATACTGCATCTGCCCTGTATATCTTTTGGACTGCATTAATTTCCCTTGCATGTGGATGCCCTTTCAGCCACGAAAAGTATCAGAGACGATTTGCCTGTTCCCAGATCTGCCTGCTTATTAATTTCGAGACAGTCTTTTTTGTTTTCTTGTTTTAGAATTGTTTTTCAATTTTTTATTATTTCTATTTAAAATTAATATTTTTTAATATTTTAAAGTATTTCGATGTTAAAAATATTTTTATTTAAAATAATATTTAAAAATATTTAAAAAATATATATTTCCGAATGGATTTTAAATTGAACAATCAATGTATTATTTCATGTCATTTTCTTAATTTAGCATATTGAAAATTATGGATTTGATCAGGTCTAATACATGTTAAATTTATAGTTAAATCGGATAGGATATTTACATGTGAGAAACAACTTAAATCTAAGGATATTGTTTTGACAACTAGATAAATCAATAATTCGAGCAATCTTGAAGTCAATTCTCCAACTAAATTTAGCAAGAAAGTCGTAGAAAATATCCATTGATGTTGCTAAAAACAAGATAGAAAGGAGCTCCCATGTCACATCAGAGCACAGCAAAATTCAATGATTTATTTCTAATAGTACCAAAGAAAAACAAATAAATCCTCGCGGACAGCCTCAAAGTTAATCACCACATCTTCTCCACCACCTCAAGATGGAAAACACCTTGCTATACTCGGTAATCCTATCCACTTTCTTCCTTATTCTCTCCATCAACTTCCTGCTACGAACAAGAAAGCAAAGCAAGAATCTCCCACCAAGCCCACTTTCTCTTCCGATTATCGGACATTTTCATCTTCTCAAGCAGCCCATCCACCGAACCCTTGAGGCTCTCTCGCAAAAATACGGTCCAGTCTTTTGTCTCAAATTGGGATCCCGCCTTGCCATCATCGTGTCATCCCCTTCAGGTGTGGAAGAATGCTTAGTCAAGAAGGACATAGTTTTTGCCAACCGCCCCCATGTTCTGAGTGGAAGAATCTTGAACTACAACGACACTACCATGGGCACAGCTGACTATGGTGATCACTGGCGCAACCTCCGCCGCATAAGTGCTATAGAGATCTTCTCGTCAACTCGTCTTAACGCTTTTCTGGGCATGCGAAAAGAAGAAGTCAAGCTCTTGCTGAGCAGACTGTACCGCGTTTCAGCTCATGGCTTTGCCAGGGTAGAGTTAAGGCCCCTGCTTTTTGACTTGACGAGTAATATAATGATGAGAATGATTGCAGGGAAGAGATATTATGGAGAAGGGGTGAAGGAAATAGAGAGGGCAAGGGAATTTAGAGAGATGATGGAAGAGTTTCTTCATTATAGCGGGGCGGCAGTAGCTGGGGATTTTCTTCCCTTCTTGCAGTGGCTTGATTTGAATGGATATGTGAACAAGATGGATAGACTTAGTAAAAGGATGGATGTGTTCTTCCAAGGACTGATTGATGAGCTTCGATCTGACAGGAACAGTAACACCATGATAAGTCATTTTCTTACCTTGCAGGAATCGCAACCTGAATACTACAGAGACGAAATCATCAAAGGTCATGTTCTGGTAAACAAATTATCATTCTGTCTTTAATTTGTTTAAAGCTAGAGATCCTGAACAGTGGATAGAGATCCTTACAGCGAGCTCATCTCCAACCGAGTCTCTATATTCTTCTGTTTAAATCTGAGCTTGGTTTAAATCCTTTTTGTCTATTTATCTATTGTAGACGTTGTTGGTCGCGGGGATAGAAACAAGTGCTACATCGTTGGAATGGGCAATGGCGAATCTTCTAAACCACCCAGAAGTGTTGAAGAAAGCTAAAGAAGAATTAGACACTAGTCAGGTTGGCCGAGATGAGTTGATAGACGAGTCAGATCTTCCAAAACTACATTATCTTAATGATATCATCTCCGAGAACTTGCGTTTATATCCAGTAGCTCCACTGCTGGTGCCTCATATGTCATCCGCAGACTCCACTGTTGGAGGATACCATGTGCCTGCTCGTACAATGTTGTTTATAAATGCATGGGCCATTCATAGAGACCCTAAGTTGTGGGATGAGCCAACAAGCTTTAAGCCTGAAAGATTTGAAAATGGAAGATCAGTTGATCAAGCATACAAGCTTATGCCCTTTGGTCTGGGGAGGAGAGCTTGTCCTGGGGATGGCCTCGCAAACCGAGTGATGGCTTTGACTTTGGGTTCTTTGATTCAGTGCTTCGAGTGGAAGAGAGTGAGTGAAAGGGAGATCGACATGGCTGAGATCACTACGATAACTATATGCAAAGCTGAACCTTTAGTGGTGATGTGCAAAGCTCGCCCAACCCTAGACAATGTTCTCTCTCGAGCTTGACTTTTACTGTGATATATTTGAGATGTACGTACCAATAATCTTGAAGATCAAGACAAATGTTTCCTTTATTCCCTGAAGATGCCAGATTTTATAGCGTTCGGTACCATACCTCTTTTGGTTTGTCTGTGACGATGTCATTTTCCTCTTTATTTTTACGTTTTGTCTTTCAATTCTGACTTTTCCTTCCTCCTTCCATCTTTATCATATCCTTTTCATTTACAAGTCAGCGTCTACTAAACTCGATCATTTCTGTGAGGTTAGTTTTTAAGATGATATATAAAAAAAAAATTAAACCATATTTTTTTTATGAATTTTTATCTTACTTTTATTTTAAAAATTATATTTTTTATCAAACAATCTTTTTATATAGCAAAAAAATTTATTCAATCCTTTTCTTTTAACCAACATAAAATTTCTGCTACTTCTTATGAATAATTTATTATTTTTTTAAAAAAAATTAAATTTTTAGATCAATAATTTTTTTAAGGATATACATATATTCATTTTAGTGCTACTAAATTAGCTTTTTTTATTATAGTTGTAAAAATTTATTAGCTTTTCTAGATACTAGATATCTAGAGTATCAATATACATTGAATCTTTTGAAATTATGCTTAATTGTTATATAATAATTGTATTTTTTTATCCCAATTTTAATATGATTTTGGATAACCCTCAATTCCATTATTTTTTGAAAGTCTTACTATAAAACATTGGTGCTAATTAAGTTTTAGACATCCATCAACTCATTATTCATTATCAAATGACTTATAAGATTTAAATTAATGTTTTTGATTTAATACTTCTTATTACAAATGATATTTTACTTATTATTATTAATATTGATCAAAGGTTATCCCATGATAAATTAAAAAAAAAAACAATTTATAAAAATTTCTTTTCTCATCTTGAATTACTAATTATGAAACGCTATTTTAAAGCTTTGTCTCTATATAATCTACGGAATTTAAGTTCATTCAAAAAACTAATAGTAATATTGAAATCATCTTCAAGAAGGCTATACATATAGTGAATGTTGAGGAGAAAGGATGGGGGGGGAAACCTAATCGAAAAATACCAAAAGAAGACTTTCTCTGGTTCACACACTCTCGAAAAGACACGTAATAAAACCTAGACCTCATCTTTACACCAGTATCTCTTCATCCAACCCAGCAGTCAGTCAAAATAAAAAAATATCTCAACTACCCATTAGCCAACTTTCTTTGGATCCTCACGACAATCCTTCTTCTCCAACATGAGCAGCTCTTGACAAAACCAAGCTCAACAACCTTTTCTCCTATTGATTCTAACTGTGATAACACCTTCTTCATCGAACCGACACAACCCCTCTCCCTTCAACTATCGTCGACCACTCCACCGCATCCCAACAACAGCATGCCACTTCTCTTCCAACGTACAAGTGCATTTGGTCTCCATTAAAGCCGTGCGCAGTAGCAGTAGTAATCCAAGATCCAAAAGCCTTGCATCTTGTTTTTTCTATCTAAGAGCAACAAAGAAGCGCAACTAACGGCAACAAAATGTTTCCCTTTCAGCACCCAAGAGTCCTCAATTAAAGTCATGAGCAGCACCAACAATCCAAGATATAATAGCCTTGCGTCTCATTTTCTAATCAGGACTAGCAAGCTAACAGAACTAGGCCAAGAGCAACAAATGAGTACAACTAACACGAGTAACACGTCTCTTTCCCAACAACGTTTTTAGTCTCCATTGAACACCTCCTACATAGATAAGCTGAACTGATTGTCTCGGCCTCCATAATTCCAAAACAGTAGCTTTCATTTGCAACAGAGAGAGAGAGAGAGAGAGAGAGTGAAGTAGACCTGAAAATAAAAAGAAGAAGAAAAGAGCTTCCAAGTGACTGGATCTCCCTTCTTGAAGAGCTCGAAGGGGTATCGTAGATGTAAGAGAGAGGAGACTAAGGAGCATCAAATCCACCAACCCGATCTCTACCAGCAATGGTGACGCATGAATCCACGCCTCGATAGAGATGGTGGCGCGTGGTACATCTTCAGAGATTCTCCAGCATCGATTCTAATAGAACCTAGACACGCCAAGCATCTCGAAAGGTTGATTCATAACCTCAAAACATTTGTTTGGGCAAATTGCGAAATTTAAAACAAAATCGTTTATTATTTGGTATAATATTTGTACTGTTTATAAACTATTGATTTAGTTTGATTTGTATTTGAAATTTGAAATAATTTGATTATTTATGTTGACTTATAGATTTAGTTTTCTAGGGTTGTAATTGTCTTGTTAACGCTAAATATGAAAATATGATTACATAAATTATGTTTGGTTTTATTTGATTTATTTAGATTAGTATGAAATTTAAGTTAAATAGGTAGCATTAATAATTTTTTGTGTGGATATTCGGTGTTGTTTGTTCGGTTTTGAGTTGATTTAAAATAATTTATTTTGAATTAATATTATGGTTTAAATAGCTTTGATAAAAATATTTTATTTGTGTTTTATCAAACATAATTCGTCTAATTATTAATAAATTTTTAATTGTTAGAAGATCATTTTGTAATTAATTTTGAATTTTCCATTTTTTTCTACCCTTGCACATTTAATATTTAAAATTATGACTCATACTTGAGGTGTTTTTCGGTATTAAATGAATTGGTTCCCTTCCACAAAAAAAAAAAAAATCTTTCTTTTATTTTAAATTAAATATGGCTAAAAATTCTAAAATTTTTGTTAGCATTATTTCAAAATCTAAAATATTTTGGCATTTAAAACAAAATATCATATGGATTTTATAACAAGTTATTAAAATTCCAAAGAATTCTAGCTAATATTTCAACAAACTTAGAAATTTCAATTAATGATCAACATTCTGATATAAATATAAGACCTACAAGTGAGTTGATATTTAAATATTAGAAATTAATTTAAAAATTCTTAGAATTATTTTGGATTTTCACCAATTTTAATTAGAAGTACTTTTCAACATAATATATGAGTCGTGAAAAATACTTTTGCCCTTCAAAATATCAAATTTATTCATTAACATAAATCTTTGTTCTGCGTCTTAATCAAACCATCGGTTAGGAACTTGTCAAGACTATATAATACACCTTATCTCAGGTAAAGTATTACGAATGCTAATACTTTAACAGCCCCGCCCAACATACTGTATATTGCTCAGACTAGCTCGGCATCCACACCTCACGGTGTTGTTTATGGTAGTCCACAAACCCTAAACCGCGTACTACATGTTGGCAACCAACACTGTTAATAAGGCCAACAACTAACTCCTCACCCGCCGATATGTGATATTACAATCTATCCCCTTTAAGGAGCGCGGCAACCTCATCAACACTCTCGAACAACCAGTGAGGTCAGCTTTAATACCAAATGTAACAACCTGGCCCAACATGCTATATATTTTTCGTTTTGGCTCAGCCCAAACCGACTTCCACGCCTCATGGTTTTGTTTCTGACAACCCACAAACCCTAAAACATGTATTACATGTTGGCAACCAGCACTACTAATAAGGCCAGCAACCAACACCTCACCCGCCGACGTGGGATATTACAAATATCTTTCAAAGCCACAACCAATCTCTTATCCTTGAAATTTATGATAAGATCATTATAATCGGGTCTCTTAGAGACACTAAATCAATAATTAAGCGGCGATAAATCTCATCACATTATGCGTCCATGTATAATAAATAAAAAAAACTAAAAAAAATTCATTTGCGTACATTACATTACAATCTCAAACACTCACCTTCTTGCTTAAATAATAATTAAGTGGATTCCATTTGGAATATTAGGTTATTGACATGACTAAAAGATTGTTGTCTTCTCCCAAGTGCAGAAGTGTCGAAGTAATAAATAACCCGGCAAGACCGAGGTCGAACCACAGGGAGGTTATTACCCAAATTATAAACAATTATAAACAACAACAATAATAATAATAGTAGCAATAATAATTCTAATAATACTAGTAATAATAATAATAATAATAATAATAATACTAGTAGTAGTAGTAGTAGTAGTAGTAGTAGTAGTAGTAGTAGTAGTAGTATTAAAGAAAAAGAAGAAGAAAAAGAAAAAGAAAAGTTGATGAGAACTTTGAGATGGAAAATTAATGTAAGGATTAAATAATAATAACAAACAATGTAAAGGTTAGAGGATCCACTAATGGTATGTCAAACAAGTATAGTATAAACTCTTATTATTCAATTGGAAACCACACACAAAGGCGGTTCCAATCAGATTATAGATTGTTAATATTATTACATTAGTCATCTTATTCAATTAATGCTAATACTTGTAAATTTCATCAAGCATTCATGATTATAACTTATGTTAACAACAAATCAAGTTCCTTTCATAGCTCAGGTGTCGGTTATACCATAAAGTATGGGCTATGAAAGTGTCAAGCATTTGTTGTACCAAGTATTATACAACATAAATCAAGATTAGTCATTTAACAAGCAAAGTATTAAAGAGTGAATAAAATAAAAAAAAATATAAAACATGTTAGTATCAAACATTAAAGTCCATATTAAGTTTATACTATGCTTATTCTTACACTATTAGTGTAACCTTTTCACCTTGATATAATAAACTTAGCTAGACATAATAAAAGAAAGAAAAATAGATAAACAAAATAAGAACATAAATAACATAAAAGTTAACTAAGGAAAGGAAAGGAAATGAAAGGCATAAACTTGATATTAATGAAAACAAAGCATAAACATTACAAAAAATACAAAGAGAGAAAGCAAGAGCATGATCTTGATCTGTACACCAAGATGTCTAAATGCATGGCAAATACCTCCTTTTACAGGCCAAAATTAGGAACTATTGATTTGATGACTAATTGATGAGTGGGTGACCAACTCTTGATTTGGTGATAATCTTTATCTTCTCTTGTCTGCCCAAAACGTCATTAATAATGTCAAAATTGGAGCCACTTGAAAACATGAAAGTTGTATACAATTGTCTCAACTTTCTTGTGTAAACAATTCAGCTCATTTTAACTTTTAGAACTCCAGATATGACCAAAATACAGAACAGCGCTCGGGCTGGAGGACAGATTTGGGCTTCTTTGGTTTTGCTATAATTTAAACTTGAAAATGACCTTGTTAGATCTTGGTCTCCATATAAAAGTTGTAGGCCTATGTCTTACATTTCTATCCATATAAAGTAGACCTAAATCTAAGATCTATAGCTCCAGATATAACCCAATTACCAAACAGTGTTCCGGTTTGGATTGCACCGATATCTCTTTTTTAAGTTTGGTCATCTCTTTATCCTTTCAATTTCAGTTCTTAAATTCATCAATCAATCCTTTCATTTATGTGATAGGCCTGCATTTAAAATGAAAATTTACCACAAATTAAAGGTATCTTATATTATTAGATATATTATTATAAAACATGTTTTAGTTAAGGAGTTATTGATACTTCAAGTGCAAAATGATGCTATAAAACCTTGATAAAAATACACTTTTAAGTACTAATCACCCCCCCAACCAGCTTATTACTAATCCCTAGTAATCAAAGCGTTAAAATAGAAAAATAATTTATAAATTCCACAAAGTAAGGTATTCATCATTTAACTTCCATTAATCTATCCAAATAAACAAACTCTCGTTAAATTTATATACCTGCTCAACACCTCTTAACAAGATATTCATAAACCTTTCTTTTGTGTTTAATGTATCAACACATAATTATGGGGCTTTTCTTGGAAGAAAACAAAATTTTTGTTCTAATGTTTAAGGTTAACTTCCTTGGGTTGAGATTATTACTTTTGTCTTCTTTTTTTTGTCTTTTTTTTTAAATATATATACATATAATTTAAAAACATCATGCATCTTTAACCCATATAATGAGCTTTCAGCTAATGACTCCTAGACTAGTTGGTCTTAGAGCATTAGGTGTTAAGACACCCCTACGAGCTTAATAACTCGGGTTGCGGATACTGATATGTAAATAGTGCAATGTTTGATTCCCTTAAGCTTTTTTCCTCAACCCATGTAAATGGCGTTGGGCCAATAGCTCTCAAGTTAGTTGATTTTAGGGTATTAGGTGTTAAAACACCCCTTTAGGCTTAATTACTTAGGTTAGGGAGACTACGAAACCAAACTTATCTATATTTTTATTATCATCATTTTTTTTCTTTTTTTTTGTTTTTTTAATTATATACTATCCATTTTCCTTAGTTGTTACCTTTAATAAAAGAACATAAATAATGTAATAATCTAATATGCAACCCACAATCATATGTTAAAGTGTGTGTGTGTAAATTAAGGTTTAAGAATACATGTTAAATAAGTATATGAGCAGAATTAAGTGTTAACAATGTGTGAGTTTATAAACCTGAATATTTCAAGAAGTATTATGATAAACCTTATTAAGAATGGTTACTAAGATGCATCTCAAGAGTCATAAAAGTTCTCCTTACTCTGCCATTATAGTAACAACAATTTTGCACATGCTTTATGAAATAGAAAACACAGTTTTTTTTAAGCTACTACCCTCTCCCCCCAACTAAAACAAGATATTGTCCTTAATGTTTAAAGGTAGAAAGATAGAGTATAGAAGATATCACCTGAAATAACGAACACTAACAAACCTGAAACACACTGAAATAAATTTAAGTAACAACAAAACACAATAATAAAACCAAAAGACACAAAGATTCATAAATGAAGGCTCAAATCCAATCTAAGTTTTTTACGGCTTTCCTTAGTTGACCAATTTATACGACTCATAGAAGGATCAATTACAGGAATGAAAGATTATAGTTGGTCAATCAATTTTTCAGCAGTAATAGCAGAGATTATGATTTGTCGTGCAGAAGATGTTAGAAATTCCTATTTCATAGCATAATCAAGAAAAGACAACAACTTATCATAATAATCATTAACATTTAACAAACCTATGGTTTTATGGTGAATGTGCAGTTGGGCCCAAGAGGAAATATGAAAGATCTCTTTCAATGTGCCTAGACTACCTGGTAAAGCAACGAAGGCATCAGCATGGTTAAACATTGCATTCATTCGAGCTGACATTGTGGAGACCTGAAGTTTCTCTCTAATTGTTTTCCAATGATGTCCCCTTGTGCTAAAGCTTCGGAGACGACCCTCAAAACTTGTCTACCTCTTAAAAATGCAGTTATTGACATACCTCCCATTAACCCAAGACTGTCTTCCTCATACACTAAATGAATTTTTCTCTCAACTAACACCTAACCAAGATGATTTGCTGATTCTAAAAACTTATTTTCTTTTCCAAGATTAGATCCACCGAAAACATAAATATTTCTTATCTAATGACCTGAGGAACTTGCCATTTCTACACGCTTATGTATTTGTTGAATATATGGGTTGAGTAGAAATGAAAGGAAGGAAAAGAGGATTTTATAGATGAGAAATTAGAAAGACAATCATACCACCTATATGTAGGCCAGTTGGAGTCTCACACTCTCTCACTCTCTCTCTCTCTTTATTTATTTATCTATTTACTTTTGAAAAAGCATGTGTATGTACAAGTAGTTGTGATTATGGTTCACATCTTCCCTTGGTTTTACGTCCAAGAATGGCTTAAACACCCTCTATGGGTCGGGGATAGGCTTCCCATCCAGTTTTCTTAAAAACTAGCAAACAGGGTCTTTTTTTAGTCAGATTCCCAAGACCATGTCCATCACGTTCTTTATGAAATAGTGGTCATAAATCATGAATTACATGATGCACATCTCCACTAGGATGTGTCTCAAGAGTCAATAAAAGATTATCTAAAGACTCCTTACTCAGGTCATCCTTAATGAATTGTATTTTATCTTCAAGGTTTATAAATATCATTCCTAAAGAATGACATTATGTATTACAAGTCCATCTAGCACATCGATGACAGACTTTCAGTTGTGTTTGCACGATGTTTCTTTACAAAAGTGCTTTTACCTGTTCTAGGCATGTGTGAAATGAAAGAGTTAGAGGACTCACCTAATAATCGGACCTTTGCTTCAATCAACCAGCGAATATCTTCAGGAATTTCATGATTCATTAACAATCTCAATCTTGCATATCTAACATGGTAAATTTTTGTAATCGCATTTTAAGGCAGAGCGGGAAAATACTTTTTCAATTTTTCAAGATTAGTGTCCATTTTCAAATGAGAATTGGAAGAGAGATTCAAAGAATTGCATAAATATGTACACAGATATCAGTTATTGTGAGAAACTAAAAGAACCGACTTAAGTCACGGAGTACCGTTATCCGCTATTTGACCGGGGTGAGAGAAACTAGCAAAAATCACTAAAAAAACACAAAAACAATGTGAGAAAAACAAAATAATCATCCTTTATCTACGAGATCATTCCAACCAGTTGATTCATTTTCACTAGAAAATTATCAAAGTAAGCTTTCAAACGATGTCCATTTTTCTTAAAAACATTATCATTTATTGAATTCTCAATATCACAGGCCCCATAAGGATTGCTCCATCTTGATCTTAGCTCTCTAGGAAATTAATAGAGTTGAGAATTATAAAATAAAATTTTTTGACCAGTATTAACTTTTTGACAATTTTTACAAGTTTTGCAGAATGCATACTAACATGACTAAAAGATTTATGTCTTCTCCCAAGTACAGGAGTGTCGAAGTAATAAATAACCCGGCAAGACCGAGGTCAAACCATAGAGAGGTTAATTGCACAAATTATAAATAATAACAATACAACAACAATACAACAACAATAACAATCCCAGAGTGTTGACTTACTTTTAATTGGGCCACTGATGACTTATCCGGTCCCGCCTTTACCTGGGCATAATATTTTTTAATTCTAGTAATTCTTTTTTATCCCAATCCTCCCACTAAGAATCCACGATCTTAACCTTGTGACCAAGAGCATCTATAACTACATTTGCTCTCCCCTGATGATAATCAATTACATAATCATAATCCTTTATCAATTCCAACCAGCATTTTTACTGTATATTTAATTCATTTTATGTCATTAGATACCTCAAACTCTTATGATCCGTGAATATCTGAACTTGAGACCTACATTCATACTTTAAGGCAAACACCATAGTAACTAATTCTAAATCATACACCAAGTAATTGATCTCATAAGACTTTAACTATCTAGAGGCATACACAATTACTTTACCATGTTGCATTAATACACACCTTAGTTCCTTCTTTGATGCATCACTATAGACCATTAATCCTTCAGTTTTTGTGGGAGTGTTTACATCGGTGTAGTAGTGAGTCTTTTTTCAGTTTTTGAAAGCTTTCTTTGCATTCCTGAGTCCACTTCCACTTTGTCTCTTTTCGAGTTAATCGAGTCATGGGAATAGCTATGGCAGAAAATCCCTTCATAGATCCTTAATGATACCCTGCTAATCCAAAAAAACTATGAATTTCGGTGATATTGGTAGGTCTTTCCCATTTCATTATTGTTTCAACTTTTCTAGGATCCACTAATATTCCTTCAATCGATATACTATGTCTTAGAAAAATTACTTCCTTCAGCCAGAATTCACATTTGCTAAGTTTGGCATATAGTTGATGCTCTCTTAAAGTCATCAATACTTGCCTCAGATATTGTTCATATTCCAAATATGACTTTGAATAAACTATGTCATCTATGAATACCACCACAAATTTGTCTAAGTATGATCGGAGGACCCTGTTCATCAAATTCATGAACATAGCCTGTGTATTTGTTAGCCCAAACGGCATTACTAAGAACTCATAATGTCCATATCAAGTTTTGAATGTGATTTTTTCTCCATCTAGTTCCTTAATCCTCAATTGATAGTATCCCGACTTCATATCTATTTTCAAAAACACTCTTACCCCCTTTACCTGATCAAACAAATCATTTATCCGTGGAAGCGGATATTTGTTCTTTATTGATACTTTGTTCAACTGCCTATTGTAACAACCCCAACATGTGTATTTAAATAAAGATCAAGGACATAATAATTTAATTAAAGTTAGGGATTTTTTTTTTGTAATCAATCAAAAATTCAGCAGAGTTTCCTCTATATTTTTAAGTACCAAGTTATCGACTCTTCTTTCATAATCCCCAATTAACAAATCTCTTACTCGTCCTATCATCCAAGACATCCTCTTCTCATTACATCACAACTTCACAATAATCAAATTGTCACATATTTAAACAATTCAGTATCCCACATTTACATGAATGCAATAAATGAATTACATTACACAATTCAAAGATTTACAAATAAAGATCATTAATGAAATTATAATCAAAATAAGTTTATAATTAAAGATGAAATTTATAATCAAAATTATACTACATAAAAGAGCTTTCGATAAACTATAGACGCATTATAGTACATAACAAAATGATAAATTCATTCATTACAACATGATATCTAACTAAATATAAGAAAATTAAGCTACTGTTCAGTCCGATAGCATAGTTATTAAACCCGGTCTGAAGGTTGACCCGGTCAAGGGGCCAGGTCCCGGGTTTCATGGGTCAACCCGGGTCAACTCGGGTCGACCTGAAAAAATTTAAAAAAAATAAAATTTTAATATTTCATATGAAAAAATCTATATAAATATAAATTATACAAATTATAAATAATAAAATTTAAAAGAATATTTTAAAAAAAAATTATCCTACATTGAAAAGGCATAACTTTTTTCTTAGGAACATATAATATTTATACTAATAAGTTTCAAATCCCACATTGAAAAAACATAACTTTTTTCTTGAAAATATATAGTATTTATACTAATAAGTTTCAAATCTCACATTGAAAAAACGTGATTTTTTTCATGGGAGCATAGAGTATATATACGAAAGGGTTTCAAATCCTACATTGAAAAAATATTATGTTATCTTTTTAAGTTGAAGTATTTAAACTAAAAGGTTTTTTATCCCACATTGAAAAAACATGAATTTTTTCTTGAGAACATAGAGTATATATACGAAAAGGTTTCAAATCCCACATTGAAAAGATATTATATTATCCTTTTAAATTGAAGTATTTAAACCAAAAGATGTTTTATCCCGTATTGAAAAAACATGATTTTTTTCTTGAAAACATGGAGTATATGTACTAATGGGTTTCAAATCCCACATTGAAAAAACATTATTTTTTCATAGGAGTATAGAGTATATATACAAAAAGGTTTTAAATCCCATATTGAAAAGCTACTATGTTATCTTTTTAAATTGAAATATTTAAACCAAAAGATTTTTTATCCCACATTGAAAAAACATGATTTTTTTCTTGGGAACATAGAGTATATATATATTTAAACAAAATAGTTTTTTATCCTCCATTGAAAAAATATTACTTTTTTCTTGGGAACATAAAGTATATATATTAATGGGTTTTAAATATCACATTTAAAAAAAAAATGGGTCTCGTTCGGGTTCGCCCGGGTCATGGGTTGACCCGCCTGGTCACCCGGGTTTGACCGGGCTGTTGCCACAACCGGTCTTTTATTAAACCCGAACTGGTCCAGGTCTCGGGTTGACCCGCCAGGCTGGGCTGGGTTTAATAACACTGTCCGATAAGGGGGTGTACCTGAAAATAGATTTAATACAATAATTCAATTAGATAAATGAAAAAAATATATATCTTTAAAAATTTCTTTCTTCTTTCTTCTTTCTTTCTTTCCTCCTTTCTTTCTGTAAATTTAGTAAAAAGATCATTAAATTAACTTGCTCATCTATTATTACATATCATTTAAATTTCAAAATAATTTATGATTGTATTATTATCATTATTATTATTTTTAACATTAACAAAATATAATCATTCCTATCGCTCAATTAACACAATATTATCTTCACTAATAGATGATTAATTTTTCTACTAGTCCATTCAACCATAATTATCCTACTTTTCATATTGACACACTCAATAAATAAAATCCTTTCAATTATCATTTCATTTGGAAAAAATAAAATTTAAAGAGAAACATTGATTAGTACTTAAAAGTGTATTTTTATCATGGTTTTATATCATCATTTTGCACTTGAAGTATCAATAACTCCTTAACTAAAGCATGTTTTATAATAATATATCTAATAATATAAGATACCTTTAATTTATGGTAAATGTTCATTTTAAATGCAGGCCTATCACATAAATGAAAATATTGATTGATGACTTTAAGAACTTAAATTGCAAAGGCAAAGAGATGGTCAAACTTAGAAAAGAGATGTCGGTGCAATCCAAACCGGAACACTGTTCGGTAATTGGGTCATATCTGGAGCTACAGATCTCAGATTTAGGTCCAATTTATATGGATGGAAAGGTAAGACATAGGCCTACAACTTTTATATGGATCCCAAGATCTAAAAAGGCCATTATCAAGTCCAAATTGTAGCAACAACAAAGAAGCCCGAATCTGTCTTCCAGCCCGAGCACTGTTCGGTATTTTGGCCATATCTGGAGTTCTAGAAGTCCAAATGAGCTGAATTTTTTACACAAGAAAGCTGAGACAATTGTCTACAACTTTCATGTTTACAACTGGCTCCAATTTTGACGTTATCAATGACGTTTTGGGCAGACAAGAGAAGATAAGGATTGTCACCAAGTCAAAAGTTGGCCACCCACTTATCAATTAGTCATCAAATCAATAGTTCCCAATTTTGGCCTATAAAAGGAGGCATTTGCCATGCATTTAGGCATCTTGGTTTCCAGATCAAGATCATGCTCTTCCTTTCTCTCTTTGTATTTTTTGTAATGTTTATGCTTTGCTTTCATTAATATTAAGTTTATGCCTTTCATTTCCTTTCTTTTACTTAGTTAACTTTTATGTTCTTATTTTGTTTATCTATTTTGCTTTCTTTCATTATATCTAGCTAAGTTAGTTATGTCAAGGTGAAAAGGTTACACTAATGGTGTAAGAATAAGTATAATGTAAACTTAATATGGACTTTAATGTTTGATACTAACATGTTTTATATTTGTTATCTTGTTAACTCTTTAATACTTTGCTTGTTAAATGACTAATCTTGATTTATGTTGTATAACACTTGGTACAACAAATGCTTGGCACTTTCATAGCCCATAATGTATGGTATAACCGACACCTGAGCTATGAAAGGAACTTGATTTGTTGTTAACATAAGTTATAATCATGAATGTTTGATGAGATTTACAAGTATTAGCATTAATTGAATAAGATGACTAATGTAATCATGTTAACAATATATAATCTGATTGGAACCTCCTTTGTGTGTGGTTTCTAATTCAATAATAAGAGTTTATACTATACTTGTTTGATATACCATTAGTGGAACCTCTAACCTTGACATTTGTTATTATTATTGTTTAATCCTTACATTAATATTTCATCTCTAAGTTCTCATCATCATCATCTTCTTCTTCTTCTCTTTCTTTATTATTATTATTATTATTAGTACTACTACTACTACTACTACTACTACTACTATTATTATTATTATTATTATTATTATTATTATTAGTACTACTACTACTACTACTACTACTACTACTATTATTATTACTATTACTATTGTTGTTGTTGTTGTTATTGTTGTATTATTGTTATTTATAATTTGTACAATTAACCTCCCTGTGGTTCGACCCCGGTCTTGCCGGGTTATTTATTACTTCGACACTCCTGCACTTGGGAGAAGACATCAACCTTTTAGTCGTGTCAAACATGAAAATTCCCTTTTTCCTTTTGTATATTTTCTTCCTATTCTTTCAATTCCCACATTGTAACACAATTCATTTACAATATATATATTAAATGTATTTATATACTTTATTTTTACCAAAATTTAAATTAAAAAAAAAACATAAAACAATTTCATGATTTATTCACTCTATAACATTAATATCATCTCTTTCCTATACAATCTCGTCATCTTATTCAAATTCTTAAATTTTATTATTATTATTATTATTCAAAAAAATTCCTTCTTCAAGAACACCTAATATTTTGCTTCAATTACCATAATTTCTTACTTTATCTACTCATTTTAATAATCTTAACACAATTTCATAATCAATTGTAATTTTTTCTAAACTTTATTATGAACCATAATTCCTCATTTCAATAATCTCCTAATCTTAATTGTTAAGGCTCTAAAGGCATATGAGAGGCAATATCCTCCAATGGATCCTTTCATTATCTTCCTCAAACCCTTCTTTAGTTATTGTACCCTGTCTTGTGCTAACCGTCTTGGTACAAGTAAAAATTTATTAAACCCCTCTTTTTTTTCCATTCCTGAACCCAAGCCAGAGCTTTGATACCAACTATAATAGCCTCAAACTTATATATATTCATAGTTACCAATTTTATCTTTCTATATATATTATATTTCCTTAAAATTTCAGTAAAGTTTTCTTTGTATTTTTTAGATTCCAAGTTATCGACTCAATCATTTTTCAACCTGTAACATCAATCACAATATTCATCGCATTATTTGAACTTTCAAAACTCAAGCATATTTTAATATCTTATTTCTATTTTCTATAGAATATTATGATAAAAGCTAATAAATTCATAACATGCATCATCTCTTTCTTCAAAGTATTTGTGCTCAAAATATATGTACAACCAACCATAATTCCAACTTAATAATAATAACATTATAAACTACATCATACACAAGATAATAAGTTAAACATTACAATTTTTTAGATATGGAAGTATATTATAACAAAATATTAGTTCTTCCAATTACATTAATCACATAAAAAAATTATTTATCCAAGCATCTACTTTTTAGATCAAAGGTGTGATGTACCTAAAAACATAATCGCATTAAAAATAATTAAAAAAATTACACATTTTAATAATTAATTAATTAAGGACTAACTATTTATATATATATTAAAGTGACTTTCATATCATTGAATAAATAGTCTTATTTTTTTTTTGAAATTTCTAATTTTATAAATACTCTTCTACACATAGGGATAAATCTATTAAAATAAAAATATCAAAAGTGTCTCCCACAACCAGTATATTTAATTTCAAAGTTTTACAATTAGTCTATTTTACATCGAGTGATTAACCCATTAATTTATAAATTAATTTTCTTAACATGGTCATTCAACCAGGCATAAATTCTAGTAAGCAAGAAATAATCTTTAAGGTTTGTCCATTCACAGGGGCTTTATTTCTAGTAACTAAAAAATAATATTCAAGACTTGTCAATTCACTAGGATATTATTTATAGTAACCAGGAAATAATGTTCCGGCTTGCCCATTCACAAAGGTATTATTTTCAATAGGGAAACAATGTTGCAAGGCTTGTCCATTTACAAGGGCATTATTTTTGGTAACCAACACTAGAATTTACAATCTATAAAATTCCTTCTACAAATAAAAATATATAAACTAATTAATTAATTCAAAGTGTTGAACACTTACCTGGTGTCTGTGTGCCTGAGGAGGTCCCTTATTACTGATTAGGTCCTATGGCCTCCTCTATACCAACAAAAAATACTTTGTCATTATTCATTCATTTAAACCGGTAAAATTCTAATACCTATTATTTATTCTTTGATTAAATCCAACACCCTTAATTAAGCTTAATTGACATATAATTCAAGGAATAAAAACCCCCTCTTTTTGAAACATTTACTTATTTTTCTCACAAAATTCCCTATTAAATTTAACCTATCAACATCAATTGTCTTCAATTTAGCAAGATTCCTTAATAATATTATTAGAAATTTATTCTTTGATTTTCTTCTTCGTTTAGCTGAAAATAATCTAGGGAAGGAATTGAAGATTTTTCTTTTCTCCTTGAAAAATTCTTACTCCATTCGTATAGTAATACTTATAAACCTTTATCTTCCTATATTTTCCAAATAATGGTATTAAACCTCAAATCCCCTTAATTATTCTTATTTTGGTCAGATATTCAATTAAAGTGGGGAAAAATAATTTTTGTTTCTTTTATTTAAAATTAAACACTTACCCAATCATGATTCATTATATCTAACATGGTTCAAATATAATTAGCATTATTCCTACAAATTATAACATAATTCCACAACTTCACATAATCATAATTTTGCATAATTCTTTATCAAACATAAAATTAAAGGAATCGATCATTTGGAGCATGTTATTTATATCATTTTGATAAAGATTTAAGGAAAAAATGCAAGAAAACTCAATTTTTCTTCTTCTTCCTCTTCAAATTCTAGCTTGAAATCCTTCCTCCAATGCACTCACCATCTTAAATTGACCCCCCTTTTATATTTAATTAAGTTAATCAATCTAATTACTCACTTTAATTAGTGTAATTAATAAGAATTTAAGTAGAAAAATTACACAATTCTTCCTCCTCTTTGTTTCAAGCTCACAGCCAAAAGAGAGAAAAAATAAAGCATTTATAATCTAACTTTTACCTATTTACATATTGACCCTCATTTCTTTTCATTTTTATTTTTGTCACTCAACTTTTTTTTTACTTAATTCACACCATAACATCTTATATTTTATTCTACACTTGAATTTTATTTATTTAATATATTTGATATTTTATTTATTTTATTCAAATTATAATTTGGTGGTTTTTCACATGTGTGTTAAGAAATGTAAGTGATAAAGTTATTGTCTTTTCCTTCTAATTAACTTCTTATTACTTAATTATTGCTTGAACTACTAACTCACTTCCTCAATAATATTCTCTTTAACATTTATCTTCAAAAATTTTAATCTCATACCAAATATAATTTTAATTATTTTATAATTGCCTCTTCCATTACTTATGCCCTCAAGTGTAATTATTAAATTTGACTTGATGAGTAGAAAAACTATGCTAGGTTTAATTTGAAATGGATTTGAAATTGAACAAAAAAAAATAACATTGATAAATGAGATTGTCATATTTAATTTTTTTAATGACTTAAATGACCCGATTAAATTCAAACTAAACCCAGCCGGGTTAATAATAATAATATTTATATTTTTAAAAAATAAATAATATTATTTTTATAGAAATAATTAATTACAGACCAATCGATGGACTCCATTATCCAGTAACATCAAGGAGTCCATGTATTATTGGAAGGCATTATAACCAGTTATGTCCCATCCTTTGAACTGATCACAAGGCCCACTTTCGAGACCTTCCTCGTTCCCTTGGCGTATATACGTCCCTCCACCATAGCTCTAGCCTCACAACAATGGCAAAGTCTGTATCGTCCATAGCCCCACCTACCTTCTGATAAGCTAGCTAGTCCAGCAATCAAAATGAATGGTTATTCCAAGATCAAAATCTTTAGCACTGCCAGATCAAGATCCATGGACTTTTCAGATCTTTCATTAGCATTTCCTGAGCCCACAAAATCCAACTCAGAGCCCCAAGAAACCCACAAGATCGTATGCGACCACGACAATACCAAGAAGAACATGATTAGCACAGGCACCGCCACCCAAGACTCACTCTCAGTGCTCGAAGAAGATGAGGAAACCAATGTTGGAGAGGGGTTCGGGGTGAAGCTGAGGAGCTCTTCCGTTTCTTCATCAGCTTCTGCACTTCAGTCTGCAGTGAAGAAAGCATTCGCCGCGAGAAGATCCTGTTCGGTGTCAGAGAGGTATTGCAGGATCCATGACCAGTCTGCAACACTATCATCACCCATCCACGATGAAGATGGTACTTTGGACACGATGGAGTCAACAAGATCTGTGACTAAAAAACATAGCAGAGGCAGGTTCCTGAAGGTCTGTAAGAAACTTTTTGGACTTTAGTGCACTTCTGCCATTTGTTTAATCCCAGTTACTTGGCTCATCATATCATTATTCACTCTGCTGCTGCCTTTTTTCAAGTATTGTTAAGCTACTTTCACTGTTATTGTAATGGCTCTCTATCAACAATATATTTTTGTGAGGATTTAAAGTTAATTTCTACCACAGTAGAAAAAACGAGTGCGTTCTATATAGATGCATTTTCATGTTTCATAAGTTTTGTTTGATTATGCGTTATAAAATAAATTAAACAAATGCATAAATTAAAAAAAAATATTAATATTAATTGTGTATTAAAATGAAGTGCTATTATATATTTATATATATCTATTACATTGTTATTGTCACAACCCCAATATTATAGCATATTCTTTTAATGAAAAACCCAGCAGTGTTCTTAGATATCAACTTTCATCCACATTTCTTAATTATCAAAATTTCAGATCCCATCACAGTATTATTTCTTAATAATTAATTTGCAGATATAATTATAAATTTAATCAATTCAATATTACATATCATACTTAAATGCAATCAATGAATTACTCTACTTATTACAATTAAATTACATTACACCGTCATGAGTTTTGCAAATAAGAACAATTAATGCAATCACTAATAAAATAAATACATAATTAAATAAAAATTCATAATTTAAAATTTTGTTGCAACATTAAAATTCAATAAACTATTAAAACATTGAATTCAAATTTTATTTTACATAACAAATTAATAAACCCATTAATTACAAAGTAATTTCTAACAAAATATAAAAAATTATTTTACTCCTCGACCTGATACAATTAATCCTTCCATCTCGCATCATATCTTAATTAAATCTCTGACATAATACTCAAAATAAAAAATATTAAGATATCAATTTTCAAGTAAGAAAAAATTAATTTTTAATGTTGCACATTAATAAAAAAATATATATAATTTCTTTCAACACCCTGATACTAATTTCACTCATATAAAATTATTTTCACACCCTAGTTTAAAATGACAATAATTCCATTAACCCAATAATTTGTTAATGAACTTATCCATTTATCATAGCATTATTTTTATTAATTCAATAATTAGTTCATCTCATCTAATATTCATTTTCCTCAAAAAAAAAACAGTATAACTAACTACTAACAATTTAACTATTAATAAATTTAAAGCTTCATATATATATATATATATATATATCTAACAACTGAGCTCATATTGAAGTTTTTTATTGTGGTAACGGTTTGATAGCCTTTTTTATATCAGTAAAAACATCACATTATTTCTTTTTTTTATTTTTTTACAAGAAATCTTTAATTTATTTTTTAATTCAGGCTCAGCTTCTATTATCATTATTTTCAATCACAATTCTCTACAAATCTACTCATTTACCTTAAATATCTCATTTCCTTATTTCCATTCCATTTGACCGAAAATAAAAACAAAATAGATAACATAGAAATTTAAGAGATGGAGGGAAGAATTTTATTTTTCTTTTATTCTCTAATTAATCATCTCTTCAACAAGCCAATTCTAATGCAACTTCATGCTTATGAATTTATCACTTAACAACATTTATTCACAAATAAATCCCCAAAAATCTCCCATCGTTGACCGACTATTAACTCTCTTTAATTATCAAAAAATTTACTTCAATTACAATGATTTAATCACTTTACTCTAATCTCTACATTATTTCCCATAACAAATTACAATAAATTTTTATTTCCTTCAAATTTGTTTAACAACCCTAAATTTTTAATTTCAAGAATTCAATCAATTAAGCATTATTTTAAGCCATTAAAATTAGATCAAGAGTGTTTAAAATGCCTTACCGAATAAGTAATTAAACTTTAATTAAATACTTCCCAAGTCAAAGCTTCCAACTCCACTACTTCTTTAATCTTCCTCTCTACTCATTCACACTTGATTTTCTTCCTTTCAATTAATGCTCACTAACCTTGTTTAATGTTCCCTCAAGATCTTCTCTCAAGATTTATGTCTCCATTAAAACTTCTCACCTCTCTCGCATGTAAATGATGGTTAATTTTTGTTTTCTTTTTTTATCTGGCCGAGCATAGACATGCATACCCACACACACTAATTTTTTACCAAATTCCTTCTATATTCTAAATAGTAAATTTATGTTCTTTATATAAAATTTTTAGATCCTAACATTTGTCTTTATAAAATTTTTACCTGGGTGAATTTGAATTTTATTAAATAACATATTGATAATTTTTTTTCAACTTACTCCCAATAAAATTTTATTTACATTTCTATATTTTTTTTATTTTTTAAGTATTTTTTATATTTTATTTTTTTAACACTCATACAAAACATTTTACTTTGAATTCTCACTTCATTGTCATTCTCAAAATTTAATTAACATTGTACCCGTTTTTCATAATATTTTCTTTTATTATTATCAAAGATTTTGCCTGGGAGCTTACATTTATTGTTTTTGTTTTATATGTTTTTACTATTTTATCTTAGAAACAACATATAAAAAAAATCAATATCTATTTACAAATAGAGTTAAACCCAAAAGTTCAAAAAATAAGATAAATGACATTATCAATATTTTAATAGAAAAAATTAATATAAAGAAAAAAAAGTTAAGTGTTGATAGGTCTAACTGATTAGACCCAAGTGTTGGCCTATGAATAAAAAAAATAAAAAACTAAGTGTGTCCAAGCCTAGAAATCCAAGCTCACATGCTTGAACATTTTTTCTTCTTTTTCTTTTAGGAGTGGATGTTGTTCTCTCAGATTTTTCTCATATATAATAAAGTGATATATCATGTAACTTGTTACTTGCTGGATAATTTTTTTCAACTCAAAAATTAGGATCTAAATATTTGGATCTCCCAAACTCATTTTTCGACTTATTTAACCTAGAAATACCTTGAAAAACCTATATGAACATCAGTAAATCCATTTTCAATTCTTAAACACACTATAATTATACAAAAAAACAAAAGAATAAAAAGCTTAAAAGATCCTAATGTACATGTTCCAACGTAGTTATAGAAAACACTAACTTCACTGAATTTCTCTCGAGAAGATGCATCCATGTATACTAAGATCAATGTTTTTTAGTAACTGAAATGTGATTTTTTAAGCATTTTTTTTCTTTCTAAAATTTTATAGTGACTTTCTCTCTGCACTTTAAACACATAAGGATTGAAGCATTATGAAAAGAAGTTTGGTATCAAAACATGAATAGCCAAAACAACAACAATGAAATGATAGAAAAATTAAAATTTTAGGGATTAAATTGAATTTATCCACATCAAAAGTCTAAATGAGGCTTTTTTTGTTCTTTATCAAATCTAATATTTATTCTTTTAATTTTTAATTAGTTCCAATCTCAATTAAATTTTGTTTTCATAAAATTAAAAAGCAAACTATCTTCAAGAACTATCTCTTAAAACTCAATACATACGAGATAATACGAGTCAAAAGAAATTAAAATAAAAAAAAAATCAAGGTATTGTGATTTTAAAGATGAAGTTGCAAAGCTTCAAAGTTTGATGGTTGAAATGAAAAAAAAAAAAAAGCTATTAAAAATGAAGTCTTTATTATATTTTTGTCCTCAACAAAATTCCATTAATTCGAAGGAGCAATAGTTTTGCTTGATTAAGAACCCCATTATTTGATGTTTCCACCAGCCTAATACGCCACAGCAAAACAGGAATTGAGAAAGGACCAGAGGTCGAATTACGTCCTCACAATTCTTCAAGCAGCGATCCCATTGGGCATCCTCGTTATTTACTTTTAACAGCTAGCAATGCTGCTTCATCTTGATCATTACCCATGACATGAAAGAATTCTATTTGTACGTCTGGAAAGTATCAACAACGCATGGAGGAGGAGATTGGCCACTGATTTACAAGGATCTGGTATCTTGTTCCCTGGCTGCTAGGTTTAGGATTTTAGTCATGAAAAATAATTTTAAAAAAAACCAGTTAAAAATCCAAGTTGTTCATCGTTTTATTGCTCTCTTCGGATTTTAAAACTCCCAAATGGGAAAAAGGTAAGGACATTCCGTAGTTGCAGTGTGTCTTTTTGTGCTGACAAGTCATGTTGAGGACAGCCATGCATGTGTGGAAGAAGCTTGGAAGTGAGAAGGGCAAATCAACATCCCAACAGTGAAATGTCCAAGATCGATATTGGCAATACACTGCATCGTCCCTGTATATCTTTTGGACTGCATTAATTTCCCTTGCATAGGATGCCCTTTGAGGCACGAAAAGTATCAGAGTCGATTTGTCTGTTCCCAGATCTGCATGCGGCTTGACTAGATCTCACTTTACAGGTTAATTTTGGACGAAAATTCAACCATAATCCCGATTCACAGCAGACAGACTTGTATTATTCAGCACATGAATGTTATGGAATTGGATTCTCTCTGCTATATGCAAGCATAAGGTTCCCGTCCTGAGCTCTAACATCGAGGATTTGAGATTGTGATGTAGCTTCTGAGGTTGCGGATAAGAAAAATAAAGGTTTAAGAGAGATATATTTAGCTGTGTCTTGATTAACCAGAATTTTACCAGATCAATATTTAGTCAGCTATAAACTTAATGAAGGTTAGGTTTCGAGTCATGAATTTTTCAGATCAACCTATCAAATTGGATCGATCGGGTTAAGCAGCCTCTGGGAGGGATCAGGAAAGCCTAAAGCTAGTCATGAAAGACTAACAGCTTAACTCTCAACAAGCCAAATGTTCCTCTAATAATGGGGATTTTTATTTCCTGTTTGGCAATCTTTATCCTTTCTATACAATTGATCTCACTCTTCAAGTTCCCACCACCGTCTCCGGCTGTTGTTATGCATGTCGACCTCCTTGGAAGCTGCCAATAAGGCGGACATGGAGCGGTTGGAGCCCAAGAATGTACGGACAATACGGACAATATCAAAGCAAAAGGAAGATTATCGATCGATGACCTGAACCGACAACGAGAGGACGTGAAGAAATTAACAAAATCAAACTTTGAGGGAGGACATGATCGATCAAACTACTTGAGGACATGAAGAAACTGCATGACACTCAGCAGGAGGAGAACCATCTTCTTTAATTTCTGAGAAGTATTCTGTACGTACGTAGTCGTGAAATTAGAGCTTGAAACCATCGAGCAAGCATACTGTGCTTTAATGAAGATAGTTCAGCAGCAAGACATTACTCCAAGCCAATGCTTCCCTGATATCGTTAAGAGGAACATTGACGTTCATGAAGGCTCCGTTCCTCAAACATCACCATGACCACCATGGCCTCGTCTTATTGATTGTTATAGAAATCCTTAAATACGTGGGCCGTGGGGTGCTATTAAGGAAATTAAGGACCAAATTGTAAGTTTCGCCCTCCCTCTATTTTAATATATTTGAAATTCAAAACCTTTTGTTGATTTTTTTCAAGATTTTTTCTCATATTATATGCTTCTAAAACTAACAAAATAACCCAAATATTAATGTCCTTGACTTTAATAACCTTTAATCTAACTCATCAAATTTGAATTTCTTAGTTAGATTTAATTTTAAGTTTTAAAGGGCATTTTAGCTACTATTTTTAAAAAGATAAAATTGAAAATAAAAAATCATGAATGGAGAATTAAAATCATGATATTAAATATTAAAGTTATTTATTTTATTTTAAAATTAACTCTATAGAAAAAGTCAACTAGATTGAAGATAATTAAATTTGCAAATATTTATTATGAAATCCTATCAAGTGGTTTAATAACATTGTATATATCCATAGATACTTTTGGAAGCTCAGTATTATTTTTTCAATTTTCATTTGAGAAAAAAAAAATAACAAGCATAATAGCTGGGCCAGAATAGCTAAGCCGCCCATGGGCCCCATACTCCCAGCAGTGGGTCCCGTTTTCTCCAGCTTTAAACCCTTTCCGGCTTTTCTGCCACGTCATCTGTCAATAAAGGTATGTGGGGCCCACTCACATGCCCCAGAGGAGGCCCAGAACCAGAGGGACCATGGGCTGTGGACCCAATCTGAAACTGTTGAGTCGCTGGACACGTGTCCTTCTGCTTGGGGGGTTTTCACATTCCGACGCTTGTAACTGATAGGACATGGGAGGATGTGTTCGTCCTTAGCCATTGACGTGTTACTATTTTTGTGTTCTTCTAAATTACGTAACTGTCCTTTTTTTTTTAATTTTATCTCTCCTTAATTGTTTTTGAAAAAAACACACATAGGATGTGGATCACAAATAATTAATAGTGCTACTGTTATAAGACCGGGATCACCGGTTAATTCCATATAGATAATTTGAATCGGGTTTTATATTAAATTATAATAAAAATTATCCCGGGTTAAATTAAATATTTTCAGTAAATTAATTAAAAATAAATAAATAAATTTTTAATAATATACACCACGATGACTTATTAATTCGATAAATAATTTAAATTGTGTTTTATGTTAAATTATATTAAGAATTGGATGAATTAAATTAAATTATTTATTAAATTAATTAAAAATAAATGAACTAACTTTTCAAAAAAAACTAGAAAATATATAAGATTGCAATGAATAACTTATTTTTTATTCAAAAAAAATAATTAATTTTTATATTGGCTGTGAAAGTAAAATCATTTTATTATTTTGATTAATAATGATAATATATCAAAATAAAAATAATTTTTAAATTATATATGCTTGCAAGAAGGATGATAATTTTTGTTAACATCATAATTTAAAAATATTTATGTGCATTGAGTATTTCAATATAAATATATAGAAATAAATTTAGGTTTGACCCGGGTTGAGTTTTAATTTTAGATAGAACGTATATGACCCGGGTCAGAAGCCGAGCCGAGTCCCTCAACTATGCTACAACGAAAGAGGGAGGAGGGCATATAGGTAATGATATCAAAGAGAATATCCGAAAAAGCCCTGGAGAAACGGCTAACAAAATGGAGAAAAGAGTCAGCTTCTCATCCTTTCAAATTAAAGAAAAATACAGCACTGGTGGAGATAATTTGCCTGACAAAGAAGAGAAAAGATCACAAATAAAAAAGAAAGGCCTGAGAGAGAGAGAGAGAGAGAGAGAGAGAGAGGCAGACCTCTGGTGAGTGGTGAAGAAACAGAAATCACAAATAGACCTCTCGCTTTCTCTCTTCATTTTCCTTTCTATTTTTTTTTGAAATTTTTTAGGATTGGTTCCGATTTTTAATTTTATCAAATAAGCTAAAAAATGATCTTTAATTTGTCGTAGATTGGAAGGAATTGAATTGGAATGAAGGAATCGTATTTATATGGGAACTGAGTTAATGCGAACTCGGTGGAAGGAATAAGAAGACATGGCGGAGGAAGCTGGTTTTACTGCGTCGTCGCCGAGGAACAGAGTGAAGTTCTTGTGTAGCTATGGCGGAAAAATCTTGCCGAGAGCCGTTGATGGCCACCTCAAGTACATCGGCGGTGAGACACGTGTCATTGCCATTCCTCGCGACATCACCTTCTCAGGTTTCCTCCACGTCCTCTTCTCTTCTTTTAGTTCATTTTTAAAAAAATTTGGAAGTAAAATAAATTAATTAATGCACTGTAATTGAAGAGCCATGCTTAGTGACACGTGTCACATGATAACATGAGCATCCTCCGTACGATACATGATGTAGCACGGTGGAATTGTACTTGCTGTGTAGATAATTACAAGAAAAGCAGTACTCTTTGCAAATTGGGATGCCGCACGATGAACATTCATCCTAACCGACTGATATTCTTCCTAACTGATTTATAGGGTGATAGAGAATTATGGAGGTTTTTAAAAAAAAAAATATTGTAAATATATTAAATAATATTTTAAAAATATATATTTTTAATATCAACGTATTAAAATCATCTAAAAATACTAAAAAAATTAATTTAAAATAAAAAAATTAGATTTTCATGAAAATTCAATTCACCCTTAATATACATTTAAATATTTGTATTTTATTTCTTTATATCAAACATATATATCCAAAATTATTATCCAGTGAATAATAAATAAAATATATATTAATCGATACATAACTTAACCTAAATTCGAGTTAAAATATATAGCTTGGTAATGATATTTTAAAATCTAAAATATTTAATGTTGGATTCAATTATATGTTAAATGGTAATAATATTAAATTCTAAAATGAATGTTATTTGTTATATAAAATAAAGTAGATATAAAAAGATGACATGTGTATATTTAAGAATGAAAATTATGAATTTTTTATTTAAATAATTTAAGAATTATTTATACACAATGCTCCTTGTCCTTTTGTTTGGGGAGGGGGCTGAAAAGTTATTATATTATTATAATATTAATAAGAGATAAATATAGATATTTTTTATATAAATATTAATGAAAATATTTCTTTCACATGATTAAAGGTTAAATATATTTGATATAAAATTTAATAAGGGACAAATAAAAATGATAAATTCTGGGAGATTTTTGTACATTTAATAAGGGACAAATAAAAGTGATAGATTATAGGAGGCTCTTGTGCACATTGAGTAGAATCTAAGCAAAATGATAAAAAATCGACTAAACTACCTTTCAAGAAGAAAAGTGTTGAAGTTGTGCCATAAAGTCGAGCCTAAAAAAAGTTAGGATGCTCCTTTAGCAACGTGCTTGGGCTCAAGCACAAGGTTGGAGCCCATATGCTCTGGGCAAGGTGCCCAGGCTTATCGGGGCACTCGAGCACCACGCCCAACCCACAAGGGCATTGAGCTCGGGCTTGATGTTTGGGCTCAGGTGTGTCACCATAAACCATGGGGTGTTGAGTATAGGCGTGTTGTTCAATCCCGTTGGACATTGAGCACACCTAGCAGTATGATACTCGAGCTCACATGGGAGTTGGGGATGGGCCTATAAATTGGACCCATGATTATGCTGCGAGTCCAAACCATGTTTTCAAAGCTCATTGAGGGTTTGGGTTGTTATTAAAACAGGCTTGAGCCAATTAAAAAGTTATTCTAAAAATACTAATATGTGTGTGTGTTAATACAGGAGGAGCAATATACTAAGGTGGAGTAAGCTTAGAAAATATAGTTTCTGGGAAAACAGGTAAGTGAAGTATATAGAGGAGCGAGGAAATCCATGTTTCCGTGGTCCTATTAATAGCAAGGCCTAGTTCTACTACACTGAGTTACTAGCTAGTCTCAGCAGCAGCAGCTTTTATATCCGCTAGTATTACTAGGATTGTGATGGTGGTAGTTGTGGTGTACGGCTCTGGTTAGTTAGTTTGTTTGTTTGTTTCTCTTGTTATGTTTTCTTTGCAGAAATATTTCCGCTTTAACTGTTTCTGTTAATTTCTGTCAGAGTACATTGTTTGGTACGGTGACTTCTTTTGCATATTCTTCTGCTTTATCTTATAGATGATCATGAAATGGCTCTCTTAATATTGTCCTGTCTGTAACGTGCAGAGTTTACAAAGAAGCTTAGTGCAGAGTTCGAAGGAGACATGGTCCTGAAGTACCAGGTTATACCTGAAGAACTTGACGTGTTGGTGTCTGTAAAAAGTGACGAGGATCTGAAGCATATGCTTGATGAATATAACCGTCATGAAAGCGCAGGAACTCCAAAGTTCCGGGCCTTCTTGTTCCCTTCAAATCCTGCTGCAATAGAAAAAACTACTCCCATGGATCCCTATGCACCAGAACAACGATATCTGGATTCTATCAATGGTATGGTTCGTACAACTGCCAATTTTAAACTTCCCCCTATCAACGCAAACTGGTCCTCCTCCAGCGTCTCTGCTAGCTCCTCTCCGAAATGTACTTCTCCAGAAGGCAACACGTTTGATTTCGCGCCTCATGAACCAGCCTGTGTGAATAACCATCTTGTTAGTAGAAAGCTATTGACTAGAGTACATAGTTCTCCAAGTCTATGCAATCTGAACTCCCCCCACCACCAAAGCAATAACCTGAACAATCATCATCTTTATCAGCACCATCACCATTACTATCCACACAACCAGCAACACCATCCTCATGGTCACCAACTTTCAAGACCACCTCATGAACCTAACAGGCTATCACCGTCATCATCATTACTGGGACGACCTGAATTTGGGAGAGCGCCTGCTGGTATTGGCCTCAATCAATACTACTTCAGTAGACACAATTTCGGGGGTGGAAACTCCAGCAAAAAAGGGCACTACGATGAGAACCCTTCTTATGGGTTTAGGACAGCTGATAGATCAGGCAGTCTTCCCCAGAGCCCCGGTAATAGAATTGTGGAGTAGAGCATCGACGAAACATCAGGTTTGCTATCACGACTTGCTGTTTTGAGCTCAAAGATGATGCAAAATACATTTTTTTTCTTTTATTTTCTTTATACATCAAATGTTAAAGACAACACACAACTTTTGTGTCGGTGCTGTAATGGCTGTGCAACTGTTTACTGTCTGAAAAAATTCCAGAAATCTTTTCAGGAAATGAAGCTATAGTTACATATAAAGGGATGTTCTGTTGTACATTTCAAAGTACTGAGAGGAACTTGTGATTTCTGCTGTAAACCAGAGGAGCTGGATAAGTTTAGCTCATATACGTTGCTATAATGCAACTGGAGTAATTTAAATTATTCCATATTGGTTTTTTTTTTTCATTCAACCATTAGATTAGAAGATATGTAATACCTTCGTTGCATGTTAATCAAACTTGTATAGTTTGTATAGTTCATTGATTGACCTGATAAAATTATAATTTAAAGTAAATTGATTTTAATATTGACTCCGTGGTTTTAATTTCAAGTTTAATTTAAATTACATTTAATTTGAATTGATTTTTACAGTGACTCAGTCAAATTTATCAAATCATACAATATTGTGTAAATGTGTACGGTAGATTAAAATTAGGAAGCATGTTAGGACTTTAAAAGCTATGGTTATTATTAGTGCTGTTATTATTATTATTTTACCCTCTCATATAGATTTCTGGCAGAGCTTGACCTATCTCAGTAGTTTTTTATAGTATTAAACAAATAAAAAAAAATCTAAAATATCCTTTAAAATTATTGATCCGTCAACCACCGACCTAGACCTAGATTAGATTTTAGATCAATTGCCATGCTGAATGGGACTTTTTCTTACGAGCAATGAGGCTGTGAAACTAGAATTCCTGTATCATCAAGTTGCAAAAATAAAGTTGGCAGGCTAAAAAACTTTGACCAGCATCTAAATCCAGATATCAAGAGGAGACTTGAACAACCGCATGCACATGGAGACCAACAATTTGTTACACTAAATCTGGGCAATCATTAATAAACAAAGGTGCAGGGTCTATGCACCCAAAATTTCTGGCTATTAAAATATTGCTGTTGGTGTTTAATCCTCTATACTACTAGAAACAATCTGTTCTCATTTCGATGTAGCAAAAATGTCTGGAAACTTGACTGTCTTTGCACCAGACCCAATCCCCACAAAATCAATTTATTATACACATTTCAATGGTATAGAAGGGGAGAAAAAACAGCCAACAGTTATGCCGTCTCATTTGCTGTCAGTGAAATCTGCGTCAATGACATCCCCATCAGGTCCCTTGCTTGATGAATCTGTTGGTCCAGCTTCACCGCTGGGGGCAGGGCCGGCACCCGGCGCCGCTGCACCTGGTTGATTGTAAAGGGATTGGCCAAGTTGCATGACTTCTTGATTGAGTGCAGTCATGGCATCTTTCATCACTTGAGTTGATCCACCTGCAATTGCATCCTTGAGCTCTTGGAGCTTTGCCTCAACCTTCTCTTTGACAGGGGCTGGAACCTTCTCCCCTAGCTCCTTAAGCTGCTTCTCGGTCTGGTAGACAACAGAATCTGCCTGGTTCTTTGTGTCAATGGCATCTCTCTTCTCCTTGTCTTCCTTTGCAAACTTCTCAGCTTCGCTGACCATCCTCTCAACCTGCATAAAATTCACAAGTCAATATACCCTGTTCTACCATGAGAGCAATTGATCAGCTCTTATACGGCATTGGCTAGAGAGCCTGTTATTTATTGGTTGGCACACGTGTCCTATAAACAAGAGTATCATAGCATTCAGGCGTGTCTTTAAACAAAGAGTATCCTAGCAAGCACATTAACCGTGAAATTCCAATTTTATAGAGCAGGTAGAATACGGAAGTAGCCAGCACCACAGCTCAAAACATGAAATGAAATTCCTATTTTTAACCAGAATTTTATATGCTCTCGTTAATGCAAGTATTGAATGCTATCCAGATTGAATAGTTCAGGGACAGACATACCTCATCACTAGGTAAGGTGCTAGCACCAGTAATGGTGATGTCTTGCTTCTTCCCTGTGCCTTTGTCGATGGCAGTGACGGAGAGAATACCATTGGCATCAATGTCGAACTTCACTTCAATCTGAGGAACCCCTCTCGGTGCTGGTGGGATACCATCGAGGCGGAAGCTGCCAAGAGATTTGTTGTCCCTCACGAACTCTCTTTCACCCTGGAGAACATTGATTTCTACACTAGTCTGTCCATCAGCAGCAGTTGAGAACACCTCTGACTTGGAGGTTGGAAGAGTAGTGTTTCTTGGGATGATTTTTGTCATAACACCTCCTAGAGTTTCCAGACCAATAGATAATGGAGTCACATCCAGCAGCACAATGTCACTGACATCTCCAGCCAAGACGCCAGCCTAGAGATGAACCATAGCAAAGATCAGTTCACAAAAAAATTTACCACAACTGCAGAGATTTTTCCCTGTGCAAATATATACCGTCAATTTTAACCATGTAATTGAGACAGTAATCTTAAAAAGACAGCACGTCTTATTTAATAGGAGGGAAGCAGGCTCACCTGAACTGCAGCACCTAGGGCAACAACTTCATCTGGATTGACTGTGACATTGGGGTCCTTCCCGGTCAACTTCTTTACAAGCCCCTGTACAGCTGGAATTCGTGTTGATCCACCGACAAGGATCACTTCATCTAGATCCTTAAAGGACAGTTTGGCATCCCTCAAGGAGTTCTCAACTGGGGTTTTAAGCCTGGTGGAAAGAACAAAATCAGTATCTTAGGATGCCACATTTCTTACAGCCATGAGCTCGCACCACCAAAGCATTCAAAGCAAAGAAAAAAGATCACATGAAGGCTGGATGCACACAAGCTGACTCCCACAGCTAAATAAAATACCTGTCGAGCAGATCAGAGCATAACTCCTCAAACTTGGCCCTTGTCAGAGTGGTCTCAATGTGCTTGGGGCCATCTGCAGTAGCAGTGATGAAAGGCAAACTGTGGAAGAAGAGAAGGTTTTATCAGTTGAAACTTACAGAATTTCAGAGAAAGAGAGAGAAGTCTACAGGACAAAACAAGTACCTGATGTTTGTCTGAGTCAAAGAAGACAGCTCCATCTTAGCTTTCTCAGCTGTCTCAGTTAGCCGCTGAAGTGCTTGTTTATCTTTCAAGAGATCAATACCTTCATCTCTCTTAAAGTCACCAGCAAGCCAATCAACAACTCTCTGCATAGAAAAAATCAAACAATGAACTCACTTAGAACTAAATCATCAGAAGTGTAATGAACTTTTGCAGTAAAGAAGAGCAGGTCCAACCTTGTCAAAATCATCACCGCCCAAATGTGTATCTCCTGAAGTAGAAAGCACTTCAAAGACTCCATCACCTACCTCCAGCACTGCACAGAAAAAAAAAAGAATGTTCAGTTTGTGTCTACGATGTTCCCTTCTTTTTTTTTTGACAGGGGCAGAAAACCAAAAAAAAAAAAAAAACTTTCATAATCTTTTATTTCACAATCACAACAACACCACTAATGTTTTTTGCACTTTGCAATTAATGACCTGCAACAATAAAATACCTGAAACATCAAAAGTACCACCACCAAGGTCAAATACAAGAATGGTTTCATTGTTCTTCCTTTCAAATCCATATGCTAATGATGCAGCGGTTGGTTCATTGATGATTCGAAGAACCTCCAGGCCAGCAATGCGGCCAGCATCCTTTGTTGCTGTCCTTTGGGAATCGTTGAAGTAAGCAGGCACGGTAACGACTGCTTTGGTCACTTTGTCATTCAAAAACTTTGAAGCATCATCCACAAGCTTTCTCAAAACCTAAATTTACACAAGTAAAAACACAATATAAGATAATTGAAATAACCAACGATGACAATGTGGAAAGAAAATGCTTAAGCTAGGAGCTCATTATCCAAAACCTAACAAGCATGGAACATCAATATTAGAGTTTATTCCGCCATGCATCCCCGAAGAGAAAAAACAGCCAAACATTTAGTTGCAACTAAGCCCTAACACCAACATAGCATACAGCTAGATTACAAGGTTAATTACTAATGCAATTACACTTTGAAGCATTCAAGCTTCCACAAACACAAAAAAACTTTCCATTTTCCAACCCCAAATCAACTAAAAACAAACACAAACACACCAAAAGCCAATCCACCTTATACCCATCAAAGAAGCATTCCTAAGCAACAAAAATTCAACCAAAAAAACTAACCATTCAAGTATCAGGAAAAACAACAGACCCATAATTCCAAATTCAATAAAAAAAGTGTCAAAGAAAGCAATCTCAGCATACCTGCGCTGAAATCTCCTCAGCAGCAAACTGTTTCCCAATAGCAGGACACTCCAATTTCACATTTCCATTCTCATCCCTCACAACCCTATACGAAACTTGTTTAGACTCCTCATCTACTTCACTCATCTTCCTCCCAATAAACCTCTTCACCGAAAAGAAGGTGTTCTCCGGGTTCACCACCGCCTGTCTTTTTGCAATCTGCCCCACGAGCCTATCCCCATTTTTTGTATACGCCACAACCGATGGCGTAGTCCTCTGCCCCTCCGCGTTTGTAACTATAGTGGGTTTCCCTCCTTCCATCGCCGCCACCGCCGAATTGGTGGTCCCCAGATCAATCCCAACTACTTTCTCATTCACTACCCTAACTGGGCCTGTACTATACCTTCTTCTTGAAGTATTATTTGTATGTTTTAAGGAAGTAGTTGTGGTTCCTCTAAGGTTCTGACCAAAGAATACCGATGATCTGGGCGCAAAAGAAAACCTGGGTTTTATCGAAGATGTTCCACTAATTCCGCCGCCGCCACCAAGAACGTGAATCTGGGCAGTTGAAGAAGCCATTTTACTCGGATTATCTCTTGGAAATGAACCGAACAGGTTGAAGGACAGGCAAAACCCTAAGGAGGTGTCGATATGTGTGGATTGCAGAGGATAAGAGAAAGAGAAGGGAAGGTTGGGTTTTGGGCTTATAGAGAAAGCAGGGCCGGGGTTAGGTGGTGACACGTGGCATGTTCTAGAATGATCTAGGGCTGCCCGTTTGTGTGTTCAAGGGCAGTGATGATGGTCGTTGAATTGAGGGTCTAGAGCATTGGACCCCGCTGCCCCTGCCCGGATAATCATTGGGGTAGCTCGGCAGTGTTTGTTTTTTTATTTATCTTATGTTTTAGAGAAATTTTTAATTTTTTTTTTTAATTTTTTTAAATCAATTTAACATATTGATTTTATTACAATTTTAAACACTTAGTTGGTGAACTTTGTCTAGTTCAGTATATTAATTTAAAAAATTTAAGATATAAAATTTAATTTGAAAAATCTAAAATTTAATTATTTAAAAAAAAGTAAATAAAATTTAAATTAGTGAAATATAGCTCACTTATTTTTAAATTTTTTTATTTAAATTTTATACAAAACCAATAAGAACTTTTTAGAAATGTAGTTGTAATTTTTTTTTAAAATATTTTTTATTTAAAAAAATAATTTTTTTATTTTTAATATCAGCATATCAAAATAATTTAAAAACACTAAAAAATATTAATTTAAAATAAAAAAAATTAAAATTAAAATTTAAAATTTAAAAGTAGATAGCATTTAGTATTAAAAAAAATTATCAATACTCTAAAAAGCATAATGATAGCATTATAGCTTTCCTCTACCTTTTAAACTTTCTCATTATTAATATATTAATATATTATAATTATGATATTATAATTATAATTATATTATAACATATTCTAAAAAGTACTATAGTTGTTTTTTGGTTTTTTCTCTTCATGAATTTGTTTATTTATTTTATTTTATTAATGTTAATTTTTTTATTTAGTTATTATATTTTTATGACACGAATCTTGGGTTTGATGAGTTAACTTGGTTTGACAAGTTAACACAGAATTTATTTCTTTTTAATTAATTTTTTTTGTTTTGTTTTGTTTATTAATGTTAAATTTTGTTCTATTTAATTATCAAACTTTTATGATATGTATATCGGGTTTGATGGGTTTGACCAACATTAAATGTTATTGGGTTCAATGTTGCAACTAGACTCATTTAAACTTAAGTTACGTAAGTTTAATATTATTGTTAATATTATAAATATTACTTTTAGGTCAAGCGTTACAGTCAGACCTAAGGTATTTTTGCTATATTTTTGCAGAAAAAACCCAACACTCTTGGATCTTAGTTTTTTCATATATTTTTTATGCAAAAAAAAAAATTAACCCATTGTATATGCTTTTATTTTTTTTCCTCTTTCTTTTTCTTTTTAAGACTTTCACTTTGAACTGCACGGTGTAGTCTATGGTAAAAAAACTTATACATTTAGTTTAATTTTTTGTCTATAGTTTCTTAATATTAAATTTTTTATGTTTAATTATCAGATTTTCATGACACAAATCCCAGGTTTGATGGTTTAACCCAATTGATTCAATTTTTTTCTTTTTTCATTAGTTTTTCTCTTCCTGTAGGTTTTTTTTATTTGCTTTTTCTTTTTTAATTAATCTTTTTGTTTCTAATTTAGTTCATTGATATTAAATCTTTTTTCTATTTAGTTATCGTACTTTCATGACATGAATTCCAAGTTTGATGGGCTAACCTAATTTGACAGGTTAACACAGTTGATTCAGATTTTTTTCTTTTTCCTCGTTAGTTTTTTTCTTTCAGTTTTATTTTATTTTTTATTTTATTTTTATGTCTTTCACTACAAATTGTATAGTGCACTCTACGGTGAAAAGACTGATGCTTTTTTTCTTTTTAATTAATTTTTTATTTAGTTTATTGATATTAAATATTTTTCTATTTAGTTATTAAGCTTTTATAATACGGATCTTACGTTTGATGAGTTAACCTAGTTAATTTAATTTTTTTTTATTAGTTTTTTTCTTCTTATAAGTTTTTTATGTTATTTTTTCTTTTGAATTAATATTTTTTTATTTAATTTGTTCATTAATATGAAAAAATTTTCTATTTAGTTATTGATTGATGTCTTTTTTTAGTTAGTTTTCTTAAGTTTGACTATTTAGAGGAAAAAAAATCTTTTTAGTTTTTTTTTAGTTTTTATGCCTTTAACTGTGAACTGCACAATGCAGTCTACAGTAAAAAACCAATATCTTTCGTTTGTTTTTGTTTTTTATTTAATTTAGTTTGTTAATATTTATTTTTATTTAATTATGAAACTTTCATATCACGAGTTCTGGGTTTGACAGGTTAGCCTAATTAATTACGAGTAATCCATCAATTTTTTTTTTTATTTAGTTATCAAACTTTCACGATATCAATTCAAGGTTTGATAGGTTAACATACTTTAAAGAGTTTACCAAGTTCTTTCAATTTTTAGCTCATTTTCTTCATTGGTTTTTTAAAGAAAAACTTATGGATTACTACAATGTTTCTCTACATGACTTTTTTTTAATATTTTTTTTTAAATGATCTTTGTCGATTTTGCTTCGTAGTTTTTTTTTTAAACACCGTAGATTGTTATAATATTTTCCATGAATTGTTTTTGTTTTGCTACAGTGTTTTTTCACATGTTTTTTTTTTTAAATTATCATTGTCGATTTTTTTTTAATATTAAGTTGGTTGAGAATTCAGTTTTAACTTTCCCCATATGTTTTTTTTTCATTTTTTCATTGTTTTTTCTCCAAAATTGTCTTTTTTTTGTGTTTTTTTAGAATTGTTTTTGTTGATTTTATTTTTTTTAATATGGAGTTGGTTGAGAATTTAGTTTTGTAGTTTTTTCTTTAAAACAATGTGGATTGCCACGGTGTTTCTCCATGTGGTTTTTTTCTTTTTTTTTATGATTTTTTTCCTATAATAGTCTTTGTCAATTCTATTTTTTTCATATTTAGCCGGTTGAAAATTTAGCTTCATAGTTTTTTTTAAAAAAAATACTATGAATTGCTATAGTGTTCCCCTACATTATTTTGTTTTTGTTATCATTTTTTTAAAAATTATCTTTATCGATTTTATTATTTTTAATATTGTGCTGATTAAGAATTATAACTGTAGATTTTCTTATGGAACACTATAAATTGCTACAGTATTCTCCTGTATGTTTTTTTTCCTTTCAGTTTTTTTTATGATTTTTTTAAAATTTTCTTTGTTCATTTAATTTTTTAAATATTAATATAGTTGAGAATTTAGCATTTTAGTTTTTTTCTTAAAAATATTGTGGATTGCAATAGTTTTTCCACATATAATGTTTTTAATTTTCTTCACAAACCGACAACATATAATCATACTACAAGCCCGCAGCATTGCACAAGTACGACATCTAGAAAAATAATGAATGAAGAAGAAGAAAAAGAAAAACACATTGTAGCTTGACCTGCATCCAAAGCTATTGGGTCTGATATAGCAGTCAAATTTTTTTAAACTTGGAATATTGTTATTGATATTATAAATATTATTTCTGGATCAAACGTTACAGTTAAATTCAGAACTTTTGAGTATAGCTTTATAAAAAATCTAACACTTTTAAATTTTAATCTTTTTAATATTTTTTATGTAAAAAAATTGACTTGCTACATTATGCTGGTCATATAATTAGCTGCATACTAGGCTCTGGTGACAAGAACTTACCAAACTTTAATATTATTTAACACCTCATTTTTAAATCACCGTTGCGCAATATGAAGTTAAAGAGGTTACTTATCAATGTTTTTATATTTTAATAAATAAATAAATAAATAAATTTTTTATTTTATTTTTTACTCCAAATTAATTTATATATATTTTTTATAAAGTACTACATATCCTTTTAATCCAAAGCCCTTGGATTGAAAACAAACCTAGATACAAGAATCCCTTTCCATGTAACTTTATTGATATTTTAAAAATAATAATAATTTTTAAAATGATTTTTTAATTAAAAATATGTTAAAATAATATTTTTTTAAATTTATTTTTTATTTTAATATATTAAAAAGATATAAAAAATAATTTTTTTATAAAAATAATTTAAAAATATAAAAATAAACATGCTCGTGATAAACAATAAGTATGGTATTTGACTGAAAAAACGCTAAAACTTGTCTTGTCATGGGATGCAATTAGGTAAGAAAGAGAGATGACAACGAACCGTCCGAAGAAAAATTAGAACATAATTAATTATTTTTCAGTCAAAAAAAATTAGAACATAATTAATAAATATAAAGGAAAAGGTTACATCACTACCAAAAAAATAAAAAATAAAAAATAAAAAATAAAAAATAAAAAATAAAAAATGCCAACGAAGATATCATGTCACGGAATATTTGTTTTGTCATCGCAATGATAATTAATATTCATATTATTCAACCTTTTTTCTTCTTCTTCGAGAACTCAACCCCTTCATTTTCCCTCACCGCTGTCTTCACGTGCGTTTTAAAGTGTGTTTGCTTTGAAAAGGTGGAAGTTTAGGTTTGGATGTGAAATTTACAAAACAATAAATAATTAATTCTTATAATTAAGTTTTGTATATAATTAGATTTTATCCCACTACAATCTTAACCATTAAAAACTAAAATAATTATTTCTAAATCTTATTTATTTACTGGAAAGTAGTTTTTTTTAAAAATAAATTATAAAAAAATAAATTCTGATAAAGTAAATTATTTTCTAATATTTCGTAGTATAGTAAAAAATAAGTTAGAAAACACTTTCTAATATTTGGTTATGTTATAAAAAATAAATTAGAAAATACTTTTCTAGTGTTTGGTTATATTATAAAAAATAAGCTGAAAAATAACTTATTAATGTTTTATTTTTCTCAAGTTTATTAAAATAATGAGAAACAAATCTTATAAAATAAAAAATTAAATGAGAATGAAATTAAAAAAAAAATAATTTTATAAATTATATCAAATAAAATAAATAATAATTAAAATAATAGAAATCAAATCAAAAAAATAAAAAAATAAAAAAATAAAAAATAAAGAAATTAAAATAATAATAATTAATATTTCATAAATTATTTCAAATAAAATAAGTAACAATTAAAAGAATAAGGACCAAATTTGACAGATAAATTTTTTTAATAAAAAATGATAATAAAAAGCAAATAACAATTATAAAAATGAGTATCAAAATTAATATAGAAATTAAATTTTAAAAAATGAAATTGAAAAATAAATATTCAAAATGAAATATATATACCAATAAAAAATTTAAGAACTAAATTTGATATAATTAGCAAATAATATAATATTTCTAAATTTTTTATAATTTTTAGAAAATATTTTCTGTCTAAAGTTTTTAGAAAAATACTTTTTTATAAACCAAGTTAAATTTTCTTTTAACTGCATAATGTTTTTTATTGATTAATTTTTTTAATAACAAATAAATACATGAAATTTTAAAAAATAATTTTTTTAAAAATAAATTCTAAAAAATAAACATAATTGGTTGAATAAAGTTAGGCTTAGACTTATTTTCCAAGCTGTCATTCTTTCTTATCAAATTGTTGATAATACTATCTCTTAAATAAATTTTATAATTAAAAAAATTATATAATATTGTTTTAATTAAAATAATTAAATATAACACAAGATTTGATTTAATGATCTACATCTTTTGTCTTGAGTTTGATTAATTATAAAATTTATTAAAAAATAATTAGGCATGAAAAATAAAATGTTTTAAAAGTATTAATGAGAAAAAATAATTTTTATTAATCTGAACACCGAATAAATAAATAATATTACGGTGGAATGGTCTAGAGTGGAGACTAGTCTGTCCCATTCATTCACATGTCAAACAGAATCTCTATGCTCTGGTCAAACTTATTTTTTATTTCTGGGCATTTCTTCTTCTTATTCTGACAAATTAAATCACTCCCATCAACCCCTTTTCTTTTCATTTAGGGTTTCTCTCTCTCTAGAAACTTCCCCCTCTCTCTAGAAGGATTGTCCTTTACCATCTCATTTCTCGAACCCAAAGCCCGGTCCTCGCGTCCTGCACAGCTCATTTGTCAATTTCTGAGCTCCACCCTGCTTTAATTTCACCGCCGTTTGTGCTCGGTTTTTACCTGTAGTCGGTGATTCAAGAAAATCGATTGCTTCCATGTGGGAATGTACGGGTTTTACTTCATTTTAAGCTTAATACACGCATGCGTTTCACCCATCGCTCAAAGGAGCTTAGATCTGCTTTCTGTTTCAAAAACTGCTTCAAATTATCTTAAATCTGACCGTGATACTGTTTTTTTTATTTTTTCCAACTCTGAAGCATTTTGTGGGTTGATTGATAATATAGTTGAATCATGTATGGTTAATATCAGCTAAGTGTGTTTTTTTAATTATTTAATTAATTTAAAAGAAATTGTATTAAATTACCCTAAAAAATGAGAAATTGGTTTTATGCCTTATAGATGAGTAAAACAATTTATCTTTTGTCGATTGGAGCTGTTTTTGAGTTGGTTTGTTGCTTAATTTATGGGATGTGTAATGCGTGTGGATTTTAAAGGGCAGAGTAGAGCATGTTTTGACGTAATAGAGCTAATTTATGGTTTCTGAAATAGTTGCTTCTGCTTTTGGTGAAGAGCAGTGACGTGCTGAGTAATGGCGCTTAGAGTTCCAGCTCCCGAGGCAGCTGAGATTGCAATTGGGGCAATAGGGCGTGGATATGATGTGGCAATTGATCTAAGATTGAGGTATTGTAAAGGGGATCTAAAGGGTCCACGCTTGATCGAGATTGATGAAGATGGGGGTCGAGAAATCATTTTGCCAGGTGGGATTTCAATTCCGAATGTGTCCAAATCGATAAAGTGCGACAAGGGGGAGCGAACCCGGTTTAGGTCTGATGTTCTGTCATTCCAGCAGGTTGTTGCTAAATTGTTTACTTTGATCGCCTCATATTTTGATTGTTTCATGAAAAAACAGATTTGGAGTTGTTTGCTTTTGCTATTAATTAGTTGGTCAAAACTCATTTCTGCATTTTCATCTCCTATAATGTAATTTTTTCTTGATTGCTCGCTTGCTTCTTAATGCACTCCACTCTTTCCTCTGCATTGTTGTAATCCACATGTCATTTGAACTGGCTCACTTAAATTGCTGTTGCATTGCCTCTTTTATATTACCTTTTCTTCTAGTTAAAACCTCTCGACTCAATGAACTGTAATAAAAGTTTCTCCAGAGATCAGTTTTTTCTACATATTTGCATAGCTAATGGGATGAGTTGTGATGAGGTTTTCATTCTTGCTGTTTGTCAAATATTTAACATGCAGTTCAATATACTGGATTAGGTTGTTGGAAGGGCAGTATGCTTGTTTCTTTTGTTTTACATGCCTTACGTGACAACAGAATATGACAGAGAAGGATATCATGTTTGTGGGTTTCTTTTTCTTTCCTATTTCTCATCGTCTCCACTTTTCCTTGCTTTCTTCCAGATGTCAGAGCAGTTCAACCAGGAATTGTCTTTGACTGGAAAAATTCCCTCAGGTCTTTTCAATGCCATGTTTGAATTCTCAAGTTGTTGGCAGAAAGATGCTGCCAACACTAAAACCCTTTCTTTTGATGGAGTGTTCATTACGCTCTATACGGTTGCCTTAGAGAAGTCTCAGATGGTACTTCGTGATCATGTTAAGAAGGCTGTCCCATCAACATGGGATCCTGCTGCATTAGCAAAGTAAGTTTTTTATATTTTAATTTTCAATCAAATTGTGAGATTGCAGTCATTGTTCATGCCTCATCTGAGAGACAGCTTGTTTTGATTGTGATAGTGACTTCTATTATAAACTCTTGATATCCAATAGAACCTTTTTTGTTTTTAATAAATATCCATGATTTTGCTATTTTTGTGTCATCAGAATTTCTGAAACTTAAAATGCCATGCACTGATTTTATCTTATATGGCAATTTCATACAACGGTGATGTAATTAATTGGATGTGTGACTCTATAGCATATGTTTTCTTTTTATAGAAGATTGAGCCCATAAAGTAGGGTTAATTGGGAAGGAAAAAAAATGAAAAGGAGAGGAAGAACGGGAAGAGAAAAATGAGCAAAGCAGCTCTTCTAAATCAAACCCAAATCAATATGCTAGAGAATCTGTCCATTACATTCATAGCATTCCTACTTGTAAAACTGAAAGATGGGTTATGGCATGTGAAATGTGAAATTAAAACTTATCAATAAAGAGATTCTAAACATCTTGGAAGATCTGGAGAACCCAAAGATAATATAAGTCCTACATTTTCACCAACATTTGTTCTTTCCCACCAAAATTTGTAAAAAAGAAGAAGCTTATAGCTCATCCAAGGTCATCTTGTAAATGTGGGTTTCCTTTCTTGTTTTTTTTTCATTCTCTTTCATAATGCAAGAGAAAATCATTCAGGTACGGCATTAGTATGACTGACACTTTTTTTAAGCTAGTGCATATCTGAAGAGATGCTATATTTATCTTTTGTTGAACCTTGAGATATCAGAGTACAATTGCTTGAGTCCTTGTTAAAACTCTACATATCTACTGGATCAAATATGCACTAGCTTAAAATGAGGTTTTAGTTAAAAACTCTCTACCTGCTCCCTCAAGTAATCTCTTATTGAAATTAATTAAGTAGTTTTTCAAATCTACTGTAATGCCAGTCTTAGAGGCTTCATATTTTCACTATAATAAAAGGAGTTTTTTTCAGTTTAAATGCAGTGACCTAATTAAGTAACCTTTTATTAAATTGGTTATGTAAAATTTTAGAGTTCTACTGAAACATCAAAACCAGTCGCAAGGAAAGCATACTAAAGAGCACCAGGAAAAGGAAGTATTTCATAGATTGTGAAAAGTTCCATTTAGAGTACAGAGGATATCAATGTTGTATTACCTTTAAAAACACCATTAACAGTTTATAAACTGTGAAATCTCAAATTGCTAATTGCAAAGGCTTCTATGGAGAGAGGGGTGAAGATCCTGTTTTGTTATATTGTCAAACATCCCTAATGAATCCTGATTGTCTACTTTGCTTCAAGCGGTAATTTTGTTGTTAAAAAAAAACTAACTATGAATTTTTGGATTTATTTCAGTTCACACTGAACAAGATAATTTAGAAAAGGGGCATGAGATTAATTAAACATATAAGATAGCATGTGAAGAAAATGGGCTTGCTAATATCGTTCTCTACTCTCTCAAATGTCTGCAATTCTTGTCAACAGCCTTGTATAGCAAGTAATGTGTTCTGCATTTTGACCAACTTGTGTGGCGTTAACTTTTAAGAATTTGCCACCACCCTCTGAAAGAAGAATCTTAAATGGATACTTTTGCTGGCATGCTTCTATGTCATTGCCTTGTTGCACAATGCATGAATGACTGGACCTTCAAATTCTTGTCTCCAGTGCAACACATCAACAGCTTGGCTGCGTTTCATAATGAGTTGCAAGCGTCCTATCTTGCATAATGCAATCGAATTTCATTTTCCAGTGGAGATATTCATGGCCAGTCCTTGTCATAACAGCAGCTGTGCTTTTATAAATAAATGTACAGTATTTATAGGACAGAATTTGATAAGTTCCTACTGATAACAATGTGGTGAATGATGGACCTGAGCATGGATGCCATGGTTGATATGGTTTAACGCAATTCAAGCTCAACAGTTTTATTCTAAGTTCACTCTTTTCTGTTAAATTTGTCACTAGGATTTGTGTTTGTTTGTGTTTCAGAGAAACTGTTACTACCTTGGCTCTTTTTCCTTTTGTGGGATTGTGGTTGCAGTCTGTACTGGTTGAAATGCCTGTATTTCGTTTCCATTCGTAAAATTCTGCTTTATATATTGATGTAAATATGTTTAAAGTGTTTTTTTCCCCTCTCTGTCCTTTTTCTGAAGGCATGTAGAAAAAATTGCTTCCCATTTGAAAAAAAAAAAAAGTGTGCTGCCCTAAGTTTTTAAATCAAACTGGAATTTGAAAATATGCTTGTTGTTTCAGGTTTATTGAGACATTTGGCACTCATATCATTGTTGGTGTCAAGATGGGTGGGAAGGACGTAATATATATGAAACAACAACATTCATCAACTCTTCAACCAGCTGATCTACAGAAGAGATTAAAGGAGATGGCAGATAGGAGGTTTTTAGATATGAATGGACAGTATGGCATGGCTTCTGAGCAAGTAGACCAGAATAACAAGGTTTGTGATTAGTTTGCCCATGCTACCTTTTTTTATATATATATAATTTGGAATCCAAGCATTTAACATGTGATCTGATTTTTGAAATCCTACAATCTGATTCTTACATGTAGATCTAACTTTCTGATCATCACATAACTAAAATACATAAGATTTTATTAGAAATTCTGATGTCATGCTTATTTGATGAACTTTATTCCACAATCACAATCCACTCTGTAGTGTCATGGGTTTCCTTGAATACTTGGATGCTATGGTATATTGGGTTCTCCTTCATGATCATAGTTGAGCTTCTGCTCTTGACTAATTATGGATTAGGCTGGTAGGTTGTATTTCTAATCCAAATATGTAAAGGAGATTATGAATGTCTTTGAAAACATTTGGATTTGGGAGATGAAGTGCACAACAGAAGTGTTGTCTGGTGTTAACACACGAGATGTTGATCACAATTAGATTTGTCAAGGGAAAAAACTTGTAGAATGAGGTGTGCAGTAGCTTGATTTCAGAGATTAGACGGAAGAAAAGGTATCCACTATAGACCACTATGGTCTTCTTGGCTGCAAAACAACAAAACCCGTTGTCAAACAGGAACGTAATGGCATTATAATTTTTTATTACATAGCAGTTGTTATATAACAGCAGTCTTTTGATTCCATGGCATTGAGGCCTGTGCTAATGGAGCAAACCATTTGACATGAAGTGCCAAAATTGAAACTGTCACTGGAGTGCAAATGATCTCTAAATTGCCATTATATCAGCAAAAAATTATTTGCCTGTGGGGTTTCTATGTAAATAACATGTAAACCACAAGAGTGTGAGCACACTCAATTGTCGTATTTGTTTATTATAATTTCAAGGCATCTTATCCAAACAATTTTGCTTCAGCTTGGAATTAGGGAGCAGAGGCTAAGGTTTGCCGATACCAATCCATCAAGCTCGTATTCTCACAAGGAGGTAGTGTCCCTGATATGCTTGTCAAACTCATCTGCTGAAATATTTTGAAGATCTCTAGGGTTTTCTTTGGCAAAAATTATAATTTTGATTGTTATTGTCTAATGACTGATGCAGGATATTGTAAGAATTTACAAGAGAAGAGGTGGATGGGATAATGGGATCTTATCCCATACTGAATGGTTGCACAGTGTTCAATCTGAGCCTGATGTTATCTCAATGTCCTTTATCCCGGTTACCTCTTTGTTATATGGTGTCCCAGGGAGTGGATTCTTGAGCCATGCCATAAATCTCTACTTACGATGTGAGTGAAAAATGTTCTGAAGTTTGTAACTTCATTGTATTGTGTTTTGCTTTAGTGTTAATAGTGATCAAATTATGTATGGATAGTTATTTGTTTGGTTTTAGTAAAAAATTGCTTGCTTATCAGTACATTCTTTTTCCGGGCTTTGCAATCTTTTTGCCATGAGTTCATTGTGATATTGTCATGTTTTTCATTGTATCTTCATTACTGTTCTTCTATTGCTGCTATTCATTTGTACTCATTAGAAATGACTCTGCTAATGCATACCAGATAAGCCTCCAATTGAAGAGCTACACCAGTTTTTGGAATTTCAGCTGCCTAGGCAGTGGGCACCAGTGTTCAGTGAACTTCCCTTGGGGCCACAGCGGAAGCAACAAAATACAGCTTCATTACAGTTCAGTCTCATGGGGCCAAAGCTTTTTGTGAACACCACTCCGGTAAAGCTTCTCTCACCTGCTCAAATTGTTGTTTTCAATTGGATTTACTAGATGCCTTAAACCATGATCGTCTCATGTGCATATGCCGAGTATTACTTATTGCCTTCAACCAGTAAAGATCTAATATGATGATGTTGTATGGTTTCATGTAAGAAAATAGAATGTCCAAGTAGTGCTATATCCATAAGGTCTATCTATCCGAAGTTATTCTGGTTGATGAGGATCCCAGATGTCAAATATTTGCTGTGTGCATTCCCTATACCATAAATCTGGGTATAACTATATAAATCTGTTAGATATAGCTTTTTCAATATTTTTATCTTTCTCAGTTTGTCAGTGCTGCCATAGCACAACTGCATTCTTCAATCAAGAATTTTAATATCACATCAAAATTTCTTCCAATACTTCTTGAGAAAATTTCACAGATAAACCAAGTAACCCAATTCATTTCATTTTCTTGTTACCAGCGGTTTTCAGGCAAAGTAAAATAACTCGAACCATCTAACATTCCTCCATTCAATGATGGTGCAGAATGCCAAAAATGGTGATGGTTCTGCTGTGAATTTGTTTTCTGCTAGCTTCTGATTTATAATTCATTCATTTGTCTGATAGGTTGATGTGGGCAAGAGACCTGTGACTGGCCTTAGGCTTTATCTAGAAGGTAAAAGGAGCAATCGCTTAGCCATACACTTGCAGCACCTCTCGTCTCTTCCAAAAATCTTCCAACTTAAAGATGATTCAAATGGTAATGCCAACCAAGAATCCTATGAACGCAAATACTATGAGAAAGTTCAGTGGAAGCATTTTTCTCATATCTGCACAGCCCCTGTCGAGTCAGATGAAGATCTTTCTATAGTAACTGGAGCTCAGTTACAAGTTATGAATTCCGGGTTTAAAAATATTCTCTTTTTGCGACTTCGGTTTTCAACTGTGTTGGGAGCTGTATCCGTGAAGCAACCAGAGTGGGACGGATCGCCAGGGTTGGCACGCAAGTCCGGCCTCATATCAACCTTAATCAGCCATCACTTCACATCAGTGCAGAAGCCACCTCCACGGCCTGCTGATGTAAATATAAATTCAGCTGTATACCCTGGTGGTCCTCCTATGCCATCTCAAGCCCCTAAGCTTCTCAAGTTTGTGGACATAACAGAGATGACTAGAGGGCCACAAGAAACTCCTGGCTATTGGGTTGTTTCTGGGGCAAAACTAGCAGTCGAGAAGGGCCGGATTTCTCTCCGGGTTAAGTATTCGTTATTGACTCAGGTATTATCTGATGATGATGATGATGTCGAAACAGAGCACTAAAGGATTTTGTACTCCCCCTACGATGAAGACAAAATACAAGTCCAAAAATGAATCGAAACACTGGGATTGGAAGTGGTAGGAGGTAAATTGTTGTTGTAAAAGCGTGTTCACCACCAATTCTTTTGCCTGTAATGTAAGTATGCTTCCGCTGTAGATTCATCAATTGGCGAGTTCAATATGGTTACAAGTTCTTTATTAGCTAGGGTTGGCAATCAGACTCATCTGTTGTATGATGATTATAGTTATTAAATGTAGCCTGGCTTAGCAGGTTGATCCGATCTCGAACCTGATTAATCGGTCAAGTTTTTAATGATTTTGTTAAACTAGATTTAAATTTGATTGGTTCAAGGTAAAACATTTTTGTTCTAATAGAAACAATCAACTTGAATTTATTGACCACGAGTTGCAATATATTTTTAAAAGGTAAAAAGGATTGTGGAGTTGTGTGGTGAACAAGTTTCTTGAAATTTTTTGTTACTTTAAATTTATGTAATTCAAATAAAATGGTCGGTAGCTTTTACAGAATTCAAACAATTAAAGTTACTTTTATTTGAACAATTGAAAAAATACAGGTCATCTTTTGATTTTGTTTAGTGTTTATTTTAGCTTAGAAAAAATATAGTTTATATTTTCATTAGAAATATAAAACTAAAATTATTAAATCTAACTTCATCCAACAAATAACTTTGTTCAATATAAAAATTATAAAATAGATGAATCAACTTAAATCAATTAAAACATCATTTTAATTTTTTTAAAAAGTTAAACCGACATCATTTTACTTTCTAAAAATCAAACTAGATTTTAATTCAATTTCAACCAAGTTAATCGATCAAGATCAAGTCAAAGCATGTGAACACTAGGTTGATTTTTTTGACACCTAGTCTTAGTTAGGGTCAAGAGCATAACAAGTTTAACAAGCATGAATAAAACTGATATTTAAAGCCCTTCTGTTGGCTATGAAAATGATACCAGTCATCTAATAGTGTAAAATATGTTGATTACTTGGAGATACTTTTAATAGAAATAGCTGCATCCTTACCATTACTATCAGCTTCATCAATATTATCAGTAGTAGTTGTTGCAGCAAAATACTGTAGATTCAGATGGAGAACCTACACAATCTTCACAACCACATATACATCAATGAATTTGGACATCAAAAAAATCTGCAACTCCAACTCTAGGCCGCAAACTGCAAGATTTCTTTACAAGAGACGGAATTAGGAGGAAAAAAAAATGATCAGTAAAATGTACAACTAATCATCATATAACATCGAACCTGTTGGAGAATAAACGAGCAAAGGTGCTGGTATCACTGCTTGGTTCACGCGAGAAAGAAATAGAAATGGTATCACTGTTTCTGAAACCATGAACAGAAATTGCATCATAGCAAAGCAGTGGAGATCCATAACAAGACAGAAGAACCTCTCTGGTAGACACTTACATGGGCATCGGTGGCTTCACAACCACTACAAGATCAGAGGAAATCGGAACAGGCATTTCTCAAGTAAAGATTTTCTTCGAAGTGGGTAATATGGCATTTTGTTTCACACGGATAGGGAAAAAAAGGAATAGCTGCAATAACGTGAAAGAACACCCAGACACCAACTCATACAGGCCATATTGCAAAGATCATGATGAGTTGCATGAGAGAGACAGCCAGACAGCTCAGATTCTATCTTGTTCATCCATGATGTCAACCGATATCATCTTTCTGGACAGCAAAATTTACAGGAACATATATGCATGTTGGCAGCAACTGTTCCTCTGAGTCTCAGCAGACGCTTTCTTCTGTTCATGTTTTTTCATTTGCCAAATCTACATGAGTCAAATCATAGCACCAGCTTTAGTTATTATTCACGTCAGTTTCATCTAAAGACTCAATCAAGCTCTATCAATGGAAAACATGGAGAAAGGTCACCTACTACCAAACAAAAGGTCCAAAACCCTAGTTCCAGAAAGTGCATCCCAAAGATAGTTCAGGGCAATAACAGTCAATTGTTAGCTAATGATATGCCATTTGCGAACTGCACATGTAAGAGACTATAAAGTCACTTGTCAAAGAGATTCAAGCATCTTGATTAAGAGTTCCCCACATGGTGAAAGGGGTATTGATGCATAGTTGATGTGACAATGATATGTGTAGAACCTTAATTAAACTCATCAAATAAAAAAATAATTTTGATTCAATGCAAAATATTGCAGATAAAAAAAAGATTTGAAATCCATTACAGAGGAGAATACCTGGCATGCTCAAAACACAAAGCACAGAACAATACTTAATTTTATCCCTTTGAGCCTGACAGTGCTGTATCTCATCCTCAGCCATACTCCTTGAAACAGTTGTTGAAAGCTTTATTCCTTGACTTGCACCATTTTTGTTACTTTTCACACTGTCACTGAAATGCTGTGCCTGGACATTGTTCAGTGAACACATAGAGACCTTTGAATTTGCTAAGATAATCATCATGCCCGACAAACACCCATGGTGATGCATCTTATGAACGCAACAGCTTTCCATGATTCTTTTTCTGGAGCCCTGGAACAGAATCTGTCACTGCAGCACGGGGATAACTTTTTTTTATCACATATTAAGGATTTATTTACATTAATTAAATAAATTATCATGGGCAGTTTTGGTTATTTGGTGTTGTTTTGTTATTCTTCATTAGAAAAGGTAAATAACACAAAATAGTTGAAGTATAAACCAGATAAGAATATGAGAAAAAAAGCGAAGTCTCAGATACCTTGTGTTTCAACTACGTTGGATTCATCAAATTAGTAGAAATGCTTGACAACAGAAAATCTCTAACAAAACTAAATGCACATAATTGAAAGATAACTACTTCATCTCTTGACAAAACCAAATGCACATAATCGAGAAACAACTACTTCATCTCTTGTATTTAAAGCTTTATGGTGCTTTTGCTTGAAAAAAAATGGAGCTTGCCATGAGGTGATTCATTAAAGGAGATAAGTAGAGAAAGAAGTAGCAGAAGCATTGTGCCAGAAGCTTATTCCAGTAATACTGTCCTGTTTCTTTCTTCCGTTTACTTGTGCAACATCAACAAGGCAGGTTTTCAATTCTTAACATGCTACCCTCTCCCTGCCAAGTGGATTGAGTGGTATGCATATGGTGTCAACTAAAATGCCAAAAAAGGAAACAAAGTCGTCCTTCTCTGCAGATGAAATAGTAAATTATACTAAAAAGTCATCCTTCCCAACAGCTGAAACAACCTAGAGAAATACTAAAGAAATAGAGGATTTGATTTTCAATGATGGAAATATAGGAAATAGGAAAACGAAAAAAAAAAAAACACACAAAAAAAGGTATAGGAATGTAACCTTGCCATGAAATACTCGCAACATTATGATGCTTTCAGTGATATAACCTGATTATTAGTTTCCATAAATAGATTGAAAATCCAGATGAACTTCAGTCAGGATCATGCAGGTAGATTAATAATACTACCAAATCCGTTTTCAATGTTCGTTTGTTTTTTCTCCAAGTAATTCTTGTCGAGAGATATATGCTATCCTGTTACCTGCAGATAGGAGCCATAAGGGCAGGGCCTAAGGGACAAGTCATTTCATCTAGTAAACTGTTGTAGCTTGTGCACTATGGAAGAAACGTTTTGAGGATCTAAGCAGATATCAAAGCCAAAATGAGCCATTTATTATGAAAGCTTTGGTGTTTGATTGGAATACTGAATCATTGTTCTCTTCTTTAACATTTAACAAGCAGAATAGCAATATGCTTCAACAAACATGATACTTGGAAAATAGCTAAGTTTCATGTGCAGCTTATTCACTGAAAACTTGATAAGGTAATGATTTAGAAGGGATCTTATGTGTGGCATATAATTTGTGGGTTGAAAATTTTCTAACACTGGAAATTCTTGTCATGGTTCAAGTAGAGGAAATAGAGCAAAGTATTTCTAACTGATAGAGCATCATATCCTATATTAAAAAAGAATTTACCTCTTTTGGAAATTCAAGTGTAGGTCCATGGTTCTTCTAAAAATCAAAAGGTCTTGTTCATCTAGGAATAGTTGTCCAGTTTAGATATCTCGGTTTGCGGTTTTTGGGCTCTAAGTTACCAGTGATTTTTTAATAAAACAATGGCAGACTTGTAACCTTAGCATGTTCCTGCAAAACAGTAGTATCTTGCTAGTGTTCAGATTTATTATGAGGTTTAGCTTCTATTTCGAGTTTTGGTTCATTTTTTATTAGATTCTATAGTTTTTAGTCTTTAATAAGTCCTTCCTGTTTAGTTGCTCTCTGCTTATAACAGTCTATTTAGAAGTCCCAGTCTAAGTGTTTCCAGAAGTCCTATTCCATATGATGCCCATATATATATATATAGGTGTTCGGGGCAGCTTGGGAGCCCCTCGACTAATCGCACAGGACTTGAAGTTAACGACCATGTAAGCTTTTAATGGTCCTGAGAGGACTCGAACTCGTTACCACTAGGGAGCAAACCCAAGGCCTGATGATATTTATATACAAGAGTAATGGTATAAAACTGTGATCTGATATTTTCATTTCTGTGATTTCTTTTTCTATTTTCTTCCCTTGGGCCTCCTCTTTTGCTATAGCTAGACTGCCTCAGGCTACTGCTCACAACTAAATCTAAACTCCACACCAGCCCATTATATTATCTTATAAACCATCTAAATATCAATATCAATCTCTTCTAAAACAAAACCCTAATGAATCCAATTGCATGCACATCAGACTCTAATCCTCATTCTCAACTGAAACATGATTAAAAACACTCAATATTCCCAAGTTGTCTGCATCACTAAGCTAGTAAGTTATCCATATAAATCAAGGGAAGCTGGAAACAAGATGCTGAAATACAAGTAAATGTTTACCTACTGCATAGCTGCCATCACATAGCCGGTAAGGGAAAAGCAGATTCTGTAGGCTTTTGACCGTAGATGCGCTATTGGGACCTGCAAAACTTCCATCCTTACCAGAAATCTCCACAATTGCAAATTCCATCCTTGAAATGATGAAATCGACTTGCATCTCTAATTGTTATGTCTCTCTTAGTTACCAAAGAAATAAATTTAATAGCAGTGTGGCAATCACCACAAACTCGCAAATTCTTAGTTACTAAGATATGCTTGTCAGGGCTCAAACTAAGAATTCCAAATGCAATAGCTAGTTTCTCGCTGTGATAAAGAAGGATTTGTTCCTTCTCCTCTTCCTCGACATCTTGGAAGACAAAGCTAGATTCTGCTTGGTAACCCAACCTTTTCATCTCCACCAGTAGTTCATCAAGTTTGTTGCTTATTTGTGCCAGCTGTGGGTGGGACCTATATCCACCACCCTGAAATGTATGGACAACCCCACTTATCTCAATCCAGCTGCATCCAGGACTTTTCTCAAAACCCTGTTCCTTCTGTGTGAACCTAACCTGTGCTGCATCGTCCCATCTCCCAACAGCACTATACATATTGGATAGGAGAACAAAATTCCCAGTACTTTCAGGTCCAAGCTTCTGAATTTTCTTTGACACTCCTTCCCCTAGTTCAACATTCTTATAGACTCGACAAGCAGAAAGCAGGGCACCCCATACACGAACATCAGGCTCAAGTGGCATCTTTTCAATGAAACTGTGCACCTCTTTGAAAAGCCCAGCCCTGCTCAGAAGATCAACCATGCATGCATAATGCTCCATTCTGGGGATGATTCCAAAATCTTGAGTCATGGCATTAAACCAGTATTTGCCTTCTGCAACAAGTCCCGAATGGCCGCAAGCAGATATGAGACAAATGAAAGTCACATCATCTGGTTTTAAACCTTCGGACTGCATGCTGTCAAACAACAATAGTGCTTCCAATCCAATCCCATGAATACCATATGCAATTATCATGGTATTCCATGACACAATGCCCCGCTTATGCATCCTATCAAAAACTTTCCTAGCAGTGTCAATCTTCCCACATTTTGCGTACATATCAATAAGAGCATTACAAATCATGGTATCAGCTATAAATCCGCAAACGATTGCATAGCAATGGCTGCAAGACCCATAATGTAAAGCAGCCAAATGAGCACAAGCTGGCAGAACACTAGCCATGGTTGCCTTTTCTGGGTTTATCCCAGACAACTGCATCTTGAGGAACATTCGCAAACCCTCTTCAGAATTACCATTTTGAACATAGCCTGAAATGATAGCAGTGAACGAAACTGCATCTCTTAAATCCATTTCATTAAAAAACCTCATTGCACCATTGATAATCCCACACTTGGCATACATTGAAAGTAAAGTATTTCCAACCATCAAATCCAAAACAAATCCTGACTTTATCGCGTAACAATGCAAGCAACTTCCCATGCTTAAATCAGTTAAATTTGCACAAACTCGAATAACAGTGGCAAGAGTTACCGCTGACAGAACAATTCCATCATCCTTGAGCATCAACAACTGACAAAATAGTTCCAATGCCTCCCTCATAAAATCACACACAACATATGCACCGACCATAGCACTCCAAGTCACCTCATTCTTGACAATACCCATCATGTCAAAAATTCTCCTGGCATATTCTATGCACTGACATTTCCCATACACATCCAAAATCCCAGTTCCTACCACCACATCGCCAACGAAGCCCCTCCTAATACAAAACCCATGAATTTCCTTTACATGTCTCAATGAATTCACTTGAGCGACAGCAGGAAGGACACCAACAATTGTTGATGAATTAGGACTCACATCATTTTGCATTTGAACAAGCAGTCGTGCTACCTCATCATAGGAACCGTCATGTAAAGAAAACCCTGAAATCATCGAATTCCACGCAACAACATCCCTTTTATGCATTTTATCAAACACTTCTTTTGCATCATCCAAACACCCACATTTAGCATAAAAATCAACCAAAGAGGTGGAAACATAGACATTAGATTCAAGACGAAGTCTTTTGATGTCAAAATGAATCTCTCTTCCTTCACTCGCTTCTTTTAGAGCCGAACACGCTTTGAGAACAGAAGGGAAGGTGAACCTGTTGGGTGTGATACCATAACCCAACATTTTATAGTACAGATCAATAGCCTCTTCATAGGGACCATTCCAAGCATAAGCTCTTATCAATAAATTCCATAAAACAACATTTTTGGGCCTATGGGGCATTTTATCAAACACACGGCGTGCGATTTTGAGTTCACTGCAAGCTAAATATAAATCAACAAGTTTTTCGAATGGCACATCAAAATTTGTAAGATTGGTTTCGTGGGTTCTGTGTAGGCATTTGAGCAGTTTCTGATGGATCAGCTTGCCTCGAAACAGAGATTTTGATTGAATGCAGGATTCCAGGAGGACTGTGCAATATTCAAGGCTCAGGCGCGTTCTCAGCTGCATGCCCTTTCCTTCCTCTCTTCTGCGCCAATACAAAATTCACAGATTTTAAGATTTGGATTAATTGTACGATTTAATCCCTGATATATATATATATATATATATGATTAGTCCCTCAACTAGGGAATGCTTCTGATCCGATCCCTCAGTTTAGTTATTGACCTCATGAAGATCTTAAAATTGCACCTCCTTCCATGCTTCCCTTAAGTTTTGAATTTTGAGTGCATGACCATTAAAAATGAAACAACATGTATCATATGGAAAAACTGATCAGAGCAGTGATAATTTTATGATTTCTTTCTGTAGTTTAAACGTGGATAATTTGTTTTTAAATTAAAATAGCTCAATATATAAAAATCAAGTTGAGAAATATACGGAAATAGTTGGGCTGAAAATGAAATACATCTTCAATATCACTATATATTATATTAGGATTTTTTGGGATAATTTTGTTGATCTTAGATTAATGAAATTGGAATAAAATAATATTATATTAGGATTTTTTGGGAAATTTAATGAAAAATATATAATCATGAATGAAAAAAAGGGATAAAAAAGTTTGGTGTGTGAAATTACCACCTAGTTTTAGCCTAAAAAACAAGTTATGCTAATAGTTTAATTCTATTAAAGAAGGGCGAGGGATAGATACAATGAGAAAAAATAAAAATGCTTAATAAAATAATTTTAAAAAGAAGAAAGATATTTTTGTTATTTTTTATGAATTTAAACACGATTAAATACTATTAATAAATACAAGATTCCCTTCTGGATCCGATAGGATTGCAATGCTAATAAATGTTAATTATTGAATTTACTTGATGGAAGAGTGGAGATATAATCTTGAGCATTTTAAATTAAATAAGCATACATGTATAAATATATAATTTTTATTAAATATATAATTAAGCATAATATCTATTTAAAATATTTTTATAAACATAGTTTTTAAACCCGACCCGATAATCAGCTCGGTTTAAGGCCTAGTTTCCAAGTTTTGATTGAATCTATTTTTTTAAATCAAAACAATGTTATTTTAGTAAAAAAAAATCAATAAGTTGCAGCTGGATTTTTGACTGGGTCTTGTTGGATTAACCGGGTTACCCTCAGTTTTTTCTTTTCCTATTTTTTCTTAAACTTGGCTCTATTTTACCCCCGAGTCAACCTGTTGGGCTGAACCAAGTTTCAAAATTATGCTTTCAAAAGAATAAGATAATTCTTTGATTTTTTTTTAGATTTGATATATAATAACTTGATTTATTTGATAGATCAAGTTAAAATTTATTTTGATGATTTGAAAAAAATATTTAATTTGTCTTCAAAATATTATGAAAGAACCTTTATATAGTAGCGTTTAAGCTTGATTTAAAAGAGTTTTGTTTTTTTTTAGATTTCAAACATGGATGAATGAGACTTAAAATTTTTTGAAGAGATTCTTTGTTTGAAGAGTTTATTTTAAAAAAATTTTATATCTCTAAGATTTTTTTTATTTAAATTAATACTTTTTGCTTTTAGAAATTTATAAGGGATTTCATATATTTTTTAAATGCTATATAATGTGATTTTATTGGTTAATTTTTGTTAATAAAATCTTACATTTATGATAAGATATTTTTAATATCTTACTTTAAGTATGGAACCTTTCATTAGTTAAGAAATATATAAAGATTTATTTATTTTATATGTTGTTTATTTTATTTTAATTTTATTATTTTGTATGAAAATAAAATAAACATAATAAAATTTTAATCGGTAAAAAGTTTTTATTTATACAAGGAGTACTCATTTTATTTTGGAAACATCCGGTGCTAAAGTCAATGAACAAGTCCCTAAAACAAAACTTCATCTAATGGGTTATGGGCATGTATTTTTTAGCGGTTGTTATTGTGTCCATCTACCCTTATAATTCTTGCTGTGATGTAAGAATTGGCTGTTACTGCTGGATCACTGTAGATTTTTCTTTGAATTGCCCCATCTAAGTAGCTTGGTTGGTAGAAAAGGGCCTCTTTCTTTTTTGATTTGTCAAGGGTGGTCAAATTCTCAAGTAACTGCCAGATTTTCATCAACTAATCCAATCTGGTAACAAAAGCCAACGAAATGAGCACTGCATAATTGTGATGAACCATTTTTATACTGGATTAGATACATAGTACAACAAAACATCTTCTACATGAACCAATGCAAGCATTACACCATGTTTTTCAAGTAATTTGCTCATGGGAAGGCCAATTTATCCTTTCTCTTGGACAAGGCAGAGGTGCTGGTTGGGCAATAAATGTAGGGTGTTGCTGTCCAGGCATCACCACTGAAAAATCTGATGCATAAGCTGCTGGAACCTGTTACCAAGCCAGGAACTTATTGTCATCAATCCATAGAAGCATACAACTAGCTCTTACACATGCCACAGAAAAATACCCTGCAATTGCTTCTCTTTTTGGTCAAAAATTTGGAATGTTATAGTACATTATAACTCAAATGCTTCATAAAGTAGTTTCTCTTTTGTGTCTCGAGATATGGAGAAACCGAAGCTGCATTTAGCTTGACAAAGCATAAAAATTTGATGTTTTTTCAAGTTAAATTAGTTTGAAATGTGGCATTGCCACGTGTAGACAAAAGGGCACTTACTGTTTGTGGATTTCTGAGTTTGTGTAGTGGTCTTGATTCCGCAGAACGATTGGTGACTTCCTGAGGTGAGGAAAAAGGAGGAGTAGGCCGAAAGAGATGTTCAAAGATGGCCATTATCAGAAACATTGATACCAAGATTGCTGTTGCAACAAAACCAAAAGAAATCGCATTCATGGATGTCCCAAAACTTTTCCATGGAGCTTCCCTGTCAATTACTCCTGTTTGAGATGGTGCAGGGTCTGAACTTGTGTACATGTTCCATGGCTTTGATCTTTCAGAACCTAGTTCGTTCATAGTCCTCTGAAGGGAGATCGCGGGTAGTAACAACTCTGAAAATTATCAAATAAATGTAGACTTAAAGCTTATTCAGACAGATTCAATTGTTGTTTCCTGTCTTTGGTCTTGTAGTCCGTCATTATCCCCGAGAAAGAAAATTTGTAAAAGAAAGCATTTGGAACATAAGAGAAAGAGACAATTGGGACAGAGGAGATTTATTTCCTGTTTTGAGATGATAGAAATTCACTTCAAAACCATTTTAGAAACAAATTTATTTTCATGTCTGTCTTTGTCTTTGTTCCTTCAACCAAATACATACCCGTTCTTTTTATTTCTATCTGTTTTGTCTTAGAACACTAACCAGACACAAACGCTCAATACGCACTAAGACTTGCAATGCGAAGAATGCCTGCCTATTGACTTCCATGAGCACACAGAAGTTATAAATTGCCACAAAATAGTTGCAATCTATAAAGAAAAGAGTACAGAGATAAAGATTAAACTAGGAAGACATGGTGAAAGTGATGCCACTTGTGAATTGTGATACATTAGATGTGATGTCAAAGCTGCAAAAATGGAAATAGCCATTTAAAATACCTTTAATTTCTAGCAAAAAAGCAACAACAAAAAAAAAAACACCAGAAAATATAATTCTGATCAAAGAAGCTCACGCTAGAAAAATCAGTGACAAGGGGACAGAATTTTCATACTTGAAGACAATCAAGAGAAGGTGATGACGGGGAAGCAATTTGTGCAGATCTTCAGTGGCTGCTCTTCTAGTGGTGTGGCGAAACAGGTGCGATGCTAATCTGCTACACTACTGTGATAATAGCTGCATAGAGTGTTGCCTGGGAGGAGTTGGAAGGCATTTGGGTTGGGTCCTGAGATGTAGGAGCATGCATTATCTAAGTCTTGAGGTCCTATAGGGTAGAAGGTGCCATGGAAAAACAAGACACCCACTCTTCTTAGAGAATAATTCAAGTCATTGCTGCTGCTGAGCCCAAGTAGCTTTATACCCCAATAGAAAATGTAAAGACAAAGTTATATCAGATACGGTTTTTTATGTTCATGATCTTGATGCCTTGCCTAACTTATTGAATACTATACCTTGTCTCAAGGAGCATACTGAGAAATCAAAAGCATGGGCCTTCATGTCTGGAGAGCCCAAAACAAGTGTGGTCTATTGGTGCCTTTAAAAAATTGTCTTTGTTGAGTGCTTAATTACATTAACCTTAACCCCACAATTAACCTCCCTTTAAAGTTATTAAGTTTACCTTGGTATGTTAATTTAATGATTTATCAATCATAAACATGAGTTTATTTTAAAATTATATTAAATGTGAGTTAATTTTATTAATATATCATGTCAAGATCAAAATCCAATTTAATTTTTAAAAAATCAAAGTAAAATTATTTTGAATTGATAGGTTATTCTATCTAGTCCGCCGGATTTAATAACTTTGCTTGTGATTTATCTCTGATTATTGATGAGGCTGGCTGGAGTTTATGATTCATCAACTTCTAAATATATCATTAGGAACTAACAAATAATCATAACAACCAAGTGACGAACCATTGGTCAATTCTTCACATGATGGATGATTATACCCATCATCAAGAACAATGCTGTATTAAGAAAAAAACACAGAGGGCAGTGCTAATGGAAATTCGACTATTGGCTTCTGGATTAAAGTTCTTAAAGCTCATCTTGTTGGGATTACTGCCCAAGTGCCCAACGTGTAAGTATTGAGAAGTAATCATGGGAGAGGCAAAGCAATATCTCACATAATCTCCCTTTAAATAAAAGAAAGAAAAAGCTGCTGGGACATACACAAATAGGTTAAGTTAACTAAAGGCTGCTGCTGCTGCTGCAAGCTACATGTATAATTTAATTTGAAAAAAAAGCTTTGCTATTGAGCAAGGGCACGTGAACGAAGGCCAAGCATAAGATCAAGAACTTAAAGCAAGAGGGAAGATAAATTAAGAGGGAAAGACAGAGAGAGAACCAATGTTTTTGAGATCTTACAACTATGCAGTACCATGCTGCCATGATTTGAGAGAAGAAAGACATGGCTGTGTGCCCAAAAGAATGAATCTTGAAAAGACTGATGATCTCCACCACATTTACTTCTCGCATTGCCATCAATAAAAAATGAAATGAAATTGAACAACCTGTAGAGAGCAGCCCCACAACTTTTGTCAGAAACACAAAAGCCAAGTGCTATACTATTGGCAAACACCCCCATCTTTTAACAGTCTAATCTGAGGCTGTGTGTTTATTTGGTGCCCGCGGTAAAAACTATAATTCCACAAAAAAAACAAACAAACATAGGAATGAAGTTTTTTTTCTTTTTGAAATGCATATAAATACTTATTTCATGATCAATTATTTAATTACACATGATATTATTATATTTATATCAATATATTTTTATTATTAATAAAAATTTAATTTATCTTTTATATCCATATAATATTATATTAATGATAAAGTTCATGAGATAAAAATACTTTACAAAGAAAATTGTAAAGTTATTATAGTTATGAGATTCTTTATGAGATTTTTATTGTATTAAATCATTGTTTCTAAAATATTTCTAGTCGATACTCTCTTAAATATTGGATATTCATTAGATCTATAAAAATTGATATATATTATGTTTTTTTTTTTTTATAAAAGGAAGCAGTTATTCTCGTGAGCTGAGGTATAAGGGATATGTAGAACTAATACGTATGTGCTTATCATAAGACATATACACTAAACTAGCTCGCATGATAATTTTATAAGAAGAGGTCATGTATGTCTATGAAAAGGCTTACGTGATAGTTGTATATGTGATTCTTAAACTTAAAATCACTAAGTTATCTTATATAGATAATGTTATGCTTTGATTATATTACATGTTATCTTAATCGAGGTAACAAAATGACAGACATTGGATATGACATAAACTATATAAAGGTACTGATCAAGAGAGAATTCATTACTCTAAGTAATTTTAAAAAAAATATTATATCTATTCTGAAATAGTATTAACTTAGTTGGTCAAGGCAGAATAAGACTTAAAAAGAGTTTCAAATCTCATTTAAATGATTAATGACTATTATATAGAGAAAAAACATGATTTAACATGGAAGATATACTTTATGCTTTAATGTTAAATAAGAATATTATTGATGAAAAACTATTAATTACACTAAAAAACTGGTTACTAAAATGTTAGTCAAATCACTAATGACTTTTTTAACATTTGGAAGATCATAACACATTGCTAGAAGATGCATTTGATCTTCAAATATAAATTAATCAATTAATCAATTCTTTAATTCTATTTAATTAGAATTACAATTTATATTTGGACCGACATATTAAGAACATAATGGGTCATACACACATTAAGAACTATTACTTTGAAATTAAACTGGAATAATTTAAGCAAGCATGATTTGATTAAAATATATTTTAAAATTTAAAAAACTAGAATATAACTACTACAAGTTTAGAATATATTTCTAGATCTAGAAAAACCAAGTAAAGACTTAATTTAGTCAATTTCTAAAATTATCTTATATTAATATACAAATATTATTTAGGAGGCAAAATGATATTTTGTCACTTTACAAGGTATTTTAGATTTTTCTATAAATAGTAAATCATGCCTTTTATTTTAAAGATTGTTACAAGAAAACTACAAAAATATAGAATTAGAGTTGACAATCCCTCTATTCTAAATAGGGATTTAAGATATTTTTCAAGGATAGTTTGGGTGGATTATTATTGAAGACCGGACAATTGTGGTTTGTGTAACCCATCTCTTAAAGAATTATTCAAAGCTGAAATAAGATAAGATGTTCAGGTAATAAATTCTAAATAATTCTAGATCTGCCTAACAGAATCTTAGAAGCTCCTAAATAATTTTATTTCATAATTTTTACTGCGTGTATGATATTCAGAAAACTTAACAATACCTTGATAAACAAGCATTTAATGTTTTAGAAATGTTTCGGGACAAAAATAATATATATAAAAGGAATAAAAACATGTTTGGTTACAAAGACAAAAACAAAAAAAATAAAATAAATCTAGCTATGGAACTATTTTGGAGTGGATCTCTAAATAAAAAACATTAATAGATATATATATTCTTTTTGTTTTTACTATTTTTTTAATATAATAATTAAATTTTGTCTAAAAACCTGTGAATCACATATAGATATATTCCTTTTAAATTAAGAATCCTCTTAACTAAAATTATATATAAAAGAACTATTTTTTGAAAAAAAAAGTGTAAAAGAATGCTAATATAATAAAAAATTTTTAAGGAAAAGATTGGGAAGTGATATATTTTATGAACCTTGATCATTACAATCTCTTGTAATCTCCTTCTTCTTTTTCTTTTTTAAAAAACCAAAAGAATCCATCCCAAAAAAAATCTATTTATAGGCAAGCATCCTTTTCTTTGTCTTGTAAAAAACAAAAAAAAAGTAGATAACACCGAATTAATGCCCATTATTTTTGAATTTATAGCACCAATTGATGCTTAACATTGTTGATTTTGTTAATAATATTTAACTAACTTCACAAAAATAATATATATAAAAAGAATAAAATCATGTTTGATTATAAAGATAAAGATAAAGATAATAAAATAAAATAAAATAAATCTAGCTATGAAACTATTTTGGAGTGGATCTCTAAATAAAAAACATTAATATATATATATATATATATATATATATCATTTTTTTTACTATTTTTTTAATGTAGTAATTATATTTTATCTAAGAACACGTGAATCACATGTAGAGATATTCCTTTCAAATCAAGAATCCTCTAGCTAAAATTATATATATAAAAGAACTATTTTTCAAAAAGAAAAAGTGTAAAAGAATGCCAATATAATCCAAAAATTTTAAGGAAAAGATTGAGAGACAATGTATTTTATGAACCTTGATCATCACGATCTCTTGTAATCTCCTCCTCCTCCTTTTTTCAAAAGAATCCATCCCAAAAAGAGATCTAATTTGGTGCCCTGTCAAATCAAGAAGTGCCTTTCTTTATTTCTCAGACGTAAATTTTTTTGTTTTTCATGCAGAAAAAAAGATGATTGCTTCTCATTTACATGTAAGACACTTGAAAAAGATAGAAGAAGGTCCCATGACAAGAGAGCACTCCATAGAAGCATATATCTCTCAGCTTTTCTTTTTGGACGTCTGTCTTCTTCTTCCTTTCTTCCTCATCTCTTTGCAAACCCTAGTCTCCGATTGAAGTAACCCTTAGCAAACATCTTAGCAAAAATATCATCTCTATGCTACTGTCAAAGTTCTTAAGTCCATGACTAGGTCAATGTCTTCGTCGTTGAACGAGTTACCTAGGATCTATTTAAAATTATATTTGATTGATATAATTTAATATAAAATAAAATGTAATTCAAATCCTAAATCAGCTAGACACTGACTTGATCCACCCATCTAAAACAAGTTTAAGAACATTGAATACTACAACATCCTTTTTTTACAGTAACAAAGATAATTTTTATAATTATTTAATTTAAAATAATATTTGTATCACATCACACATTAACAAACCACCGAGTTAATTCACCAAGCTAAAATAAGTGTAATAATATCGATTACTGCATGTTAATAATTTTTATAATTATTTAATTTAAAATAAAATTTAAATTAAATATCAAATCAGGTTGCATGTATTCGATTAATTTTATAAATCATGAAATTAATAACTATATAAATCTTTAATAACTCTAAAATTTATAAAACTTAAATTAATAACATCTAAAAACTAAATTTAAAATTTAATTAGTTAAATTATACTATTAAAAGTTGTAAATAACAACTTTAATAACACCGGCAGCATCCTTAGTGTGCAGTAACAAACATAATTTCAATAAATAAATTAACTTTGAAACCAAAAGGAGAGTTCTGCCTCCAGGTACTGTGTGGAAGATTTTTGCTTTCAGTGTCATCTTTCTTCTTAGAAAGTGGAGGCATCTGAGCTGCATGCTCTCAAAACTTCATCAAAGTGAACACTGTTCTCAATTAAATTTCTTGCATTCCTACCTGCCAATAACATTTTTTTTCTTTAATTTTGACCTGGCTAGATTATACCATGTTTGGCTTAATCAATCAATTTATTATTAAAAATGTAATCGGTTTAATTAGATTTTACATACTAAATATCTTATTTAATTTGATTAAAAATAAAATTAGACCTTTCACGCCGAAAAGATTTACCAATTAGAGCTTGGGCTCGGATTCCTTGCAAGCTGCAATGGCTAGGCTACTCCATGTTAAGAAAACTCATTGGCTCATAATCGAAAGTGGATCATTAGGAGAGTTGCAGCCAATCCAGCTTGGACTTGGCATAGAAGATTTGGACTTGGATGCTGGTATAACTCAAAGTAAATACCTTTCTATATATTTTAATAAAAAAAAATTTATCAATAATTTATGATTTAATGATTCTGATACCCTCGTGCTAACATTTTGTTACGAAGACTATTACAATTTATATATTCTCCCGTTTTATTTGATCAATAATTTAATCATTAACAAAAAGGAGCCTTGAAATTTGGTGTTTTTCTATGTTTTGTGGAAGATTTTTATGTTTCCATCAAGAAGGAAACTAGAATATTTGGTACAAACATTGAAATTTGTATGTATAAAAACCATATGAAATGTGAAAAGTCATGGAGTCTACGTAGTCAGGTTGGAATGATAATATTTGGTGCCTTGCCTTGCCATTTTAAAATTCAAAGGTGGTGGCTTCAGCGCGGGCAGAGTTTAAGGTTTTTTTCTAATCGTTTCAATTTTTTATTTTTTCAAGCGATGTTATGATATTAATTTTCAAGAAAATCTCGAATGCCATGCTGCGCAATTTGACCGATGCACAGTTAAGCGGACCTTGAGTTTTCGAAGGCTGCATGCAGTGAGAAGAATTGCCTGGCTGGTTAAAAGGAGGATCGGTAAGCTTTAACCTGTTCAACAAAGTTACCCATGGAAGAAGACTATAGTACCTCGCTATGGCTACGCTATTCTTTTCTCCTTCCATGCATGGTGTTTCTTGTTCTTTCAACGAAGTTCTTGCTCCACAAAAGAAAGCAAGGCAAGATCAATAATCCCCCACCAAGCCCTTTTGCTCTTCCAATTATAGGCCATCTCTATCTCCTCAAGCAACCTATCCATCGAACACTCCACTCACTCTCACAAAAATACGGTCCCATATTTTCTATCAAGCTCGGATCCCGCCTTGCCGTTGTCATATCTTCACCATCGGCAGTGGAAGAATGTTTCACCAAGAACGATATTGTCTTGGCCAACCGTCCTTACTTCTTGAGCAGCAAGTACTTAAACTACAACAACACCACAATGGGCTCAGTCGAATACGGAGAACATTGGCGCAACCTTCGCCGCATAAGCGCTCTTGAAATCTTCTCCCCTTCTCGCCTCACTTCGTTATTTAGCATCCGAAGAGAGGAAGTCATGGCCTTACTGCGTAGACTTCACGGTGTTTCCAAGCATGGTAACTATGCTAAGGTGGAGTTACGGTCCATGCTCTTGGACCTAACGTGTAATATTATAATGAGAATGGTTGCAGGGAAGAGGTATAATGGAGAAGATGTTAAGGAAATTGAAGAGGCTAGGGTTTTTAAGGAGATCATGGAAGAGTTTGCCGACTGTATTGCCGTGAGAAATTTGGGGGATATGATTCCACTGTTGCAGTGGATTGATTTTACTGGGCACTTGAAGAAGTTGGATAGGCTAAGTAAGAAGATGGATGGGTTCTTACAAGGACTGGTTGATGAGCATCGAGATGACAGGGACAGAAACACTATGATAAACCGGTTTCTTGCTCTGCAAGAAGAACAGCCTGAATACTACACGGACGAAGTAATCAAAGGCCATGTTCTGGTTAGTCAAATCAAACTCTTTTTTATGTTGATTCAATCATTTAACTTGTAAGGAAACACACATGATGTTTTTGTTGTTGTTTATTCTTTGTGATTCACTCACATTTCTTTTGGTATCATCTCCCCTTTCAATTTCTTAAATTTCGTTCATTAAAAAACAACAAAGAGAAACCACAAACGATCACCTTAAGCCACGTTTTTCTTCAACGATGAGAATGTCGTGAGATTAGTTTGCATGTCAAGATTCTTTTAAGCTTCGGCTGTGGATCTATCCAACAAGTCATATTCAAGATAGTTCAAAGTAAAATCCTAAGTATTTTGTGCAGGTGTTGTTGATTGGGGGAACAGAGACTGCTGCTACATCTATGGAATGGGCATTAGCCAATCTACTCAACCATCCAGAAGTGTTAAAGAAAGCTAAAGCAGAAGTGGACGCTCAAGTTGGAGACCGCTTGATAGAAGAGTCAGATTTTGCAAAACTACATTACCTTCAGAGCATCATCTCGGAGAATCTGCGTCTATGTCCGGTGACACCCCTTATACCACCGCACATGCCATCCTCCGACTGTACCATTGGAGGATACCATGTCCCAGCTGGGACCATATTATTTGTAAACGCATGGTCTCTCCATAGAGACCCTACACTGTGGGATGAGCCCACGATTTTCAAGCCTGAGAGATTTGAATCTGCAGGCAGGGTTGATGCATGCAAGTTCATCCCCTTCGGGATGGGAAGGAGAGCTTGTCCTGGAGATGGCCTAGCAAACAGGGTAATGACCTTAACTTTGGGATCGTTGATACAGTGCTTTGAGTTGGAAAGGGTTGGTGAAAACAAGATTGACATGACAGAGAAGACAGCAATGACCATGTTCAAAGTTGAGCCCTTAGAGCTCATGTGTAGAGCTCGCCCGATTCTAGACATGCTTCTCTCTTTAAGTGGTCAAAAAATATAAATTTGTCAAGATCGCTGCCAATATTATATGTGTGTTTTTATTTTCAAAATATAATAATAATAAATTACCCCTTAGGATTTGATTTCCTTATTATTTTGGGAAATTAGGATACCAAATGTTAAAATGATATTAACTATAAACTTCAGCAAAAGTTTTTAATCCCCTGAAGAAGGGGGTAAAAATGAAGGTTAATGATAATAAACATTGATTATCAAATTATCTAATTAAATACGCATTAGCTTTTTTATATACTATTATAATTTTTTTAATATAAAAAAATATATTAAAAAAATCTGTATATTTATTTTTTATGTGCATGACAAAGTATATGACAAAATATAAGTAGATAACTAATATTTTTTTATGTAATTTTGTTTTTTATCCACGCGTGGAAGATAACTTAATGGAAATCTAAAATGAATTATTATTGATTAAAAAATAATAATATTTATATCTGATATAATACTATTTTTAATATTAATATTTTTAATTATAATAAAAACAATAATATTTATAACACAAATAATAATATTTTTTATATTAATACTTTTAATTATAAAAAAATAATATTTATAATATAAATAATTATATGTAGAAACTTAAGACCCAAGAACTTTGGTTCTTGACACAGAACCTATTAGCCTTGGATCCTGACATCGGACCTGAGAGAATTGGTTCCTAACGCAAGACCCATTAGTCTTGAGTCCTGATGTTAAAAAACTTTTATCCAATTGTGGAAGATAATTTAGTGGAAATCTAAAATAGATTATTATTGATTAAAAAATAATAATATTTATAACACAAATAATGATATTTTTAATATTACTACTTGTAATTATAATAAAAATAATTATATTTATAATACAAATAATTATATTTAGAAACCCAGGATCCAAGAGCCTTAGGTCTTGATGCCGACTCCAAGAGCATTGGGTCCTGAAGTAGGACCCATTAGTCTTGAATCTTGACGCAAGACCCAAGAGACTGGGTTCAAACGAAGAACCAAAAGTCTTAGGTTAAACATTGTGCAAGACCCAAGAGATTTGGGTTTGCACTCTAGCCGCACCTAAATTTCTTGGGTAAGGTGCTTCTTTCGAGCCCCAAGTTTCTTAGGTTTCATAAGAGGATGCCTAACCCAATTTAATAATAACAATAACAATAATAATTGATTTTACCCTTCAAATTAATTTTATGTTTTTTTATAGTAATAATATTTTATACAAATTTAAAAATATTAATGAATATAATAATATTTACAATATTAATAATAATATTAAACTTATCTGACCTAAGTTCTTATAATATTTATATCACAAATAATACTATTTTAATAGTAATACTATTAATTATAATAAAAATAATATTATTTATAACACAAATAATAATATTTTTGATATTAATGTTGTTAATTATTATAAAAATAAAAATAATATTTATAACATGAATAATATTATTTTTTATATTAATACTTTTAATTATAGTACAAACATATTATTTATTACACAAATAATAATATTTTTGATATTAATACTTTTAATTATAATAAAAAAATATTTATAATAAAAATAATAATATTCTAATATTAATAATAATAAAATTTAAAATATTTATAAAACAAAAAATAATATCCTTGGGTGTGGCTGCATAGTCAAACCCAAGAACATTGGGTTCCGCTGCCCAACCTTTTTTAAAGTGTTTTTTAGCCAGACCCGATATTATCAGGTCATGTTAGGCAGCAGAACCCAACGCTGCCTGACTTGGCAACCAGACCCAACCGTGTTGACTCCAACTGCCAAGCCAGCGCTTTTAGCAGAGGAGGCAATACCCACAACCACAATTCTTGACAAAAAACATATAAGAGGAATGCCCTCCAGAGCTTTATAGTATTTATAACACAAATAATACTATATTTAATATTAATACTATTAATTATAGTAAAAATAATAATATTTATAATACTATTTTTTATATTAATACTTTTAATTATAGTAAAAATAACAATATTTATAACATGAATAATATTATTTTTAATATTAATATATTTAATTATAATAATATTTATAATACCAATAATACTAGTTTTATATTAATGCTTTTAATTATATAAAAAATATTTAAATAATAAAATTTAAAATATTTAAAATATAAATAATAATATCTTTGGGTATGGCTGCACAGCTAGACCCAATGATATTGGGTCCAACTGCCCACTCAAACTCAAGATAGGTGGGTTTGGTTGGGCATCCATACCCACTCTCTTTTGGAAAATGTCTTGGGTCTGGCTTGGAAACGAGACCCAACAACGTTAGGTCCATTTGCCAAGGTAGACCTAGTAGTTTTTGGCAGATGAGGTGATTATTACTTAAAAGCGTATTTTCATTAAGGTTTTATATCATTATATTGCATTTAAAGTATCATTAAATTTCTTAACTTAAGCATGTTTTATAATAAGTCTGATAATATAAGATATTTTTAATTTATGGTAAATTTTCATTTTGAATGCATAATTTAAAGGATTGAGTGATGTGTTTAACTATTTTCCATATATTTAGACATCATAGTTTTCAGATCAAGATCTTGCTCTTACTCTCTTTCTTTGTATTTTATAATATTCAAGTTTTATTTCATGTTATATTTTTATTAATCTCTTGTTTATGCTTTTTATTTCCTTTACTATACTTAATTTATATCATTATTATATTCTTATTTTGTTTACTGATGTTTATCTTCTTCATTATGTTTAACTAAGTTTATTTTGTCAATGTAAAAAGATTACACTAATAGTGTAAGAATAAGTACAATATGAATTCAACATGAACTTTAATGTTTATATTCAAGAAAGTTTGATATTAACATGTTTTATAATTGTTATCTTACTTACTCTTAATACCTTACTTGTTAAATGATTAATATAGATTTGTGTTGTATAACCCTTGGTGCATTAAATACTTGACCTTTTCATAGCTTACTGTATGGTATAACTGACACCTGTGCTATGAAAGGAACTTGATTTGTTATTGACATAAATTATCATCATGAATACCTGAAAACATTTAAAAGTATTGGCATTACTGAAATAAGATAATTAATATGATCATGTTAATAATTTATAATGAGCTATTAATGATAAATCATCTGATTAGAATATTTTTTGTGTGTGGTTTCCAGTTAAGTAATAAAAAGAGCTTATATTGTACTTATTTAAAATACCATTAATGAATCCGTTAATCTTGATAATTATTTTATTTTTGTTTAATCCTTACATCAATATCTCATCTCAAAAGTTCTCTTCAACTCCTTTCCATTTATTATTTGTAATTTTATATAGTTAACCTTCATGTAGTTTGACCCTGATCTTACCGGGTTATTTATTAATTCAAAATTCTTGTACCTGGGATAATTATAATAATACTATTTTTAATATTAATACTTTTAATTATAATAAAAATAATAATATTTATAACACAAATAATATTATTTTTATATTAATACTTTTAATTATAGTAAAAAAATAATAATATTTAGAATATAAATAATAATATCATTGGGTATGGTTGCACAGCTAGACCCAAGATCGGGTTTGATTGGACAGTTAAACCCAAACCTGTTTTAAAGTGTTTTGGGTCTTGTTGGATATCAGGACCCAACGTCGTTGGCTCCTTTTGAAAGTGTTTTGGGTCTATCTTAACAGTCACACCCAACAGCGTTGGGTCAACCAACCAGGCTAGACCCAATAGCTTTTGGCAGAGTAGTCAATGCCCTCTAGCTGCAATTCTTGACAAAAAACATCATAAAGAAACGCCCCCTTTACAATATTTATAACACAAATAATACTATTTTTAATATTAATACATTTAATTATAATAAAAATAATAATATTTGTAAAACAAATAATACTAATTTTAATATTAATACTTTTAATTGTAATAAAAAATAATATTTATAATACAAATAATAATATTAATAATATTAATAATAAAAAATTTAAAATATAATATAATAATATCCTTATGTATAGTTGCACAGCTGACACGACTAAAAAATTGATGTCTTCTCCCAAGTGTAGGAGTGTCGAAGTAATAAATAACCCGGTAAGACCGGGGTCGAACCACAGAGAGGTTAATTATACAAATTATAAACAATAACAATAATAACAACAACAACAATAATAGTAGTAGTAATAATAATAGAATAGTAATAATAATAATAATAATAATAATAATAATAATAATAATAATAATAATAATAATAATAATAATAAAGAAAAATAAGGAGAAGAAAAAGATGAGAACTTTGAGATGGAATATTAATGTAAGGATTAAATAATGATAATAACAAATGTCAAGGTTAGAGGATCCATTAATGGTATGTCAAACAATTATAGTATAAACTCTTATTATTCAATTGGAAACCACACACAAAGGAGGTTCCAATCAGATTATAGATTGTTAACATGATTACATTAGTTATCTTATTCGATTAATGCTAATACTTGTAAATCTCGTCAAGCATTCGTGATTATAACTTATGTTAACAAGAAATTAAGTTCCTTTTATAGCTCAGGTGTCAGTTATACCATACAGTATGGGCTATGAAAGTGCCAAACATTTATTGTACCAAGTGTTATACAACATAAATCAAGATTCGTCATTTAACAAATAAAGTATTAAAGAGTAAATAAGATAACAAATACAAAACATGTTAGTATCAAACATTAAAGTCCATATTAAATTTACACTATACTTATTCTTACACCATTAGTGTAACCTTTTCACCTTGACATAATAAACTTAGCTAGACATAATAAAAGAAAGAAAAATAAATAAACAAAATAAGAACATAAATAAGATAAAAGTTAACTAAGTAAATGAAAGAAAATGAAAGGCATAAACTTGATATTAATAAAAGCAAAGTATAAACATTACAAAAAATACAAAGAGAGAAAGAAAAAACATGATCTGGAGATCAAGATGCCTAAATGCATGGCAAATGCCTTTTTTTATAGGCCAAAATTGAGAACTATTGATTTGATGACTTATTGATGAGTGGGTGGTCAACTCTTGACTTGGTGACAATCCTTATCTTCTCTTGTCTGCCCAAAATGTCAAAATTGGAACCACTTGTAACATGAAAGTTGTAGTCAATTGTCTCTGCTATCTTGTATAAAAAATTCAGCTCATTTGGACTTCTAGAACTCCAGATATGGGCCAAACACTGAACAGTGCTCGGGCTGGAAGACAGATTCAAACTTCTTTGTTGTTGCTCCAATTTGTACTTGAAAATGACCTTTTTAGATCTTGGACTCCTATGAAAGTTGTAGGTCTATGTCTTACCTTTCCATCCATATAAATTGGACCTAAATTTGAGATCTACAGCTCCAGATATGACCAAATTACCGAATAGTGTTCCGGTATAGACTGCACCGCTATCTCTTTTCTAAGTTTGGCCATCTCTTTTCTAAGTTTGGCCATCTCTTTGTCCTTTCAATTTCAGTTCTTAAATTCATCAATCAATCCTTTCATTTATGTGATAGGCCTGCATTTAAAATGAACATTTACCACAAATTAAAGTTATCTTATATTATTAGATATATTATTATAAAACATGTTTTAGTTAAGGAGTTATTGATACTTCAAGTGCAAAATGATGATATAAAATCTTGATAAAAATGCACTTTTAAGTACTAATCAGCAGCCAAATCCCAAAATCAATAGGTGTAGCTGGTAGTCAGTCTCAACCCCTTTTTGAAATGTTTTGGGTTTGACTTAGCAAGACGGAACATTATTGGGTGCTGTTGGGCAGCAGGACCCAACGATGTTGTCCTTTTGGAAGTGTTCTAGGCCTGGCTTGACAGCCAGACCCAACAACGTTGCATACCCAGCAACCAAGCCAAACCCAATAGCTTTTGGTAGAGTAGGCATTGTCTCCACCCATAATTCTTGACAAAAAAACACAGTAGAGGAACGCCCCTAGGGCTCTACAGTGCTATCCACAGTGAAAACTGTCGATGGATATAGCGTCATTCACAGTGCAATGTGTCTTTTTCCACTCTTATGCATTTTAAAAAGGCATGACAGGGAGTAAACCCAAACAGTGCAATCCATAGTGAAAGCACTCATAATCTATAGTGAATCGAAACAATGCAATCCATGTTTTTCCTGGGTTGTTGCTAGGCGCGCAGGTCTAGCCTTAACATCCAAGCTTGAAGTCAAGCGCCAGATGTTTGTAGCCTAAGACGTGCAGTCCCACCAAAATCTGAACTGATCATTTTCTTCTTAACCAAAAAGACAACCCTACCTCTTTACAATCTTTGCAATTCTCTATGGCAAGGACAACCTTGTCATTACGCATCTCCAATTCACAATGCATTTAGCAATGAGCAAACCCAAACAGTACAGTCCACAGTGAAAGAACTCACAGTCTATAATAACTATTGCTACAGTGCCAAACAATGTAATCCACAGTGAAAGCACTCACAGTTCATAGTAATTCCCAATACAGTAAAACGCTAATCCCTTTTAGTTATAGTTAATGGTATTTTTTTTTCATTTTAGTAAGTAACATTTTTTTTCTCATTAATTACATCCTTTTATTGTCAAATTGAAGGTTAATTGCTTCTATTTTGTTAAGAAATGACACAATTGAAAGACAGGGGACAAAAATAAAAAAACACAAAAGAACTAGATAGCTGTTTTGAAATTGACTAAAAAAGTTTACTTTTGTCCTTTTAATTTGCCATATACCCATTTTCTACCCTTTTAATTTTTTCAAAAAACTTTTTTGGTCCCAAAATTCATGTACCTTATTTTTTTTTATCCCTAATATGAAGTAGGAAAGAGAGTCACGAGATTCTTATGGTAGAGAGAGAAAATCATCGGTGAACAAGGATTTCAATCATCAAAATAGTCAATTTTGGTGTCCACACATTTTATTTTATGAGAAGAGCTTAACTAAAGTGTTCATTTACCTTTAAATTGTGTGAAAAAATAGATATGATCTTGGAAAATTTTTGAGATAGTTTTTGATTTTTTGACCTTTTTTGTGATATTTAAAGGTATAAACATGTTTATTTAGCTATCTAGGGTGTTATTTAGTTGGATAAAAAAGTGATTGAAAATGGATTTATAGGGTTTAAAACAGCTCTAACATAAATTTCCAGCATCCTCTAGTTGTTGGAATCAATGTAGAGCAAGTAATGCATTATTTGCTGCAATACGTGACGCATCACTGGCTATTTTTTTTTCTAGAAAAAGGCAGGGGTGGATGACCATAAAAAAATTAAATTTAAACATGTTTGGGCCTGCACCTTTGGGTTTTTTTTTAAAGGCCCAGACGCATCGAACCAACCAGGCCCTCGCATGCAGGCCTTTTTATTGATTTTGTTTTCATTTTGATCCTTGACAATTGGATTTTTATTGATTTTTCTGGATGATTTTTTTTTAATTTTATTTTTTAATATTTTTTTAATTTTTAATTGGACAACATAATTTATTGAGTTTGATATTTGTTGGTTTACCGTGATCTAAAAAAAAAACCCTAATATTTATTTGATTCCTAATTTTACAAGCGTTTATTTCCGTTATCATATAATTATATTAAAAAAATTGTTAACCCTGATTAAGCTTAGGTCACATATTTGTCTAGTTAGTTTTGATTGATTTGAAATTTTATAATTTATTTTGAGTTGCTTTCTATGAAATTATTGAAATTTCAAGCAAATCTCTTGTTATAGAGTTGACACTAGATTTTAAAAGCAAATATTTTTTTATGATTAAATAAAAAATAGTTTAAAAAACAATAAAATTAATAAAGTTCATAACTTATATCACAAGCTCAATAGATTAAGTCGCGAAACTCATCCAATAAATTATTATCTCAATAATTTTTTAAAAAGATACGTCACCTTAAGATTTATATTAAAATTTAAACTATATTTATACCATTCATCCCACTTATTTTTAAACTTGTTGATTCGACTGCACAATGTTTAGACAATTCTAAAATTGTTTGATTTGAAATACGGGCTAAATAAGCAAATCAATGGGGAGGATTCATGATGAACCCATTAGCCACTAAAAAGCTTTTTTGTAATCTAAATAATTTTTTTAAAGTAACCCATTGTGTAAAGCAACCCATGTTGATAGTGAAGATCTAAATGGGATATTGCTGAGTAGACAACTGTGTGATACAAAGAAACTAATCTCATCAAATCATTTGAAAACTAAAAATATTCAATTTATTCTCCTGTTTTATTGAATAAGTTAATCATTGACAAAAGAATATTGCAATTTGATTAAAAATAATTATTTGTTGGACGGAAGAAAACTTGGAATTTGGTGTTTAAATAAGTTTTTTGCAAAGATTTTTATTTTGCCATCATGAAGGAAATAGCAATAATTGATACAGATATTGAAATTTCTATGTAAAAAAACCATATGAAATGTGCTAAGTCAACATCATAACCTACTGAGTGACGTTGTTGGAAACAACGTAAAAGGATTTAAAAATGCTATTAAAAAATAATAAAAAGAATATTAGAGTTTATCTATTGATATATGAGTTGACATGAGGAACCGAAGAACTCGGATCTTCAGCTGCCCTGTTTGACGGGTACTGTTAAGTGGACCTTGAGTTAATTTCCAAAGCTTACATACAAGCCAGTGAGAAAGAATCGCCTGGCTGCTTAGCAAGCTAGCTCCGGTTCTTGGGTTGAGAAAAACGGAGGAATTGTCAGCTGCAACTTGATCAACAATCAAGCAAGTTAAGCATGGAAGAAGACTACAGTACCTTGCAACGCCTTTGCTACTCTCTTCTTCTTCCATGCTTTGTGTTTCTTGCTCTTTCAACCAAGTTCTTGCTCCACAAAAGAAAGCAAGGCAAGAACACTAATCTCCCACCAAGCCCTTTTGCTCTTCCAATTATAGGCCATCTCTATCTCCTCAAGCAACCTATCCATCGAACACTCCACTCACTCTCACAAAAATACGGTCCCATATTTTCTATCAAGCTCGGATCCCGCCTTGCCGTTGTTATATCTTCACCATCGGCCGTGGAAGAATGTTTCACCAAGAACGATATTGTGTTGGCCAACCGTCCTCCCTTTTTGATCACCAAGTACTTAAACTACAACACCACCACCATGGGCACAGTCGAATACGGCGACCATTGGCGCAACCTTCGCCGCATAAGCGCTCTTGAAATCTTCTCCCCTGCTCGCCTCACCTCGTTATTTAGCATCCGAAGAGAGGAAGTCATGGTCTTACTGCGTAGACTTCACGGTGTTTCCAAGCATGGTAACTATGCTAAGGTACAGTTGAGATCCATGCTTGTGGACCTAACGAGTAATATTATAATGAGAATGGTTGCAGGGAAGAGGTATTATGGCGTAGATGTTAAGGAAATTGAAGAGGCCAGGATTTTTAGGGAGATCTTGGAAGAGTTTTTTGCATATGTTGCCATGATAAATGTGGGGGATCTGATTCCAATGTTGCGGTGGGTTGATATTACAGGCCACTTGAAGAAGTTGGATAGACTAAGTAAGAAGATGGATGTGTTCTTACAGGGACTGGTTGATGAGCATCGAGATGACAGGGACAGAAACACTATGATAAACCGGTTTCTCGCTTTGCAAGAAGAACAGCCTGAATACTACACTGATGACATAATCAAAGGCCATGTTCTGGTTAGTCAAACCTAACCCTTTTTATGTTGATTCAATCATTTAACTTGTTAAGGAAAAATGATGTTTTTGTTTTGATTCACTCAATTTTTCTTACGGTTTGATCTTTTGGTATCATCTCCCCTTTCAATTTCTTAGAGTTTCATTCACAAAAAAGGGAAACAAAACCACAAATGATGCCTAAAGCCACCTGTTTTTCTCTCCACCGCTTCATCAAATGTTGTGTCAACGTATTAAACATATCTATGTCAGTTCATCAAGTTTTTTTCTCAACCTGACCTAACCCAAGTTAAACTCCGGGGCTCTGGGTTGTTTATCAACCTGTCAAGTCATTCGGGTAGACCCTTCTCATCTTTGCTTTTGGGTCGGAGCTGGCTTGAGTTTAACAAGCATGGTAGGTAGAATTCACTAAGTATTTTGTGCAGGAGTTGTTTCTTGGGGGAACAGAGACTTCCGCTACAGCAATGGAATGGGCATTAGCCAATCTACTCAACCATCCAGAAATGTTAAAGAAAGCTAAAGCAGAACTGGACGCTCAAGTTGGAGACCGCTTGATAGAAGAGTCAGATTTTGCAAAACTACATTACCTTCAGAGCATCATCTCCGAGAATCTGCGTCTATGTCCGGTGACACCCCTTATACCACCGCACATGCCATCCTCCGACTGTACCATTGGAGGATACCATGTCCCAGCTGGGACCATATTATTTGTAAACGCATGGTCTCTCCATAGAGACCCTACACTGTGGGATGAGCCCACGAGTTTTAAGCCTGAGAGATTTGAATCTGCAGGCAGGGTTGATGCATGCAAGTTCATCCCCTTCGGGATGGGAAGGAGAGCTTGTCCTGGAGATGGCCTAGCAAACAGGGTAATGACCTTAACTTTGGGATCGTTGATACAGTGCTTTGAGTTGGAAAGGGTTGGTGAAAACAAGATTGACATGACAGAGAAGACAGCAATGACAATGTTCAAAGTTGAGCCCTTAGAGCTCATGTGTAGAGCTCGCCCGATTCTAGACATGCGTCTCTCTTTAAGTGGTCAAAAAATATAAATTTGTCAAGAGCGCTGCCAATATTATATGTGTGTTTTTATTTTCAAAATATAATAATAATAAATTACCCCTTAGGATTTGATTTCCTTATTATTTACGATACCAAATGTTAAAATGATATTAACTACAAACTTCAGAAAAAGTTTTTATTCCCCTGAAGAAGGGGGTAAAAATGAAGGTTAATCATAATAAACGTGGATTATCGAATTAAATACATATTAACTTTTTTATATATTATTATAATTTTTTAATGTAAAAAATATATTGAAAAAATCTTTATATTTATTTTTTATGTATTTTTTTAATGTAAAAAAATCTTTTATCTAACCGTGGAAGATAATTTAGTAGAAATCTAAAATAGATTATTATTGATTAAAAAATAATATTTATATCATAAATAATACTATTTTTAATATTAATATTTTTAATTATAAGAAAAATAATAATATTTATAACATAAATAATAATATTAGTACTTTTAACTATAATAAAAATAATAATATTTATAATACAAATAATTATATTTAGAAGCCTAAAATTTAAGAGCCTTGAGTTCTGACGCTGGATCCAAGAGAATTAAATTCTAACACATGATTCATTAATCTTGGACTTTAACACCAGATCTAATAGTATTGGGTCTTGAAGTAGGATCCATTAACCTTGGATTCTGATATAAGACCCAAAAAATTAGATTCAAACAAAGGATCAAAAGTCTTGAGTTAGGTGTGGTGCAACACCCAAGAAATTTGGGCCTGCACTCTAGCCACACCTAATCACCTTGGGTGAGGTGCTCCTTTCTAGTCTCAAGTTTTTTGAGTCTGAGAAAGGGATGCTTGATCTAAGTTAACAACAATAACAATAAGAACAACAATAACAATAATTGATTTTATCTTTCCAATCAATTATATATTTTTTTATAGTAATAATATTTTATACAAATTTAATAATATTAATGAATATAATAATATTAATAATAATATTAAACTCACTTTACCTAAGTCTTATAATATTTATAACACAAATAATACTATTTTAATATTAATACTATTAATTATAATAAAATAATATTATTTATAACGTAAATAATAATATATTAATGTTGTTAATTATTATTATTATTATTATAATATTTATAACATGAATAATAGTATTTTTTATATTAATAATTTTAATTATAGTACAAACATATTATTTATTACACAAATAATAATATTTTTGATATTAATATTTTTAAATATACTAAAAATAATATTAATATTGATAACCCAAATAATATTATTTTTATAAGAACACTTTTAATTATAATACAAAAACAATATTTATAATACAAATAATATTATTTTAATATTAATAATAATTAAATTTAAAATATTTATAATACAAATAATAATATCATTGGTCAAAACTGCACAGCCATACTCAAGGATATTAGGTTCCACTGCTCAGCCAAACCCGACCTCTTTTTGAAGTGTTTTAGGTCTTGCTTAGCCAAACCCAATACTATTGAGTTATGCTGGGTAGCAGGACCCAACTTTGGTGGCTTTGTTTGAAAGTGTTTTGGGCCTGACTTGGCAACCAAATCTAACAACAGTGACTCTAGTTACCAAGCTAGCCCAATAGCTTTTAGCATATTAGGCAATGCCCAACCGCAATTCTTGACAAAAAAAAGAGAGTAAATGGAACTCCTGCCTCTACAATATTATTTATAACATTAATATTATTAATTATAGTAAAAATAATAATATTTATATCACAAATAATACTATTTTTTATATTAATGATTTTAATTATAATAAAAATAATAATATTTAGAAAACAAATAATAATATTTTTAATATTAATAATAAAAAAATTAAAAAATTAAAAATATAAATAATAATATTCTTGGGTATGGCTACGCAATTAGATCCCAAGATCGGTGAGTCTAGCTAGTAGTCAGTTTCATTCCCCTTTTGAAGTGTTTTGGGTATGACTGAGCTAGACCTAACAATATTGGGTGTTGTTGGGTAGCAAGACCTAACGATGTTGCTACTTTTGAAAGTGTTCTAGGTCTAACTTGGTAGCGAGACCCAACAACGTTGCGTCCATTAACTAAGTTAGACCCAATAGTTTTTGGTAGAGTAGATAATGCCCCCAGACATAATTCTTAACAAAAAACACAACAAAGGAACGCCCCCATTATAGTATTTATAACATAAATAATATCATTTTTAAAATTTATACTATTAATTATAGTAAAAATAATAATATTTATAACATAAATAATACTATTTTTAATATTAATACTTTTAATTATAATAAAAAATAATATTTATAATACAAATAATAATATTTATAATATTATTATTAATAAAATTTAAAATATAAATAATAATATCCTTTGGTATGGCTGCGTAGCTAGACCCCAAGATCGGTGGGTCTGGCAGTCAGTCCCAACCCCCCTTTGAAGTGTTTTGGACTTGGCTTAGGTAGACTCAACACTATTGGGTGTTGCTGGGCAGCAAAACCTAATGATATTGTTTTTTTTTTGAAGTATTTTGGGCCTGGCTTGGTAGCTAGACTTAACAGCATTGGGTCCAGCAGCCAAGTCAGACTTAATAGGTTTTAGTAGAGTAGGCAATGCCTCTACTTGTAACTTTTGACAAAAAAAATAGTAGAGGAACGCCTCCCCAAGGCTCTACAGTATTGTCCATGGTGAAAATGGTCTATGGATATAGTGTCATCCATAGTGCAATGTGTATGTGTCCACTTCAACATATTTTGAAAGAGCCTGAGAGAAAGTAAACCCAAACTATGCAACCCACAGTGAAAACACTCACAGTCTATTGTGATTCAAAATAGTGTAATCCATGTTTTTCCTAGGCCGACGCGGGTTTAGCCCTAACGTCATGGCTTGAAGTCAAGCGCCCATTTTCTTCCTAACTAAAAAGACAACCCTATCCCTTAGTAATCTTTGCAACTCTCTGTGGCAAGGGCAACCCTATCATTACGTATCTCCAATCCACAATGCTTTAGTAAAGAGCAAACTCAAATAATACAGTGCACAATAAAAGTACTCACAATCTACAATAACTCTCGCTACAATGCCAAACAATACAACCTATAGTGAAAGCACTCATAGTTCACATTAATTTCCACTACAGTAAAACACTAATCCCTTTTAATTATAGTTAATGGTAATTTCTTTTCATTTTAGTCAATGCTTTTTTTCTCATCAATTGCATCCTTCTATAGTCAAATTGAAAGCTAACTGCTTCTAGTTTGTTAAGAAATGACACAATTGAAAGATAAGGGATAAAAATAATAAAAAAAACATTCATATGAAAGTTGTAGGAAAACTCTTGACTTGGAGACAATCCTTATCTTCTCTTGTCTGCCCAAAACGTTATTGATAACGTCACAATTGGAGCCAGTCGAAAACATGAAAGTTGTAGGAAATTGTCTCAGATTTCTTGTGTAAAACATTCAACTCATTTGGACTTCTAAACTCCAGATATGACCAAAATACCGAAAAGTGCTTGGGCTAGAAGACAGATTCGGGCTTCTGTGTGGTTGCTACAATTTGGACTTGCAAATAGCCTTTTCAGATCTTAGGCTCCATATGAAAGTTGTAGGCCTATATCTTACCTTTCCATCCATATAAATTGGACCTAAATATGAGATCTATAACTCCAGATATGACCCAATTACTAAACAGTGTTCCGATTTGGATTGCACCGACATCTCTTTTCTAAGTTTGGCCATCTCTTTATCCTTACAATTTAAGTTCTTAAAGTCATCAATCAATCCTTTCATTTATGTGATAGGCATGCATTTAAAATGAATATTTACCATAAATTAAAGGTATCTTATATTATTAGATATATTATTATAAAACATGCTTTAGTTAAGGAGTTAGTGATACTTCAAGTGCAAAATGATGATATAAAACTATGATAAAAATGCACTTTTAAGTACTAATCACACCCCATAACCAACTTATTACTAGTCCCTAGTAATCAAAGCGTTAAAATAGAAATTTTGTTTTTTTTGCAAATTCCACAAAGTAAGATATTCATCATTTAACTTCCATTAATCTATCCAGATAAACAAACTCGCATTAAATTTATATATTTGCTCAATACCTCTTAACAAGATATTAATAAACCTTTCTTTTGTGCTCAATATATCAACATATAATTATAGGGCTTTTCTTAGAAGAAAACAATTTTTGTTCTAATGTTTAAGGTTAATTTCCTTGGGTTGGGATTATTATTTTTGTCTTTTTTTTTCTTCCTTTTTTTTTAAATGTATATACATATAATTTAAAAACATCATGCATCTTTAACCCATGTAACGAGCTTTTAGCTAATGACTCCCAAACCAGTTGGTCTTAGGGCATTAGGTGTTAAGACACCCCTACGAGCTTAGTAACTTGGGTCGCAGATACTGATATGTAGATAGTGCAGTGTTTGATTCCCTTAAGCTTTTCTCCTCAACCCATGTAACAAGCGTTGGGCCAATAGCTCCTAAGCAGTTGATTTTAGGGTATTAGGTGTTAAAACACCCCTTCGGGCTTAATTGCTTAGGTTAAGGAGACTACAAAACCAAACTTATCTATATTTTTATTATCATTATTTTTTTTATTTTTTTTCTTAATTATATACAATTCCTTTCCCTTAGTTGTTACCTTTAACAAAAGAACATAAATAATGTAATGATCCAATATGCAACCCACAATCATATGTTAAAGTGTGTGTGTGTAAATTAAGGTTTAGGAATACATGTTCAATAAGTATATGAGCAGAATTAAGTGATAACAATGCGAGAGTTCGTAAAGCTGAATATTTCAAGAAGTATTATAATAGACCTTGTTAAGAATGGTTACTAAGATGTGTCTCAAGAGTCATTTTAACAAAAGAGCTCCTTTACTCTGTCATCCTAGTAACAACAATTATGCACATGCTTTATGAAATGGAAAACAATTTTTTTTATCAACTACTACCCTCTCCCTCCAACCAAAACGAGACATTGTCGTCAATGTTCTAAGGTAGAAAGATAGAGTATAGAAGATATCACCTGAAATAACGAACACTGACAAACCTGAAACACACTAAAACAAAAATAAGAAATAACAAAACACAATAATAAAACCAAAAGACACAAAAATTCACAAATGAAAGCTCAAATCCAATCTAAGCTTTTTATGGCTTTTCTTAGTTGACCAATTTATGTGACTCATGGAGGGATCAGTTACAGGAATAAAGAATTGTAGTTGGTCAATTAATTATTCAACAGTAGCAGTAGAGATTATGATTTATAGTGTAAAAGATGTTAGAAATTCTTGTTCCACAGCATGATTAAGAAAACACAACAACTTATCATAATAACCATTAACATTTAACAAACCTATGGGTTTATGGTGAATATGCAGTTGAGCCCAACAGGAAATATGAAAGATCTCTTCCAATGTGCCTAGACCACCTGGTAAAGTAATGAAGGCATCAACATGGTTAAACATTGCATTCATTCGAGCCAACATTGTGGAGACCTGAAGTTCCTCTCCAATTGTTTTTCCAATGATGTCTCCTTGTGCTAAAGCTTCGGGGATGACCCCCAAAGCATCATTGATAACATCAAAATTTGAGCCACTTGAATATAAAAGTTGTAGGCAATTATCTCAGCTTTCTTGTGTAAAAAATTCAGCTTATTTGGACTTCTAAAACTCCAGATATGACCAAAATACCGAACAGTGCTCGGGTTGGAAGACAGATTCGGGCTTCTTTATTGTTGCTACAATTTGGACTTGCAAATGACCTTTTTAGATCTTGGGCTCCATATAAAAGTTGTAGGCCTATGTCTTACCTTTCCATCCATATAAATTAGATCTAAATCTGAGATCTATAGCTCCAGATATGACCCAATTACCGAACAGTGTTCTGATTTGGATTGCATCGACATCTCTTTTCTAAGTTTGGCCATCTCTTTATCCTTGCAATTTAAGTTTTTAAAGTTATCAATCAATCCTTTCATTTATGTGATAGACCTGCATTTAAAATGAACATTTACCATAAATTAAATGTATCTTATATTATTAGATATATTATTATAAAACATGCTTTAGTTAAGGAGTTATTGATACTTCAAGGGCAAAATGATGATATAAAACCATGATAAAAATGCACTTTTAAGTACTAATCAGTGACACAAATCTTGCTATTTGTTTTTCTAGAAAAACATAGGAGTGGATGACCATAAAATAAAATTAAAAATGTTTGGGCATGCACCTTTTAGGTCTTTTTTCAAAGGCCTAGACACACTAGGCCAAGCAAGCCCTCGAATGCATGTCTTTTTTATTGGTTTTGTTTTTAATTTGATCCTTGACAATTGGATCTTTATTAATTTTTCTAAATGAATTTTTTTAATTTTATTTTTTAATAATTGGTTGATTTTTAATAGGGCAACATAATTTATTTGAGTTTAATATTTATTGGTTTACCATGATCTTAAAAAAGTCCTGATATTTAGATGATTCTTAATTTTATGAGCATTTATTTTTGTTATCATATAATTATATTAAAAAAATTGTTAAGCCTAATTAAGCTTAGGTCACATATTTGTCTAGTTAATTTCGATTAATTTGAAATCGAGCTTTATAGTTTATTTCGAGTTATTGTTTATAGAGCTATTAAAATCTCAAACAAATCTTTTATCATAGAGTTAGTACTCAATTTTACAAGCAAATATTTTTTTATGATTAAATAAAAAAAATCTAAAAATCAATAACATTGATAAAATTTATAACCTAAATCACGAGCTCAACATATTAAGTAGTGAAACTCATACCCATCTAATAGGTCATCCTCTTAATAATTTAAAAAACAAATTATGTCATGTCAAGATTTATATTAAAATTCAAATTATTTTATATCATTTATTTGATATATTTTTAAATTTAATAAGTCGACTGTATCATATTTAGATAATTCTGAAATCAATTCGAAGGTTTACCTCGTTAGCCACTAAAAAGGTTTCTTGTAACCTAAACAATTTTTGTAATGTAACCCATTATGGAACGCAATTCATGTTCATTGTGAAGATCTACATGGGATATTGTTGATTAAAACAACTGGTGTGATGCAAAGTAACTAATCTCGTCAAATCATGGACAACTAAAAATATTCAATTTAATTATTGACAAAAGAATATTGCAATTTGATTAAAAATAATTATTTATTGGACTGTAGAAAACTTGAAATTTCGTGTTTTAATAAGTTTTTTGGCAAAGATTTTTATTTTGCCATCATGAAGGAAATAACAATGATTGGTACAGGTATTGAAATTTCTATGTAAAAACACCATATGAAATGTGCAAAGTCAACATCGTAACCTGCTCTGCTGAAGATCCGAGATCTTGGGTTCCTCATGCAACTCATATATCAATAGAAAAACTATAAGCAACGCTGTTGAAAACAACGTAAAAGGATTTAAAAATGCTATTAGAAAATAATAAAAAGAATATTAGAGTTTATATATTGATATATGAGTTGACATGAGGAACCCAAGAACTCCAATCTTCAGCTGCCCTGTTAAGCATGGAAGAAGAATACGGTACCTTGCAACGCCTTTGCTGCTCTCTTCTCCTTCCATGCTTTGTGTTTCTTGCTCTTTCAACCAAGTTCTTGCTCCACAAAAGAAAGCAAGACAAGATCAGTAATCTCCCACCAAGCCCTTTTGCTCTTCCAATTGTAGGCCATCTCCATCTCCTCAAACAACCTATCCAGCGAACACTCCACTCCCTCTCAGAAAAACACGGTCCCATATTCTCTCTCAAACTCGGATCCCGCCTTGCCGTTTTCATATCTTCACCATCGGCTGTGGATGAATGTTTCACCAAGAACGATATTGTGTTGGCCAACCGTCCTCCCTTTTTGATGACCAAGTACTTAAACTACAACACCACCACCATGGGCTCAGTCGAATACGGAGACCATTGGCGCAACCTTCGCCGCATAAGCACTCTTGAAATCTTCTCCTCTGCACGCCTCACTTCCTTATTTAGCATCCGAAGAGAGGAAGTCATGGCCTTACTGCGTAGACTTCACAGTGTTTCCAGGCATGGTAACTATGCTAAGGTGGAGTTGAGATCCATGCTCTTGGACCTAACGAGTAATATTATAATGAGAATGGTTGCAGGAAAGAGGTATTATGGCGTAGATGTTAAGGAAATTGAAGAGGGCAGGATTCTTAGGGAGATCTTGGAAGAGTTTTTGGCATATATTGCCATCATAAATGTGGGGGATCTGATTCCAATGTTGCAGGGGGTCGATATTACAGGCCACTTGAAGAAGTTGGATAGACTAAGTAAGAAGATGGATGTGTTCTTACAGGGACTGGTTGATGAGCATCGAGATGACAGGGACAGAAACACTATGATAAACCGGTTTCTCGCTTTGCAAGAAGAACAGCCTGAATACTACACTGATGACATAATCAAAGGCCATGTTCTGGTTAGTCAAACCTAACCCTCTTTATGTTGATTCAATCATTTAACTTGTTAAGGAAAAATGATGTTTTTGTTTTGATTCACTCAATTTTTCTTACGGTTTGATCTTTTGGTATCATCTCCCCTTTCAATTTCTTAGAGTTTCATTCACTAAAAAGGGAAACAAAACCACAAATGATGCCTAAAGCCACCTGTTTTTCTCTCCACCACTTCATCAAATTTTGTGTCAACGTATTAAACATAGCTATGTCAGTTCATCAAGTTAAACTCCGGGGCTCTGGTTTGTGTATCAACCTGTCAACTCATTCGGGTAGACCCTTCTCATCTTTGCTTTTGGGTCGGAGCTGGCTTGAGTTTAACAAGCATGGTAGGTATAATTCACCAAGTATTTTGTGCAGGAGTTGTTGATTGGGGGAACAGAGACTTCTGCTACAGCAATGGAATGGGCATTAGCCAATCTACTCAACCATCCAGACGTGCTAAGGAAAGCTAAAGCAGAACTGGACGCTCAAGTTGGAGACCGCTTGATAGATGAGTCAGATTTTGCAAAACTACATTACCTTCAGAGCATCATCTCCGAGAATCTGCGTTTATGTCCGGTGACACCGCTTATACCACCGCACATGCCATCCTCCGACTGTACCATTGGAGGATACCATGTCCCAGCTGGGACCATATTATTTGTAAACGCATGGTCTCTCCATAGAGACCCTACACTGTGGGATGAGCCCACGAGTTTCAAGCCTGAGAGATTTGAATCTGCAGGCAGAGTTGATGCATGCAAGTTTATCCCCTTCGGGATGGGAAGGAGAGCTTGTCCTGGAGATGGCCTAGCAAAAAGAGTAATGATGTTAACTTTGGGATCGTTGATACAATGCTTTGAGTGGGATAGGGTTGGTGAAAGCATGATTGACATGGCAGAGAAGACAGCAGTAAGCATGTCAAAACTTGAGCCCTTAGAGCTAATGTGTAGAGCTCGCCCGATTCTAGACATGCTTCTCTCTTTAAGTGGTCAACAAATATAAAATTGTCAAGAGTGCTGCCAATATTATATGTGTGTTTTTATTTTCAAAATTTAATAATAATAATAATAAATTACCCCTTAGGATTTGATTTCCTTATTATTTACGATACCAAATGTTAAAATGATATTAAACTATAAACTTCAGCAAAAGTTTTTTTTCCCATCAAGAACGGGTAAAAATGAAGGTTAATGATAATAAACGTGGATTATCAAATTATCTAATTAAATATATATTAGCTTTTTTATCTACTATTATAATTTTTTTAATGTAAAAAATATATTGAAAAAATTTATATATTTATTTTTTTTATTTCCATGACAAATATAAGTAGACAACTAATATTTATTTTTTATGTAAAAAAAATTATATCCACTCGTGGAAGATAAATTAGTGGAAATCTAAAATGAATTATTATTTATTATAAAAATAATATTTATAACTCAAATAATACTATTTTTAATATTAATATTTTTAATTATAATAAAAATAATAATATTTATAATACAAATAATTATATTTAGAAATCTAAAACCCAAGAACCTTGGGTCTTAACGCATGACCCATTAGCTATGGATCCTTACGTCGGACCTAAGAGCATTGGGTTTTGAAATAGAACTCATTAGCCTTGAATTCTGACACAAGACTCAAGAGATTGAGTTTAGACGAATGATCAAAAGTCTTGGGCCAGGCGTGGTGCAAGACCTAAGAGATTTGGATCTACACTCTAGCCACGTCTTAGCTCCTTGGGTGAGGTGTTCTTTTTTTATTAGTATTTAAAAGTGTATTTTTATCAAGGTTTTATGACATGATCAAAAGATTGTTGTCTTCTCTCAAGTGCATGAGTATCGAAGTAATAAATAATTTGATAAGATCGGAATCAAACCACAAGGAGGTTAATTGTATAAATTATAGATAACAATAATATAACAACAACAATAGTAACAATAATAACACTAAATATTAATATTAATAATAATAGTAATAGTATAATAATACTACTACTACTACTACTACTACTAGTAGTACTAATAATACTAATAACAATAATAAAGAAGAAGAAATTGATGAGAACTTTAAGATGAAAGATTAACGTAAGGATTAAACAATGATAACAACAAATGTCAATGTTAGAGGATCCACTAATGATATGTCAAACAAGTATAGTATAAACTCTTATTATTCAATTGGAAACCACACACAAAGGAGGTTTCAATCAGATTATAAATTGTTAACATGATTACATTAGTTATCTTATTCAATTAATATTAATACTTGTAAATCTCATCAGGCATTCATAATTATATTGGAAACTATTGATTTGATGATTAATTGATAAGTGGGTGACCAACTCTTGACTTGGTGACAATATTTATCTTCTCTTGTCTATCCAAAACGTCATTGATAACATCAAAATCAAAATCACTTGAAAACATGAAAGTTGTAGGAAATTGTATCAGCTTTCTAGGGTAAAACATTGAGGTTATTTGGACTTCTAGAACTTCAGATATGGGCCAAACATTGAACATTGCTCGGGCGGGAAGACAAATTCAGACTTTTTTGTTGTTGCTGTAATTTATACTTGAAAATGACCTTTTTAAATCTTGGGCTTCTATGAAAGTTGTAGGCCTATGTCTTAACTTTCCATCCATATAAAGTAGACCTAGATCCAAGATCTACAACTCCATATATGACCCAATTACAGAATAGTGTTCTGGTTTGGATTGCACCTGCATCTCTTTTCTAAGTTTTGCTATCTCTTTGTACTTTCAATTTCAGTTCTTAAATTTATCAATCAATCAATCCTTTCATTTATGTGATAGGTTTGCATTTAAAATAAACATTTACCATAAATTAAAGGTTTCTTATATTATTAGATATGTTATTATAGAACATGCTTTAGTTAAGGAATTATTGATACTTTAAGTGCAAAATGATGATATAAAATCTTGATAAAAATACACTTTTAAGTTTTAATTATTTTATATTATCATTTTGCACTTGAATTATCAATAACTCCTTAACTAAAGCATGTTTTATAATACCATATGTATTAATATAAGATACCTTTAATTTATGGTAAATGTTCATTTTAAATATAGGCCTATGACATAAACAAAATAATTGATTGATGAGTTTAAGAACTAAAATTGAAAGGACAAAGAGATGACCAAACTTAGAAAAGAGATGTTAATGGAGTCTAAACTGGAACACTGTTCAATAATTAGGTCATATATGGAGTTTTAGTTCTCAGATTTAGGTCTACTTTATTTGGATAAAAAGGTTAGACACAGGCCTACAACTTTCATATAGAGCCCAAGATTTAAAAAGGCCATTTTCAAGTCCAAATTATAGCAACAATAAAAAAAGTCCAAATCTGTCCTCCAGTCCGAGCACTATTCAGTGTTTGACCTATATCTGGAGTTCTAGAAGTCCAAATGACCTCAATGTTTTACCCTGGAAAGATGAGATGATTTCCTACAACTTTCATGTTTCAAGTAGTTTCAATTCTGACATTATCAATGATGTTTTGGGCAGACAAGAGAAGATAAGGATTGTCATCAAGTCAAGAGTTTGCCACCCACTTATCAATTAGTCATCAAATCAATAGTTTTCAATTTTGGCCTATAAAAGAAGGCATTTTCATGTTTCAAGTGGTTTCAATTCTGACGTTATCAATGATATTTTGGGCAGACAAGAGAAGATAAGGATTGTTACCAAGTCAAGAGTTGGTCACCCACTCATCAATTAGTCATCAAATCAATAGTTTTCAATTTTGGCCTATAAAAGGAGGCATTTGCCATGCATTTAGGCATTTTGGTTTTCAGATCAAGATCATATTTTTTCTTTCTCTTTTTGTATTGCTTATATTTTGCTTTCATTAATATCAAGTTTATGTCTTTCATTTCTTTTCATTTACTTAGTTAACTTTTATCTTATTTATGTTCTTATTTTGTTTATTTATTTTTCTTTCTTTTATTATGTTTAGTTAAGTTTATTATGTCAAGGTGAAAAGGTTACACTAATGGTGTAAGAATAAGTATAATGTAAACTCAACATGGACCTTAATGTTTGATACTAACATGTTTTATATTTGTTATCTTGCTCACTCTTTAATACTTTGCTTGTTAAATGACTAATCTAGATTTATAATTTATAATACTTGGTACGACAAATGCTTGACACTTTCATGGCCTATACTATATAGTATGACCGATACCTGAGCTATAAAAGGAATTTGATTTGTTGTTAACATAAGTTATAATCATGAATGTCTGACAAGATTTATAAGTATTAACATTAATCGAATAAGATAACTAACGTAATCATATTAACAATTTATAATCTGATTGGAACCTCTTTTGTGTGTGGTTTCCAATTGAATAATAAGAGTTTATACTATACTTGTTTGACATACCATTAATGGATTCTCTAACCTTGACATTTGTTGTTATCATTGTTTAATCCTTACAGTAATCTTCCATCTCAAAGTTCTTATCAACTTCTTCTTCCTCTTCTTCTTTATTATTATTATTATTATTACTATTACTATTACTATTATTATTGTTGTTGTTGTTGTTGTTGTTGTTGTTGTTGTTGTTGTTGTTGTTGTTGTTGTATTATTGTTATTTATAATTTATACAATTAACCTCCCTATGGTTTGGCCCCAGTCTTGCCGGGTTATTTATTACTTCAACACTCCTTGCATATAATAATATGCTTGTCTTGCCCTGGTTTGCACTTGGGAGAAGATATTAATCTTTTGGTCGTGTCAAGTTTTTGGCGTCATTGCTGGGGGAGTAAGTTCTTGTACAAATTATAATATTTATTTTATTTTCTCTTTTCACTTTTCTTGTATATAACCTTGTTTCTTTTCTTTTGTTTTATTCTTCCTTTTATTCTATTCCTACACGTGCATGAGAGTGTGGTCATATACATTAAGTGGTAGACTTTGTAAGGTATCCTCATCATTTTTCAAAAATATGGCTTTATAATCAATCACTTCATAATGAGAATAACTGTGTTAGAATACTTAGAGACAACATGAATCCCATAAAATCAAGTGCACAATCATGCATAGTTTTTCCTCTTGATGCATCTCATTTTAATTTTAAGCCAGACATTATTCAACTTTTACCTTCTTTTCATGACTTAGATTTGAAAAATCCATACTTGCATTTAAGAGAAATTGAGGAGGTCTGCAACATATATAATGACTCAAATTGTAGCATGAACACCATCAGATTAAAGCTTTTTTCTTTTTCATTAAAAGATGAAGCTAAAACATGCTACAAAATTTAAGATCAGGATTTATTCGTGCTTGAGATGAAATGCAACAACTATTTTTAAAAACATTTTTTCATTCTCATAGAACAAACTCTTTCAAAAGATAAATCACCACTTTCACTAAAAAAAACCCAGGAGAAACATTTAACCAATGTTGGGATAGGTATCGAGACTTACTTAATACTTGCTCTCATCATGGCTTTGAAACATGAAGATTGATTTTATATTTTTATGAAAGGTTAACATCTAGAGATAGGCAAATGGTTGAATTGATGTAAAAATAAACTTTTGAAGATAAAGACCTTGATGAAGCAATGAAGTACTTAGAGTTGTTAGCTGAAAATGCTCAAAATTAGGATACCGCCGGTACTTCTAAAATATCAGGTAAAACTCAACCTCATACATCTAATGGAGGTATGCATAACCTTACAAAAGATCATGACCTCCAAGCTAAGTTTGCATCTTTAGCTAGAAAAGTCAAAACATTAGAATTGAAAAGGAGTGGTCAATTAAAATCTGTTGAAAACATTATGCGTCAAATATATGAAACAAATAAACACTCAACCAATGAATGTCCAACCTTGCCTTCTTTTAAGGAATGTCTCCATGAACAAGCCTATATTTTAAATAGTTTCCAAAGGCCCAATTATAACTCATACTGGCAAACATATAACCCTGGTCAGAGAAATCACCCAAATTTTAATTGGAAGAGTGACAATGCACAAACTTCATAACCATAGTTTCAAACACACTATAATTTTTAAAATTCTCATGGATATGCGCCTCCTTATGCTCCACCTCCTAGAAGAAATCTTGAGGAAACATTGCATGCATTCATTGAAAAGCAAGAGACAATCAATACTCAACTTGCTTAAAGTATGACAGATTTTAAAGATACTCTTGCAAAATTGATATCTGCTTTTAGTTTTCAAGAGAAAGGTAAGTTTCCATCTCAACCATAACAAAATCCCAAAGGGCAATATAATGCAAATGCAAGTAGTTCCGAAAGCTAACATAGGGATCAAGTCAAATCAGTCACTACTCTTCGTAGTGGTAAGGTTATTGAGAAACCCACTCTTGAACCTTTTGAGAAAGATGACGAGTCAATCTCTAAGGGTAAAGAAGGGGTTGAATATGAAAATTACAAAGAAAAAACTGATTCCTCGCTAGCACTTCCATTTCCTCATGCCATGACCAAACAAAGAAAAGTCAATCCACAACTCTGAAATCTTTGAAACTTTCAAACAGGTAAGGATCAATATACCTTTGTTGGATGCTATTAAACAAGTTCCTTTCTATGCTAAATTTTTGAAAGATCTATACACTATGAAGAGGAAATTGAATGTGAAAAAAAAAGCCTTTTAAAGTCGAACAAGTGTCATTCTTCAGAATAATAATGCTTTGCAATATAAAGATCCTGGTTGTTCTACAATTTCTTGCTTTATTGAAGACCATAAAATTAAAAGAGCCTTACTTAATCTTAGAGCCAGTGTGAATTTACTTCCATATTCAGTTTTTCAAAGTCTCAATCTAGGTGAGTTAAAACCAACTTCTGTAACTCTTTTACTTGCTGATAGGTTTGTAAAAGTGCCTAGAGGAATAATTAAAGATGTGTTAGTACAAGTTGATAAATTTATTTATCCTCTGGATTTTATTGTCTTGGACACAGAACCTGTTGAAGCATGTAATTCATTTCCTGTTATTTTAGGACGTCTGTTTCTTGCAACCTCTAACGCATTGATTAATTGTAGGAATGGACTGATGAAGCTATCATTTGGAAACATGACATTGGAGATGAATATTTTCAACATTTGCAAGCAACCTGGATATGATAATGATTTAAAAGAAGTGGAATTTATTGAAAAATTAATTTATGATCAATTTCAAACCACTTTAAGTGAAATTAAGATTGTTGAATCTAATGATTTACAAATACTTTATTTTCAAGAAAAATCAAAGGCAAGTAATTGGAAACCACAAATTGAGAAATTGCCACCACGATCAATTAAGTCCATACCTTCAAATGTTCAACTACCTAAACCTGATTTGAAGTCGTTGTTATTCAATCTCAAATACTCTATTCCAAACTTAATGCACATCAAGAAGTAAGTTATTATAACTCTGAAAATGCATAAAAATACATTAGGATGGACCATACCTGACATAAAAGGAATTAGTCCTTTGATTTGTACACGGAATTTATTTGGAGGAAAATGTTAAACCCTCTAGGGAAATGCAACGAAGGCTCAATCTTAATATGAAAGAAGTAATGAAAAATAAAGGCATGCATTAAGCTTCTAGATAATGGAATCATTTATCCTATTTCTAACAGCAAATGGGTAAATCCTACCCAAGTTGTACCCAAGAAGTCTAGAGTTAGTCCTTTGATTTGTACACACAGAATTTATTTAGAGAAAAATGTTAAACCCTCTAGGGAAATGCAATGAAGGCTTAATCCTAATATAAAAGAAGTAATGAAAAATAAAGTCATTAAGCTTATAGATAATGGAATCATTTATCTTATTTCTAACAGCAAATGGGTAAGTCTTACCCAAGTTGTACCCAAGAAGTCTAGAGTCACTATGATAACAAATGAGAACAATGAGTTAATTCCCACTAGGACTATTACTAGTTGACGCATGTGCATTGACTATAGGAAACTTAATTTAATGACTAGAAAAGATCATTTTTCATTACCTTTCATGGATCAAATCCTAGAAAGAGTTGCGGGTCATGAATTTTATTGTTTCCTAGATGGTTATTCAAGTTACAACCAAATTGAAATTGCATTGGAAGATCAAGAGAAAACTATTTTCACATGTCCATTTGGTACTTTTGCATATCGAAGGATGCCTTTGGGGTTATGTAATACACCAACCACGTTTCAAAGAAGCATGCTCAGTATATTTAGTAATATGGTTGAATATTTTCTTGAGATTTTTATCGATGATTTTTCTGTTTTTGGCAATTCATTTGATGATTGTTTGACTAACTTAGAAAACATTTTGAGCATGTGTGAAGAGAAGAATCTTGTACTAAATTGGAAAAAAATGTCATTTTATGGTAACAAACGGCATTGTACTTGGTCACATTGTTTCATCAAAAGGAATTGAGATTGACAAATCTAAAATCGACTTAATTATTAACTTGCCAACACCAAAATCTATTAAAGATGTTAGATCATTCTGAGGACATACTAGTTTTTATAGAAGGTTCATCAAAGATTTTAGTGTAAAATCTAAGTCTTTAAGTAACCTTCTAACAAAGGATATTATTTTTTAATGGACTGAAAATTATGAAAGTTTGAAATGGACATCGTTTGAAAGTTTACTTTGACAATTTTTTAGTTAAAAATAACTCTATTGAATTGAGTGATCCTGTATATGAAGATTGATTTTCTTTTCCTCATATTGTTTTTGTGTTTCTTTTTGAGTGATTTTTGCTAGTTTCTCTCACCCCGATCAAATAACGGACAACAGTACTCCGTGACTTAAGTTGGTTCTTTCAGTTTCCCATAATAACTGATATATGTGTATATATTTGTGAAATTCTTTGAATCTCTCTTCCAATTCTCATTTGAAAATGGACATTAATCTTGAAAAATTGAAAAAGTATTTTCTCATTTTGCCTCAAAATATAATTACAAAAATTTATCATGCTAGATGTGCAAGATTGAGGTTGTTAATGAATCATGGAATTCCTGAAGATATTCGCTGGTTGATTAAAGCAAAGGTTTGATTATCAAGTGAGTCCTCTAATTCTTTCATTTCACACATGCCTAAAACAGATAAAAGCACTTTTACAAAGAAACGTCATGCAAAACGACTAAAAGTCTGACATCAATATGCCAGATGGACTTGTAATGCACAATGTCATTCTTGAGGAATGATATCTATAAACCGTGAAGATAAAATACAATTCATTAAGGATGGCCTGAGTAAGGAGTCTTTAGTTAATCTTCTATTAACTCTTGAGACGCATCCTAGTGGAGATGTGCATCATGCAATTCATGATTTATGACCCTATTTTCATAAAGAACATGATAGACTTAGTCTTAGAAATCTGACTAAAAAAGACCCTATTTGCTAGTTTTTAAGAAAACTGGATGGGAAGCCTATCCTTGACTCATGAAGGGCGCCTAAGCCATTTTTGGACGTAAAAATAAGGGAAGATGTGAGCTACAATCACAACTACTTGTACATACACATACTTTTTCAAAAATAAATAAATAGAGGAGAGACAGTGTGTGTGTGAGAGAGACTCCAGCTAGCCTATATATAGGTGGTATGCTTGTCTTTTCAATTTCTCATCTATAAAATCCTCTCTTCCTTCCTTTTATTTCTACTCAACCCATACATTCAACAAATATAGAAGTGTGTAGAAATGGCAAGTTCCTCAGATCATCACATAAGAAATATTTGTGTTTTCGGTGGATCTAGTCTTGGGAAAGAAGAGTTTTTAGAATCAGCAAATCGTCTTGGTCAGATGCTAGCTGAGAGAAAGATTCATTTAGTGTATGGAGGAGGCAGTCTTGGGTTAATAGGAGGCGTGTCAATAGCTGTATTTTTAGGAAGTAGTTAAGTTTTGAGGGTTGTCCCCAAAGTTTTAGCCCAAAAGGACATCATTGGAAAAACAATTGGAGAGGAACTACGAGTCTCCACAATATCTGCTCGAATGAATGCAATGTTTAACCATACTGATGCCTTCATTACCTTATTAAGTGGTCTGGGCACATTGGAAGAGATCTTTCATATTTTTTCTTGGGCTCAACTGCACATTCACCATAAACCTATACGTTTGTTAAATGTTAATGGTTATTATGATAAGTTGTTGTCTTTTCTTGATCATGTTGTGGAACAGGAATTTCTAATATCTTTTGCATGATAAATCATAATCTCTACTGTTGTTGCTAAACAATTGATTGACTAACTACAATCTTTCATTCCTGTAATTGATCCTTCCATGAGTTGCATAAATTGATCATCTAAGAAAAGCTGTAAAAAGTTTAGATTGTATTTGAGTCTTCGTTTGTGAATCTTTATGTCTTTTGGTTTTATTATTGTGTTTTGTTGTTTTTTATATTTGTTTAAGTATGTTTCAAGTTTGTCAATGTTCTTTATTTCAGGTGATGTCTTCTATACTCTATCTTTCTACCTTAAAACATTAAGGATAATGTCTCGTTTTGGTTGGGGGGAAAGGGTAGTAGTTGACAAAAAAAATTAACTAACTGTGTTTTATATTTCATAAAGCATGTGCAAAATTGTTGTTACTAGGATGATAGAGTAAATGAGCTCTTTTTGTTAAAGTGACTTTTGAGATGTATTTTAGTAACCATTCTTAACAAGGTCTATCATAATACTTCTTGAAATATTAAGGTTTACAAACTCTCACATTGTTATCACTTAATTCTGTTTATATGCTCATTTAATATGTATTCTTAAACCTTAATTTTCACACACACACACTTTAACATATGATTGTGGATTGCACATTGGATTATTATATTATTTATATTCTTTTGTTAAATGTAATAACTAAGGGAAAAAGATAGTATATAATTTGAAAAAAAAACAAAAAAACAGCAAAAAATAAAATAAAGATAAAATGATGATAATAAAAATATAGATAAGTTTGGTTTCATAGCCTCCCTAACCTAAGCAATTAAGCTCGAAAGGGTGTTTTAACACCTAATACCCTAAAGACAACTAACTTGGGAGCTATTGACCCAACACTTGTTACATGGGTTAAGGAGAAAAGCTTAAGGCAATCAAACATTGCATTATCTATGTATCAGTATCAACAACCCGAGTTACTAAGCTTGTAGGGGTGTCTCAACACCTAATGCCCTAAAACCAACTAGTATGGGAGTCATTAGCTGAAAGCTCATTACATGGGTTAAAGATGCATGGTGTTTTAAGTTATTTGTATATATATTAAAAAATATAAGAAAAAAAAAAGAAAAAAATAATAATCCCAACTCAAGGAAGTTAACCTTAAAAATCAGAACAAAAATTTTATTTTCTTTCAAGAAAAACCCCATAACTATGTGTTGATATATTAAGCAGAAAACAAAGGTTTATTAATATCTTGTTTAAGAGGTATTGAGAAGATATATAAATTTATTGAGAGTTTGTTTATCTGGATAGATTAATGGAAGTTGAATGATGAATACCTTGCTTTATGAAATTTAGAAATTGTTTTTCTATTTTAATGCTTTGATTACTAAGGACTAGTAATAAGCCGGTTGGGGAGTGTGATTAGTACATAAAAATGCATTTTTATCAAGGTTTTATATCATTATTTTACACTTAAAGTATCAATAACTCCTTAACTAAACCGTATTCTATAACAACATATCTAATAATATAAGATACCTTTAATTTGCGATAAATGTTCATTTTAAATATAAGCCTATCATATAAATGAAAGGATTGATTGATGAGTTTAAGAACTGAAATTGAAAGGATAAAGAGATGGCCAAACTTAGAAAAGAGATGTTAGTGGAGTCCAAACCGGAACACTATTCAATAATTAGGTCATATCTGGAGATGTAGATCTCAAATTTAGGTCTAATTTATATGGATGAAAAGGTAAGATATAGGCCTACAACTTTCATATTGAGCCCAAGATTTAAAAAGGCCATTTTCAAATTCAAATTATAGCAACAAAAAAAAAAGTCTGAATCTGTCCTCCAGCCCGAATACTATTTAGTGTTTGGCCTATATCTGGAGTTCTAGAAGTCCATATGACCTCTATGTTTTTTCCTAGAAAGATGAGATGATTTTCTACAACTTTAATGTATTCAAGTGGTTCCAATTCTGACGTTATCAATTACATTTTGGGTAGACAAGAGAAGATAAGGATTGTCACTAAGTCAAGAGTTGACCACCCACTTATCAATTAGTCATCAAATCAATAGTTTCCAATTTTGGCCTGTAAAAGAAGATATTTACCATGCATTTAAGCATCTTGGTTTCCAGATCAAGATCATACTCTTGCTTTCTTTCTTTGTATTGCTTATGTTTTGCTTTCATTAACATCAAGTTTATGCCTTTCCTTTCCTTTTCTTTACTTAATTATATTCTTATTTTATTTATTTATTTTTCTTTCTTTCATTATGTTTAGTTAAGTTTATTATGTCAAGGTGAAAAGGTTACACTAATGGTGTAAGAACAAGTATAGTGTAACTCAACATGGATCTTAATGTTTGATACTAACATGTTTTGTATTTGTTATCTTGCTCACTCTTTAATACTTTGCTTGTTAAATGACTAATCTAGATTTTATATTGTTTGGTACAATAAATGCTTGACAGTTTCATAACCCATAATGTATGGTATAATCAATACCTGAGCAATGAAAGGAACTTGATTTTTTGTTAACATAAGTTATAATCATGAATGTCTGATGAGATTTACAAGTATTAGCATTAATCGAATAAGATAACTAATGTAATAATTTTAACAATTTATAATCTGATTGGAACATTCTTTGTGTGTAGTTTCCAATTGAATAATAAGAGTTTATAGTATACTTGTTTGACATACCATTAGTGGAACATCTAACCTTGATATTTGTTATTATCATTGTTTAATACTTACAGTAATCTACCATCTCAAAGTTCTCATCAACTTCTTTTTCTTCTTCTTTATTACTACTACTACTACTACTACTATTGTTGTTGTTGTTACTATTTTTTGTTGTATTATTATTATTTATAATTTATACAATTAACCTCCCTGTAGTTTGACCCAGTCTTACCAGGTTATTTATTAATAATGTTTTTTACAAACTTAATAATATTAATGAATATAATAATATTTACAATATTAATAATAATATTAAACTTGTCTAACCTAAGTTTTTATAATATTTATAACACAAATAATACTATTTCTAATATTAATACTATTAATTATAATAAAAATATTATTATTTATAACACAAATAATAATATTTTTTATATTAATATTGTTAATTATTATAAAAATAATAATATTTATAAACTAAATAATACTATTGTTTATATTAATTCTTTTAAATATACTAAAAATAATAATATTTATAATAAAAATAATTAAATTTTAATATTTATAATAATTAAATTTAAAATATTTATAATAATAAAAAATAATATATATGGGTGTGGCTGCACAACTAGATCCAAGGATACTGGGTCCCGTTACTCAGCCAAACCCAACCCTTTTTAGAAGTGTTAAGTTAAACCTAATATTATTGGGTTCTACTAGTAGCAATGCCCAATGTTGGTGTTTCCTTCTGGAAGTTTTTTGGGCTTACCGTGGCAACCAAACCCAACAATGTTGGGTCGAGCTGCCAAACCAACCCTATAGCTTTTATTAGAGAAGACAATGCCCCCAGCCACAATTCTTGAAGAAAAACATCGTAGAGAAGCATCCCCTCAGGGCTCTATAGTATTTATAACACAAATAATAGTATTTTTAATATTAATACATTAATATTAGTAAAAATAATAATATTTATAACATGAATAATACTTTTTTTCATATTAATACTTTTAATTATAATAATATTTATAATACCAATAATACTATTTTTTATATTATTGCTTTTAATTATAAAATAAAATAAAAATTATAATAAAAATAATAATAAAATTTATAATATTTATAATACAAATAATAGCATCCTTAGGTATGGTTGCACAACCAAACCGAAGGTTATTGGGTCCAGCTACCCACCCAGACTTAAGATCGATGGGCTTGGCTGGGCAACCAGACCCACTCCCTTTTTGAAGTGTTTTGAGTTTGGTTAAGCTAGATCCAACACTATCAGGTCTTGTTAGGCAGCAAGACCTAGCAATGTTGGCTATTTTTGGAAGTGTTTTAGGCTCGGCTTGGAAGCCAAACCCAATAGCGTTAGGTCCATCTGCCAAGCCAGCCTAGTAGCTTTTGGCAAAGGAGGTGATTAGTACTTAAAATTACATTTTTATTAAGGTTTTATATTATCATATTGCAAATAAAGCATCATTAAATTCTTTAACTTAAGCATGTTTTATAATAACAAATCAGATAATATAAGATATCTTTAATTTATAGTAAATGTTCATTTTGAATGCGGCATATCTCAGCTTAGAGAAGAGATGTTGATTCAATTCAAACTAGAACACCATTCGGTTAGTGAATCATAACTAAAGTTGTAAATCTTTGATTTAGCTTTGGTTTATCTTGATGGAAAGCTAATACATAGACCTAAAATTTTCATGACGAGTCCAAGATTCAAAGCTGTCATTTTTAAATTCACATCTTAACAACAAAAGAGAAGTCTGAATATGTCCTGCAATTCAAACATTGTTTGGTATTCATCTCGTATCTCGAGTTCTAGAAATTCAAATGAGCTCATTTCTATTTTGTTGGAAATCTAAGACAAATATCCACAACTTTCATGAGACAAGTTGTTCAAATTCTGATGTTAGTAATGACGTTTTATACAGTTAATAAGTCAATAGCTAGCCACCAAGTTAAGAGTTGACCACCAACTCTATAAGTAGTCATCAAATCAATAATTCTAAATTTTAGCCTATAAAAAGAGGCATTTGCCACATATTTAGGCATCTTGGTTTTCATATCAAGATCTTGCTCTTGTTCTCATTCTTTGTATTTTGTAATGTTCAAGTTTTATTTCATGTTATATTTTCATTAATATCTTATTTATGATTTTTATTTCCTTTACTATACTTAGTTAATTTATATCATTATTGTTGTTACTATTTTTAGGTTCCCACATAAAAAATGAGAAAATACAAATATATATATATATATATATATATATATATAATATTTAGAAAAAATCCAAAAATAATAGGAGCAAGAAAAGAATGCTGGAATGCTGAAAAAGACCAAAATTGGTTGAGGAGGTTCAAAAATGCAAAAGGTTGAAATTTGACAGTATATCGTTAATTGATGAGAGCCTTGTTGACAAAGAAAAATCAATTTTAAAAAACTATATTCAAAATCAGATGTTTATAGACTCAATTAATTTTTTTCTAATGTTTAATTGAATTTATAGAGGGTTTGATTGCAAGAAAAATTGATTTTTAAGTCAATTTAGGCTTTTATTAGAAGAAATTAAAGTTTTGGGTTCCAATTATAATTTTAAAGAGTTAATTTGGTGAAATCAGGGGTTTAATTGCATAATTATTAAAATTTGATGTCCAATTAGGGACTTAATTGAAACAATCTGAAACCAAAGACCATATAGGAAAGGAGCTAAAATCAAGGGATCCAATTATAATTTTTCCGGGAGACTTGATTACAAAAGTGCAAACAATTCAATGACCAACTCAGAAGTATCTACTTGAATTTTAAAATGGTGTTATTTCTTAGACACTATTCATTATCTCTTCCATGCAACTGTTTTCAATAGTAAAGGCTAAGGTGTTTTCTGCAACATGGCGTCCGTTATAGAGCATGCCTTAAGGCTGTGATCCCTCTACATGCAGATTATAAGATGGTCGTTACCAGCACAAGGTCGTCTTTGGCCTATAAAAGCAGGAGAAGAAGACTGAAAAGAGGAAAAAAAAGGCGAAGGAAGAAAACAGAGGGAGAGGGGGGGAGCAAAGACAAGACAGATGGGAGCAAAGAAAATAAAGAGGGGAGAGCATAAGGAAGAAAGAGGACAAACAATACAGTGGGAAAGGGAAACATGAAGCAAGGCTAAACAAAGAAAGGAATAAAAGAGCAAAAGGAAGAAAGAAGGAGAGACTGCACGACGAAGAACATAGCACCACCATTGTCTTCACCTCTCCAAAACCAGGTATGTGCTTTTTCCCTTCTTAGTCCCTACAATAGTAATGAAGCATGATAGTATATAAAAAAATAGAAAGAAAACATAAGGAAGCCAATACCAGAAATCATCAATCTCCAGTTGCAACTTTCTATTATTGTCATCTGCAAGAAGAGGATGAACAGTGCGAAGGTAATTTAATTACCTTCACACTGTTCATGCACGCATAAAATATCATGGGTGCATGGATTGTTGAGGTTGGGTCAGTTTGGCTGGCTAGGTCCAGCCCAGCCATAAGGGTTGATTTGAACCCAACCTAAAAAAAAATTAAAAAAAAATCTATGATTTTTCACAAATATTTTATTGCATTTTGATCAATATTGGTTTATATTTTTATACTTTAAAGACACAAATTTGGTATTAAAATATCTGGTTTTTGTCAAAACATTAAAAAAATATATTTTATTTTTATGCATACGGCCAAGTCTCTAAAAAAAACATATTGTATTTTCATACAACAAATTTCAAAAATATATATCATGCATTTTGGCTTTAATAACCAATTTATTAAAGTCACGGGAACTAGGCCAACATTTCAAAAATTAAAAAAAAAATATTTTATTTTCTTTTAGTATCTGTGGTTACGATCTTATACGTAAGACATAATCTGGATATTAAATTCTTTTATTGATGTTAGAACAGTTAGATTTTACCCAATAAGATAATGAACTCTTTACCGAAAAAGGACTTTTCTTAAACCATAAACGGACCAACAACTAGAAAATACAACAAGATCTTAGATTTTATCAAACAATAAAACAATGTAACTTACCTTAGGTAGGGTGTATTTGGGGTGCTAATACCTTCTCTTTACATAACCAGTCCCCGTACCCAATCTTTGAGACCAGTTAGGGTTCCTAGTGACCAAAATATTAGGTGGCGACTCCCATTCTATTTTTCCACTAATAAAAGACAAAAATTCCTTATCTTCCCACATTTGCCACATTAGATACCACATATGAGAATGGATGTTTTCATCGCGACATCGCACACATGCGACAATTATTATATTTTTAATTTATTTATTTATGTTTCTCTTCTTCATTATGTTTAACTAAGTTTATTTTATCAATGTAAAAAGGTTTTACTAAAAGTATGAGAATAAATATAATATGAACTCAACATGGACTTTAATGTTTATATTCAAGAAAGTTTGATATTAACATGTTTTATAATTGTTATCTTACTTACTCTTAATACCTTACTTATTAAATGATTAATCTAGATTTGTGTTGTACAACTCTTGATACAATAAATACTTGACCATTTCATAGTCTACTATATGGTATAACTGATACTTGTGTTATGAAAAGAATTTGATTTGTTATTAATATAAGTTATCACCATGAATATTTGACAGCATTTAAAAGATAATTAATATGATCTTGCTAATAATTTATAATGAGCTATTAATAATAAATCATTTGATTGGAACCTTATTTGTGTGTGGTTTCCAGTTAAGTAATAAAAAGAATTTATATTATACTTATTTGAAATACAATTAGTGAATCCTCTAACATTGACAATTATCTTTATTTAATCCTTAAATCAATATCTCATCTCAAAAGTTCTCTTCAATTTCTTTCCATTTATTATTTGAAATTTTATATAGTTGACCTCCATATGATTCAACACAAATCTTGTTAGGTTATTTATTACTTAAATACTCCTGCACTTGGGATAAGACATCATTCTTTTGATCGTGTCAAGCGGCAATGCCCAGCCACAATTCTTGACAAAAAACAGAGTAGAGGAATGCCCTCCTCTACAGTATTTATAACACAAATAATATTTTTTTTAATATTAATACTATTAATTATTGTAAAAATAATAATATTTTTATCACAAATAATACTATTTTTTATATTAATACTTTTAATTATTGTAAAAATAATAATATTTATAACACAAATAAAAAAAAATTATATTAATACTTTTAATTATAATAAAAGTAATAATATTTATAACACAAATAATACTATTTTTATATTAATAATTTTAATTATAATAAAAAAAATAATATTTATAATACAAATAATAATATTTTTAACATTAATAATAATAATAATAATAAAATTTAAAATATTTATAATACCAATAATAATATCTTTGGATATGGCTGCACACTCAGACCCTAAAATCGATGGGTCTGGTTGGTAGCCAGACCTAGCCTTTTTTGGAAGTGTTTTGAGCCAAACCCAACATTATTGGGTCCTCTTGGGCAGCAGGACCCAACATTGTTGCTCCTTTTAAAAGTGTTTTGGGCCTGATTTGGCAGTCAACGTTGGGTGCAGCAGCTAAACCAGATCCAATAACTTTTGGTAGAATAGGCAATACCTCTAACTACAATTCTTGACAAAAAACACAACAGAGGAACGGCCCTCCAAGGCTCTATAGTGGTGTTCACAGTAAAAATAGTTTATGACTATAATGTCATCCATAGTGCAATATGTCTGTGTCTACTCCCACGTGTTTTGAAAGAACCCGAAAGAGGATAAACTCAAACAATGCAATCCATAATAAAAGCACTTACAGTATACAATGATTCGACATAGTGCAATCCATGTTTTCCTTGGGTGTTGCTAGATGTGTAGGTTTGGCCCTAGCATCCTGGCTTAAAGCCGAGCTTCAGGTGTCCATAGCCTGGGTCATGTAGCCCCACTAAAATTCAAACTAACCATTTTCTCCCTAACCCAAAAGACAACCTCACCCCCTACAATTTTTGTAACTCTCTTTCGCAAAGGCAGCCCTCCCATTACACCTCTCTAATTTATATTGCTTTTAGCAAAGAGTAAACTCAAATAGTGCAGTCCATAATGAAAGTACTTACAGTCTATAATAACTCTCGCCGCAGTGCCAAACAGTACGATCCATAGTGAAAAAACTCACAATCCACAGTAATTCTTACTACAATAAAACACTGACCGTTTTTAATTATAATTAATGGTATTTTTTTCATTTTAGTCATTAATATTTTTTTCTCATCAATTGCATCCTTATATGGTCAAATTGAAGGCTAATTGCTACTATTTTGTTAAAAAATGACATAATTGAAAGACAAGGGATCAAAATAAAAAACACAGAATAACTAGATAGTTGTTTTAATATGAACACAACGGTTCCCACTTCATCGCGGCAGCTATCAGGGCAGGCATTGCTTGGTTCCTTTTTTCTCTCTGAAAACTGGGTTTTGAGCTGCAGCAGCTGCTGCCATAGGAGAGGACCTTATTAGGATAGCGGGCTTAGCCAGCCCAACATAGGTTTTCAACCAAAAAAAGAGGAAGTTCCTATGATTTAAGGTTTTTGGATATCCTACCCTAAGACGAGGGGACGTATCTCATGGAATTGAATCCGCTTCTAAAGGTTAGCATGCACCCGACAAAAGAGGGCTTTGCCAGAAAGACTGTGAATCTGAAAGGTGTGCAATCCTTTCTCTTCACGGCAAACAAGGGTTGAACCCGTAATATACCAATGAGGGAAAGAAAGCTTCGTTAAAAGTATGTACTTCTAGTTTGGGAAGATTTAGTCTTTCGATTCATTACAAAATATCCCAAAGGGCAGGAATTCGCTTCAAAGAAAGAGGATTTTGCTCGTTACGAAGCATGAGATTTGGTTAATATATAGAGGAAAGAGATCTGGTTTCCATAGTACTTTCTGGCTGGTCCATTGAAGACCAACTCCTGGCCCTGATGGGCAATAACTAGTGATCCATTCGGTTAACCACATGTTCCTCATAAAAATGGTGCCTGTAAAGCCAAACTAAGAGCGGGAAAGGAACGAGGGCAGGCATAAGCTTACCAATTAGGAGACATGACTAACACATCTCTTTTGAAAATAATCTGGGCATTTCCCTTTGGTTTAGGCTGGGAGGCTAACCACTAGGGGAGGGCACCTGCTCTTTCATTTATATTCATTGTTATCTGTATCGAACTTTTCTATTCCAAAGGCGAGAGTAATTCTTTCAATTTAGTAGAGCGAGATTCCCCATTTTAGGAGGGGGAATTCTTCTACAAAATAAGAAAAGTAGGGCAATAGTTGCCTCTTCAAACTTACCCCATCTCAGCTTTTATTAAAAATTCATCAATAAACAAAAACCATTTGGTCGAGTTCGCTTCTCCCTTCCTCTCCTCTCTTTTAACTAAAAAATAAGAAAGAAGGACTGAGTCTTTCAGGTCTGCTACTTCAGATTCATCGATCTGGGTGTTGTTTGATTAGTACTTAAAACTGTATTTTTATCAAGGTTTTATATCATTATTTTGCACTTGAAGTATCAATAACTCCTTAACTAAAGCATGTTTTATAATAGAGTATCTAATAATATAAGATACCTTTAATTTGTGATAAATATTCATTTTAAATACAGGCCTATCATACAAATAAAATGATTGATTGATAAATTTAAGAACTGAAATTGAAAGGACAAAGAGATGGCCAAACTTAGAAAAGAGATGCCAGTGTATTCCAAACCGGAACACTATTTGATTATTGAGTCATATCTGGAGTTATAGATCTCAAATTTAGGTTTACTTTATATGAATGGAAAGGTAAGACATAGGCCTACAATGTTTATATGGAGCCCAAGACTTAAAAAGGTCATTTTCAAGTCTAAATTGTAACAACAACAAAGAAGTCCGAATTTGTCTCCCAGCCCGAGCACTGTTCAGTGTTTGGTCCATATCTGGAATTTTAGAAGTCTAAATAACCTGAATTTTTTACACAAAAAAGCTGAGATAATTTTCTACAACTTTCATGTTTCAAGTGACTCTAATTTTGACGTTATCAGTGACTTTTTGGGTAGACAAGAGAAGATAAGGATTGTCACCAAGTCAAGAGTTGGTCACCCACTCATCAATTAGTCATCAAATCAATAGTTTCTAATTTTGGCCTATAAAAAGAGGCATTTGCCATGCATTTAAGCATCTTGGTTTCTAGATCAAGATCATGCTTTTGCTTTCTCTATTTGTATTTTTTGTAATGTTTACGCTTTACTTTCATTAATATCAAGTTTTTGCCTTTCATTTCCTTTCCTTTACTTTGTTAACTTTTATCTTATTTATGTTTTTATTTTATTTATTTATTTTTCTTTCATTCATTTTGTTTACCTAAGTTTTATTATGTCAAAGTGAAAAGGTTACACTAATGGTGTTAGAATAAGTATAGTATAAACTTAATATGGACTTTAATGTTTGATACTAACATGTTTTGTATTTGTTATCTTGTTCACTCTTTAATACTTTGCTTATTAAATGACTAATCTTGATTTATGATGTATAACACTTGGTACAACAAATGCTTGGCACTTTCATAGCCCATACTGTATGCTATAACCGATACCTGATCTATGAAAGGAACTTGATATTCCATCTCAAAGTTCTCATCATCATCTTCTTCTTCTTCTCCACCTCTTTCTTTACTACTACTATTGCTATTATTATTGTTATTCTTGTTGTTTATAATTATCATTTATAATGTGTACAATTAACCTCTCTGTGGTTCGACCCCGGTCTTGCTAGATTATTTATTACTTCAACACTCCTGCACTTGGGAGAAAACATTAATCTTTTCATCGTGTCACTGCTTCCTTCTCTTAGTTTTTTGTGTATTTTTCAGCGATCTCAATGTATTTCAGATTTTGCTTTCATCTAAAGATGAAGGAGGCATCATTAGCTCACTTGTCTTGGTTTAGTCTTTCGACATAAAAGTGTAGAACAAACTAAAAAAGTTTACTTTTGTCCTTTTAATTTGCCACATACCCATTTTATATCCTTTTAATTCATATATCCTTTTTATTTTATCCCTAGTATGAAGTAGGAAAGAGAGTCACCAGATTCTTATGGTAGAGAGAGAAAATCATCAATGAACAAGGATTTCAATCACCAAAATAATCAATTTTAGTGTCCATATATTTCATTTTATGAGAAAAATTTAACTAAGGTGTTTTTAGTAGATATGATATTAGGCATTTTTTAGGATGGTTTTTGGTTTTGTGACCTTTTTTAGGTTATTTAAATGGATAAACATGTTTATTTAGGTATATAGGGTGTTTGTTTAGATGTTGTTGGGTTAAAAAGTGATTGAAAATGAATTTATGGGGTTTAAAACACCTCTAACATAATTTTCCAACATCCTCTATATAATAGCTTGGCTTTTCAAGCCCAAAACAACAGTAATTTTTTTTGGGTACTTGACACACATCGTGTCGGAAATTGGAGAACATGTTCACTCACGTCATCAAGATACAATTCATACATCAACAACAATCAACATTTCATTTAAAAGTGATTCTTACATAAATACATAATATTATGTTTGCATAATTAAAAGTTCATATTAAAAATATACATGCATAGACATAAGTTTGTATTCTATCATACAAGTAGTCATCATGAATTTAAACAAAAAGGATCTAATAATAGTTATATATTTAGTATATTGATTCATACAAAATACATCATGATTTAGAATATAATAACATGATTCCTTGCAAAAGTAGGTTCCTGCTGCAGTATAAAAACATTTATAAGAATGTTATTACTTAATAATAATAATGATAAGAAACGGTCTGGCAATTTAATGAAGCATTAGCATTGTCTTATGTTTGAAGCGTGACACTTATAGTTCCTTCATGTTTCTAGTATAAACAACTTGTAGTGCATATAGATGCACTAATTCTTGCAATCAGTCATAATCTTAATTTTGGCCATTCTCTTAAGGCATCATTTGTCGAGGTTAACCATTCACTCACCCCAGCCATCCACTTCGAATGTCATCAGCCAAAACTAATCAACCCTTTATCCTAGTCATCCTTTCGGATGCCATTAGCCGAAGCTAATCAATCATTTGTCTCAATCATCCCTTTAGATGTTATTAGCCGAAGCTAATCATTCCTTTGTCCTGGTCATCCATTCGGATGCCATTAACTGAAGTGTCTCAGTCATCCCTTCAGAAGTCATTAGCCAAAGTTAATCATCCAATTGTCAACATTTAAGCATTTGGCAATCTGATATCTTAATTAACACAATACGGTAACATTCATGATAAGGTATTTCATTATTCAAGGTGATCACTTCAGATGCCATTAGCCGAAGCTAATCAATCATTTGTCAACATTTAAGCATTTGGCAATCTAATATCTGAATTAACACAATATGGTAACATTTACGATAAGGTATCTCATTATTCAATGTTATTAAAAAGAAAGGTGAAAGTCAACTACCTGTAGTAGAAGCTCTACTCGTGCTCCCATGTTGCTGCTATTGCACCACACCAGTGGTGGTCCCTCCTGCAATCACATGTTCATCTCATAAATTTTTCTCATTAAAGGATATGTTTTATAATAATCATATCAATAGCTAATAGATCTTTCTTTCAATCATTTATTTCTTTATACTTTATGTTTTTCTCATTACATTTATTAATGTTGTCATACTTTATCTAACCATAGTTATCATTCATTTCTTTATATTTGAATTGTTATTGTCTGACCTCTTCTCAGATTTTTAACTATATCTAGAGTTATAAAACTCCATTTAAGGCGAGATTGGTCTCGTTGAAAAGCTAAGACATGAGGCTATAAGTTCTATGAAGAAAGGAAAACCTAGTTCTGTCTCTAAGATAGCCAAAATTAATCATCAAAAAATATTGGATTGTTATTGTCCAACTGTTACTATCTAGATATTGAATTATTATTGTCTGACCTCTCCTCTGATTTTTAACTATATTTAGAGTTATAGAACTCAATTTCAGACAAGATTAGTCTCGATGGAAAGTTAAGACTCGAGGCTATAAGTTTTATGAGAATGGAGAACCTAATTATACCTCTAAGATATTCAAAATTGTTCATCAAGAAACATTGAATTGTTACTGTCCAACTTTTACTATCTTGATATCGAACTGTTACTGTTCGACCTCTCCTCAGATTTTTAACTAAATCTAGAGTTATAGAACTCCATTTCAAGCGAGATTGGTCTCATTGGAAAGTTAAGACATGAGGCTACAAGTTTTATGAGAAAGAAGAACCTAGTTATGCCTCTAAGACAGTCAAAATTGCTCATCAAGAAACATTGGACTGTTATTATCCAACTATTACTGTCTTGATATCGAACTGTTACTGTCCGACCTCTCCTTAGATTTTTAACTATATCTAGAGTTATAGAACTCCATTTCAGACAAGATTAGTCTCATTGGAAAGTTAAAACTTGAGGCTACAAGTTTTATGAGAATGGAGAACCTAATTACACCTCTAAGACATTCAAAATTGCTCATCAAGAAACATTAAACTATTATTGTCCAACTGTTGCTATCTTGATATCGAATTGTTACTGTTCGACCTCTCCTCAAATTTTTAACTATATCTAGAGTTATAGAACTCCATTTCAAGAGAGATTGGTCTCATTGGAAAGTTAAGACATGAGGCTACAAGTTTTATGAGAAAGAAGAACCTAGTTATACCTCTAAAACAGTCAAAATTTCTCATCAAGAAACATTGGATTGTTACTGTCCAACTATTGCTATCTTGATATCGAACTGTTAATGTTCAACCTCTGCTCAAATTTTTAACTATATCTAGAGTTATAGAACTCCATTTCAGGCGAGATTGGTCTCATTGGAAAGCTAAGACATGAGGCTACAAGTTTTATGAGAAAGAAGAACCTAGTTATGCCTCTAAGACAGTCAAAATTGCTCATCAAGAAACATTGGATTGTTATTGTCCAACTATTACTGTCTTGATATCGAATTGTTGTTGTTCGACCTCTCCTCAGATTTTTAACTATATCTAGAGTTATAGAACTCCTATTCAGGTGAGATTGGTCTCGTTAGAAAGCTAAGACACGAGGTTACAAGTTCTATAAGAAAGAAGAACCTAGTTATTCCTCTAAGATAGTCAAAATTGCTCATAAAAAAACATTGGAGTGTTACTGTCCAACTGTTACTATCTTGATATCGAACTGTTACTGTCTGACCTCTCCTCATATTTTTTAACTATATTTAGAGTTATAGAATTCCATTTCAGGTGAGATTGGTCTTGTTGGAAAGCTAAAACACAAGGTTACAAGTTCTATACAGAAAGGAGAACCCAGTTCTGCCTCAAAGACAATCAAAATTGCTCATCAATTAATTAGTCATATTGCCTTATAGAGTCAGTGATGACCCAGTCTCTGTTAGTGACCCATAACTGGAGTTCTACAGCTTCAAATTGAGCAAGACCAACTTTCTTAGTTAGCTAATATCCAAGACTATAATTACTATAAAGAAACTTGATTCTAATTCCCTCATCCTCCTACTTGAATTCTTTTTAAAAGTTAGGAGATGAATCTCTCCAGATTCATCAACCTTTCCATTTACATACAACATTCACAATTTAACTTTTTCTCTTCTATCTCAACCCCTAGCCATATCATATATTGTTTAAGAGTGTTAAAAATATCTTTTTATGAGTCAATTTATCTTATTTATTTCAATCTTTCACCTGTATAATTGACCAAAAGCATGGCCTTAAGGAACCAAGAGTTCCTTCACTATTTTCATGTTATTTTCATTAAATTCACACAAAACCAATTTTGACAACAGTTTCAATCAACCATAAATAACAAACAAATAATATTCCAAATAATCTATATGGTCAAGCTATAATGCATTATTATGAGTATAACATATCCAAATATCAACTTTATCAAATGGTGAAATTTCTAGAAATATGGGTTTAACCGAATTGACCTCAAACTTGCAATCTTATTATGCGAGAAGCACAACTTCTATACCGAGTGTTTCTTCTGATCTCCACCATTCAAAATCTAGAAAACATTAGGAAGAACAACATGTCCAAATTATAGCTCGATCCGACGGTGGCTGAAGGAGAAAACAATTAGCAACAAAGACTATTCAGAAGTGTATTTTCCTAGAACTTTTCCTCCTGTGATATCTCTCAAACGGGGACTACTATAGAAGATCCCTTCGGTGAAATATATAAATATCATTCTGAACCAACAGTGAAAGGTGAAGTTATAGTTATCAGATTTTATGCAATCAATATGTCTTCTCTCCAACCCCTCTTTAAACTCTCTTTTGCTTTTGCCAATCACTCTAAGATAAAAATATAATGATATTTATAGTGTTATCATTTTGTTAATTGCACATTTATCCCCACCCTTTTTTATCTTTTTTACATAAACTCCTAACCTTCTGTTGTTTGAATATTGACCTTTCTTGGTTTTATGTATTCATTTTGTCCCTGCAAATATTTTTCTTTTCAACAATTTAGTACTATATTCACTTTCATTTCATTTATTTCACTATTTTTATCTTGATTTAGGTTTTTTTAATTTAATTTAACCCATTTTACTATTGGTTAAATTTCTCATAATTTAATAACCCAAAAAAAGTATAATTGGGAGTTTACACTCTAGTTGTTGGAATCTAGATAGAGCAAGCAATGCATTTGTTTGTCGTAATAATTGACGCATCGCTTGCTATTTGTTTTTCTAGAAAAACACAGGGGTGGATGACCATAAAAAAAAAAATTAAACATGCCCAGGCCTACACCTTTAGGTCTTTTTTTAGACGCCCGGACATACTGGGTCAACCAGGCCCTCATATGCCAGCCTTTTTATTGGTTTTGTTTTCACTTTGATCCTTGACAATTGGATTTTTATTGATTTTTTTGAATTAATTTTTTTTTTAATTTCATTCTTTAATAACTTGTTGATTTTTAATTGGGCAACATAATTTATTTGAGTTTGATATTTGTTGGTTTACCGTGATCTAACAAAAAGCCCCGATATTTAGTTGGTTCTTAATTTTACGAGCGTTTTGTTTTTGTTATTATATAATTATATTAAAAAAATTGTTAAGCCTGATTAAGCTCAGGTTACAGATTTGTCTATTTAATTTTAATAAATTTGAAATCAAGTTTTATAATTTGTTTCAAATTATTTTTTATAGAGCTATCAAAATCTCAAGCAAATCTCTTGTCATAGAGTTACTACTCATTTTTACAAGCAAATTTTTTTTTATGATTAAATAAAAAATAATGTAAAAAATAATAAAATTGATAGAGTTCATAACCTAGGTCACAAGCTTAATAAATTAAGCTGTGAAACTCGTATCGATCCAATAAGTCATTGTTTTAATAATTTTAAAAACAATTATGTCACCAAGATTTATATTAAAACTCAAACTATATTTATATCACTCATCCGACTCATCCGACATGCTTTTAAATTTATTAAGTCGACTATATCATATTTAAATAACCTTAAAATTATTTGATTTAAAATGCAGGCTAGAGAAGCAAATTAATTGCGAGGTTTCGGGATTAACCCATTAACCACTAAAAAGCTTTCTTGTAAGCTAAACATTTTTTTTAAATGTAACCCACGCAATCCATGTTGATAGTGAAAATCTAAATGGGATATTGTTGATTAAACAACTGGTGTGATGTAAAGGAACTAATCTCAAATAATGAACAACTAAAAATATTCAATTTATTATCCCGTTTTATTGAATAAGTAAATCATTGACTGAAGAATATTATTGCAATTTAATAAAAAAAATAATTATTTATTGGACTGTAGAAAACTTGGAATTTCGTGTTTTAATAAGTTTTTTTGCAAAGATTTTTATTTTGCCATCATGAAGGAAATAACAATAATTGGTACAGATATTGAAATTTCTATGCAAAAAAACCATATGAAATGTGCAAAGTCAACATCATAACCTACTGAGTAACGTTGTTGAAAACAACGTAAAAGGATTTAAAAATGCTATTAAAAAATAATAACAAACCAGTGAGAAAGAATCGCCTGGCTGCTTAATTAGCAAGCTAGCTCCGGTTCTTAGATTGAGAAAAATGGAGGATTGGGTAGCTGCAACTTGATCAACAATCAAGCAAGTTAAGCATGGAAGAAGACTACAGTACCTTGCAACGCCTTTGCAACACTCTTCTTCTTCCGTGCATGGTGTTTCTTGTTATTTCAACCAAGTTCTTGCTCTACAAAAGAAAGCAAGGTAAGATCAGTAATCTCCCACCAAGCCCTTATGCTCTTCCAATTATAGGCCATCTCTATCTCCTCAAGCGGCCAGTTCATCGAACACTCCACTCCCTCTCACAAAAACACGGTCCAATATTTTCTCTCAAATTCGGATCCCGCCTTGCCGTTGTCATATCTTCACCATCGGCCGTGGAAGAATGTTTCACCAAGAACGATATTGTCTTGGCCAACCGTCCTCACTTTTTGAGTGGCAAGTACTTGAACTACAACAACACCACAATGGGCAAAGTCGAATACGGCGACCATTGGCGCAACCTTCGCCGCATAAGCGCTCTTGAAATCTTCTCCTCTCAACGCCTCACTTCCTTATTTAGCATCCGAAGAGAGGAAGTCATGGCCTTACTACGTAGACTTCACAGTGTTTCCAAGCATGGTAACTATGCTAAGGTGGAGTTAAGGTCCATGCTCTTGGACCTAACGTGTAATGTTTTGATGAGAATGGTTGCAGGGAAGAGGTATTATGGAGAAGATGTTAAGGAAATTGAAGAGGCCAGGATTTTTAAGGAAATCATGGAAGAGTTTGCCGAATGTATTGCCATGACAAATGTGGGGGATCTGATTCCAATGTTGCAGTGGGTTGATTTTACTGGCCACTTGAAGAAGTTTGATATACTAAGTAAGAAGATGGATGTGTTCTTACAAGGACTGGTTGATGAGCATCGAGATGACAGGGACAGAAACACTATGATAAACCGGTTTCTTGCTCTGCAAGAAGAACAGCCTGAATACTACACGGATGAAGTAATCAAAGGCCATGCTCTGGTTAGTCAAATCAAACTCTTTTTTATGTTGATTCAATCATTTAACTTGTGATAAGGAAACACATGATGTTTTTGTTGTTGTTTATTCTTTGTGATTCACTCCCGTTTCTTTTGGTATCATCTCTCCCCTTTCAATTTCTTAAATTTCGTTCATTAAAAAACAATAAAGAGAAACCACAAACGATCACCTTAAGCCACGTTTTTCTTCAACGATGAGAATGTCGTGAGATTAGTTTGCATGTCAAGATTCTTTTAAGCTTCGGCTGTGGATCTATCCAACAAGTCATATTCAAGATAGGTCAAAGTAAAATCCTTAGGTATAATTCACCAAGTATTTTGTGCAGGTGTTGTTGATTGGGGGAACAGAGACTTCTGCTATAGCAATGGAATGGGCATTAGCCAATCTACTCAACCATCCAGACGTGCTAAGGAAAGCTAAAGCAGAAGTGGACGCTCAAGTTGGAGACCGCTTGATAGAAGAGTCAGATTTTGCAAAACTACATTACCTTCAGAGCATCATCTCCGAGAATCTGCGTTTATGTCCGGTGACACCGCTTATACCACCGCACATGCCATCCTCCGACTGTACCGTTGGAGGATACCATGTCCCAGCTGAGACTATATTATTTGTAAACGCATGGTCTCTCCACAGAGACCCTACACTGTGGGATGAGCCCTCAAGTTTCAAGCCTGAGAGATTTGAATCTGCAGACAGAGTTGATGCATCCAAGTTCATCCCCTTTGGGATGGGAAGGAGAGCTTGTCCTGGAGATGGCTTAGCAAAAAGAGTAATGATCTTAACTTTGGGATCGTTGATACAGTGCTTTGAGTGGGATAGGGTTGGTGAAAGCAAGATTGACATGGCAGAGAAGACAGCACTGACCATGTTCAAAGTTGAGCCCTTAGAGCTCATGTGTAGAGCTCGCCCGATTCTAGACATGTTTCTCTCTTTAGGTGATCAAAAAATATAAAATTGTCAAGAGTACTGGCAATATTATATGGATGTTTTTATTTTCAAAATATAATAATAATAATAAAAATAAATTACCCCTTAGGATTTGATTTGCTTATGATTTTGGAAAATTACGATACCAAATGTTACAACTGTATTCAAACAATAACCTCCAACAAAGGTCTTTTTTGGCTCAAGATGTGAAAAGGACGATTTAAGATAATAATTTAGCACCGAATATATAATAACATTAAGAATTTCCAAATTGATGAAGACAAGGATGACAAGTGAATCCAGAATCAAACCAACAGTTGAAGAATATTGAACAGTAATAGAAATCTAGCCAAGCTGATTCTCTCCTCCATTGCAAATCAAGTCTTGAGCCGCCCGTAAAATTTGGCCTTTTCCTCAGTGGTCTGGAATCGTCCATGGCCAAATTTGGAGGACGTATCAATGAACTTGAGTTTAATCTCCTCCATAGCAACTCTAGATGTCTGCTTCAACAGAGACTGTCTCAGGGTTACCACACGTTTCTTGGGGCCCACACAGCATCCTTTTATCATCAAATAATCTTCCTTCACAACACCATAATGAGGGAATCCTCCAATTGGTGTCATGCCCTTTTCAGTCCTGTTGTTCATGACCATATATCATCATATTGTGAGAAGAGGCAGATGCTCAACATCAATCAATCTCGGTGTGCTAAGGACTAAAATCACAGTGGGGACAAGCTAGGAAAAAGAAACATATACCTGTCATATTCCGTAACTGCAGAATGAGACTCTTGACCACACTTTCCAAGCTTGTAAATTTTCTTGTTCAGCTCTGTGCGGTGATGGTAACCATTCTGCCCAGCCCTTGCAACAGTAAATGAGACCCTAGCTGGGTGCCATGCACCAATACAAGCTACCTTGCGAAGACCACGGTGAGTCTTGCGAGGGAGGCGAGTCACACCCCAACGAGTGACCACACCTTCATAGCCCTTTCCCTTGGTTACTCCAATAATGTCAATCATTTCATCTTTCTGGAAAATATCATCAATAGCAATCTGCTTCTCAAAGAAACTGTAAGCAAAGTCAACCTTCTTGGCAACATCCCCGCCGTTGACCTGGATCTCCATCAGATGGGCCTTCTTCTGTTTCAGTCCCTTCATTTTTCGAATCTACATAAACCATGACAACAATACCACCTTCAGATATCATTGAAATCACATTCATCTAGAGTCTAAATAGTGCCACAGTAATGACAAACAAGGGGGCATCTGAGCATCAAGTATCTGCCTAGATAAACAAAAATATTCAAGACACGGACACAAAAATTAAAATGTCAGCAATTAAAAGTTAGATAATGATTTATGGTATTTGGATTCCATATATTATAGCTCAGTAATTTAAGAGTAAGATTATTATTCATCAAACAGACTCGTTAAAACAAGGATGCTAGTGTGGAATACCTGAGTATGTGCCAACACACGAATTACAGTGCAATACTTTCTCAGTTTATCCAATTGAGCCTGAATGTCTTTTTTTCCATCCTCAGACTCGTACTTCTTGGAGTACTTTGTGAAAGCCTTCTTCTTTGACTTGCACCAGTTTTTGTAGAATCTCCTTCTGACCTCCTCACTCAAATGCTGGGCCCATACGGTGCTCAGAGATCGGAGACCGCCAGGAGTATTGACATAGCCAACAACCCCAACAACAAACATGGGTGGTGTTTCTATGATTGTAACAGCTTCACATGCTTCTTTCTTGTGGAGCTCTGAAAGACAAATGAACGGGAAGAATTAATGAGCACATAAGCTATAGAGGTGAATCATGGTGTTAGAATGAATATTTTAATCTTCCTTCTGGCTGCTTTAAAAATGAGCAGAAAAAATAGAACACCAAAAATGGATACGCAAAAAGGACATACAAAAAACAAATGGCACAACATAAGGCAGCAATGAAGGGCTGAAAACTACAATTGTGCAGACAATTTCAAATAAATACACCCAATCAATTCCCAATTCCAAGTCACCCAAACATGTTTTATTGGCCAAAGAAGTGTAAAATCATCACAATCAATATAAACATGCTAACAGGGACAATTCCAAGGGGTGGTTTGGGGTGGCCCTGGCAACAAGGCTAAAAGTTTTTGGCCTCCCATTATTAATGTTATAGTGTTTGGTCCAAAACACATGCTACCTGGACAGCTCATCCCTGCATGCTAACACACTATCAAACATGATGATCATGATAAATTTATAGGCAACAGCATATCAAACAAGTTCCTTCACCAAAGCTAGGGATAAAAAAGAGAAACCATCCAGAAGGATAATCAAGAAAAAGCAAAGATAATCACTTGAGCCAGGCTTTTCAACTTCTCGGACAATATGAGTCATCCCAGCTTTGTAACCCAGGAAAGCAGTCAATCTGCAAGGTTTTGTTGGATCATCCTTGGGAAAGGCCTTTGCTGTAACATCATCAAAGAGAACAAAATTCAATGTACAGAGAATGCAAGTTGATACAAATAAGTTATACGAAATCAACTTTGATAAACACAAATAACACTGTCAACTACACCAATAAATTAGAAATCATATCAAGCTTTTCTATCAGGGAATATGGCAATACAATACTGCAAGGCAGTTCATCTAACTCCCGATTTACAAGACAGGAAAATAAAATTTAATGGTTATTAAGGAGGTAAAAGTAGCAAGTCCATATGATCCATCATTTTTGTCTCCCTTGACCCATGCTACATCGTTATATATTCAAATGACCCAAACAAATCCTTTACCAGAGTTTTTATTTGTTGCAAAAGCCAAACATGGGACTGCACATTAAGCAATAAAGCACTGATACTTGAGGGTACAGATTGGAGAAAAGACAACCTTCTTACAAAACCCAACTAAAAATTAAATCATAGGCTGAAGGTACACATTAATTATGTAGAAATAGAATGTTTCCAATGTGTTATCATTAACTGTAATGTTAATAACTTAGGGTTAGGGAGCATAAGAAACCTTTTCCTCGATGGCGGGAGGCTCTTTTTCTTGGGAGAAATCCCAAAGAGCCATGTCTAGGGTGTTCAAACTTGCGATGAGACATGCTTCTATCTTTGTTATAACCTCTGCAAGACTCGTGAGCTTCAATATTGTTTTTCCTCAGGAAATCAAATATTAACAAAAAATAACATATCCAAATAAAATATCAATAGTACCAATCCAGATTCTCCTTCAATAAATGTATAAATATAAAATCCAACAAATAGGGACCATCACTATCAAAATATAATAATTTTATCAGTATTTCAAAGACCCTCAAAAAATTAAATGCCTGTTAATATCATTAAATAGATCTAGTTGAAATCATCATAATAACAACTAAAATACTAATCACAAATAAGCTTAGACTGAATACAAATGATTTAAAGGTTATTTTTTTACAATTAAGATTTACTAATTTAAAATAAAGAAAAAGAAAGGACCACTAGTGGTATCATAAAATAACCCTTTGAATTGTAAACTTACAAGGGTATTAACCACAAAACACCAGCAAATGAAAAGAAAAGATTTTTCCCCGAAAAAACCAAAGGCCTATGGCAGACATATTACCATGCCAATTCTCAAGCTCATCGGTATTTCTTTCCAAAAACCCATTTAGGTTTTCGGCCAAAAAAGAGCCATTTCTGAGACTCCAGCCCTGATTACTCACCACTTTTCATAAAGGGAAAAATTCTTTTCAAATCATCACCATGTAAAGTAGTAAATACCATCGCATGTACACAATCACAGTCACAAACCAATCAAATAAACGTATAGCAAATAACAAATAGCTTGACAAAACTAGTTCTTCAGTTTTAAAGAAAAAACAATCAGGAAAAAAAAAGATTAAAAAAGCCTACTAGATCGGCAACAAAAGGCTCAAAAGAAAAAACTGAATGTTTTCAGATAAACGAGAAAGAAATAGAACGATAGTACCTCGGCAAAACGATAAGAGAGGAGGAGCAGAGAAGTTTTGAGAGAAGCGGTGGCTGGCTGCGAGGTGATGGAGTCAAAACTAAAGTGTTTGCCTGGGTTTTTATAGTGTTTTTTTATTAAGATTTAACGGTTGGATTAGTGCCTTGGGGTTGATATTGTCCGTTAGATGGATGGTCGCTCCTAGAGTTAGGGTTTTCTGCTTTTCAAAAGTTTATTGTGGCCACCAAATGCTCATCCTAGGTTGGATCCGATCTCGTGGGCCTAGATCTATTAAGATTATCCGAGCTCGGTTCATGATGGATCACGGGCTTAACGGGTGGCCAATAAAAAATACTATATATTAAAATATTATGTGATTTTTAAAAGAAATAACAACGATTAAAAAACAACATGCAACATTATTGAGTCCTAAAAAAATTAAATAAAAAATATTATTTCTTTTAAGCCTAGAGGAATGAAAAAAATGAAAATGAGGCTAACAATGAATTTGAAAAAAAAATACTTTTTTGTAATTTTTAATTTTTTAAAAAATAAAATAAATATATGTTTTTGAAAAAAATATATTTTTAATCTGTGAATATTTTTTCTTCAGTTTTATATTTCTTGAATTTTTTTTGTTAAAAAACTAATAAATTTCAACATCCAAAAATCACCTTAGTTTTTTTTCTTGTCCAGAGGTTTTTGATTTTTGAGTAATTTTTTAGACTTGTTTTATTTTTTTTATTTTTTATTTATTTTATTTTTTCAATAATGATAGTTATAGGTAAGTTTTTTATTTCTAATTAGAAAATATGTTTATTATATTATTTTTATTTCCTATTTATTTTTAGAAAATTAAATTTTTTTCACATGTAAACATGATCTAAAGTTTTCTTATCTCTTTTTTAACTTATTTTATTTTCTTAATTTATCAAAAAGATTCATGAAAAAGGTTGATACATAGGTGATGTAGTAAAGTTTCAAAACTTATTGACAAGTATTATGTTTATGACTTTTTAACTGGATTAAATATTGAATATGATCATATTAAAGTTTGGGTTATGTGGAGATAACTTTTCTCTTCCTTAAGGCAAATATATTTTCATTTTCAGCAAGAAGAAAGCACAAGAAATAATGTTACATCTTGTTATTCATAAAAGGTCAACGATAAATTACTCTATTTAGATAATTTTTTAAAGGGAACTTTCATACTAGTGAGAATTGAAATGTGATTGTTATAGACAAACCAAATATTCTACTGAGACATATTTGTTGTTATATAGATGTCCTTTAAGAAAATAAGGTGGGGAAAGAATAGTTTTTCTAGATCATAAACACTTATATTAAAAACAATTAAAAGTTCAGTTTATGATAGTCAATCAAACACCCTAACTCTATCTAATAAGAAAGTTCAGACATTTAGACATCTAATGGTCAACCTTGATCCTTTATCTTCAACTAACTCTACAATGCATTCATACCAATAATAAATTTTACTTATTTTACCTTTTCTAATTATAATCTTTGGGTTATAGATTATGGGATTAATGATCACATGAGTTATCTCCAAAAGATTTTTTATTTTGCAATCCTTTCTTAGGTAAAGATTAAGTTTGCATAGCTGGTGGTTCCTAGGCCCCCATTTTTGGTAAAGATTTGATTCAATGTACTTTTTTATGATTAATCTCAGTCTTTTATATTCTCATGTTCCCTTCCAATCTTCTATCTACTAGTAAAATAACTAAAGATTTAAAATGTAAAGTCTCATTCTATTCCACTCATTATGCTTTCAAATATAAAAAAGGTGATTGGTTGTAATTGAGTTAAAAATAACTTGTATTTGTTAGAAGTTGGTTTTGTTAGACTAAGAAACATAAGTGAGTTTAAACATGGGTTGATGACCATTTAAATATGTCAATCAATAATTATAGCATAATTGATTAGGGCATCTATTTTTTGTAGCTTTAAAAAATCTTTTTTCAATACTATCTAAGCAATGTTTTGCAAAAACTTTATCTTATAATGCATATGAATTTTCTAAATATACAAGTGCTCCTTATTCCTCAACTAATAATAGAAGTGATAAATATTTTGTTCATTTGTTTGAGGTCCTAGTCCAATTGATTTTTTATTTAGTTATTATATGTAATTTGTTATTTTTATTAATTGTTATAGTCATACTATTTGGGTTTATTTATACATAATGAAAAGTGAAGTGTTTTCTTACTTTAAAAGATTTCATAGCATGATTTGTACACGTTTTAAGGTTAAAGTCTAACATTTAAAAGTAATAATGGTATAATATACATCGATAAAGGTTTTCAAAGCTATATATTAGAACATGGTTATGTTAAAATAGCTATACTAAGACACCAAATCAAAAGGATATAGATGAGCGAAAGATCAAACACTTGTTACAAGTTATCAAAACCCTTTATGTTCACAAGGAATTTGCCTAAAACCTAATGGGAAGATGTGGTTCTTATAATAACATATATCATTAATAGGATGCCACTGAGAGTTCTTGTGTTTAGAACTCTAATTGAGTTCTTATAAGGAAATTGCTCCAGCATTATCGGAGCATTATCCTTTAAAAACCTTAGGGTGTTTTTGTTTTGTTCAGGATTATTATTGATAAGTTGTTGGTAAGTTAGATCTATGACCATTGAAATGTGTTCTCATTTAATACTTTGTTATTCAAAAAGGGTATAAATTAGGGTTGAGCAAAAAAACTGAAAAAATAATTAAACTTAGAAAATCGATCAAACCAAAAAAACTAATTAAATCGATTAGAATTTTTAGAAAACTAACTGGTTCGGTTTTCAGTTTTATAAGCTTGAAACTAAAAAAATTGAACTGAGCCAAATTAAAAAAAAAAACTAAGCCAAATTGAAACCAAACCCATTAGAAATCACAAAAATAACCCCAAAAAACAATATAGTTTTTTATTTTTAATATAAATAATTGAACCAAAATCGATCGGTTTGAACCAATTTGGTTGCTTTTTTTGATAAAAACCAAACTGAACTGAAAATGATCACCGCTAATATAAATGTTATTATCCTCTATGTAAGAAATTGTTTGTTAGCATGGATGCAATGTTTCATGAAAATAAGTCATATTTTTGTCAACTCACACCTCAAGAGGAGGTCCATAGAAGCGAGGATATATTCTTGATATCTTTTATTATGTTTAATCTTGGTCTAATCCTTAACCATAATTATTATGTTTAATCCAGCATTATCCTTTAAAAACCTTAGGGTGTTTTTGTTCTGTTCAGATCATTATTGGTAATTTGTTTGTAAGTTGGATCTATGACCATTGAAATGTGTTTTCATTTAATACTTTGTTACTCAAAAAGGGTATAAATTAGGGTTGAGCAAAAAAACTGAAAAAATAATTAAACTTAAAAAATCGATCAAACCAAAAAAACCGAACCGTAAAAAAAACTAATTAAATCTATTAGAATTTTTAGAAAACTAACTGGTTCGGTTTTCAGTTTTATAAGCTTGAAACTAAAAAAATTGAACTGAGCCAAATTAAAAAAAAAAAACTAAGCCAAAGTGAAACCAAACCCATTAGAAATCACAAAAATAACCCCAAAAAACAATATAGTTTTTTATTTTTAATATAAATAATTGAACCAAAATCGATCGGTTTGAACCAATTTGGTTGCTTTTTTTATAAAAACCAAACTGAATAAAAAATGATCACCGCTAATATAAATGTTATCATCCTCTATGTAAGAAATTGTTTGTTAGCATGGATGCAATGTTTCATGAAAATAAATCATATTTTTGTCAACTCACACCTCAAGAGGAGATCCATAGAAGCGAGGATATATTCTTGATATCTTTTATTATGTTTAATCTTGGTTTAATCCTTAACCATAATTAGAGGGAGCAAGCAAACAAAGGTAAGAGAAAGGAGATGAAAATCTAGTTAGTGATGAGAAAACAGAATAAAAGAAAGAAATAGTTCAAGAAGAAAATAGGGAAACCAAACAAAATAAAAGAAAAAGGTTTGGAAGTTTATACTCGCAATAAAAAAATGAAAGACGTTAATGAATCAATTATACTTATCTAAGAACCATCTTTGAGTTCAACCTTGAAAAATACTTTTAATAATAAGTTTCCTAACTCTTTTACTAAAAATGTTATTCCTTTCTTATATCTCTTACAAAAAGAGTTTAAAGTTATACCAAACATCATTTATCTAATTTTATATCGTATAATTGTTTGTCATCTTCATTTAGAGTTTTATATCATTCTTGTATTATGTGTTTATTCATAAGAATTAGGTGAAAGTTATTAAAAATAACAAGTGAAAAGGAAGTTATAACAAAGAAAATGAGAGTTTTCTTGAAAAATAATATATAAAAACTTATCATTCATGTTCAAAAGAAAGTGGCGGGTTGCAAATAGGTTTTTTTTATTAAATATAAGTAAGATGGAAGTATTGATATATGCAAAAGACAGCTAATTACAAAAATATATACATATTCTTATGGAATTGACTATCAAGAAAAAATTGTAAATGTTTCAAAAGTGAATTCAATTATAGTATTGTTATCTATTATAGCAAACCTAGGATGGGACTTGCAATAATTAGATGTAAATAATGGTTTTCTATATAAGAACTTGGAGAAAACTTCTTTAGATTTCTCTTGTGAATAGATAAAGGGCAAAAGGTTCAAGTTAAGAAAATCTTTATATATCTTTGAGTAATTTCATACACAAATGAAGCAACAAAGCAACAAATACCACATTATGTTTATCAAACATAACCCGAGCAATATTATAATTCTCATTATATATATTAATGATACTATGATGACATGAAATGATTTTGAAAAGATTTATAAGTTAAAGAAGTATTTTGCTAAGAATTTGGCATCACAGACCTTGAAGGTTTTGATATTTTCTAGAAATTAAAGTTATAAAGTCAAGTAAAAATATCTTTATTTCTCAATTAAAGTATATTCTTCATCTACTAGCTGAAATATAGATGTTAGGTTGTATATAAAAAAAGAAGGAATGACTAGAGTTATAAAAGGAATTTTAATGTAATTTCAAAAAAATTGAAAAGTGAATGTTTATGGATTTCTAGTGATATATGAACCTTCTAAATCATTAAGATAAGAGAGAATCATGAATTTAAAGTTGAATTTTGATTCTGTTATCAGATTATGAAAATGATTTTAGTTTTATTTAAATTAGTTAGACTAGTATTTTAATTATCTTTTAGTTATTATTTAAATTTAGATTCGTAATATTATTATTATATTCTTAACCCTTCTATAAAATTTTTATTTGTTTTTAATTTTTTTCTATCAACTTCATTTTGAGATATATTATTTTTTTAAATTAGTCATTATTCTTTTGATTTTCACATTTTTTCTTGAGATATTTTGTAAAATTTTTATTGTTTTTTAATTTTATTCTTTAATCTAAATTTATGATATTATATTTTTCAATTTGGTTCCTATTGTTTTGATTTCTAATTTTTTTCCTAGTTTTTTTTGTAAAAAATTAATTTTTTTTATCATTCAATCCAAATTTATGGTATATTATTTTTATTAATTTGGTCCTCATTCTTTTTTTTGTTAAAGTGATTTTTCCTTTCAATCTCACTCTTTAATAATTTTTTATTGATTTTGATCTTTATTCTTTTGATTTTTCTGGTCATTTTTCTAAATTAATTTTTTTTAATTTTATTATTCAATCCAATATAATTTTTTTTTATTTCAATTTTAATCATCATTCTTTTAATTATTATTTTATTAATCCTTTTGTATAATTAAAATTAATTTTTAAAAATCAAACTTTATAATTTTTTTAAATAAATTGCTTTGAGTATAATGATCTAGGTTATGAATTTAAAAAGTTAACACGGTTTGATATTTTTTATTTTTTTAAATATGCTTTATAATTCATTTTATTTTTTTATTTGATTATTCTAATCTCATAATTGGAGGTAAGAGTTTGGTGGGATTTTCCAAATTAGCTCAGCTTAATTACTAAATTACAAGTTTGTCATTAACTTGTATTGATTAGGGTTGCTTTTTATATTTTTTTGGACCCTATTTTGCTCTTTCATATTTAATAGTTTGTAAATTGAAATGCATCATTTGTTATCTTTTAAAAAAAAATATTTTTTTCACCATATTATCCTTGTCATTTTTTTTAATTTGATCCATATATTGTCTTTTTTTAATTTTTTATCTAATAAAATAAAGCTAACTTATTCAACACAATCAGATTTATTACTTGAACCATAAAATTTTTGATTTAAAAAACAAGCATACTTCACTTAAACATTAATTTTTTATAAAATACAAACTCAATCTTGCAGTGAAATTCAAACACCATGCCTAGTAAAACATTATTTAGTGTATACTTAACTTTTTTTAAAAGGATTTGTTTCGACTCAAAAAAGTCAAAGGGTTAAAATAAAGTTTTGATAGGATTAAATATAGTTTGTTAAGATTTATAGATAAATTTAAATTTATGACCTAATTATAATATTTATTATTATTTTTTTATTTATACAGGTTTAAGCTTTAAAATGATTATCATGCCGATTATTATGATTTAAAAAAGAGAGCCTTGTTAGACAATATTTGATATTATGATAAATATTAATAATAATTATTTTTAATTTTTTTATTTATTTAAAATATATTAAAAAAGTATTAATTTTTAATTTTTTTAATATCAGTAAATTAAAACAATATAAAAAATTATTTTACACCCAATTAAAAAATATTAAATTTTTTAAAAATAAACGGACAAGCCGCAAAAACAAGCATACCTCCAGCAGCCGCTAGCCCATACAAACATCCAACGGTTAACGAGAGTTATTACGGCCATGTTTGTTTCCCGGAAAACAGTTTCCAGGAAACCACTTTCCAAACTTTCCTGTGTTTGTTTGTCATTAGGAAAGTTGGTCAACGGAAAACATTTTCCGGTCAACAAAAAACACTTTCCAGTCAACGGAAAACACTTTCCGGTCAACGAAAAACACTTTCCGGTCAACGAAAATATTTTTTAGTCAAAAAATTTTTTGCTTAATTTTCAAGAAAGTGTTTTCCTTTTTAGCTGTGTTTGTTTTCTGGAAAGTGGTTTTCGGGAAAACACTTTCCAAACTTTCTTGTGTTTGTTTTGCAGAAAGTGATTTCTGGGAAAACACTTTCCAAACTTTCTTGTGCTTGTTTGCTGTTAGGAAAGTTGATGAATGGAAAGCAGTTTCCAGTCAAAGGAAAATTTGGCTTGATTTTCAGGAAAGTGTTTTCCTGAAAAATTTGGGAGGAAAACACTTTCCGGAAGTTGTGAAAAGTTTAAAAATGTCATTATTTGCTGATTATATCAAATTTGATCCTCAAACTTTTGATTGCTATATATATTTTGTTTTGAATATTTATTTTTCAATTTCATTTCTTAAAATTTAATTTTTATATTTACTTTGGTCCTCATTTTTATAATTTTTATTTGCTTTTCTCCTATTATTTTTTTATTGAATTTTTTTCTATCAAATTTGGTCCTCATTCTTTTGATTGTTATTTATTTTATTTGAAATACTTTATGAAATGTTAATTATTATTATTTTAATTTCTTTATCTTTTTTTTTAGATTTGATCTTTATTATTTTGATTATTATTTATTTTATTTGAGATAATTTATGAAATTTTTTTTTTCAATTTCATTATTATTCAACTTTTTAATTTGTAAGATTTATTCCTTATTATTTTAATAAACTTGAGAAAAATAAAATATTAATAAATTATTTTCCAGTTCATTTTCCATAACATAACCAAACACTGAAAAGTGTTTTTCAGTTCATTTTTCATAACACTACCAAACATCGGAAAATACTTTACTTTTCAGGAATTCATTTTTTTCAGAATTTACTTTTCTGGAATTCATTTTTTCTAAAATTCACTTTTAAAAAAAAAAAAACTTTCCTGCAAACAAACAGAAACTATAAAACGATTCTAAGACGTGCAATCCCTTCCCCACTCCACAACCCCTTACTACTACTGCCACTTGCCACTGCCACTGCTCCTCCTCCTTCCTGCTGCTTCTTTCCTCCTCCTCCTCATCTCCCTTCCTCTGTTTTTTTTAAAGACAGCTTTTCTGCCTCTGTCAGATCGGGTCTCTTGGTTTCGGGTCGGCCGCGATCTGTTCTTTCCTTAAGGTCCGTGTCTGTTTCGGGAAGTTTGAATTTTCAGAGCTCTGTCCTTCTCTTTTCTTGAACTTTGAAGTAGCCCCCCCCCCCCCCCCCCCTTTTTTTTCTATGGAGACAAACGAAGTTTTGAAAAGAAGTCTTAAAAAAATGGAATCTTTCTCTCAAAAAATCACTTTTTTTTCCTTCTTCGCGAAAATCACTATCAATCAATCAAGGACTGGGCTCTTTTGTTTTTTTTTTCCTTTCAATTTTAATATCTTGGTGTGTCAGCTTTTTGTTGTTGTTTTTTTGAAGGGTTAATTGGGTTTTGAAGATCTACAATGGCCACCGAAACCAAACTTGACCAGCGTATCCTTCCTTCCTTACTCTCAAGTCTTTCCTTTTTTCTTTTGGATTTTTTCTTGATATGTTTGATTGATTATTTATGTTATTTCAAGTGTATAATGTTAGCTGAGAATGTCTTGACAGGATTGGAGTCGAGCCCTGTTGTTGCTAAGCCCGTAGACAACAATGTGGTATGCTGCATTTTACCTACCTTAATTCTTTCTTGTTCTTCTTTTTTGTTAAAACTGGGTTGGTCCGAATTTACTTTGAGCGGAAAAAATGGTATAATGGGATGAAAAAGCTTTGGATTTAAAGGGTTTTTTTTTTTTTGTGAATGGTACCTGTCAGGGTTGTGGAATAGATGGACTCCCATCAGATTCGACTCCCACCATTTCGGCTTCTGGGAATTGTGCTTCTGACACCAAAGTTAATGGCAGTGCGGTATCTACCACCGAAAGGGAGGCTGATCAGGAGCCAAATGCTGCTAGTAGTTATAGTTATCAATACCCAGGTTGGATATTGAGATAATTTTTTGTTTTTCGCATTTATGTTGAAAGTTGGGAAAGATGTTCGTTCAATACAAATTTATAATTCCCATTGCAAATATACTATGCTAACACAGGTTCAGCCATGCGAAGTATTGTACTTGGACTCTTTTAGGCATTTAATGGAACTCATTTTTAATTGATTTTTTTTTTATCTCTATTGTTGATATAGTACTTCATTTCCGTAGGGTCAGAATGTGTTGAATGGCATGGTGCAGTTATGTGAAAAAGGGAAATTTCTTCACCTTAGGATGTAGTCAATCTTTAGAACATCAGAATACCTTTTGTGTTGTCATATTCGGGATGCTATTTGGAGTCATTAAGCAAAAAAATAATCTTCACTGAACTAGCCTTCTTCCAGGAAAATAAGTATTTCATATTTGAGGTGTAGCATTTGGTACAACTAGAGATCAGTCCTCAGTTTCCTTTCTGGGTTGGGTAGCTGGGACAGCAACAGATTTCTGCCTAGCTTAGACTACAATTTAGTGTAGTAGTACTTATAAAGTACTAATTTAATGGGATCGGCTTAGGTTTGGTCAATGAGCATGAACATTTCAGGATTTTTGAGCATAGGTTTGGTCAATGAGTATGAACATTCCTGGATTTTTGAGCATAGGTTTGGTCACTGAGTATGAACAGGTCAGGATTTTTGAGCATTTGGTAACGGTGAACATGCTACTTTTGCTTAATCAAAAGTTTTAGTGGCCAGATTTCATTTAGTGGTGGATGAGATTCTATTGTTAAAGTGGTAGGAGGTAGCAACTCGGTGGCTTAATCAGTCCTTGATTTCCTTTCTGGGTTGGGTAGCTGGGACAGCAACAGATTTTTGCCTAGCTTAGACTATGATTTAGTGTAGAAGTACTTATAAAGTACTAATTTAATGGGATCAGGTTAGGTGTACTCAATGAGTATGAACAGGTCAGGATCTTTGAGCATCTAGTGGCGGTGAACAAGCTACTTTTGCTTAATCAAAAGTCTTAGTGGCCAGATCACATTAATGGTCAATGAGATTTTATTGTTAAGGTGGTATCAGGTAGCTACTGGGTCACCTGATTGATACCTGGTCTATGCGGATTTAATGTCAAAAAGTACACTCAACAAGATCACTGCTGTGGCCATTTAATAGCTGGGTGAGAAACTGAGATAGCTCCAGGCTTCTTTTTCCTTGTGTGATAGACATCATGGAAGCATCCCCATGCCGGTGCATTGCCTGAAAATAATACTATGGAAAATTCTTATAATCATTTAGTTTCTTTGTGAACAATTGAAGCTGTCTAGTAAAATTTCATTTAGTTTACCCACCTTGCAGTGTGATTTCCAATTTGAATTCATAATTGAGCGATAATATGTTGTCAGTATACTTAATTTCAGAAGGATAACTCTATTTTGCAGGCTACAGTGGGCCCTCCACGCAATTGGATGATCAAGTTTATTTCCAAGCAGATGGTTCCCAAACAGTAAGTTCCTTGGAACTTTTACATGGAAGCACAAGGGGATTTGCCTTGTAATGGTTTTGCATCCATTCATTTTGAAATTTTAAATCTGTTTGTAAAAACTTTGAGCGTTGTCTGTTGTTCTTCAATATCCATTTCTACTGCTGCTGCTACATATATTTTACCACAAATTTCTTCACTGTTATTACCTTGTGATGAAGTATTACTTCTTATACTCTGGTTGCCTCTTTAGGGTATGCAATTGGATAATGGTTCAATGGTTTATTATTGGCCAAGTTATCCATATGCTTCAGGAACGGTAGTTGGTGTTGATGGGCAAAGTGTTGCGCAACAGCCATATTTTTCTTCCTCGGGATATCTACAGCATCCTGTGTCCTATGGGTTAGAAGCCATGCCTTGTTATTCATGGGATTCAGCATTTGTCAGTGATGTCTCGAATGGAAATGCTGTTTTTGAAAACAGAAAAGTTGGCTCAGGCTCCACTGCGCTTGCCCAGTCAAATGGCTTCAACTCTACAAAATCTAATGGCAACATTGGCAGCAAAATTTCCAAGCCTATGCACACTCAACTTGTCAGACCTGTGACCAAGGTATAGACCCTCTTGGAGCATGTTTAATTTTTCCAGAATTTCAGAGCATGTTTAAATTTTCTGAATTCAACTTCAGCATTTTTTTTCTCATTTTTACCAGAGCAGTGGTTTTGTTGAATGAAAATTGCTTGTGGAGTTTTTGTAAGTGCATTTGTTGTATAATTCTTTCCATCTCAAAGCTTGATGGGAGTGTCATATGTTCAATTATTCTTGCTAGATGCTCTTAGTATTCTTTGAACTTCTTTTTTCATTTTATCATAAAAGCTGTTTCAAGAATAATTGAACTTTGTATGTTATACAATGTGTGAATGGATTCTCCTTGGAAGTGTTTTGCTGATGTGAACAATCAAATTACAGGTTTCTCCATCGGGTTCAGATTTTTCAGCAGGCCTTTTTAAGGGATACCAACCTGTGGGAGAGTTTCCTCCATTCACTTGCCAAAAACCAGGTCCATTCCCACACAATGGTCCATTGAACTACAGGCAAAATGGAAGAATGTGGACTGGGAATTACAGAAACAAATCAAGAGACAGATTCAATAAAAATTATGATTTTGAAAACCAAACTGAATTAACTCGTGGTCCTAGGGCATGCAACAAAAATGCTCCATTGGATTTGTTGGCCAACAAAAATGCTTCACTGGACTGCTCAGTAAAGGACAAGTTGGGAATTGCAATGCGTAAAGAGCAATATAACTTACAAGATTTTGAAACCGAGCATGCTCATGCCAGGTTTTTTGTTATCAAATCTTATAGTGAAGATGACATTCACAAGAGCATTAAATATGATGTATGGGCAAGTACCCCAAATGGCAATAAGAAGCTAGATGCTGCATTCCACAATGCAGAAGAGGTTTCAAGTGAGACTGGGTCCAAATGTCCAATTTTCCTCTTTTTTTCAGTAAGTTGGAAAAAAAACTTTTTTCCTTTTTGTGAAATGTTTCTGCAATTTCTCATAATGCTCCTATATAAAACTAAAGTTTAAATGACCAAATCCTCATTTATTTGTTTGGTTTTCCCCTCCTTGATTTATCATAATGTCAGGTAAATGGAAGTGGACAGTTTGTTGGTTTTGCTGAGATGGTTGGTCAGGTTGACTTTAACAAAGACATGGATTTTTGGCAAATTGACAAATGGAACGGTTTCTTCCCTGTGAAGTGGCATGTAGTAAAAGACATTCCTAATGGTCAGCTGCGGCATATTGTGCTTGAAAATAATGATGGGCATCCTGTAACTTTCAGCCGGGACACTCAAGAGGTATCCTCCTATTCTTTCATTTAAGTGCACATGGCATCTCTCTGCGGAACTTGGTTTGGTCCGTTAATGAAGTTTACTAAACTCGTCTTTTCACATTGTCTTGTTTCAGAAAGTTTTGATATGGCACTTGAATATACCAAATCATAGTTGTATGCCCTCTATTTGATACAGGGTGGGAAGAAGAAAATAATGCAGTGACAGCGAAGAGCAGAACTATGGCTAAACTTGAATAAAATTAATTGGGAACAAGAGGATGAAGTTTAGGGCTTGGAAAAAAAAAAATTAAAAGTCTACATAGATTATCAGAAAACAGAAGTCTTGTAAAAGTCCTACTTTAGACCAGCTAAAAGCCTTAATCTCAATCCTTGTTGGAGAAGAAATCCTTAATTAAAAGTCATCTGATAAACATATGAAATGGCTCAAGGACTCCTAGTTTTTATTATTTCTTCTATTTTTAAAAAGAGAATTTAAAACCAACAGGGAAACTGAAAAAGAATAGCTGCTTCATCCCTATTGATGGCAGTTGGCTTGTTTGTTGGGTGGATTTAGTGTTCTGCTCGTATAAAGGGTAACGATCAAGAGAAAGAGGGGATGCAAAAGACATTTTTCATTGTCTACCATGATCTGAGATTTTAAACTTTTGATCTCTGCAAGAAACCCTACTTGTAAATGGAATCTTGTGCCTGGTCTGGTCAAAGTGAAACCTTCCGTGCATTTGTGCTCAATGTTTTCATGGGTTGGTCTGACTAGACTGTCATGTAAATGTGCAGATTGTTCTCAAGCAAGGTTTGGAAATGCTTAATATTTTCAAGAGTTATTCTGCAAAAACATCTTTGTTAGATGACTTCAACTTCTATGAAAAGCGAGAGAAATCTCTTAACACCAAAAAGGGCAACAAGCCAGCTACTTTGCAAATGGAAATATTTAAGAACGGTGATTTTGCTGTAAGTTCCATGTCCTCTTTCCATGTTAATTCCTCATTTATTTTTCTTGATCCTTTACTTTGAACTGCTACCCCCAATTCTTTTCATATTGTGCTCAAACTGAGACCAGTACCATGACAATATGATAGCATACTGATTTTTATTCTCAGGTTCTTGCCAACTAACATTCTTGTTATCCATGTGCCTCCCTTCTCCTGAAATTTGGCTATGAAGTTTTTTGCTTTATTTATCTACTTAATGTAGTAGTTTTGTAACATTGTATCATTCCTTTGCTGCACAGAAGCGTACAACAGCCGAAGAAGGGATATCTGAAGATGACTCAAGGGCCAAGAAAACTACCAATCCCTCATCTCTTATCAATTTAACTAAAAATCTCTCACTCAGTGGTCACATCCAGAAGAGTAACTCTATAAAGAAGCCAATAGGAAATTCAGATCCACCTGTTCCTTCACCATAGGCTTTTTTAGGGCATTAGTAGGTTTGTTGCAGCGCTGTAGCTCTAACAGTTTTAATCCCTTCATTCCGAGCCTTCTATTTCAGGGCTTTCCCCCCTTGAAAATGGGTGTTTATTTTCCAAAAGCGTCTTTTGGACTATCAGTTAGGTGGGTTAGCTGGTGATCGAAGGTGTTGCTTTTTTTTTTTAATCAATAATAATAATAATAATTTATTCCTAATTTTGTTTTGAACTTGATTCTCCTACCAACTTGGAATGCTGAGGAAGTGTCTGGTTTATTGGAGATATGGTTGGAGGTGCCAACATTCAATGTATGATCCTTGATGCCAGAAGTTAAAAACCAATTTTCTATGCAAAATGTAATGGGAGCCTAAATTGCTCGTATCCATGAACCTGTGCATCCAAGCAATCATCTCCTGGCTGTTTACGTTAATAGAAGGTCACTGCCTGGTGCTTCTTGCATGGTAGATAGAACAGTACCCCGCATAGGGAATTCAATGGCTATGGCATGTCTGCAAAATGGCCATGCTACCAAATTTGGTAAATTTCTGCTTTATTCGATTCCAAATGTACTTGAATGAAACAAAAGTAAGAGTTTCATCGTGGGGTTCGTCCCTTGTCGGCCTCCAATCGAACAGTTTCTCCCCCAGTCGACCTTCTTTGCAAGCTCTCCATCACCAACTGCCCTGTGCTTTCCTGCCATCCCATGATGTCCAGATTTTACGTGTGGAAGGATAAAAAAACAAAGCAGATTCAGGCACAGCTTTTGCTGCGATGCATGCCAGCATCTTATCATTCCCATTCGCTCCAGCTACCTTGTTTCCTCGTTTTGCTTTGAAACTATCTAATGCCAAAATTTGCTGCGTCAACTCATAACAAAATGTTCTGAATCAACTCAATGAATCCTCTTGCTTTGATGTGAAAACTTTTTTTTTATCAGACTTAAAACAGTTTTTAGAAAAGAATTAGTTTCAAAACATCCTTGATTATACATCCAACGAAAAAAAGAACCATGGTAATTCATTATACTGTTACAAATTTTGTTAGTTCACGGTGTAATTGTCAGGCATCATCAAAGAACTAATCCTAAAAATAAAAAATGTAGTACCGAGCCATCAAACAAACTATTTTTATTGAAATAATAGTTTTTTGTTTTTTTTTAAATATTGATTTAATTAGGTTTGAATTAGATTAACCCGGTTACTGAAACCTCATTTTAGATCAGCTGTGATTATCTAAACCAATGTTTCATTCAACTTAATTAAGAATCTAGTCCAAACCAAGTTCTAAATTCCTGTTTTTTGATCAATTCACTAAATTAGATTTAATAATTATGTCATTATAATATTTGAAGTAACAAAATAATCATTGTGTTAAAAAACCGTTCATTTTATAATATTTATATTATCTAACTTGACCTGACCTATTAAAGTTGAGTAATGTAGATATTATAAATAATAGTGGATCAAAAAACTTAAAAAATAGATGTAAGGATTGGGTGATGGGTCAAAATTTTTGAAACTTGGTTAACTTGACTTAATTTGTATACCTTTTATTAATCTTATTTTTATATTTAATGATGATGCAATATATAAAAATTAAACTTGATACCTTGAAGTGTCATAACATCGTCCATTCATGCTTTAAGTTCATTCATAAATATGAATCCATTAAAATTAATAGTATATATTCAATTCACGATAATATTCATAAAAGATTTTAAAATCTTTTATCTCAAATTACTCAGGACAGAAAAAAATCTAAATGAATCAAATTTATATTTTATAAAATGTCAAAATTAAATTAAATATAATTACAAATTAAATTTGACCTAATTATATCCATGAATAAAAATAATATTGTTGTTGTGGTGCTGGGGTGTCTTGGTACAGGCTTTAAGCTTGGATCATGGGTTATGCCTTTGAGCCTCCTTTATTATCCGTTCAAGAAAATCAGAAATAAACCCTTAAACCCTAACGCATAATTCTATCTTAAAAATTCTTCTTCTTTGTTTTTTTTTCTGGTGCCGTTTGTACTCCGAGAAAAGAAACTGATTCATCCCGGAAAAAGAAAAATAACAGATGACAGAAGTAAACCCAAAAGCCTCACCTGAAGAATCTCCGAACGAAAGACCTTCAAAGATCTCTAAAACCCTTCAAGAAGAAGGAGACTCGAGCGAGGAAGAAGAAGAAAAAGAAGCTGTAGATAAATCAATGAAGCCAGGACTTCAACGTTACTTGGTAGCTGTTGAGTACATAGGCACTCGATTCTGTGGCTCCCAGCAACAGCTTAATCAGAGAACTGTTGTTGGTGTCCTTCAGGTTCTTTTCTTTCTTCTTCAAATCATCACTCAACTTGTTTTTTTGTGTAATACCTCGAAAGTATAACAATAATTGTGTTGAATAATGCAGGAGGCATTTCATAAATTCATTGGGCAGCCTGTAACAATCTGTCTATCCAGTAGGACTGTGAGTTTTTATTTCTATCTGGCCTGAATTCTTTTTATGGTTTAATTGATGGATGGCAGCATAGATGCTGAGTTTCTGTTAAAAATATAAAATTTAGGATGCAGGAGTACATGCATTGTCTAATGTTTGCCATGTTGATGTGGAACGCATAAGCAAAAGGAAGCCAGGTGAAGTGGTATGTATCTAATCTGCAGTTCATGTCGCAGTCGATTTCTGGCTAATTTTGTTTCGCATTTGATGCTGCTAATGTTATCGATTCATGGGAAATCCCGTTCCGTGCTCTTACCTTTTTCCTTTTTAACTTCATGGAACATTTTGGGTTTGTAAATCTATGAAGAGTAGGACATTGTTAGGATTTTTATTTGCCATTCCTAAGAACTTGATCTTCATATAGAGGTTACTTGAAATCTGTTTGTTGGTATGATGAGTTCTCGTTTCACCTTGAGAGATGTAAATAATGGACAAAATTCATCATCTTGTTCAACAATGCTACCGAGCTTTTTTTCTCGATGTACTCAGTGATTTTATTCATCCATCCTACATCACTAGTCATTCATTTATTCTGGTACATAGTTCATGCTTATACAGCTGCCTTTAAAATTTACCTGAGCTTCTGTTACGACTGCACAGTTGTTGTTTCTGTTTTTATCAATTTGCAGTTACCGCCTCACGAACCAGCAGTAGTCAGAAAAGCCGTGAACCATTTCCTGCAGGTATGTTTGTTAACCCTGTAAGCCGTGAACCTCTGCATCATCTTTTCCTTTCACCAATTCTTTAACACTTAATTATACTTGCATTTATTTGCTTTTGGACATGGTACTTTGCCACTTGCATAGTGCGACAAACAGAAGAAAAGACCTGATTGTATTATGTGCATCACCTTCTATGTGGACATGTTTCAATTGCTCTTGTAGTGATTTATATATTGGCATTTTCTTTTATACAAATTGCATGAAACGTTCATCTTTTATTCATATTGGATCACATCCTCATGTACTAGAAACTAGGAGCCATCAATGACACTTTTTTCATTTGGTTTATGTGAGAAGAAGGAAGGTGATATTATGGTGACTGATGTTCGAAGTGTTCCAGCTCATTTCCATGCAAGATTCAAAGCTCAAGAGCGCACGTAGGTATTGATTAACTTTAGTTCTTTTTGTAAAAATTGCATTGAAGCATGTGTATATTAGCTTGATTGCAATGATGGTGTGTTGAATTTAAGGACTTCTTGCATGGAAGACCATCCGCCATAGATTATATGCTTGTGTGTCAGATGACTTTGGCTATAGTTATATAGTTTTGAGGTGATGAAATGAATTTCAAAATAGATGTAGGATATATGCTGTCATAACACACCACCTTATGGTCTGCTGTGCTAGACATACTTAACAACTTGTACTGCAGAGGATAATGTTTGAAATATGCCATTTATTTTTATAGGTACTTCTACCGCTTGCTGATTGGGCCAGAGCTTTCGTCCACCTTTGAAAAAGACCGGGCATGGCATGTATCAGAGGAGTTAGATCTTGTTTCCATGCAGGTTAGAAACCATTTCCAAACGAATCTGTTACCTTGTTTAGTCAATTGAAATGGCATTAATAATTGATAACAATGCAGGAAGCTTGCAAAGTTCTTGTTGGACATCATGATTTTAGTTCCTTCCGGGCATCTGGTTGTCAGGTTGCTCCCTATCTTCTAGATGCATTGCTTCTGGCTGCTTTGTCCATTCGTTGCCTATTTAGCTTTAATTTGTAAAGGCAAGCTGTTCTATTTTGCATGAACTCCTAAGAGAAGCTTTGAGAGCTTTATGATTATGAGCTATCCAGAACCTAAGTACTTTTCACCATTTTTACTTCTGTATAATAAACTTTCAAACCCAATCACACAAGCGTTGAAAGTGCTGTATCTTTCTGTGCATTGTTTGAGAGAAAAAATTCTAGCACAATAGCTAGCTAATATGTTCAAATGCTAAAATTTATTGAACTGTTTATGACCTTATACAGTTGCTGATTTTTTTCAGGCAAAATCACCATTCAGAACCTTAGAAGAACTTTCTGTTTTGGAGGTGGTTTCAACTCCACATTTTCCATCGATCACAGAAAGAGAACAGAACAGTTCAAATGGGGAAGGTCCTCATTCATTCCATAACAAGTGTAAGACTGGCTTGCCAACTGGATCTATTTCCAATGGTATTATGCCAGGGTGCTCCAATAGTGGAACTGATTTAGGTTTTGGGATAAGGAGAAGACATCGCTGCTATGTCATAACAGCTCGTTCTCGCTCTTTTCTCTACCACCAGGTTGGCACTGTCTGTGTCCTGTGTTCTTTGGTTTGATTCTTTCATTTCTGTTCCTGAAGTGAATACTCTATTTTGGAGCCGGTAGCCACGTGACACTGTTAAATTTATGATATGCACTAGAAATGAGAACCCATTGTGATTGACCTGGGGTAGCAACAAAATTTGATGGCATCATGTGTTCATGTTGTATCCATGTTTCAAACGGCATCACCAACTTTTCTTGCTGTTTAAGCCTTTGTGATTGGCGAACTTAAAACTTCAGTTGGATATTTTCAGGTTAGACTGCTTGTTGGTGTTCTTAAATCTGTCGGCACTGGAGATCTAACAGTTTCAGATGGTCTGTTCTGTGTTTACATATCCCACAGTTGTACATGCACACACATGATTGTGAGTTTAATAATTTCTTAATTCACCTTTCGCTTGTGCAATTGTTTTTTCTTTTCCAGTTGAAAGAATACTGAATGCCAGGTCTATTACTGCTGCAAGTCCTATGGCTCCTGCATGTGGTCTCTACCTTGGACATGTTAAGTATGAGCTGCTATGAATCCATGATTACCGAGAAATTTCTCCTTATTTGGAAACATGGTACCATCTCTTATGGAATGCTCCGATTCACGAACTTGGAATTGTGAGGACCATCATCTACGGGATCAGTTGGATCGTGCAGAGAGATGCTGGAACCTCGTGCTAGCTCAACCAACCTGTCAGGGCAGCTTATTTTTCTTGGAAGCAAATTATGGGGTAATATTTTTCAATTTTTAAACATTGCATGCACATTATGTTCCTCATCTATGGTGCATGAACCATGAAAAATAATGGCATTATCCCGTTTCATAAACTTGCTTTTCAGCTTAATGTCATTGTGTTTAATTGTGCTCCACCTAAATTACCTGCGACATATGTTGCTTTTTAGTATTTTTTTTGTTTGGAAATATATCAAAACAATATATATTTTTTATGTTTTAAAACTTATTTTTAATATTATACATTAAAACTATCTAAAAACACTTAAAAACTATTAATTTAAAAAAAATTAATTTTTTTTCAATCATTAACTAAACAAGAAAAATAGGCGTAGTCAATGGGAAAAATTTGGAAGAACAAGAATTTCTTCCATTGCAATCCTTCTGTGTTCTCATGGGAGTTAAAACTCAAGGATCTGGTCATTTTCTTCTCCAGAAAAAAAAAATTCTAGAAGGCATAATGATTTTCCTTCTGGGGAAATACTCTTAAAAACTTGGAAAGGCATAAGAATATCTAAGGACATAAATAAAGAAAGATTTCAAATCACTCCACAATAATTAACATTTGGACGAAGGGACGATCGTGCAGAAAGATGGTGAACAATGGTGAGAGAAAAATAGTGGAATTATTGTTACGGTATAATAATAATTCAACAGCTACCTAAAAGCAATGATGTCAGATGGGCTGGCTGGGCATTGACTCCATAGCTAGCTAGCTTCACGCGTACAATTTGAGACTAAAATATGCCTGTTCAAGTTAGATGCAGTCGTCTAGAAACTCCATGATGAAAGCTTAAAACCTTTGACGACAAGTAATTGATTTATTAAAAATACCTAATCGACATTTTAATACACGCATGATTGACTTCAACCTCCTTCAAATCAGCTTCTTGATCATAAAGCTTGAGAACCCTAAATTTTCCTGCACCCAAAAACCCAACAGTATGTCTCTCAGACTAAGAACAACACCTTCCTCCAAGAAATCATCCATACCTGCTGAAATATCCACAGGAAGTTCAAGCTCGACTCCTAGCAACGATAACATCAATAAGAATGAGCCTGAGACTCCAAAATCCCCATCAAGACCACCCACTTTCTCTCAAAGGGCAATCTCGCAAACCCTAACAAGTACAGCAAACCTAGCCAACCTCCTTCCCACAGGCACCCTCCTAGCATTCCAGATCCTCACCCCTATATTTACCAACAATGGTGCCTGTGATTCTGCCACAGCCCCCATGACTTCTGTCCTCCTTGCTCTCCTCGCTGTTTCTTGTTTTCTTGGCTCCTTCACGGACAGTGTCAAGTCACCAACAGATGGACAAGTCTACTATGGTTTCGCAACCATTAAAGGGATGTTTCTATTTGACTGCCCGGATCCTGTTGGTTCAGGCTTGTCTGATCTGAGCAAGCTCAAGCTAAGGTTCATTGATGTGGTTCATGCAGTTTTATCAGTGCTCGTGTTTGTTGCTGTAGCTTTGAGGGATAAGAATGTTTTGAGTTGCTTTTATCCTATGCCTAAACATGAGACTCAGGAGGTTTTGGATGTCATCCCTGTTGGGATTGGTCTCATCTGCAGCTTGTTGTTTCTGGCTTTCCCTACCAGAAGGCATGGGATCGGCTACCCCGTTACACCAGGCAAATAATTGCAATACCTTGTATGTCATGTGATCTCTTTGACTTGTAAGGTTTGGTTTTTTTTTTTTTAATTATTAGTATTATTTTCTCTCTATGAATTAAAAAACAGGGTGCTGAACATTCATTTTCCCTTGGTGTACCATGTCTTTACTTGATTAGAAAAGGGAGGAATTCTAAGAAAAATCATCTATGTATACTTAGTTCATTATAAAATTTTTAAAATATAAAAATATATTAAAAGAGTGAGAATTTCTTTAATTGTGTTATTCAATCTAAATGTAATGAATCAATTTTAAAATCTCACAACCTAACTATTTTTCTTACTTGAGTTTCAAACTAAATATTACAGGAGTTAACTCAAATTAAATTAATTATTTTATAAATCCAAATACAATCTTAATAATTAATACTAAAAACATGGCTTAAATTGTAAGAAAATTTCAAGATAACTTTTTCAATAGAAACTCTTAAGATGATGACATAGTGGATTGATCTTAGTCTTTTAGTAAACTGTGCCGTGGATTTTATTGAGTTTATTAAAAAAAATTATAATTTTTTAATTATATGATAAAAATATGTGGTAACAAAATTGAGCACTAACCTAAAAAATAAAAACTTATTTGAGATAGTGATAACTATACAAAAAAATAGATAAATCATTCAATTTATTCCCCAACCAATCTAATATTGAAGGATAAAATCGATAAAAAACTATTAAAAATAATTAACAAATAAAATATCAACCTAACACCATAGTTATCAGATCTAACCTATTAATTTAATGAATTTGAGAAAATTTTAAAAAATAAGATTTTAATTTTTCACATTAAAAATTTAAGAAATATTGCATTTAGATGTAGATTATACATGTTGTAAATAATGAATTTTAAAAGATTACTTTAAAAGATTTTTTTATCCTACATTTAAAATATATTATCTTTTATTTTAAGTTGAAGTATTTAAAATAATTTTTTTTATCCCATATTTAAAAAATACAACCTTTTTCTTGTAAATATAAAGTATATACACTAATGGGCTTTCAATCCCATGTTAAGAAATGAAACTTCTAGTGGTTATATAATGAACTTTGATAAGGGTTGATAACTAATAAAAAAAAAAGATGGCAAGCTCGTGCACAAAAGGATTAATGATGAAGATAAAAGATAATATATATATAGTATGGACATTACCTCCGGCATATGAGGTGTGAATTGATGGTTTTTAACTAGCTCGACCCAACCTTATTATTAGCATGGGCTTCCAGTGTTAAGTCCAGTCACACATGCCTTTATCTTTTGTTGTTTCAAATCCAAGTCGTTTGGGTTTGACAACTATATCAGATCCAAGTCGCTTGGATTTGGCATGCTTGCCAGACCCGGGATGCTTGGGACTTGGGGGTGACAACTATATTAAGTCAAAGCTACGTTGGTCTGGCATGGTTGTCAAATGCTCACCATATCCAGACTCCATCCACCACAATAATCAAAAAATAAAGGCAACTATTTTTTTTTCTTTTAAAAACTCATTTTCAATCTATTTTCAATCTAAAATACCTAGAAATCACTCGAATAACCTTTTTAAACAAAATTTTAACCTTCAAAAGCATAAAAAATTGGTCAAAAATCCAAAATCAACTCGGAAACCAATATCTTCTCGATCTCAAATTTGGTTTTTTAAATACTTTTAAGGTAAGAAAACATCTAAGTCAAACTTTCCTCATTATATGAAACCATTTGAAGAAAAATAAATCTAACATTTTGGTGACTAAAATTGAAGAAATGATATTTTTTTCTTTCTAGGCTGGATTTCAGCCATCTTATTTCTTTCATTTCACATACTAAAAACTAAAAAATAATAAAAATAAAGTTTTATATCAAAATAAAATTGTTAAAAATTTAAAGGACCGGTCACCATATAACAAACAAATATGAGGGACAAAAATATACTATTCAAATAAATCTAAACACGACATACATATTACCCTTGTTTTACACTTCAGTCCTCTTATTTTTAATTCAATCCTCAACAAAAAAAAATAAATTAATTTGGCTCTAATACGAGCTCAATTATGCCAAAAAAAAAATTTAAGAATTAAATTAAAAATTTATAAGTAATACAAATACTAGTTTTTGATGACCTGGGAACACGTGGGTGCAAGGACTTTCGATGCAAGAAACTTAATTAGAGGATACATGGTTATCCAAAGAAAATAATAATAATAATTTTATTAATTTGTGGTTTGGATGGTAGATGGAAAAGGCTTTAAAATTTTAATGATTTTTTCTCATAAATTTGCTTCATTAAATTATCCCATTTATAAGTAATTGTTTATTTTCGTGGTAAGGTCTGCGTTTTGCTTTAATCACATACTTTTAAGTATTTATTCATTAACATATTTTATTTTGATATTTTTATTAAAAAAATTATAATATAAAAAATTATCACGACATCAAACACAAATTAAACCTAACTTACCAAGTAAATTTCGACTCAATACACTGTTTGATCGGGTGAGGCCCTAATCAGCTTAACAAGATCTTTGTCTCTCATTTCATGTATATATTATCCATCAATAGCCTCTGATGATCTCATTATATTTGCTTCTTCTTCTTTTTTATTGCACATGAAAGATATATTCTTGGGCAAGTTTATTTCTATGGCAATTGAAGTGACAACGTTTCTACTAAGGTATTCAAAAACTTTTTATTTTATTCTTTTATTTATTTTTATTATTTTAATATGTTAATATTAAAAATAATTTTTTAAAAAATAAAAAATATTATCTTAATATATTTTCAAATAATTAGTACCACAATTATTATGTCAATATCCTTGAAAAATGAATATTTTTTAAAATGATTTTAAAGATTTATTATGATGCAAAAAATAATTTTTTTTAAAGTTAATTATTGATTTTAAAATTAAAAAAACAAAGTGAAATAATATAAAAAATATATATAAATGAGCCATATATAAAATATTTTTTTTATTTTTTAAACATTATTTTAACATTAAGGTAACAAAACAATTTGAATATATTAAAAAAATAATTTTAAACAAAAATAATCTTAAAAAATTATAAAACATGATTTTAATAGTAAAAATAAATAACTCGAATCATCATTTCAAAATAATATCCACTTATAGATTTTCATCAATCCAATAATTCATATATATGTTTTTTTTTTCGTTGTAATATTTTTTTTGATATTTTTCACTAATTTTTTTAAATAAAAAAATTATAAAAACATAGCTATTAACATAGAAATTCAAGAATTAACTCGAATTAAGTTTGTCGAACCGTACGAGATCTTTATCAGATCTGATTCTGAGAGGCGTGAGAAATAGTGCACGTGTGATCTAGCGCCACCTAAAATGGCAGTGTGAGTGACTCAGTCCCGGAATCTAAACTCATCACAATGTCCCTCTCTCCCCTTCTCACATCAACACGGCCCCCGCTCCTTGATAGAACCCACTTCAAGATCACTCACACTAACCCCAAAAAACCCACCTTTTCTTCACATCCAAGTTTCAGAAACCTGCCCACGTTGATACTGAGCTCCAGCTCCGGCTCCGGCTCTGGCCATGAGGGATCTGGTCACCTACCTGTGTCCCCACCAAAACCCACCTCCCTGGATTGGCAACAGAACGTGTTATCCACTGCAGCAAGCTTGTATCCTCTCTATGTGACTGCTGGTGGGATTCTTGCTTGCTTCAAGCCGTCTGCTTTTTCTTGGTTTGTGAAGAGAGGCCCAGCTTCTTATAGTTTGTGTCTTGGGCTCATCATGTTGGCTATGGGTCTCACTTTGGAGCTCAAGGACTTGATTGCCTTGTTTATGCAGAGGCCTCTCTCTGTCAGTTCTTTTCCTTAATCTGCATCTTTTTTGTTTCACGCTGAATGTTTTTTTTCTTTTTCATGTTTTAAGGTTAACATGTCCGTTGGGTTCTTGAAATGACATCAAGAAATGAATGCTGATAACATTTTGGATTCATGGTGGTTATTGGGAAGATTTGTAATAGAATCCAGCTAGTTAGTTGGTTGGATGGATGGACGCTCATATGGTCTACAATACCTGAAAAACCCAGGATGATTTTTTTTTTTTTTGGCATTTGAGACTATGCCGACTTTATTGATTTTTTTCTAGCTAATCATGAGCAATGCATTGTGGGTTCAGAAAATTAACGCAACATGCTGAATAGAGGAGCATCTTGGTGCTTATAGTTTGTTAATTTTAAACAAGGTGTCGCAGGAAGTGGTTCTTTACACAATTATGTATTGGCTCTGGCTGACACTGTGCGTGTGTTCGTATTCGCTATAGCTGTTTAAGATCAGATTCTTGGGTGCTAATTTCTGTTTTGAATTGGAACATGTGAGGGAATCGCAACTTTAAGTTCATTGGATTGTTTTATGGAATGATTTAAGTTTTAGTTGAGGAAAGGGATTGATAGGAGGTCTCGTTTGCCATCTTTGTTCAGATACTATTTGGATGTGTTGCTCAATATACAATCATGCCAGCTTTTGGACTGATTGTTAGTAAAGCGTTGGGGCTTCCACCTTCCTTTACAGTTGGATTGATATTGCTCGGTTGTTGCCCTGGAGGTACCGCCTCTAATGTGGTAAGTGCTATCTGTCTATCTTTTTTCTCTGGAACCATACTTATCATGAACTCTATGGAAGCATATTTCAAAGGCAATTTATGATTTTTGATATTAGAATATAACATTCACTAAGAAATTTCTGCCTCTTTCTTTTTCTGGCTGGAAAATTTACATGTGACCTACTGATATGGAGTAGCATTTGTACAAGGAGAGAGAGGTCTACACTTCACATTGTATCTTTTCAATGGGAACTCTAATCTGGTGATCTAGTCACGAACAATATTCTTAGTGTTCTTGGAAGTTCTTATCCTCAACTTTCATATCCTCGTCTTTCATAGAGGACTTCCTAGACGGAATATTTTGGGCAGTAGAATGTACAATGCTCATGTCCTTCTGTATCCAAGAGTTATTTGCAAGTTATGAGTGAACATGCATTTTTTACTAGCTTATCCATCCCAGGAATGTTTAACTATGGATCTTTAACCATCTGTGTTTGACTAATCTTTCAAAATTATCATGTTTTAGACCCTGTATCTTGTCAAGATTGACAGTGTTGTGTTCATTACTAATTACGATTCCCCACGTTCTCCCATCCCACAGAAAAGAGGAGAGAAAATGTCATTCCTGACAAAACTCATTGTTTTCATGAACTAGGTTATGTTGTTCTTATGTGTTATAAGTCCGAAACAGTTTATGGATTATCGATCAAAACTGGTGTTTTGGCCTTGAGATAATTGAGAATTCTGTTTCCTTTTTTCTATAGACAATTGAAATGATTGGTATATTGAGGTGTATACAAATGCTGTGCCTCAAAATTTGTGAGATATCTATTTATTTTTGCTGAAGTAGTGTTACAGGTGACCTTAATTGCTCAAGGGGATGTTCCACTTTCTATTGTAATGACAGGGTGCACTACTCTTGGTGCAGTACTTCTCACTCCATTTCTGACAAAAGTTCTGGCAGGAACTTATGTTCCTGTGGATGCCATTGGTCTTTCCATCAGCACTCTACAGGTAAATTCAAAGTTGTGCTTAACAACATGTTAGATAGCATCACATTTCAAAATATTCATTTACTTATACTGTGGTCATTGTCAATTCTTATCCAGGTGGTTGTTGCTCCTATTCTGCTAGGTTCATATATGCAGAGCAAATTTCCTGCAGCTGTGAAAACTGTCACGCCTTATGCGCCGCTGTTTGCTGTTTTAGCTTCATCGCTGCTTGCTTGCAGGTTCATTTGGTGCTGTTTGGTTTATTATGTGAAATTGGTGCTTCTGCATTCAATTTTCTCTGATTTTTGTTCTCTGGTTTTTACTCCAGTGTGTTCTCAGAAAATGTTGTTCGTCTTAAATCCTCAATGGTTGCTGCGTCGTGGCCATCTGATGCCTCTCTAATTCTTCGCATTCAGTCAATATTCTCTGGTGAAATGGGAACTATAATACTTGCTGTTCTGCTGTTACATTTTGCTGGCTTCTTTGTTGGGTATGTTTATGAATTTCTCTTCATTTCTATCCTTGACGATGACAATTCTTCAGTGCTTGCATTCAGCTTTGACTATCAATATGCATCTTATCTTTCATATAATTTTTGTACCATCTCGGCTAATTATGTAAGCTAGATAAACACACATGCACATAGCCTTTGTCCAATCTTGATTGGTGCCTGGGTGGTTTATGGAAATGAGAAATATTTTTTCTTGTAAGTTTATCTGAACAGAAACTCTCTGGTATCAGAGCATTTAAATCTCAATCTACACCAAATTGATAATCTTCTCACCACTCCAATCATCTGTAACCCGCATTTGCTTGCCTAATCAACCTGTTCTATTTTGAGACAGTTGTAAAAGAAAAAAAGTAAAAACAGTATGATGATTCTGTTGACTAAAGTACTGTGAAGATTCATATATTTGAACTGCCTCCATGATGATTCTGTAGGACATTCAAATGTGTCTGCAGATACTGTTTTTGGTGCGTGCCTGGGAGCTATGCTAAAAAAGTTATATGTAGTAACAAATTTTTCCCATTTTACGTTGAGATTTACAGAGCAGACAACTTTCTGGCATTTTCTGTCCTGTAAATTTGATTCATCAAAACTTTTGGTATCTACAGGTATATATCAGCAGCAATTATTGGGTTTAAAGAGCCGCAACGGCGGGCAATATCGATTGAGGTATGATCATATCAATCCCTTGCTATCATCTTGAAAGTATCAGAAAAGTTGTAAATTTTTTCTTTTCGTGAATTTTCAGTTGTTGTTCTAATTTTAGCAGTCAATCCATCCATTCATCGTTGAGTATACTTTATCTTAAATCAATTTCCACTTCTTTTTTTCTTTCCTGGGGCAACACATCACAGGTTGGAATGCAAAATTCTTCCTTAGGTGTGGTATTAGCAGCATCACATTTCACTTCACCTATGGTTGCATTACCCCCAGCTATGTCTGCTGTGATTATGAACATCATGGGCAGTAGTATAGGCTTCTTCTGGAGATACACGAATCCCTCTGATTCAAAGGAAAGCGTACAGTCCCAAGATTGATGGAAGTGTAAATGAAGCCCTCGATGATTATTCACTGAACATTTTAATCTTGTTCTTCTGTCTTCATCAGTGTTCTTGAGAAATTATCTGTCAAACCTCCTAGTCGTTGACCATAGGATGCAATGTGGCTCTTCCTCTCCCTAACCCTTGTCTCGGAACTTCAGGCTTGAATTCATGGAGAGTGGACATGAGATCTTGATGAATAATGTAATTCAAAGTGATGCTATGGTTATAAAGTTCTCAGAATTCATGTAATTCAAAGTGATGCTATGGTTATAAAATTTAAATTGTTTTTGTCAGTATATTTAAGTTTTAACTAATAAATTCTTGGCATTTATTAAAAGAGATAAAAACAAAAATAAATTTATATATGAAATAATTTTAGAATGAATTTATTTATTTTTAAAACAAAAAATTCAACCAATTTTTTTTTTATTTTATTTCGAGACAATAACTAAACAATATCTTCCAAAACTTTTTAGCCTGGTGTTTAGAATGGAATCATAATCATAATAATAAAAAAAAAATTATGAATGTTTGAAATCATAATAACTATTATTTTTTAGTGTATTTTATTTTAAAAAAATAGTAAATTAATTTTCTTAATATATTGATATTAAAAATATAAAATATAAAAATGTATTTTAATATATTTTTAAATAAATAATATTTTTTTATTTGCTGATGTTAAAAATTAATATATATATATATATATATATATATATATATTAAAAAAAAAAACTTAATAGATATTTTGTACTTTGAAACAAGTGCATTTTTCGCGCATGAAAAATAAACATGGAAAGTGGGAACCTGACGGAAGAGAATCAATGCACGTGCACCTGTGTGTTCACGAGCCAATCTAAATCGGGATTAAGAAACAAAAGGGCAAGTGGGCCCACTTTAGATCCCACAGACAATCAGCATACGGCCAAACATTGACCCATGTCAATTTGAGTGTCTTTAAAAGTGAATTAATTTTAATTCAGTCCCTCTATTTTTTTTATTAATTAGTTTCTTATCATCATTTACATGCCTTCTTTCTTTTCTCATCTTCTCTACTTCTATTTTATTATTTTATTTATATATAAAAAACAAATCCAGAAGGAACATAAAATCAATAAAAGAATTAAGTTTTAGATTATTCTAAGAATATAAATTAAATAGATAATCTCTTAAATTTATTTGAGTTGGATATGACTTCAATGCCCCCAATATAAACAATGAAATATCCCTTTTTAATAATTCTTAATTTGTTCATTAAAACTAATTTGAAAGCAACTTGCCCACCTTTTTAAAATGTTTTTTTAATGTATTAAAATATTTTTTTTATTTTTATTAATACAAATACGTTAAAACAATTTAAAAATATAAAAAATTTAATTTAAAATTAAAAAAAATTACGAATTTTCAAAAACATGGTAAATACCAAATAGAAAGTTAATAATTTTTTTTATTAAATAGCAAAAGTTTTTTAAATTTTATAAGCAAAAAAATTATATGCTAATGGATAGTTATCTCTTCTATAAAATGAAGAGGAAGAAGAAGAGGAAGAAGCTTTTCAATAGGCAAGATGTAATAAACTTCTAGAAGAACAAGAAAAATGAATATCTTAGCTCTGAACCTCGTTACTCTCAACTCTAAAAACCTGAACGCCCTTTAACTCCTTAGATCTCTCTGATCTCCTTCTCACTTCTTAGCTTCGAGGAAAGCTTTCAAGAAATCAATGGCAGACATAAAGAAAGACTCCGTCTCACCAACGCCACAACCACCACCGTCACTGCCACCAACAAGAAATGACGACGTCGACTCCAGGAAGGCATCAGAAAGACCGCTTCTCAAGAAGACGAAGACCACTTCTTCCTCCATACCAGATGACACTCACTTCCCTGGCCCGCTATTTCCCGCTGTTCGCAGAGCTGCTCCTCCCCCACTAACACCTTCCACCCACCACCACCTCCGCCCTCCACTGTCCGATCTCCGTCTCTCCACAAACAGCAACAACCACACCACTGTCAATGCTACTAATAGTAGCATTGATATTAGTAGTAGTGGGAACAATTCCAGCTTCTCGGTTGATAGGGACTGGATGTACCCATCTTTTCTTGGGCCCCACGTGGCTAGGAGTCGAGTCACGGTGAAGGGTCGCCGTGGTAATAATAAGGTGGCGGCGGAGGTGGATGAGAAGGAGAAGCACAACACTGGGGCGAGGCCCTCTGCTATTACTTCTAGTTCCGATGCTAGTGCTGCTAATAAGGGGAAAGTGAAAGAGGAGAAGTTATTGAAGGTAGATGATGATATTAAAGAAGTGAAAACGGCAGCTGCCACTCAAGTTTTGGCGACTCGCTCTGGTGTCAACAGAAGTCGGGGATTCACATCTTCAATCTTTTATTTGGTAAAAACAACTGCCCCTTTTCTTTGTATTTTTCTTTTAAAAGTAGAAGTAATAGTTAAGGTTTCCTGAAAAGGAAGAAAGTGGAAATCTTTTATTACATTATTGTACAGTTTTTTCAGGCAATTAAAAAACTAGAGCACTTGTTTTTCCACTTTATTTCTATTTTCGGGTCAAGTATAGAAGCAGTTTCTTATTGGATTTACTTTGCTTTATTTTGATATAGCATTACTGATGATTTCGTTGCTAATCTTCTATTGCAGCTTAATTTCACTTGTATAGTATTTATGTCTTTTTCGATTTACTTGAGCAATAAAGTCGCGAAACTAGAGGTATGTTTTATATACATCTTCTGACAAGTTGAATTGTTGGTTCTTTCTGTTGAAATCTATTGATGTCTTGAACAATTTGGAACATTCTAACTCAGTTGCTGAAATGAGAAAGAAAATAAAAGGTGAAAATCAAGAAGACCTAACTATTCTGAATCTCAAAAAGGGATGGTTTAGAAAATGGAAAAAAAGTAAAGAAATTCTTGTTAAATGTTAATGGCGACTGAAAATGGGTTTAGTTGATTTATGCTCCTCTGTTCATGAATATGGCTCTTTTACTTGCAGGAAGAGAATACTAACCTCCGTACAGTGTGGAGTAATAAAGGCGGTGGTGATAATGATGGCATTGAAGTTTTGCAGCCTGAAGTTAATAGTTCATTTTATCTTGGAAATGCTGACAGCAGAGCTGTTGCTTTGTATACCGTGATGTTCACACTCATCATACCTTTTTTGTTGTATAAATATCTTGATTATCTTCCCCAAATAAAGACTCTCTCAAAAAGAACAATGAATAACAAGGAGGAGGCTCCCCTGAAGAAGAGAATTGCATATATGGTGGATGTTTGCTTCTCTGTTTATCCCTATGCAAAGCTACTTGCACTCCTTTTTGCGACCATCTTTCTCATAGGATTTGGTGGGTTAGCGCTGTATGCTGTCAGTGATGGTAGCTTGGCGGAAGCTCTTTGGCTTTCATGGACATTTGTAGCTGATTCAGGAAATCATGCTGATAGAGTTGGCACCGGGCCAAGAATTGTTTCCGTCTCTATAAGTTCAGGAGGCATGCTGATATTTGCTATGATGCTTGGACTTGTCTCCGATGCTATCTCAGAAAAGGTAGATTCGCTGCGGAAAGGAAAGAGCGAAGTAATCGAAAAGAACCACATACTAATTCTTGGATGGAGTGACAAATTGGTAATTCATACTAGTTACTTTGAACTATCATTCACTGTTTCCTTTGCATTTTCATTTTTGTTAACTAGTGTAATGTTTGTATAAAGTAGGAGCTTGTCAAAAACAAATACTTAGCTGTCCAAGGAACAAAAAATGGTTTTTTATGTTTTTTTGAATAGGAACTAAACGTGGTTTTTTTAAAAAAAAAAGAGAGAGGAAGGAATTACATATGGTTTAGGTTGATCAAGTTAGTACAATAGAATAGGACTGTCGTGTTCCTTTTTCTCTATAAAAATCTCGTCTCTTAAAAACCAACTTGGCTGTAATTTAATTAAGTGCTTGATAAGATGTTAAGAGAAGTTTCTATATAAAAATTTCTTGGCTCTTAAAAAATAATTTGGCCATGTAAATCTTGTGGTGACAGAGTAAATGCATTTTAGAATGAAGGTGTTTTTTGAACTCTTCTTTTACCGGTATGAGAGGTTGAGCATGTAAATCTTATGATGACAGTGTAAACTCTTTTTAGGATTAAGACAAGGTGTTAAAGATGATGTTTTGGTTGTAGGGCTCACTTTTGAAGCAGCTAGCAATAGCAAACAAGAGCATTGGTGGCGGTGTTATAGTTGTACTAGCGGAGAGAGACAAGGAAGAAATGGAGATGGATATAGCGAAGCTCGAATTTGACTTCATGGGCACTTCTGTTATATGCAGAAGTGGTAGTCCTCTTATCCTGGCTGACTTAAAGAAAGTATGTTTTAGTATTTTTTGCTATTTTTCCAATTTGTAGTTTTTTGGTCTGGATTGATTTTTGTGTTTTCATATTCGTAGGTTTCAGTATCGAAGGCACGTGCTATTATTGTATTAGCATCTGATGAGAATGCTGATCAGGTTCTTTTCTTTCTCAATGTTGCTATCGAACTTCATAACTTGTGTGGTTCTTCTCCTCAAAAATTACAAAGATTTCTGTATTTTTGTTACCAGAGTGATGCACGTGCCTTAAGGGTTGTTCTCAGTCTAACAGGAGTTAAAGAGGGTTTGAGGGGTCATGTGGTTGTGGAGATGAGTGACCTTGACAATGAACCTCTAGTGAAGCTTGTTGGAGGGGAACTCATTGAAACAGTTGTTGCACATGATGTTATTGGACGCTTGATGATTCAGTGTGCTCTGCAACCAGGCCTTGCACAGGTTTACTCAGATGAGCCTTCACTACCCTTTTAAGAAAAGGGATTTATTTTCTTTTCTAAGAAAATTTTATTTTATTATTTTTTTATATATAAAAAGCAAGAGTTTTATTAAAGAAGAATTAACAAAAAAGTTAGAAGCCAGCCGAAATCTCAACATCATACCAAAGGCTCCAAAATCCCTGAAACAAAACAACTGAAAACACTAGTAAAGAGTTTCAACACCCAGGCTAAGTGACCTAACACACAAAATTCTAATCAAAATGAAACTGTCTGCAGAAACTGAAATTCAGAAAGCAACCAGAATCAAGCCATTATCAGACAAAAAGGAAAAATATATGGAAACTAGCCACCAACCAAGAACAGCAATGAGGAAAGTCCACGATAAACAACCTAAAAAAGAGAACAGAAGACAAAGAACAATATCTTCCCCTTTAGAGGACCAGCTGATAGAGTTGTAAGGAGCCTTAGAATTCTCCAGCTCAGCAAAAGACCCCTAAGAACAAGAAGTAGAAAAACCTTAAAGATTCAAAACCACCCTAACCCCAAACAAAACAGCACAAAGCTTACTGCATCATGGATGAGAATGCGCATGTTTTTGGTATTTTGAGAAAAAGGAGAAAAGGACATAAAAAAAATTATGGTGTTTGAATGTCATGGGACTGCTGAAAAAAATTTACTGTTTTGTTTTTGGTGACAGTACCTTCAGTTTTGTTATCTTGTCATGCATGTGCCATGCTCTTTTAAATATCTATGCAATTCTAACTTTTCAGTTAGTATTGTCTGTGCTCTTTTAAATATCTATGCAATTCTAACTTTTCAGTTAGTATTGTCTGTTTCAACAATTTAGAGCAATTTTTTCCCTTGACCAGATCTGGGAAGATATACTGGGGTTTGAGAATGCAGAGTTTTACATCAAAAGGTGGCCTCAGTTGGATGGTCTGCTTTTTCAAGATGTGCTCATTTCATTTCCTGAAGCAATTCCCTGTGGAGTTAAGGTTGCAGCTGAAGGTGGAAAGATAAAATTAAATCCTGATGATAACTATGCTCTAAAAGAAGGAGATGAAATCCTTGTTATAGCCGAGGATGATGACACCTACGCTCCAGGTCCTCTTCCAGAGGTTATCCTTCTTTTCAAACTTGATGGAGCAGAAAATTGGATACTTGTTGATGATTTTCAACTTTGGAAGTTACTAAATTAAGCTTTTATCCATTCCTTTGATTTTCTGGCAAAAATTTCATATCCAGCTGAAAAAGAAAAGAACAGACACCACAATAATTTGGTATCATTTATATGGACAAGTTCATCACATCTGCCTGTCAATTTCTTTTCCACTTGTTAAACATAAAAAACACTTGCTACATTCCTAGTGAAAAAAAAAGTATTTAAGATGTACTTTCTCATCTTACATGACATATCTGTTTCCAGGTACGTCGAAGTTCTTGTCCGAAAACAATGGATCCTCCAAAATATCCAGAGAAGATACTGTTCTGTGGCTGGCGACGTGACATTGATGACATGATAATGGTATAATGCAGTCCACACACACACTCCCCTTTGCCTCTTGCATTGAAGGGGGTTGAATTGGAGTTACTGACTAATAAACAAAAGGAAAATTAATTACAGAGCTCCAACTTAATTTATGTTTTCTCAGGTTCTGGAAGCTTTACTTGCTCCAGGTTCGGAACTGTGGATGTTCAATGAGGTCCCAGAAAAGGAGAGAGAAAAGAAGCTTACTGATGGCGGACTTGATATTCATGGATTAGAGAACATAACACTTGTCCATCGTGAGGGAAACGCTGTCATTAAACGACATTTGGAGAATCTTCCTCTTGAGACTTTTGATTCTGTAAGTTACAAGTGCTTGTTCAACGTAGTAAAATGTCTATAATTCATGTAGATATTGAACCCAAAAGCTGAAACTATTAACTGGAGAGGCCAATGTGTCATGCAATGCTATAACAGGCTGTAATAGTTATAATATATCCGGATTAAGAAATGTGGGATTATGCATCATCCATCTAATGTTCAAGGCTAACAGAACACAATATTTATCGCCTAAAATTAAGGCATTGAGATTTTCTGACACTTTATTAACCATACAAAGACTTCTTTTTATTTATTTTTGTTTGAGAGATTGTTTTTACTCTCCTTACTTGATCAATATGGGATGACACCACAACTATTTTTGGCTACTTGTTCACATGTTAAATTTTCTTGTTTTCTTACATGCATGATGGGCACAAAAACCTTTTTAACTTTATTCCACAAACTCAATTCCACTACTGATCACTAACTCTAAACGGACAGATATTAATTCTTGCAGATGAGTCATTGGAAGATTCCATTGTACATTCTGACTCCAGATCTCTTGCTACCCTTCTCCTTATTCGAGATATACAGGTAACTGCTATTGCTGCTTCCTTCGAATATTTCTGATTAAACCCAATATTTTGAGTGCCTCCCCAGCTCTCATCTCTTTTTCCTAGTAATTTGTATTCACCCATGCCTTTAAAGACGGCCATGGTTCTGCTAGTAGGTCCCTGTTTTCCAGCTCTCAAGGTCAATGCATCAGTACATATGAAACATTTTGGATCCCTTGAACATAGTTTTATTCAGAAATAACTAGAATAGTTCTTCCATTGCATTAGTGCAGGTTTAATTTGAACTTGAGTGAAATGGTTTGGAAAATTTATATGGAACTTTTGCTTGTGGAAACTTTTGAGTTCCATGACACACTTGCTCTCAAGTAATGTTCGAGTGAAGTAGAAGCCATACTATCCCGAATTCCTTTCTTCTTTACTCTTTGCCTGGTTCAAAGAATATCCTGTTATTCCTTTTCTTTTTATTTATTTGGTAACAAGATAAGAGAAGACGCAGTGGTATATTCAGTATTTTAGAGAACTGGTGATTGCTACTTCAGTTGTACGCTAACCATAGGGAAATATCACCAGTTTTTGTATCATCATCTTCCTTTTTCAATCAATTTTCCTTCTTTGAATCATTATACAATGCAGGTTGCATGGATCGTTTTTTTTACTGCCCACACATTTTAGCTTGTTATGATTCAGAGCAGTTGCAGCTCTACTTTAGCAATGTATAAGATGAGTTTTTATGCTACTGAATGCTGATGATTGCGTTTTGTTCAGCTCAATATGGATTATTTATATATTTAATCAGTAGCCTTAATATTGTCGCCCATATTTTCTGGGAAGAAAAATGAATTCCATCCCGCAATCTTACTTGTATCTACAGTTACAGTGGAGAGGAGATTAAGTAATGGGAGATGAAGTAAGGGGTTGGAGGAGATTAGTTTTAGACATGTAGGATAGAAGAGAGAAGGTCTAAATCGCATGTGTTCTGCCTTTCTTGTTTTTTGTGCAGAAAACCAAAATTTACTTGTAAAACCATTTCGCAGCCTGCACATGTTTTGAATAAATGATTGCTAATAAAGCTGCCTCTTCTTTGCCTCTTGGAATGCAGTTAAAGCGTCTCCCTTACAGAGATGCAAAGCCAACTTCCTTACGGATTTCTGGGTTCTCTCATAGCTCATGGATCCGTGAAATGCAACAAGCATCGGATAAATCAATAATTATTAGTGAAATCTTAGATTCTAGGACTAGAAACCTCGTCTCAGTGTCCCGAATCAGTGATTATGTGCTATCAAATGAGCTGGTAAGCATGGCACTTGCAATGGTTGCTGAAGACAAGCAAATAAATCGTGTTCTTGAAGAGCTTTTTGCAGAGGAGGTACCTTCCATATCTTATCTGACTTTTAACGCTGTTCTACTGTCATACCTAGTTGTACTTAGAAAATATGTGCATGGATCTGTCCCTGCAATTGTTTTTTCATCTTCGAAACTTCAAATTTTTGCACGTTTACAACTTGTTCCAATTTTCAGGGCAATGAGATGTGCATTAAACCAGCAGAATTTTACCTATTCGATCAAGAAGAGATTCCATTTTATGAGATTATGATTAGGGGTCGTCAAAGAAATGAAATTGTGATCGGTTATCGCCTTGCTAATGCAGAGCGTGCCATTATTAACCCTCCTGAAAAGTCACAACCAAGAAAATGGTCCCTTGATGATGTTTTTGTTGTCATCTCTTTGGGTGACTGAAAGGATCCCTCTTGCTTTCCACTGTCTTTCTGCCAAGCCCTCTCGCCTGTACATTTACACCAATCCCACCACATCTAACTTCGTTGCTGTTCCAGAGTGCTGGCTAATTGTAGCTTGGAGCTTTCTAACCGACAGAGGCAGGTACTTGTGGTGGAATCACAAAGTAATTGAAATTTGACCTCGGAAAACATGTACAATTGTAAGTTAATGTGAAAAATGATTAGACTTTGTTGACTTGTAACATTTACTGAGGCAAAGTTCCTCATTAATCCTCTTCATTGCATGAGTTAGCAGGCATTAATTTTGGCAAACTCGTGCTTCTGATCCTTGATATAGCCTTGTATCTTTTTTCACAGTTCCCTGCACCGTAAGATTACACGAAAAAATAGATACGTTCCATGGTTTGGATGATGCAATAATGGTGACAAACATGATTGGTATTAACTGGAGGATGAAGCCATTTGATGGCCAATTCTGCTGTCCAAGGGCATCTACTGCAGTCATGAAAAAAGGCTTACAGGTTTAGTCTAGTGTGTCACCAAGCACATCTAGTTGACATGATCCGTCTGAGACTCAGTAGTCACAACGTAGATGTCTCACATGGAAACAAGAAAGAATGCCAGAGTAGTTCTCTTCTTTTTCCATCTGGTGCCCGTACAGCGTCAGAAAATCAGTCTTCGATCTCCCTTCACAATGCAATTGAGAAACATTTACACATCGATATTTAAGGAGCAATGTTTTAAAAGAATTTGGGAACTCCTCAGAGCCAAGAACAAGGTTGACCCTACTCTTTTTTTCATACCATGCGATGATGATGGTGATAATGCATCTTACCTATAGGCTCTGGTAGCTAGAGAAGGCTTGAAGAGTACGGGTGAAAGTAGTAGGAGATTTTGGAAATTGAACTTTGCAACATGAAAGATGAGCTGATCAACTGCGATTTTGTCAAGCCACCTTCCCATAATTGCTGTCACATGCTTCATCTTGTCCTCTCCTCTAAGTTCCTAGGAAATGTACATGTCTGAAAGATTCATTACAATTAGCCAGTCTGATTCAAGTAAACAGAAGCCAAATACCAATACCATAGTTGAACAGCCTGGAATGCAATCATTTGAATTTCAGTTATACCATCAATTTGTAGAGATAATACAATTCTGATAATAACAATGATCTCCAAACTAGTGTGAGTGCATGACATCGAGAGAGAGGGGAAAAAAAAACCCACTAACTTTGAATTTTAGCAAGCATGTCTACTTGAGTCTAGGTTTCATGGACTAAAAACAACAGTGTACTACATTTTTACTATCTTGCAAAAAGAGACGTAGGCACCAATACTAAGTAGCACCTTTGAAGTCTTGAATAACAAGGCACAGTAAGGGTTGGTGCAGGCATCAAAAAGCACTGAAACCTGAAGAACAAGGTACATTAGCAAGCCATTGTCACTATAATCCTGGCAATGTGAAAATTGACTTGATAAACCAACAAAATCTAGTACAAAACACACACACACACACACCCCTAATGTCCTTAGGGAATCCACCCTAATCAGCCAAATAATCAAACGGCTACATGGTCAAAACCACAAAAGGCTACTTGAAAGATATGGAAACCAATGAGTATTTTAAATACAGAAAAGATCGCAGAAAAAGAAAACATAGGAGAGCTATAAAACAGGCAAACTAGAGAGGATAACTTATTTTAAGTTCAGTGTCTGCCTAATTCTTGGGAAGCCATAGACATGTTTCAAACACGATAACAAAATTTATTTAGACGGTATGATCAATATAAGCATTTGTTAGAAGTGCGCCTGGGCCCCGTGCAAGGCTCCAGGGAAATGGGGCCTTTAAAGCACAAGACAAGGTTTAAAAGATTCCATAGCAAGATTAAGGACATCCTAGTTGTCAAAAATGAATTCGAACCTTACAGTGAATTACATTTACTAATGACCGCTGGAGAAAATAATGTGCATACCAATCTCCTTCAAACATCGGACAATGGCCTTTTGATGAGCAGTTGAGCACAAATCCCAAGACAGCTTCACAGAATTTCTGGGTCTCTTCCTTCAAGAACATATGCTTCACAGAAAAAATTGTGAAAGATAAACTATGCTTTGTGAAGGCTGCTGACAAGTGAAGTATAGACTCTATCATCAGGTGTAAGACCTGCCTCTGTCATCTCATCATACAACTTGAATGCTTCTTCAGATCTTCCTTCCTTGGACAAGCCTGAAATTATTGCTGTATAAGTGACTACATTGAGAGGTAAGCCCTTTTGGCGCACTTCATTGAAGAGTTCCACTGCATCATCCAGCTTCCCAAAAATGCATTCTCCATGCAAAAGTGATGTGTAAGTATATATGTCTGGGATTATCCCTTTTGCTCTCATTTCATCTCTTAGCTCATAAGCTTCCTTCATCCTACCTTTCTTGCTGTACCCATCAATTAGAACATTGTATGTAACAGCATTAGGCTCTCCCCCTGCTTTCCTCATTTCTTGAAACAGTTTCTTTGCTTCCACAAAATTCCCTTCCTTGCAATTTATGTCAATTAAAGTAGTAAAACTGACGACATTAGGAACCACACCCTTTTCGATCATTGTAAGTAACAACCTCTTTGCTTCTTCAGGCTGGTTCAATTTACGTAACCCATCAGCAATCGTGTTAAGAGTATAGATATCATTCTTAAATCCTTTCTTCTCCATTATGACTTGCACCTTAAAAGCTTCATCTATCAACCCCCTTTTGCAATAACCATCTATAAGCGTGTTATATATCAGTTGATTGACATCAAGCCCTCGGGTTTGCATCTCATTCACCAATATCTCAGCTGCCTCCATTTCACCAGCCTTGCAAACACCATCAATCAATGTTCCATATGTGTGAACATTGGCAACAAGGCCTTTCTCAGTCAACTCATCAAACAAGGCAAATGCCCTTTTTGTATTTCCAATTTTACAGTTCCAATTAATGACCACAGTATAAACATGAATATCTGCTTTAATCCCTTTCTCACAAATTTCTTCAAACATCCTCTCAACTTCATCAATCTTACCAGAACTACCATGCCAGTCAATCAAAAGAGTATATGTAGCCGCATTAAATGCAACTTTCTCCACTTCCATCAATCTCAACATCTCATTAACTCCCTCAAAATCCATTCTCTTAATATATGCATTTATAAGTGTGTTATATGTAACAACATTCGGTTTAATCCCTTTGCTAGCCATTTCAATCATCAAATCCTTAGCCCTTTTAACCCTTCGTCTCTTACACAATCCATCAATCACAATCGTCAAAGAATAAACTGTAACCTCCACATTAAACTCAACCATTCTTTTAAAAAGACCCAAACAAGCCTCCATTTTATCACACCTCTTCAATGCAAGCAAAAACACAATACAAGACCTATCATCAATCTTTAACTCGTAGCTCACCATATAATCAAAGACCCGAAAACCCTCTTCAAACAAATTACAGTCGGCATAAACCCTAAACAGCATATCACACAACTTCTCCACAAAGTTGGGTTCATTATTAAATCCACTCTCTTCAACCAAAGAAACAAGATTTGCAACCGGGCATCTAAGATTACTATCCATAGCAACATAAGTCAAAACTCTTTTCATTTCTGCAAACCTTCTAGCCTTGAACAATCTAAAAACAACGCTTAGATGGGATTGAAGATCAGGTTTATGAGAAACAAAGGATTGATTTTTTCGCAAAAAGTTGAAGAAATTCAAGCAAGAATGAAGCGGGACATTTGGGTTGGAGAAGACAAGGTTGGTTATGTGAGAATCCAGGTTGGAAAGCAAAGATGAGTTGGTTGTTTCGAAGGGTTTTAGGCCAGCTTTGATTAGGGTTTTAGCAATCTTTTGTGCCAATTCTGAATTAGATAATGAAGTGGGGCTTGCAGTAATGGGTGTTTTCTTGAATGTCTGCAACAATTTCTGTGTAGCCATTTCTACTATAATTTCTTAGCAAAAACACAAACACAAACACAAGCTAAAAGTTATCAAAAAGCAACGATGTCGTCCACGTCTATGTATCTAAAAACCTAGTAACCATCAAACTAACAAAACAAAGAAGCTCACCTGAAACACCGACGCCATCGATCGGAAAACAAATCGTTAACAATTTGTGGCAAGTCACTTGCACCGCCAGGTGGTTCCGGGGTGAAGTGGAACCGATAGCATACAGATAGTCATTGGTTGATTGATTAGGCGGTCATGGGCAATAGAATTTTTCTAAGAGATTATTATATATCTGGCGTGAATTTAAAAAAAAAAATGTAATTACTACTTTTATTTTTTATATTTAATTATGTAAAATTTTAATTTGTTTGCATGAATATTTTATTTTATTTTTAATTGAGCGAGTGTGTATTTATTTTTTTATTTTAGAATATTTAAGTAAATGTGCTTTCGAAATATTAATTTTAAAATCTACCAACTCACAATCTTATGTTAGCTATATATATTGAATTTAATTAATAGCCTATTTGGTTAAAAACATCAAATTATTAGATATAAAAAATGATACTATATTGTTAATAAAATATTTTAAATTAAAAATATATCGAGTCTCGTTTTATGAAGTTATGAGGTAGTGTTTTAGATTAGAGTATACAGTGTTTTTAAAAATATTATTTATTTATGATTATATTAAAATAATATTTTAAAAAAATTAATATATTAAAATATAATAAATCAGTGAAGGATTCTTTTTATATAATGTCAAACTAAATTCTACATGGCCCTATCATTAAGTAAGAAATACAAGGAAAAAAATCCTCAAAGAAAATTAATTGTGTGGTTATTAAACATTTCCTGGGATCCAAGGCTTTACTCCGAATGGGTTTTTTAAAAAACCTATTTTAAGTTTATATTTAGATGACCATAGCAAACTGCATGGTTAATTTAAAAAAATATGTAAAATAACTAAAATAACATAATTTTAAATAAAATAATTAACTTGTATTGATATCATTATTACAATCTTTACATTTATTGATGAAATTTTTCATTGATATTTGTATAATATCATTTTATTAGTAACTAATTTACTATGGAATCACAGATAAAAATGCTTCATTGATAATTTTTTATTTATCAATAAATTTATTAATAATAAAAAAATTATTATTATTGATTAATTTATTGATAGAAAAAACACAAAAAATAAATTATCCACTTTATTTTGTTAGTATTTTCCTATAAAAAATACCGTATATAATTTCTTATTATAAAATATTTAAAAAAAAATTATTTTATAAATTTATAAAAATAATTAAATTAATATAAATCAATACTATATAACACTCAAAATTGATCTCACATAAAAAAAAAAAAGCCTATAACAACATTCATATAATTATTAAGAATAAAAAAAATAAAAAAATGTAGCAAAAAAATAAAAAAAAAAAGAAAAAATAAAAATTTTATCTAAATATAGTTGCAAGTGAAGCTAAAAAAAAATTATAAAATATATTAATTAAAAAAACTAAAAAGAAAAAGACGTATTTAAGCATGAATAAGAAAAGAATAAGTCGGGGAGAGAGAAAAGAAAAAAAAAAAAGGATATTATTTTTTTAACATGTGGTGAAGAAGAAGAAAAGAAGTCTGTTTATTATAAAATTAGAAATTTTGAACTTTTTATTGGGATGTTTATCGACAAATAATTAAATATTAATATTTTTAATTATTTCATTAGTAATTTTTAATTTATTTTTTAAAAAAACTATTAAATATTACTAACGACTTCTCAATTTTTCTATAATATTTAACTAAATTTTTTTATAAAATTGTCAAATAAAATCAACGACTTTTCAATTCATCATTTATATTTTTTATAAAAAATATTAATTAACAGTGTAATTTAAAAATAAATAATTTTAAACCTTTTTAGAAAACATATTGAAATATTTTATTAATAATTCTCTTAATAATTAATATTTTTTATAATTAATATGATAAACAATATTAACATTTTATTAATAATTTTATTGATAAATAAATTCTATCAGTAAATTTATTAATATAAATAACATGTTATATTTTTTTTGGTTTTTTAATTTTTTTTCCTTATAATTCCCAGTAAAATTCACTATAATTTATTAATAAAACATTTTTGTCATATTTCTATTTCTATTTATTAATTTTCTGGCATGTTACCGTTGAATGAGATTTCTTGGAATGGAATCTCTAAACTGGGTTATCTTTGAATTATGTGTGCTGCTTTTATATATATATAGACAGGGAAAAAAAAAACATGGAGACACACAGGCACAGAAAGCATATGGATAGTGGATTTTTAATTTTAATTCCCTGAACATGGACAGCAGATCAAGCCGAGCAGTGTATAATAATTAATTATATAGTAGAAATTGAAAATCTCTCTCGATCCTACTGGTTTTTCATACATTACAGAGCTGCTCTCAACATCTCTTTACAAAACTCAATATAAAACAATCCTGCAAGCTGCACAAAACTAGGCGCTCCCATGGATTGATTCTTCATATTGAAATGTCCATCATGTCCACCACCAAGTTGTCCATCATCACAGAGGCAACTTCTGCAAAGCATCGCAGCTCCCAACTTTGCTTCCCTGCAATTTGATTTTCCTGTAAGTGTTAGGATCCAGCTTGGGACATACATAGACATGTGAGGAATCAACAGGTCTAAGCAGCAGGAAAGAAAGAACCCTACCATACAGAGACGGTGACGATGCGAGGCTCGCACTTGGTTTAGGTGACTTGATCAGAGGGCATGAAGGAAGTGGAAGAACCGGGAGATTTTGACAGTTGCAGATCTCGACCATGTAGCCATCAGGGTCATGGAAGAAGAGCTGATCGACTGTGATGCCACCTTCTTCGACAACGGCAGTCACATACTCGATGTTCTTCTTCTCCAGCTCCTTTATGACAAGATTCATGTCTGAACATTGGAATGAAATGTGGTTGTCTTTTGGATTGATCTTACTTTTCTTCGTCGGTGCCTTGTCTGATTCAAGCAAATGGATGCCTATACCATAGTTGAACAGCCTGAACAGTCCTACTCAATTAGTTTTTTATTAAATTTTGTTATTTTCAAAACCTAGAAACATACTTTTTTTTATCCCATTATCTCTGTTTTTCTTTTTCTTTTTCTTTTTTAGAAAAAAAGCAAATGCAAGGACATGAGAGGTGATGGGAGTGGGGGGGCATGAATGATGGATCAACTGCGCACCTGCACATGCATTAATGATAATGCTACGTACAAATGGGCTCCATTGCATTGTGAGTTCAACGTGGGGATATCATTTCAACAGGCAATTTCAGCCATTCACTCTTTTTTTTTTTTGAAATTGATTTAGAAAATTGAATGGCTAAACTTGTTTTTCATAAATGATAGCAGGCAGACTTTTAATTATATCTTAGAAAATATAGTATTAATTTTTCTTTGTTTTCTTACAAAAAAAAGTAATTAAACAATATATTTAAAAACCTACTACAAGTTGATGATATCACGATAGTCAACTATCTCAAGGATATTGTAAGCGTAAGATGCTAAAACAAGAAAGATTTTTTTCTTTTCTTTTAGATTTCAATTTTGTAAGAATATATATATAGAACATCAGCATTAAATTTATCCGAACACACCAAATCTTTACATAGAATGTGACCTCAGCACCATTCGGAAAAGAAAAGAAAAACTCAGGATTGAAGGACACATAATTAAACCGGTCCGATCATTTCATTCATGATGTATATTCTCTTAAGAAAACATTCTTTTCCTTAAAAATCAGAGAAAAAGTTAAGAGGAGAGGCGAGAGAGGAGATGATGCATATATTTGTGGAGGTATATGCATATATACATATATATATACGTACCAAGCTCCTTCAAACTTGAAGGAAGAAGGTCTTTTGATGAGAACAAAACCCAGAACATCCTCATAGAACTTGACAGATTCAGGAACAGACTTGCAAACAAATGAGACGTGGTTCAGGGACAGAGGCATGGATGTTCTTCCCGGTGAAGGTGAAGGAGAAACCCACCTCTCTATTTCTTCCTGAATCTCTCCTAGACTGCCCATGATCTCTCTCTCTCTCTCTAAAGTCTTGTTTAACTTCTAGGTGAAGGAGTAATTAATAATGTGTAATGTTGCTGGAAGAAGAATGGGATGTCAAGTGTGACCACCGTTCGAAGGTATTTATAAAGAGGACAAAAGGCTAAAGTCGATTTCATTGGTTTAAAAAACACACCGGGGCTCTTAGGTTGCCATGGGGTCTAGACTCATCTTAATTAAAAAAAAAAAGGTTGACGTGGTGACCTGTCATCCTAAACTTAATCCGATCCAAATCTCGCTATGCACGTATTAGCCTATTAATTCTTTTATACATAAATTCTTTTAATTCGCAATCTAACCCTTATTTGGTTACTAATCTGGTTTTAAAAACTATAACTATAATCATTTATTAAAATACAAAAAATTATATCAGAAAATTATCTTATATTATTATTTAAGATTTAAACAGATTTATATTATTTTGTGCATAAAAAATACACCATGCTCTCTAGGTTTCTTAATTCATTTTTTGGGCTTGAAATTATGTTAATTATTTTAAAATAATATTATTTTAATTTTTTTATTTCACAATAATATTATTTTGGATAAAATTTTAAAAAAACCAGTTAAATTCCGTCAATTTACTTATCTATAAAATCATTTATTCAATTTATTTTCTTAAAGATGCTGAAATGGATCCGAGTCATCACATGTACATTTGAGGAGAAGAGTTTACCACTTCTCTCTCACGCGCACGCGCGCGCGCCAACTCGAAAGAGTTGCTGTCTACTTTGCTTCTACTCATGAATTATCTGGCCTGGCGCCATGGTAGTTTCTGGTCAATATTATTTTTCTTGTGCGGGGGTTATAGTCTTTTGAAAGCTATTAATTACCTACTCTATATGCCTAAATTAATTGTTTAATTATGATTGTTTAATACTTTGCTAGTTTTTATACTATATCTTATACACACGTAATTGCATTTTAGATTTTAATTTTATACAAATAACTTTTTTATAGAGAATTTTATTTATTTATTTTACATGCAAAAATAATTCTTATGGTGGTTTTAACTAAATATATATATATTTTTAAAAACCATAACAAAACATTCACTAGTCCTCCTCTAAAAAAATAGAGGAAAAAAGAATAAGATTAATATCCATATAAATGAAGAGATTAGTTAATAATACATGAAGAAAATCAAAGAACGACAACCACCATGCACCAAATTGAAGATAAAATTAAATAAAATAATAGGAAAATGGGTCATCTAATTATTAAATTCCTCTTGACGTCATGATGGTTGATGGGAGATGGTTCTAGAGACTAGGTAGAACTTACAAAATATTCCATGTAGTTTTTCAAAATGAATCAAGTAATCCTTCTAGGTTTAATAATAATTAATTTGTCCTTTGATTAGTGTTGGCCATGCTTAATTTAATGAGATCATTGCAATCTTAGCATACCAACTTTACATTTTTTTTATCGATTGAGAACATAAACTTTATTATTTTTCTCCTTTAAACATACTAATTTGCTTCAATTTCTCAATATTTTAATTTCATCCACCTTCCATTAATTTATTTCTTCTATTCCATGATTGGGTATTTTAGTATTAATAAGTTCAATTGTTTCATTCTTGTATTTTCTAGGGAAAAAAAAAAGGATTAACAAGAGCCTCAAAACAAACAAAAAGGAAACATAAATCATGGACCAATTATATAATATTCAATTATCAATAATTTATCTGTTAATTTTAATTAATTATAAAGTATTTTTCAATGACGACTTACCATTAATAAAAAGAGTTTAAACCTTAAAATAATTTATTTTTCGAGGGTGCTTTTACAAATTTTTTTAGAGAGTGCTTTTCATCTTAATTTTTTTTTTTAAAAAAACCCCTTAATTACAGCTCAATGTAGGCCCCGGGGAGGCCTCTAAGTCTCCGAGGTCCAAACATGTGCATGGAATTACTTATATACATCGATGGAACATGTCACATGCTGAAGCCACGTTTTTCTCATTTCTTTGTATTTTCTTTCACTACTCCCTCGCACAATCACTGTAGCCTTAGCAGGCTTTGTCTGTGTAGAATAATTTAATAAACTCTCCTAAATATTAATTTTAATAAGATTAGAGCCCATAATATAGCATGTCTTCTTAATTAATCACCCTATTAAATTTAATAATTGAGTTCGGATTCTGTTCATGAGTGCTTGAACTTTTGTGATGAATTAATGATTCATGATCTTTAATTTCATAATTATTTTTATATTGTATTATTTATTTGTTCATATGATATTGTGTTTAATTATAAATGGACATGATGATTAGAAGGGTTTTTTCTTCAAATAAAATAAAAATGGTACACTCACAAGATCATAATATTTTTGTAATGATTATACGATAATAATTTGAAGTTTGTAAACATGCAAGCAAAGAAATTCTAGTTTCATATCCCATTATTCCCATGTGCCATGCATTGCACCAACCACGTAGGGCAGTTTCAAAAACTAAATTAAAAAGTATAATTTATAATTTTTTCATAATCAAGGTTTTAATAGAGTTTTCTATGATATTTTCGTAAAATTATAATGCGTTAATTAATCAAATATTTTTAAAATTATAAGCAAAACAATACTAAAAAGCTATTTGAAAAGACGTTTGAATATTTTTTTAAAAATTAAAAAGTATTTATTTTTGTTTTTAAATATTTATATCAAAAATATATTTAAACAGTAAAAATATACTATTTAAATGTATTTATAAATAAAAAACAATTTAAAAAACAATGACTTTCATATCCATAATAATTTTTAAATGTATATTTGTTCACAAGAGCTCCGAGCAGTCATCTAACAAACAAAAATACTCTAAATGGACCAGCAAAATAACTATCAGCAAGCATTCTCTAAAAGGACCAGGAAAAAAACTATTAGCCATTGAATTTGAAAGGGGTCCTGCAGAGCTTAGAGAGAGAGAGAGAAGATCGAGCATGAATGGGAGACCGCGGCTCAACACCTGCCTGCCTGCTATTAAGACCTGTGGGCAGATCCAGGTAGGTGAGCTGTATGATCTGACGCCTGCACATGGCGGGGTTCTAACCTGTGTGGACCAGAGGCACCATGTGAAACGTTTTAAATTATCCAGGGTTCTGGCATAATCGGCGAAAATTGAAGGAGAACGTCCTCTATTCCGGCTGCTGTTCTTGTCGATGTATTTATTGCTTCTACATTCTCTGGAAAGAGAGCGGCTGTCTTCCTCTCTTGTGTGCTTATCAGAATGTGAATCGTTCTTCGACTTTTCTCCCCCTTATTTCTTTTCCTGATAAGTGACTGAGATCCATGCGTTTATAATTACCTGTTGACATTTGATAAGCAAGCTGTGGGAATCTTTATATATTTGAGAATAAAATTCATAGCGAGTTTATTGCAAGCAAAGATTTTGCAAAAGGGTATTTAAAGTGAAAAAAAATCAAATTTAATGTTATTTCTGGTGATTTTTTATGATTCCACTTTATTTTCTTAAAAAAGTAATCATATATTCATAGATAATAATATATATTATATTTTAAAATATCATTTAATAGTTTAAATTATTCAAAATTAATATGTTTTTTTTATAGAAATACATTTTTAAAATACCTTAAAATTAAAACTAAATATATTATAGTTAGTTACTATATTAAAATAGAATCGATAAAAATAATAAAAATATAAATAATTTCAATTAAAAAAGCAAAAATAACCATATAAATTAAATTTGTTCTTATAATTATTTTTAACTAATTTTTATATTTTTTAAATAAAAAATACAAAAAAAAACATGTTATTTTTTGTAATCTTGGATATCTATCTTTTTATTTGTTTACCATAAAATAATAAACAAACATCTTTTTATTGGTTTGCCATAAAATAATAAACAAACGAGCTAGAAATCATTATATTAAAGGCTATTTAGAATGGTAGCAGCGAGGGTTCATAATATTTTTAAGTTGAAAATGTATTAAAATAAAAAAAAAATTTATATTAATATATTGAAATAATTTAAAAATATAAAAAAGTTTATTTTAAATAAAACAACAACAAAAAAAGATTGAAATTTATTTTAAAATATGATCTGCACGTTATTCCCATGTAGTCCTCCCTTGATCGTTTGACTGTCACGTATTATATGGACCCGATCTCTCGATGAGCTGTCGTGAACATAGTGAAGGATCGCTAATCGGTTTCCCATTTCTCTGCCCCGCAATGTCTGTTCCGATGAAGCTCCGGGATGCTCAGAATCATAAAAACTCCATAAAGAAATTAATAATGAAAGGAAAATAAAGACAGGCAGGCACAGCGCAACGTCATCTCTCTTATCTAATCCGATACCCCAGCAGGCCTCTCCATCCATTCCGCCGACCACAAATATCTACAGCATGGCACACGTGGAAGCTCTGCATAAATTCCATGCCAGCACACATATATATATAATTATATATATGTGTGTGTGCGCGTGCGCGCGCGTGTGAGCGCGTGTGCGTGTCAAAAAGTCATTATGGAATGAGGAGTGATGTAAAAGAATTTAAGATGTTCATGGGAAATTTTGAGTTGGAGTAGAATATGATGATAAAGAGATTACAATTTATATAAAAGATATTAAATTCAATGTCGAATATATATTTTTTTGTAATATTTTGGAATAATCAGGATTTTATTTGCTCATTTAGATTTATAAAATAATTTTTTTAATAAATAAAAAATATATATAGAAAAACACATAATGATATTTGAAATATTTGAAAAAATATTTAAAATGATACTACTTAAAAAAATAAAGTTATTTTGAACTTAAAAAAACATAAAAAAAATAATTAATATTTATATTAACCGAATTAAATCAAACATCGAGTCAATCAATGAACAGTTTAATAAAAGAACGCACTCCATGAGTGAATTGAACGTGGTCAAATTTAATAATTGTTCTCATTAATAAAGCTTGCCAAGAGGATCGGTCTTCCTTCCTGAAAAGAGTTTTCCTTCTTTTCAGTTTTCAGATTTTATCTTGCTCGCGTTTTTCTAATGCATTACTTTAGTGCGCAGACGGAGTTTGCCCAGAAAAGAAAAGGATAAAAAAAAAGGAGGAGGTAGATGAGATTCTATTCTAGCATTACTTAATTTTTTTAATTTATTTTTTATAAAGTTATTCTAGTTTAATTATTTATATTATAAATTAAACGAGTTAATTTAATTAATTTAATTTTTTTATTTTTAAAATTAATTTTTTTTCTCGATTTTATCTTTAAACATTGAATCGATTAAAAATTAAATTTTGTGATTTGTTTTTTATTGCTTTCTACTATATCATCTTTGTCTTATAATTCGAGTCATAAATTTAACGGATTAAACTAGGTTAATTCGAGTTATTTTTTATATTTTTTTAATAATTTTTTTTCAATTTCATATTTTAACTCTAGGTTGATTGAAAATTATACTTCATAATTTTTTTTTAATTTTTTTATTGGGTTATTCTGACCGGCTTGAGTCAATTCTTTTTTTAATTAATTTTATCATTTAATATTGAGTTTATTAAAACTTAAACTTTATAATTTATTTTAATTTATTTTTTATTAAATTATCATAGTCTTATGACCTGCCATGTAGTTTATAAGTTAATTTAAATTGACTTGAATTGATTTAATATATTATCATTTTAATATTTATAAAAAAATAACATCTTAAATATTTATTTTGAGTCAAACTATATTTTTATTGGTTATTTAAGCTGTATTTGAACTTATCAAGTCGACCAGATCATATCAAGTTAATCCCTATATAATTTAATTTTTTTATAATAAAAAAGATTAAAAATGCTTAAATATTTCTTTTACATTAAAAGTATTTTTAATCTTACTCGTATCATAACACACACCAATAATAAAATTAAGTCTATATATTTTGTACGAGACAACTTATTTGCATTACATTATGGATAAAATTAAAAATTAATTTTTAAAGCAAAAAAATAAAGAAGAAGAAGAAGATAGAATGTGCAAACGCTATAAATATGTTTTTCAGCATTATAAAATAAAATTTAATTTTAAGATGGAAATTTGATATGTGTATTTAATAAAATAAATAAATAATTATATACTTTAATAAATAATAAAAAATATTAATACTAACTAAAACTAAATCAAGAAGCAGAAGACCAATGAAAATTAAGATATTAATTTTGTGTCATGAGAAGTAATTTAAGAAGTTTTTATTTAGTTACATGAGTGAACTTAATTTTTTATAAGAAAATTAATAATTTAAATTCTATTAAAAAATTAATTTCCTAATATAATCCCTCATTTCTTTATTAATTTATTTGTTTCATAAAAAATATAATATTTTTAAATTTATGCTATTTATTCGATAAAAACTCAAAACAACTACAATAAATATCCAAAAAAAGTTTTTAGAAAATTAAAAAAAATATTTTTTAATTAAACTTTATTATATCTATCTTGTTAATTCACTTTTTTTTTACACATTTTTTTAAATCATGATAATTATTTAAAAAAAAACAACTTATCATAGTCATAAAAACAAGTTGTTATAAATAAAAAATAAAAAGTATTGTCTTAACTTTAATTAGTGTTTTTATATATTTATTATAGTTATTTTTTATGTCATTTTTAAACCCATTTCAACACCTAAAAATTATTTTTATATAAAAAAAAAATTTTAACTTGTGATGAAGTATAAGCATCAAAACTAGTATATAACAAATGAAGTTTATAACTAGAACATAAAATTCTCAAAACATGGCAAAAAAAAAAAAGTTTAAAGTAAAACCTTAACGAACCAAGCTTATTTTTTGTCCTCATAAACAGTAAAAATATAAACAATTATTTTTTTTGGACACTTAAAAACCTTATAGCATTGTAAAATAAAATAAATTATAATACTTAAAACTCTATCAATGTAATGTGAGGGGATGGAGTTGAAAAAAAAAAACAAAATTTAGTGACCGGAAGAGCAAGATTCGAGGAAAATCTACAATAATTAATACAGTGAAATCTTTAAGAGTTTTAGTTTCTTTTTCAATTTAAATTTAATGTAATTATGATTAAATAATTTATGAGGGTATTGGTGGGTAAATACTTGAATATGTATAATATACAGAGTATTAGCTAATTCCAAAATTTAGATTCTAGGAAAAATATATATTTCTTTAACCAAAAATTTATTTTAGTTATTCATTTCTTTTTAATTTTGATAAAAATATTTTTTAAAATAAAAAATTATCATAATCTATATTACAATCTTAAACCAGAAATAAAACAAATAATATTTTAATCTTTTTATATAATTATAGGAGAAAGTAAAAGAATAATTAATTCATGGAAACAATATAAAAATAATAGACATTTAATATTAGTTTAACATTTAATAGGAGAGAAAATGAGAAAAAAGAACATAAAGGAGAGGTTAGGGTTTTTAGAAATATTTCTTTTTATATTTTTTAAAGTTAATTAGATTTATTTGAATTAATTTAGCTTGATCCGGTTTAGTCAATTAAAAGTTTTTAAAATTATAATCGAATCAAATTAAATAATTTTTTTATTTTTTAAATAGTTTATTTAATTTCTTCTATTAATTTGGTTTTTTAAGTTAATGTTTTTTTAGTTTTTTTGATTTAATTGGTTGATGTTTTTAAACACCCCTAAAATCTAAAATCTAGTGGAGTAACCCTACCATACCAGACAGTGCAGGAGCTTCTATTTTTGAGATTACAGCAGAACTCAATCTGCCTTCTGCTATATCTACATGCAGCCATAGCCTCAGCTATTTGCTTTGTGAACGACGAAGGAAACCATCCTGACAAGACCCTACAACAACTCAAGCTGAGGCATATATACTTCACTACCAAAATGCTCCAAATCATATCAAAGCAAGAAGCTAAAGAATAGAAAAGAAAGCTGAGGCATGCTCGAACCTGCTCAAGCGCGGCTGCTTCAGTGATCAAATCCCCAGAAACCTCCTTCGACTCAGAAACAGCAGCCATCTCCTCAGCCACCCATTTCCTCCCACTAGGCGGCTGCGCGACACTCCCCGTAAACCTCTGCAAACCCCTCAGTTCCTTCTGCTTACTCCTTTAGCCATCTTCTTCCTCGCCCATGCGAAAACTACAGGATCCATTAAGCTTCAAAACTAATCCCAATATCCTTACATGGCACCACCATATTATAGATCCTCGACAGCAAATCCTCCCTGCTCTTCAACTTCACTGTCGCCAACAGCCCTCGACAATACCTTCTCTCAACAACAGCGGCGAATCTTTGCCTTCCCCGATACCTAAAAGACTAAAACTTTTCTCAAAAAATCGGATCCTTGGCAGCAAACTTGGCGGCCCAAGACAATGCTAAATTCCCATCCTCACGTTTACCAGTGAAGTAATTGATCGCAAGCATGATCAAGAAACTTCCGCAAACAATCTCAATAGTTGAAGTTAAAAGATTGCAATGTTATTAGATATATTTGCTTAAGTGTTGTGATTTGTTAGATTAATTTGACAAGCACATGAAATATGATGAGGGCTTGAAGGAAAAGAATGGAGAACAAATAATAGCCTCTACTGATCCACTTCATTTGAAATTATGCCCAGCCATCACACTCACTCTCTATTATACCCTCTAGTTGCAAAAGTCGAATCACTATACTCGGGATTTTAATATATTTTAGTTAAAAATAAAAAATTATTTGACTTTATAAAAAGTATGGACTGACCTTACCTGCCTGATCATTTACCTTTCAATTTGTCGATTTTTTACAATAAATAATTAAAATAATATTATTTTAATTTGTTTTTAAATAAAATTAAATAAATAATTTCATGTGCTATCAAAAAATTAATAAATATAAACAGAAATAACAAGAAAATATTTTTGTTAGTAAATTTTTGAGGAATTTTATCAATGGATATATTCTCTTGGTATATACTGAGAGAATTATAGTGAAAAAAATATTAAAACAAAGCAAAAAAAATAATGACGTGTCATTTTACTAATAGAATTACCGACGAAATAAATTCTTTTGGTAAAATTTGTCATTAAATTTATTATTAAATTATAAACATTATTTATCATGTCACTAAATTCTAAGTTGACTTATATCCTATTCTTCTTCTTCTTCACTATATGTAAAAAAATTAATATTTATTTTTCTCTCTCTCCTCGTTTCCTTTTCTTCATGCTCGAATATGTTTTTTTTTTCTTTTATCCTTTTAGTTTTTTTTATATTTAATATACTTTATAAAATTTGTTTTCTCTCTTTAGGTTAACTTGCAACTACATTAAAATAAGATTTTTTTTTGTTTCATATGTTCTTCACTATATTTGTTTTTTTATTTTTAATTGTTTTTATACTTAATAATTGTATAAATATTATTGTGAGATTTTTTTACATGAGATCAATTTTTAGTTGATTTTTTATATGATTTTTAAATTTTTAGCAATTGTAACTTCATTTTTTTCATATAAATTTTTTTAGTTAAATTTATTTTTTTGTTACAATTTTGTTTTGAGTTGATTTTCTTATTTTTTTTTCCAAGCATTTTAAGTATATATTATAAAGTGTTGATTTATGTTAATTTAATTATTTTATAATTTTATAAAATAATTTTTTAAAAAATATTTTTAAATAATTACCAACAGTATTACCAATGAAATTTCAGTCAGTATATCTCTCAGTAAATCTGTTAGTAATAAAAAAATATTATTATAAAGAGATATACCAATGAAATTAAAATGGTCAATTTTTTTATACATCTATTTTATTAGTAAATTAATTGGTAATAATATTTTATCAATAAATTTACTAATAGATAAAATATTATTGATAAAAAATTTACTAATAGAGTATTTTCATCGGTGATTTCATTAGCAAGTTAATTATAAATAAAATATATATTTTACATTCATGAAAAAATTCTATAAATAAAACTGTTAAATATTCCAATGATGCATATAATTATTATAAACAAAGAATACCAAATGTTTTTAGTAGAGCTACTCAAGCTTATCTTTAAATTATTTATTACCGATTATGAAAAAAAATTCTATTAGAGCACTAGAACGACACGGATTTATCTCTAAGAATACAAATTCATGATCTTATTTTATTCATAGCCATAGCATAAGAAACTAATTCCTTTTGACACATCAACATGTTTTTAATAAGAAATAAATGTTTCACTAAAATAAAATAATAAAAAAGGGGTTTTCATGAAATAAATATATTTTTCTTGTGAATTTAAATTATCAAATTTTTTTATAAATGTTTATTTTTATATATCACGTTAGGTTTTTATTGAAAAAATATGTTATTAATAATATATATATAAATAAGAAATTAAAATTTTGATTAAAGAAATACATTATTTTTTAAAAAGATCTTTCAAACCCTTTTCATTTTTTTCCCCTCTATTGCACCTATGTCAGACTTACTTGCATATTAATCTGTTTGTTATTTTTTATTAAGATTTTTTTTTAATATAGATATATCTTGATTAATTTTGAAATTTTTAAAATTAATAATTATTTAAATTTTTAATAGCTATCATATTAGCAACTATATAACTCAAACTTGACATCATAAAAGGAACAAATTTTTTAATTATAGGCTCTTACCACTAGACTATTTAATAAATAATTAAAACCTTTTGTTATAATTTTTAATTATCATTCATAAAACTTTTATTAATTTATGTTGAATTCATTATACCAGGCACATAAATAATTTTTTCATTTCTCCACTAATAAATTTCAATATATCACAAAAGACATCCATAACTATCACACTTTATTTTCTTGCATTGAAATTAACTTGAAATTATATCTATAATGTGACATGGAAAAAATAATAAGTAATTAGTATTATATATAATTATTAATTCTAATGGGTATAGTTTAACTAGTCAAATTTTAAATTTGATTTTTAAAAATTATCAAGATGAATCTTACAAATTAAAGAATTATTAGAGATTTATATGGTTATGAATTTGAAAATTTATAAAATTAGTTAAGATATTTGTAAACTAATCAAGATTTTTATACTAATAAAACAATAGTTATAATATAAAAAATTTATGATTCAAAACTTAATCAATTTTAAATCAAAATAAAAAATATTGATACCAATAAAGTTAATTAAACTGATAAATTAAGCAAGCTAAAACCCAGCCAGTCAACTCTAAGATATTTTTTAAAAAATGAATATGAAAATTGAAAAATAGAAGAAATGGGAAGCAAAGGCACATTTGTCAGCTACTACTATAATTCTTGTTGTGCTTTCCTGGCAGCATCAGCACCCCAGCTTCTTTCAGTTCCAGACAAACAGGCAAAGCTCTCCTCTCTCCTCGCTTCCTTCTCTCCCATCTCCAGACAGCTCTCTCTTCTCTCTCTCTCTCTCTCTCTCTCTCTCTCTCTCTCGTTTTGCCGATTCCGAAACCAATCTGTTGTATTCTTTTTCTCATCAAGGAAGAGAGAAAGAGATATGCAATCGGTGGTGTTGAACCCAACATGCTACAGCAGGGCTCAACAAGGCCTGGACACCTCCTGCAGCTCCCCTCCCCCTCCTGCTATTCTTTACAAGGTTTCCTCCTCTCCCTGTCTCAACTTTTTTATTTTCCTTTTCTTTTTTTGTGTAGGCGTTGAATAACTGAATCCCATATTCACAGAGTCGTTCGAGCTTTTTTGGTACCCATTCGAGGAGCCCCAGTCACCTGCGGCGAGGCATACCTTGCCGTTCCTTGCGAATTCGATCGCCTTCTTTCACACGGAGGAGGCCAGGTTCTTTTTCTCTCTTATAGTAATTGTGAATATATATAATTCATCATGCCCTTTTTGTAATCTTTTAATTTCGTAGAAATTAGCTAGGTACGCAGCTTGGAGTGGAATAATTGATGGGTTTAGTTTATATTGTTAGAAAATAGCTGAGTTAATTTTTTAGAGTGAAATAATTAATGGGTTTGATTTATTTTATTAAGCGATGTTGCTGAATAAGTCTTTTTTAACGCTGTGTAGTTGTTAAGGCTGTTGCTACTCCAGATTCAGCGGTAGAATTGCCGTTAACTGCAGACAACGTTGAGAGTGTATTGGATGAGGTTAGACCTTACCTGATTTCAGATGGTGGTAATGTGGCATTACATGAGATTGATGGAAATGTTGTTAGATTGAAATTACAAGGAGCATGTAGTTCTTGTTCTGCTTCTGTTATGACGATGAAGATGGGTATCGAGCGTCGCTTAATGGAAAAGATTCCTGAGATAGTTGCAGTAGAAGCTGTAGCGGATGAAGAAACCGGGCTTGAGCTGAACGGAGAGAATGTAGAGAAGGTAATCAAATTGAAGCCTTTATTTTCAGTGCTTACATATATTGCTTTGGAATGGAATTGAACAGTTTTTAAATTATGAACCACCTCTCGGAAGGATCCATGTTGTAATGGAAAAGGAGAAAAAAAAAATATTCAAAGATTCTAAATTGCAGGATAAAAAAAAAAAAGAAAGAAAAGAACAGAGTGTATAGGTCTCTTCTCCATTCGCTTATTACTCAGAGGAGCTTCATGCAGTTTTACAATCATGGATGATGCCTCCAGAGTATAGTGAATTTTGTGTGCATGTGTATTTGCTTTCTGAAATTATTGTTCTAATTCTGTTAGATTACAGAGTAAACAGCAGTCTTATGTTAGTGAGTGGCACTCTTGGTGCTTGTAAATAATTTCTATGGCCCTCTACTTGCTTCTGGAACATTTTCCTCCTTTTACAGTTTATTCTTCCCAAGTGTGGTTTTGCATCAACTCTTATTTTAGCTCTCGGTATTTACTTAGGGTCTAGAGTGCTGTGTTTTCTATGACTCGTCTTAAAGTTCTCTAAACTAGGATGCACTTTGAGAGTCCCAGAGTCCCTTCCGCCGTGTTCCACTGCCTGCTTCTACTGGCTGCGCAGTTTCGACCCCCTTTTGTAATTTTTTGCTGCTCTTGGAGAACTTAAATTATGAGTGGTTACTGCACATTACCATCATAGAATTTTGAGGATGTATAAACCTATGAAATCAACAAATGAACAGTGAATGGTCCCCTACATGCTCATTCAAGCCTATATGACTCTAATACCAAGGCTTACCTCCCTTCTAAGAGAAATTTGCCTTTTCAGGAAAATGGAATTGGAATTACGGGCTAGGTTCTTTCCTCAATGGCCTATTATCAGATAATTAGCTTATGTGGCTCACAAACTGCCATCAAGGCGAACAGACAAGTAGTAGCTTAAACTGTCAATAAGATTCTACTTGACTTTTTTATATCCCAGTAGGTTGCTGCATTTTCTGTGACGCTGTCATAACACATGATAGGTAACCATTATGTAACAACTTTGGCTGTGACGTCTATCAGTAATAGCCTCAATTGATTTTATACTTTGGGATAGGGTTTTCAAAGTATCTGGATATTCTTGAGTGTTCTATATATACCTTATAAGAGCTGCTTTTAACAGAGGTTTGAGGGTGTTGGGAATTTATAAGGAGGAAGTCTTGTGGTACTGTGCTTTGTCATTGATTTGGAATCTTTGGCAGGAGGGAAACTTTAGATTTTTTCAGGTTGGAAGCTCTTTTTTTTTCTTTCTGTCCTGCTTTAGGATAAGCTAGTTCTACTAGCTTAAAATTTGTGCTGTCACTCTCTATAGATTTTCTTCAGCAGGTTTGCAGTGAAATTGGAGAGTTTTGATGTCTTTCTTCTGTTGTTTTTGGTTGGTTCTTTTCAGCTTTTGTTTCTTGGTTAAGTCTCTTTTCTCCTTTATTGTATGTCCTTCCCCTGTTCTCTGATACTATAGGGTACTTTTCTATCAATATACATATTTGCTTCTGTCAAGTCTAAGATGGTCAGAAGCACAACACGGTTTCTGTGCTGGTGTATTTCATTTTATTGAGGCCCCTGAAGTTACTGCCTTTGAGACGCAATGCCTGATGAGAGATACTGAGCTGTTTCTGATTGGCAATGTTCTGCTTTTCATTAGGGCCCGTAACCGCATAGCCTTATGGCTGTGGCGGCATTTTTGTATCTTCCTTTTCTTCCACATATAAACACCCCTGATCTCCAATCCCATAATAAGCCCAAATTGGAAGTATATGATGGCCATTTCCTTGTCAAACTTCAATGTTGTTAGCTGTTTATATACTTGTTATTGTGCCAGGTACTGGAAGAAATAAGGCCATACCTTGTTGGGGCCGCGGGAGGATCTCTTGAACTAGTGGCAATTGAGGAACCAATAGTTAAAGTCCGATTAACAGGGCCAGCAGCTGGGGTCATGACTGTACGAGTGGCTGTCACCCAGAAATTACGCGAGAAAATTCCAGCCATTGCTGCAGTTCAACTCCTATGATACACTTTCAGATTTCTAGTCCAGAGCATGAGACTATCAAATAAAAGGAGTCATTGAACTCTTAATACCTGTATAAATACCACATTAGATTGTGTACAGTGTAGAAAGATGCAGTCGTTGGATACTGATATTTTGAAAATCCAATTTGAGGAAATTGAAATTGCAAATCATTTTGCATTCACACAACCATCTTCACCATGTTCTTTGAAATTTAACTGCTGATGCTAGCTAATTTATTGTAGGATCCTCGTTGTACTTTCTTATCTGTTGAGCATTGTTTTTGCCTAGCTCCAAGAAGATTGAATATCACTCAGTCCTCTGAATAAGATATCGGAAATGGACTGCATGGGAGAAGGTTTGCTAGTCCCTCTTGGATAACAGTCAAAACAGAAGGCGAGTTGCACAGCTCATCCATCCTTTGTCAAAGGCCTGCAGATTTTGCCAAAAATCAAAGCATTTGATTGTTTAATGAATCTAGAAATTCCTGTGTTATTGATTTCTAATAAATATATCTTAGCTTTTTATTTGAAAAACAAAATTTGATTATTATTATTATTATTATTTGAAAAAAGGACTATATATATAAAAAAAATGGATGAAAAATAGAAGGATCCATGTTGTAGTGGTAGTTTTCTAGTCTCTGTCTTCCTTATACAAACTTTCTACGTTGTCTTAACCTTGAAACAACAGCCTCCATCTCCCATAGCTTCTCCTTTTTGTACTCTGTAATATTTTGAAGTAAAAGCAAAGAAAACCTGGACCAAACCAACCCCGTCATCAAATATTCCCTCTCACCCCTCCAAAACACCTCATTCTTCAACAATATGGAAACTCCTACTCTTTCTCCAAAACCAGCAGAAGACTACAGCTCCTCGGTTGACACTTCACGCCCATTTCAATCAGTCAAAGAAGCTGTTGCCATCTTCGGCAAGCAGATTCTCGTAGGAGAAATATACTCTTCGAAGCCTTATGATAATCCTTCTGGAGAAGAAAATATTTCATGGAGGTTCTTATCACCAAATCCTAGCTACAGAAGCCCTAAAGAAGATCATCATCATGAACAAAATGAGGTCTTTGGTGCTCTAATGAAACTTGAGGCTGAACTTAAGGAAACAAAGACTGAACTGAAGTTGCTAAAGGAGAGAGAGTCCAAGACTGAAATTGCACTGGCTTCTTTGAATGCCGAGCTTCACAAGAATATGTCTAAGTTGGCTAGGGCTGAGGCAGCTGCAGCTAAAGAGGCGGTAGAGATGAAAGCAGCGAGTTTTGAGAGGGAAAAGAAGGAAGATCTTCTTAAAGAGGAAGAGAGGATGAGAGAATTGATGATAAGAATGGAGAATTCTCCAACCTTGGCTCAAATATTGAGTCTTGGGGAGGAGAAAGAGTGCTTCCGAGGAAAGGAGGAGAGGAAGGCAATGAAAAAGAAGCCTATTGTTCCTCTTGTGGGAGACTTGTTTTTCAAGAAAAAAGGATCATCTAACACTCTTAATAACCCTTTATATGCATCTCCTGAAGTGTGTTTTAATTGAGAAAACTGGGTTTGGTTTTTATTTAGCTTTTTGTATTGAAAGTTCAAAAAAAGATAGACAACGTAGAAAAGTTTGTGCATGAAGTGTTGCAAGGTGAGTTGAATTTCTGTATGGTGATGCAATGTAATGTGTTGTTTCGTGTCTACGCTATTTAAATGTTTTCCTTTGCTTGTTCAGAGTTTTGTAGCCCGGCAAATTCTCAATATCAGGGCAGAGAGAGATATTTTGAATTGAATTGACACTCTTTCATCTATTTTTTTGACGCATTTCTAGTGCTGGTTCAGGCTGTTTTAGGAGAGGCATAAACTTATAAATGATCAACTGAGAGCAGGCCAGTCCCCCAGAGAGAGAGATTTCAGAATCTGTCCCTTCTCATCAAGTTTCATTACTGGATATCAATTCAAACTATATGGACAAATAATTTAGAATCTCAACCAAGAATTACAATTAAAAATCAAGATTGTTTGTTGGAGATAAGCCCATAACAGATGTTTACATATAACTAACCAGCTGACCTGATTATCGGCAGGGTAAGGGAAGAAATACTACTAAAAACCCAACATAAAATCAAGCCAGGTAGCATTTACTGAACCAAGAAACCACCATCCTATAAATCTATATGCATTCTGTCCATGTGACATGCAGACATTAAGTTGTGCGCACACCTATAGGATAATTATTAGAGTGTGTCGACATATTCAACTTAAATAAACCTCATTTAATTGCAACAACATAATCCCAACTTGTTCAAATTCTAAGTCTCCATTGTCAACAGGAATATAAACATTATTCTATCACCAAAGAGACAGCATCACCAGCAAAAGATTTTCACAACTAAATCTGCTGTATTTGAAAGTTCATAAAAATCCATCAGGTTTGCATTCCACATGTTTGGACTTCAAGCCAACCCCTAAATCATCCACAAAGGTTTCCAAGAAAAACAAATCCAAGGAAAACAAGAGAACGTATATGAATCATGTAGAGGGAGAGAGAGCACTTCATGAGGCCGTTGTCACCTGTGCTGAATCACCACTTGCTTTTGTGTAAATAGGATGGAGCTCATATCCATACTTAGGCTCCACATGCACCCATTTGCGGCCTGTAAGCTTGTTTGTTTCAAACTTCACATTTCCTTCCTTCAAGGCAAAAAGCGTGTGATCTTTCCCCATCCCAACATAGTCTCCAGGATGAAAACGAGTGCCTCGTTGCCGAACTATGATATTTCCAGGTATAACCCTCTGTACAACATATTAAAGCCATCAAAATGAGAATTCAACATTCTCTAGTTGATATCAGTTATCAGAGGAGAAATAAAACAAGAAAAATTAGTGTCAAGTACTAACCTCTCCACCAAATTTCTTGACCCCTAGGTTCTTAGGTTTCGAGTCCCGTCCATTCTTTGTGGACCCAGCTTGTTTTTTGGTAGCCCAGCGTCTAAACATCAAGCTTAGTCCACCAGAAGACCCATCTAAACCATAATCACAACGGCACCATAACACCATCACACTCAAATTCAAAGAAAGATGATACCCAAAAAAAAAACCAATGTTCTGGAAGGGAACAGGCATTACCAGTAATGCTTTCATAATCACAAAGACGCCATAACACCATCCCACGCAAATTCAAAGAAAGTCGATACAAATAAAACAATGTTCTGGAAGGAAACAGGCATTACCAGCAATGCTTTCATAGACGGGGACATTGGTGACCAGTTCCTTCACAGTCAAACGTTTACACAATATCGTTGTAAAATTCATCGTGTTCAATTACCAAATAGTTAAAAAAAACCTGCAAAAGAAAAAAAAATCACATCAAAACCCACAAACCACACGTATCAAGAAAATCCAAATTCACCTCAAATCAGCCTATATACTGATTTTACAAAAGAAATTATCATAAGCAAAATTGGTCTCATTTCACAAGTTCGATTACCAAACTGTGCTTTTACCGTTGACACCTAACCTAGCAGTAATAATGTACTACAATTTGCTCCAACAAGAGTTCAAACATTCTGACAGCCTAACCAATTATAAACCTCCAGCTATCCAGCTATGAGAATATTCAAGAAATTGGTAAAAGCTCAACAAACAGCTGAAATATTCTTCTGATTTAGGGTTTCAATCTATAATCAGTGTTGTCTTTAGGGTTTTCTCCATAGTTATTAAACCCGGACCGGCCCGGCGGGTCGACCGTTGGACCGTTCGGGTTAGGAGAAAGACCGGTAAATGCAAAAAACCGGCAAGACCCGGGCAAACCCGGACGAGACCCGGCGTATGTAATGCATAAACTGTCATTTGCGAAATCAAAACTCGATCCATGAACACCAACCAACTTAACATTTAAATCGCTCAAAAACTAACAGATCTGAGTCAAACTCCGGAACGAAAGACATAAAACTTAAATAACGAGCTCTGCAAGTTACTACTGACTCAGGGGAAGAGCGGGGGAGAGGAGGGAAATGAAGGCGAGGAGAGGAAGTGATCGAGCAGTGGTTGCTGAGGATAGCGATCGCCAGTGAGGGTGGGATCTGATATGGAGCGAGCGGTTTTTTTTCCTTTCAGATAGAGAGAGAGAACCGGGGGGGGGGGGGGGGGGGGGGGGCGCGGGGGATGGGGAGGGATTGAAGATTGAAGATTGAAGAAGAGGGAGTGTCTAAGCGCAGGGTTTTTATTTCAATTCATTAAAATAATTATTTTAGTTTTTTATTCAAAAAAATTATAAATGCACAAAGTTTATTTTACAGTTTATAACAATAAGAAATAAACTAAATTTCAATGTAAAAAAATTATATTTTTTAAATATAGAATAAAATTTTTTTAATTTAAATATTTTAATTTAAAAAAATAATATAATATCTTTTTAATGTGTAATTTAAAATCCTTGCATAAATATATTCTATATTCATAGAAAAAAATTATATTTTTTTTAATATAATATAATTTTTTTAAAATTTAAATACTTCAACTTAAAAATATAATATAATATTTTTTCAATGTATGATAATTTTTTTAAAATATTTTTTAAAATTTTATTATTGACAACATGTATAATATATATTCACATTGATTTTTTATATTGTTTTGTATAAAATATTAAATTTTTAATTTCTTTTAATTTTTTAAGTTGATTAAGTAGACTTGATTCCTTGACTAAATCAACTCCAAACTGAGTTTGATAACTATAGTTTTTGCTTTGCAGGAAGCTAAAGCTAAACTTACCATACACAAGGATAAAATAATAATATTTTTAAACCCTAAACTATGAGAACATTAAAGAAATGAGTAGACACTAAACAAAAAGATGAAAAATTCTTCTGATTTGGGTTTTCAATATATAATTAGATTAGGATTTTTGCTTTCTATCCATCAAGCTAAATTAAGCTTAATATACATGAGGATAAAAGTTAAGCTTAATATACATGGGTTTTCAAGTATCACAATGTTTTATCATTATCTTCCATTAAAAAATGCACTGGCAACAAAAAAAAGAACTAAAATCAAAACTTGAAAAGAACCCATTATTGATATGGGAAAAAAATGGCAAATACACACCTTTTTTGCCTACATAGAGACAGGACTCGATGAGTCGTGGAGAGAAAACATGTTTGAAGAGCCCTTGGCTAGTGCAAACAACATCAATCAATGTCAGAGAAAGATAACGTTGTCTTCAGAAATAGAGCCGAAGACAGAAAGAGCTAGAGAGAAATAGCTCATCAAATTCAACTAGTCAAAGTCATATGATGGTACAAGACAGAAGGAGCTAAAGAGAAATAGAGCTCGTCAAGGCCTCGAAGACATGTAACATGTAATTTGTGGCATATTAGAGTTGAAAACCATAAAAGCAAAATTGCAAGATGGAAATGAATCACACAAGAAAAAATAATGAGATGAACACTACAGTTCAACTTGGATATCCAAATAGAAACTCAAACAGCAAACCAAATTAGTGTTATTCTTCAAAAACATGAATTTATTTCCAAAACAAAGCATGCTAAAAAGCAATAGCATTGTGGAAGCTCGCTGCTTAGTGCCATTGTGGAAGAACAATAGCTCCAAAGAGTTTTTGTGATAAAAACTAACAAATGATAGTAAAAAAATGCATGCAATATTTATAGGGTTAATATTTTTGGGTTTTCTTAGACTGAAAGAGAATAAAATTAAGTTAGCTCAAAAAGTCAATTTCAATTGTAATCAAAGAGTGATTTGATTTGAAACATAGTAAAAAATTAGTTAATGTATGGCTAAAATAGAGAGGTCCTATGAGAGAAAGCACCTAATGATGAAATGTGACGATAGTGAGAGTCTCCTCTCTGTTTAAATCCTGGCCTGCTGAATTGAATTTGAAAAATATTATGATCTTTGATACTTTTAAGTGAGACGAAACATGAATCTCTTCTCTTTTATTTGTTTAATCGAAAAGCCTAATTTTTCTTGGTTGTTTGGCCCATCCCAGGCCTCGGGATTTGGGCCACAAATAAGATATGAGCCCAAGAAAGGAATAATGAAGTGAGTGATGGTATGTGTTTTTATATATGTGATTTCATTTCATTTTACTAATTTCACTCGATTTTATTAATTTTTAAGTTGTTAAGACAATTTTATGTATTAAATATATATTAACTTATAAAATCATATAATTTTATAAGTCAAATCATAATTTTAACAATCTTATAAACTTCAACCTTACCCTTATAGATTTATTAATATTACCCTTCTATCATTATATTTTTAACTTTTCAAATACCACTTTTAGTTTTTCTAAAGTTCTTGTCATGCTATAAAATCTCATAAGAATTTAAGGAAAAAGTTGTTTTTTAAAATATATTAAAATAATATTTTTTAATTTAATATTAACACATGATCTAAAAATAAAAAAATAATTATTTTTTAAATTAAAAAAAATGCTAGATGGAACACTTAGATCTAAACCATTAATATTTTATAAGTTAATTTTCTAATTTATACCATTTTTCTTCATGAAAAAATTTGTTTTGAAATGCTTTTATTAAAAATATTTATAATTTAAATTCAATTTAACTTCCTTTTACCATAAATTATTTACAACAACAACTTTAACTTATGATTTAAAATTTTTAAAAAAATTATAAATGATATCAAACATAACCTTCATCACTTACTCTATATTTTATCTCTTAGGTGTTATATTGTTTTTTTAATTAATTTAATTTTTTGAAATATTATTTTTGATAGTAACAAAAAAATTTCGTCTGAAAAAATCAATCCCCCCGCAGATAAAGGCTGAGCTTTTAATTGCGTGATAACTTCCATGTTTAGGTGCCATCGCATCTATCAGTTGCTTAGTAAATGGTAAAGCATTGTTTACTGTTAATGAGACCTACCAAAATTTGCGAACATGTCTGCGTGTCGTTAAAAGTAACTCCAAACTGCTTTACCTGTGTTTGCATAATAACCAATGAAGTTTTTGTTAGGGAGTGAAAAAGAAGTGAGAGCTTTCTCAAGTCTCATGTTCTTCAAACCAATCTAATATGGTCCCATGCGAATGATGATATTTTCAATATAAATGCTAGGTTTGAGCCAATGAAAAGGTTAGAAGTAACTGCAGTAAATAATATTCTTAACAAAATAAGTATTCTTAACAATGATTATATTGAAAACAACTAAAGATTGTGATTTTTTGGAAAAAATAACAAAAGAGCAAACAATTTGTAGTTTTAAGTGTTTAGATTTCTATATAGTTTAATGAATCTATAAAAAAAAATATTATATTAAATATTATTTATTTTATAATATAATAACAGTAGTTAAATATATAATATTTAAATTAAAAATCATTAATCTTGTTTAGTTATTTTATAACATCAATTTGAAAAGTATTCTTGTAAACAAAGACATTAAATTATTTTTTGTTCAACCTCAATTTCAACCATAATTTTAACGAAACATATATTTTTTTAAACCAACCTCAACTAAAAATGCTTTGTATAAAATAAATATTTTTAAACTATAACTACAACAACGATCATAATATCAAACACACTTGATATAAAGCCTTTTTTTGGTTACACATTTTTTTTATGTAACTAAGAATTTAGTCAGGCTAATATTAGTAGTCTGGCCCAATCCTCTATCTTTGTCTCTAAGAGCATCTCCAACAGTAAAGTTAAATGAAGAGCTAAATATTAAAAATTATACTTTTAGCTTTTGTTTTTTCATTTTCTAACTCTAACGTGCGAGATAAACAAATAACTATTTTAGCTATTTGTTATGTGAAGAGCCATGTCTACATTTCTCTGTAAAAAAGGCAAAAACAAATAATTGTTAGCCAAATGTTATTTTTGTAGCCGTTGGCCAACAACTCATTTTCTCACTTCAACACGTGAGGCAAATAATATCTCAATATACAAATGTTCGTATGACTCAATTATTTTATATTCTTATTTATAGTATTCATATGAAAGTCTACGGTTACTGTTTAACTTTGAACTGTTGTTGTCCAATTTCCAACTATTATTGTCTGATTTTGAACTATTATTGTTTGACTTCCAACTGTTACTGTTTGACTTCTAACTGTTATTATCTGACTTTGAACTATTACTATTTAACTTTTAACTATTACTGTTCGACTTTGAACTGTTACTGTCCAATTTCCAACTGTTATTGTCTGATTTTAAACTATTATCGTGTGACTTTGAATTGTTACTGTCTGACTTTTAACTGTTATTGTTTGACTATCCAACTGTTACTGTCTAACTTTGAACTGTTACTGTTTGACTTTCCAACTGTTACTGTCTGACTTTGAACTGTTATTGTTTAATTTTTAACTGTTACTGTCTGAATACTCATCAAATTTTTAACTATATTTCAAATTCTAAAACATAAAATATATCTAACTTAGTTATATAATTATATTAAAATTAATTTAACATAAAATTAGTTAAAAAATAATTAACTTTTTTAAATAGTTTTTTTTATCATTGAAATACATATAATAAAAAAACTATATTTGCACTATTCAAAAAACTATTTTCTTCATTTGGCATTTTAATATAGCATTTCTCGGGGCGAGCAAGAAAGACTCAGTTGAAGTGGAAAAAAGGGAGGAGAAGAAGAACAACAAAAAAACCCAACTTACCAAGAAAGAGAAGCTCGGTACAGAAGAATCCTTGCCTCATATAAAGCAAGAAGAAACAGAAATTGACTACAAGGTATGCATCGTTTCATTTTTCACCGCTCTTTCTCTTTTAGGTCTTACTGGAAAGAATGAAATGTTTCTACTTTCTATAGAAACCAAACAATCACAGTTCCTGCTAATGAAAATTTTTGGTTTTTATGCTATCACAACTGTTACTTCTATGCTGCAATGACTATTTTATGGTAAACGCTTGATGAGCTATGGCTTTTTTGGTTGTTTGAATTGTTATTTGTAAGTGTTGTGTTTGTTGGAATATTTTTTTTTTCCTATGCGTGCTGTATTTATGTTTTGGATAATGTTAATGAGGTTTGTGTTACTTTTATATGGTAGGAATTTTTCAAGGATGATTCTTCTAAGGATTATAAATCAGCAGAGGAGTCAGAAGCTGGTGACAGCGAATCCTTTGGAGATGAAGTACATGGTAATTGCCTGAATTTGCTTTATTTATTAGTATGCACTATAAAGAAAAATGTAGTAATAAATTTTGGTGTTATCTAGCATTCGCTGTTTCAGAACAAAGCAAGTAAAAGAGAAGGCTGGTTGTGTAAAAGCTAGACTATTCATCATGATTGGTTTAGTGGTGGTTGTAATATGACTGGTGTCTAATCAAAATTAGGGTTCAAGATTTGTGTTTAGTCAAATTATTTTTCCTAAAGTTTTGGCTTTTAAACAAGGAAAATATTTTCCTTTTCCTCTCCTTTGATATTATTAAATTTCATGTTTCACCTAGAAACATGTCCTTGTTATTGTGATCATTGTACTTTAATATCCTAATAATGACCATTGTAGGGCTTTCACAACACCGACAACAATACGAGCTTGGCCAGTGAAGGTTAGAGTGAAGACCCTGAACCTGATCAGGGAGGTGAAGAGAGCGACTCTTTCAAGGATGAGGTGTATTTCTTTTTTCTCCTTCCTTTTATGCTTGAAAAATAAATTTTAATTTACTCGGGTTTTTACTTAATTCCTTGTCAAATGAGATTTATTTATTTGGTTATTTTCATTTAAAAAGTGACTCCTAGAAACACAGTTGGTGATATTCCATTGAAGTGGTATAGGGACGAAAAGCATATTGGGTATGACATTGTTAGAAAGAAGCTATAAAAGAAAGAAAGACAAGATAAACTTGATTCATTTCTTGCGAATGTTGACAACTCAAAAAATTGGTGAGTTTTCCTATTGTATTTATGCTTTTCTCATTTTACTCAGTCCTTATTCTTCTTTAGTTATTAAGGTTTTTCCCTTGAACTATGCTTTAGTTGCTGCATTATTTTATTTTCCAATCTCTGGAGTTATCTTAATTTTTGCAGTATTCTATGCTTCTTCGTACAAAAACTGGCAGTTGTTGTCATTTTCACATCAAAATCATGATTTTCTTTTCACTTTTTGTGATAATGACTAGTAAAATCCATTGCAGCACCTTGAAGAAAAGGCATCCTTCAAAAAACAAAAGTAGAAACTAGTACCAAAGAACCCTTAAATTTTCACTAGTTTGGTAAGGAAACCCTAATAAATAACCAGCTCAAGAGCATTAGAGGTTGGGAAAACTATTTTATCAAATAGGAAGTAGAACTTCATTTCCTTGAAAGATTCTTAAGTTATGTCATTCAAGAACATAAAAATATTGGGCAAATATCGCAATGCCATGAATTAGATAGGGCCCAACATGTTTCTACTTTATGTGGTTTGACTCGCCCTCCCATTATACTATTTATAACAAATAGTTGCATATGCTAGATGACATGACCGAAAAATTGATGTCTTCTCTCAAGTGCAAGAGTGTTGAAGTAATAAATAATCCGGCAAGACCGGGATCGAACCACAAGGAAGTTAATTGTATAAATTATAGATAAAAATAATACAACAACAACAATAACAACAACAATAACAACAACAACAACAACAATATTAGTAGTAGTAGTAGTAATAATAATAATAATAAAGAAAAAAAAAGAAGAAGTTGATGAGAACTTTAAGATGGAAGATTAACGTAAAGATTAAACAATGATAACAACAAATGTCAAGGTTAGAGGATCCACTAATGGTATGTCAAACAAATATAGTATAAACTCTTATTATTCAATTGGAAACCACACACAAAAGAGGTTCCAATCAGATTATAAATTGTTAAAATGATTACATTAGTTATCTTATTTGATTAATGCTAATACTTATAAATCTTGTCAGGAATTCATGATTATAACTTATATTAACAATAAATCAAGTTCTTTTCATAGCTCAGGTATCGGTTATACCATATAGTATGACTATAAGAGTGCCAACTATTTGTTGTACCAAGTGTTATACAATATAAATTTAGATTAGTCATTTAACAAGCAAAGTATTAAAAAGTGAACAAGATAATAAATACAAAATATATTAGTATCAAACATTAAAGTCCATATTAAGTTTACACTATACTTATTCTTACACCATTAGTGAAACCTTTTCACCTTGATATAATAAACTTAGCTAAACATAATAAAATAAAGAAAAATAAATAAAAAAATAAGAACATAAATAAGATAAAAGTTAACTAAGTAAATGAAAGGAATTGAAAGACATAAACTTGATATTAGTAAAAGTAAAACTTAAGCATTACAAAAATATAAAGAGAGAAAGCAAGAGCATGATCTTGATATTAATGAAAGTAAAACTTAAGTATTACAAAAATATAAAAAGAGAAAGCAAGAGCATGATCTTGATCTGAAAACCAAGATGCCTAAATGCATGGCAAATGCCTTCTTTTATAAGCCAAAATTGAAAACTATTGATTTGATGACTAATTGATGAGTGGGTGACCAACTCTTGACTTGGTGACAATCTTTATCTTCTCTTGTCTACCCAGAACGTCATTGATAACGTTAGAATTAGAATCACTTGAAAACATAAAAGTTGTAGGAAATTATCTCAGCTTTTCAGGAAAAAAAAATAAAGGTCATTTGGACTTTTAAAACTCCAAATATGGGCCAAACACTGAACAGTGCGCGGGTTGGAGGATAGATTCAGACTTTTTTGTTGTTGCTACAATTTAGACTTGAAAATGATCTTTTTAAATCTTGGGCTCCATATGAAAATTGTAGACCTATGTCTTATATTTTTATCCATATAAAGTAGATCTAAATTAGAGATCTACAACTCTAGATATGACCCAATTATCGAATAGTGTTCCGGTTTGGACTGCACCAATATCTCTTTTCTAAATCTGACTATCTCTTTGTCCTTTTAATTTTAATTCTTAAATTTATCAATCAATCCTTTTATTTATATGATAGTCCTATATTTAAAATAAATATTTACCACAAATTAAATGTATCTTATATTATTAGATATGTTATTATAAAATATACTTTAGTTAAGGAGTTATTGATACTTTAAGTGCAAAATGATGATATTAAACATTGATAAAAATGTATTTCTAAGTACTAATTACTAGGCAAAGAGAGAAAAAAGATGTCTTTAAGTTGGATTTTTAGAGGCTTGTTGGATGGGAAGTGATTTAAAGATGGGTGGAGGCTGTGAGTTAGAGATAGCTCTTCCTCCACCATGTTTTTTTTTTTGTTACGAGGAGCTTAAAGCATGGGTTAATGGGCTTATGGTTTTGTGAAAATGATTCTTATTTGCTTTCTTATTCAATGTTGTTGTCAATGTTCTCGATAGATTTGACTTAGAGAGGAGGCAAGTGGGGTCTTGTGAGGGATGCATGTATATGTTCTAGATTTCATTTTGTTAGATTTTCATATGTGGAGTGACCTATTTTGAACTCATCCCCCTTGGAAAGATTCTATGTCTTATAGTATTTTGGGATCCTATAGTTAAGAGAGTTATTATTTGTATTGAAAAGTGACAGAGCATTGTTTCTGTTAGGGTTTGCAATTTTGCATTTCCATTATTCAAGCATGCTAGTTTTCCTATTTAGTGTGTGAGGTATAGATGCTATTGTAGAAGTACATTTGAGCTAAAACACCATTTTGGTGCTTTCCCATGTGCTTTTCAATAGTTTTGACACATTTTTATTTCAAAATCATCCAGAAGCACTGGTAAAAGCATCAATTTTATGCTTTCTCAGCCCAAAAACACTTTTAAACACAACTCAAACGTGTTAACAAACTCAGCCTTAACATCTATCTTTGATTCAGAGTTATTTATTTAGGGGATGCTGAATAAAAAAGAGTGGTGAGGGATTTCCTTAGTGACAATGAGGAAATGAAAGGAGACTAGTTGGGGAAGGTTTGACCTTAAATTGAAGAGTTGAGGACATGTTAATATCTCTTTAGGAAAATCCTTTCATGTAAAAGATCACATCTGAAAGCAAAAGAAAAGGAAAGAAAGAATAAAAGACAAAAGCACCAACCAATCTGTATATACCTTAATGAGGAAGAAAAGTCGCTTGTTATTTTTCTTATCTGATGAGGATGGTGAATATCTTTTAGGATTCTTTTATTAGTATTTTTTCATAGATATGTTGATGGTAGAGTTTTTGTGAATCATTCATACCATTACAATATGTATATATTATGTAAGGGTAAGAGAATAGAATGCAGTATTATGTCTTAGTGTTCAATAATTGGTAATTACTTTGCAGATTACTAGATATAAATTTGGAAGCATTTAAATAGCTTGGGCATAATTTGGCCCTAAAAACCTTTGTGCAATAGATAGCACGACATTCTTACCATTTCTCACTTTGGCAAACAAGTTATTAATGTTATAATTTTTTTAGAATGATTTTGTGTGTCATAAGATAATTTGCTCTGTTCTGGTAGAAAGGTGTGTGGCAGGCATATGCCTGTGCTTCATTTCTGGTGTATAGGCTTCAAGAGCAGTAATGCACTACTGCTTTACTGTCCCGAGCTTTTTCTTCAACAATGGGTGTGAAATATGAAGGTTGCTTAGAATTATGCTATAGTTGTTATGATTTTTAGTTTTTGGATTGAGATGAAAAAATGATCAATTTGTTTCTTGTCACCGGTTAACGTGTATGTGGGATATTGAGTCTTTATGGACTAATTGGCACTCATTTTATGAATTGAAATAGTTGATTTCAACAGGAAAAAAAAAAGAACTCCTGGGACTTTTTAAAATTTCGAAATATCAACTTTAATCAAGTGTAATCTTAGCTAACTTTGTTTGCTAATGTTGATTTTTCTTTCAAGGCGAAAGATTTATGATGAGTGCAATGATGAGGAGGTAGAGTTGACAAAAGAAGAAACCAAACTTATTCGTAGAGTGCTTAAAGGAAAGGCTTCACATGGTGACTTTAATCCGCATGCGGTCTGTAATTCTCATTCAATTTCATGTTCAAATATTTTCATATGAATATCATTTTTTATTATCTTTTTCCACACATATCATGCTTAATGTTATATGCTCAAAATTGATTTCTTTATGTTTTCATTCAGCCTTATGTTGATTGGTTTAAATTGGAAGATTCAAAGCATCCTTTGTCAAATGCACCAGAGCCTAAGAGTCGATTCATTCCCTCAAAATGGGAAGCTAAAAAGGCAAGTAATATCATATTGTATTGATCTTATATCATTTAGAAAATAAAGTGTCAACTTTTTCACTTAGGGTTTATTTGAATTGCCATCACCTATTTAATAATGAGCCATCATTGTGAGTTTTATTTGGAGGGGTTCATTTGTTAAAGTCCTAATGTTGTTCAATGCTTCATTTTCGGTGCCTTATGTCTGATGAATCTACAGGTTCTTGGACTAGTTAAGGCAATTCGATAAGGATTGATAAAATTTGACAAGCCAAAAGAAGAACCTCGTTTCTACATGTTGTGGGGGGATGATGCTTGCTCATCAGAAAAGACTGCATTTATCTTACATTCCTGCTCCAAAACTAAATTTGCCAGGTGCGGTCTTTGTTTTTTTATCAATATTTTTAAATTTTAACATTGCTTGAATGAATGAGGCTTCTTCAACTTTATTTTGCTTTTAGGCCATGAGGAGTCCTACAATCCTTCTCTAGAATACATCCCAACACAGGAGGAGATCAATTCTTATCAGTTAATGGATGAAGAAGACCGACCTAAATTTATACCTAAAAGGTAACTTAGCTAGATTTGATTCACTCAGGTCTATCAGTTAGTGGTTGAGGAATTCTTTGCTCAATACTGATCATTTACATACACCAAGCATCTTAACTAGATTTCATTCACTCAGGTTTACATCTTTAAGGAGAATCCCAGCATATGAAAATGCTGTTAAAGACTCTTTTGAGCGCTGTCTGGATTTATACTTGTGCCCTAGAGTTCGCAAGAAACGTGTAAGTTACCGACCCATATTGGAGATTAAAGTTAGTCTGCACGATACTTGGTTCAAAGTTCTACCCTCTTAAAGCTAATTAGAATCTGTACTCTTGATATTGCAGATTAATATTGATCCTGAGTCTTTGAAGCCTAATCTGCCAAGCCGAAAAGATCTCAAACCTTACCCAGCAACATGCTATCTTGAGTATAGAGGGCACAACGGTGCAGTTATGTCAATTTCCACTGAAGCTTCAGGACAGTGGATTGCTTCATGTTTGGATGTTTATCTTCAATATTTGTAGTATCATCCCACCAAGCATCAAATTTATCCTTTGGATGTGGATCTGATGATTTCATGTTCTTTGAAAGGTTCAAGTGATGGAACTGTGCGATTGTGGGAGGTTGAGACTTGTAGATGTATTAAAGTCTGGGAGTTTGGTGAAGTTGTCCAATATGTAGCATGGAATCCTTTGCCGGAACTTCCTATATTGGCCATCTCTGGGCTTTTTATCATGCATACAATTAAAGCAAAAATACTTTGGCAGGGGACAAGATGTGTTCCTTTTGAAAACTGGGTTGGGAAATGAAGAAACACAGAGAAAAGTGAAGGAGCTTCTGCATGTCGCGACATCTACAGCTCTACATGATTCTGGTCTGTGTAAAAATGGTTTATGCATTCATTATTTTGTAGCCAACAATTTTTATTTTTTATTTTTTGCTATTTATTGTTTTTTCATAGGTAACATGATGTCCGCTTGGAACTGGCTTTAAGATGACGAACATGAAGGAATCAGGTTACGTCATTTTAAGGTGAATTTCTTTGCTTATTTTAAACATTGCTCAAATAAAGTAGTTTTCTAGTTTTAATATAATATCTTCATTTGAAATTATTTTTAGAGTTCGTTTGTATACGCAGCTGTGATTGAAATAAAACATAGCAAATATATGTTTGATTACAGAAAAAAAAACATCATTAACTGTTTAAAGATCCCACATTTTACTACATTGCAAACTCAATAATCGCGAAGCAGCAGGAGGCTACTTTTATTTCAACAGTAAACGATGAAAACACATAATTAGCATGCACAGTGTAACCTGCATACACTTCCGGTCAGACAGGTTTGGCTAAACTGGTTCACTTCAAAGTTTAAAATACGTTGAATCAGGTTTAATTTAATAAAATAAAAATTATTTTTTATTTTTTAATTATTTTTTATTTTAAAAAATAATGTTTAATATATTTAATAATATTATATAAATTAAATAAAAATAACTTGATAAAGTAACATTTGTAGAATTTGATCATAATCTCAATTTCATTCTTAATTATATTTTACCTGATGTTATTGCCGTTTAAAAAATAAAAAAACTATAATCTTTATTGGATATATTTAATACGTGATGGAATTGTAGATATTTTAATGAAATAATAAAAAATATTTTATATAAAGTATTATTTATTTCATGATATAATAACAAAAGTTAAATCTATAATATTTAAATTAAAAACTATCAATATTAATATATATTTTTTAAAATTATTTTAAAATTTCAATTTCAAAAATATTATTAATCAAACATATTAAACTATTTTTTTAACCTCAATTTTAATCACAGTTTTAACCAAACACCTATTTTTTCAAACTAACCTCAATTAAAAATATTTTTTATAAAATAATTTTTTTCAAACTATAATTATAATAACCACCACACTACCAAATACATTCTTAAAATTTAAATACCAAATACATTCTTAGAATTTAACACTTGCTCTCTTGGACTCTTGCAGACTGTATACTCAGTGGAATGGCATCGTAAGGGGGACTATTTCTCAACAGTGATGCCAGCTGATATCCTTTTTTTCCCACGTCGTTTGATTTGATTTTTGTTTCTAGAATGTACTGTTCCATGAATGAAGTCTGTCGGTCTCACTTGACTTTTAGGTGCTTAGTTTGGTGACTTAAAGCCTTTATGTATCATTTTCTTGCTCTTATTGGCTCCTATTTTTGTAAGACAATTTCATGGTTGCAAAGGAATGACTGTTCATTCATATTCAGTGAGGAATGTGTTGCATTTAGTGCCATTGGTGGGTAGATGAGCTGCATATTAAGATGGATAATGTTTCTAAACTAAAAAAAGCATGCATTTCTTTCCATCTCTTAATTATATTCATCAGCAGTTTTTTTTCTGCATTTTGACAATCCTGTGATCTTATTATTTCTCCAGGCTTAGAATTGTCATTTTGTATTCTAGTTTTACTATTTCATGGGATTTTTTTTCATCTGTTTGCCAAACCATGGGCATCATCTTCTGAAGTTCATCAATCTTTTATACTATATTCTGGTTTTGTTTTCTTTTGATTACACATAGAACTGCAAATTCCCTTGTGAAACTAGCGCACATGACAAGTGAAACTCTATATCAAAAGTGTGGTATTCATTTGTTTGAGGCAGTACTTGAGTATATTTTGACATGTGCTCTTGTTTGCATGTCTAGTTTCATTGGTATCTCAAAGTTGGTCTTCTATAAACTTAATTTTACCCCGAGGCTGAGTAATTTACTCAGAAGGAAACAAGAATACGTATTGCCTTTGATTTGTAGCCCTGACCTATTGATTACGTGATTCAAAAGCATTTCTTATCCACCAGCATTTCTGACCTATTGAAATTTAGACACTCTACTAGAAGTAGTTACTCTCAGCACTTGAAGGATATGACTTTTCAATAATAGAACAGTTTTAGCCAATCCCAGATCAGACATCTGTGCATGTGCAGCTATAATTGTTTCACCAGCTCTTAGATGGGGCAAAAAAAAGCTATATATTGCTAGAAGTGGTGGCAAGGGGTTGCTTTGTGGTTAAATCTTCAGTTTGCTGTTTGTAGCTTTTGTCATAACGTTTATGTGCTACTGCAATTACATACAGGTCTAATGAAGCCTTCAACATGAATTGTCGAGAGGAAACTTACAGTCGTAATTGATTGTTGTAATTGATTCGGGATTGTTTTGTAGGAGTATGGGACTGCAATTTCCACCACAGCAACCGTGGTTATTCACCGCTGGTGCTGATTCTCTGATAAAACTTTGTTGTCACTAAGATTATGCAAAAAGAAGCATGTGTTGCTCCAGGTCAGGCCAGTTTGAGAAAGATTGTAAACCAGATGACAAAGGGATGAAAGTTGCTGGAGAGACGCTGGAATTGTATCGGTGGTAGAAGCACAATCTCAGGCATTACAGATAGATTCGCATACTTTTTTATATATAAGCATTAGCCGTGTTGAATCATATATATTATTTAAGAAGAGGCCTTGATTATGATTTTGACTCTGATACAAAATTTACGCTTTGATCATCTCATTAATCCAATTCTTCTCTCTTTGGGTGGAATATCCTTTGTTCAATTTCTTTTGTAGCTTTAATTAATCAGTTAAATGAAGCAATGGTTTGAAGAGATATGCCTGGAAACATGACAGGTGGTTCGGATATGGAAACAAGTCAAATGGTTATTTTAAGCTTCCTATTCTGGACTATGCTTGTAAACTCGGCTGTTTTCTCCTAAGCTGAGATTCCAGAACAGCACCAGGAGACCAAATGCTAGACATTAAGGGTTTTTAGTGACATTTTTTTAATCTAGAATAAAGCTGAAAGTGTGGTGTTTTCACTGTTCTCATTTTTACTGTGCATGCTCTTACAAATCATGGTAGATAAAACCCTGAAAACAAACAAACAGATAAATAAAAACATAATGGATGCATATCTAGGCTTAAGTACAGCTGAATCTTAAAATACGCCGAGATGGGATAATCAATGGGACGAAAACATCAGAAATTAAATGAAAGGGCATTGTAGTGATGTTAACAATCACGACACCATAAGCAGCCGAGGGGAAAGAAGAGAAAACCAAATTTTTGCAAGAAATTATCGTAAACTCCACAAAAAGATTAAAAAAAAAGACATGATAAAAGGGAGCAAAGGATTGTGATGGTAGATTCAAGAGAATCGGGTACACAAAATTGAGGGAATTAAAGTTAGGAGAAGGAAGAAAGATTGATGAAAACTTAAGGAGAAGGAGAGGAGGGGAGAAATCATCCAATCCTGATCATTTTTCCTCTTCAAACCTTCATATTATAAGGTATCTTTATCTCGGAGAAATTGATTACATGTTTTACATGTTTAGTGTTTGAATATAAGTTAAAGTGAGAAACTAGAACAACTGATTTGTTAAAGAAGGTTACCTTATGTACATCGATTTGTTTAGATAGATTTAACAAAACAAATTCATAACCTAAAACAACACTTGATGACAAATAAACTAGCTTATATTACTAATGAAAATAAAATAACCTAACGACGTCAGGTTCTAATATATTATTTAGCCTAAAAAACCTAACAAACACAATGGTGAGAGTGCTAAAAAAAACAGAAGATAAAAAAACAACAACTATTATTATTATAACTAAAACAAAAATACTTATCGATCCAACAATCATTAAAGAAGTAATTTAAACAAAAATGAGAGTGTGAGAGTTACAATTGCACTAGTCTAAAACTAAAGCCTCTAGAAGTTGACCACGAAACTTAGAGTTAAAGAGAAACTAAACAATGGATAAACTACAAAAGAAAATTCAGATAGATTAACAATCAAGCAATACGTTATTAGGTGTCCCTCCAAACAAAACCAAAAGCAAGATATGCCAAACAACAACTAAAAAGCTAATTAGGAAAACAAAAAGCCCTCGTAGGACTGAACAAAAGAAAAGATAAATATATTAAAACAATATAGAAAAAAAATATAATGATATTAGAAGCTTAAATATTACCTTTAATAACAAAGAGAAAACATGACAGATATAAGAAACAACCCGAGCATAAACATGTAAGCAACAAGAGACATAAAAAAATTGAAAATTAAAATCAAATAGCAACATGGCAAACCACAAGAAAAACAAGAAAAACACAAAAACAATAAAAAAATTAAAATTAAAAAGAAAAAAAGAAACTTTAGCAATCAAGATAAAAAAAAAAGGATGTGAACTTACAAAATATAACATGACTTATGATTAGTACTTAAAAGTATATTTTTATCAAGGTTTTATATTATTATTTTACACTTGAAGTATCAATTATTTCTTAACTAAAACATGTTTTTTAATAACAAGTCTGATACCATAAAGTACCTTTAATTTACGGTAAATGTTCATCCTGAATATAGGCCTATCATATAAATAAAAGGATTGATTGATGAGTTGAAGTATTGAAATTGAAAGGACAAAGAGATGACCAAACTAATAAAAGAAATGTTGGTGTAGTCTAAACTGGAACATTGTTCGGTAACTAGGTCATAACTGGAATTGTAGATCACAGATTTAAGTTTCTTTATATGGATGGAAAGCTAAGATATAGGCCTAAAACTTTCATGGGGAAGTCAAACTCAATTCTGCTGTTTAAAAGTTCAAATTTTAGCAACAACGTAGAAGTCTGAATATGTCTTACAGCCCAAATATTGTTCAATAACGTTATCAATGATGTTTTATTCAGACAAGAAGATAAGGATTGTCACAAAGTCAAGATGTGATCACCCACTCAACAATTAGTCATCAAATCAATAGTTTTAAATTTTGACCTATAAAAGGAGGCATTTGTCGTGCATTTAGGCATCTTAGTTTCCAAATCAAGATCATGTTCTTGCTTTCTCTTTTTATATTTTTGTAATGCTTAAATTTTGCTTTCATTAATATTTTATTTATGCCTTTTATTTCATTTTCTTTACTTAGTTAACTTTTATCTTATTTATGTTCTTATCCTATTTATTTTGGTTTCTCTGCTTCATTATGTTTAGCTAAGTTTATTATGTCAAGGTGAAAAGGTTATACTAATGGTGTACGAATAAGTATAGTATAAACTTAACACGAACATGTTTGATACTAACATATTTTATATTTGTTATCTTGTTCACTTTTAATATTTTGCTTATTAACTGGTTAATCTAGATTTATATTATTAGTACAACAAATTCTTGGCACTTTTATAGTCCAACCGTAAGGTATAACCTATACCTATTGACATGACTAAAAGATTGATGTCTTCTTCCAAGTGCAGGAGTGTCGAAGTAATAAATAACCCGGCAAGACCGGGGTAGAACTATAGGGAGGTTAATTGTACAAATTATAAATAATAATTATAAACAACAACAATAATATTAGTAGTAGTAGTAGTAGTTGTTGTTGTAGTAGTAGTAGTAGTAATAGTAGTAGTAGTTGTTGTTGTTGTTATTGTTGTAGTAGTAGTAGTAGTAGTAGTAGTAAAGAAAAAGAAGGAGAAGAAGAAGAAAAATAAGATGATGAGAACTTTGAGATGGAATATTAATGTAAGAATTAAACAATGATAATAACAAATGTCAAGGTTAGAGATTCCATTAATGGTATGTCAAACAATTATAGTATAAACTCTTATTATTTAATTAAAAACCATACACAAAAGAGGTTCCAATCAGATTATAGATTGTTAACATGATTACATTAGTCATCTTATTCGATTAATATTGATATTAGTAAATCTCGTCAAGCATTTATGATTATAACTTATGTTAACAACAAATCAAGTTCTTTTCATAGCTTAGGTGTCAGTTATACCATACAGTATGAGCTATAAAAGTGCCAAGCATTTGTTGTGCCAAGCATTTGTTGTGCCAAGTGTTATACAATATAAATTAAGATTAATCATTTAACAAGCAAAGTATTAAAGAGTGAACAAGATAACAAATATAAAACATGTTAGTATCAAACATTAAAGTCCATATTAAGTTTACATTATACTTATTCTTACACCATTAATGTAACCTTTTCACCTTGACATAATAAACTTAGCTAGATATAATGAAAGAAAAAAAAAATAAACAAAATAATAATATAAATAAGATAAAAGTTAACAAGTAAATAAAAGGAAATGAAAGGCATAAACTTGATATTAATGAAAACAAAGCATAAACATTACAAAAAATACAAAGAGAGAAAGCAAGAGCATGATCTTGATCTGGAAACCAAGATGCCTAAATGCATGGCAAATGCCTCCTTGATGACTAATTGATGAGTAGGTGACTAACTCTTGACTTGGTGACAATCCTTACCTTCTCTTATCTGCTCAAAACGTTATTGATAACGTCAAAATTATAGGCAATTGTCTCAGCTAACTTCTGTAAACAATTCATCTCATTTTCACTTCTAGAACTCCAGATATGGCCAAAATACTGAACAGTGCTCAAGCTAGAGGACAGATTCGGGCTTCTTTGTTGTTGCTATAATTTGGACTTGAAAATGGCTTTTTTAGATCTTGGGCTCCATATGAAAGTTATAGGCGTATGTCTTACCTTTAAATCCATATAAATTAGACCTAAATCTGAGATCTATAACTCTATATATGACCCAATTACCGAACAGTGTTCTAGTTTGGATTGCACCGACATCTCTTTTCTAATTTTGGTCATCTCTTTTCATTCATACCGTAGCAAAATCTGGGAGCCTCTCTCTTCTCGTTGGTGATTCTCTCTCCTCTGATCTTCTATTTTTGGTCATTTTAAGCTAGAAAACCACCACAGAAAGGTGCATTGTCCCCTCTGAAGCAAAACCCAGGCCGTTTTACGCGTTTTCACCGTCGAATCTGGTGAGAAAAAGGTCGCGACAGCCATCGACTAACCGGAGCTTTAAATTGACGATTCTCCCTCATCAACCATCAATGGAAGACGAGATCATCGCCATCAGAATCAACCATTTTTTTGCCCGGAAGCTCGCTGGAAAATTTTACTGCCTCCAACAATAACCACACGTGAGGCACACGGGCCGCTAGTGGTATTTTCATAAATTTTCAAAAATTTCACCGCCTCCAACAATATCCAGTCTTTTACCTATATAGTGGCACTTAAGTAATTTTTTTATTTTTTATGGTATTTTTTATATTTTTATATATAGATACTTGTAAATTGTTTTGCATATAAAACAAACCAAAAAACCAAAAATAAATATAAAAGAAATAACGACGCGGGTCCAACGCCTATTTTATCATGTTATCATTCATGGGTTCAAAACCCGATTCTAAAATATTGATATACTTATTTCTCAACGATATCAAAATAATTTTTTATTTTATAAATTAAATATTATTTGTCAACATGTCTTTTTTATTTACAAAAAATGATTGATGTCAAAAATTTAAATATCAAATATGGATTATGCCCATTATTATTTCTTTTGGTAAATCAGACGTACTCTCCTTTTTAGGGACAAATATCGATATTTTAAACAAAGTCTCCTAGTTTTAGGGACTAAAGTCATTTTAACGTGTCTTCTATTTTTAGGGACCGACGTTAACCATCTTAAAAATTTTAACAATAAACTCAAAATATAATAACATTTAAATCAAATAAAAAACACACAAGTAAGGATAACCTTTCTTTGAAAGGATGTTTTAAGGGTGGTGTCTACTTTCTCTTAATCATAACTAACCAAGTACCTGAATCTTTGGGACCAGTGTCTAATTTTGGATTTATAGTTCTCTCAAATTACTAAATGGCGACTCCAATAAAAATCTTTATCCCTCGTAATCAATAAAAAAAAACTTATTCTTTTTGTTAAACAAAAAAAAGAGTGCAGCCATCGCCCGACGTCGTGTAGTGACAATAAGTTATAATCATGAGTGCCTAATAATATTTGCAAGTATTAGCATTATTTCTTTAATAAAAAAAACTTAGCAAACACAACAATGAAATTGTTAAAAGAAACAAAACATAAAAGGAAGCAATTGTTGTTATCATAGCTAAAACAAAAACACTTATCAATCCAACAATCATTAAAGAAGCAACTTAAACAGAAGTAGGAGTGGGAGAGCTACAACCATGCGAGTCTAAAACTGAAGCCTTTAGAAGCTGACCACAAAGCTCAGAGTTAAAGAGAAATTAAACAATGGATGAACTATATAAGAAAATTCAGATAGATTAGCAATCAAGCACTATGTTAGCAAGTGTCCCTCCAAACAAAACCAAAAGCACGAGCTGCCAAACAACAACTAAAAAGCTTATTAGGAAAAACAAGCCCCCTTCTTAGGGCTAAACAAAAGAAAAGAAAAGATAAATATATTAAAACAATATAAGAAAAAAATTATAATGATAGCAGAAGCTCAAATATCACCTTAAATAACAAAGAGAAAATAGGACATATATAAGAAACAATCTGAGCATAAGCATGTAAGCAACAAAAGACATAGAAAAATTGAAAATTCAAATCAAATAGAAACATGGCAAACCACTAGAAAAAAAAAAGCAGAAACAATAAAAAAATCAAAAATTAAAAAGAAAAATAGAAACTTTAGTAGTCAAGATAAAAAAAGGATGTGAACTTACAATGTAACATGGCTCAAAGAATCCAAATAGAGAAATCAACAAACATGCAAAACTGTTGATTGGAGCCATCAGGTCTTTTGTCTTACCTAGATCGGTATCATGACATAAACATCATTATAGGACCCATGTAATGATCCTTCCAAATGTTAGTCTTTTAGTGTCAACTATTGATAAACCACCAACACTAGTCAGACCTACAATTAACTTTGAAGACTATATTCTTCATGATGAAGATGACCTAGTTCTTCTGATAATACATAGGTGGAACAACATGTTGATTGGAGTCCTTTGCCGTATGACTCAAATGACAAAGTTAACTATAGTGACATCCTTATCATTTATAGTTTGTATGGGGATGAGATTGATTATGATGATTCTAACAATGAAAAAATATCTTTTGAAGAATCCTCTGGCAATTCATAAGAATCCACAACTAGCGCTTCTACAACTAGTGATTGCACAAACTATAAGATTACCACACCTAATTCTGACATTGAACATATTAATATCTTTTCTATTGATTAATGTTCTTATCTTAGGTTATCCTTCTTAACATGTTTCATATCTTTATGATATAGGTTACAACATATTATTGGCCAAACAACATCTCTTATTTAAAGAAGTATGACAAGAAGTTATGTCAAAATAAACATGAAATAGGTAGCCATTTATAAAACAAATAAATCATAAAGAAAACCATATAACAAAAGAAATAAGAACAGGTAGAACATGTAGGCTAGAACACAGTAAATAACAACAACATAAATTGTACTAGAATTGAAATCGATGAACGGCAAAACCTTAGTCATCAGCATGCTAAAAATCTAAGACCCAACATTAGGATCCATAAGAAACCATGAAAATCTTCTCCTTATTGATAACCAAAATTGAAATGATATTAGCAGCCAATAAACAAACAAAATGAATCACAAAAGAAACCTAAAAACAAAAGGAAAAAGAAAAAGAAATAGCAAGAGTAGGCATGCGATCCCTCTTAAAAAATACCAAAAACTATGATGGAATTAAAGACAAAAGGATTCACATGAAAGAAAAGTTTAACCATAAAAAAAAAATCTCATTTGCATGAAATGCCAACATTGAACAAAAAGTTAAAGTATTCTCACAACTTTCACTAAACCTAAGTTGAAAAAGTCAAGGACATGAATACTAAATAAAGCAAGCAATGCAACTTATCCAATTAAATGATTACTAACCTGACAATATTTATCAACATAGATAAATACAAAAAAAAAAAAAACTACCAACACTGGTCATGTTAGAGTGCATAGAAGAAGAGAAGGATCAAGAATAAGAAAACTGCAAACTTAAGACTCCAATCAATATTTCTAAAGGTATAAAAGTGTTCTTTTGTTGAATGATCTATAACATGTGATTCTTACTATCTCATACAATAGTCGATTTATAATTGCTAGTAAATAATTACCTAGACAATAAGCTTATCAATAGAGAAATTGAATTCTTCTCCCTATAATGGATTTCTTGAACTAGCAAACATAGAGTTGTGACAGCAAAAGAGTAAAGATAAATAAATGGAGAAGAACAAAGTTAGAGATATAAAGCAAAAAATATAAATGAATAACTTGTATCAAGAAGATAAAGATCTATGTTAAAACATTCCAACCGCTTTTTTGAGATGTGTCGTATGTCTATGAGGAAAAAAAGCCCAAAATAGTTATGGGTGAGTGATTAGTCAAATGAAATAAGGAGTTAGTCACAAGCATAATATCGATGCCCTACATGTCCAAGTTAGGAAATTAATAGCTATAACAATACAAATACCCTTCTATCTTTCTTTCTATCTTTATGTTCCATAAAATTCATGACATGACAACAAGATTATTAATTCCATTCAACATGATAGGTCTATCACAAGCACCATATTAATATTCAGTGCTAAAAGAAGAATTATAAATTTAGATATATCATTTGGAATCCATTACAAGTTCATGAAATCCAAAAATGCAAATAGAATAAATAACCTGAATCACTTTTCAGAATCATAAATGATGAATGATTATATATGAATCCAACAAGCTATTTAAATTTGCACTGATGAGCAGCCAACAATTCCAACTAAAAAGAAACACTCATCAAAACAATATTAATCTCACTACATACTAATCTTCATCTACGATACAATAATAAAAGAATAAAAAATATCTATAGGATCCAAAGATACCTTGACTATAATGTAGAATTGGCCTAAAAATCTCCTTTTAACTGTCTCATTTACAAAATAAGTGCAGAACTGCATGTCAAATAAGCAAAAAATTATTTCATGAAACAAGCAGAACACAAGTTTGCAATAGAACTAAAGTCTATTATCTAACAATATTGAGTGTATGCATGATAGTTTTAGCTAACCATTTTAATTTTTTAAGTTTATAAAAAACACCTCAAACAACAAAGTTAAGGGTTATATTTTGATCTGAACTCCCAAGTACAGAAAGTTCAAGCATTTCAAGCTTTTATTTCATTTCATTTATCCTACCACAATCCTTATTAATAATAAAACAACTACATATCTAAACAAACAACAAGCAGGGCATGTTAAACCTAAAGTACAATCTCTCTTTATAGCATACATAAGATTGTAAGAGATCTAAATAAGGTACATGAATTGTCTATGTGAAACTTTTTTTCTTACTATAAACTCTCTAACAAATTAAAATCACCAAACTTAATGACCTTCTTTTGTAAGAAATCTAACATGTCATTTGTGTTTAAGAGCGAGGGATTTTATCATAGTTAATATTCAATAACTGTGATTCTTGAGACAACAAAATTGTTCTTTACCTCCACACATTTTATAATGGCCCCTAAGTCTATTACCCTTGCTCTAATACGTTCCACTGCTACTGTTGATTTGCTTTTAGAATATACGAACCAAAAAGTTTAATCCCACTTAAAGCTAAGGGACTTGAGAATAGAGAATACTTTAACAAAAATAATTACTTTAAAGGAGATGCATTTAAAGGACCTACTTCAATTTATACTACTTTTGGAACTAATTATCTAAAAATATAAAAAAAATCAAATAAAAATAAAGAAAGAATCAAATTTTACATTTAAAACCTAAACAATATTAAAAAAATAACATTAAGATATCAAGATTTCACACAAAATTGAATTCATGAAAACAAACTAAAAAACACAAAAATCTATCTTAACACATTAAAAAAAATCATTGAATGAAAAAATCAAAGTTTACAAAAGATAATAATCAAGATTAACATAAAAATAACCAATAAACTATCCTTGCCTTTATCATCAATTCCATCTCCAAAATTCTCCTAAAGCACTGCCATTTCCACCACATCCACTAGAAAGACCTGTAAGCCACGATCACAAATATCACAACTGCCACTATCACCTAGATCTCCCAGCATTAAAAACTCTAACATTGTCGTTTCAAATATTTTTCCACGCAATTTCGCCTCTCTCTCTCTCTAATTTTAGTTAGTAACTAAATCAAACATTGATAAATTAGGGTTTTAAATAATAACGAGAGAGTGTGTGTTTTGAAGAGTAAAATAGAAGATAATTGATTAGTACTTAAAAGTGCATTTTTATCAAGGTTTTATATCATCATTTTGCACTTGAAATATGAATAACTCCTTAACTAAAGCATGTTTTATAATAATATATCTAATAATATAAGATACCTTTAATTTATGGTAAATGTTCATTTTAAATGCAGGCCTATCACATAAATGAAAGGATCGATAGATGACTTTAAGAACTGAAATTGTAAGGGCAAAGAGATGACCAAAATTAGAAAAGAGATGTCGGTGCAATCCAAACTGGAACATTGTTCGGTAATTGGGTCATATCTAGAGCTATAGATCTCAGATGTAGGTCTACTTTATATGGATTTAAAGGTAAGGCATAGGCCTATAACTTTCATATGAGCTCAAGATCTAAAAAGGTCATTTTCAAGTCCAAATTGTAGCAACAACAAAGAAGCCCGAATATGTCCTCCAGCTTAAGCACTGTTCAGTATTTTGGCCATGTCTGGAGTTCTAGAAGTCAAAATGAGATGAATTGTTTACACAAGATAGTTGAGACAATTGCCTACAACTTTTATGTTTTTGAGTGGCTCCAATTTTGACGTTATCAATGACATTTTGGGCAGACAATATAAGATAAGGATTGTCACCAAGTCAAGAGTTGGTCACCCACTTATCAATTAGTCATCAAATCAATAGTTCCCAATTTTGGCCTATAAAAGGAGACATTTGTCATGTATTTAGGCATCTTGGTGTCAAGATCAAGATCATGCTCTTTCTTTCTCTCTTTGTATTTTTTGTAATGTTTATACTTTGCTTTCATTAATATCAAGTTTATGCCTTTCATTTCCTTTTCTTTATTTAGTTAGCTTTTATCTTATTTATGTTCTTATTTTGTTTATTTATTTTTCTTTCTTTCATTATATCTAGCTAAGTTTATTATGTCAAGGTGAAAATGTTACACTAATGGTGTAAGAATAAGTATATTGTAAACTCAATATGGACTTTAATGTTTGATACTAACATGTTTTGTATTTGTTATCCTGTTCACTCTTTAATACTTTGCTTGTTAAATGACTAATCTTGATTTATGTTGTATAACACTTGGTACAACAAATGCTTGGCACTTTCATAGCCTATATTGTATGGTATAATCGACACTTGAACTATGAAAGGAACTTGATTTGTTGTTAACATAAGTTATAATCATGAATGCTTGACGAGATTTACAAGTATTAGCATTAATTGAATAAGATGACTAATGTAATCATATTAACAATCTATAATCTGATTGGAACCTCTTTTGTGTATGGTTTCCAATTGACTAATAAGAGTTTATACTATTACTTGTTTGATATACCATTAGTGGATCCTCTAACCTTGACATTTCTTGTTATCGTTGTTAAATCTTTACGTTAATATTCCATCTCAACGTTCTCATCTTCTTTTTCTTCTTCTTTATTATTATTATTATTACTACTACTTCTACTACTACTACTACTACTACTACTACTACTACTACTATTATTATTATTATTATTATTATTATTGTATTATTGTTATTTATAATTTGTATAATTAACCTCCCTGTGGTTTGACCCCGGTCTTGCCGGGTTATTTATTACTTTGACACTCCTGCACTTGAGAGAAGACATCAATCTTTTAGTCGTGCCAATAATTTATAGAGAAATTGGTATTTTTGTTATTTTTTAAATTCTTTTTAAAGAGAGAAGATTGTTGTTGATGGTTGAATTATGGAGATTAATAGCGATTGAGAAGGTTAAGCTCTGAAAATTAAAAAAAAAAACAAATGACGTTGGTTTTTTAATATGATGGTCTTGCCCTTGGTACTGTTTGATCATTACGGGATGTTGAAAGCTTTGAAGAGTATGGGTTGGTTGTTTTGAAAGGTTGTTTGGGAAAAGAGAGCTCATCGCGCTAAATGCCATGCTCATTTATGCATGGGAAGGTGGTTGTTAACTTGTTATTATTGGTGTTATTGTTATAACAAAAAATTAAGTATTCTTTAATTTGGTTTGAATTATAATTAATAGTTCAAAAAATTACATGATAAAAAATATATGCTCATTTATTTAAATTCTTTTGAAATAGAAATCAAACGCATAATGTTTATTAAAAAAACATATTATATATGTTAAAAATATTATAAGAAATAATATTTTTTATTTCCAAAAGTAAATTTCATGCATATAAAATATATAAAAAATTACAAATGAACATATTAATCTCTTCAAAAATTAAACATATTTAACATAATTAAAAACATTATTATTATTTTAAAAAGGATAAATAAGCAAAAAAAATATCACAAGAAAGTAAAAATACAAACTTAAAAAATATTAAAAAGGTATCAATTAAAAAAAATCCAAACTATAAAAAGAAGAAGACCAAGGTCTGGCCAACTCGAGCCAGTATGATAACATGTAATCTAGACATTAAGGAGCAAGTGAGTCTGAATTAACCTGACAAACTTATATTCTAGGTCATGGTATTGGGACAATTCGATAGAAAAAATTAAAGAAAACCACAACGCTATTTTCTTAATAAAAAAGACAATATCGAATGACAATATCAAATAAAAATATAAGACAAAAAAATAAGTAAACTTTTAATCTGGGTCATTAGACTGGAAGCATCATATATGACATAATCATGAAGATCAATCCTTGGAAAATAAAATGTTGAAGTATGAAATCAAAAAAATACAATAAAAAATCTAAAATTAAAAATAGCAATTAAAAGAATAAATGTTAAAATCAAAATAAATAATAAATTAAAAGGCAACAATAGATTTTCACTTTGAGATTTATTAATTTTTACGTTTCAAAAGTACTTTTGAAAATATTTGAATTTTTTTAATTTTTTTTCTTCAAATTAATATTTTTTTTAGTGTTTTCAGATCATTTTGATACACTAATATCAAAAATAATTTTTAAAAAATAAATAAAAAATTATTTTGATGTATTTCTTAGTAAAAAACACTTTAAAAAGAAATCGTAACCACACTCTCAAATAGCTAACCTAAAAGAACAAAAAAATTAACAAAATAAAAAAGATGAAAATAATAAGGATGAAAATAAAATAAAAAAGAATATGCTATCAACTTGGATTGAAAAGTGGAAATAAAAAAATTTAAAATTTTATTAAAAAATAAAAAATCATAAGAATAAGGATTAAATTGAAAACACAAATACATGATAAAATAAATGAAGTATGTCTAATTTTTCAACATGTTTTTTTACATTAAAAAAATCTTAAATGCAAATCAAAAAACTTATGCATGCATTCTATTAAGTAAATCATGAACTATTATGTAAATAAAAAAAATCATTAATAATAAATAAAAATGTATGTGAAGAAACTGAGAAACATATTAAAGTATTTAATAGTGTAACGCGGGATATTTACATATTATATTTGATAAATTTATTTATTAAAATCAATTTATAATAGAGATCGACACACGTATAAACTTGTTAATAAAATTTTAAAACAATTATGCAATGTTGCATATATTCAAATAATTAAAAAAAATATTTAATCTAAATAAAACACATTAAAAAAATCACATATGAATCATGCTAAGTTCTTAACAAATTAAATACACTAGTATAATTAAAAAATCATCGATATTTAAAAAATGATAAATAAGCAAAAACAAATCATAGATATAGGGTATACATTAATATATTAATTTGTTTTTAAAAAATACATATAAAAACAGGTATTAGGTCTAAAAAAGTTAAAAAGGGAAAAAACAAATAAGGTTAGGCCATATATGTGGCCCATATAAAAAAAGGCTCCTGTAACGGCTTGTCAGTTTATGCTCCTACATGTGAGTCTATAATTTTTTATGTTAAAAAGGTGGATGACATGTAACACAACTAAAAAATTGATGTCTTCTCCCAAGTACAAGAGTGTCAAAGTAATAAATAACCCAGTAAAACCAGGTCGAACCACAAGGAGGTTAATTATAATAATAATAATAATAATACAACAACAACAAATCTATAATAATAATAATAATAATAATAATAATAATAATAATAATAATAAAGATGAGAGATTTGAAATGGAAGATTAATGTAAGGACTACACAATGATAACAATAAATGTCAAGGTTAAAGGATCCACTAATGGTATGTCAAGCAAGAATGGTATAAATTCTTATTACTTAAATGAAAACCACACAAAAAGAAGGTTCCAATCAGATTATAAATTGTTAACATGATTACATTAGTTATTTTATTCAAATAATGCTAAAACTTGTAAATATTATCAGGCATTCATGATTATAACTTATGTTAATAACAAATCAAGTTCCTTTTATAGTACAAGTGTTGGTTATACCATACAGTATGGACTATAAAAGTGTCAAATTTTTGTTATACTAAGTGTTATATAACATAAATCTAGATTAATCATTTAACAAGCAAAGTATTAAAAATGAACAAGATAATAAATATAAAACATATTAGTATCAAACATTAAGGTCCATGTTGAGTTTACACTATACTTATTTTTACACCATTAGTGTAACCTTTTCACCTTGACATAATAAATTTAACTAAACATAATAAAAGAAAGAAAAATAAATAAACAAAATAAGAACATGAATAAGATAAAAGTTAACTAAGTAAAGAAAATAAAATGAAAGGTATAAACTTGATATTAATGAAAGCAAAACATAAGCAATACAAAGAGAGAAAGCAAGAACATGATCTTGATCTAGAAACCAAGATGCCTAAATGCATGACAAATGATTCCTTTTATAGGCCAAAATTAGAGACGATTGATTTGATGACTAATTGATGAGTAGGCAGTCAACTCTTGACTTGGTGACAATCATTATCTTCTCTTGTCTACCAAAAATATCATTGATAACGTCAGAATTAGAACCACTTGAAAATATAAAAGTTTTAGAAAATTGTCTCTAGAACTTTAATAAACAAATTAAGGTTATTTAGACATCTAGAATTCCAGATATAGACTAAATTCTAAATAATATTCAGACTTCTTTGTTGTTGCTATAATTTGGACTTAAAAATAGCCATTTAAAAACCAAATCTCCACATGAAAGTTATAGGCTTATGTCTTACCTTTCCATCCATATAGGGACTGGATACCTAATTGCTTAAAAAGATGGTGGATAAAAATAAAATTCTCTAATAAATTGCATACCTACCACTAATTTTACCCTTTTTATAGCTTCAGTCCCTTACCTTTCAATTATATCCCCACCCCTAAGAAAAGATGCAATTGGCTATAATTAGGTTCAAAATGGCTAAAATGTGCGAAAGAAAAACTCAAAGGATCAAATTGAAAATTTTCAAAGGTTTCACTATTATAATACATGGTGAAATGTAAGAAGGTGAATAGTACTTTGTCATTTTCTTTTCATGGGATTTTGTTGAAGGCGGCATAATCACTTTGCATATGACAACACTAAATTGACATGTTGAAAGTGTGTAGTTACTCTTAGACTTGAGCATTGTCAAATTTCAAGTAAAAGATTTCATTGTACATCAATTCAACCATTTGCCTGTTTTTAGGTGTTAAGCCTTCATAAAAATATAAAACCAATCTTCATATCTCAAAACCATGATGATGACAAGTATTAAGCAAGTCTCGAAACCTATCCCAATATTAGTAAAAAGTTTCTCCTGGTTTTGAGTGAAAGTAATGATTTGTCTTTTCAAAAAGTTTGTTCTATGAGATGACAAAAATTTCTTTAAAAATTATTGTTGCATTTCATACCAAGCACGAATAGATCCTAGTCTTAATTTTGTAGCAATGTTTTAGCTTTATCTTTTAATGAAAAAGGAAAAAGCTTTAATTTAATGGTGTTCATGCTACAATTTGAGCTATTATACGTGTTGTAGACCTCCTCAAATTCTCTTAAATACAGGTATGAATTTTCTAAATCTAAGTCATGAAAAAAAAAGTAAAAGTTGAATAAAGTCTGACTTAAAATTAAAATGAGATGCATCAGAAAGAAAACTATATATGATGGTGCACTTGTTCGTGTGAGATTCATATGATCTCTAAGTGTTCTAACATGGTTATTCTTATTATAAAGTGATTCATTATCTTCTTTGGCTATATTTTCTAAAAATAATGAGGATATCCTACAAAGTTTGCCACTTAATATACGTGACCATACTCTCATATACGTGTAGGAATAGAATAAAAGGAAGAAGAAAATAAAAGAAGAAAAGAAAGAGAAAAGAAACAAAGTTATATACAAGAAAAGTGAAAAGAGAAAATAAAATAAATACTATAATTTGTATAAGAATTTACCTCCCCAACAATGGCGCCAAAAACTTGACACGATCAAAGGATTGATGTCTTCTCCCAAGTGTAGGAGTGTCGAAGTAATAAATAACCCGTCAATACCAAAGTCGAACCACATGAAAGTTAACTGTATAAATTATAAATAATAATAGTAAAACAACAATAACAACAACAATAACAAAAATAACAACAACAATCATAATAATAATAAAAAAAAAAGTTGATGAGAATTTTAAGATAGAAGATTAACGTAAGGACTAAACAATGATAACAACAAATGTTAAGGTTAGATGATCTACTAATAGTATTTTAAATAAATATAGTATAAACTTTTATTACTCAAATAAAAACCACACACAAAGGAGATTCCAATCAAATTATAGGCCTACGTCTTACTTTTTCATCTATATAAAGTAAAACTAAATCCGAGATCTACAGCTCCAAATATTACCCAATTCTCTAACAGTGTTCTGATTTGGATTGCACTAGTATCACTTTTCTAACTTTGGTCATCTCTTTGTCCTTTCAATTTTTTTTTTTAAACTCATTAATTAATCTTTTTATTTATGTGATAGACCTGTATTTAAAATGAATATTTACCATAAATTAAAATATCTAATATTATTAGATATGTTGTTATAAAACATACTTTAGTTAAGGAGTTATTGATACTTCAAGTGCAAAATAATGATATAAAACCTTAATAAAAAAATATATTTTTAACTACTAGTCATAACACATCCAAGAAATAGTGATCATAACCGAGCAACATCCCTTGCTAAGATCATCTCTTGAAAATTGCAACAGCTTTCTCTCTTCCTTGACAAAGTCACCATGCCCAATAATTTGATTTAATTGTAAGGATTCAAATTCATAGATTAGTGATAAAGGGTGTTAGTTTGTCAATCTATTAGGTTTGTGTTGTTGAAAAATATGAAATTGAAGTTAATTTTGTATAGCGTGCAAAATACTATGTTATAATTCTTTTATATTTTTTGACAAAGTTTAATGTAGCGTTAAGTGTTAACTCGGATAAATAAGTACAATATATAAAGTATATTTTTTTGAATTACAGTAGGTAATCACATTTTGTACCATATTATAAAATGCAAAGTGTATTTTTTTTTATTGTTATAGTTAATTGGTTATCAGAAGATTTGGGTAAACCTTTAAACAAGTCCCTTAAAATCATTACAAGTATCTTATCTAAGTTTAACTATCTAAGTTTAACTAATTATAGTATATATGCATCTAAGATAATTATAATAATATTGTATTAGATGATATGATCTATATATAAATCTATCTTATAATAATATTGTATTAGATGATATGATCTATATATAAATAAGAGGTTGGGTATATTATATAAACATTTGGATGAATGTATGTATGCACTCATATAAAATAACTAACCTTGGTTAGTTGGTTTAGTTATATGATACTAGTTTAGTTGTCAGTAAGTATGAATAGTTCTTGAAAATTTAAAAATAAAATAAATATCAAGAAAACAAATTATTATTATCAATAGGTAAGAAAAGTTAGAATAGTATAAAAAGTGTTGGCGTACATCCTGGTTAAAAATCGATAACATTGTCATAAAACGATAATAAGTCCATAAATAAATGATAGAAAAAGTAAAATAAATATATGGTCATGAGAATTTAAAGGAATAAATGATACGATCTAAAAAAGAGTAGACCAATAAAAATTAGGTTTTTGACACATATCAACCAAGTTTATGTTATTAATCATAACTTTCAATTAGATTATAAGATCACGTTGCAATTTTATGAAAAGTCTTATAATGTATTTTTATATTTATGGTTAGAACTTTAGGGTAATCAAAGTTTATGAAGGCTATATTATAATGTTGACATGTGGATTAAAAAATAACATGTAAACTTAATAATAATATTTTCATAAATAAATTGAATAAAGTAGAAATTTCAATTTCTTCCTCTCTTTAAAACAACAAGTTTTTTATGGAAGAGGGAAAAAAAATTCTTCATCTTTCTTGATCTTACTTTAAAAACTTAGGAGAAATCATGATTTAAATTAGTAAGAGGATGAGTTTTTAAAAACAATCAAACAAGAGAATAAAACATAAATCAAGTGAGAGAATAGGGATTTAGAGAGAGAAGTCACGAAAAAATAGTAAAAAAAGAGAGAATAGGGATTTAGAGAGAGAAGTCACGAAAAAATAATAAAAAAAGAGAAAGGGTGTAAATTTTTCAATAATTATTCAAAACTTATTTGATTGCTGATAAAAAGTTTCAAACTCAATTATACAAGTTTAAGTAGAGAGAAATGAATTTTTATGTGAAATGCTTAAATCTTAATAAAGGTTTTTAGATGAAAATTAAGGAAATTATAAAATTATAGTTGAATAATATAATTCAAGTAAATTAGGATATGAATAACTTAAATAATGAGTAAATGAAAAATAAAAATTTTAGTAATTTTGTTAAATTAAACTTGGTCATGATAGGTAAAAAGTGAGGAATTTATAAAGCTAAAGTGAATGTTTAATTATTATTTTTTTTAGTATATATAAATGTGTTGATGATGATTATAATTAGATTAAATTAATTATCAAATTTTAATTGAGTTTCTTATTAGTATATTATATTGTGAATTATAGTATATATGTAAATATTGAAAAATTATGTTAATGGTTTACAATTGATAGATTGAGTTAGATTAATATTTTTAATGAAAATTTATAAACAATTAAAGATCGAATTACGAAAACAAATGAAACTTAGGACCGGCCATGTATTGTTCTCCGAAATAATTGGATAATGGTGATAATTTGTGTGTGTGTGTTTTATTAGCATGGTGATAATGTTGAAAGAATGGTTAGTTATAAATATTGAAATTGGTGTTGAGCATGTTTGCATATTAAGATTTTTTTATATAAAAGATTGATTTATAAGAAATTTATCTTGGAATTTATAAATGAAAATAAAATTTATGTTATGAGAAATATACTATGAAAAAATAAATTGAAACTCTCATTGAAGTTTATATTTAATATAACCTAAATATGAATATAAAAAACCATGGATAGTTAATTTAATAAAACTAAAAATATGTGTGGAAAACGTATTTGAATGTTGCTAGCATTAGAATTGTACACGAAAATTTAGGAAATTTGAGAACTAATATTTGAATATATAAGTTAGTTGTTAGTAAATAAATAGTGGAAGGATAACAAAAAAAAACCATGAAAAATAATAGAATCATAAATTAAGAAATTTTATAGTTATATTCCACTCAAGTTAGATTTGAATAATTATTTTCGACTCCAGTTCAAATATAAATAATATAAAGTATGAAAAATGAGTATTTATTTCTATCCCTATAAAAAAAATAGATTTGGGTAAGGAAAACAAAACAAATCCTTTTCACCTATTTGTTTTTTTTAATAGAACATGTGTTTTTAGAAAAACTTTCATATAAATTCTTCCATTTAATGTTTATTTAATTCTTATCTTATACTATTATCCACTTTTACCTTTTATTGAAAATTTTTACTCTCCATGTCTTACATTGATAAATAAATAATTTTTTTTTTATGTTTTTATAACACCATGGATCAAGTAAAGCTAAAATGATGGTCTTATTTTATTTTAAAAAAAAAACAATATCAAATTTCTCTCATTTTTATCATAGTTATCATACTCAATTTAAGGATTAATTCAAAAAAAAATTTGGATTATTGGTTTAACTAATGAATCACTAGGTCAATGCAAATTATTTTTTTAATATCATTTTAACTCGCGGGTCAATTTAAAAAAAATATTATTTTATTCTTTAATTTTTTAAAGTTAACCAATTAGGTTAATAGAGTTATTAAAAATTTTTACTAAATTAATTGATTTTTATAATATCACTATCTTTTAATTAATTTTAAACTTGATTCAGGTTGGATTTCAAATTATAAATCTATCAGATCAACATGTTAGACTTATAGATTCAAAATATTAACCAATTAGGTCAACATTGTCATTAAAAATCTACTCGGATCAACTGAATTTTACTGACTGAATATTCCTTTCTATTTAATTTGAAACTCAATCAAGGTGAAGTTTTAAATGATGCACTTATCGAATTAACATGTTGAATGATGCCACAAATCAAAATGTTAATTGATTAGGTCAACTAAATCGTCAAGAACCCAATTAGATCAATTATATTTTATAAAATTAATATTTTTTTCAATTTAATTTGAAATTTAATTTAAATTAAGGTTCAAATTATGAATTTTTCAAGTCAACGTGATAGACTAAACTGAGTTTAACATTATAGAATAAAAATGTTAATCAATAAGGTAAATTGGGTTATAAAAAAACTAATAAGATCAACTAAATTTTATTGAATTAATATCTTTTATTATTTAATTTGAAATTAATATATATTAGGTTTTATACTATTAATTTCTTGAATTGACTAACCAATTAGATTAACGAAGTCATTATAAATCTAGTTAGATAGGTTAGATTTTATTGAATCAATATCTTTTTAAATTTGATTTAAAATCTAATGTAATGGTTATAAAGCTTGAATTTATTGGATTAATATTACAATAAAAGCTAAATAATATCAAAAAATCATTATAAAATATTTTACTATAGATTATAATAATAGTTTTATTTTTAATTTTTTATCTTATCTTTTGATGAAATGTTTCTTTGATTATTGTTTTTTTTTTCTAACTAAAAAGTGTAATTATTTTTTTTATTGTTTATCAAATCAAATATAATCAATAAATCTAAAATTCTTGAATCTAAAATATTTTTTAATATTTTTTAACATTTAAAAAAATATTAACCTCTTCTAAATCAAATCACAAGCCAATATACTAAGCAAATCAAGTTTAATATTATAGAATTAAAAAACACACACACCATAATCTTAAAAAATAAAATAAAATTACAAATATGAAAGGTTATTATATAAATACATAAAATAGTTCGGAAGCAGTGGCTTGATGAGTCAGACATGAGTCATCTTCTGGTAAAACAAATCCAACGTACCTCTCTCTCCACCCTTCGCATCTAACCAATCTCTCTCTCGCAACCACAACGCCAAACAGCTGGATCCACCACCACGCGCGCACCTCCACTCTCTCTTTCTCTACGCGCCGACATCATCTTCCTTCCACCTCTCAGATCCGCTCCTTCTCCTAACTCCACACAGCTTTCCTGCTTTACGAGCTGCTTCAAACTCAGTTTCAACTCCGTCCGAGTAAGAACTGAGTTTGGTAAATAAAGAAAGAAAGAAATGGTGGTGTGAAGATATAGTAAGGGCTGTTTGTTTACAAGTGGAAAAATAGGGTGATAATATTAAGGGGAGTTGAAATTATGGCGATGGAGAGCGGGAGCTGGAAAGAGTCGTACAAGGGGATGTCGGCTGATAATATTAAGGGATTAGTGTTGGCACTGTCTTCCAGCGTCTTTATTGGTGCCAGTTTCATTGTCAAGAAGAAGGGCTTGAAGAAAGCTGGGGCCTCCGGTATCAGGGCAGGTATCTTTCTTTCCTTTTTTTAATGATTTTGGATATTTTTAGGGGTTTTCTGTTTAAGCTTGACTTTATTATTGGTTATCCAGTAACCGGTTGGGAAATCTCCTCAAGATTTAATCTTTTTGGCCATTTTTGGGAAGTAGTGTCATTATAAGAATGTTTGGATTAGAACTTGTCTCAAGCTTCAAGTAGATTCCAAGCTGATGATGTTCTTGATTAGGGCTTAGGTGGTGGTGGTGTGCTTATGTTTGAAACTTGAGAGATTGTTTTTGATGGATTTTGGCTGCATGTGTTGGGTCTTTTTTTATCGAGTCAGTTGGAAGTTTTGGAAAATGGGTTTGTGAGGAGTTAATAAGATCTATCTATTTCTTTGTAATAATTGCATTATATATTTATTCTATTCTTTTTTAGCGGAGGATCCGAGAAGTTACTACGCAAAAATGCTTATGGAAATTCATAAACCTCAATTTTAGTGCCCTGCTTTGCTATTGTACCTTTTACAGTGTGCTGTTATACTTATATAGTGAACATGAATTCACCGAAATTGACTCTGTTGACTTTAATTCGCAGGAAGTGGAGGTTATACTTACTTATATGAACCGCTTTGGTGGGTGGGCATGATAACAAGTAAGTTTTACCATCATCAAATGTGGTTGTTTCTTAAGTTATCTGCTTTTAGATCTTGAGATGATACGAATGTTTAAGTTTTCTCTCCTTTTCTTTTTCTGTGTTCTATGTGGATGCAAGTTATGTTTGATCTTTTTACAAAAGCCTCTGTTTTAACTCTTCACAACTTGTAGTACCTTTAAAATCTAAGAAATTGGTTATCTGCTTATTTTATCTGGACATCATATCTGTATTTGCAACTAGTCCATTCTAATCTTTGCCTGTTATTTCAACAGTGATTGTTGGGGAAATTGCTAATTTTGCAGCTTATGCATTTGCACCAGCTATCCTGGTCACTCCTCTTGGTGCTCTCAGCATTATTATAAGGCATGATAGATCATAAACCACAATCTAATTTATATTTCTTATTCAGGTCCTAACATTTTGTTGGTTTGCAGTGCTGCTCTTGCACATATCATATTACGAGAGAAATTGCATATTTTTGGAATTCTTGGTTGTGTTCTTTGTGTTGTGGGTTCTACAACAATTGTGCTGCATGCTCCTCAAGAACGTGAGATTGAATCTGTGAAAGAAGTTTGGGATCTTGCAACGGAGCCTGGTAATAGATTTGTTTGTTAAAAATAGTTTGAAAATTGTATATTAATCATAATTCTAATAGACTAAGTTGCAAAGAAATGTGCTTAAGAAACAAACCTGTATCCCTCTTTTTTTTTCAGCCTTTCTGTTCTATGCTGCTTTGGTCATAGCAGCTGTATTCATTCTCATATTCCACTTTATCCCTGACTATGGCCAGACGCATATAATGGTTTACATTGGTGTTTGTTCTCTCGTAGGCTCCTTGTCGGTATGTATTGTTATACTTTTGTTGGTTATTGTATTGTTTGTTTTCTTGCAAGGTTTTTCCCCCTTTTGTAAATGATCTTCTCAAATGTTGATGTTTGACAGGTCATGAGTGTTAAAGCACTTGGAATTGCATTGAAGTTGACACTGTCAGGAACAAATCAGCTAATATATCCGCAAACATGGGTCTTTGCCTTTGTTGTAATTACTTGTGTGCTTACCCAAATGAATTATTTGAACAAGGTAGCAGCAGTTTCTTGTCTGTCATCTTAGCGTTTTTTATGCACTTATCAGATAATTATCTATTTAAGTATAGCATTATACTTTGGATTATTTATTTAACTTCCTCTATGATAAGATGCTTGCAAGTTGGTAGATATTGTTACATTCCAATGAAGTTGATAACTTTCGCATTGCACCTTCTTGAGTCATTAAAATCTTTCCTGTCATGGTACTTTCAATGATGATGGAACATGGGAAAATTTGTGTTTGTTATCATGATGTGCAAATATGTGGCTATTGGCTTTGTTATAGAAGTTTTAAGGTGTCTTTCCTTAAGTTTTCTTTTACTGGGTCCTCATATTCAAAAGCAGGGAAGGGAATTGTTAAATAAGAACTTCGCAAGAGATGATATATAAGAGTTTAGAACAAAGAGATGTTAATTGGTGATAGCATCAGAGATTTTTTTTTTTGGTTTGTCATGTGGCTATCAATCTAATAATTTGCACTATATGGTCGTGAGGAAGTTGAAGGGGAGCATCTAGAGTGAAGAGCATATACCCTACAAACTTGGCTGAGGGACTGTCTTGCTATCATAGGCACCATTCATGTAACTGATCATACTGGTGTGAGATGCTGTCTCCTCTTGTGGATACTGTATCTATCAAATTCAGGAGTGTTATTTCAAGGAGTCTAATATGTTAGGTTGAGCAGAGACAAGGGCTAATCGGGGTTTTATTTTGCATATCAGGGGAATGGCTTCAAAATCAGATCAGCTCACTTTATGGAGTGATTTTATCTCTTCATAAAACCTCTTAAAACTCTTCAGTGATGCTTCATGAAGTCCCTAAGATCTTCGAGTGATTTTGGAAGTGTTATTTTGTTGATTGGTCTTCATCCCTTTGTTTTTCATTTTGTCTTTTGTTCTCGTGGTTGATTCAAATGGATAAATGCTCAAGTTTGCTATGATTAGCATTATAAGGCCAGATAGTGTTATTTTGCTCTGATGGTGATGTGGTGTTCTCTTATGAAGCAACATATGATCATTGAAGTATAATGCTCTGGAGTAATGTCAAGGCAAACAATAATTTGTGCTGACAGAATTGCCAGGGTTAGGGAAAGGTGGATAATGGAAGTAAAAAATGCTGATACATTTGAGGGCTGGTAGAACTTAGTGTTTAAAAGCGATTGAGATTCATACCTGAGGATTGGAACATTTGGTAGAATGCTATTTGTTGGTGGTATCAAAAACTCTGTATGATGTGGGAAATCCAAATTCTTGAAACAATATAACAATGCCTTTTATGTTACCTGATATGTTTGGAGTAATGTCTCTAGTTGAGTATAGAAAATTGTATGGGTGTGTGGGTTTCTGTCAGAGAGATGAGGTTTGGAATTCCTACTTCAATGGATCTTGGGAACTGTTGAAACTTGGTTGGTGGTAGAGTATCTTTTGGTCTTTATGTTGTCTAGTGCATGGGATGTATGAAATATTTTGGAGGACATGAAGAAATTATATTAATTAGCTTCTTTTTTTGTTGCTGTGATAAAATAAAATTGGATTGATTCTCATTTAGTCATTTGATCACCAGGGGTACTTCCTCTGTCCTAATATTTTTCTCCCCTTTTGTGATTTTTGGGATGTCCCAAAGACTGTTCCTTCAAAATAAAATTTGTTAATCTTACAAATCTATTATCCATTATGATTATTAAAAGAGAGAAAGAGCTCAATCAACTATGCAGAAGCGTCGCACTAATAGGTTGGCTGCATTGATCCTTTTTCTCCATTTGTTGTGTACTGTGTCAAGGGAAGCATTGAGACATAAGTGTAACATGCTCTGTTGTAAATTGATTATCCATCAGTCTGTCTGGTGCCTAGAAGTGTAAAATTGGCGTAAATGATACTATTTAGGAGTTCGAGTATCTTTTCTTGTTGAGGTTTGCACCTAAAATAAGGATTAACTCTGTAGTTGCGTGGATTTGTATCAAGTAACATCTTGGATCTCGTGTGTCGCTTGTCATCTGGTTGTATGCAAAACTTATTGTTTTTTTATGGTGACAGCCCTCTCATTCTCCTTTGATTATATTTTTGGTTTTTCATATGCAGGCGCTTGACACTTTCAACACTGCTGTTGTTTCTCCTATATACTATGTCATGTTTACATCACTAACAATTTTGGCAAGTGTAATCATGTTCAAGGTATGCTTTTCTACTGGCTCAGAAAGCATCCTCTGTTACTTTGTCAACTTGATATGATTTGTTAATTGTCTGCAGTGGTAATGCTTTGAAAGTGCTTTTCAAAGTGTGTTTGGATCAAAACAATTGAAAATCACCCAAACAAGCATCAAATTGATGCCTTTCAGCCAAAACACAGCTTTGTACTGCAGTACCAAACTCACTAAAGCAGCCTGATTGAGGTGTCTAAGGCATGGAATTTATGCCTCAGTCTTTTAACCTCCTTGCCTTTCAGTTGATCTCGTTTCAACCTGGTGGTGATTGGAAAATTGAACTTTCTTTGAACTTTTCAGCATTTAGTATTTTCTTGTCTGGTAATGGCTTCCCCTTTGTTTTTAGAATAAAGATAAATGAAAAGAGATCGGAAGAGTTGAAGGAAAAATAAGCATATAGGTGATGGTTTTTATTTCCACCACTGAGTCATCGTTGCTCTAAAAGTCTGAAGGATGGAATTTGGAAAAAAAAGTTCCCATGGAGCCTTCATTTGTGGTCAACTGGCGTTTAGACTCTTTTGGGGATTTGTTATATTTTGAAGTTTGACTTTAATTAATTTTTTCAGCATGATTTTACACTGTTTTTTAGTTTTTAGCAAATTTGTGATTGATGATGAATAACCATTTTTGAATATCATCCTTTTTATTCTAATCAGGATTGGGATAGGCAGAGTCCAACTCAAATAGTCACCGAAATGTGTGGGTTCATGACTATCCTTTCAGGAACTTTTCTTCTTCACAAGACGAAGGATATGGCTGATGGTATATGCTCTCTATATCATTATTATTGTAACCATGATTTCTAACTGCATGATTTATGAGAGATCCATGCCAGTATCTTTGGAGTTCTTAACCTCTAATTGATGTTTTGAAATCAAATGTAGGATCTCCATCTCTACCCGTGCGACTCTCCAAGCACACAGAGGAGGATGGCTTTGGTACTGAGGGCATTCCTCTTAGGCGGCAGGATTCATCGAGAGCACCATAAAATTCATTTTTTGCTTGAGCTCGTTTATTCAATCGCACCTCCTTCAGGGAGGGAGTGGCAAAAAAAGCAAAAAAAAAAGAAAAAGAAAGCTCAAGGCACCATCTCCTGTCCATTGTTGAGTCCATTTTCGTTTTGTTATGCATTACAGTAAGAAGGGAAGCTGAAAATTTTCTCTTCATTAAACCCTTTTTAGGTGAGAGAGTGCATCAGCTGTTGCCTTGTTTACAGCTCCCCTATTCATACAGAAAGAACTGGCCAATGTGATTTTGGATAGCATTGGTAATAGTGTATCATTCTTCCAATTTTCCCAAGAAAGAATCTTCAGCTACCTTCTGTGTGCAGGGAAACAAATTTCTAGTGGATGCTTTATCATCCACTTAATTCATTTTCTTTTTTTTTTTTATTGGCATTGATGCGATCACCTGATACTCTACTGGTTTGAAGTGATTGGTGGTGGAAAGGACGATGCACGAGTTGTTCCTTCGAAGGATGAAAAAAATGTTGCAAGCCCCAAAGAACTAATGTCAAATTTACTACATGAATCTTCACCAGGTTCACAAATAAATTGCAAGTTTCTAATGTCTCTTTCCAAACTGTGAAGATAGTGAGATAGATGATACATTCCTAGCCAGAAATTCATTTTAAAACTATTTCAGATATATTTATTATATCTTTGTTGTTGTTCCTCCAACAAAATAAAAATACATGTTTTTTTTTCCTTGTCTACTCAAAAACATCAAGTAAAATGTCAGGCATAGAATGCAGAAGATAATCAATCAACAAGGAAATGCTAATTAGCTTGAAGCAGTTTAGCATGTTATTGGCCTCTAACATGCTACTAAGCATTCTAGTACACAGAAACATGAACATTTCTACTGACTGTGGTTCCATGACAAGTTTTCGAGCTTTATTCTAGCTTCTCTTCTTTTTCCCCTTCAGAGAATACAGAATAGTCTCTGGCTAAATATTCTCTTCCACAATTTACAGCACCTGGCATAGAATCAGATTCTCACATATACCTTGACTTGGAGAAACAGAACATATTTGAATTGCAGTATCCCATGATGTAAAACTCGTGACATTTTGATGCTGTTGTATTCCTCTAGAAGAGAACAGAAAAGACAGCAATCCCTTTCCTCCAGATGGCAATATGAAGATTGTGGTCTCACTTGGGCATTTGCTTCAGAAGGCCAGACACCGAAGCACAATGTGTTGACTTGTAATCGCATTTCACACAGCAAGACTGCAGATTTTCTATCACTTTAAGGCACCTAGACCATTTCAAAATGCTAATTAGAAACTATGAATGCGAGGAAAATCAGATGCATCAGTAGCATAGGATAGCACAGAAGGTGAATGAGTGGACAGTTGTCTAATATGTAGTGGACTGGATCATGTTAATGAGTAGAAATAGATTGCGGAAACGCATTATAGCATCAATTAACCTAAAATACACCAAACCACACAGAAGGTCTTTTAGCACACAGAGGTTTTGCTAACTGGTTAGTTTTATGTAATTAATATCAATAATAATCCCTACTCTACAGATTCTCAGCATACTAGTCAGCACCAGCAATCACTTCCTCGTCCTAATATATTGAGTATTGCCAGCAACAACTAAGCTGGAGGGTCGCCAGCCATCTGAAAACCAAATTACCACTGGGCAAAAAGAAAGAAATGACTGAGAAAAGAATGAGGATGATAATCATGGCTAATGAGATTGCTCAAGAAGCTAATCAGCAGAGGCATTGAGGCATTTTACATGTAGATAAGGATTGAACTATGATTTCAACCAATTTGACCAATCACGCAGTTAGTAAAATCAACTAGAGAAACAAACATGTTTTAACCTCGCTCCAAAAGAGTTGTGCTCGCTATTCCAACTTGCTTCATCAAAAAATCATTCAACTACGAAACAGAACCTACCTACATGACAAAGCAGCTTCATCTAGAAAGAAGGTACTGTTGAAGGTTTCTCAAATCTAGTTACTACCACACACTCCATCAGTTGCATAGAATTCAAGACACACAAACCAATCAGGCCCTCATCGCAGAGCAGAGATTCTTTTTGCAAACATTTATGCAGCACAAAAATAGACATTTTTTGCCGGCAATTTGAAGCATATATATTGCATGCTCTCAGGTTATTAAGTGGCAACATATTCAAGAAAGCATCAGAGAATCTGAAAACTCCAATGATGACAGATACTAAAAACCATGACTTTTAACAGTCCACAAGGAGCATAAGCTTTTAGAGGGCTTCATTGAAAAGACGCAAACTGAAACTTTAGCACTACAACTGCTCAATCACATATCAAGGGCCGGAAGCATCGGGAGTTAAGACTCGAAACCAGGAAAAAGGTCGCGCGGTAGAAGTTAGAACATCAACTACAACAGCACAGCAAAGTCAGGAAATAAGACATAAGCTGATGAAATCAAGAAACATGCTTCACATTTTTCGGCCTAAATTAAAACTGGGTTATTAAAAACAAAACATTATGAGAAAAAAAAATCAAGAAAGATACAAAACAACAGAACTCTAAAGCAGTTTGTAGTAATAAGTGATCCCCAAAAACCTAACAATGCTTCTAGGAGGTTTTCTATTTCGTCTCTGGCTTTTCTTCCTTCCCCCGGGGAAGACTGGGGTGAAGCTCTTGACTGATCCATAGACCCCCTCTTTCTAATTTAGATTTGCGTATAGAACCTTTCGAACCACTTTTTTGGTCTATGGGAGGGCCGGGAAGAGTCATTCCTTTATCGATGGGAAAACTCAAGAAAACAAGTTTGACCTTGAATCGATATTTGGTTTCAACCACGTCTTCCTCATCTTTATAACCATAACCCATTCTCTCATGCATTTTGGTCAAGGAATATTTGCTTGCGCTCCATCACAAATCAAGTTTCAACACCTTCTTATCAGTTCATCTTCTTTCTCTTATTAATATCTAAAAGACAGTGGGAGAGATGGGAAATTTTTGCCTCAGGTAAATAGCATAGAAAATTGCTAAGATGGCAAAAAATCCATAAGTAAACAAAGCACAAAGGGCTGAAGCCCTGTAGAGCTGAATATCTAGAAATTTGATCTTCTTTGAAAACCCATGAATTATATCATTTTATTGGAGACAACAAGCCTAGTTTACGAATTCCAGACATTAGAATCAAAGAAAGATGAAACGAAAAGATCATCAGTTGCTTACTTCTGAGGAAGGAAGTTGTTTTTGGAGAGACAAGCTTGAATATCGCAAGCTTCTTTCTTGCACGGCTCTTTGCTTGCTCGTGCCATTTCTTTCTTTTTATTTTGAGAAAAAATGTGGCACCCGATCCAGATCGCTTGTTGTTTAATTCAAAATTAGCTGTTTATGGTCAGACTTCTCCTCCGATGGCGGTGCCAAATATTCATTTAGATAAAAAGTTGTAATACTTTTGTCTTCTAAAAATACCGTAATTACAAGAGTTTTTTAAAAAATATTTTTAAAAAATTTAATTTTTTTACATTAAATTAATATTTTAAAATATTTTTATAACATTTTAATATACTAATTTAAAAAATAATGTTTTTTAAAAAATATTTTTTAATATATTTTAAAATAAAAAAATATTTTAAAAATTAACCACAAGTACATTTCTAAATAAATATTTAGATTCAATTAAATATTTTTATTTGAGTTTAAATGATTTCTAAGTTTAATCAGTTAATTTTTAAATTAATTTAAATATAATTTTAACTTGAGCTAGTTAGGTTTAAATTAGACACTTCTAATTACGGTATTTAATCTTATTAATTTTCAAACTAATTTAAACATAATTTCAACTTGGATTAGTTAGGTTTGAATTAATAAATTATTAAGAGGGTATTTGTAATTGTAAAAATTATTACTATTTAAAATATTTTTTATTTAAAAATATATCAAAATAATATTTTTTAAAAAATTATTTTTAAGACTAATATATCAAAATTAAAATAATAATTTAAAATTAAAATAATATATTTTTTAAAAAATATAGTTGTAATCCCAAATAATGCCTGACTTTGATATAACAATTAAAGTTGGTTAACCATATAAAATATCCATGGATATAAATATATCTTAACATAGAACTCATGCATAATTTTTATAATCTTTTCCATAATATTTATAACTTTATTTTCAACCATAGTATTTTTTAAACTCAAATTCTAAACTCACCTTGAGTTAATCTTCAGAGCTTTATTATTTTCAAAGCAATTATAGTTTTAGAGGTTGATCTTAACAATGATGGTTAAAATATTTTTTTTAAAGATAAAAACAATGTGGGTTTGATCAATTTATTTTAAAAAAATTGTTTAATCGATTTTATCCAAATCAATCAAGTCGCAGATCAATATAACTTTGTGATAGGGTTTAAGTAGTTAATTGCTTTTGCAAATTTTTCTTCAACCCAAATCAATCTAGACTCTAAATTAATTTAGTCTAGATCAATCCATCAAGTCCATTCAAATTTTGACATGGTACCAAAATTGCTCACTGTTATAACATATATATTAAATGCTCTTATATTATCATAACTAATTAAATAAAAAGAAAAAGAAGTTATTTTGTGTTTATTTACCAATTAATATATGTTTAAATTGGAATGAACATTACTCCATTTTTTTTATATCTCTTCCTTTCGTTTCATTCTTGAATTTGAGAATCCTATATAGGCTTATACCGAAATATAAAATAATAATAGAATGAGAGAACAAAGAGGAATTACAATTGTGTTGAAAATATTGTACATTATCATGACAATACTTCTTGATGCAAAAAAGGTTCTTACAAAATTGTAGTATAAAACAATAGCTAAACGAGAACGCTTTAAATTTCTAGACAATAATTAATATATCAAGTTACATTATCTTTCTTAATCTTCTCCTTTATATCTGGTTGTTGGCAATTAAGAGTTTGTGTTGCTGAGTTGGTTTCTAACTCAACAGAATCCTCTATACACCCTCTTAATCTGAAGAGTAGTTGGCAAACATTTTAATTGGTTAAGACAAGTTGAAAAGCGCAGGGCTTATTAGTTCAATTAAAGGATAGGCTAGTTGATCTTTACTTGATATGAATTGAACAACAAGTTCTTCTTTATAACCTATCATATACATAATGAAAATCTATCTCAATATATTTGATATGCACTTGAAACATAAAGACTAACCATTAAATATATCACTCTAATATTATCACCCCATAACATAAGTGATTGTTGTGGTGTAAGATCAATATCTTTTTAAAACAGAATATAACCATTTGATTTCGAAGGTTATATCATCAAACAACTTATATTTGGTTTATATACTACCTCTAAAAAATATAAGTTGTTGTTTACAATTCTAAAAGATAAGATTTCTGCCTATAAAAACATACTATACACTTATTAATCGATGATCATCGCGATCAATTGTCCAATTAAAATATAAAAATGCTTGGAAATTAAATGATGGTGATTGCTAAAGATACAAACCAACTAGGATGGTATGTTTAAGATATTGTAATATCTTTTTAATAGCCTACCAATGTGTGTCTAATGGGTTATGCACGAACTAACCGATGTTTTGAATTAAGAAGGAAAGCCCAGGTCTTGTGAAAGCTAAATATTGTAAGATGCCAATAAATTATCTTTATAGATATGGATTTGAATATAAAGCCCCCTCAGTCGCAGTCAATCAACATATAACAGACATATAGTTGGTACTAATTAATACTTAAAAGTCTATTTTTATTAAGGTTTTATATCATCATTTTGCATTTGAAGTATCAATAACTCCCTAACTAAAACATGTTTTATAATAACATATCTAATAATATAATATACCTTTAATTTGTGATAAATGTTCATTTTAAATGCAAGCCTATTACATAAATGAAAGGATTGATTGATGAGTTTAAAAACTAAAATTAAAAGGACAAAAAGATGGACAAACTTAGAAAAGAGATGCTAGTGCAGTCCAAACCTGAATACTGTTTAGTAATTAGGTCATATCTGGAATTGTAGATCTCGAATTTAGGTCTACTTTATATCGATGGAAAGGTAAGATATAAGCCTACAACTTCCATAAATCCCAAGATTTAAAAAGGTTATTTTCAAGTCCAAATTGTAACAATAATAAAGGAGTTTGAATCTGTCCTACAGCCTGAACACTATTCAGTGTTTGTCCCATATCTAGAGTTCTAAAAGTCCAAATGACCTCCATTTTTTTTCTGAAAAACTGATAATTTCCCACAACTTTCATGCTTTTCAAGTGGTTCCAATTCTGATGTTATCAATGATGTTTTGGGCAGACAAGAAAATATAAGGATTGTCACCAAGTCAAGGGTTGGCCACTTACTCATTAATTACTCATCAAATCAATAGTTTTCAATTTCAGCCTATAAAAGGGGGCATTTGCCATGCATTTGAGTTTCTTGGTTTCTAGATCAAGATCATGCTCTTCCTTTTCTCTTTGTATTGCTTATGTTTTGCTTTTATTAATATCAAGTTTATGTCTTTCACTTCCTTTCCTTTACTTAGTTAACTCTTATCTTATTTATGTTCTTATTTTGTTTATTTATTTTTTCTTTCTTACATTATGTTTAGTTAAGTTTATTATGTCAAGGCAAAAAGGTTACACTAATGGTGTAAGAATAAGTATAGTGTAAACTCAACATGGACCTTAATGTTTGATACTAACTTGTTTTGTATTTATTATCTGATTCACTTTTAATACGTTGCTTGTTTAATGATTAATCTAGATTTATGTTGTATAACACTTGGTACAACAAGTACTTGGCACTTTCATATCCCATACTATATGGTATAATCGACACCTGAGCTATGAAAAAAACTTGATTTGTTGTTAATATAAGTTATAATCATGAATGTTTGACAACATTTACAAGTATTAACATTATTCGAATAAGATAACTAATGTAATCATGTTAATAATTTATAATCTAATTGGAACCTCCTTTGTGTGTGGTTTTCAATTGAATAATAAGAGTTTATACTATACTTATTTGACATACAATTAGTGGATCCTCTAACCTTGATATTTGTTGTTATCATTGTCTAATCCTTACATTGATCTTTCGTCTCAAAGTTCTCATCAACTTCTTTATTACTACTACTACTACTACTACTATTACATGTTGCATATGTTAATTGGAATTTTGAATTCCTTTTTAAACTATTGACCTCGTGAAAAATTAATATGTTTTCAGATACTAGATTACTGAATAGATAAAATCCGGCAACAAAGCTTAAATATTAATTGATTTTTTTACTATAGAGGAAGTTATACAACTCAATTCTAGGCATTCCTCATCATTTTCAAAATCTATGATGAAGATTTGCAAAACATATGAACGACATAGAATACAATTATTTATTTTGAAGCCCAAATAGCGAGTTAAAAAATACTATTTGAATCAAACTCGAACTTCTTGCACTTCAAATATTATCTCAGGTTATGGAATATATCTCAAGTCTCAGAGGTCTAAAAATTACAATATTAGTGTCATTGGAAATAAGATTTGATTTTTTATAATTTCTCCAAAAATATAAATCTTTGAATTCGCATGTTTTCTGCTTTTAATTTAGCTTGCAATATCCAAATAGGAAGGCATACAAAACAAAGAAGGAAACTTTCTTTATGCCAATAAAAGGTAAAAATGCTAGAGTATAAAAGAAAAAAAGATTAGTGAGGGTGATGTGAGATAGAAAGAGACCCTACAATAGACCAAAAAAAAAAGCGGCATAAAAATAGAGACAAAAATAGAGAAAAACAAAGGTAAAAAATCAAAGCAAGTTGGAAGACAGCTATTTATTCTACTATCATTCTTTACTTTTGAGTGATATTCATCATATCAAGTTTGTTTCTCTTTAATTTAACTATCGAGTAGACTTTTATTCTAAGATTTTTCATATAAACTTACTATGAATATGTGAATAATTTCTTTGATTGAATTAATATATTAGTTGTTGACTATTTCATTCTATATATTTGGTTAACAATTGCATGATTTAAGATTCAATTTGAAACTTAGAAGCGATAATTTTTTAGACGATGTTTGAAATACCTTGAGAAATCTATAAGATAGAGATATCCTAGAAAATTTCATAATCATTAAAGGTTTTACGGTACTTAATAAATTTTAATAAGTTTAAAAATTTCATAGAGTATATGAAGTTCACTTGTCGAAATAATTTATTGATACTCAAGAGAAATTAGTGTTTAAATCAGAAAAAAATTATTATCAATGCTAGAAATAATTAATTCAATTAAGAAAGTTCATATAGAAATAGTTACAGTAAGGCAAAAATCCTAGAATCATTAGAATTGAATTCAACAATATTTAATCAATTAGTTATTTGTTTTTAATCATTCATTTTTGTTTCGTAAACTATCTCATTTGATTCCTCAAATAGATCATGATTTAAAAGATTTTGGTAATTAATAGCAATTTTTACAAATTTTCATTGGACAATACTCTACTCATCAATTTATTATTTATTACGATTCATGCACTTGCAAAATTAATCAATAGGTCTCGATAAAAAAATTTTCCTAAGTGATTCTTCATTAGAAAATACAAGCCATGAAACTCAAAATAGACATGGTTATTAATGTAGAATTTTTTAATATAAATTATTTTTTCTTGATTTAAGGGACCAAAAGGACATGATTTAAGACAAAATGATAGTTGAAATTATAAAAAATAGAATTTCCAATTTTAGAGATAGAGATATGCAAACCTTGTCCATTTCCTACTAAAAAATGATTTGGATCTTTATGTTTTTGATTTTACAAATTTAGATTATCCATATCAAACGTGACATGGTAAGTATCCTTTGTGTCTCCATGTCAATCTGACTCCAAATCACCTTTATTTTCCATAAACAAAGCATGTTTATGTTTAGGGGTAAAAAAGTCCTGATATATGGGATCAAAGCGATGATAACATTTACAAATGAAGTGACCAGTCTTGCCACACACCCGAAATGAACAATTTTCAAAAAAGAGATGCTAGAAAGATTAAACGAAAAGGTATCTCATCAAAAACCATGGTATTATTGTCCTTTACCATGTGATCCATCATACCTCTTAGTATTTAGTTATATAAGCTATCTTTGAACAATGTTGGCTTTAAAATTTGGTGTAGGTATAGATAGATAATGACAACTTAACGGACTTTTGTTACTTTTAGCAAGGAATGAACTTTCTTGAGAGTGACATGATCTATTTGAATATAGATAAAGGACATAAAGCTATCATAGTCATATCTTATGCTAATAAAAACATGGGTAATGATGTCATCATAGTGGAGTGATCAACAAGCCACAACAAGTTCATTAGTTAATTTTTTAATGGACAGAAAATATTCATTGGCATATTGACTGCCTTTCTTGATTGTAGCAAAATGAGTACAAATATGTATGATGCAAGTTTTAGATCGGGAAGAAAAATGAATAATAAGAGCTTGTCAAATAGCGTGAGAGGTGGTATAAAAAACCACATGAGTGAGAACACCTTCTATCATAAAGAATATAAGAATTCGCAAAATAAGGTTAATCTATCATATTTAATAAAAATATGCATGATTTTTAATTTGAGTAAGTTATATAGTATTAGGATGTATAGTATTAATAAATATAAATGGATTATGAACTGTGCCATCAATATAGCCATATCATACCTAATTATGCCTTCCAAAAATAGTTGTTATAAGTTATTAATTTGATAGAAGTAATATTTAACATAAGAAAGATTGTGGTAGGAGATGAAGGGATATTATCAATGTCTATTATAGAGGAAAAAAAGGTAGGCATATTAAGATGTTAGTTTTTTTCTATGACTTTGATACTACATAAAATAATAATAGTAATAATAGAATGAGAGAACATAAAGGAATTACAATTATGTTGGAAATATTGTATATCACCATGACAATATTTCTTGATATAAGGATAGTTCTTATATAGTTATAGTGTAAACATAATAGTTAAACTATAATGCTATAGATTTCTAGATATTGATAAATATATCAAGCTACATTATCTTTCTTAATGTTCTTCTATATATCTGGTTATTGACAGCTAAGAATTTATACTTTTAACTTGGCTTTCAACTCAACATTATCCTTTATACATATGATTTATATCACATACAAGAAAGATACTCAATTTTCTTAGGGAACAAATTATTAATATATGAAATCAATCACAATACACACATATAATAAATTAAAAGTCAAACATAATTATTACAATATATACTGTAGCCATAAATTATACATTTAAAAAAATATAGCCATATGCTATAACTAATAAAACTAAGGATCTTAATTTCCTTAAGTTGTAATGAAATTCTAATCGTTAAATGATGATCCATTAATTTCAAATTCTATATCAACATGATCCTAACTTGTCTTTTGCTAATATATCTATATGATTAACAAATTGGTTGTTTTCATTCATAGATCAAACAATCTAGACTATAAAATTTCAATTATATCCCTCAAAGATATCTTAGGTAACTCATCAATTTGATCATATTTGTTACCAGTGCTTTCATCAACCTTCTTTTTCATTTTCTTCCATATTTTGAATTAAAGTTTCTTTTTTTATCCTTTAAACAATCTAATAGGTTACTTTTATGTTCCTTTCTAGCATTGTCCACCTTCATAGCACCCATTGTTTTAATAGTATCATCAAGATTGAAACATGCTATGCAAATCTTGATAGAAAAAAGTTTTTGGAACATGCCAGTTTTATTCATTAAGGTTGTCTTTTGTTTTGAGAAATTCATTACTTTGAGGGTGTTTAAAATATGGTAGTAATTATTTTTCAAAGTACTTTTCTCCTCATAAATATATCAAAATAATATTTAAAAAAAAACTTATTTTTGATATCAACACATAAAAAAATCAAAAACATAAAAAAAATAAGCAAAAAAATTATCAATTTTTTTAGAAATCTTATGGATCATGGCCCCTTTGTGTCTAATCATGAGGATTTTGTTATATTGGATATTTATATAGAAAGAGCAATTAGGCAAATAAAGGGAAATCTTTCATTCCTTTTTTATTTTAAATTCCATCCAATAAGTAAGTATTTCGATCGAAAAGCCTTAATTGTTTTTTTTTAGTTCTTATTTCTTATTAGCATAAGGATTTATTATTGAATAATTTCATGCAAATAATAAATAAGGAACTAAAAGGATCACTATTAACATATATTAATAAAAAAACAAAATAAAATGGAAGGTGGTTAAGAAAAGTAGTTTTATCATAATAGAAGAAGATACATTTTATTTTAGATTTTAACAATAAAAATCTAATTTTATCATTTATTCAAACAACAAGTGCTCGTGTTTAAAAGGATGTTTGGGTCATTTTTCTTTATATAAATAATAAAAATACTAAACTTTTCTTATAAACAAAATTATATGTCTCTGGTCTAATCTAAGGGTATTATTGTTTTTTATATTTAAGTGTACGATCTGTTTACTAAAATGTCTTTTAAGTCAACAAAATCAAAGTTTTCAGTTATAAGATATCTATATCTTTTTTAAATTGTTTTCTTTTGTTATTTTTGTTTTTTGTTAAGGGAATTATTATATTTTACCATGATGAAATAATATTAAATTGTAAAAAATTACTAAAATATGCAATGCTTTCTAGTGGTTAAACCTATCCATTTACTATGTTATTAAATGTATCGCATGTGTCTTCTTTCTCTTAGCATAATATATGTCATAGATAATTGGATGGTTTATCTTTAATAGATCTATTTTTTTTATCTTTTCTTTCCTAAAAATTATATATACATATGATTTCTTTTTTTGTCTTTAGATCTTTAATAAGAGCTTTATTTCATTTCAATTTAGTTATTTAATTCTAATTTGTAATTTATTATGCCTTTTAATTTAGTCTTTATTCTTTTGATTTCTTTTTTTTTTTTACTTTGTCTTTTTATAAAAGTTTTTTTTTTCAATTTAACCCTCCAATCCAAGTTTATTTTGTGTTATTATTTTAATTTAGTCCTTGATTATTTTTTTAAAGTTATTTTTCTCTTCAATTTAACCCTCCAAACAATAATTCATGTCCTTTTTCTTTAAATTTCTTTTATCTATCATTTGCTCTTTTATTATTTCTTTTATCAATTTAACCCTTCAATAAAAAAATTAGTTACTCTTTAATTTATTTTTTATTTTAATCCTCACCTTTATTTTCTTAATTACCTTTTTTTTTATATCTTAGATCCTTTTATGTAGTTATTTTTTCCCTATTATGTTCTTTAATGTTTGTTAACTAGTCCAATTCTTTGTCCCTTTTTTTAATCTATTTTCGTGCCCCCATAGATTTTTTTTTCAAAATATTGTGATTATATATATATATATATAATTGTTTGATTAATATCCATTTCTTTTCTTTCATCATCTAATTGAAATAAGAACCAACTTATTAATCCTAATCGGTGGTATAACTTGTGTCGCACGTGTGCGGCGTCGCGGTGAGTTTTCCACTTTTATCTGGAAATGTTGTATATCTATCTGGAAAATATAAAGGGACAAAAAAATCTAGTCTTTTATCGGTGGAAAATGGAATGGGAGTCGCCACCTAATATGTTGGTCACTAGGAACCCTAACTGGTCTCAGAGATCGGGTACGAGAACTGGTTGCGTAAAGGGAAGGTATTAGCATCTCAAATATGTCATACCTAAGGTAAGCTATATTGTTTTATTGTCTGATAAAATCTAAGGGTTTTTTGTGTTTCCTGGTTATTGGTATGGTTTAAGAAAAGTCCTCCTCGATAAGGAGATCCTTATCTAATCGGGTAACTCTGACCTAAACACAAGAATTTAATTTCCGAAATATGTCTTACGTATAAGATCGTAACCCTAGATATTAAAAGAAAACAAAATACTTTTTTTGGAATTTTTTTTTTGAATATTGGCCTAGTTCTCATAGCTTGAATAAACTAGTTATTAAAGCCAAAATGCATGCTAATACATATATTGTTTTAAAAAAAATTTTGTTGTATGACAATATGATGTGATGATATATATATATATATATATATATATATATATATATATATATATATATGTTGGAGAGACTAGGCCGTGTTTGAAAACAAAACATTTTTTATTTTTATATTTTTTTATGACTTAATGAAAACCGGTATTTTTAATACCAAATTTGTATCTTTACAGTATAAAAATACAAATGAATATTGATCAAAATACGGTAATAAAATTATAAAAAAATCACAGATTCTTTGAAGAAAATTTTCCAGACGGGTCAGACCCGACCCAAAAGAAAATTGGGTTGAAATCAGCCCAACATACAAGGGGCCCCTTTTTACAGGGGCTGGACTCAACCCAGCAGTATGGGTTGGGTTGATGTTCCAGCCCGTAACAAACAGTAACCGGGTACTGTGCATGTGCACAGTGCCCGGTTAATTAATTAGCCCGGTACTGTGCACATGCACAATAACTGGGCACAGTAACTAGTGAATTAATTAGCAGTTATTGCGCACTTGCACAATAACTGCTAATTATCTTCTTGCTTGCAGAACATGCACAATACATGTTCTATATGCAAGAAGACGACCCTAAATAGTAATGAGGGGGAGGGAGTTACCTGGGATGATGAGTTGACGGTGGTGCTGGTGGCGGTGGCCTGAGGAGTGGTGTGGACGGTGGTCAACCTTTTTTTTTCTTCTTTTCTGTGTTTTTCTTCTACTCTGTTCTCCTCTGTTTATGTTTTATTCTTCTGTTGCTGACGGTGGTCTTCCCTCTCACGGTGGTTTTGCTGTTGGTAGCACTGAGGGTGGTAGAATGATGGTGGTTCTAGGGGGTGAGGCTCGGTTCTTCTTCTTCTTCGTGCAAAGACCCCAGTCTCTGTTTTTCTCTCCTCTACTGTTTTAGCTCTCTCTCTGTCCTCTCTTTCTCTCTCTTTTCATTCAAACTTCCTCCCTCCTATTCTCTCTTCTTCTTCTTCTTCATTTTCTTTTTCAAAAGCTCTTCCCTCCTCTTTTTTCTCCTTCTTTCCTCTACTGGGTTTGGTGCTATTTATAGAGCCAAAGGAGCAGGGCTCTTTCACTGTTATACACGGGGAGCAGGGCACGCAGCGGTTGGTCGACCAGTGGGAGCGGCTACCAAGACGCCGCTCCCTCGATTTCTCCTCATGAGAGCGCATGAGGGGTCAGGTTTTTTGGTCGGGCATGCGGCTCCCTCGATGCATGGGGGTCTAGAACATGCAGGAAGAGGAACAATGTTGAAAACGACACTGTTCAGTTTTTTTAATTAATTAATTAATTTTTTTATTTTATTTATGGGGTACCTAAAAATGAGTTACAACAACTTGTATTGTTGATTTCTTTTATTTATGTGAAACATGTTTATATCATTTAAACATTGTTTTTTATAAAGAAATACTAACCCACAAAATAACATGGGCTTGCCTAGTTAACATGTACTATTTAAGAAGGGGAATTCATCGTTCAACTTTTTATAAAGCACTATTTAATAATGCTTTTTTTTTTCTCAAGTTTTTTTTTCAATTCATACTTTAATAGGTTTGCTTATCCTCATTTCATAACTTAGGTAACGAGTTTAACAGATTAAGTTGGGTTTTCATATTGTTTATTTAGTTAACTTTCCTCAAATTCCATCCTTTTATATTTTGTTAAGTTAGAATTAGGTTTCATAATTTTTTTTGGTTTGTTTTTTATAAAGTTATTTTAGTCTCATTATTTGGGTTGTTAGTTAGATAGGTTAATCAAAGTTAACTTGAGTATTTTTTTGCATCTTTTATTTTATTTTATTTTTATTTTTATTATTTAACATTAGATTTGTTGAGAATTAATCTTCATAATAATTTATTTCCATATACTTGTTAGTCATGTAAATCGAGTTATGAGTATGACAGGTTAATATAAGTTAACTCGAGTTGTTTGTTATTTGGTTTTTTTTTAATTGATTTTTTCTTTATTTTTTTAATATTATACTAATTAAAAATTGAGTTTAATAATTTTTTTACTTTCATTTTTTTTTTGAAAACTTTATTTAAAAAAAAACTTTATTCATTCTCTTTTTTTACTCTTCAATGTTTATTTATTTTTTTTATTTTTAATCCGTAGCCCATTGTTTAAGATTTTTTTATATAGATTGTAAATGTTATGGGAATATATATATATATATATATATATATATTATTTTATTTTATTTTTTAAATTAAAAAACTTTAGTTTGACTCACAACGCAACACAGGGGATAACCCAATTCACATACTAAATTATCTAATATATAGTTCCAAAAATATATTTATGAAAAAAATGTAAACTTATTTTGTATTACTTTTTATGGAGTTATTATTATATTCTTACATTAATTCATTTTTTTTTAATATTTATTTTTTATTTAATTATATTGCTTTTAGATTTACTGTAGTGAAGGGATTATACGAGGTTAACTACCACATAATTTAAATTATTTTTTCCATGGGAAAACTCATTAGTAGGAGTGGCCACCCATTTTTTGGGATAAAAAAATTGACTTAGCTTGCATACCCAAGCATTGATAATCTAGTAATCCTAATTCTAATTGTTGTTTTTTTAATAATACTAGAAGTCTGAAACATTTAATTCACTCTGATTAATAGTTAAATATATAGTCTTTGAATTAAACTGAATTAATAAATTATTTATTTATTTAAAGAAATAATATAATATTTTTTAATTTTTTCCTAGTCATATAGATAAATTTATTTAGTTAGTTAAATAGTATTTACTTTGAATTCCAGTTCTAAACCTTGATTTTATATAAATTAAAATAACTTGTTTTTTACTTGCTTTTTATTATTTTTATAAGCAGAAATTCATTTCATTTCATGATAGTTTTAATTGAATATATATTTTTAAAAAATCATAATTAAAAATTTATATTCTTAAATTTAAAATTTTAAACCACAACTATAAAAATTATAAATTAAATTTTTTAAATTAAGATGATATAAATTCGATTAAATTTGGGGTACTTGATAGATCAAATCTTTAATTGAACTCGTAAAACTCATTCAATTTTTATTTAAAATATCAATTTAACTAAAATATTACATCTTTTGAATTAACTCGGACTGAAACAACTAACTCATGACTATCTTATTTGTTTTTATATTTTAAAAGTATTTTTGAAAAAAATTGAAATTTTTTTATATTTTTTTTTACTTCAAATTAATATTTTTTATATTTTTAAATTATTTTGATGTAATGATGTTAAAAATAATTTTTTAAAAATAAAAAAATATTATTTAAATATATTTTCAAATAAAAAATATTTTAAAAAACAATCATAACTATATTTTTAAAATATTTTAAAATTAAAAAAACAATTTCTATCCCAAACTCTAATGTTCTATATTCCCAGTAATAAATAAATAAACAGCAGCACCCATACCTTCTCCCGTACCTTCACAATTTACTTACAGCCTATTCATATTCACATCTCCGGCGCAGCATTGCAGCAACAGCCACCGTGTTTCTCCAGCAGCTGCTGCAGCAGCAACAGGAGGTTCTCTAAGGACAGTTTATTTTTACGGCTGTGCCGTGCTTCTTAAAAACTATTTTTGTTAAATTAATTTTTTTATATATTTTAATTATTTTAAGTTACTTATATCGAAAACAAATTTTAAAAATAAAAAATTATTATTTTAATATAATTTTTTAAAATTCACGTGCTGCCAAGTTGTAAACAAACTTGGAAGGTTTATGTTATTTTTGGCAACCACGTTTTTAACGCAAAGAATCGGCTTCGACAAAGTCACTGCTGCGTCGCACACGTGTCATATGTCCTCTTCCTGCCTGATTCCTTTTCCACTCCTTGTTTTGTCCTTGCTTTGTCCTCGCACCCAAAATAAACAATGCCCAATTTTAGCAAAAACCTCAACTGTACTGATGGGCTCTTACTTGTATTTTATATCATCGCATGCTTTTTAAGAATATTTTTAGTTTTATAAAAATATTGAATTATTTTTTTATAATTTTAATATACCAATAAAAAAATATAAAATAAATCATTTTAATATATTATTGAGTAAAAAAATATTTTTAAAAATATCTTAAATTACAATATAAAAATATACATAGTTTTTTAGGTAAGTTATGATATTTATTGAACTGAAAAAATAAATTAATTTATATATTTATATATTTAAAGTCTAGTCTAATCTAGTCTCCATTTATTTTTTTTCTTCCAATTAGTCTCAATGTTGACATTATCAAGTTAGATAACTTAATGGGTAAAAGGATTTTATTTTAATTTTTCTCTAAGAATATAAAATTTTATTTTTTAAAATTTTTATCCGAAACCTTTTCATTAAAAAAAAGCTGTTGAAATGCATCTTTAAATTGATTTAGTAATTAAATAATTATTATTTTGATTTTTATTTATTATCTAAGACATGAATCAAACTAAATTAAAAATAATTTGTTTAAAAATAAATATGTTTATCAAGAAATAATTGAAAATGTAATGATAGTTATTTTTTGAAGTATCATTTATTTAAAAATATATTAAAATAATATTATTTAAAAATTATTTTTGATATCAAAATATTAAAATCATTTAACTTTTATTTTTTAAAAATTAATTTTAAATAAAAAAATTTCAAAATACACTGAATCTCCATTTAAATTGGACTACCAGAGTGTGCCAAGTGGCCTGCTTGCAGCGTGGCAACTTTTAAAACAATGGATAAAGTAACTGTTACACTCTAAGATTTCTCATTTGGCCTCCTTATGCCATCACCACATCACAGTCTCTGCTTTTTTTCTTGTTCTTTTCCTCTTTTGTTTTGTTTGTTTTTTAACTAAAACCAAATTTTCGTTTGAGAGCCAGTCACGCTCTGGCTCTGGCTCTGGCTGTGTTTGTGTGTGAAAACCCAAAACTCTTTCCTTCTCTCTCTAGAAAGAAAAAGAAAGAATCTGTTCCGGTTCTAGGGTTTTAAAGAATGAGTCTTTCTTTGCCAGGTAAGAGAGTCCCTGCTGTTTCATTTAGGGTTTTGACGAATAAAGTTGTTGTCTTTACTCTGTGAAGTAGTTGCTCTTATGCCTTCTTGTTGTTTGACCTTATTTTATGGCGTTTAACTTGTTAGATAACCTCATGACTGCATACAAAGTATCATCCCATCTAGTGGTTTAAGTTAGATTTCAATTCAAGTTTTGTTAAGCTAGAAGATTATGAAAACATGATTGGTAATTAATACAACTCCATTAAGATTTAAATGTGTTTAAAATCACTCAAGTATGTTGAAGTACATGGAGGAAAAGAGTTTACGGGAGTCATGTATCAACTCTTTGATGGGTGGAGTTACATTCTTAAAACTCTATGTAAAGGGTCTTGGTTTCTCTCTCTGTTCATCCAAAAATATTTTTCTTTACAAGTTTTTGGTGTTACCGGGACTCAGTTTTGGTCTGAATTTATGTGAAATGGGTGTTTTTTTATGGTTAATAGAGATACTTGTAATGTCAGCTTAAGAAGAATGTACTGTTCCATACCTTTATTGTTTTGTTGATGAGGAAAGAGAGTAAGAAGATAGAAAAGTTTTCTAAAGTTTTTATTTTCCAAAATTTTGAATAGTGAGGAACTCTTTTCAACCAGGTTAGAGTGAAAGTGTTTGGTTCTGCTGTTTTGATGTTTTATCCTATCTTGTTTGTTTGGCTTTTGTTTTAGCAACCAAATAGAGTCTCAATGTTGCTGATTCTTTTGCTGTTTTCTCACTGTGTTTTTTTTATAGCTACATGCATGGTGAATGGCTTCCGTTTGAACTTATAGACATCTTGATTGATCATTAGTCAAATTGAGTATGGTTGTCATGGTGGTTCGATGGGAATTCTTAATTCAATGTCCGAAGGAGTTTCCCTTCTGTCACTGTCATAGTTGCTCATGCTTTACTTGCAAAGATTGGACATGTTGTTTTATGCAATTCTTCATTTTTCTTTACAAAATAGTGTTCGTGAGTCTCCAGATAGCCAAGTTCTTATCGCTAATGACCATGGTAAATTGATGCATTTTCCAGGGAACCATGTGGGATATCTTGGTACTCCTTGATTAGGAAAGAACACCATAATAATAATAATAATATTTTAGCAATATGGCTACAGAGAGTCCACTTAGAATGCCCTCCCATGAGTCAGCAACTTTTGTTCCATCAACTCCTAATATGGCAGTGGAGGATTTGCGATTTCTTAGAAATGCTCAAAGATTCCGTGGCAGTGGGAGAGATGCAGTCCCTAATCGAAGTGGAAGTGCACCCCCAAACATGGAAGGCTCCTTTTTCGCAATAAACAACCTCATTTCTCAGCAAAATTCCAACCTTAATCCTAGGCTGGGGAGTTCAAACAATGCTCTTGTAGCTTTCAATTCAGAGAAGCAGTCATATCTATCTTATTATGGTACCGGTGCTAGCCCAAACCTCAGACTTCCTACACCACCCATCCCAAGGGAGAATCAGCATCCGGGACGCCATGCTGTTAAGTTTGGCACTAATTGGGGATTGGCTCCAATAGATGACAACAGTAAAAACTCCTTGCATTTGTCGCAAGGAGTACTTTCTACCCACAGGGAAGAGTTGCAGGATGACCACTCACCCAAGGACCCCTTAGACAGTTTAGCCAACACGACAAATGGCTTTTGGTCTGGAGATGGTGCTGCTCCATTGGCAGGGCAATCCAAACGCGTGGTTGATATAATTCAGGTAGCTGTTTTCTTTCATGGGAATTTGTTCATTGATTTGACTTTTCATTACTGTGCTTGGATACCTCACTATATAATTTACTGTCCTGTTGTGTTTAGATGTAATCTCCCTGCCTTAAAATAGCTCCCCTTAAATTTTTTTTGCCTCATTACTCCAATGCAAACGGGAGAGTTCTTAGTTTTAGCATGTAAATTCCAGAACTTACAGAACAGTGTCATTACTTGCTTCTAGCTTTGTTCTTTTTGCATTAAGTCTGTGTTGGAGCATGTCAAACACATTCTTCATTATTATGTGCCATTCTTTCATGGGTATATTTCATGTATATATTTATTTCATTGTTAACTTCAAATTCTAGCTTCCTTCTTTTCTATGATAAAATTAACCATGGATTTACCCCACTGTAGTCCAGAGTTGTTTTGGCTTGTAATGTTAACTGTAAATCTTCACCAGTTAAATCAAAACAAGAGTAAAAATAGCAATCCTAATTCTACAAGGTTGAAGAAATATAAAAAAATAAATCCATAATGTAATGTAATTCCTATGAGCAGCATGCTGCTTATTGGTTTTAACATCAGCATAAAAAAAAGGGGATTGATTATTGTACCTTTACTCCTTTTGAATAATTTTATTATAAGTGTTAATAATTGATTCACATATGCAGGAGGATTTCCCCCGTACTCCATCTCCTGTATATAACCAGTCTCGCTCCTTAAGCCCTGGAACAACAGATGAAGCAGCTGATCAAGATGTTTTTTCCGGTTCCTTGCATGATTCCACCACTAGCACATCCAATGGCATTCCATCAATTCTAGGTATGAAAAATGTTAAGACTATCATTGAATGCTGATCCCTCAATCCTGCCTATTACAAGCTCATTGTCTCTTAATTGTACAGGAACCACACAACCCAAACCACCTCTTAGCAAAGGATTTTTAAATAGGGTAGACGTTGGCGTTATTGAATCTAGAATGAAGGACCTTAATATATCTAGCCCTCAGAATTCCAAGGAGCAAAAATATCAAGAGCAGTGGCATCACAGCTACCAGAGCCATGTGCAGCAACACCAAGTCCACCAACAGCCAAGCAATGAGTTTCAAGTTCAAAATGCCAAGTCTCAAATGGGTTCTCAAGGAGTAAATTCTGCACACATCGATATGGATCAACTTCTCCATGGCTCATCAATGTTCTCAGCAGAGGTGCAGTCGGTATTGCAGTCGCTTGGGTTCACACCTCCTCTTTATGGGACAGCTGGCTACATGACTTCACCAAATCCATTTTACCCAAATCTTCAGGCTCCAGGATTATGTGCTCCACAATATGGTATAGGGGGGTATGCTCTGAATTCAACTGTGATTCCTCCGTATGTTGCAGGATACCCCCCTCATGGTATGGTTTCAATGGTTTTTGATGGCTCTGCAAGTCCAAACTTTAATGCTGGAATGTCTGGGTCTTCAAGCGAAGGAAGCCTTGCCCATGGAGCTGATGTGCAACATTATAACAAGTTCTATGGGCAGCTTGGATATGCAGTTCAACCTTCATTTATTGATCCTCTTTATATGCAATACTATCAACAGCCTTATGGACTAACATATAATATGTCTGGTCAATTTGATCCATTGGCATCTGGAGGTGGTGCTGTTTGGAGACAAAACCATGCTCCTTCATCAAAGAAAGGATCTGAGGTTGCTGCTGGCTTGGAGGACCTGAAATTGTTACACCACCAGAGAGGTGGAGTGAGTGATCTTAATCGAGGTAGAGGCCATGTAATGAATCGTCCTTATTTTGGAAACTCACCAAACATAGGTATATTGCAGTCATCACCGCTTGCGAGCCCTGTTTTGCCAGGATCCCCAGTGGGGGGCACTGGTTTTTCTGGAGGGAGAAATGAAATGAGGTTTACACCAGGAAGTGGTAGATATGCGTCTGTATTTTCTGGATGGCAAGGTCAAAGAGGACCAGAGAGTATTAATGACCCTAAAATACATAATTTTCTTGAGGAGTTGAAATCTGGCAAAGTCCACAGATTTGAGTTGTCTGATATTGTAGGGCATATTGTTGAATTTAGGCAAGTCCCTACTGAGCTTTCTTTCTTTCATTCTTTCTTTTTTTCTTTTTTTTTTTTATGCTGACAAGTTGAATGATAACTTTTTGAACTTCAGTGCTGATCAACATGGTAGTCGATTTATTCAGCAGAAGTTGGAGAATTGCAGTGCTGAAGAGAAGGCATTGGTATTTAAAGAAGTTCTTCCACATGCTTCCAAATTAATGACCGATGTTTTTGGAAATTATCTTATTCAGAAAGTGAGTACTTAAAACATGCAATTTTTTGGTGTCATGTTCACCACTTACTGGCTATGTTGATTGTCTTAGTGTCGTTTTCCTTTTGTTTACTTTCAGGTTTTTGTGTGTGGAAGCATGGAGCAGAGGAAGGAACTTGCTAATCAGCTGACTGGTCAAATTTTGCATCTAAGCTTGCAGATGTATGGCTGTCGGGTAATCCAAAAGGTATTTGTGATTCTTGTGGCACATTGCTATTATGTGTTCCTCACAAGCATGTAGTATTTTCTTATTCTTTGTCCATGGTTTACTGCTTGCATAAAAGGAAAACAAATGCATAATCATTCTATATACAACTTGTGGCAATAGTTATAGGATGTTTCACTGTTTTTTTTACCAACTTTTGTTTACTCAAGTAGCACTAGATTCTTGTCCAAGGAGAAAACCTTTTTCATGCTCTAGTTAAAGCCCCTTCTCCTAGGTGCACTTAGGGTTTGCTCTAGAGGCACTCTTTTTATTTTTATTTTTTGCCTCTACTTCACTAATTATTAGTTTTTGTAAGCAAGCAATTCTTGCTTATTTGTCAAATTGCTGGTAGAGTCTTTCGTCCTGCAAATTTGTGGTTATCTCTATTGCCATCTGATGTAGATTACTTGCAAATTCCAGTGTGTAACTGGTTATTTTCACAGGCTTGGGAATGCATCCAGTCAGTGAGAGGTTAAAGTTCTGTGTTTTGATTAATGGGATATGTTTGAAACTGGCAAAGTTTCTTATGGTTTTACTTTCAAGTTAATGTTGCTATCACGTATTGGCTAAGCTGAAACTTGCTTAACAACCCTAATTACTTGGGATTTCTGACTGTAAGTCTTGTTACCAGGCTCTTCTTTTTTTTTTCATTGGAACATTTTACCATATCTCTCCCTAAGTGTAAGAATGGCTTACGTAGAGGAACTTCTGGCAGGCTTTTGATCTACACCTAATATTTCCATACTCGTATGCTTTTGATCTAAATCTAATATTTCCAGTCTTATACTTTCACTCATTTAGATTAAAGTGTATTTGATTGAGTTCTTTTTCAAGCTAGTTGCTTACTCGATGTTCCTCTTGTGTCATTGAATGTGTAAAAGTAAACAAAAAAAAAAGGGTAAAGGGAAGGAAAATGTTAATCCTGAATGGACTATTAAATTATTTAGGTACGTGCTGTGGAAATTTCATAAAGTTAGATTGTAGATATTCTAATGGTTATAATTGTCATCTGAGTGAGTCCAAGAGAAAAGGCTACAGATATTGAGATGTTCTGGAATTTGGTTAAATTGTCAATGACTGTAGGATATCATATCTTCAGTGAAACTCAAGCCATTTCATTGTGTTCTCAATATGGTTATATGAGTTAGCTTGCATGGCAACCATGATTGGTCGTTTGTTTGTTGTTCCTAAAATTCTGCAACACTTTGGTTAAGCTGGGTTTAACTGTTATGTGTTAAGGTAGATAATTTTGTATTCAATTAATTGCAAGATCAGCATGATTGTCAGGTTTGCATTTGCACCAATATTGAATATTTGCCTATTCAAGACAACAACTTATACTTCGGTCATTTGTTGTTGTAATCACATTAGTTTTGTTTTTTGACTTAAAAGGAGAGCATCTTGTCTTCCATTTCTCTTCATCCTTGCTATAGGTAGCCTACAGAAGTCTGCCCTGAGCCTCCTGGCAGTTTCCTGAGATGGTGGTGCATGGGATTATGTGATTTGGGTTGGCATTTAGTTAGATTGGGTTTTTACCTCTATAGAGGCCCCATTCCATTTTTGTCAGCCAACAAGAATCCCCATTTTTCAAAGGGCTTAAAGACCTAATGCCAGACTGCCAACATTCTTTGGGGACATGATTGTGTGGACATTTGTAAACAGGGTATCAGTACTGAATAGGAATAGGAACACTGGGATTCTTATTGGTATTGGGTGTTGGGTACTGCTTCAGTATTGATCCCACATCAAATCTAGCATGAAGTATTTTTTTACTTGTGTCTGTAGGAATCAAGAGGGTCTTTTTGCATAATCTCCAATCATTGTGAGATGTTTACCTTTATATTTCTGTTAGACTGAGCATCTGATAAATTAAATAACCATTTGAGAAATAATTTTATTTAAGCAAATGGTTTTTCAAATAATTTTATTTAAAAAAATATCGTGACTTTACAGAGTATTAGGTCTTATGTATTCCAGTGCCTTGCTAATGGCCTGTGAGATTCCAACTGTCCACTCTGTCAGCTGCGGGCCTAAAAATGATCATCCTGCCGTTCTAGGCCTTGCCTTCAAATGCAAAGTATCGGTGTGATTCTTAGAATTGTGGATCAATCTGAGTGTCTGATTAAATGGATATCCTACCTGAACCAACAACCAACCTAAAAAACCCAATTTGCCTGACCCAATAGGAGACGCGGGGGGGGGGGGGGGGTGTTTAAGAATTTAGGGTTTTTCCTATGACTGTAGCTGTAAGGGTTTGATGTGCGGTCACTGTGCTGAAAAGTAAATATTGCTAACATATAATCAAATGGATGTTGTGGAGGTTTGTTTGAATGATGGATATTGTTCTTTTTTTTTTCTTTATCTGGTGCATTACTGAGATTGGATATTGTTACCTATTCATAAAATAAATTCCTCCTCCTTGTTATATTGGAATTGACATTGATTTTGATCCTGTGATGTTTCTTAGGCACTTGATGTAATCGAGCTTGATCAAAAAGCACAGCTTGTCCTTGAATTGGATGGACATGTTATGAAATGTGTACGTGATCAGAATGGTAATCATGTCATACAGAAGTGCATTGAGAGTGTTCCAGCAGAAAAAATTGGATTCATATTCTCAGCCTTCTGTGGTGAAGTTGCAACACTTTCCATGCATCCTTATGGTTGTCGTGTCATACAGGTATGTTAGGCTTGACTGCTGCGTTGGAAGCTTTCTTGGTTTCCTTTTCCTATCCCGCCTTTGGTTGTCTGCAGGAACATTGTCATGAAACACTGATGCATTTGGTTTATTGCAGAGAGTTCTAGAGCATTGTGCATATGACCCGCAATGTGAGTTCATAGTGAATGAGATCTTGGAGTCTGTCCTCATTCTTGCACAGGACCAGTATGGAAATTATGTGACTCAGGTTAGTGTTTCTTTTGTTCTGTATCACCTTGAAATTTGTAGCAAACAATTGATTCTTCCTGTAAATGTTCTTTATGCTTAGCTTGACTTGGTTTGGTATAAAGTGAGATGGTCTGATAGTTGATCTAGTGATGATTAATTTTGTTTGGTAACTTTTGGGGGACGGAGATTGTTAACAAGGGAAGGGGACTATTATTTAAGCCTGGAGGAGGAGGAATAAGATCTCTATGCAGGTAATGTGTCATGTGCGTACCTGGCACTTTCTCCTGCAGTGTATTGTGCATTCATGCTGTCAATGGTGCGTGCTTGCTCATACTAGGAAAGAAATTGTGAGCTACATCAATTCCCAATGCTCAATCTCAGAAAGGTAGATCTCATTCCTTGAAAGATAGATCTGCATCCCAGTCAGAGTGGTAAGAATAGGATTTACCCTTGTTGAAAGATAGGAATTCCATGGAGCACTCTGACCTGGATGCAATTATTCAATTGAAGGATGGAAGTCAGCTTAAACCTTCCTCCCATTTTGTATTCAATGTGATTTCCATGTTTCAGTTGCTTAATGGTGATGTGAATTTACAATGAATTCCATGAAAGATGCCAAATTATCCAGTGGGTTTTTACCTTATTGGATGTGAATTCCTTGTTTCAATTGTTTTATAAATAGTGATGCATGTATTCTTAACAGCATGTATTGGAGATGGGGAAACCTCGTGAAAGATACCAGATTATTAGAAAATTGTCAGGGCATATTGTTCTACTCAGCCAGCATAAGTTTGGGTCCAATGTTGTGGAGAAATGTTTGGAATATGGTGGTGACACTGAGCGGGAAATAATAATTCAAGAGATTCTTGGGCAGAATGAAGGAAACGATAATCTATTGGTGAGTCTAATGAAGCTTTTTTTAATTTGGATTGAAATCTTTAATCACATCCACCTCTCTAACACATGGCTTATTTAGTCGTTCTGTGAATAATTACAAAACTAAAATTTGTGGGATTTCTGAAAACTTACTTACAGAATGCATATTAGCAGTTGCTTTTTATCACCAACACAAGTTGCCAAAAGTGTGTGTGTGTGTGTGTGTGTGTGTGTAAACAAGTGGAACTCTTATGTGCCTGACACGCATCAAACTTGAAGCTCATAAACAAACATAGTTTCTCTCTATTATTTCAAACTTTATTTAAATCATGTTTTATAGTGTCCAGAAGATGTATTTTTATTATGTTGGGGTTTCAGTGTGAGGTGCACAACTCCCTTGTGATGCAGTGATCATGATATCAAGCTTTGAATCCTTCGAATGAAGTTGTTCCAGTTAGACTATTATACCGTGCCATTTCTCTTCATAAACTTTCAATGCTACCTAGGATGAAAATCGTAGCATGTTCTAGGATTTCTCTGTTGTTCATTTTTTTTGTCTGATATATGACGGTGTTCTATTATCAACTGTCAAATTAGCTCACATCTTATTTCTCTTCATAAACTTTCAATGCTACCAAGAATGAAAATTGTAGCATGTTTTAGGATTTCTCTGTTCATTCTTATTGTCTGATAAATGACGGTGTTCTATTATCAACTGTAAAATTAGCTCACATCTTATTTCTTTGTCTCATATGAGAGTCAACCCAACTTAGCTCCAACATGTCATGTCATTAGGGTTTCTTGCCCAAATATTGAGATTATGTAGGCAAATGAGTAAAGAAAGGGGGTGATTTTATTATTATAATGCTGCCCTTGCATGCTTGCCAATATCTTCAATCTCTTGGGCAATTTCAATCTGAGGGTTGAAATTTGCATTTCTTTATGGGATTGCATTGTCTTACTCAATTAATTTTTGAAGGGGTTCTAAATGAATTGTTTTATTTTAGATCAGACAAACTTTGCAGCTATATGATGTTGAGCCAGTATTATTCCACTCAATTTTTTTCTCTGTTGCTATATTTTAGACAATGATGAAGGACCAATACGCAAATTATGTGGTCCAAAAGATTCTTGACACCTGTACAGATATTCAGCGGGCAATGTTGCTTAATCGAATAAGAACACATGTGCATGCTCTGAAGAAATATACTTATGGGAAGCACATTGTTGCTAGATTCGAACAGCAATATGGGGAAGGTAATACTTTTCAATTTCACTAACCCTGCATATATTTGAAATTTAATATTGCTTCACTATATATTGTAAAATGGATGTAAGGAGGACCCCTTAGACCTTATAGTTGCTTGACTGAAGGTTTCATTTGATCGCATCTTTGTCCAGCTCCCAATGTCTAGTTGGGTGCTACTAGTCTGAGAAAAAAAGGACAAATGAATTCTAGCTTGAAGTTTTATTGAAGACAGCTGTTTAGCAGTCTGGGTACAGTAGTAAAGTGGTAACTTAGTAGGAAATTGAGGAACTTGTAATTCCATAAAAAGTAACAAATATGATTGGAATTCTTATGTACCTGTGCTGGAAAATCACATCATTCCTGAAATGGAGTTTGGTGCATAGACTTGGTAATCTTTCTATGTCAAAACCATTCAAAGCCATCTTAGGAATTCAATTCCAGGAATGACTAAAGTGGGGGGATCTCAACTTGAACTTCCTCTTATATCTTCCTCTTTGCTTTATGAGAATTACAATATCAAGCTTGGATGAACACACGATTTTAACTATGTATGAACCTCATGGTCTATTTATCTGGTCTGTGAGAGGAAGCATTAATTAATACACCCTTTCAGTTCAGATATCGTCCAGGTTGATAGAGGGTTAGGTTTTTTATGACTGGATTGTATAGGATTGGTTTTGAAAATTATTATGATGATTTTCATGCTGGTTTCAACTTCGTCTTTATTTTAATCACGGATAGTGGTTATTGATGCTCCTCATTCATTGGTAGTTGGAACTAAAAAATTAGTAGTGTTCTTTGATCAATTGAAATTTGCTTCTGTGAAACCGATCCCAACTAGTTTGGGATTGAGGCTTTGTTGTCCCTGCTTTCACTCTTCTACACTTAAACTCTATGCAGAGAATCAAACATCATGATCATGATGCGGATCCACTGGTGTGGCCTGTCAATTGCTAGCGCAGCCGCAACATTTGGAAAGCCTCGCAGCTAATCCCATTATTACAACATGTGCAGGAATAACAACCAAATCATGCAGGCATCCTTTGTCTTGATCATGTTAATACATGACTGCCACAGAAAGCTTCCACCATCAATTACCAGATTGAAATTGTAAAGTCAGTAAATATGCATGTGCCACGGAATGGTTTGTATGTATGTTGTGTAGCTCAACTATTTGGACCCAAACGAAAGGAGCAACAGTAGGAAAACAGTTTTGATTGCAACACAGATTCAAAGGGAATGAAAAGCTCCTTGATAGCTAATTCTGTAAAATCGTTTGATGGGTTTGTTTGGTAAATGGCTTTTCTTTATAAGGTAGGAGAGGCTATACAAATACAATGTCTCCTTTTGTACTGCATTGGAAGCCATGCATGTCAATAGGAAAAGCCGTCTTCCAAAAGGTTTCCCTGTCAATAGGCTCTGCGAATGCGTTCATTAAATAAATTAAGAGCCCCTCTGACAATGCGATTTGACAATGTGATAGCTTTAACTTTTCTTTTCAACCACAATTTTATCTCATTTGGTTACAAAATGAAACACGAGTTTTGGTCATGGGTCTTACCAATAAATAAGTCATGAATTCAGCTTTTGAGAAGCAACTTTTACATGGTTTTGCTAAATTTTTCCTCTGTTTTTTATTACCGTCGAATTTACTACCTGCAAGACCAAAATAACCTTGCTCTCCTGTGAACTAATCGAAGAATCAATGTTGGGTTGTGGAAGCTAAAAATTTGGTAAGGCCCAAGTTTTCGCAAGTTTGGATCTACACTTTTGCTCGACTTGGCCTTTATTTTTCATGAATCTAATTATTTTTCTTTTTGTTAATTACCATGTACGAGTTTCGGGCTCGGTAAGTGTTTGAGGAGTAGTGGGTGTTGAATCTTTAGATCTGGTGGTCTGATTGCTGAGAATTTTATTATTATTATTATGTTTTTAGAATTAGACTTGAAATTGAATTTTAGTTATTTCTCTCTCTAATTTTTGCAGGGTTTTTTGTTTCTGAATTGCATTTGTTTCCTTTTGAAAGAGAGAAGAATCTTTGCATGGTGATGTTGAGAATCCTTGCATAGGGTCTCCACAGATCAACAAGGGATTCAGGGACAAGGTATGCATTTATTAACAAGTTTCTTTGTGGTCCTCGCAGTTTCAAGAATTTGCAACATGTTTGTAGTATTCTTGCTACTTCCAAGCTAAAGTTTGCGTAATTCAAGCTCTGGTTTTGAACATTTTAGTGGTCTTTCACTGATGATTGTTGGTGGGGTGCATGTAATTTGTGATGATTGTGTTACTACATCGCATTTTTTTGTTCAAAAGTTGCTTAAAATCATGGGGATTTCACCACTAGGCAGTAGTTACGAAGAAAAGGATTAAACCTTGAAAAGGTTTGGAAAACCATACTGTGAAGAGTTTTTTGTGCATAACAGCAAACAAAAGAGAGAAATACGCAGGTAATTGGCAGTGAAGAAATCATTTGTGAAGCCTTTATGCTAGACAATGACAGGCCCGAGATTCCAATATCATAGCTGAAAACATGAAAGGATGACGACAGTCCTTAATTATTGGAGGAGAAAATGTTTAATCACTTATCTCACCACTTGAATTATGAACTAGAATTGCAGACATGCTTTCATTAATTTGTCTATTTTGTGTTTACTCCTCCTCTCTGCCCAGCTGCTTTATTTCATCAAAGCTGCAAGAAGATTTTATGGTAACTAAAGCTTGTCCATCTTCATGGATTCTCAAGATGTGAGAACTTTGTGTAGCAGATAAATTTACCAGTTAGTGCTCATTACACATCTCTACTGCACTCCTGTATATGTGGATTATAAAAATATTAAATGTTTTAATTCTCATGCTCCTTTTATATACATCTTTTCAGGATTGTTTGAGCATCGATTTTGGGATAGCAAAGGGTGTTACCTAGAGTATGATATTATTTGCTCAATTTTATATTAGGTAAATTGTTTTTCATTTAAAAATATATTAAAATAATATTTTTTTTATTTTTAAAAATTTATTTTTAATATTAACACATCAAAATAATTTAAAAATACTAAAAAAATCTAATTTGAAATAAATAAAATAATTTATTTTTTTTAAAAAATAAAACATAAAAATAGATAGAGCTGTGATAATGGTTGGTTGGTTCCTGTCTCAAGTAAAAAGACACAGTAGAAATAAAGAGTTGTATTCTTGTTTTTAAAAGAAATTATATAAAATTATTTTATTAATACAATTATTTTTATATATTTATCTCTTTAAAATCGGTAAAAAGCATTGTAGTTATCACAGTATACAAGGGATCAGTGATTGGATCACAGATGCCACTGTAAATGATAGTTAAAAATAATTAGATAAAGAAATTATAAATAAATCCCATGCACTGTGTTATGGATAAAAAATGGTCTGTTCATCAGCGATAACCCCCTTTGTCCGAGGTTATCCAAAATTAGAAAAAAAAAATGTTTATGATCAAATAAACATTTTTTTAACTAAATCAAATGCAATGGCTTTTACATTATAGTTTTTATTCGCTATTTGACTCATGCTTTACAGATTTTTATGATATAGTTTTGTAAATAAAAAAATTCTAAATAAATTTATATATATATATATATATATATCTGATTAAATCAATCAATAATTGTTTATAACAAAATTATCAATCCCAATTTATACCCAATTAAAAATTAAAGTGAACAAGTTAAATTTGTGCTCTTTGACTCAATTAAGTTCAATAGGTTTTTTTTATAATTTTTTATTTAAAATAGACATTAATTTTTGCATTACCTAAATTCCAACAATCTCTTGTCATTGGAAATCAGATTGGTTTGTTTCTCTTAATCTGAAATTATATTTTGATACAAAAAAACTTTAAATATCTTATAAAATATATCTATTACCCTAATAATTAGAAAATTAGCTCTAAAATCTATAATTAATCTAGAACTAAATTTTTTTCGTGTTCAAATATATCATTTCAAGTAAGTTTAAGAAAAAAACATATTACGAAAACATTTCCCATAAAAAAGAATTTATTGAGATCAAAATCACATGTTTTTACCGCTGTAATTAATTTTAACCAAGATTTTTTTTTATAACTAGAATCCAATAAGCTTTTTTTTTTCTTTAATTATAAAAAAATAAAAATTGAGATAAAAATTGAATATTTTAAATTGATAAAAATTAAAAGTTTATAATTTAAAAAGTTAAAAAGCCAAAATGTATATTTAACTCAAAATTAAGAAAAACAATTTTTTTACCTGTCTTTTATTTTTACCTCCTATCTTTAAATCTTGTTATTACTTAATAAACATGCTTTAATTATAGCATTCCAAGTGATTTATTTATGGGTGAACACATGAAAAGCAATATTTCCCTAGCATGTTTTAGAGTATTTCTTAATAAATAACTTAAATTGGTGAATCAACCTCATGATTCAAGGCCAGGTTTTAGGGCGAGCCAATGTAAAAACCATGTCGTTTTTATTTCAAAACAATTTTCAAAGGCTTCTTTTTCATTACCACGTGTCAACACACCCCGCTTGCAACCCGCAACACGGGTTTTTTTAACTAATGCTTCAGGTTCCCTGACGACCCGACCCGATCCCATTTTTTAATTTCGTTTTTATTATGCATTTTGATTTTTTCTTTTTAAGAAAAACATATTATATCCCTAAACCCTAAAGTTCAAAAAGGCCGGTTTCGCTCCCTATTCTCAGAGAAAAAAAGAAGAAACAGCTGCTCCCTTCCCTTCTCAATTCACTCACAGCCGAGTTCAAATTCTCGCGCAGCAGCAACCGCGTTTCTCCAGCAGCAGAAGGAGCAGGTTCCTTTAATGAGTTTTTGTTATTTCTCGAAACAAGGTGTTCAATGCAAAGAAGTGTGGGTTTGAGATAATGGGTTTTGAAGGAATTCTTGATTCCTTTCTCTGTTTTTGATCTTTTTCAGAAGGAATCAAAGAAAGAGCGCTACAGAGATTCAATTACGTGCAGAAATCAAGCTATTCATTGAAAGATGCCAGCGCCATGTCTCAGTGAGCAACGTCATATTATTTTTTTGTTTATTTTTCCTTTTTTTAAAACATTATTTGAATGTTGCGTCGCAATCCAACTTCATAAGCAGATTGAATTGGTTTTTCATGTGCTTCAACTTTGCTCATTACACTGCAACTTGAATCGGTTAATTGGTAAACTTTTATTAAGCAGGATTGAAGAGGCACAAAAGAACAAACAAATCTTGGGCTGATGGTAAACAGAAACAGAAGAAAAGGTAATCGTTTTATTTGTTTCAATTCATGTTAGTTACGAAGATTCAAACTGCATTAGACCATTCGAAGTGACCTGATATGAGGTTGATTTGAAGATTGGCCTATGTATGCTATGTTGCTGCGTAGCTAGAAAATTAGTATAAGAGGTTTGGAATGAAGGGATAAAGGTTATGTGAATAGAGATTTTATATGGGGTTTCTTTTGATAAGTTTGGGAATGGATATTGATTATTTGGTGACTGGATTTCTATGATGCTGTTATTCCAGTTTTCACCTCAAGAAAGTCGAGGTTAGTTTTGATTAGTTTGCTGCATGTATTATCAAGTCGGGAGATCCTTGTAGAACTTGGGTTTGTTTGGTGAAATTATTGGCCAGGATTTAGGTAAGCTGGTTGCTATCATCTTGTTCGAAACAGAAAAGAAAACGGAAACAGATCTAAGTTCCATTGTTTTATTTGTGGTTTGACAGGATCTTGTGGCATATAGTAAGTTTTACCTTTGGGAAGTGATAGAACCAAATCTGTTGTGTTGTGTAAGGGTATATGATAAATAGGTGGGTGGCTATTGCTATCCTTGTACTCCAATTTTTGAAGCTTGTGTGGTCTGTTTTTTGTCAATTATATTTCCTTTTATGGTCCAGGTATTATTTGGCTGTTGATGTTTCCCTCTTTTTATGAAGTGTAGAATTGTGGTGATCTGGTATGAGGCATTTATGACTAATACTTCACTATATATTGCTTTGATCATAGACCAAGAAAAGAAGGTAAAATTGACTTGGAGGAAGATGTTGCTGGCGATTCCCAATCTCTCAGCATGTTCGAGGAAGATTCTGTTGAAGAAGGTACTATATGATAGTTTTCTTGAAAATTATGCAGGAAGAATAATAAGTTTTCATTGTTTATTTTAGGGATGTTGCTAAAAGTAATATCAGTAATTTAATGCTATTGTTTTTAATCACTGTTAACATTCCTTTTGTTTTAGAATATTGACGAGAGGGGGTGTCCCTATTCAGTATTATTTCAGACTTTTAAACTTGAATGGAGGCTGAAATGGGACATATTTTCATAGCCAGCCATCACTTTTTAGTTATTGTCTTGCTTTTTCTCCCATTTCATCACTACCAGGAGCAATTTTAAACAATTATCAGCTACCAGTGTTCTTGGTTGTGTTAAGAATTGCTAAGATGTAATCAATACTTTCTTTCATGCTGAAGGTTGCTCCTAATATTATCCTAAAGCTCTGGTGGTTACTAGGAGTGAGAATGCGGCCTTTGTTCCCATTTGTAAGGTGTTTGGTTATTAAGGCTAGGATAGGGATGGGTAACTTAATACTTTTTCATTACCAAAAAGGGAGGTGAGTTTGAAGGCACCTGGCACCTGGAACATGGATATCCATGATATGCAGATTGAAAACAAAAACATAGAGACTTGTTATCTTGGAATATGATACTGTTGGTTAGGTTTCTTCATATCAAATACTTGGAAGGAAATGCACTTTTCCATAATGTAAAAACACCTTTTAGGTTCTTGTGTGTTTAAATTCGTGTATATTTATGCAAACTGTTTTATGGTAAGAAAATACAATTAATCACTTTAATTTTTTAATTAAATATTTTGAAAAAAGTTAGTTTCATCTTCAATTTGCATGAGATAGCTCCTCAAAAAGTACAAACAAGTCCTTTTAGAATAAAATGAAGATAAAAACTAGGAAAAAACCTTAGTTGAGCTATTTTTTCTTCTTTCATTATGCTCAGAATTGGTAGTGCTTTCCATTAATAAAGTTGTAACATGAGATTGCTGAGGTCTCATATGAATCACTTGTCTAGAGGGACCAGTCAATTTTTTTAAGGTAAGTGTGAACAATATGACCATATTTACAGCGGCATCAATTTTCAGCCTTCCAGTGGATATCTTCATCAACTAACAAACTGCCCATCATTAGAAAGGAATGCTAGGAATTTTAATGGTCAGATTTTCTCAAAAATTGGTTATCACAGATATCTTTTCTCTTTCATTCTGTGTGGCTTTTGGTTCTTGTACATGTGTATCATTAGCTCTTTCAATTGGATGAACCAGTTCTTCATTGTGATTTTATGTTTTCCTGAGGAGGATAACTTATTCTCTCGTTATAAATCCCTCTAGAGGTCCAATATATAATGATCAGTTGCTGGTTCATGGTTTCTCCTTGTGATATAATTTGATACCATGCCATGCATTCTCACAACTGTTTCTTTTCTTCTGCCTTTGAATTCATATTTTGTATGAATATGTTGTACCCACCCAGACTGTGCATTGCTCAAGGATTTTTATGTTGCATCTTGCTAATATAAGATGGTTGATGAATCTGTAATTCCCTTCTTTTAATCTTTGGTTTATTAATGTTGGTATATAGGAAGTGATAACGAAAGTGACCTGCAAGAGCATAAAACTGTTGGCATTGTGGACACGGATGGAGATTCTGATTCAGAAGATATTCTGGAGGCCTCCAACACCGATCAAGAACAAGAATTGGATGTCAAGTCCCAAACTGTTGCAAAGGCACCTGCTTCCAGAAGGTACCTTTGAATGACACTGCTCCTTATATGATTGCTTATAACTGTTATTAATTGCCGTCATCATTAAGATTGTTTGGCAACTGATATATTCTATGTGGATGGATGCAACTAAACAACACTATTTCAACTGTTGTCTGACACATTTTTTCAATTCTTTTTTTTATGACTTGGGTTGGTGAATTGGTAATTCTTATAGTCAGAGTGGACTCTTCTTTTTTGTAGTAATTGTTGTTTTTTGAATCTTCCATGTATTATGATGGGCCTAATTTACAAAAGAATTTGCAAAATGGAATTAATTGAAGAGGTATTCCCATAGAATAGTATTTGGCTGGAAAAGAATTGGTGTGTTCATTTATGTCTTCAGTTGCTGGCATGGAAGGCTTTGAATGAACTCACAATGCATTCCATTCTAGAGTTCATTTTTGTTTTTGTATAATGTTTGAATGAACAGAATTTTGGTTCTGTCCAATCTGTGAATCTAATAAAAGGTAAATATTGTGTATACTTTGAAAACAAGTGTTGTGTGTACTTAGAAAAATAAATCTGGTTGTCTGTACCTTTACTTGTTTATTACATATTGTTAAACTTGAAATTTTTGTGGCATGTAATTTTATGGGAACTGGCACAAATTCAGAGTTAGATTATGGCAATACTGCTGAAACCATAAATTGAGATTTACTGAAGATAGGCTATTTATTGTAGTGCAGTATTTCTACTTGTTTTCATTCAATTTCTTGTCCCTTTTAATATGATGAAGTGCATTTTGGATAGTTTTCGCACATATTTCAAGTACCTTCCACTTGTAAAGTCTATACATCAACTTGATTTACGTGGCTGAGAAGTGAGTGAAACTTTAGAGAGACATGTGTGTGATTTAGTGATGAGTGAAGTATCACCTGGTCAAGTTGGAAAAGACTTTTTGACTATAGAAAAGGGGATTGAAGTGTCAGCAAATTGGATCAATTGGTCTTTATTGCAGTGATGGCTATAGAGGTGTAAAGAGGAGTTCACAGGGGAGGGTAAAAGAATACAAAATAGGGGCTGAACTACAATTGCATTGATAGTGAGGTAACTTCAGGGGTTCTGTTTTGGATATGACCATTTCAAATAGTTGGAATGCTTGTACATGAAACATTGCTTTTAAAGGTAATCGACAGTGAAAGTATGGTGTAGGGAGAAAGATGCTTTTGGGCTTTTTCTTCATGTCTATGAATAAGCAACTATAAGTTGAATATCATGTTTTTGGCAAGTTCCAGGTAAATGGCATTTTAAGAAATGCATAATTTCCACTCTCATCACTTTGGCGTGTGACTCTACAACTGCATAAGAAGAATCATCCACCAAAAGTCAAGGATAGCCTTATTTATCTGTGGCCAGCATTTATAAAATCTTGACCAAGGTTTAGCCAATTGTCATTGTTGTGTAGCGAGATGATTCTATTTCCCAAACTGTGTATGAGGTTGTAGATGATGAGAGGAGAGAGAGTGAATGAATTATTTTTGAAGTTGTCTTTTAAACAAGCTTAGAGTGGGTACATTGGAATCTCATAGATAACATGATGGTGTCTTGAGCAAAATGGTCAACAAAGGTTTGGCTCTATGCAGTTGATATTCTCTTTTTGTTGTTCATCACTGCTTGTGTTACAGAGTGTTCAAATAAAAATATACATTTGGATAGTTTCATTGCTGAATATGGTGAATTATTTATTACAATCCTTAAACTGAAATGAATAAATACTTTGACTTCTCTATAGAACTTGTATGTTTCTTGTCCTCTTAAAAGCTTTTCATGAAATTCAAGTATAATTGTCTTTGTGCAGCTCTTTCCATTCTCACTTAGAGTATAAGTTACCAGAAACTGAGGTAGAGGATCTGTTGAAGAAAAAGTGGAAATATCAATGGGACGTGCCTGCTTTTGGCATGCCAAATTGCAAGTGGGTAGGAACAGGAGAGTGTTTTCTGGAGGTAATTTTCATACTGTCTGTCTCCAATCTATTATTTATTGTCTGCAGACAACATATATGTGCGATAAAAAGAAAAGGGGATTATGGAATGCAGAATGGGTGTCCTCCATAAAGAATTCAAGTAAGAAGCATGCAAATGAAAATCAAGAGACTTGTTGAAGCATCCTTTTAAATGCATTGAAACAGTGCAAAAAATGAAATAAAAAAATGACACCAAATACTTACTATCCCACATCAACCACTTGGAGGAGTAAATTTATAAAATTCTTGAAGTTGGCTTCATAAAATTACTCCAAAACAAACAAATTGTGGTACATCCTTTGTAGATTTATGTAAATTATGAGGCCTTTTCACTTTTTTAAATATGCCTTGCAATTCTTAGTACTTTGTGATTAAATGAAGAAGATGATGCGATAGGAAAAAGGGAGGTTCCAATTTAATGGTTTATTTATATAGGATTTTTATTTGAAGTGTCTAAATATATGCCCTTCCCCTACAAACAGTAAATACTTGTTGCCCATTTGAATAGTGGTCCAAGGAGATATTGGTCATAATTGTCAAGGGAAAAAGGAGAGATGCTAGTCATAAATATCTATGATATTTTCTTTAATGTGGAAGGGTTTCTATTAGCCTTTCAAACTTTTGAGTGATCCCTAAGTTTCACTAATTCAAATGTAATTACCTTGAATGTTAAAAGTGTTAAGGTTATAGAAGATGCAGTTTGTTAATCATGCTACCGTGTTCATTTATTACTTCTGTGCAGGTAGCTAACATGAACTCTGATTGTGGTCTCAAGCAAAGGTTATATAAACACTGGTTGGATGTGTGCAAGACATCTGGCAGCAATGATTTTCATTCATCTCCACAGAGATTCTTCTTCTCTCTTTGTAAGCCTCATCATGGTTTTATAGATGATCTTTATTTATTTGGCTGATACTATCTCCATTTTCATGGTAGATATTTATTGAGATTCATGATGCCATAATTTATAAGCATCTAGGGTACTAGAGAACTTTATATCTCTAGTTTTTATATTTATGGTTAGTGAGAAGCCTGTGTGCCTCAACCTTTATTTTTATGAATAATAGACAGCCAATTTTGACAAACATCCCTTATGCCACGACCTTTTATTTTTAAAATGTTAAATTGCCAGTTCTAGCGAACACCTCAATTCAGTGGTTTAAATTGTTTGAATTGTCCCATTTATTCTGTCTTTTGTGATCTCCCCTTTGAGTCTTGCAGAGCTTAATCTTGAAATGAAAATTCAAAGAGAAAATACTATTCCTCATGTGTCAGTTATGCCAAAGGTGCCTTACAAGTGTGCTGAAAAACCATCTGATGCTAGTAATTAGAACAGTTGGGTGGAATACCAATTCTGCTTGATCTTAGATTGTTTTAGCATCACAGCATTTGACTTCTTAGAATGTCCAATCATTCTATCTGAACTTCATGTTTTTTTTGGTCTGGGGTTGGTTACAGAAAAACTAGGAATACAAGGGCTACTTGTGTGATAGATATATGGGAGAAAGGAAATTGATTGACAGGACCTAGCACCTCACTAGGTTCCCTAAACAACGTGCATATAACTCATTGAGGTCATGCCTCGGAGAAGATATGCAGATCACGACAAAATACTTTAATGTCAATAGGTGAATATTTCTGCAATTTTCTTCTTGAAAGCATGTAAATATCAGCATCCACATTAACAAGAAATATACTGCAGATCTTGATCATCAAGAAGTTTGAAATTCATGTAATCTCATATAAAAAAATCAGTAGAATGTTATGGCTTCTGAACATGGATAAGTTTTCATTAGGTGTCATTTTTCAGAAATGCTTTTCTTTTATTCCTATTCATTATGGGGTTATATTAGTACCTTGGTGCCTATGTAAGAGCAAGTATTTAGTATTTGGTGCCTGTATAAAAGCACCTATATGGTGTTTAGGAGGGCTGTTATCAATGATTCATTTGAGAGTATTGATTGTGTATCTTTCCTTTTCATTTGCGTTTCTATTTATACTCTTAACTCTCCTTCTTAATTTCTCCTCTCGTTCTCCTATGCCAATGTTTTCAACACCCACTTGTGAGTATCTCACTTGGGTTCCCTATGAAAATATATTATTTAGTAATTGGAAACATATGATTTTTTCACATTTCTAGAAATATTGTTAGGAGATGGATCTATTCACATGTTTTAGTCTCATTACACCATCCTAATTAGTTTAGGAGGCACAATTAATAATGTAGGAATGACGAGAAATATAACATGTTTAACTTGATATAGAGAATGAGAGATTAACCATAGTTTGTCTAAATATATACGTATATGATGAGACGGTTTGAGACCATATATTTGCTCAAATCAGATTTTAATCCTTGTCAAATATTTGAGAAAAGGCTCGTTGGAGTGTTATCCAAAGTATTTTTTGTATGCTGTTTTATTGCAATAGTTACATGTGCTTTCTCCATCTCTGTCATTTATCTGCTTGACTTCGTTTTGATGAATCAGCTATTATATTTTTTCTTGTTTGATGACTTTTCAATCATATTACCAAAAATGTATGACCATGGATTTCATTCTGTAAATAGTTTATATTTGCTTTCTAGTATTGAGCTTAAGCCCCCCCTCCATTTTTTTTTTCACTAGGCAACAGCTATAGAGATATTTTGCACTGTAATAAGAAGCCTTTTTACCGCAAGGGCCTAAAAGAAGACTTGGCCATCATGGATGCATACATTATGCACTGTGTATGTGAACTTCCCTTCTCCTAGAGAGTTTCCATTATTTTTGTAGTCTAATGGTCTTAATTATTCTGAAATGAAAACATCATGCAGCTAAATCACATTTTCAGAACGAGAGATCTTGTGACCAAGAATGATTCAAAAGTGGGCAAGCATTGGGAAAATGCTAAGGATGAATTGCTTAGTGGTGATGAAGTCCTTGATCATGGGTTTACTCGTCCAAAGGTAGTGTGGAGTGGTTTCCATTAATCTGTATGCAATGCTAACTGCATTTGAACAGTATTCAAGCTTCGCAGTGCTGGATTACAAATGCTCATAAGACCAATGCATCTCAGCATCAACCCCTGATAATGTCAATATCACTTCTAGAAAAAATATATCACTTTGACACGTATATTTGTGCATCATAGAAATATTCCGATAGTGTCAATATCACTTATATAAAAAATATATCTCTTTGACACGTATTTGTGTATCATATAAATATTCATCTTATTGTTTCTGTGTACCATCAATTGTGGAAATTCTGATTCACATAGAGATGCATGGCAGTGATTGCTCACGTACACATATATATGCTCATTGTTGATTGCATACATAACTACTCTTCACTTGTCATGATATGTTATGCAATTGTATATTTCCTTTGTATCATCTAGGTTTCACCACCTTTGCAAAAAGGAAAAAAGATAGTCAGAAATGCCATTGTAGTTAATTTTTATGAGCCAGATTATGGATTCCGTATCAATTGCAAAATTGTGCTTTGAAGGCATGGAAAGACCTGGCTATATGAGAGCATATAGGCGAGACAAAGATCTCAATTCTGTGTGTGTTGTAGGATGTTTTTTTAGTTAGACAGGACCATTGTTTACAAAAGCCATTCTTCCCTTTGAGCCAAAAAAGTTCTTTAGCTTTCACTAAAGAATCACCCATGTAGTTTTATTCAACATGTGTCTCAAACCATTGAACTTTCATTGAGCTTTGTTTCCCATGAGTCTTTGGAAGTGGGTTTGCCATATAAAATGTTTAGTTTCATCTTTCACATGGAAAAGCTTTGGTTAGTTTTTATCTTAAGCATGTTTATTTATGATGTGTCATTCAATATTGTGTTTAAATGTTGGCATAGTTTTCTGGAAATCAATTAATCAGAGGGAGAAGCATATGTAAGTTTGAGGCTGCATGAACCAATAAATCGTGTCTCATGGAGCTCTAGATCCATTGTTATCAATGCTTAATTTTGTACTGAATTGGCTTAGAGCGGCCAATTTTCAAGATTTACCATTTAATGAGCTACTATCAAATAATTCATTTTCAGCCAGCTAACTTGCCTTGTAAGAAACATACCATCAATTGAAAAGATAAAAGCACTTGAATTTTGTCACCTTGTTCTCCTTTCTCATACCACTTATTTCTAAATCGGTATGTTTACTTGCTTCTTCAGAAGGGATTGTTTTAATTCTGTATTACAGGTTTTGATCCTACTGCCCTTTAGAAGTATTGCAAATCGTGCTGTTAATAGGCTAATACAACTGACCCCTGGAGCTTACAAGGTGATATTTCCTTGCTTTAATTAATTGTACTCATTCTTTAAACATGGTTTACGATGCTATTTAACGGTAATATTTACTGAATTTGCATCACCAGCTAATCCTGAATACTTTGGGTGCCTGAATTGACATATAAGGTGGCCTACTTGACTTTTCGATCTCTTAGATGTAGAAATATTTGATTTGTAAACTACCATGCCTGCTCTTCCTCTTACTATTGTTTTTTTCATTAACAAGTGTAGTGAAGGGCGTAAGTTCAATAAATGTAGCCCTATACCAAACTTCTCGAATAGATCTTTAATTTTTACTAGTAAGAAAATTGTTTTCTTTGAATCCACATTCAACTTAGTATGTTTTAAAGATTCATTCTCATATTCGAACAATCTTTTCTAGGATTCTGTACAATCTCATATATGAAAGTGGTTGCTTATTCTGCATATGGTACACTGTTCAAAAAAGCTGATAAGCTGTTAAAGATTTTATTTCCTTATGCTTAGAATAAAGATTTTAAAGTATACACTTTTCTATTTTCACAGGTTAATGTGGAGCACATGAGTCGTTTCTCTAATGAGTTTGGAAATCACGATGATGAAGACAATGTAAACACCAATGAGTTAACTGGAAGTGTTAAAAACTCAAACTCCCAGAAGCCCTCAAAACCAACTGACCATCAAGCACTTTTTGATGGAAATGTAGATGATAAATTTATGATAGGCATTAAATTTACGAGGTAAATTACTTTCTTGTATAAAGCAGGCCAATTGATATTTTGATGATGTGAAAAAACCATCAATGACTGAGTTTTTGTATTTGATTTGTTGAGCAATTTGTTTTGTCCTAAATTTACTTATGGGAGTTTTCTGCTCAAGTCATTCAATCCTTTATTAGCAACTGCCTAGTTTGGGAAGGTGGTCATGATCAGGATTAGAAGTGGTTCAGAGAAAGGTTAAATGGATTTGGAATTTGGCTACCCGTTGCCAAGATTGTTAATACCTTTGCACACAGTAAAAAAAATTCTGAGATTAAACTTTTGCAATGATAAAAGACACAGCTGACTATTTGTATGCTCCTTAATTTTCTTCCTTTGGTTATTTCTTTTTATTCGGTAGGATCTACATGTTCTCATTGACTATTTCCATGTTTCACTATATGTTGAGTCAATTTGAGTGCCCAATCTTCATTCAATATGGTGAAAAGAGGAGACGTTAACTGCTGGCCCTTTTTGCAAAATCATTTCTTGATACAGAACTGTTTCAGGTTATTCAATTTTCTGCATGGCCTTCATCTTATGTAATCCTTTTTTTTTTGTCCTTTGATCTTTTGTAGGAAGAGCATTAAGTTATTTAGTGATTTCTATTCCTCAGACTTGATAGTCGCTTCTCCTTTGGCATTGCTGAAGGTAAATTTCCACCGTGTACAAATTTTTTTTGTTCTTTAGACTATTCTAAATGTCAAGATGAAAGATAACAACTTGTTCTGTACTGTAAAACATGGATAAATTCATGGAAGAAGAGGATATATAATGGTTCTTGATATAAAGTGGCGTAAGTGTTGTCCAATGGCCATGTCAAAAAGCTTTAGTATCCTTTAGATTTCACATAAAAAGGTGATCACTTAATTGAATATAATATTTGCTTTCTTCTTCCTTTCTTTTTTGGGTAGCAAAGAAGATAGTGAGAAAGAGAGGTCCATGCATGAGAATCATTTCTGAAGTGTCAATGAATTCTGATTTAAAATGAGCCAAGGCAGTAGGAGTGTTGGAGAGAAAGAAGGTGGCGGCAATATTGAAACCAACAGTTTAACTGATTTTAAGATTCTTTTCTTTCCTAATTCTAGTCATTCTTCCTTAACTAATTCCTCCCTAACACCAATGAGCCATGATAGTGGCTGATTTGGCAGATGCAGGCTACTGTGATGACTACGCTCAGAACATATTTGAACCATTAAAAGTTTATGATATTTTCATTCCTGTTGACCAAATGTCTTATCTGCTGCTGTTGAACTCATAGGCCCTCTGACGCAACCTGTTACAGTTGTGGAATCAATGCTCTGGGATGTTGATAGGTCATTATTATGTTATGAGAAACAATAAATTTTCCAAGTAGAATGTTCAGTTCCCTTTCTAAGTATGTGCGACAAGATTGATAATTGCAATATTTAATTTTCTGTCAGTTGTTTGTCCTTCTGAACCAAGTTTAATGAATTTGGTTCATTTCTCTATTTGGGTATGAGGCCTAGAGCTCCTTGTTCTGAGGTGCTGGTGGCAGTCATGGTCTTAATATCAAACCTTAATTATTTGGGGGGAAAACAAATAAAAGAAAGCTTGAGATTTCATAACTTCCAGCAAGAAGTTGCAAACAGTTAAGCTGCCCTGCTTCATAAATTGAGTCTCTTTCACATTATACTCATGTGATTCTACAGTGATATTTTTCATATCATCGTTAGGTCTTACCAGTTTTTATGCCATAGATTAGCAGATTTCTTGTAGTTTTCTCTTAAGCAAGCAACTGACAACACATCATTCTTGTCAGAAAATTGAGGAAGCTAAACGTGACAAGGAAAAAGATGTGGATTATCTTTCTTCTATAGAGGTAAGATCTTTTTACATGCTTGTTGGTTATGACTGTGTCCTTAGATTTTATAATATCTGTTTTTCAGGATGATATGCTTAAAACTAATGGAAAGATTATGTTTGTTGGACAAATAGGTTCTTATCATTGATCATGCAGATGTTATAGCAATGCAGGTAGATCATGAAATATACGGGCTTGTATTTTTTTGGTTGTTTTTCATATACTTAGTAGAATGTGATTCCTAGTTTGTTCTTCTCACTTTTTGACGAATGATATCAGAATTGGGCCTTCCTTACATCAGTTCTTGAACAATTGAATTGCATTCCTTCTAAGCAGCATGGGACTGATATAATGCGCATTAGAAAGTGGTATGTTGACAGTTTCTACTATTTTTTCAATGTTGGCTGTGAACTTTCCTATTAGATGGGGATGGAGGATTATGTTCTGTCATTCACAGAATGTTAAATGATAGTCTTAGATGATATGTTAGAATGCATAGTGAACGTTTAGTTTTGTTTGGATTGAAATTTACCTTTTCTTCTTTAAATGCTTTGGCTGATGATGGTTGTTTTTATGTTCAGGTATTTGGATGGACATGCTAGATTTTATCGGCAAACAATTGTTTTAGGTTGTTATGCAAACCCAGGTGACTTGATTCTTACTTTGAATCTCCCACTTCATTATTGATTTTAGCACTTTGCCTGCTTAATCATCTACAGTAAATCAAGGCTTTATTCTGAATTCTGTGTTGCAAGTGTTTTCCCTTAATCATGTAATTCATCAAGTGTAGAGTGAATGTTTTATTGGTTCAATTTGTGGGTTTGCAGCAACTTTTGGATGACATAGATCTATGATTGTAAAATCTTGTTGCTTTTAATCAATTCTGTGCATGTCACTCATGCCAAGATACTACTTATATAACACCCTTTCTACACGAATATTGATGACAAGTACAAATAACGCATATGTGGTTTCTTGTTCCAGACATTAATGCTTCCTTCAATCGTCAATGTGTAAACTACCAAGGAAAGGTATGCTAGTTGTTCTCCATTTTTATTTCTTGTGCTTGCTGTGTACATCTTGGTCTAGGTGGTGTTTTCCAATGCCTTTGGGTTATTAAGGCTTGAGAAGCTATTGCTGAACAGGAAGGGTGTATTGGAAGACAATTTCTGGTGAAAGTTTAAATTAACCTGTTCCCTTAATTTGTCTCATCCACAAGGGACTATTTTTGGTGAAATTAGAAATTTAAATCCAACATTGTTAGATATAGGCAAGTAACAAAGGATATTTAACTATCAAGAGTAAGCATTGCGTCTCACATCTCTCCTCCAATCACTCTTTTTTTCCCTTCTGGTGACAAACTAGATATAGTGTACATGGATGTCATTTGGCATATGTATCACAAGCAGACATACTGTCAATAGTGTGCCTATTGTTCTTCACTTCATTTTTTTCGATAGCAATACAGCCATACCATAAAACTATTTTTCCTTTTGATCTTAATTCTGATCATCCAGTAATCTGAAATTGGCAATATTTATGAGGTTTGGTTGTATGATTTCAAATTAGGAGTCTCTTTTTTTTGTGCATCAAATTAGATCCAAACTTTAGCAACTTCTAGCAAAAACTTGATAAAGAAAAATAGGTTAAGAAAAAGAGGACTTCAACATGAAACCTAGGTCTTAGTTTCCAAGCCAAAGGATGGATTTCCATGGATAGATCTTAATCAGCATCAAACAGTAAAGCTCCATGACTTCGTATGGTCATGCTTTCAGGGTTTCCTAGCGGTCCTGGCCGCAAAGTTCTTTGGAAAGTTTAGCAAACCTGGTCTGGTTCCAAGCACCCGCAAAGCTAGTGTGACCTGACAAAGCCCGTTAATAAACTTCCTTTTGCCCAATTAAAGCTTTATATATTGTTCTGTTTGGCAAGTTCCAGCAGGGATTGATGCCCAGAAGTCATATTTCCCTTTGAATCAGTGTTTTCCATGTGATTTCCTAATGTCTCATTTGCTTTCATTGAGCAAAAGCATTTTCTTTCTGTTATTTTAAACTAATCATGATATCAAGGTGGATTTGGTTTACAATGTTGTGGATTGTCATGAAAGGATCCAACTTCCTGATCCCAACTATTCTGGGATTAAGGCTTTGCTTGCTGTTTTTGCTCTCGTGCTAGTGTTTTTGTTAGAATTTTTCACGATATGATTATGTTTGCTGAGCCAGATGGGTTTTGATAGTTCAACATCATCCCCCTAAACAGTAGATGACTTGTTTATTTGTTCCATATTTTAATATACACCTATTATTTTGTAAATAAGTATTACTTTGCAATTTGTTTCTTACTATTGTATACTTTGTTTATGTATGTGCTGTTACTCATATGCACGTGAGTTTTGGATCTTCTAGCAATAAATGTATTGTATTGTTCTTCACCTTTTCATTTTAGAAAACTGATAATTTTTGCTATCTTTTTATGTAATTGAAGTACATTTCTTTCAGAAATATTTTATTGTCCTGCAAATTATGCAGTAGTCACTTTTAAGTAATTATGACAGGTAAAGTTGATATGTCAGTATAAAGGTGTTCTTCCAAAAGTCTCAGACCAAGTACGACAGGTATGCCTTCCTTGTCTTGTTTGTTTCATTGCTTAAATTTGTAGGTATGTGATGAGCTGGCCACTTTCAGATGTCATTTGTTTGTTTGTCTTCCCTCATTTGTTTTCTTTCCAAGACAATTAGAAAAAAGAAATTCAGAAAACTCTTTAAAGGATATTTGAAGCGCGGCAGAAATGAAAACCAATAGAATGCACACCTGGCTCTCCATATTGCTTTATATATATATATTAACAGGAGGAAATTTTGCTCAAAGAGATGTAGTTACAACAAGGAGGATCTTCATTGAGACCAGCAAAAATTGATACAGAACATCCTTCCTATATGATGCTATAAAAAGTTCCTACCTCAGAACAGCAGTCTCAATTTGGAACAGCCTTAATTATTTGGGATTTTCTCTCCATTTAAATATTTCATATACTGACTAGCATAGCCCAATGCTCAGAAAAACTGCAAAACTTGCCTTTCCATGAACCTAAAAAGAGCAGCAACGTGTCCTCCATCTTATTCAGGACCACCCAAGGGTCTCCAAATTCCAATAGTAAATTGTTTCAAACGGCCATATTTTTTAAAAGACACACACACATCTATATGTATATATATTCTGTTAGAATTATTGCATCATCTTCTAATTTGTCATATTGCTTCCTTTTTCCTTAAAGTTTCAAATTAAACCTGTTTTATATTCTGTGTGATAATCCCTAGCAAACCAGGAAATAAGAAAAACATAGAGCTGTGCATCATAAGAAAATATGTATACACGATGTGCATGTGAATTGATTTTTTTAACAAGATTTGTGCATAATTAAGGTAACCTGCATTGTTATGGACAGTTGTGTGATAGAAGTAATAACAATGACAGTAATAATAAGATGACGATGAAAGATGGGATCTGAGTTACTTGTTAATGATCACATGTTCCCAAAGCTCAATCTCCCATTACTGTGGTAATCCCTTCTCTGTGAGAAGAGGTCTAATTAGTGTGCTGGTTTGATAGGAAATGGGCCTACAATTAATAACTGGAAGAATGCTTATAATGAAAAAGATGGTAAAGGCATTTCCACGTTGTAGATGGTAAAATCAAAAGTGTCTACAATTATTAATAGGAAGAAACCCAAATACAAGGGCGTTTTTGTTCAAAGTCAGTCATGTTTTGACAGAGTAGGTTAGAACTATATACATTTGTATGTGCTCCACACATAAATGAGTTTTTTAGATCAAAGAATCGTTCATGTGATTTTCTAGCCCTTTTCCAATGGTTTTGTGCAGTTTTGCAATTCAATTGCTCATTGAGAAATTTAAGCTGTTCTTAACTGTGTTGCCTGATTTGTTAGAAGATAACAAGTTTGCATTTCTGATCCATGGCTGAAATCTGATAGAACCATTTGGTTTGGTTTTGTTGCTAAATGCTTTTGTTCATCTTGGTCCTTGAAGATTTATCAGCGATTTGATGCAGACTCTGTGGCAGAAGCTGACAATGCTCGACTTGACTTCTTTGTTCAGAAGGTTGGTCTGGAATATGTGTGTGTGTGTGTGTGTGCATTGTACATTTCAACTGTGGATATGTGTTTTTTTTTGGTGGATAGAACATTTAATAGCATCTCTCTTATCACTGGTTGTTTGCTTCTTCTAATGAACGCACAAGATGTCAAGATATTTAATATATTTTTTGTTATTGCACCAAAGGCAACAAGCAGCATTTTTTTTTTTGCCAATGTGATGGTGGAAAAATTCCCAACGGGAAGGGAAGGGATAGTTTCTAATTCCATCACTGTATAAAGAAACAGAAACCAATAAAAAAAGTACAACTTGACATAAATATGCTACATTATTTTGTTAGGTATTACATTGGGTTTTCATTTGAGACAGAGATGAAAAATTGAAACACCCACGATTTAATTTTGCTTGCATTTTCCCACCCTTATATTTAAGAAAAAATAGATGTAATCATAGCATTTAACCATCTGGAGGAACAAGTCATCAATATCCTACTTTTTACTTCCTGTTTGGTGTAAGATGGAGACAGGCATGCATCCACTGTTTTAACCGAGCATACAATTGTTGTGCTAAACCCAATTCTGTGTTAGTGTGTGTACCTTGTCAGAAGTTGACTCATGCGTGTCAGTGCACACACACTCTCTCACAAGTGGATGGGGATTTCTCAGGGGTGAGAAAATGAATGGCATTTCAAGAATTCTGTGATTGATTAGTACAAGATTCTCTTCTCATTTACCACAAATATCAAGATATTGATATTTTTACTGATGCAGGTGTTCCCAAAAATTAAAGATTCAGATGAGGTAAATATATTGATCAATTTTAGCATTCACTTGCTTTGAGATAATTGCCATTGTTACCTTTACATGAAATTTCTTGCAGGGTGGGGTTATGCTATTTATTAGTTCTTACTATGAATATGTTCGACTTCGTAACTTTTTAAAGTCGCAGAATGCATCCCTGTGTCTGCTTGGAGAGTAAGAATCTTCTTCTTTTATTTGTTGTTCCTTTTATCTGTTGTGTTATGTCTGTTAATTTATCTGTCCTGCATTATGCAACATCACTTTCCACTATAGTTTGCAATTGCAATAACCCACATTGGCTTTGATCTTTAGCTACGCCGAACCAAGGGATGTCACTCGTATGCGGAATTGGTTTCGTAATGGAGAAAAGAAAATCATGCTTTACACAGAAAGATTTCATTTTTACCGTAGATACAAGGCAAGGCATTTCTCTTTTTAACTGCTAGTTACTTTTCTTGGTCCAACTATTATCTCTTTTAGTCTTCTTCCAACACAAGACTGGTGTTTAGCATTATTAAAATCATGGATCCTTATTTTTCATGATGAGTAGATTGGTGGTGTTCGAAATTTGATAGTCTATTCTCTCCCTGAGAGGAAGGAGTTCTTCCCGGAGGTGAGCATATTTCCTGTGAAATTGGTAGCTTTGACTGTCATTGTTCTGCAAACTAATTGAAGCGTTACTTTAAAGTGAGCTACTTTTTCACTTAGCATGGAATCCATTTTTGCTATCTCATTAACCTTCAAGTTTTCTTTTCGTCTTTATTTTTTGGTAGGTTGTCAACATGCTTGAAAGGGCTGATGACATGACATGCACTGTGCTCTTTTCTAAATTCGATCAACTCCAGGTAACCTATTGATTTATCTTGGATCTGTTAGTACATTGGTTGTGCAGGGTGGTTTGTTTGTTTTTTTTTTTGTAATTTTTTTTTTTTGGTGTGCGTGTGTGGAGGGCTGGAAGAGGGGCACCATAAACTGGTAACTTCTACCTCCCAAACAATGTTCACACATCCTCCGTGAGCCCTAGTTTGTTGATACAATCTGTTCTGCTTTTGGATGTCGTAGCTGGAGAGAATTGTTGGAACTGCTTCTGCAAGAAGAATGATCACTTCAGAAAAGGGTGTCTTTGTGTTCTGTTGAAATGCTTCGCCTCGCTCAAAAAGATTCTCCAAGTCTGAAATACATCGGTAAAACCCTAAAAAGGTTCCATTGTTCAGCAAGACCTGGGCATGGACATGAGATTCAATGGGAAAGGAGCAGCTTAAAGAACTACAGCAGGTATGAAACTTTGCAAGAGGACTCTTCCTTTGAGTTTCAAAAGCAGGAGAACAAAAGAGCTATTCTCAACAGATGCAGATAGAATCATAGATCATTTTGCTTCATTTTTCATTATGATCATCGTTTTCTGTGTTCCTTTTATAACTTCTTTTTCGGTTCCTTGGAATAGTTGCTTAGGATCCCAAGATCATGCCTTGCTGCAAAGCATGTTTCTTTTGTATTGAATATCACCCGTCAAACAGATTTCGTTTTGAAGTAAAATATGTCTGCAATCTGTATTGATAAATTTAAAAATCTTAGCTTCACATAGTATTTTATCTTTTCTCTATCATTATGATCCGATCTTATAAATTTTCTTATTTGTTTTCGGTGGATGAGAATCTATAATCAACTTGATGCGTACATTTAATTTGCCAAATATTGGATTTCTTATTTATTTATTTATTTTTATCTCTTCCAGGGGAGATGAAATGATGATTAAAAAAAGCATAAAAAATGAAAGAAAGTGATTAATTTTTTTTGGCCAATGGGGATGGAATTGAAAACTTATGATAAAACATTTGCCTTTTCCTTTCAAGAAATTAAAGAATAATATTTAGACCTTAACCTCGTTGCTCTTATCAAACTCAAGCTGAATTTTATTTATAAATTATTTTTCCATTACAAAATCATTTTATTTAAAAAGAGTGAAAAACCTTTATAATTTAAAGTCTTGTTATAAAATATATATATATACACACTTGAATTTAATCTCCCAGTTTTTCATTATACTCGAATTTTTTAGTATCCTTTAATATTTTCATTCTCTTATCCTATAAACACACTACCTACTTGTTTTGTATTCTAAATATTGAAAAAAATATATAAAAAAAGTATGAATTTATTTTTTAAATTTTATTCAATATATATATATATATATATATATATATATATATATATATATACATGTTCTTGTTCTTTAATTCTTAACATATTATTAGCATGATCACTCAAATTAATTTATATTGAAATCTCGCATCCATATCAATTTCAATATATATTTTTATATATTTTTTTAATATTGTTCACATTTTATGGAATAATTTGGTTCTATAACTGATTTTAACAAAAAAAAAAATTATTCATCAAGATTTAAAGTTTCTGGATAACTAATATTGTAAGTTTTTGAAGAATTAAATACATTAAATATAGTAGTAATTTTAAAGAACTAAATAAATAGCAGTTTTAAAAGACTAATTTATTTATTTTATATTCATGATTTTACTTAGTAAGTTATTTTTTATATATAGATAATATTAACTTTGATGAAACTTGAATTTACCACTCTTGATATCTTTGAAAATAATTATTTATCGTTGATCCTTGATGTTAAGATTCATTTGAAATCTATGAATTTTGGAAAGATCATTAAAGAAGAAAATAATACATCGTTGTAGGATTGTGCAAAAATAATAATTTTCATTTGTCACCGTATGTATAAAAGATTAAAAGTTGAATATTTTACAATAAAAAATCCTCTTATTATGTCATAGAATTTAAAAGAAAGATATGGCCATCAAAAATTTGCTGAACTTCCTTAATCTCATTATAATTGGTTACACCTAGAGTTACAAGATTTTAAATTGGTTAGTTAATGTAATTGTTTTTTTTTAAAACTACCTCAGCTAAAATTTTATGGTGAAAATATCATAAAATATCAAATATTAAAGAAAATATTTTCTACTTTTCATGCCAAAAATATTATCTTGCAAAAATAATATAAATAACATAATTTCAAGAGGTATTTAGAACTAATTTCATATCTTATTGTAGCTAAATAAAATAATGAGCTTTTGATGGAAAATCGTCAATCCCATCCTATAAGTTCCCTGAAGTGAATTGAATCTTTGTCCAAAAGATAAGAAAGAATCAAGGGTGTCGATATGGAAAATATAAATGAAAAAAGAAGAGATAATCCTTTAAAAGACAACCTAACATATTGCCAAAAATAGAGACGTAATAAACCCAAACAAGAAAAGAGCAAGACTTTACATAAACTTGAAGATAAGTGTTATAAATTTGGCATGCAAGAACATTAGTCTTGCACTTGTCTCATGCGAAAATATCTTACAAATTTATATCAAGTCTTTCAGAAACAAAATGCAACTGAGATTAATTTTATTTATAAAGATGATTTTGAACGTCATAATGCTTATTTTGATGTTAATTATTTCTTTAAAAACCCAGATAAAACATATAACATATTTAGTGGTGGAATCCTTGGAAATAATTAAGATTTTTTATTTTTATTATGATATTTATTTTATTTTATTATCAATAAACAATGTCAATTTTATTTTAGTTAAATAGTAAACTTTAATTGAATTTTAAGTAGAGATATGTTTTTTTATAATGAAGATTTATGTCTGGTAAACAATGCAACAATGCACATAATTCTTAAGAAAAATAAATATTTTGATTATTTGACATTAACTAAAGCTAACGATACCACAATATTATATCTAACAAATATGATTAAAGGTTCTAAAAGAGCTAATATTTTGTTATCAAATAACACAAAATTGGACATCAAAGATGAATTATATTTACCCGAGTCTAGAAGAAATTTAACTAAGTTTTAACAATATACCTGCTAATGCTAATGGTTACTATATTAAAACAATAAATGAAGGCAAAAAATAATAGCTTTATATTATTTAACAAGTTTCATGTTAAAAGCCTGTACTTGAAAAATTACTTGTTTTTTGTTCTAGAATTTATTATATGATCATGAAATTTTTTGAAACAAATATTGTGATATATTAAAAGTGTTCTGACTAAAAAATATTTATGTTTTGACATGATCAACATGGATATCTAGAATCAATAATGATGCAATGAATTGTTGAAAATTTACATGGGCATCCTTGAAAGAACCTAAAAATTCTTTTACCAAGTGAAGATCCATGAGTTACATGTTTTCAAGGTAAATTAATTGTTAAACCATCTCTATTAAAAGTTGTTATAGAATCACAATCAATTCAAGGAGATATGTGTGGACTTATTCATCTACCATACAGATTTTTTAGATATTTTATAGCATTGATAGATGTATCAAGTAAATGATCATATTTTTGCGTACTTTTTAGTCAAAACATTACACTTGCTAGATAACTATTAATGTAAGTTCTTGATTATCCAATCAAGAAAATTTGATTGAACAATACTGATGAGTTTACTTTTCAAATATTTGATAATTTTTGTATTATACTGGAATTGATGTTGAACATCTTTTTGCACATATATATGCTTAAAATGATCTAGAAAAATCATTTATAAAATGTCTAAAATTAATTGCTAGACCATTACCTATGAAATCAAAATTGCTTACATTTATTCAGGGATATATTATATTACATGTTACATCATTGATTAAAATTAAACCAAGTGCTTACCATAAATATTCTCATTTGCAACTTGTTTTTAGTATACCATCAAATATATTTTATCTTTGAACTTTTAGTTATGCGATATATATGCCTATGCCACCCCCCACAAAGGACCAATATGGATCCATAATATAGAATATAAATTTAAATTGGTTTCCTTTATATATTATTAGATTTCTTGAACCTTTGATTAATGATATTTTTAAAACACATTTTGAATGAGTAAAATTTCCCATCATTAGGGAAAGAAAAATTAGTGCTTGAAGCTCAGTAAGAAAGTACTTGGAATAACTCAAAGTTATCTTATTTTGATCTAAGAACAAATCAATGTGAACTTAAGTTAAAAATATAATTCATTAATAAAATACTACAAATCAATTACCAGATGTTTTCACAAATAGTGAAAAAGGGGTTAAATCCCCTATTCTACCTGCAAATGCACCATCTATGTTAGTGCAAAAGACTTGTTAGTAATAAATGAATTTATATCACTTTTGAAGTGCAAAAGACTTGTTAGTGCTAACAAAAAAAAAAATCCCAGAAAACATAAATTACAATAAATAGATATTGGTACTTTTAAAAATTCTTCATCCATAAAACATACGATAAATATCATGTTAAAATTATCTCCTAATATTGATTCTCCTAAAGTGGGACCTCTTGAAAAGATCTAGGTAACTATAAATAATGAGATCTTTATAAACTATGTTTACATATAAGAGATTTTAAATCAAAATAAAATTGTTATAAATAATGCATTTGCATTAAAGGTTGTTTTTGACATCATCAGGCGTGATGATAAAATTGAACCACAAGCTATCAAAAAATAACGATATAGAAATGATTTATTAATGTGGAAAGAAGCAATTCAAACAAAGTTAAATTCAAATGCAAAATGTGAAGTATTTGGACTTGTAGTTCATATACCTAAAAGTATTATGTCTATTGGGTATAAGTGTGTTTTTGTTAGAATGAAATGAAAATAATGAAATTGTTTGGTATAAGGCACAATTTGTTGCATAAGGTTTATCACAAAGACTTGGCTTTGATTACGAGGAGACTTATTCTCTATTTATTGATGCAATCACTTTTGGATTTTTGATTGGTTTGGTAGTTTTATAAACTTTAGATACATGTGTTAATTGATATATTTACAACATATCTATAGGGATAATTAAATAAAGATATCCATATGAAAATCCCTAAAAGATTCAAAATGCCTAAAGCCTATTATTATAAACCTGAAAGTGTTTATTTTATTAAATTATAAAAATCTTTATATGGGTTGAAGCAATTTGGTTGAATGTGATATAACTATCTTAATGAATACATGCTAAAAAAAGAGTTTGAGAATAATGAGATTTGCCTTTCTATTTTTATTAAGAAAACTACATCTAGATTTGTTATTGTTGTAGTATATGTTAATTATTTAAATCTTATTGGTACTCATGAAGAGCTCATAAAAGCTGTAACCTATTTAAAAGATGAATTTGAGATAAAAAAATCTTGAATTTTTTTTTTTGTCTTGGTTTACAAATTAAACATCTTTCAAAAGAAATATTTGTCCATTAATTGATACTTGTAGAAAAGGCTTGAAGCACTTTGACATAAACAATGTTCATCGTTTGAGTATATTTATAATTGTTCAATCATTTGATACGAAGAAATATATTTTTTTACTGCTAGAAAAGGATAGATAAATTCTTGGTCTAAAAGTATCATATCTTAGTTTTATTGGAGCACTCATATATCTAATAAATTGTACAAGATTGGATATAAGTTTTGCAGTCAATTTATTGGGAAGATATATTTCAACTCCCATAAAAAAACACTGAAATAAGATCAAACATATACTTTGCTATCTCCACAAAAAAACTAAAATGAGTTTATTTTATAATGGATCAAATTCATAATTGATTGTTTATGCAGATATAAGTTATCTATCTAATCCTCTTAAAGGAATATCATAAACAAGTTATTTATTTATTTATTGAAGTTCTGAAATTTTTTAGAGATTTGTCAAATAAATATCAATGGCTACTTCATTAAATTATTCATAAATTATGACAATCAAAGAAATAGGCGGATAGTATATATGGCTAAGGTAAATTATCCATTATATAAAAAAAATGAATTATCAACCATTGAAGATAATCCCACAATATTATTTAAAGATAATGTTGTCTGCATCACTCAATTTAGATAAGACTGCATTAAAAAAAATAAAACAAAAGATATCTCACCAAAATTATTTTATACTTATGAGATTCAATAAAAAAAAATAATGTCAAACCAATCAAGTGAAGTTATAATTTAACATATTTATTTATAAAGTCTTTACAAATCTCATTTTTCAAGAGACTTGTTTATAATATTGGAATGCATCATCTTAAATTTTTATTATAAAACATGTATTTTTGAGATGAAGTCAATGCAATTAATACTTCTTTTTCCTCATTTAGGTTTTTCCTATGGAGTTTTACATTACAAGATTTTAATGAGGTAATTTGATATTTTTATGAATTATAAAATATTTTAATATAAATCTTGAATTATATATATATATATAATTTTTTAATTGAATCATAAAGTATTTAAAAATCACAAAAGAATATTATATTTCTTTTCTTTCTCCTAAGTTTTTCTTACTTTGAGTTTTTTTTTGCAAGGTTTTAATAAAAAATATTTTTAATGCATGGTAAGTGTTATAAAATATGTAATTATATATATTGAATATTTACTAGAATCTCTTAAACTTTATAACTCTTGGGTTGGATTTAATCTCTTGATTTTTCATGGTACTTGAATTTTTTAAAGTGGTTTAATGTTTTTATTTTTCTCTTTTTTTTTAATAAATAGACTACCTATATAATAATTTAACTATTGAAAAATATATAATAAAAGATATGCATTTATCTTTTAAATTTTATTTTAATATATATATATATATTCTTACTTGTGATTTATTTTCTAATTTGTTTTTCTCTAAACCACTCAATTATATAAAAAATATACAGGAGGGCAGTATAGAAATTAAGAAACATATTCAGGGATAAAACGGACTCTTAAAGCACCCTAGGTTTCCATGACATAAAAATACAGCACTCTGGCACTTGCGAGCCATCCCTCTCACTCTGTTTGTTGCGAAGCAAATTTAGGGTTTAAGGGGAACCAAAATGGGAGTTTTCACATTCGTTTGCAGGAGCTCCAGTAACGAGTGGAGCGCCAAGCAGATCTCAGACGGAAATATCGAGGCTTCCGCCTCCTCCACCTTCGAATTGCAAAGGAAACTCGTCCAGTCCGCTATCTCCGCTGATTCATCCGGCGCCGTGCAGTCCTCTTTCTCATACGTCACTCCTTCCTCCGCTGTTTTCCAGGTACTCGCCTCTCTTTCTCTCTATTTTTATCTAATTATTTTGATTTATAATCTCATGATGAATTATTATCGTCTTATTTGCTAATAAATCAGATAGTATTTATGCAAATATTTTATTATTTGAAATGCAATTGTCTTATTAATTAGGATTTATAGTGCTAAATATGGTAAGGGTGGATCTGGAATTTCACGACCGTTTTAGTTGTCTGATGGTATGGGTGAATTTTGTGTGGTATATAGGTGGTCATTGGTGGGAGCGCCGGTGGTGCCTGCTTTGGTGGTGGTGGTGCAGCAGCAGCTCCAGCAGGAGGTGCAGCAGCTGCAGCTGAAGCACCTGCTGCTGAGGAAAAAAAGAAGGAAGAGGAGCCTGAGAGTGATGATGATATGGGGTTCTCTCTTTTTGATTAAGCATATGCCTAGTTACTATTTCTTGCGTCTTTCTTCTCAATGGTTTACACTCATGTTGCAAAATTTTACTAGAACTGGTTAATTGGATTTAGATCAGATTAATTGTGTTTTTTGATTGGATACGGATTATATTCAATGAGTTCATATTTAGCATTTCATTGTGCTTTAAGCAGCATCTGGTTGGTGTATGGATTGCCAATTATTATGCGAATTGGTTCATCTTGTGATGCATGCGAATTGGTTCCAACATCAGTGTTGATCGTAGACTTGACACTAGTGCTGTTTTTTGCAATAGATTTTGGATTTGGTTTATTAGCAAGTGTTATTCATGACAATAGTTTTGAATGGATTGTTAATTATCATGCGACTTGGCTCTTGTCGTGTGGTTCTGTAGATAGTTGATTTAACACTAGAATGTGGTTTTCTGGATCATGTTTCGGGTTTGGTCCATTAGCAACTGTTATTCATGACAATAGTTTCAAATGGGTTCAAGATTCAACGGTGCACCTTCTTGGCTGTGATTTTAATAGCTTAACTGGATAGGCTTCTGATGTCAGTATCTTATACATCCCCATATCTACTTTTCCACCATATAGCCGTGAACCTACACAATTTGGTCAGACGTTGACACTACAACTGCATTCACTATTGTTGCTTGTAATACAGCAGAGAGGATCATGGAAGGTGGTCCTTGTATGGCAGTACCTTAAAACATTGCAATTGACCATAGGGGATGATTCTTAATATTATTATCCAAAATAGTATTTCTCTGTGGATATACTGTCACAGGACACAAAACACTATTCATTACAATAGTGTTATGACCTTTGTCTCCTAGTTATTTTATCTTTTGCCTTGACTTTAGGGATAGGATGATCTTTTTACCATAACATAAATGTCTTTTTGAGGATTGTGCGAGGTTATTTTGGTAATTGGATTTTTAAATGCTCATTAAAACTACTAAAATAACCCTTTAATAAAATAATCCAATGCTTTCTATACAAGGGTGTTTCTTCAGGGAATAATTGCAATTTCATCACGGTTTGTTTGTTAATATTGTTAAGTCCTAAGGGTATTCTTGGGTTTTTCACCTAAAAAATAAAAAAGCTATTGACACGTAACTTACATGCACCAGCCACTATGCTATCTTCAAGCAGGGTGTTTGGTTGGCTCCACCAGTTGTAGTTGTGATTTTACTACATCATTTGATATGTGATATGCTATCTTCAAGCAGGGTGTTTGGTTGGCTCCGCCAGTTGTAGTTGTGATTTTACTACATCATTTGATATGTGATTTTACTGTATCATTTGATTTGTTTCAGTGTTCTATTTTATGAGTGGTATTTGTATGGTGGTTCAATGTTATATGACATGAAATTCTTTGTCTTTTTCTTTTTTTAATTGAATTGCATGTTGGTCATGCGAAAAATCATACTAGCCTTTTAATTGTTTTTATTCAATCTTCTTTTTTTATTTGTAATTGTTTTATTTATATTGATTGTTTGTAATTGGATTTTATTTTTGATTTCATTCTTGATTATTTAATTATTTAATTTACTTTTAAATTTAGTTCTTTTATTGTTTTAATTTTTTTAATTTTTGAATTATTTTCTTGTTTGACTTTTTTTTTCAATTCCCCCTTTACACTTATTTTCATTTAAATTTTATATTAAATTTGGTTCTAAGTTTTTTAATTGATATGTCTTTAGACATTTTCTTAATGGATTTGTTTTTTTACAATTCTATTATTGGATATTTAATTTCATTTAATTTTTTTCTAGGCATTTAATTTCATTTCAGTTTTATGTTGAATTTAGTTATAATTCCTTTAATTGTTATTTTTTTGGTTTTATATTATTATTTTTTATTTTTTCACTTTCATCCCTCGATATTTATTTGATTAAGAATCTTTCTTTTTTGTTTTTTAGAGTTTGTTTTTAATGGGATTATTTCAATCTCATAATCTGGGTAGTTGATTTGTGTTCTTTTAAATATTTTTTAACACATTTTTTTGCTAATGTTTTTTTTTTTTTGCTTTCCTATTTATAGAGATTTTAATTTTATGTTGTAGATCATGTATTTGATTTGTTGATATAGGTTTACAGTCGAGTTTGTTAAAAGTTTTTTTTGTTATTTTTCTTTTCTTAGATAATTGTTTTTTGAAAAGAATTATATTTTTAAAGTGGTTTGTAATAAATTTCTGGATAAGATCTGGATTTAGAATTCAATAGGTTACAAGTTTTTTAAGATTTGAATGTTCGTCTGAGTTAGCTTAGTGTTTACGAATGTCTGTGAATTTTTTTAATCTTTAAAATTTGGTTTATTTTTTAATTGATATTTATTTTACTTGAGATTATATTTTTTTTATTAAATTGTATTCTTTTTGGGTTTTTACTATCAAATTTTATCTTATTTTTTAATTATATCTATAAATTTTTTTATTAATATTTTTTTAATTTTATTTTTTAAAATTAAATTGGTTGATAATTATGCTTGTTGATTAAATATAGAAAAAAATTTTCATGAAAAGTGACTTTTAAAGATTATATTAAGTTTAAGATACTCTCTTTATTCTTTTTTCTAAATTGACGTTTTATTTTTAGCCTTATTTTTTTAACTTTTGTTTTGTTGTTTTTTTTAGTTTGATTTTCTCTCTTTGTTTTTTTATTTTTATTCTATTGGGTTACAATTTGTTGCACATGTGCGGCATTGCGGCGATTGTCCATTATCCAGGAAAAATGGGATGTATGTGGTGTATTTTCGGCAAAATATAAAGAGATAAGAAATTCTTATGTCTTTTATCATTGAAAATTTTGAATAGGAATCGCCACGTAATGTTTTAGTCATTAGGAATCCTAACTGATATAAGAGATCGAGTACGGAGACTGATTGCGTAAAAGAAAGGTATTAATATTCTAAATACGCTCTATCTAAGATAAATTGTATTATTTTATTTGTTCAAATCTAAAGTCATGTTATAGTTTTTAATCGTTGGTCTGTCTAAGGGTAAGAAAAGTCTTTCTCTGCAAGGAGATCTTTATCTTATCAAGTAAAACCTTAAGTGTTCTATGTCGTTAATAAAAAAAAAAACTATCTTTTTAATATCAGGAATACGTTTTACATATAAATTCATAATCTCTGATATTAAAACAAAACAAAATAAATTTTTTTGTTGTTTTTGAAATTTTGACCAATATTCTCTTTACTTTAATAAATTAGTTATTAAAGTTAAAATGCATGCTAAAATAGGATTTTTGGTGTATGAAAAATACAATATGATTTTTTAACTTTGAGACACTTGGTCGTTTTGGTCAAATGTGTCAACTTTCATATTGGTCCCCAATTTGTAATTTGCTCAATCAAGTCCTAAATTGCAAATCTTGATTTAAAAATCAATGCAATTGCATCCCTACTAAAAATAAAAAAAATCCAATAGCAGCCCTAAAGTTAATTGTCTTTTTGATTTTTGGTTATGATATTGTGCAATTTGACCCTTAATTGAGTAATAAATTTCTAATTTCTTTAATTGAGCCTTTGACTGGTTTTAATTCTAACCCCTATACTTACGCGTCTTTTCTGTTTTGGTTTTTGGTTTTGGATTTCTTCAATTAAGTTTTTAAATGACCATCAAACTTCAATATTTATGCAATTAAGCTCTTAATTTGATCAAATTAACTTTCAAAAATTATAATTTGACCCCAAAACTTTAATTTCTTCCAATTAAAGCATAAATTGACTCCAAAATCAATTTTTTCTTGCAATCAAACTCTCTATAAATTTAATTAAATCTTCAATAAAATTTAATTGAGTCCATAAACATCTGATTTTGGACTTTTCTTACTTAAATTGAATTTTCTTTGTCAACATGACTGTCATCAGTTAATGAAATACTATCAAGTTTTAATCTTTGTATTTTTTAACCTCCTCAACTAATTTTTAATCATTTTTAGAATGCGCTAACATCATTTTTCACTGTTTATATTTTTTGATAATATTTTTGATTTGTTGTAGTTTATTATTTTTTTGTGGGGGTCCAAAAATGGGTTATGACACAACTCAATAATTTTTTTTTTATTTCACCCTAGTATTTTTTAATTTAGAAATAATCCATCATATTACAAATGTTTTTCAATTTCATCTTCTATAATTTTTTAATCTTTCAAGTTTGGTCCTAATTATTTTAATTGCAATTGTTTTTGTTTGTGATAATTTCTTTGTTAAAAAACAAGTTTTATTTTTATTTTGCTTTTTATACTTGATATTCTTATCACTTTATACTTGGTCTATTTATCATTTTTTTTAATCTTTATTTTTTCTAATATTCTTTTTAGTTTTTTCTTTACACTTTGTTTTTGAAAAAATATTACTTTTTATTTTTTACACTTTGAATATTTATTACTCTACACTTGGTCTATTTATATCTTTCTTTTTATCTTATCTTTATTCTTTGATAATTTGTTTTTATTTTTTTCTTTACATATTTTTGTTCAAAAATTATTATACAAAGACTAGGAAATGACATTTCACTATAGCAACTACAACATTATTTTCATTCTTCTACTACATTAAAAATTCACTTGAGATTTTACATCTCTTTATTAATGTATATGATCTGCTACTATATTTTATTATATATAAGTATGAATTTTTTGATTCACGATTGTATTTCTTACTTGATTTAAAAAAACAAGTTAATAACATCTACACATTAATTGTTTTGCTTTAGAAAAAAATTATTTGATCTGCAATGAAACGAGTTGAATAAACACATTAGCACTTTGTTTTTTTTGTATTCACTGGCATAGATGATCTCGATGTATTTAATTAAATGCATGTATAAACCTTTTAATTTATAATTATATTAAAAAAAAAACTTTTGAAAAGCTTGTATGTTTTTTTTTTTGTAAAAAGAAATTATTCCACCTAAACAATAACTAGTAAATCCTAATATGTTTTTGATTTGAAATTTAAATCCTTTTATAAAGATAATATTTAAAATATTTTTTTTAGCGTGGTTATAAAACCTTGCTTGACGAGTTGACTCAGGACCTAGATGACTTGAGGTCTTAATTAGGTTAAAAAAACAAAACTTGGGTTTGCAATTAACATTGTCAAGCTCGGGTGACCCACTAAGTTAACCTGAAACCCATTAACCTTCAGTTGAAACATAATTTTTTTTTTATATATTTTTTTAATAAATTAAAAAAATTATAAAATTAATTTATGAATAGTTAGTCTCGCATATTTTACTACACTTCATATTTCTTTTTATATCCTTTATTTTTTTTTTAACTTTTCGATATAAGATAATTAGTTTTTTTATAGTCTATACATGTATTGTTTCAAATTTTTTTTTATATAAAATATTAATATTTTTATTTTTTTAAAATTTTTCTAAATTAACCCAAAATTTAACTTTTTAATTAAATCAACTCTCGAATCGGAATCGGGTTTAATATCAATGATTTTGAGCCACTGAAGCATACCCAAGAGATATTTGTTAATGCCGATGTGCTAGATTGGTTTATTTCTTGATAAAAAAAAAAAAAACTGGATACAGTTGAGGACAGTATGATTTATTTAATTTGAATTAAATTTGGGCAATCTCTTCTTCTATACGGGTCAAGATAGATTAAATCTATCAAATTAACAATCATATATGTAGCAATATTGGGAAGAAAAAAAGTATACGGTATTATTGTTTTATTCAAAAATAATATTTTTCATTTTTTTGGAATTGATCGGTAAGATTCTAGGTTGTGCTTAGTTAGTAATTCATGCTTTTTTTTTTTTAAATCTATATTTTTTTAATTATTATCTCATGTTAGTAACCAAATGATATTTTTTAATTTAGACTTGTTTATTTATAGCATGCACTACATTAAACATAATTTTAGTTGTAAAACTCAAGTCTAATTCAACAACTTTCTTAGCATGAAACTCGGGATTTATACGTGGTGCATCACATAAACAAACATAGCCTAAAGTCGTAAAACTTTAATCTAATTCAATAATTTTCTTAGCATGAAGCTCAAGGCGAGTTTAAAACGGTGCATCTCATAAATAAAGTTGTAAAACTAGAGCTCAATTCAACAACTTTCTTGGCATGTAGCTCGAGGTCCACATCATTGTTCAAAAATCCCGATTCTCCACTACCCCTTTCCATGTTCCTCCCTCCCTTGTACACTAGCCATTTTCTAAGTAGGTGCAGAAGTAATCAAGAATATGATGAACACCAAAGATGCACATGATTCTTGATAAAAATCATAGCTCAGATATCAAGTGATATGATTTTTATTCACTTAGGAGTACTATCCTTTTCTCTTTGTATGGATTAAGCTGAAAAAAATAAAACAATCTAAGAAATTTTTTAAGCATCCTTAGAACATCGAATCATTCTTTATATAAAACTGTCCTTTGAATCATGATAAACAGCAATCTTATTATAGGTGAAGTGTTGAACAAAACAATTACAGGTCAAACCTGTAAACTAATATCTTTAAACAATTAATGATAATTATAATTAATTCTATATGACTGAGGTATGATGTGGGTCAGATAATATTGTTTTATTATAACAGTAAAAAGTACTTATAACATGAGTAATTATTTGATATTATTATTAAACTTGATCTAATAAGTTAATTTTAAAATTTTTTAATTTGATTTATTATTATTTTTTAAGTTTAAAATAGAATTGAATATGAATTAACAATGCGTGACCAAATTGATTTCAGTGTGCAAAACTAACCTGGATGAGTATTGAAAAAATTATGATAATGAAATTGAAAAAAAAAAAAAGATAAATATGATAAAAAAATATTTATTAACTCAATTTTTTGTTTATCATATATTTAAAATAAAAATATATAAAAAATATTTTGATATGATTCAGTTGACTTGACCAATTTAAAAGCAACTTGAATAATTATTAAAAAAGTTTAAGAAAAAAATGAAATTAAAAAAAGAAGAGTTTCATTATTCACGATTCTCCTCCATGAACTCTCCCAGGTTTTCTTGATGTATTAGGTAATAATATTATTTTTTATACATGAATTATCGAAAATAATACTACTTGTTATACATGTATTAAAATTAATAAAAAGATGGACCAAGAAAATGTGGTGGGGGAAAAAATGCCCCCCTTTGTTCTTAACTAGGAAGAAGCTTTTGCCTTTCTTCCATTATAATTTTCCTTTTCATGCCATCCTAAGCTCCCATTATTCTCTGCCTCCTACACCGCCTTTTCCTTTACATTTTGCAAGCCCTAGAAGCCAGAGCCAGTAGTGCTACTCATCTTTCTTTCACTTTTCTGTCAAACACAGCAAGTTGCTAAGAACAAGAAAGATGGATGTGTTTGACTATCAACAACTTGTAGAGGCAACTGGGAGTTTCTCTCCTTCGAGACTTTTGGGCAAAGGAAGCCATGGATCAATCTACAAAGGCATACTTGAAGAAAATAAGCTTGTTGCAATCAAGAAATCATCATCTCTTGGTACTGATCATGTCTCTGCTGACAACTCCAAGAAACTTGAGAACGAAATATCCGTGCTATCTTCCCTACATGAAAGTCCATATGTCATCAACTTTCTTGGAACGAGTCTTTATCATCACAACTCAAAGAACAGGGTTTTGGTTATGGAGTTTATGCCTAATGGTTCTCTCCATGACCTGCTCCATGTTGATGCCACTCCACCACCATGGCCTAAACGTGTAGAAATCGCTATTCAAATTGCAAGGGCAGTCCAATTCCTTCATGAAGGCAAGCCTTTGGTTATTCATAGAGATATCAAATCTGCTAATATTTTGTTTGACATAAATTGGAAGGCTAAGTTGGCAGATTTTGGACTCTCAGTGTTGCAAGAAGACTCATCAAGTCATGATCAAGCAACTCAACCAGCTGGCACTATTGGGTACTTGGACCCTTCTTACACCACTCCAAGCAAACTAAGCACTAAGATTGATGTCTTCAGCTATGGAGTTGTTTTGTTAGAGATCATTAGTTGTCAGAAAGTGATTGATGTCTCGAGGTCGCCATCTTCAATTGTTGAGTGGGCAGTGCCATTGATTGAAGAGCAAAGATTGATGGAGATATGCGACACAAGAATTGCACTGCCAACATTCATGGAGGGCACGATTAAGCACTTGTTATATGTGGCAGCACGTTGTGTGTCTTGCAAGGAAGAAAATCGTCCATCCATTACTGAAATTGTTAAGGGGATGGATAAGAATTGTTTGGTTGAAAGAGTACAAATGCCCAGTTGGACAAGTCTGATGAGGAGCGTGATACTAACGAGAAGGCCAAGAGAATTGGCTGAGCAATGGCAGCAGGCAAAATGTGAAGATGCAAATTGTGACATTTCTAAAGGGATGAAGGCATATTTATGGGAGATATTGGCTTATATTACTACACTCGAATAATCATTTAAATGTTGGACTTTTTTCTTTTTTCCTTTCAAAATACCACATTCAACAATAGTTTTTTTGTTTGTTAGCGAACTAACACAACTACGAAAAATGCAGGGAATCAGCTGTTGAAAATAGCGCAACCACCTCCCAGCAGCACGACTTGGTTGCGTTAATCCTAGCAGCGCAACGAAAAAAAAGTGCTATTTCCCAAATTTTTTCTTTTATTGTGTTAGTGTGCTATTTTTTTTTTTAAAAAGACTTAATTAACTATTGATATATTTTGGGCAATGACCAGTCAAGGGGTTGGCTGGCCACAGCTCCTTTCAGTTAATATAATTTGTGTGTAAAATCAACCTGCAGTGCACGTAGTCTCCAAACAGAAAATCCCCGAAAGTGGGTGCCCAAAGGATACAGCAACAGAGGTTAAGCTTGATGCCCTGTGATTCTACATGCAGTTATGTTTCTACTTTCTTTGCCATCTTTACAGTGATGAAGATGGGTCGCACCCAGTTGTGTAAGCGTCATCTGTGCAGTAAGGAAAACCTTTATCTGCCCAAAGGGTTATATTATTAATAGCTAGCTGATGCATCGTCCAGGAAGCCAGGAAGAGTGGGACGCAAGCAAACGAATTGAATGTTCCCGAAATTCCTTTGCGTCTCTCGATATCTTGAAAGTCTTGAGTGTGCTAAGATCGCCCATGTATTGATGTTCTGTGACATGTTTGATTTTGTTTACATTGATGAAATATTGTTTCGTAAAACATAGTTGTATTTTGTTTTGTCCTGTCTCTTGTCAACCAAACACAACTCTGTCTCGTGTTCTCTGTCTTAGTACTAATGTCTTTTTTTCTTATTACAAAATAATAATTAATCGCTGCCCTACAAACTAACAAAAGAAAAAGATTATGTGACATGTTTAATTTTGTTAATTACATTGGTGAGAAGTTGTTTCCAGACAGAAATTATAATAGTTAAGATTACAAGCTTGATGACATACATCGTGAGAGCAAAATATAGTTTTTTGAGTTTTGTTTTGTTTCAACACAAATCTGTCTGCACTCTCTACCTTAGCACTGTCTTTTTTCTCTCACGAAATATCGATCAAATGCTACCCTACAAACAAACAAAAGCAGAAGATTCATTACCGTCATGTATCTAGCTTCTGTAGCGCGCCATTGACATGATACAACGGAGAATTTTGAGGAAAAATTCGTATTTTTCGATCTTATATACAAGAAATTAACTAGCGAAAATCGTGTTGCAGTGAGCATTAGAGACAAAAGATACTGTTCGATAAAGATAATTCAGGAGGTTCTTCCAAGACTGTTTGAGAGAAGTGGCCAAGATGCTATAACAGCACAGCCAACAAGATAATGCAAAGCCATATATTGATCCAGTTGCCAAGGGATTTCTTGAAGCAGCAACTAAAGATGAGCTTCATGTTCGACCTTTCTTTAAACCTCCCAGTAGTCTTGGCTCAAAGGTTAACCCTAAGCTCTCGGCGGGTTTTCTGTCATTCAATGTCTGCACAACAACATGAAGCTAGCTCCTACAACAATTGATGGATTCCATACACGAAGCATTTGATGAATTATCACCCCTTAGAGCTTAACTAGTTATGTCTTTCTAAGCCAGTAAATGTACATTAAATAAATTATAAAAAAGTACAAGCAGTTGAAAAAGAAGATAGGGCATGATAACTAATTTATAAAATTAAAACTAAAGAATAAAAAGAAAAATGAGAGAAATGCTATTTTATTAAGAGTTTTTTTTAAAGATATACCTTTATAGTTTTTATTTATATTTTTTATATTTATGTATAATGCTTAAAATTAGAAGCCCCTTACGAGATCTCAAGTCCTTGATAATAAAAGAATTAAACTACTAAAAAAAAATTATAATCTAATAAGGAATCTAACATTCTAATTAAATAAAAATTTTAATAAATTAGTCTTTTATAAATTCTTTTTCATCAAAGATTCATACATTAACTATAATTCATCTTTTAGCTATATTAAATTTTTTTATAAACTCTAAATCCTATTAGCCTAAATCCTAGTTAATATTGAACTTCAACACTTCCCCTTAATACCAACTATCATTATTTTTTTTTTATTTTCTCTCTTTTTTCAAGATGTCTTGCTTTAATAGCGATGATGTTGTTTATATTTCATCAAAATTTGATAAAGGTAATTCACTATTATATTTAACATTAATTTTATTTTTTCAAACCATTTTTGTGTTTCTAAATATTCAACTAGATTCGTAACTTTTTCAAATAAGATTAATTTTCGGACTTGTACGTCTTCAATTTCTTGTAGCTTATCTTTAATGTTACCAATTAAAACAAAAATTTCATTGTAATTAATTTCTTATTTTTTACTATAGCTTTTTTCTTCTAATCTCACCTTGTACCTCTCTTTTTCTCTTTTGGTATTCTTCTTTTCTTTATAGATTCACTTAACACTTATTGACTTCTTCTTTTTTTTTTTGTCTATAAACCAATTTTCATATGTTATTTTTCTTGCAATCTCCTCATCCATAGCAATTCTTCATTTTGAATCATTTATTGCTTCTCAAAATACTAGAATATCACATGTAGCAAGATAACAATATAATGTTACATCCTTAAATATGATTAGTTATCTCATATAATTCATTAAGTCTTTTTTATTTTTTTTAGTGGAGTGCCTTACTTGGAGCTTTCACTAGAAAAAAAAAATTAAGTTGATTGGTGTTTGTGAAGAAATAATTATAGGTTCTTAATGATCTTCATATCTTTTCTCATTTTCATTAAAAGTCAGTAAGAAATAATATTTTTCACCATAATTTACCTGTCAATCCCATACCCCTTTTTCATTGAACTCAACATTTTTACCAATCACCATCTTTTCTTTATTAGGATTGTAAAGTTTGTATCCTTTAAACTTTTGGTCATAACCCACAAAAATTATCTTTTTGGTCTTGTCATCTAGCTTGGTCCTTACTTGATCATCTACATGCACATAACCAACGCTTCCAAAAACTTTCAATTAAGAGACTCTTGGTTTTCTTCTACTCCATGCCTTTTGTACTTGAATCATGCCATTCAAGCTTTTAGTATGACATCTATTTGATAAGTAGATAACACAATTTAAAGTTTTATCAAGCTCCATGAACTTGTTTTTGTCTCCACCCATGTGGTTACTAGCTCCATTGTCTAGGTATCACATGTTCTCTTTGTCTTGCATTCTTTCATTATGCACTAGTAGTAGAGTGGCTTTTCTTTTTCTTTTATCACAAGATTTGTATTTTCCTCAACCCTCTTAGTTAAATTCTAGCAATTCCTAGCATAATGACTTGTATTTTGATACTTCTAACATTTAACTTTTGATTTGTCAAACCTGCTGTCAAATTTAGATTTTGGATTGCTACTACCAGTTGAATTGATCAATTAGTTCCCTTCATTTGGTTGACTGTTTGATCTGTTAAGGTTGCCTTGACTTTCTCTTTCAAATTTTCTTTTTTTTTCTCATTGGGAATATCCAAAACCATCTTGCTTTGAAAAAAGTGCTTGTGCACCTATATCATCTTGAATTTCATTGATTTTTTTTTCTTATGGGGCTTGCAATTTTTTCATGAGACCTTGTATTGAAAGAATATCCATATTTTGCATCTCTTCTATTATGACCACCATATAATAGAACTTTTTTTGCAGCGAGCGTGAGATCTTCTCTACCACATATGTCTCTTCTATCTTCTCCCCATATCTCCTCATTTGATTGCATATGACTAATACTCTTGCAAGGTATTTTGAAATATTCTCTAATTCAAGTGTATGTAACTTTTCAAAGTCACCATGTAGTTTTTGTAGACGTACCTTTTTCATATTGTCAGCCCTTTAGTTTGATTCTTGCAAAATTTTCTATGCTTATTTGGTGGTGGTTATAATGACCACTATCTTACAAGTGATGCCATCTAGATATTAATAGTTGATTGTTAGTGCTAGTTAATTCTTCCTTTATGCCTGTTACATTGCCACCCTTTGGGCTGAAGTCAATGTTGCTCTATTTATAAGCTCCTCAAAACATTTTTTAATTATATGCCATATATCTTGGGAACCTAACTAAACTTTTACTTGAATACTCCAAGTTTCATAGTTGTTCTGTGTCATAGGACATTGAAGTAGAAAGTTTGAATCGACCATATTTAATAATCAAACTTAAGCTCTTATGCTGCTTATTGAAAAAAAAGGATAGAGTGTGATAACTAATTTATAAAAACAAAGTTACGAAACAAGAATAAAAATGATATTTTATTAAGAGTTTTATCAAAAGATACATCTTTATAGCTTTTATCTATATCTCTTTATACTTGTATATAATATTTAAGATTATAAAAAGCCTATTTATAGGCCCTAGTTCCTAGATAATAAATGAATTAAATGAATTAAATTACTCAAATAAAATCTTAATCTAATAAGAAATCTAATAAGAAATCTAATATTCTAATTAAACAATGATTCTAATAAACTAGTCTATTACAATTTTTTTTATTAGCTTAAATCTTAATTGATATTGAATTTCAATACAATTTTTTTTTCTATTAGCCTAAATCCTAATTGATATTGAATTTCAACACAAGTATGGAGATATAAATTATATACAGCCTCACATGAGCTAAAAAAAGAGGACAATATTTATTGTATTTGGAATTTTGAATTGTTATTTATTTTTTTAATAATAACCCACATTAGTTTTAAACATCATTTTAATCATTTTAAACAGTTGAGTCTAAATAAAAAATTCAACCAAATTGATTTTAATTGAATCAATTTGGTTTTACCAAAGTTTTATTAAAACCGAATAAATTCAAATGAGCTACAAATAAATAAATAAATAAATAAAATTAAGTATTTTTCATTGAAGTCTTGATTTTTTTGAGACAAAAATGAGCTTTTTGTTTAGATTTGATTATATATAGTCTCACTTTTTTAGTTTGATTTTTGGTTGGGTTTTTTTTCAGTTTATAAAATTTGAAACCAAAACCAAATTTTTTTTTTAATTTTTTCTTTTTTTAGTTTAAATTTAATTTCTCGAATAATGTTTTTGGTTAATTCAAGTTTTTTTTTTTATGAATATTCTAAATAAATCATATATTTTTCTCACCCAATTGAAATATTAAATTTTTTATTAGTTATTAATTTGGTGCTTAGAATTTAAAATTTTAAACAAACTTACCTATAAATAACTACATTTAAAATTCTATAAATTAATACCTTTATAATCATGAAAATTTATGAATTAATTAAGATACTATTTAAACTTTATATTTAAATAAAAACAGAATAAAAATATCATTTAATTAAAGTTATTAGTTTACCAAATGTTAATTTATAGTTGATGAACCTAGATCTATTAATTAGATGAGTATGATGGCAATAACTTATCAATTAAGAACTGGATTGCAATCTCTATCATATTCAGGTTACTGATTTGTAATTAACCAAACTAACATATAAAAAGTGGATTACTGAGGCAGCCCAGCCTTGGCTTTCCCGAGAGACAGGGACACCGTTGAGGCTCTGTACTGTTCATCTTCCTTCTATCTACTTGTACCCCTCTCTCATGCAAACCCTAACCCTAAACCTCAATTAAATCAAAGTACCTTTTGCTTTCTTTGAAGAAAAAGATGGAGGCTCATCAACATCATCAGTTCACTCAAAATATATTCGAGAGACGCCCCATTATCAAATCAAAGACTCCTGCTGTTAAATGGTTCAAAGAATGGTAATTTCACTAATTCTCTTATCTTTACTTTTTGTACAATTATATTTCTTTCTTTTCATTGTTATTTGTTTTGGGTTTCTGATTTAGGAGCCAGAAGACTCGATTTTTTCGTTCAAGCAATGATTTTTTCTTTTCTTCTAGCTCTTCTATGTTTGGTTTCTTTGGAGATCTAGGTTAGGTGTTCTGTTTTTGGAACTTGGGTTGATGAGAGTTAAGCAAACAATCTGATCGATGCTGCTTTTGTTGTCCCAGGGTGCCTCAAGATGTGGTGGCAACAGGTGGAAAGTGTTCTCTTTTCAAATGGGTAGCAGGTAAATTATTCAAGTCTGAATCTTTTTTTTTTCTTGTTATAAATAAAATCTGATATGTTTCTTTGGACAAATCTATTGAGAAATCATCAATAATATACTTGTCTCTTGAGTTAATAGCATTTCAATGTAAAGAATGTAAGACTTGGCAATTGATTTGCTCTGCTGAGGTTTTGTTATGTAGAGCCTTCTTGCAGTCATGGAAGATAAACTTTTTGAGAGCTTTTTCAGTTGAATGAAATTTTATTTATTAGTTTGATTATGCTAATTTTACTTAACTCTCTTCTTTGATCTGTTACTTACAGAGAATCATTTGAATGTCTTGAAAGAAAAGGCAAAAGAGCCACCGGCACCGGAGCCAGAACCAGAGCCTACTACTGAAGTTCTTTTCCTTTGCAGTTTTGAAGGGTGTGGAAAGACCTTTATTGATGCAGGTGCTTTGAGGAAGCATTCTCATATACATGGAGAGAGACAATATGTTTGTCACTATGAGGGATGTGGAAAGGTGCTTGGCTTAACCTTTTTAGGTTTTATTTTGTTTCTTGAAGATATTGTGATTTTTTTGGTGAAACCTTTGATTGTTTGTACCTTGTATGTATGCCATATCATGTTTACTTTCTTGGTTCAATGTCTATGTTACCTGCTATGATTTCAACTGAGATTTTGTTCATAGATGAGCTGGCATGAAGCTGGACTTTGCCAAGGTTAAAAAAGAGGGCAGATCCTCTTGTGGAAGTTTTGAATTAGATGATTGGAATACAAAACTCTCTAGTGAATCTGAATGCATTACATCAACTGTTTTTACTTTACAGCTTATTTTGGATCTTAAGTTGACCTTGCATAGTGATTAATGTAAGAGATTGTTACTTGTCTGCACTCCACATATCTGTACTTTTGCAACAACTCTTGTTCTCAGTCAATGAAAAAGCATTCTTCTCCATCATCTTACAATATCGTGAATGAATTCTTCTCCTCAACATACAATGAAGGCAAGAAATCATAGTGTTGTTGTCAAGAGTATTCTGATTTTCGTTTTATATGGATCTTCTATTCCATTGAACTTTTATGTTTAAGTGCATGACTTCTGAGGTCTTGTTATGTTTTTGGGATGGCTTCGTCAAATTAATTGATGTTAATCTGAGAGGGAAAGATCTTCATGCTTCATTGGAGGTTGGATTATTAATGTAATTGAACATAAGGTTCTTGTTTTGTGTTAATAGTTTCTGTCAGATATGAAGAATTTTTTGAAAGATAGATTGATTTCAGGGCTATCTTCTATGGTTGGTGGTAGAATTGGTTAGTGGAGCAATGGGAGCCTTGCGGGATAGGGAGTTCAGGTCAATAGTTTCTTTCTTGAGAATTCATCGAGTACTGAATTCATTGAGCCTTGTGGGATAGGGAGTTCAGGTCAATAGTTTCTTTCTTGAGAATTCATCGAGTACTGAAAGTGATTGAACTCGGTTGATGGGATGTGTTGGATTTCTTATAGTGATATGTTTTAGGATAATTCCTTAAATAAAGTGTCATAATTCTAGGATTGGTGCTTTATTTGGAAGTTCATTTGCTCTGTAGGAAATCCATGGTGTTTTGTTTTGGCTGGTTAGTGACCATGGGAATTTTGTAGACCAAAAAATATGTTTAGCATGAAGTATCTTTCGATTCCCTGGGGACGCATGCCCAAGCAGGAAGATCTGATGTTCTATTGAATTCTTTTGTTTGATGTGCCTACTACATCCTTTGTCTTCTTGTTGTATGGAATTACTTGGATTTATTAGTAGAGTTGGACAAGGGTACTAGAAAAGACAATCTGGGTAGGCTGGCCTGGCTTAGAACCCCATTCTTGGCTGGAGAACAAGTGGACTGGAGTTGGCGGAATGGTAGAGCTTTTATGCTGTTGACATTAATTCAGATGCATTTCTTAGATCATTACTTTCATGGCTGGCTGCTCATCCCTGTTTTAATTGGAAATCTTAAATGCTTTTTCAAAAGACTTGAGTTATTTTTTTGGGCTTTTAGCTTGATATGGAATTGGACTGCTATACCTAGATGCCACAACCAAATTTATATTACAATTTTATTGGACTTGCCAATGCCACCAACACTAAATGGGCAAAACAAGAGTGGTCAAATTTATTTGTTGTTGAAAAACGAACCTTCATATATGGCATAGATTTCTGTAATGATTGAGCCGGTGTATGCATAAGTGTAATTTTTTAGCTAAAAGCTTATTTTCAATCTATGTTTAGCTTTCAAATGCTATATTTCTCACAAGTTTTATTTTACTCTTTCCTCTTTCTAAACTTGTATTATGGCATTTACGTGGTGTGTATATGCTGCAGAAATTTTTAGATAGTTCCAAGTTGAAAAGACACTTCTTAATTCATACTGGTGAAAGAGATTTTATATGTCCTCATGAAGGCTGTGGTAAGGTGATGAATCTTTCACTAACTGTTTTCTTGTAATTAGTTGACATGTTGATGGTTAGATTGCTATGTTCTCTATAAAAGTAAACTTATTTATGTTTCTTGTGTGCCCAAATTAGTCTTCCATTACTGTCTTCCATTCAGGTTTCTTATTATTTGTAAGTCTCATTTAACAACCAGTTTGTTGATTTTTCCAAATTCTGCAATTATACTTTGAACCTATATTTTAAGTTCAGCAATTTGGAGACAGTTAAGTAGTAAAAAAAATTCATTTCCAATTTCAATTTTGTTCTTCATTTCTTGTTTTCATTCTCTAATGGAAAATTGGATATGCATCTATTTATTAATAAATAAATAAATAATGTTTTTATCTAAAAACAAAAGACTGTCATCTTTACATGTTATTTTTCATTCAGACAGTGGTGAACAACTTATAAACAGAAACTGGGTTTTCCAAATTCATGGGAAACAATCAGTTGGAGAAACATCACATTTGTGCAAGAATTCCTGATTTCCTTTTGCAATTAGAATTGTTTTATAAAACAGCTCCAGTCTTTCATAACTTAATATGCCTTGGACTACTAGGTTTCGAGGCTGGATAGGTTATGAAACCTCTTTCCCTCTGCACTTTTTTTTTTTTTAAAGAAACAGGGAAGGGGTGGTTGTTTGTTTGTTGATTGTTGCACTTGGCAGATGGTTGGGAGCTTCAAAGGAAACAGTTGCTTCAAGTTGAGCATGAATCTAAGGCAGAAAACTGTTGTTTTCAGTGTTCTAGGCTTTGTGAGAGATATCATCTGTGACTGATTGATGACTTATTTACATTATTGTATGTCATGTGCTTTGGATGTCTTCTTTACATGTGTTGTGGTGGATGCACCACTTATTATTCAGTGCAGTACTTCTATCTAAGCTTGATTTTGTTTGATGCAGGCATTCTCCTTGGACTTCAACTTGAGATCTCACATGAAAACACATTCACAAGAAAACTATCATATCTGTCCATACTCAGAATGTGGAAAGAGATATGCTCATGAATACAAGCTGAAGAACCACATCGCATCTCATCATGAAAAGGTTGGTTCCATTCCTTCACTTGTAATGTTTTTGATGTGCCATTCCACTGTTCATTTACTTTCATAATTGGTAATCTTTTATAGTGGGGATCAACATAAACTATGCACTCTGATGCTCGTGAACAAATAGATAATATTTGCAGTGTCTTTCATATGGTGAAGGCATAGTTTTCCACCTTGATGCATTCATTGACTTGCATTGATTTTTTTTTAAAATAAAGCACTTATTGTATTTATTGTATGCAAGACAATGTTGTGGAGATGACAAAATCTAAGATTTTGGAGGTCAGTTTGATTTAGATTTAGTTTTCCACCTTGTTGATTGATTTTGGGTCATTACTCAATTTTAAATGCTGAATGTCTTGGAATCCTTGAAACTATATCACATACCATACAGGTCAGATTGATTTAGATTATTGTTTGGGATTGATTCACTCTTGCAAGGATATTTTGTTGGATTATATTTGTTTTTTTTTTTTTTTTTTTTGGGCGGGGGGTGGGTTAGGGGGTTGGCCCAAGTACTAGGTTCTGTTTGGTATGACTTCTGCAAATTGATTTTATATTTTAATTTTTGACTCATGCAAAAGCCATAAATATGTTGGGTTAGAAATAACTTTTGACCTCGACCCGTTTGTTTTTCAGGAATTAGTTTTCTTTTGAAAAATAGTTTCCTTAGAAAGTGGATTATTTTCTGATGTTTGTTAGTGACATGGAAATTAAGTTGAAAAACAATTTCTAATATTTGGCTATGCCATAAAAAATGAGTTAGAAAAAAGTTTGTTACAAAATTGAGTCAAAATTTTGATTGAATCAAAAGTGAGCATTTTTAACTTTTGGATTCTAAGTTATACGACATCCATTTTTTTTTTAAAGTTACTTTGAGTATTTGTTTTTTGTTATTATCAATCATAATTCTAACTTAATGTTATTGAACTTATTTTTTAGCAAGTTATTTATGAAGAACAATTTTTGAATTATGAATCAAAATCTAAAGTCACTTTCATAAGTCGTAGTCAAATGGACTCTTAAAATTCTTGCAACTCATTCAAGGATTAATCAGAATTAAAAAGTTTGCACAGACAAGAATTTTGTTGCATTTTCTGTTGGGGACTTTGTATCTAATGATCTTTTTGAAGATACATTTTTTATTGCAACTCAAAATGTCACATGAATATGTTCCATCACTTATCGTGGAATCATCTACTTTACAGGCCAAACCATCCTTCTATTTTTAGCGCATCTATTCTATGGATGAAGTCACTGATATGATGGGGGGGGGCTTTTAGTTTTAGCTTGTTACTTCAGTTTACATGAAAAATGCAATCTGAATCCCAGAATCTTCTTTAATTCTACAGAATCCAACACCAGATGTGGTGAGATATGCTACACCTCCAGAGAGGATACTGAAAAATCCCAAGCCTCCTTCTGGGGTTTATGGCTCTGCTTCATCAGATAGACCATACATTTGCCCTTACGAAGGGTGTGAAAAGGACTACATCCATGAATACAAGCTCAAACTTCATCTGAGAAGAGAGCATCCGGACCACATGGCAGATGAGAATGCTGAGAATGCAAATTCTAATGCTGATAATGAGATGGATGAAGCCAGTGATCAAGATGCTTATGGTGGAAAGCGAGTGAATGGGAAAAGCCAGAAACACAGCAGGCCCAAGCCAAACTTGAAGACGCCTCCTGTAAAAATCAGACAACGGAAAGGTTCAAGTTCATCCCCTGCCACATTAAATGTAGTGAAAAAACCTTGGCCAGTTAAGGATGACACTTATGAAGAAGACAGTGAAGAAACCGAGGAAGAGGATCACGACAATGCAGAGGATGGATGGAGGTATGGAGGAAACGAGGACGATGATGAAGAGACAGAGGATGAAGACTAGGGCACCCTGTTATCCTTTGGGGTTTGTGTTTGTAATAGTTCTCAAAATAAATGCTAAAATTTAAGTAAATTCATATTTTCCTGGGCTATATTGTCTCATGCTCTCTCCCTCTACTTCCACAACAGAAGCCATTCTTAAATTTTTGCCCGTTGCCATTCTGCCTTCCAAAAGATTTTTACCCAAACAAACGCAATCATTTGCTCATGCTCTCTGAAAAATTTATGGTTAAGAGAAATTATTTGGTCAGGATCTACTTGGAGTGATGGGTGGAAGGCAGCCACATTCTGCCTTTCTCAAGATTGATGAGCAGAACAGAAGCCATTCTTAAATTTTTGCCCGTTGCCATTCCGCCTTCCAAAAGATTTTTACCCAAACAAACGCAATCATTTGCTGCATGCTCTCTAAAAATTTTATGGTTAAGAGAAATTATTTGGTCAGGATCTACTTGGAGTGATGGGTGGAAGGCTGCCACATTCTGCCTTTCTCAAGATTGATGAGCAGAATCTCTGCCAAAACTTCCTTTAGCCCTGCCAAATCTTTACTTCTAATGAGGATTCTTCTCTGGTGAGGTTCTTAGAGTAAACTTTAATTAGAGTTCTATACAATTGTAATTAAATTTGAAAAGATATTCTATTTTATCGCAAAGGTGGAAAGATTTGGATCATAGAATATCTGTTTTCTTATCAATAGTCCATTGAAGAAAGTTATGGGTCAAAAGGCAGAAGTTTAATAATTACTTAGTTCTTTTTTTTATTCTCATAGGTAGCATTTCTTTATTTAGTTACCGTATTTATGCTGTGTCGCGATGATCATCTACCCATGCTCATGTGTGTATCTGGAAAATACAGGGAGATATGAAATTCTTGTTTTTTATTAGTGAAAAAATCAGATAGGAGTTGCCACCTAGTATTTTGATCACTAGGAATTCTAATTGGTCTCAAAGATCAAGTACGAGGACTAGTTGCGTAAAGGAAAAATATTAGCATCTCAAATACGCCCTATTTAAGGTAAGCTGCATTGTTTAATTATCTAATCAAAATCTAAGGTTTGATCGTGTTTTCTAATTGTTGGTCCTTTTATGTTTCAAGAAAAGCCCTCTTCAGTAAGAAGGTTTTTATCTTATGAGGTAAAATCTAACCGGTCTAATGTTTATAAAAGAACTATCTTTTTAATATCAAGAGTAAGTTTTATGTATAAATTTGTAATCTTAGATATTAAAAAAAAACAAAATATTTTTTTTTATTTTTCTTGAAATATTGGCCAAGTTCCCATGACTTTAATAAATTGATTATTAAAACCAAAATACATGCTAAAATATTTTTTTTGTGCATAAAAAACACCATGATTTTTTAGCTTCGAGACACTTAGCTATATGCACAAAAACATTTTTTTTTGTAATTGTTTTTTGTATTTTGGAAGTTTTGATGAAAATCAGGTATTTTAATATCAGATTTTATATTTTTAGCAACATAAAAACATTGCTTGACATTAATTAAAATGACATAAAAATACGTGGGAAAATTGTAAAATTATAAAAAATATTTTTTGATTTTGATTTTTAACAAAAAAACTAGGCCGGACTTGGCCCAATCATCCGGGTTAGGCCTGACCCAGCCCATATATTATGGGATGGACTCAACCCAGCCACGTGGATTGGACTAATGTTCCAGCCTATAACCAATAAAAGGACTTAACACAGCACAATAACTAACTAATTAGTCTTCATTTATCGCAGAACGTGAATTGCTCATGTTCTGCATGCAAATAAAGATGAACAACTAAAAAAACATCAGGGGAGCGGAGAAAGTTACTTGGAGTGGGAAAGCACGATTGCGGTTGTCAGCGGTGGTGGAAGGTGGAGGTGACAGCGGCGATGTTTTCCTTCCTTCTCTCCTCTATTTCTCTTCTTAGCTCCCCTCTCCTATGTTTTTTCTATTATATTCTTTTTTTCTCCTCTGTCTCTTCGAGGCTGTTAATGGCGGTTAGGTGGTGTGTTGTGGCAGTGGAGAGGAAGCACGGTGGCATCTGTGGTTGTTCTTCTCCTCTGGTTTTTTTTTCTCTATCACTTCTCGTTCTTCTCTGCTTCTTTGATGGCTTCCCTTCTTTCTCTTCTCTATTCTTTCCTCTCTTTTTTTTTTCTTTTCGGTTCTACCCTTTCAGTCCCTTTCTCTTCACTCCTTTGTCTCTAAAAAATGTTGTTTCTCTCTTTCGGTCTCACCTTCTTTTCTCTCTAAAAAAACTGTCAATCTCCCTCACTTTCTCTTTAAAAAAATCCTTCTAGCTCTCCTTTTTTCTTCCCCCTATCCTTTCCTTTCCTCCTTTCTGTATTTATAGGCACACAAAGAGAGGGGCACCTTACCTCTGCCACAGAGCAGGGTAAGGTGGCTACCTTGCCATTGTCTTGGAGTAGGGTAGGGGCGGATAATGGCTTTAGGCTCTCATGGTTTTTCATCATGATGGTAGGGTATGTGTGGGAATGGGTTGTGTCGGGTTTCCTGGGCAATTGGGGTGGAGGGACGGGGAGTGCATTGCAGGGGAGAGTAACTTCTTCTTTCCCTGCCTTTGCATGTGCAGGGGAAGAAGAAGGAAAAACAATGCCGCCTAAAAAAGGACATTGTTTTGCTTTTCTCTCTCTGTTTTTTTTTTTAAAAAATGATGTATGAAACGACATCATTTCTTCTAAAACGAGTCATTTCATTTAAAAGGAAACCGATGCCAAAATGTCAAATTTCAAGTCAGTCCTTCATTTTATACGCGTTTTGCATTTGAATCCTTGGTCTCGGATTTCTTTAGTTAAGTTCCCGATTGAACATCAAAATTTAATATTTATGTAACTAAGCCCTTGATTTGATCAAATTAACTCTTAAAAATTATAATTTGATCCCAAAACTTTAATTCCTTCCAATTAAAGCCTAAATTGACTTAAAAATCAATTTTTCTTATGATCAAACCTTTATAAATTCAATTAAACCTTCAATAAAATTTAATTGAGTCCATAAACATCTGACTTTGTACTTTCCCCCCTCAAATCAAATTTTCTTCATCAACATGGCTCTCATCAGTCAATGATATACTGTCAAATTTTAATTTTTGTATTTTCAAACCTCCTCAACCAATTTTTGACCATTTTCTAGGTGTTCTGACATCCTTTCTTCATTGCTATTACTTTTGATATATTTTTATTGATTTTTTTCTTTTTTTTTCTCTTTTATATGGGGACCTAAAAATGGGTTATGATAGTGTCCAAAAAAGAAAAAGAAAAAAAAGAATAGAGATGAAGATGGAGATGGTGGAGACAAAAAGTATATGTCCTGTATTTTATCTTATCCAAAAAAAATCCTTTTATATTTCATTTCACGTTTTCAAAGCATAAAAATTTATTCCGAGATTTATTTTATATCTTTTTCTCAATCTCTTCAATCAAACATGTTTTTCTCTCTTCTATATCTATTTATTCTTTTTTTAAAATATTAATCACACACAATTTATAAACAAAGTTATCATGTTTATTTTATGAGAATCATGTAATTTTTAAATTGCTCATCTTAAAATCATTACTTGTTAAGCATCTAGCTTTCATTCAACCCCATGCTATCGTCACCTCAACACTCCCACCATCTTTATTGTTCCTACCTAATCATTTTTTTTTTATCTCCAACTATTATTATTATTATTATTATTATTATTATTATTATTATTATCATTATCATCATCATAACGATTGTATCTTTATATAATCACCATAAAATATTATTTTATATCATTACTTATCACACATTATAATATTTTACATGTAAAATATTTAAAACATTAAAATTACACGTTTTATAAGTGAAATACTTTACATCCTTGACATACACAAGCCTTTCAATTTATTAATTATTTTTCTTTACTCGTTGACCACCTATTAAAAATATTTTAATTGTATCTATAATGATTTATTCATTAACTTATTTGTTTTGTTTTATAGCCAACATAATAAAAACTAGTCAAATAATATTTAATTTACTTCATAAGAAAGAAAGAAAACAATACTTAGATTAGAGGGTGTTTGTTTTAAGTAAAACATGTTATAAGAATGTTTTTTGAAGTATTTATATTTGTTTTCTGTAAAATATATTTTATAAAAAAACAAGTCAACATAAAATATTTTACATTCTAAACGAAGTTCATGTACTGTTTAAACTTGGTTTATTTATTAAAAAAACTATTCAATGAGTTTTTGTAAATTATTTTATGTATAATTTACACATAATATTATCTAATAATTTTAATTACCACCACCTCATCACCATGACATTCATCTTTGTAGCTATTGCCCAACCACCGCCATAACCTCCATCATAGATCCAACTACAACCCCCACCACTCCATAACCACAATGACCTTATTACTTTACCACCATCACAACCCTCAACACCACCATCATCTCTACCTCTACCTCAACTTATATCTCTAGATCATTATGTATGTCGCACGTGTGTGGCGTCGCGGTGAATTTTTTATTTTTATCTGGAAATGTATAATATCTATCTGGAAAATATAGAGGGATAAGAAAATATTATCTTTTGTTGGTGGAAAATAGATTGGGAGTCGCCACCTAGTATTTTGATCACTAGGAACCCTAACTGGTCTCAAAGATCGGGTATGGGGACTGGTTGCGTAAAGGGAAGGTATTAGCACCCCAAATACGCCCTACCTAAGGTAAGCTGCATTGTTTTATTGTCTGATAAAATCTAAGGTTTTGTTGTGTTTTCTAGTTATTGGTGTGGTTTAAGAAAAAGTCCTCCTCAGTAAAAAGATCCTTATCTTATTAGGTAATTCTAACGTTAACAAAAGAATTTACTATCTAGAATACGTCTTATGTATAAGATCGTAACCCCAAATATTAAAAGAAAAAAAATAATTTTTTTTATAATTTTTGGAATATTGACCTAGTTCTCATGGCTTAAATAAACCGGTTATTAAAACCAAAACGTATACTAATACATATATTTTTTGAAATTTTCTTTGTTGTATGAAAATATGATGTGATGATTTACATATATCTATATATTGAAGAGACTAGGCCATATGTATGAAAACAAAATATTTTTATTTTTATATTTTTTTAATGTCTTAATAAAAACCGGGTATTTTAATACTGAATTTGTATCTTTACAATATAAAAATACAAATCGATATTGATCAAAATACAGTAACAAAATTATGAAAAATCACAGATTCTTTGAAGAAAATTTTTCGGATGGGCCAGACCCGGCCCAAAAGGAAACTGGGCCAAAATCAGCCCAACATATAATGGGCCCCTTTTTTACAAGGTTGGTCTCAGGCCAACCCATGCGCTGGGCTGATATTTCAGCCCGAAATAACCGATGTATTGGTTGCTGGTTACTGTGCTGAGCACAGTAACTAGTGAATTATAATTAAGTGGTTACTGTGCTCCACACAGTAATTACCTAATTATATTTTCGTATAGTAACCGCGCATAGTAACTAGTGAATTATAATTAGGTGGTCCTTGTGCTCCACACAATAACCACCTAATTATATTTTATTTGCTGCAAAATGTGAATTGCTCACGTTCTGCATGTAAATAAAGATGAACAAAACTAGACAGAGGAGAGGGAGGATAACCTGACGATGGCGTTGGCAGTGGTAGTGTTATGGCGGAAATGGTGCTATTTCACACGGTGGAGAGAAAGAGACCAGGGAGAGAGGTTACTATTCTTCTCCTCCTTTCTGTTCAGCGTTGCTGCTTCTCTTTGTTGCTTTTGTTCCCTCTGTCAACAATGTTCTTCCTTTTCTGCAGCGGTTTCGTGGAGGTGTTGGTGGTGGTTGGCCTTTGGAGTGCGGTGTTCAACCTTTCTTCCTTTTCTTCTCTACGTTCTTCTTCAACTCTGTTCTCCTCTGTTTCCCTTTCTCCTTCTACTCCCAACTGTGTTGTTGTTGACTAGGAAGACAGTGGCAGCTGGTGGTGGTGGAGAGGACGTGCTCTGTTCCTGGTGGCGTTGTTTCGGCAGGTTGTGGTTGTTCTTCCTTTTCTCTGCTGCGTTTACATTATGTCTTCTCCTTATTCAATCACCTTGCTTCTCTACTTCTTCTTCCCAGTGGCGGTTCTAAGGGCAAGGTGGGCAGTTCCTGGTGGCAATGTTGTTTCAAACAATGGAGAAAGACACCAGAGAGAGAGAGGTTACAATTCTTCTCTTTTAAAAAAAAAACCCCCACCCTCTACAGCTACTAAGAGCAGTATTTATAGGCAAAAGGAGGAGCGGGGAAGGCCTCGCTGTGCATGGAGAGCAGGGGAACATCGGGTGAAGTCTCCAACGGGCGTGGCTTTGCAGGGCACGCCAGGTGAGTTCTCTAAATAGGGGGCGTAGGGCTTTAGCAGCATGCGGGAAAAGGAACAGTGTCAAAACGACACTGTTCAGTTTTTTTAAATTATTAATTATTTAATTTTATTTTTGTGGGGGGCTCAAAATGGGTTACAACAGATGCCCCCTCTTTATAATACTTACGGAGCAGGGATTTTGCACAGTAAGTTTTACAAAGATAAACAAAATTGAACTACCGTAACTGATCTTGATTGACCTGAAACTTTGTATTTACAACAATTCCTCTTTGACCCGAAACTAAGATCAAAACTCAGTCTTCTCAAGATCCCAATCTGGCTATCCTTGAGCCTCTAACTTTGGTTATATTAACCTGGCATTCCATCTGAGATCCCTTCTAGCAATTTTTTTTAGCTAAAAATCTATATTGGTAGTTTGGCCAAACTGAAATCCCATCTTGCGATTTCCCTTAGCCAAAGCTGATATCTGTATTGCGGTTGGGCTAACCTGAGATCCCATCTGGCGATCCCCTTTAACCATAACCAAAAATTTATTTTGCAACTCAGTCAACCTGGAATCCCATCTAGTGATTCCCTCTTAACCAACGCTGAAGTATGAGATCCCTTCTGGTGACCTCCTTTAAGCAAAACCAAAAACTATATTTGTAGTTCGATCAACCTGGAATCCCATCTGGCGATTCCCTTTAAGCAAAGCTACTTGAGATCCCATCTGGCGACCTCATTCAACTAGAACTAAAAATATATGCAGCTTGATCAACCTGAAATCCCATTTGGTGATTCCCTTTAATCAAAGTTACTTGAGATCCCATCTGGCGGCCTCATTCAACCAACACCAAAGAATATATGTAACTTGATCAGCCTGAAATCCCATATAGCGATTCCCTTTAACCAAAGCCACCTGAGATCCTATCTAGCGATCCCTTTTAACCAAAACCAAAGAATATGTGTAACTCGGTCAACCTGAAATCCCATCTGGCGATTCCCTTTAACCAAAGTCACCTAAGATCCCATCTAGCGATCCCTTTTAACCAAAATCAAAGAATATGTGTAACTCGGTCAACCTGAAGTCCTATCTGGTGATTCCCTTTAACCAAAGTCACCTGAGATCCCATCTAGCGATCCCTTTTAACCAAAACCAAATAATATATGTAACTCGGTCAACCTGAAATCCCATCTGGCGATTCCCTTTAACCAAAGCCACCTGAGATCACATCTAGCGATGCAAAACAAAACATTCATACAATGATTTATGATTAGATGTCATGCATGCATTCTTACCTGGTTTTGAAACATAGGTCCCATCACCTTCTCTCGACATGAGCTTGCTTTTGAAGTCGTATGCTAGATTTATTTTGTGTGCCGCCTATCATATCTTTGAGAAGAAGTCCTTGACCTTAAGTAGCTTTTCAAAAATGTATGATTTGTTATTGCCTTCTTTGTCATGCTCTTGTCAAATGCCTTTAGCTTAATTTTTTAAATCTATGGGCTTCCATCCCATTTAAAAATACATAAAACATTTCATGAAACATCTCTTATTGCCCCCTAGTGTAGGGGTGTGATCCTATTTTGGGCTTTTATATAAAGAAATTCATTCAGCCAATGATAAATGACACGACGAAAAGATTGATGTCTTCTCCCAAGTGTAGGAGTATCGAAGTAATAAATAACCCGGCAAGACCGGGGTCGAACCATAGAGAGGTTAATTGTACAAATTATAGACAATAATTGTAAACAACAATAATAATAACAATAACAACAACAATAATAATAGTAGCAATAATAATAGTAGTAATAGTAGTAGTAGTAGTATTAGTAATAATAAAAATAACAATAATAATTATAATAAGGAAAAAGATGGAGAAGAAGAAGAAGAAGAAGAATAAGATGAGAACTTTGAGATGGAATATTAATGTAAAGATTAAACAATGATAAGAACAAATGTCAAGGTTAGAGGTTCTACTAATGGTATGTCAAACAAGTATAATATAAACTCTTATTATTCAATTGGAAACCACACACAAAGGAGGTTCCAATCGGATTATAGATTGTTAACATGATTACATTAGTCATCTTATTCAATTAATACTAATACTTGTAAATTTCATCAAGCATTCATGATTATAACTTATGTTAACAACAAATCAAGTTCCTTTCATAGCTCAGGTGTTGGTTATACCATACATTATGGGCTATGAAAGTGCCAAGCATTTGTTGTACCAAGTGTTATACAACATAAATCAAGATTAGTCATTTAACAAGCAAAGTATTAAAGAGTGAACAAGATAACAAATATAAAACATGTTAGTATTGAAACATTAAAGTCCATATTAAGTTTACATTATACTTATTCTCACACCATTAGTGTAACCTTTTCACCTTGACATAACTAACTTAGCTAGACATAATGAAAGAAAGCAAAATAGATAAACAAAATAAGAACATAAAAGTTAACTAAGTAAAGGAAAGGAAATGAAAGGCATAAACTTGATATTAATGAAAGCAAAACATAAACACTACAAAAAATACAAAGAGAGAAAGGAAGAGCATGATCTTGATCTGGACACCAAGATGCCTAAATGCATGGCAAATGCCTCCTTTTATAGGCCAAAATTGGGAACTATTGATTTGATGACTAATTGATGAGTGGGTGGCCAACTCTTGACTTGGTGACAATCCTTATCTTTTTTTATCTGCCCAAAATATCTTTGAAACGTCCAAATTGGAGCCACTCAAAAACATGAAAGTTGTAGAAAATTGTCTCAGCTTTCTTGTGTAAACAATTCAACTCATTTGGACTTCTAGAACGTCATATATGGCCAAAATACTGAACAGTGCTCAGGCTGGAGGACAGATTCAGGCTTCTTTGTTGTTGCAACCATTTGGACTTGAAAATGGCCTTTTTAGATCTTGGGATTTATATGAAAGTTGTAGGCCTATGTCTTACCTTTCCATCCATATAAAATAGACCTAAATCTGAAATCTATAGCTCCAGATATGATCCAATTACCAAACAGTGTTCCGGTTTGGATTGCCCCGACATCTCTTTTCTAAGTTTGGCCATCTCTTTGCCTTTGCAATTTAAGTTCTTAAAGTCATCAATCAATTCTTTCATTTATATGATAGGTCTGCATTTAAAATGAACATTTACTATAAATTAAAGGTATCTTATATTATTAGATATATTATTATAAAACATGCTTTAGTTAAGGAGTTATTGATACTTCAAGTGCAAAATGATGATATAAAACCATGATAAAAATGCACTTTTGAGTACTAATCAATAAACCTTTTAGTGAGTGATAAGACAATTAAAAAACGCACTGTTAGGACTAATGCACAATTGAGTGTTATGAGATCAATGCAAAAAGAAAGTCAATGGCTAAACTTTGCTTTATTGATTTAGGAGCCTACATCAAGCATAATATCTTTTTACAGAGTCGGAGTTCACAGGCCTAACTAGATCTGCTCCATCCATTCTAGCCAACTTTAGCGCTTCTCCTGAGAATGCCTTTTTTATTATGTAAGGACCCTCGTAATTTGGTGATCATTTGCTTCGATCTTCTCTGGGTAATGACAATATTTTCTTCAACACTAGATCCCCTTCTTGAAATACCCGTGGTCTAACCTTTTTATCATATGCCTTGGCCATGTGTTTCTGGTAAAGTTGATGATGACATATTGCAGCTATCCTCTTTTCGCTGATCAGGTTCAGTTGTTCATATCTCACTTTAGCCCACTCAGCCTCTTCTAGTTCGGAATCCATCAATACTCTCAACGACGGGATTTCTACTTCCAATGGCATCACTGCTTCCATACCATACACCAGAGAATATGGGGTAATCCCTGTCGAGGTTCGGATTGTAGTGCGGTATGCATGGAGAGCAAATGGCAACATCTCATGCCAATCTCTATACATGACCACCATTTTCTGAATAATCTTTTTTATGTTCTTGTTGGCGGCTTCTACTACTCTATTCATTTTTGGCCGGTATGGCGAGGAATTCGAATGCTTGATCTTCCATTTGGTACACAACTCCACTATCATTTTGCCATTGAAATTCTGTGCATTATCGATCACTATCTTTTCTGGAGGACTATATCGACAAATCAAGTCCTTTTCTACAAACCTCTTCACTACCTTCTGTGTTACGTAGGCATACGAATTTGCTTCCACCCATTTTATGAAGTAGTCAATAGCCACAAGGATGAATCTATGCCCATTGCTAGCTTTTGGGTTAATAGGACCGATTACATCAATCCCCCACATTGCAAATGGCCAGGGAGATATTAGATTAAATAATAGAGTTGGCGACGTATTAACCTTATCACTGTAAACTTGACACTTGTGACATTTCCTAACATAATCGATGCAATCTTTCTCCAATGTCATCCAAAAATAACCCGCCCTTTGTATTTTCCTTGCTATCATATGCCTGCTAGCATGAGTTGAGCAAATTCCTTCATGGACCTCTTGCAATACCTTTCTAGCATCTGTCTCATTCAAACACCTTAGCAAGGTTTCATCAAATGATCTTTTGTATAAAATCTCTCCATTTAAATAGAAGTCTATAGCCAGCCTTCTCAAGGTTTTCTTATCCGTTTTAGAAGCTCCCACCGGATATTCATGATTCTGCATAAGATTCTTGATATCATAATACCAAGGCTTTCCGTCTATTTCTCCTTCAACTAAGCAACAATGAGCTGGGTCGTTTCTAATATCAATATGTACAGGTTGTACCTTTGACACGACTAAAAGATTGATGTTTTCTCCCAAGTGCAGGAGTGTCGAAGTAATAAATAACCCGGCAAGACCGGGGTCGAACCACAGGGAGGTTAATTATACAAATTATAAATAACAATAATACAACAATAATAACAACAACAATAACAACAACAATAATAATAACAATAATAATAACAATAATAATAATAATAATAATAATAATAATAATAATAGTAGTAGTAGTAGTAGTAGTAATAGTAATAGTAGTAGTAGTAATAATAATAATAATAATAAAGAAAGAGAAGAAGAAGAAGATGATGATGATGAGAACTTAGAGATGAAATATTAATGTAAGGATTAAACAATAATAATAACAAATGTCAAGGTTAGAGGTTCCACTAATGGTATATCAAACAAGTATAGTATAAACTCTTATTATTGAATTGGAAACCACACACAAAGGAGGTTCTAATCAGATTATATATTGTTAACATGATTACATTAGTCATCTTATTCAATTAATGCTAATACTTGTAAATCTCGTCAAGCATTCATGATTATAACTTATGTTAACAACAAATCAAGTTCCTTTCATAGCTCAGGTGTCGGTTATACCATACATTATGGGCTATGAAAGTGCCAAGCATTTGTTGTACCAAGTGTTATACAATATAAATCAAGATTAGTCATTTAACAAGCAAAGTATTAAAGAGTGAACAAGATAACAAATATAAAACATGTTAGTATCAAACATTAAAGTCCATATTAAGTTTACATTATACTTATTCTTACACCATTAGTGTAACCTTTTCACCTTGACATAACTAACTTAGCTAGACATAATGAAAGAAAGCAAAATAGATAAACAAAATAAGAACATAAAAGTTAACTAAGTAAAGGAAAGGAAATGAAAGGCATAAACTTGATATTAATGAAAGCAAAACATAAACATTACAAAAAATACAAAGAGAGAAAGGAAGAGCATGATCTTGATCTGAACACCAAGATGCCTAATTACATGGCAAATGCCTCCTTTTATAGGCCAAAATTAGGAACTATTGATTTGATGACTAATTGATAAGTGGGTGGCCAACTTTTGACTTGGTGACAATCCTTATCTTCTCTTGTCTGCCTAAAACGTCATTGATAACGTCAAAATTGGAGCCAGTTGCAAACATGAAAGTTGTAGACAATTGTCTCAGCTTTCTTGTGTAAACAATTCAGCTCATTTGGACTTCTAGAACTCTAGATATGGCCAAAATACCAAACAGTGTTTGGGCTGGAAGACAGATTCGGGCTTCTTTGTTGTTGCTACAATTTGGACTTGATAATGGCCTTTTTAGATCTTGGGCTCCATATAAAAGTTGTAGGCATGTGTCTTACCTTTCCATACATATAAATTGGAACTAAATCTGAGATATATAGCTCCAGATATGACCCAATTACCGAACAGTGTTCCAGTTTGGATTGCACCGACATCTCTTTTCTAAGTTTAGCCATCTCTTTGTCCTTTCAATTTCAATTCTTAAATTCATCAATCAATCCTTTCATTTATGTGATAGGCCTGCATTAAAAATAGACATTTACCATAAATTATAGGTATCTTATATTATTAAATACATTATTATAAAACATGTTTTAGTTAAGGAGTTATTGATACTTCAAGTGCAAAATGATGATATAAAACCATGATAAAAATGCACTTTTAAGTACTAATCAACCTTGTATTTGAGATCAATGGTAGTCATAGCAGCTAGCGTGGCCAAAGCATCCGCAAAATGGTTCCCCTCCCTTCCTAGATGAGTGAATTTAACCTCTTTAAATTCCTTTGCTAGTGTGGATAGATATTCTTGGTAGGGCCTTAAATTTTCTTCCTTGGTCTGCCATTCCCCTTTAACCTGACAGATAATCAACATTGAGTCCCCATATACATCTATCTTTTTTATCTTTAGCTCTAATGCCGCTTCTAAACCAAGGATACAAGCTTTATACTCAACTGTATTGTTGGTGCACTCGTAGTGCAGTTTAACCGAAACCGGATATTGTTTCTTATTGGGAGCGATTATTACCGCACCAGCCTCGTTACCATATACATTCACTGCCCCATCAAAAAACATGGTCCACCAATTTGTCTTCTCTTCTTCTTTTTCTATTGACAATATATCTTCATCGGGGAAATCAAAATCCAAAGGTTCGTAATCTTCAACAGCATTATCAGCTAGATGGTCTGCGATTGCACTCCCTTTTACAGCTTTCCTGGTCATATACACTATGTCATATTCTGCTAATAAAACCTACCACCTTGCAATTCAGCTTGAAATAAAGGGCTTGTTACAAATATACCTCAGAGGATCCACCTTTGAAATTAACCAAGTGGTATAGTATAACATATAATGTCGTAGTCTCTTTGCCGCCCAAACCAGCGCATAACAGAGCCTTTCTATCTCAGTGTATCTAAACTCACATTCGATGAGTTTCTTACTTAAGTAATAAATAACTCTTTTCTTCCTTCTAGTTTCATCATGCTGACCCCATACACATCCCATGGCTACTTCGGTTACCGTTAGATATAATACCAGAGGTTTTCCTGATACTAGAGGAACTAGTAAAGATGGATTTTGCAAATAATGTTTGATTTTATTAAATGCTTCCTCACACTCCTCATTCCAAGTTCCAGGATTCTTTTTCCTCAATAGTCGGAATATAGGTTCGCATGTTGTTGTTAGCTGAGTTATAAACCGAGCAATGTAGTTTAACCTTCCTAAGAATCCTCTTACTTCTTTCTCCGTTTTAGGGGACGACATAGCTTGAATGACCCTTATTTTATCTGGATCCACCTCTATACCTCTATCACTTACCACAAATCCTATCAGCTTACCTGATTTAACTCCGAATGAATATTTTGTAGGATTAAGCCTTAATTCATACTTCCTCAACCTCTTAAATAACTTCCTTAAAACTTCAACATGATCCTCTCCCTTTTTAGACTTGGCAATCATATCATCTACATACACCTCAATTTCCTTATGTATCATGTCATGGAACAGAGTCACCATTGCTCTTTGATAGGTTGCTCCTGCATTCTTCAAACCAAAGGGCATGACCTTATAGTAATATGTCCCCCAAGGTGTGACAAAAGTTGTTTTCGCCTTATCATCTAGAGCCATTTTTATCTGGTTGTATCCTGAAAAACTATCCATGAAGGAATACATGGAACTTCGGGTAGCGTTGTCCACTAGAACATCTATGTGTGGTAGAGAAAAATCATCCTTAGGGCTAGCTCTATTCAAATTTCAAAAATCCACGCAAACTCTAATCTTCTTTTCTCCTTCTTAAGCACCACAACAATGTTGGATACCCATTGTGGATATCTAACTGCTTCTAGAAAGCCGGCATCCCATTGCTTCTCGAGTTCTGCCTTAACCTTAATCCAAATATCAGGGTGGGCCCTCCTTAGCTTTTTCTTGACTGCTTTACAACCTACTTCCAACGGCATCTTATGTACTACAATATTTGTATCCAAACCGGGCATATCTTCATAGGACCAAACAAAGACATCTGAATATTCTTATAACAAGGCGATCATTTTTGTCCTTTGTTCAAAAATAATTAAGGTGCCTATTTTCAACTCTTTCTTGAGCTGATCACTACCTACATTGATGGTTTCAAGTTCCTTTGTGGCAGGCTTCCAAGTCTGTTCCCCTTGTTCCACTAGCCTGGTGAATTCACTGATATTGCTTTCATCCCACTCCTCTTCTTCCATAGCTATCACATGTTCGTTCAAGTTTGACCATTTATTCTTGATGCTAAATGTATGTGATGTTGTAGGAGATCCGCTTTCAGGATTCCTAAAAGCGGAAAGCATTTGGTGTAAATGCATAAAAAAAATAATTTTAAAAAGTGCATGATCTCATTATTAATTTAAGGAAAAGATGGGCTCAATGACAAACACAAAATCTTGCTAACATTATAAGCCTTGACTGTCAACTAGAGAAAATAAAAGCTAACAAAAGCAATGAAAAAAGCATGTTAAGGCAAACAAAGTTGGTTTACATTTTGAAAACTACTAGAGCTTCTTGAGTCACCCAATTCTGAAACTTCTCGCCCTGAGCCAACTTGCGCACAAAGGTCTTGGTAGAGACTTTTTCTAGTGTGTGGATTGTCAGTTGTGGTAGTATTTCATCTCCCTTTTCTGCTACTGTCTTCTTGTCATCCTTTTCCACCTCGTTTTCCTCAAAGGTGTTTATGTTCATATTTGCCAGTTCTTGACCAAGGTTTTCAGCTCCTTTATCATGTTGCATTATATATGCAGCTTTTGGGAATGACACGCTAAGAGGAGGGATTTCTAGCTTTTCTTCTTCAGGCTCCCTTCCTTCAATTCTAGCTATTCTTCTTTCCCTTCTTCGACCAGCAGCCCACTGATGATCCTCCTTGTTAGGTTTATACCCTAGCCCAAATCTTTGATTAGCACATGTCATCTTTGCTAGATTAACCCCTTCTGGTACCCCGACAATAAGGTTATATTGAAATGGGATCCCGCATTCCGAGAAGCATTGAGTTGCCATCCTTGCTGCTTCTGAGATCCTTGGCCTTCTTAATACTGTGTTCTCCAGCACCCAGTCAGTGTTCACAATCTCAAAGGCATGGATATTGTTATCCTTGCATTCATTTGCCTCGATAAAAGGTACATCAACATTCTTTATCATGGATACTGTCTCCTCAGCTTTAACAGTTACCAACATCCCATTCATGATATACTTCAGGCATTGGTGCAATGATGAAGCTACGACCCCCGCTGCATGAATCCAAGGTCTTCCTAACAACATACTATAGAAAGGGTAAATATCCATAACTTAAAGTGCCACTAGGAACATTTGTGGTCCCACATATAGCTCTACTTCTAAAGTTCCAATTATTGGCCGAGGTGAGCCATCATATGCTCTAGCCATCATAGTACTTGACTTCATATGAGATTCATCAATCGACATTTCTTTAAGAATGTGCTTTAGCAACACGTTAAGAGTCGAGCCATTATCGATGAGCACTTTTCCTATGAGGCAGTCCTTGCACCTAACCGTAATGTATAAGGGCTTGTTATGTTCGGTACCTTCAGCATCAAGCTCATCAGCCGTGAAATATAGGTAATTAGTTGCGTGGATCCTCCCCACAAGATGCTCCATGGTTTTATGTTCAATGTCTTGGGGTACATACGCCTCATTCAATACTTTTTGCAAGGCGTTTCGATACGGCTCAGAGCTAAGTTTCAAGGACATAAGGGAGATCCTAGCTGAAGTCTTTTTTAGTTGATCTACTATGCAATATTCACTATGCTTGATCAATTTCAAAAATTCATTCGACTCCTCTTCTGTTATCGGCTTATTAACTTCTAGTGCTTTGTTAAGATCTATCACTTCTTTGCCCTTTGTCTTCCGCAACTTTTCGGGTGTAAAGCATCGACCACTCCGAGTTAAACCACTAACCTTAGTTTGGAACAAAGAAACAGGAGTTTGAATGTGGGAGGCATAACCATAATTATAAGGCATGACATTGTGATTTCCTTTTGTGCAGGAAGGTTTAACGAAGATTAGCCTAGGTGGCCCATTAGCTGTTTGTTGGACCCTACATACTCCTGTCATCTCATCTTGACCTTCCATCATACTGATTAGTACTTAAAAGTGTATTCTTATCATGGTTTTATATCATCATTTTGCACTTGAAGTATCAATAACTCCTTAACTATAGCATGTTTTATAATAATATATCTAATAATATAAGATACCTTTAATTTGTGGTAAATGTTCATTTTAAATGCAGGCCTATCACATAAATGAAAGGATTGATTGATGACTTTAAGAACTTAAATTGCAAGGATAAAGAGATGGCCAAACTTAGAAAAGAGATGTCGGTGCAATCTAAACCAGAACACTGTTCGGTAATTGGGTCATATCTAGAGCTATATATCTCAGATTTAGGTCCAATTTATATGGATGGAAAGGTAAGACATATGCCTACAACTTTCATATGGAGCCTAAGATCTAAAAAGGCCATTATCAAGTCCAAATTGTAGCAACAACAAAGAAGCCCGAATCTGTCTTCCAGCCCAAGCACTGTTTGGTATTTTGGCCATATCTAGAGTTCTAGAAGTCCAAATGAGCTGAATTGTTTACACAAGAAAGCTGAGACAATTGTCTACAACTTTCATGTTTGCAACTGGCTCCAATTTTGACGTTATCAATGACGTTTTAGGCAGACAAGAGAAGATAAGGATTGTCACCAAGTCAAAAGTTGGCCACCCACTTATCAATTAGTCATCAAATCAATAGTTCCTAATTTTAGCCTATAAAAGGAGGCATTTGCCATGTATTTAGGCATCTTGGTGTTCAGATCAAGATCATGCTCTTCCTTTCTCTCTTTGTATTTTTTGTAATGTTTATGTTTTGCTCTCATTAATATCAAGTTTATGCCTTTCATTTCCTTTCCTTTACTTAGTTAACTTTTATGTTCTTATTTTGTTTATCTATTTTGCTTTCTTTCATTATGTCTAGCTAAGTTAGTTATGTCAAGGTGAAAAGGTTACACTAATGGTGTAAGAATAAGTATAATGTAAACTTAATATGGACTTTAATGTTTGATACTAACATGTTTTATATTTGTTATCTTGTTCACTCTTTAATACTTTGCTTGTTAAATCACTAATCTTGATTTATGTTGTATAACACTTGGTACAACAAATGCTTGGCACTTTCATAGCCCATAATGTATGGTATAACCGACACCTGAGCTATGAAAGGAACTTGATTTGTTGTTAACATAAGTTATAATCATGAATGCTTGACGAGATTTACAAGTATTAGCATTAATTGAATAAGATGACTAATGTAATCATGTTAACAATATATAATCTGATTGGAACCTCCTTTGTGTGTGGTTTCCAATTCAATAATAAGAGTTTATACTATACTTGTTTGATATACCATTAGTGGAACCTCTAACCTTGACATTTGTTATTATTATTGTTTAATCCTTACATTAATATTTCATCTCTAAGTTCTCATCATCATCATCATCTTCTTCTTCTTCTTCTTCTTCTCTTTCTTTATTATTATTATTATTATTAGTACTATTATTATTATTATTATTACTATTACTATTATTACTATTGTTGTTGTTGTTATTGTTGTTTTACAATTGTTGTTTATAATTTGTACAATTAACCTCCCTGTGGTTCGACCCCGGTCTTGCCTGGTTATTTATTACTTCGACACTCCTGCACTTGGGAGAAGACATCAACCTTTTAGTCGTGTCACATACTTACCTCACCTCTGCTCTCCATGGGTTCAATCCTTAACTCTCCCATTTTCAGCATTTTTGCAATCTTCTCGCAAACCTCGATGCAATCCTCAATATGATGTCCCTTTCTTTCATGGAATTCACAGTAATCATATCCATCCAAATGGCTCTCCATATTTGTTTTTAGAAATCCTGATTGTACCAACATGTTGTACAACCTCTTCATGGACACCTTCAAAGACTCGCATTGATTTCCAACTTTTATCATGCCTACTCCACTACTACTTGGGGCGTGTTTAGGCAAAGGGTTTGAATTAACATTGGGCTTATCTTCAAAGGATACCCATCTTATCTTAATAAGCTCCAACAACCTTTTCTTGAAAGCATAGCAGGTTTCAATCCCATGCCCGGGATTACCCGCATGGTACTCGCAAGTCAACTCGGGCTTGTACCAAATTGGAAATGGTGGTTGTAATGGTAGTGTAGGGATAGGAGCTATGTGTCCAATACTCAACAGTTTGGCATACATGTCCTTCAAAGGCATAGGTAATGGCGGCAGTTGTTCTGGAGTATATCTTGCACTCGGTCTTTGGTGGTTGTTTGACTAGTTGTTTGTTTGATTAGAGGGAAAAGGTGGGCCAATGTTCATATGGGTGAATTGGGAGGAAGGTATTTGTGGATTATAAGAATCTACTCTCTTTCCCTTGTATCCACCTTCCAAGTTGTTAACATCACCTTCCCTCTTTCTTCCAATAAAACCCCTCTTCTCCAATGGCTCAGCTATACGCCCAGCTTTAATCCCTTGCTCTATCCTTTTAGCTATGCGCACTACATCGTAGAAATGCTGAGATGAGCTACCCATTAAATGCTCATAATAAGGTGCCTTGAAGGTATTAGCAAACAAGGTCACCATCTCAGTTTCTATTAAAGGGGGTTGGACATGTGTTGCCTCATCCCTCCATCTTTGTGCATAGGCTCTTACTGACTCTTGGCTCCTCTTCTCCATTGACATTAGATTTGTCCGATCCACCGCGATTTCCAGGTTAAACTTGTACTGCTTAAGAAAAGCCTCCACCAAATCTCTCCAGCTCCTGATCCTGATTGATTAGTACTTAAAAGTGCATTTTTATCATGGTTTTATATCATCATTTTGCACTTGAAGTATCAATAACTCCTTAACTAAAATATGTTTTATAATAATGTATCTAATAATATAAGATACCTATAATTTATGTTAAATGTCTATTTTTAATGCAGGCGTATCACATAAATGAAAGGATTGATTGATGACTTGAAGAACTTAAATTGCATGGATAAAGAGATGGTCAAACTTAGAGAAGAGATGTCGGTGCAATCCAAATCGGAACACTGTTCGGTAATTGGGTCATATCTGGAGCTACAGATCTCAGATTTAGGTCCAATTTATATGGATGGAAAGGTAAGACATAGGCCTACAACTTTCATATGGAGCCTAAGATCTAAAAAGGCCATTATCAAGTCCAAATTGTAGCAACAACAAAGAAGCCCGAATCTGTCTTCCAGCCCGAGCACTGTTTGGTATTTTGGCCATATCTAGAGTTCTAGAAGTCCCAATGAGCTGAAGTTTTTACACAAGAAAGCTGAGACAATTGCCTACAACTTTCATGTTTACAACTGGCTCCAATTTTGACGTTATCAATGACGTTTTGAGCAGACAAGGGAAGATAAGGATTGTCACCAAGTCAAAAGTTGGCCACCCACTTATCAATTAGTCATCAAATCAATAGTTCCCAATTTTGGCCTATAAAAGGAGGCATTTGCCATGCATTTAGGCATCTTGGTTTCCAGATCAAGATCATGCTCTTCCTTTCTCTCTTTGTATTTTTTGTAATATTTATGCTTTGCTCTCATTAATATCAAGTTTATGCCTTTCATTTCCTTTCCTTTACTTAGTTAGCTTTTATGTTCTTATTTTGTTTATCTATTTTGCTTTCTTTCATTATGTCTAGCTAAGTTAGTTATGTCAAGGTGAAAAGGTTACACTAATGGTGTAAGAATAAGTATAATGTAAACTTAATATGGACTTTAATGTTTGATACTAACATGTTTTATATTTGTTATCTTGTTCACTCTTTAATACTTTGCTTGTTAAATCACTAATCTTGATTTATGTTGTATAACACTTGGTACAACAAATGCTTGGCACTTTCATAGCCCATAATGTATGGTATAACCGACACCTGAGCTATGAAAGGAACTTGATTTGTTGTTAACATAAGTTATAATCATGAATGCTTGACGAGATTTACAAGTATTAGCATTAATTGAATAAGATGACTAATGTAATCATGTTAACAATATATAATCTGATTGGAACCTCCTTTGTGTGTGGTTTCCAATTCAATAATAAGAGTTTATACTATACTTGTTTGATATACCATTAGTGGAACCTCTAACCTTGACATTTGTTATTATTATTGCTTAATCCTTACATTAATATTTCATCTCTAAGTTCTCATCATCATCATCTTCTTCCTCTTCTCTTTCTTTATTATTATTATTAGTATTATTATTATTATTATTATTATTATTATTATTATTATTATTATTATTATTGTTGTTGTTGTTGTTGTTGTTGTTGTTGTTATTGTTGTTTTATAATTGTTGTTTATAATTTGTACAATTAACCTCCCTGTGGTTCGACCACGGTCTTGCCGGGTTATTTATTACTTCGACACTCCTGCACTTGGGAGAAGACATCAACCTTTTAGTCGTGTCAAGTTTTTGGCGCCGTTGCCGGGGAGGTAAATTCTTGTATAAATTATAATATTTATTTTATTTTCTCTTTTCACTTTTCTTGTATATAACTTTGTTTCTTTTCTCTTGTTTCTTCTTCTTTTATTTTCTTCTTCCTTTTATTTTATTCCTACACGTGCATGAGAGTGTGGTCACGTACATCAAGTGGTAGACTTTGTAGGATATCCTCATCATTTTCAGAAAATATGGCCGAAGAAGATAATCAATCACTTCAAAATGAGAATAATGAGAATAACCGTGCTAGAACATTTAGAGACCACATGAATCCCACAAGAACAAGTGCACCATCATGCATAGTTTTTCCTCCTGATGCATCTCATTTTAATTTTAAACCAGGCATTATTCAAATTTTACCTTCTTTTCATGGTTTAGAATTGGAAAATCCATACTTGCATTTAAGGGAATTTGAGGAGGTGTGCAACACATATAATAACTTAAATTATAGCATGAACACCATCAGATTAAAGCTTTTTCCTTTTTCATTAAAAGATAAAGCTAAAACATGGCTACAAAATTTAAGACCAGGATCCATTCGTGCTTGGGATGAAATGCAACAACAATTTTTAAAGAAGTTTTTCCCATCTCATAGAACAAACTCTTTCAAGAGACAAATCACCACTTTCACTCAAAAACCAGGAGAAACATTTTACAAATGTTGGGATAGGTATCGAGACTTGCTTAGTACTTGCCCTCATCATGGTTTTGAAACATGGAGATTGGTTTCACATTTCTATGAAGGGTTAACACCTAAAGATAGGCAAATGGTTGAATTGATGTGCAATGGAGCTTTTGAAGATAAAGACCCTGATGAAGCAATGAAGTACTTAGACTTGTTAGCTGAAAATGCTCAAAATTGGGACACCGCGGGTACTTATGAGGCACTGAGTAAAAGTCAACCTCATACATCTAGTGGAGGTATGTACAACCTTAGGGAAGATCATGACCTTCAAGCCAAGTTTGCATCTTTAGCTAGAAAAGTCGAGGCACTAGAATTGAAAAAGAGTGGTCAATTAAAATCTGTTGAAAACATTGTGTGTCAAATCTGTGAAACAAATGAACACTCAATCAACGATTGTCCAACCTTGCCTTCTTTTAAGGAATGTCTCCATGAACAAGCCCATGCTTTAAACAGTTTCCAAAGGCCTAACCACAACCCATACTCCCAAACATACAACCCTGGTTGGAGGAATCACCCAAATTTCAGTTGGAAGAGTGAGAACAACAATGCACAAACTTCACAACCACCGTTTCAAGCACACCATAATTTCCAAAATTCTCATGCATATGCACCTCCTTATGCTCCACCTCCTAGAAGAAATCTTGAGGAAACATTGCATGCATTCATTGAAAAACAAGAGATAATTAATACTCAACTTGCTCAAAACATGACAGATTTTAAAGATACTCTTGCTAAATTAACATCTGCTCTTAGTTTCCAAGAGAAAGGTAAGTTTCCATCTCAACCACAACAAAATCCTAAGGGGCAATACAATGCAAATGCAAGTAGTTCCGGAAGCCAACACATGGATCAAGTCAAATCAGTCACTACTCTGCACAGTGGTAAGGTTATTGAAAAAGCCTCTCTTGAACCTTATGAGAAAGATGACGAGTCAATCTCTGAGGGTAAGGAAGGGGTTGAATCTGAAAATTGTAAAGAAAAAACTGATTCTCCGCCAGCACTTTCATTTCCTCATGCCATGACCAAACAAAGGAAAGTCAATCACAACTCTGAAATTTTTGAAATTTTCAAACAGGTAAGGATCAATATACCTTTGCTGGATGCTGTTAAACAGGTTCCTTCCTATGCTAAATTTTTGAAAGATCTATGCACTGTGAAGAGGAAACTGAATGTGAAAAAGAAAGCCTTTCTAGTTGAACAAGTAAGTGCCATTCTTCAAAACAATAATGCTTTGAAATATAAAGACCCTGGTTGTCCTACAATTTCTTGCTTTATTGGAGAGCATAAAATTGAAAGAGCCTTACTTGATCTTGGTGCTAGTGTGAATTTACTTCCATATTCAGTTTTTTAGAGTCTCAATCTAGGTGAGTTAAAACCAACTTCTATATCTCTTTTACTTGCCGATAGATCTATAAAAGTGCCTAGAGGAATAATTAAAGATGTGTTAGTACAAGTCGATAAATTCATTTATCCTGTGGATTTTATTGTCTTGGACACAGAACCTGTTGAAGCATGTAATTCATTTCTTGTTATTTTAGGACATCCGTTTCTTGCAACCTCTAACGCATTAATTAATTGTAGGAATGGATTGATGAAGCTATCATTTGGAAACATGACATTGGAGATGAATATTTTCAACATTTACAAGCAACCTGGAGATGATAATGATTTACAAGAAGTAGATCCTATTGACGAATTAGTTTATGATCAACTTGAATCTACTTTAAGTAAAAATGAGTTAGATGAATCTGAAGATTTGCAAATGATTTATTCTAAGGAAGAAATCATGGATGAAACAAGCACCGAAAATGTTGATGCGGATCTTTTGTCAAAAGTGACAACAAATTCGACATCTGACATCACACCAATCGATGATTACTTTCCTAACGAATCCTTACTTTCTCTTAGTCCAATGCCTTGGTATGATAAAAATATCAATTTTCTTGCTTTAGGAGATTTGCCAGCTAATTGGAGTACCCAAGACAAAGAAAAGTTTTTGAACGAAGTGAAGAATTTTTATTGTGATGACCCTAACTTATTCTAATATTGTCCTGATCAAATATTTCAAATATTCATTCCCGACAATGAGGTAAGTAGTGTCATTAAACTTTGTCATTCTGAAGCATGTGGAAGTTATTTCTCGTTAAAAAAGACAGCTGCAAAAATCTTTCAAAATGGATTTTATTGGCCCACCATGTTCAAGGACACGCATGCATTCTGCAAAACTTGTGAAAATGATCAAAAAGTTGATACTGGTCAAAAAGTTTTGTTTTATAATTCTCAACTCTATGCATTCCCTAGAGAGCTAAGATCAAGATGGAGCAATCCTTATGGGACCTGTGATATTGAGAATTCAATGAATGACAATGTTTTTAAGGAAAATGGACATCATTTGAAAGCTTACTTTGATAATTTTCCTAGTGAAAATGAATCAACTGGTTTGAATGATCTTATAGATAAAGGTTGATTATTTTGTTTTTCTCACATTTTTTTTGTGTTTCTTTTTGAGTGATTTTTGCTAGTTTCTCTCACCCTAGTCAAATGGCGGACAACGGTACTCCGTGACTTAAGTCGGTTCTTTCAGTTTCCCACAATAACTGATATCTGTGTATATATCTGTGCAATTCTTTGAATCTCTCTTCCAATTCTCATTTGAAAATGGACACTAATCTTGAAAAATTGAAAAAGTATTTTCCCGCTCTGCCTCAAAATGCGATTACAAAAATTTACCGTGCTAGATGTGCAAGATTGAGATTGTTAATGAATCATGGAATTCCTGAAGATATTCGCTGGTTGATTGAAGCAAAGGTCCGATTATCAGGTGAGTCCTCTAACTTCATTTCACACATGCCTGGAACAGGTAAAAGCACTTTTGCAAAGAAGCGTCGTGCAAAACGACTGGATGTCTGTCATCGATGTGCTAGATGGACTTGTAATACACAATGTCGTTCTTTAGGAATGATATCTATAAACCGTGAAGATAAAATACAATTCATTAAGGATGGCCTAAGTAAGGAGTCTTTAGATAATCTTCTATTGACTCTTGAGACGCATCCTAGTGGAGATGTGCATCGTGCAATTCATGATTTATGGCCACTATTTCATAAAGAACATGATCGACTTAGTCTTGGGAATCTGACTAAAAAAGACCCTGTTTGCCAGTTTTTAAGAAAACTGGATGGGAAGCCTATCCCCGACCCATAGAGGGCGTTTAAGCCATTGTTGGACGTAAAACCAAGGGAAGATGTGAGCCACAATCACAACTACCTGTACATACACATGTTTTTTTCAAAAGTAAATAAATAAATAAATAAAAAGAGAGAGAGAGAGAGAGTGTGAGACTCCAGCTGGTCTACATATAGATGTTATGATTGCCTTTCTAATTTCTCATCTATAAAACCCTCTTTTCCTTCCTTTCATTTCTACTCAACCCATACATTCAACAAATACAGAAGTGTGTAGAAATGGCAAGTTCCTCAAGTCATCAAATAAGAAATATTTGTGTTTTTGGTGGATCTAGTCCTGGGAAAGAAAAGGAGTTTTTAGAATCAGCAAACCATCTTGGTCAGGTGCTAGCTGAGAGAAAGATTCATTTAGTGTATGGGGGAGGCAGTCTTGGGTTAATGGGAGGTGTGTCAATAGCTGCATTTTTAGGAGGTAGTCAAGTTTTAGGAATCGTCCCTAAAGCTTTGGCACAAGGGGACATCATTGGAAAAACAATTGGAGAGGAACTTCAGGTCTCCACAATGTCGGCTCGAATGAATGCAATGTTTAACCATGCTGATGCTTTCATTGCTTTACCAGGTGGTCTAGGCACATTGGAAGAGATCTTTCATATTTCCTCATGGGCTCAATTGCACATTCACCATAAACCCATTGGCTTGTTAAATGTTAATGGTTATTATGATAAGTTGTTGTCTTTTCTTGATCATGCTGTGGAACAGGAATTTCTAACATCTTCTGCACGACAAATCATAATCTCTGCTACTACTGCTGAACAATTGATTGACCAACTACAATCTTTCATTCCTGTGATTGATCCTTCCATGAGTCGCATAAATTGGTCATCTACGGGAAGCCGTAAAAAGCTTAGATTGGATTTGAGCCTTCATTTGTGAATTTTTGTGTATTTTGGTTTTATTATTGTGTTTTGTTATTTCTTATTTTAGTGTGTTTCAGGTTTTGTCAGTGTTCGTTATTTCAGGTGATATCTTCTATACTCTATCTTTCTACCTTAGAACATTGAGGACAATGTCTCGTTTTGGTTGGGGGGAGAGGGTAGTAGTTGATAAAAAAAAATTGTTTTTCATTTTATAAAGCATGTGCATAATTGTTGTTACTAGGATGGCAGAGTAAAGGAGTTCTTTTGTTAAAGTGACTCTTGAGACGCATCTTAGTAACCATTCTTAACAAGGTCTATTATAATACTTCCTGAAATATTCAGGTTTACAAACTCTCGTATTGTTACCGCTTAATTTTGCTCATATACTTATTTAACATGTATTCTTAAATCTTAATTTACACACACACACTTTAACATATGATTGTGGGTTGCATATTGGATTATTACATTATTTATGTTCTTTTGTTAAAGGTAACAACTAAGGGAAAGGGATTTTATATAATTAAAAAAAGAAAAAAAGAAAAAAAAAAGAAAAAAAAATGATGATAATAAAAATGTAGATAAGTTTGGTTTCGTAGCCTCCCTAACCTAAGCAATTAAGCCTGAAGGGGTGTTTTAACACCTAATACCCTAAAGTCAACTAACTTGGGAGCTATTGACCCAACGCTTGTTACATGGGTTGAGGAGAAAAGCTTAAGGGAATCAAACATTGCACTATCTACATATCAGTATCTGCGACCCGAGTTACTAAGCTCGTAGGGGTGTCTTAACACCTAATGCCCTAAGACCAACTGGTCTGGGAGTCATTAGCTGAAAGCTCGTTACATGGGTTAAAGATGCATGATGTTTTTAAATTATATGTATATAGATTTAAAAAAAAATGAAAAAAAAAGACAAAAATAGTAATCCCAACCCAAGGAAGTTAACCTTAAACATTAGAACAAAAATTTTATTTTCTTCCAAGAAAAGCCCCATAATTATGTGTTGATACATTGAGCACAAAAGAAAGGTTTATTAATATCTTGTTAAGAGGTATTGAACAGATATATAAATTTAATGAGAGTTTGTTTATCTGGATAGATTAATGGAAGTTAAATGATGAATACCTTGCTTTGTGAAATTTGCAAATTGTTGTAACGCTTTGATTACTAGGGACTAGTAATAAACTGGTTGAGGGGTGTGATTAGTACTTAAAAGTGTATTTTTATCATGGTTTTATATCATCATTTTGCACTTGAAGTATCAATAACTCCTTAACTAAAATATGTTTTATAATAATGTATCTAATAATATAAGATACCTATAATTTATGGTAAATGTCTATTTTTAATGCAGGCCTATCACATAAATGAAAGGATTGATTGATGACTTGAAGAACTTAAATTGCATGGATAAAGAGATGGTCAAACATAGAGAAGAGATGTCGGTGCAATCCAAACCAGAACACTGTTCGGTAATTGGGTCATATCTGGAGCTACAGATCTCAGATTTAGGTCCAATTTATATGGATGGAAAGGTAAGACATAGACCTACAACTTTCATATGGAGCCCAAGATCTAAAAAGGCCATTATCAAGTCCAAATTGTAGCAACAACAAAGAAGCCCGAATCTGTCTTCTAGCCCGAGCACTGTTTGGTATTTTGGCCATATCTGGAGTTCTAGAAGTCCAAATGAGCTGAATTTTTTACACAAGAAAGCTGAGACAATTGCCTACAACTTTCATGTTTACAACTGGCTCCAGTTTTGACGTTATCAATGACGTTGTGGGCAGACAAGAGAAGATAAAGATTGTCACCAAGTCAAAAGTTGGCCACCCACTTATCAATTAGTCATCAAATCAATAGTTCCCAATTTTGGCCTATAAAAGGAGGCATTTGCCATGTATTTAGGCATCTTGGTTTCCAGATCAAGATCATGCTCTTCCTTTCTCTCTTTGTATTTTTTGTAATATTTATGCTTTGCTCTCATTAATATCAAGTTTATGCCTTTCATTTCCTTTCCTTTACTTAGTTAACTTTTATGTTCTTATTTTGTTTATCTATTTTTCTTTCTTTCATTATGTCTAGCTAAGTTAATTATGTCAAGGTGAAAAGGTTACACTAATGGTGTGAGAATAAGTATAATGTAAACTTAATATGGACTTTAATGTTTGATACTAACATGTTTTATATTTGTTATCTTGTTCACTCTTTAATACTTTGCTTGTTAAATCACTAATCTTGATTTATGTTGTATAACACTTGGTACAACAAATGCTTGGCACTTTCATAGCCCATAATGTATGGTATAACCGACACCTGAGCTATGAAAGGAACTTGATTTGTTGTTAACATAAGTTATAATCATGAATGCTTGACGAGATTTACAAGTATTAGCATTAATTGAATAAGATGACTAATGTAATCATGTTAACAATATATAATCTGATTGGAACCTCCTTTGTGTGTGGTTTCCAATTCAATAATAAGAGTTTATACTATACTTGTTGGATATACCATTAGTGGAACCTCTAACCTTGACATTTGTTATTATTATTGTTTAATCCTTACATTAATTTTGCATCTCTAAGTTCTCATCATCATCATCTTCTTCTTCTTCTCTTTATTTATTATTATTATTAGTAGTAGTAGTACTACTACTACTACTACTATTATTATTATTATTATTATTATTATTATTATTATTATTATTACTATTGTTGTTGTTGTTATTGTTGTTTTATAATTGTTGTTTATAATTTGTACAATTAACCTCCCTGTGGTTCGACCCCGGTCTTGCCGGGTTATTTATTACTTCGACAGTCCTGCACTTGGGAGAAGACATCAACCTTTTAGTCGTGTCACTGATGTTATCTAACCTCATGTACCAGCTCAAAGCAGATCCTGCTAGGCTATCTTGAAAGAAATAGATTAGCAATTTATCATCACGGATTACTTCTGCCATTTTATTACAGTAGGATCGAAGGTGAGTAATTGGGCATTCCAAACCAGTGCATGTAATGAACTCTGGTATCCTAAAATCTTTTGGCACCACGATGTTTGGCACCAAACAAACTTTCGTGGCTCGTATAGGGTCAAACCAGTCATTACCCTCAACTGCTCTTAATCTTTCTTCCAAAACAAGAAACTTGTCTTGGTCCATCAAACTAGGAGACCTATTGTCAGGGACTCCCTCCACGGTTAAGTCCATAGTAATTGGAGCATGAGTTGGCTGAATAGGGGTGATAGGCACAAAATGTTGTTCATTAACTGAGTTTGCCCCCTGGTTTTGAGATGCTTGAGGGATGTGAGCTGGTGGCACTCCTTCAAGCTGTTGTGCTGATGTTCCCTCCCTATTCTTAGTTCTTAGAAGCTGCTCGAGTAAGTCGGTTAGCCGAGAAACTTCATTTTTTATGGACTCCAACTCGGTCTGATAATGTGACTCTAAGTGAGCTCTTTCTTCGTTCTCCATTCTCGATCTAGACGGGGTGTGGTGGACTTTGGATGTGGGACCTATGTTTCACGATCTGGGATGCATATGATAAATTAAAAAAAAATGTGTGATGAAAATGTGATGCTCGTGCAATGCGTATTTATTTATTTATTTTTAGAGCTGATTCACGACTTTCATAATCCTTTAGGCAAGATTTCTGAGTCGACCTGATTACTGTAAAGGAGGGTTTGCCAAGTTCTTATCATAGTAGCTTACTGATTAGTACTTAAAAGTGCATTTTTATCATGGTTTTATATCATCATTTTGCACTTGAAGCATCAATAACTCCTTAACTAAAATATGTTTTATAATAATGTATCTAATAATATAAGATACCTATAATTTGTGGTAAATGTCTATTTTTAATGCAGGCCTATCACATAAATGAAAGGATTGATTGATGACTTGAAGAACTTAAATTGCAAGGATAAAGAGATGGTCAAACTTAGAGAAGAGATGTCGGTGCAATCCAAACCGGAACACTGTTCGGTAATTGGGTCATATCTGGAGTTAAAAATCTCAGATTTAGGTCCAATTTATATGGATGGAAAGGTAAGACATAGGCCTACAACTTTCATATGGAGCCCAAGATCTAAAAAGGCCATTATCAAGTCCAAATTGTAGCAACAACAAAGAAGCCCGAATCTGTCTTCCAGCCCGAGCACTGTTCGGTATTTTGGCCATATCTGGAGTTCTAGAAGTCCAAATGAGCTGAAGTTTTTACACAAGAAAGCTGAGACAATTGCCTACAACTTTCATGTTTACAACCGGCTCCAATTTGGACGTTATCAATGACGTTTTGGGCAAACAAGAAAAGATAAGGATTGTCACCAAGTCAAAAGTTGGCCACCCACTTATCAATTAGTCATCAAATCAATAGTTCCCAATTTTGGCCTATAAAAGGAGGCATTTGCCATGCATTTAGGCATCTTGGTTTCTAGATCAAGATCATGCTCTTCCTTTCTCTCTTTGTATTTTTTATGCTTTGTTTTCATTAATATTAAGTTTATGCCTTTCATTTCCTTTCCTTTATTTAGTTAACTTTTATGTCCTTATTTTGTTTATCTATTTTTATTTCTTTCATTATGTCTAGCTAAGTTAATTATGTCAAGGTGAAAAGGTTACACTAATGGTGTAAGAATAAGTATAGTGTAAACTTAATATGGACTTTAATGTTTGATACTAACATGTTTTATATTTGTTATCTTGTTCACTCTTTAATACTTTGCTTGTTAAATGACTAATCTTGATTTATGTTGTATAACACTTGGTACAACAAATGCTTGGCACTTTCATAGCCCATAATGTATGGTATAACCGACACCTGAGCTATGAAAGGAACTTGATTTGTTGTTAACATAAGTTATAATCATGAATGCTTGACGAGATTTACAAGTATTAGCATTAATTGAATAAGATGACTAATGTAATCATGTTAACAATATATAATCTGATTGGAACCTCCTTTGTGTGTGGTTTCCAATTCAATAATAAGAGTTTATACTATACTTGTTTGATATACCATTAGTGGAACCTCTAACCTTGACATTTGTTATTATTATTGTTTAATCCTTACATTAATATTTCATCTCTAAGTTCTCATCATCATCATCTCCTTCTTCTTCTCTTTCTTTATTATTATTATTATTATTACTACTACTACTACTACTACTACTACTACTACTACTAGTATTATTATTATTATTATTATTATTATTGTTATTATTATTGTTATTATTGTTATCGTTATTACTATTATTGTTGTTTATAATTGTTGTTTATAATTTGTACAATTAACCTCCCTGTGGTTTGACCCCGGTCTTGCCGGGTTATTTATTACTTCGACACTCCTGCACTTGGGAGAAGACATCAATCTTTCAGTCGTGTCAAGTTTTTGGCGCCGTTGCCGGGGAGGTAAGTTCTTGTATAAATTATAGTATTTATTTTATTTTCTCTTTTCACTTTTCTTGTATATAACTTTGTTTCTTTTCTTTTGTTTCTTTTTATTTTGTTTTCTTCCTCCTTCTTTTGCTTTCTTCTTCTTCTTTTTTATTTTATTCCTACACGTGCATGAGAGTATGGTCACGTACATCAAGTGGTAGACTTTGTAGGGTATCCTCATCATTTTCAGAAAATATGGCCGAAGAAGATAATCAATCACTTCATAATGAAAATAATGAGAATAACCATGCTAGAACACTTAGAGATCATATGAATCCCACAAGAACAAGTGCACCATCATGCATAGTTTTTCCTCCTGATGCATCTCATTTTAATTTTAAACCAGGTATTATTCAACTTTTACCTTCTTTTCATGGTTTAGAATTGGAAAATCCATACTTGCATTTAAGGGAATTTGAAGAGGTCTCCAACACATATAATAATTTAAATTGTAGCATGAACACCATCAGATTAAAGCTTTTCCCTTTTTCATTAAAAGATAAAGCTAAAACATGGCTACAAAATTTGAGACCAGGATCCATTCGTGCTTGGGATGAAATGCAACAACAATTTTTAAAGAAGTTTTTCTCATCTCATAGAACAAACTCTTTCAAGAGACAAATCACCACTTTCACTCAAAAACCAGGAGAAACATTTTACAAATGTTGGGATAGGTATCGAGACTTGCTTAGTACTTGCCCTCATCATGGTTTTGAAACATGGAGATTGGTTTCACATTTCTATGAAGGGTTAACACCTAAAGATAGGCAAATGATTGAATTGATGTGCAATGGAACTTTTGAAGATAAAGACCCTGATGAAGCAATGGAGTACTTAGACTTGTTAGCTGAAAATGCTCAAAATTGGGACACTGCGGGTACATATGAGGCACCGAGTAAAACTCAACCTCATACATCTAGTGGAGGTATGTACAACCTTAGGGAAGATCATGACCTTCAAGCCAAGTTTGCATCTTTAGCTAAAAAAGTCGAGGCACTAGAACTGAAAAAGAGTGGTCAATTAAAATCTGTTGAAAACATTGTGTGTCAAATCTGTAAAACAAAGGAACACTCAACCAATGATTGTCCAACCTTGCCTTCTTTTAAGAAATGTCTCCATGAACAAGCTCATGCTTTAAACAGTTTTGAAAGGTCTAATCATAACCCATATTCACAAACATACAATCCTGGTTGGAGAAATCACCTAAATTTCAGTTGGAAGAGTGACAATGCACAAACTTCAGCACCACAGTTTCAAGCACACCATAATTTCCAAAATTCTTATGGATATGCACCTTCTTATGCTCCACCTCTGATTAGTACTTAAAAGTGCATTTTTATCATGGTTTTATATCATCATTTTGCACTTGAAATATCAATAACTCCTTAACTAAAATATGTTTTATAATAATGTATCTAATAATATAAGATACCTATAATTTGTGGTAAATGTCTATTTTTAATGCAGGCCTATCACATAAATGAAAGGATTGATTGATGACTTGAAGAACTTAAATTGCAAGGATAAAGAGATGGTCAAACTTAGAGAAGAGATGTCGGTGCAATCCAAACCGGAACACTGTTCGGTAATTGAGTCATATCTGGAGCTACAGATCTCAGATTTAGGTCCAATTTATATGGATGGAAAGGTAAGCCATAGGCCTACAACTTTCATATGGAGCCCAAGATCTAAAAAGGCCATTATCAAGTCCAAATTGTAGCAACAACAAAGAAGCCCGAATCTGTCTTCCAGCCCAAACACTGTTCGGTATTTTGGCCATATCTGGAGTTATAGAAGTCCAAATGAGCTGAATTTTTTACACAAGAAAGCTGAGACAATTGCCTACAACTTTCATGTTTACAACTGGCTCCAGTTTTGACGTTATCAATGAAGTTGTGGGCAGACAAGAGAAGATAAAGATTGTCACCAAGTCAAAAGTTGGCCACCCACTTATCAATTAGTCATCAAATCAATAGTTCCCAATTTTGGCCTATAAAAGGAGGCATTTGCCATGCATTTAGGCATCTTGGTTTCCAGATCAAGATCATTCTCTTCCTTTCTCTCTTTGTATTTTTTGTAATGTTTATGTTTTGCTTTCATTAATATTAAGTTTATGCCTTTCATTTCCTTTCTTTTACTTAGTTAGCTTTTATGTTTTTATTTTGTTTTTCTATTTTGCTTTCTTTCATTATGTCTAGCTAAGTTAATTATGTCAAGGTGAAAAGGTTACACTAATGGTGTGAGAATAAGTATAATGTAAACTTAATATGGACTTCAATGTTTGGTACTAACATGTTATATATTTTTGTATCTTGCTCACTCTTTAAAACTTTGCTTGTTAAATGACTAATCTTGATTTATGTTGTATAACACTTGGTACAACAAATGCTTGGCACTTTCATAGCCCATAATGTATGGTATAACCGACACCTGAGCTATGAAAGGAACTTGATTTGTTGTTAACATAAGTTATAATCATGAATGCTTGACGAGATTTACAAGTATTAGCATTAATTGAATAAGATGACTAATGTAATCATGTTAACAATATATAATCTGATTGGAACCTCCTTTGTGTGTGGTTTCCAATTCAATAATAAGAGTTTATACTATACTTGTTGGATATACCATTAGTGGAACCTCTAACCTTGACATTTGTTATTATTATTGTTTAATCATTACATTAATTTTCCATCTCTAAGTTCTCATCATCATCATCTTCTTCTTCTTCTCTTTCTTTATTATTATTATTATTATTATTATTATTACTACTACTACTACTATTACTACTACTACTACTACTACTACTAGTATTATTATTATTATTATTATTATTATTATTATTATTATTATTATTATTATTATTATTGTTATTATTATTGTTATTATTGTTATCGTTATTACTATTATTGTTGTTTATAATTGTTGTTTATAATTTGTACAATTAACCTCCCTGTGGTTCGACCCCGGTCTTGCCGGGTTATTTATTACTTCGACACTCCTACACTTGGGAGAAGACATCAACCTTTTCGTCGTGTCAAGTTTTTGGCGCCGTTGCCGGGGAGGTAAGTTCTTGTATAAATTATCATATTTATTTTATTTTCTCTTTTCATTTTTCTTGTATATAACTTTGTTTCTTTTCTCTTGTTTCTTCTTCTTTTATTTTCTTCTTTCTTTTATTTTATTCCTACACGTGCATGAGAGTGTGGTCTCGTACATCAAGTGGTAGACTTTGTAGGATATCCTCATCATTTTCAGAAAATATGGCCGAAGAAGATAATCAATCACTTCATAATGAGAATAATGAGAATAACCATGCTAGAACACTTAGAGACCACATGAATCCCACAAGAACAAGTGCACCATCATGCATAGTTTTTCCTCCCGATGCATCTCATTTTAATTTTAAGCCAGACATTATTCAACTTTTACCTTCTTTTCATGGTTTAGAATTGGAAAATCCATACTTGCATTTAAGGGAATTTGAGGAGGTGTGCAACACATATAATAACTTAAATTGTAGCATGAACACCATCAGATTAAAGCTTTTTCCTTTTTCATTAAAAGATAAAGCTAAAACATGGCTACAAAATTTAAGACCAGGATCCATTCGTGCTTGGGATGACATGCAACAACAGTTTTTAAAGAAGTTTTTCCCATCTCATAGAACAAACTCTTTCAAGAGACAAATCACCACTTTCACTCAAAAACTAGGAGAAACATTTTACAAATGTTGGGATAGGTATCGAGACTTGCTTAGTACTTGCCCTCATCATGGTTTTGAAACATGGAGATTGGTTTCACATTTCTATGAAGGGTTAACACCTAAAGATAGGCAAATGGTTGAATTGATGTGCAATGGAACTTTTGAAGATAAAGACCCTGATGAAGCAATGGAGTACTTAGACTTGTTAGCTGAAAATGCTCAAAATTAGGACACCGCGGGTACTTATGAGGCACTGAGTAAAAGTCAACCTCATACATCTAGTGGAGGTATGTACAACCTTAGGGAAGATCATGACCTTCAAGCCAAGTTTGCATCTTTAGCTAGAAAAGTCGAGGCACTAGAATTAAAAAAGAGTGGTCAATTAAAATCTGTTGAAAACATTGTGTGTCAAATCTGTGAAATAAATGAACACTCAACCAACGATTGTCCAACCTTGCCTTCTTTTAAAGAATGTCTCCATGAACAAGCCCATGCTTTAAACAGTTTTCAAAGGGCCAACCACAACCCATACTCCCAAACATACAACCCTGGTTGGAGGAATCACCCAAATTTCAGTTGGAAGAGTGAGTATAACAATGCACAAACTTCACAACCACCATTTCAAGCACACCATAATTTCCAAAATTCTCATGGATATGCACCTTCTTATGCTCCACCTTCTAGAAGAAATCTTGAGGAAACATTGCATGCATTCATTGAAAAGCAAGAGACAATTAATACTCAACTTGTTCAAAACATGACAGATTTTAAAGATACTCTTGCTAAATTAACATCTGCTCTTAGTTTCCAAGAGAAAGGTAAGTTTCCATCTCAAACACAACAAAATCCCAAAGGGCAATACAATGCAAATGCAAGTAGTTCCGGAAGCCAACACATGGATCAAGTCAAATCAGTCACTACTCTGCGCAGTGGTAAGGTCATTGAAAAACCCTCTCTTGAACCTTATGAGAAAGATGATGAGTCAATCTCTGAGGGTAAGGAAGGGGTTGAATCTGAAAATTGCAAAGAAATGACTGATTCTCCGCCAGCACTTTCATTTTCTCATGCCATGACCAATCAGGAAGAAATCGAGGATGAAAAAGGCACCGAAAAGGTTGATGCGGAACTTTTATCAAAAGTGACAATAGATTCGACACCCGACATCACACCAATCGATGACTACTTTCCTGATGAATCTCTACTTTCTCTTAATTCAATGCCTTGGTTTGCTAAAAATATCAATTTTCTTGCTTCAGGATTTTTGCCAACTCATTGGAGTATTGAAGACAAAAGAAAATTTTTGAGCAACGAGCAAAATTTTTATTGGGATGACCCTTACTTATTCAATTATTGTCCTGATCAAATATTTCAAAAATGCATTCTCGACAATGAGGTAAGTAATTTCATTAAATTTTGTTACTCTAAGGCATGTGGGCATCATTTCTCATCAAAAAAGAGGATTGTAGAAATCTTACAAAGTGGATTTTATTGGCCCATCATATTCAAGGAGTCAGATGCATTCCGCAAAAACTGTGAAAATTTTCAGAAGGTGGGATTTATTTCAAAACACAGAGAGTCTTTAGATAATCTTCTATTGACTCTTAAGTCTCATCATAGTCGAGATAAGCATCGTGTAATTCATGACTTAGGAACCCATTTTCATAAAGAACATGCTTGGCATAGTCTTGGGAATCTGACTAAAAGAAGACCCTGTTTGCCAGTTTTTAAGAAAACTGGATGGGAAGCCTATCCCCGACCCATAGAGGGCGTTTAAGTCGTTCTTGGACGTAAAACCAAGGGAAGATGTGAGCCACAATCACAACTGCGATTTGAGTCTTAGCTTGTAAAAATTTGTGTCTTTTCTTTTTATTAATAGCATAATATTTATGTTTTGTCATTTCTTATTTTTGTTTTAGTGTGTTTCAGGTTTGTTAATGTTCATTATTTCAGGTGATATCTTCTATACTCTATCTTTCTACCTTAGAACATTGAGGACAATGTCTCGTTTTGGTTGGGGGGAGAGGGTAGTAGTTGATAAAAAAAAAAAAAATTGTTTTTCATTTCATAAAGCATGTGCATAATTGTTGTTACTAGGATGGCAGAGTAAAGGAGTTCTTTTGTTAAAGTGACTCTTGAGACGCATCTTAGTAACCATTCTTAACAAGGTCTATTATTATACTTCCTGAAATATTCAGGTTTACAAACTCTCGTATTGTTACCACTTAATTCTGCTCATATACTTATTTAACATGTATTCTTAAACCTTAATTTACACACACACACTTTAACATATGATTGTGGGTTGCATATTGGATTATTACATTATTTATGTTCTTTTGTTAAAGGTAACAACTAAGGAAAATGAATTGTATATAATTAAAAAAAAAGAAAAACATAAAAAAAAAGAAAAAAAAGAAAAAAAAATAATGATAATAAAAATGTAGATAAGTTTGGTTTCGTAGCCTCCCTAACCTAAGCAATTAAGCCCGAAGGGGTGTTTTAACACCTAATACCCTAAAGTCAACTGACTTGGGAGCTATTGGCCCAACGCTTGTTACATGGGTTGAGGAGAAAAGCTTAAGGGAATCAAACATTGCACTATCTACATATCAGTATCTGCGACCCGAGTTACTAAGCTCGTAGGGGTGTCTTAACACCTAATGCCCTAAGACCAACTGGTCTGGGAGTCATTAGCTGAAAGCTCGTTACATGGGTTAAAGATGCATGATACTTTTAAATTCTATGTATATAGATTTAAAAAAAAAAAGACAAAAATAATAATCTCAACCCAAGGAAGTTAACCTTAAATATTAGAATAAAAATTTTGTTTTCTTCCAAGAAAAGCCCCATAATTATGTGTTGATACATTGAGCACAAAAGAAAGGTTTATTAATATCTTGTTAAGTGGTATTGAGCAGATATATAAATTTAATGAGAGTTTGTTTATCTGGATAGATTAATGGAAGTTAAATGATGAATACCTTGCTTTGTGAAAATTGCAAATTGTTTTAACGCTTTGATTACTAGGGACTAGTAATAAGCTGGTTGGGGGGTGTGATTAGTACTTAAAAGTGCATTTTTATCATGGTTTTATATCATCATTTTGCACTTGAAATATCAATAACTCCTTAACTAAAATATGTTTTATAATAATGTATCTAATAATATAAGATACCTATAATTTGTGGTAAATGTCTATTTTTAATGCAGGCCTATCACATAAATGAAAGGATTGATTGATGACTTGAAGAACTTAAATTGCAAGGATAAAGAGATGGTCAAACTTAGAGAAGAGATGTCGGTGCAATCCAAACCGGAACACTGTTCGGTAATTGGGTCATATCTGGAGTTAAAAATCTCAGATTTAGGTCCAATTTATATGGATGGAAAGGTAAGCCATAGGCCTACAACTTTCATATGGAGCCCAAGATCTAAAAAGGCCATTATCAAGTCCAAATTGTAGCAACAACAAAGAAGCCCGAATCTGTCTTCCAGCCCGAGCACTGTTCGGTATTTTGGCCATATCTGGAGTTCTAGAAGTCCAAATGAGCTGAATTTTTTACACAAGAAAGCTGAGACAATTGCCTACAACTTTCATGTTTACAACTGGCTCCAGTTTTGACATTATCAATGACGTTGTGGGCAGACAAGAGAAGATAAGGATTGTCACCAAGTCAAAAGTTGGCCACCCACTTATCAATTAGTCATCAAATCAATAGTTCCCAATTTTGGCCTATAAAAGGAGGCATTTGCCATGCATTTAGGCATCTTGGTTTCCAGATCAAGATCATTCTCTTCCTTTCTCTCTTTGTATTTTTTGTAATGTTTATGTTTTGCTTTCATTAATATTAAGTTTATGCCTTTCATTTCCTTTCTTTTACTTAGTTAGCTTTTATGTTTTTATTTTGTTTTTCTATTTTGCTTTCTTTCATTATGTCTAGCTAAGTTAATTATGTCAAGGTGAAAAGGTTACACTAATGGTGTGAGAATAAGTATAATGTAAACTTAATATGGACTTTAATGTTTGGTACTAACATGTTATATATTTTTGTATCTTGCTCACTCTTTAAAACTTTGCTTGTTAAATGACTAATCTTGATTTATGTTGTATAACACTTGGTACAACAAATGCTTGGTACTTTCATAGCCCATAATGTATGGTATAACCGACACCTGAGCTATGAAAGGAACTTGATTTGTTGTTAACATAAGTTATAATCATGAATGCTTGACGAGATTTACAAGTATTAGCATTAATTGAATAAGATGACTAATGTAATCATGTTAACAATATATAATCTGATTGGAACCTCCTTTGTGTGTGGTTTCCAATTCAATAATAAGAGTTTATACTATACTTGTTGGATATACCATTAGTGGAACCTCTAACCTTGACATTTGTTATTATTATTGTTTAATCCTTACATTAATTTTCCATCTCTAAGTTCTCATCATCATCATCTTCTTCTTCTTCTCTTTCTTTATTATTATTATTATTATTATTATTATTATTATTATTATTACTACTACTACTACTACTACTACTAGTATTATTATTATTATTATTATTATTGTTATTGTTATTATTATTGTTATTATTGTTATCGTTATTACTATTATTGTTGTTTATAATTGTTGTTTATAATTTGTACAATTAACCTCCCTGTGGTTCGACCCCGGTCTTGCCGGGTTATTTATTACTTCGACACTCCTGCACTTGGGAGAAGACATCAACCTTTTCGTCGTGTCAACCTCTTAGAAGTAATTTTGAGGAAACTTTGTATGCATTCATTGAAAAGCAAGAGACAATCAATACTCAACTTACTCAAAGCATAACAGATTTTAAAGAAACTCTTGCAAAATTCACATCTGCTCTTAATTTTCAAGAGCAAGGTAAGTTTCCATCTGAACCACAGCAAAATCTCAAGGAGCAATACAATGCAAATGCAAGTAGTTATGGAAGTCAACACATGGATCAAGTCAAATCAGTCATCACTTTTTGTAGTGGTAAGGTTATTCAAAAACCAATTCTTGAACCTTGTGAGAAAGATGATGAGTCAATTTCTAAGGGTAAGGAAGGGGTTGAATCTGAAAATTGCAAAGAAACGACTGATTCTCCGCCAGCACTTCCATTTTCTCATGCCATGACCAATCAGGAAGAAATCAAGGATGAAAAAGGCATCGAAAAGGTTGATGCGAATCTTTTATCAAAAGTGACAACAGATTCGACACCCGACATCACACCAATCGATGATTACTTTCTTGATGAATCTCTACTTTCTCTTAATTCAATGCCTTGGTTTGCTAAAAATATCAATTTTCTTGCTTCTGGATTTTTGCCAACTCATTGGAGTATTGAAGACAAAAGAAAATTTTTGAGCAACGAGCAAAATTTTTATTGGGATGACCCTTACTTATTCAATTATTGTCCTGATCAAATATTTCAAAAATGCATTCTCGACAATGAGGTAAGTAATTTCATTAAATTTTGTTACTCTAAGGCATGTGGGGATCATTTCTCATCAAAAAAGAGGATTGTAGAAATCTTACAAAGTGAATTTTACTGGCCCATTATATTCAAGGAGTCAGATGCATTCCGCAAAAACTGTGAAAATTGTCAGAAGGAGGGATTTATTTCAAAACACAGAGAGTCTTTAGATAATCTTCTATTGACTCTTAAGTCTCATCATAGTCGAGATAAGCATCGTGTAATTCATGACTTATGAACCCATTTTCATAAAGAACATACTTGGCATAGTCTTGGAAATCTGACTAAAAAGATCATGTTTGCTAGTTTTTAAGAAAACTGGATGGGAAGCCTATCTCCGACCCATTGAGGGCGTTTAAGCTGTTCTTGGACGTAAAACCAAGGGAAGATGTGAGCCACAATCACAACTGCGATTTGAATTTTTTTTTGTAAAAAGTTGTGTTTTTTGGTTTTATTATTGTGTTTTGTTATTTCTTATTTTTGTTTTAGTGTGTTTCAGGTTTTGTCAGTGTTCGTTATTTCAGGTGATATCTTCTATACTCTATCTCTCTACCTTAGAACATTGAGGACAATGTCTCGTTTTGGTTGGGGGGAGAGGGTAGTAGTTGATAAAAAAAAAATAGTTTTTCATTTCATAAAGCATGTGCATAATTGTTGTTACTAGGATGGCAGAGTAAAGGAGTTCTTTTGTTAAAGTGACTCTTGAGACGCATCTTAGTAACCATTCTTAACAAGGTCTATTATAATACTTCCTGAAATATTCAGGTTTACAAACTCTCGTATTGTTACCACTTAATTCTGCTCATATACTTATTTAACATGTATTCTTAAACCTTAATTTACACACACACACTTTAACATATGATTGTGGGTTGCATATTGGATTATTACATTATTTATGTTCTTTTGTTAAAGGTAACAACTAAGGGAAAGGGATTGTATATAATTAAAAAAAAAGAAAAACATGAAAAAAAAAAAGAAATGAAAAAAAAAATGATGATAATAAAAATGTAGATAAGTTTGGTTTCGTAGCCTCCCTAACCTAAGCAATTAAGCCCGAAGGGGTGTTTTAACACCTAATACCCTAAAGTCAACTGACTTGGGAGCTATTGGCCCAACACTTGTTACATGGGTTGAGGAGAAAAGCTTAAGGGAATCAAACATTGCACTATCTACATATCAGTATCTGCGACCCGAGTTACTAAGCTTGTTGGGGTGTCTTAACACCTAATGCCCTAAGACCAACTGGTCTGGGAGTCATTAGCTGAAAGCTCGTTACATGGGTTAAAGATGCATGATGTTTTTAAATTATATGTATATAGATTTTTTTAAAAAAAAAAGAAAAAAAAAGACAAAAATAATAATCTCTACCCAAGGAAGTTAACCTTAAACATTAGAATAAAAATTTTGTTTTCTTCCAAGAAAAGCCCCATAATTATGTGTTGATACATTGAGCACAAAAGAAAGGTTTATTAATATCTTGTTAAGAGGTATTGAGCAGATATATAAATTTAATGAGAGTTTGTTTATCTGGATAGATTAATGGAAGTTAAATGATGAATACCTTGCTTTGTGAAATTTCCAAATTGTTTTAACGCTTTGATTACTAGGGACTAGTAATAAGCTGGTTGAGGGGTGTGATTAGTACTTAAAAGTGCATTTTTATCATGGTTTTATATCATCATTTTGCACTTGAAGTATCAATAACTCCTTAACTAAAATATGTTTTATAATAATGTATCTAATAATATAAGATACCTATAATTTGTGGTAAATGTCTATTTTTAATGCAGGCCTATCACATAAATGAAAGGATTGATTGATGACTTGAAGAACTTAAATTGCAAGGATAAAGAGATGGTCAAACTTAGAGAAGAGATGTCGGTGCAATCCAAACCGGAACACTGTTCGGTAATTGGGTCATATCTGGAGTTACAAATCTCAGATTTAGGTCCAATTTATATGGATGGAAAGGTAAGACATAGGCCTACAACTTTCATATGGAGCCCAAGATCTAAAAAGGCCATTATCAAGTCCAAATTGTAGCAACAACAAAGAAGCCCGAATCTGTCTTCCAGCCCGAGCACTGTTCGGTATTTTGGCCATATCTGGAGTTCTAGAAGTCCAAATGAGCTGAAGTTTTTACACAAGAAAGCTGAGACAATTGCCTACAACTTTCATGTTTACAACCGGCTCCAATTTGGACGTTATCAATGACGTTTTGGGCAGACAAGAAAAGATAAGGATTGTCACCAAGTCAAAAGTTGGCCACCCACTTATCAATTAGTCATCAAATCAATAGTTCCCAATTTGGGCCTATAAAAGGAGGCATTTGCCATGCATTTAGGCATCTTGGTTTCCAGATCAAGATCATGCTCTTCCTTTCTCTCTTTGTATTTTTTATGCTTTGTTTTCATTAATATTAAGTTTATGCCTTTCATTTCCTTTCCTTTATTTAGTTAACTTCTATGTCCTTATTTTGTTTATCTATTTTTATTTCTTTCATTATGTCTAGCTAAGTTAATTATGTCAAGGTGAAAAGGTTGCACTAATGGTGTAAGAATAAGTATAGTGTAAACTTAATATGGACTTTAATGTTTGATACTAACATGTTTTATATTTGTTATCTTGTTCACTCTTTAATACTTTGCTTGTTAAATGACTAATCTTGATTTATGTTGTATAACACTTGGTACAACAAATGCTTGGCACTTTCATAGCCCATAATGTATGGTATAACCGACACCTGAGCTATGAAAGGAACTTGATTTGTTGTTAACATAAGTTATAATCATGAATGCTTGACGAGATTTACAAGTATTAGCATTAATTGAATAAGATGACTAATGTAATCATGTTAACAATATATAATCTGATTGGAACCTCCTTTGTGTGTGGTTTCCAATTCAATAATAAGAGTTTATACTATACTTGTTTGATATACCATTAGTGGAACCTCTAACCTTGACATTTGTTATTATTATTGTTTAATCCTTACATTAATATTTCATCTCTAAGTTCTCATCATCATCATCTCCTTCTTCTTCTCTTTCTTTATTATTATTATTATTATTATTATTATTACTACTACTACTACTACTACTACTAGTATTATTATTATTATTATTATTATTATTATTATTATTATTATTATTATTATTATTATTGTTATCGTTATTACTATTATTGTTGTTTATAATTGTTGTTTATAATTTGTACAATTAACCTCCCTGTGGTTCGACCCCGGTCTTGCCGGGTTATTTATTACTTCGACACTCCTGCACTTGGGAGAAGACATCAATCTTTCAGTCGTGTCACTTACCAAAACACATTAGAAAGAAAGATAGGTCATGACCTTCTTATAAAATAGAAATCGCTCATACAATGATAACAAAACAGGGCGTTATATATTGCTATCTTTAAAAGGCATTTCCTCTATTAGCTAAGTCTCCAATAAAACAGGTGATGGCCGCCATGTATTCTCAATACTTTGAAGCATCATTTCCAACTTGGGTAGCTTGTTGTTGCAACCTTTCCGCATAACGAGCTGCTTGCTCGACCTGCTTCGTTACATGCCTTATCTTATCATGGAACACGGTGTTATCTGCGATTATCACTTCACTGCTGGCTCCTAAGGCTTTATTACTTCTTTCCAACACTCGAACCATATTTTCTAACCGGGCCAACTTATCCCTTACCCTCTGCAGTTCTTCCTTTTTGATATCTAGCTCGGCTATTTTGGAGTTAATTTGAACTGCAAAGTTGTCCATGTAGTCTTGACATTCTTGACGTTCTTGCTTAGCTTTACTCAGCTCCTCTTCCATCTCAAAGTAATGGCTTCTCAACTCTCTCAACTCCTTTTCTCATATCCTAATCTCATATTGTAAAGCCATCATTCTTCCTTTTGAAGACTCGGCTCTCTTCTAGTAATCTCTCATATCAGACTCGACAACCTTTCTTGAACTTCTCTCTTCCTCAAGTTGCATCATATATTGAGCTCTGATCCTTCTTTCCTCTTCTATGTCGAGATAGGCTAGCCGATTCTTCTCTTTTTTGATCTCTACTTTCTTTAAAAGAATGCCCCTTCCTTTCTTTAAGGAATCCATCATGTCTTTATCAACATTCATCTTGCCTTTGGTTGATCTTTTAACAGTAGCCAACTCTTTTTCCATGAACCCATTCTTCTTTACCAGCTCATCATATTAAGTTATTCGATTCTTTAACTCGGTCTGGACCCCTTTTGCTATTTCTTCAGCTACCTCGACCCTTTTTTGCCATTCCTTTAAAGACGTTAATTGTTTATCCTGTTTTTCCAATTGCTGGTTCAAGTAAACCCTCATCGTATTTTCTTCCTCTAACTGACTTTCAAATAGTTGTTGATGCCCTTTACTTTTGTTGAGATCAATTATACATTGTTTTAGCTGATTTCTTAACTCTTCCTCATTATCAATCCTTTTCCTTTTTGGCTGCTCTATTGCTGATTCTAGATGTTTTTGTGTTAAGAAATCCCTCACTTCAGAAAACGCTTCATTCCTCCAAACTGCATAATTCTGGCTGAATGATGTTTCAAAATTGTTCCCTTCTTCCTTTCTTATCATCAGGGGTCTTTCCCAATCTTGTCGGATAAGCTCCATTTCTTCGAGGAATGGTTGGTGCTTGAATAAACCGATGAAATCAACTAAACCCAGAGTTCTTGGTACATACTGCATCCCACCCAACTGCCTTGTTACAAGGGCGGACGCGTAACTGATGTACCCGGTTACCCCAATCAAGGGAACCCATATCTTGCTTCCACAGCTCATTGTGCAGATGACATTGTTCATCTATGGTGCTTTCCATCTAAAGTTGCTCCTTGGCAATGTTGCATATTTCTCTATCCATGCTTTCTCATCCCAATTCTTCCAAGTCTCATCCAAGGTAACCTTTAACGGTCGCAGGTCAAACCACCAAAAGTTGTTAGAAATGTCTCTTGGTGTTTCGATATGACTGATAATCCATAAATACAACATAGGGATGCCACATCCCATGGCTCCTTTTCCATAGATTCTGCAGTGGTTGAGTGATAACATGGTTTCTCCCAAAATGGCTGATGATGGATTGATTTGGTCACACTCGTATTCTATGAAGACACTGGCTGCTTCCAAACTGATGACTCCGATTTCGGAAGGGAATAATACTAGTCCAAAAATGGCGAACGCCACTAACTTGTATCGTTCATCTCCCAACTTGCCTTCTTCAGCATTTTTCTTCATTCGGGCTTCAATGACCTTCCATTTGAAACCCCCCTCGACGACTCTACATTGGCTGATCTTTCCTAAGCCTAATAATCTGACTACCTCCGAAGTTATGTCTTGAAATCTTCGCCTAAGGTAGATCTTGTGGCTATTGTTTGAAAAATCTAGAATCCTTTCATATTCTTCCAAAGTCGGTGTCATATCGATGTTCCCAAAGGTAAAACACCGATAACTAGGATCCTAAAAATTCAGTAAGGCTTTGATTGCCACTGCTTGTACGGGTAACCTCATTAGTTGTGCAATTCTCTCATATCGCCTTTCAAAAATAGTCTCATCAATATATTCCATAATAGACAATAACTTTCCCAAGTCATTTACCATAAGATTTATCTTGGTAATGCAAGGCAACCTACTATCATCGATTCTTGGACATTTTCCTTAAGCTACCTGAGTCAACTCAGATTCTTGCCCAAACTCTTGGAAAGATAGGTACTTAGTCATGATTTCAGCTTAAAAACCTGGATAGGTGAATTTAACATTATTAATCATGATGCCAATGAACATAAGATACATATCATAAAGATAAGCTCTATTTATTAAGTGAGAACGGGTAAGTTTTCTATCTGGTCTTGAAGGGGTCTCATATCTGCCCAGTGATGTTCTTCGTAAAGAAAGTATGGGGGCGTTGTAAGGAACAGTTAAGGCACGTATGCCCACCATTACCAAGCAGACACTTAGATATGAGTTAGGTGTTTCACGCATTTGAACCCTGACCAATAGTCATAGGGCAGATCATTAATCCCCCACCTAACTTAAAGCTTATGAGTGCTTTTCAAAATCAAAGTATGTGATACATGTGACAGTTATATAAGATGTATGAGACAGCTCTATACAATGCATGAACAATATATGTAAAATATTTAAAGCACACAAGCAGATAATAAAAAAAAAAGAAAAAAGGAAAGGCATATTAACAATAAGCACATGAAAACAACAACAGATCAGAAAAAAACAAAAACAAATCAGACAAACACAAAGCTTAGTCCACAAGTTCCCCAGCGGAGTAGCCATTCTGTCGCACGTGTGCGGCGTCGCGACGAGTTTTCCACTTTTATCTGGAAATGTATAATATCTATCTGGAAAATATAGAGGGATAAGAAAATATTGTTTTTTTTTTGTGGAAAATAGATTGGGAGTCGCCACCTAGTATTTTAGTCACTAGGAACCCTAACTGGTCTCAGAGATCGGATAGGGGGACTGGTTGCGTAAAGCGAAAGTATTAGCACCCCAAATACGCCCTACCTAAGGTAAGTTGCATTGTTTTATTGTTTGATAAAATCTAAGGTTTTGTCGTGTTTTCTAGTTGTTGGTGTGGTTTAAGAAAAAGTCCTCCTTAGTAAGGAGATCCATATCTTATTAGGTAATTCTGACGTTAACAAAAGAATTTACTATCCAGAATACGTCTTACGTATAAGATCATAACCCCAAATATTAAAAGAAAACAAAATATTTTTTTTTTGTAATTTTTGAAATATTGGCCTAGTTCTCATGGCTTGAATAAATCGGTTATTAAAGCCAAAACGCATGCTAATACATATATTTTTTGAAATTTTCTTTGTTGTATGAAAATATGATGTGATGATTTACATATATCTATATATTGGAGAGACTAGGCTGTATGCATGAAAACAAAATATTTTTATTTTTATATTTTTTAATGTCTTAATACAAATCGGGTATTTTAATACTGAATTTGTATCTTTACAATATAAAAATACAAATCGATATTGATCAAAATACAGTGACAAAATTATGAAAAATCACAGATTCTTTGAAGAAAATTTTTCGAATGGGCCAGACCCGGCCCAAAAGGAAACTGGGCCGAAATCAGCCCAACATATAATGGGTCCCTTTTTTATAGGGCTGGTCTCAGCCTAACCCATGCGCTGGGCTGATATTCCAGCCCGAAATAACCGATGTATTGGTTGCTGGTTAGCACAGTAACCAGTGAATTATAATTAGGTGGTTACTGTGCTCCACACAGTAACTACCTAATTATATTTCCGCATAGTAACCACGCATAGTAACAAGTGAATTATAATTAGGTGGTCATTGTGCTCCACATAGTAACCACCTAATTATATTTCATTTGCTGCAGAACGTGAATTGCTCACGTTCTGCATGTAAATAAAGATGAACAAAACTGGACAAAGGAGAGGGAGGATAACCTGATGATGGCATTGGCAGTGGTAGTGTTATGGCGGAAATGGTGCTATATCACACGGTGGAGAGAAAGAGACTAGGGAGAGAGGTTACTATTCTTCTCCTCCTTTCTGTTCAGCGTTGCTGCTTCTCTTTGTTGCTTTTGTTCCCTTTGTCAACAATGTTCTTCCCTTTCTACAGCAGTTTCGTGGAGGTGTTGGTGGCGGTTGCTGACCGGAGGATGGCTGAGATGGTGGTTGGCCTTTGCAGTGTGGTGTTCAACCTTTCTTCCTTTTCTTCTCTACGTTCCTCTTCAACTCTGTTCTCCTGTGTTTCCCTTTCTCCTTCTACTCCCAACTGTGTTGTTGTTGACTAGGAAGATAGTGGCAGCTAATGGTGGTGGAGAGGACGTGCTTTGTTCCTGGTGGCGTTGTTGCAGCTGGTTGTGGTTGTTCTTTCTTTTCTCTGTTGCATTTATGTTATGTCTTCTCCTTGTTCAATAACCTTGCTTCTCTACTTCTTCTTCCCAGTGGCGGTTCTAAGGGCAAGGTGGGCGGTTCTTGGTGGCAGTGTTGTTTCAAACGATGGAGAAAGACACCAGAGAGAGAGAGAGGTTACAATTCTTCTCTTTCAAAAAAAAGCCCCCCCACCCTTTACAGCTGCTAAGAGCAATATTTATAGGTAAAAGGGGGAGCGGGGAAGGCCTCGCTGTGCATGGGGAGCAGGGAAACATCGGGTGAAGTCTCCAATGGGCGTGGCTTTGCAAGGCACGCCGAGTGAGTTCTCTAAATAGGGGGCGTGGGGCTCTAGCAGTATGCGGGAAAAGGAACAGTGTCAAAACGACACTGTTCAGGTTTTTTTAATTATTAATTATTTAATTTTATTTTCGTGGGGGGCCCAAAATGGGTTACAATAATGTATATGTCATTTTTCTTATCTTCCTAATGCTTGGAATCTTCTTTGTGCTAGATCAAGCTAACTCCATCTAACGTTGCAAGAAGATAGATTAAGTTGTTCTTCATTTATAAATTAATCATTTCTATTTATACGACACCTAATCTTAAAGTAAATAAATAAATAAAATATTGGGGAATTCGACCAGTGATGTACTAATATTTGCTCATAAAAGGCCAAGCACACTGATATTATATTTAACGTGGTTCGGCAAATCACCTATATCCATGGGAAAGTCGATATTATTAGAGATAGAGAAAGAACACAAAACAACTATATGGAAAAGGAGAATTACACCAAATCAAACTCAACTCTCAGCTCACTGCTACAATGGCAACAAGGCTGCTACCCTTGGCAACCCCTTTTTCTCTCTTATTCTCTTACACACACTCACCACTCTCTCATTCTCTCATTTTGCTCTCAAACAATGCCTCTATTTATAGGCATCAATGATAAGACAAGATCCACAAATCATGATATGATTTGTGACACTAATGGTGACAGCATATGAGTTGCATCATTTTGTTAATTGTTGGTACAACTTGGCTACACCCCTACCATTATAGGCTTTTGACAATGACAACCCTACTTCTTAAGATAGGTTGCAAAGGTATTGCCTATTAATGGCAATATCCTAACAAAAAATTCATTTATAAACTAATCATATCTATTTATTCTACACCTAATCTTAAAGTAAATAAATAAATAAAATGTCCTAAATTGAATAATAAAAAAATAAATAAGGAAAATAAAATTTTAAAGCTAAAAAAATAAAAATAACCAAGAAAATAAGTAACTTTCGCTAAAAATCATCAAGTATTTATTAGACCTTTCACACACATATTTTACATCCTTAAAACTTAGACCTTTCACACGAAATATTTTACATCCTTAAAACATTTTACGCAAAATACAAGCCCTTTAATTCATTAATTCTTTTTCTTTACTCAAGGATCAGTCAAAAAGATTTTAACCATGATTATAATAGAAAAACAACCGAATGCAAATTGTTTTTTATTCTCACAAATTCTTTAATTTATACAATAAGAAATTGAAGAGTTATAAATGAGTTTATTCAAAATGGCTTTGAGCTTAAGCCATATGTGTTCACTCGTTTGGCTTGGCTTGGTTTAGGCCCAACTTAAGCTTGAGTTTGTCTTTTGCTAATATAATTTTAATTTGGATTTGAGTTAATTATAAAGTACATATTTGGCGCTTATAGAATTATTTTTTTGTCTGCGCATTTATATATCAAGTCCATAAATAAAGAGTACGGATAGTCTTCTTCTTCTCCATCTTTCTCAATAATTTATTAAAAAAATCTAGTTTTTAAGGCAAATAACTATCTGGTTTTTATTCTTTTTTTTTATTGTGGGTAATTAAGGTAAAATATAAGAAATTAATTAGTCTTATTAACAAATATAAAATATTAATAAAAAGGAAAAGTGGTAGCCCAAAGTATGGGAGTGTCCTACCATTTATATATTATATCCAATTTAGTCTTTATTTTTTTTATTGTTGTTTATCTTCTTTTTTGTTTTATCTTGTTTTATTTTATTTTCAATTATATCCTTCATCATTAGGTCTTATTAGAATTTTATATTAAATTTAATCTTTAATCTTTTGATATTTGTAAATCCTTTCACAAATTAAATTTTATTTTAATTTCATTCCTCATCATTTAATTTTTTTCTCTCATGTCAAAATTTGCCCCTACTTTTTAAGAGATGTTTATTTTGTTTATTTGATTTTTCATCCCCCAGTATCCTTTTTATTGGGCTACGAGCTTTAAAGGTTCGCAAGGTTTGCTTTGGTCTTTTTAGGTCCTTTAATAAAATTGATTTTTTTAAAATTTCATCATTCAATAATTAGTTTTTTTAGAGTCGGTCTTTATCTTTTTTTCTTTATCCGTTTTCTTTTCTATAGGATTATGTGAATCTTATGTTTATAATTGTGGGGTTAGCGAGTTAACTTAGGTTCGCCCAATTGTTTTTTTTTAATTTTTTTTTGTTTAATGCCTTAACATTTCTTTTATTGAGAATCCTGCTTTTTGTTTCCTTCTACATAATTAGTCTCGGTCTCATGACTACGATTATGAGTTTTTAAGGTTAATGTTTGTTAAGTGTGGTATTTTTTATGTCCATTTTTAAATTTTTTTTTTCATTTTCATCCTTGAAGATTTTTTTTTTAGAGTTGGTCTTTATATTTTTTTTTCTCACTTTTCTTTCTATTGGATTATTCCAATCTTGTGTTAGTAGTCATAAGGTTAGTGCGTTAAACCTAGTTGACTTAGATTTTTTTTCTTTAATTTTTTTAGAATTACAGAGGACTTTTCTTTATTTTCATGGGTGCCTTTTGCACTATAAGTCCTAGTTTATGCCTCATTTTTTTCTTTTTTAAGAATTATGCTTTGTTGTGTTTTTGGGTATGGTGTGGTTAATCTTGACCTCATGACCATGATTATGAGTTTTTAAGGTTAACAACAGGTAACTTTGGTCATTATTTTTGTTTTTTTTATAAATAATTCTTTTCCAACTTCATCCTCCAATATTTCTTGTTTTGAGGGTTAGTCTTTGTGTTTTTTTCCCTCACTTTCCATTCTATAAGGGTATCTCAGTCCTGTTTTCATGGTCATGGGGTTAGCATGTTAACCCTAGTTTACTCGGGCCTTTTGCTTTTTCTTGTTTTTTTTTTAGATAATTTTTTTACAAGTTTCATGCTTTGACAATTTTTTTATTGAAATTTTTTCTTTGTTATTTTTTGGGTTGCCTTGTGCATGACAAGTGCTAATCATATGATCATGGTTGTGAGTTTTAAAGATTAATATGAGTTGTTTTTGTTCATTTGTAGGTCCTTTTTTGAAGTCTAATTTCTTTTCAATTTCATCCTTTAACATTTAGTATTTTAGGACTGATCCTCGTTCTTCTATTTCACTATTCTTTATATAGGGTTATCTCAATCATATGCTCATAGTCGTGAGGTTAGCAAGTTAACGCATGTTGACTCTTTTTTTTTTATATAGTTTTATTATTCAACATTGAGTTGTTTTATAGTTGAGCTTCATAGTTTGATTCAATTCACTTTTGTTTGTGATTTTTTTACCTTTTATTTGCACAAATAATCATTGCTTTTTTCAATTTCATTCTTTAATTTTTTTTTTCATAATTGGTCTTTTTTTTCCCACTTTTTTTTTATACAAGGTTATCCCAAATATGTGCTCACGATCGCAAGTTTTGCGTGTTTACATAGGTTGACCCAGTTTTTTTTTTAGTGTCATTATTTAACATTGAATTATGATTTTTTCACTTTTTTATTGACAAATGGTTGTCTCATTAAATGAAAATAATATTATAAGAAACATAGTTATTAAACACAATTAAATATATGACTGACACTACCACAGGATTGATGTTTTCTTCCAAGTGTAGGAGTGTCGAAGTAATAAATATCCCGACAAGACTGAGGTCAAACCATAGGGTGGTTAACTTCAATCTTTATTGTTGCTACCCAATTTTTCACTCAGTTTTTTTGATAAATATTTAAAAAATAAAATATAAAATATAATGAAAACCCAAAAAAATACGATCTTAATATATTTGCATTGTTTTTAGCATTTTCAGCATCATCTCAAAAGAATTTAATTTTCAATTTTTTTTTAATGTGTTCGACTTCTAATGAATTATTTTTTTAAATAACTGATTTTTCTAATTGAGTCAACATTGATATTGCTTTGTTTAAAAAAAAATTCAAAACACTAAAAAATTTAAAAAATCAAAATTTGCAAAAGAGAAAGAAGTTGAGGGACAAATGTGTATGGGGATGAAGCCACTTTACAACATACACAAAAGGGGGGACAATAACATACACAAAAGGGGGGACAATTTTAGGCAGAAAAATTAGGGGGCATAAAAAAAAAACCCTTAAACCTAAATCATTTTCTTTTTCCTTGGTGGCTCCCCTCTCCTAGTTAACAAAAGGCTGCCGCTCACCTTTTCCCCCCTCCTGCTCTCCGACCTTCTCTCTTCTCCACAGTAGTCGACCACTACATCTCCTCAGTTGCCCCCCCCTCATTACAATATTTAACAGTTTTACTGACGGATAAAATCCATTGGTGTGAGATTGCCACTTTGTTAGTAAATTTTTTACTAACTAAATCCCCAACAAAAAGAGTCTGTTGGTATAGCATTCGTCTGTAATTCCACATTCTGTCAAAAAAAATAAAATTTACAAACAGAAAATGCACAAAATAAAATTCTCTCTAGAAATATATCAATGAAAATATTCCATCAGTGATAGTGGCATATGAAGTAAATATTTTTCAACTCTCGGTGCAATGCTGATGGACTATATTTGTCGCATAAACATTGGTGATTATGACATTTGTAGTAAATATTTCTCAAGTTTTGATAAAATATCGATGGAACATGGAACATGGAATGTTTATGTTTGTGAAGATGATTAGTACTTGAAAGTGCATTTTTATTAAGTTTTTATATTATTATTTTACACTTGAATTATTAATAACTCCTTAAATAAAACATGTTTTATAATAACAAGTCTGATACTATAAGATAGCTTTAATTTATAGTAAATGTTCATCTTAAATGCAGGTCTATGACATAAATCAAAGGATTTATTGATGAGTTCAACTACTAAATTGAGAAGACAAAGACATGATGAAGCTTAGAAAAGAGATACTGGTTTAGTCCAAACTAGAGCACTGTTCAGTCATTGGATCATATATGAAACTGTAGATTTTGCATTTTAATTTGGTTTATATGGCTAGAAAGCTAAGACATAGGCTTAAAACATTCATGGGAATGCAAGACTCAATTCTGTTGTTTAAAAGTCCAAATCTTAGTAACAACAGACGTTGAAATCTGTCTTATAGCCCAGACACTATTCATTGTTCTTGAGTTCTAGATGTCCAAATGCATCGAATTTTTCTTTTGTTGGAAAGCTGAGAAAATTTTCTAAAACTTTCATGAAGAAAGTCTGTTCAAATTTTGACATTAGCAATGACGTTTTGTTCAGATAAAAAGATAAGAATTGTCAACAAGTCAAGATGTGACCACCTACTTAATAATTAGTTATCAAATCAATAGTTTTACTGATGAAATTATAGACGGATTAAATGCGGTCGGTAATGGCGACCTTAAATTACTGACAGAATTACACCATCAGAAATTCTATTGGTATTAAGTGAATTTCCAGTAGTGTTTGTAATATATTAATTGTATAATGTGTTGTTTGATTATTTTGAAATTTTTTTATTGGGGAACATGTAATTATGGGTGTTTGTGTAAAAACATAGCAAAAGGGAATGAATGCATGTTTGGGTGCATGCGTGTTTTTGTTTTCTAATTTATGTTTTTTATGATAAAACTAAAAAGAACAAAAAAAAAAGACAAAAAAAAATTAAATATTTTAATTTGAATAGAATTCAGTCTAGATTTCAAAAAATACCAAAAAAATATTTTGTTTTCTTTTGATATCAAGGGTTATGATCTTATATGTAAGACATATTCCTGATATTTAAAAAAGTTGTTTATTTTGTTTGTTTTGTGTTAATGTTACATTTTCTTTATTTGATAAGATCAAGATCTTCTTACCAAGAAAAACCTTTTTTTTCCCCATTTCTAATAGGCTAGTGACAAGAAAAATTATCAAAACTTTTAAATCATATCAAATCGCAAAACAACTTACTTCAAGTAGGATGCTCTAGGGGTGCTAATACCTTTCATAGTCACAATCAATCCCTTACCCTCAAATCTCTATCAAGACCAGTACACTTGAGTTTTCTAATGACTCTAAATCAAATACTAGGTGACAACTCCAAAATCAATAAGCAAACAAACAAAAATCACCATTGACATCATGTGGGGGACTTGTGACAAATGAACTGCTTTTTTAAAAAGAAATTATATATATTTCATCTGTAATAATAATAATAATAATCACACCTCAATGGACGTCATGGCTGGTGTTGCATATGTGCGACGTCGCTATGATCATCTTTCTATATCAGGTTCGTCAAGAAAATATGTGTGGAAAGAACAAGAAATGCTTGTCCTTTATCAGTAAAAAAAAGAAAAATAGGAGTTACCAACTAGTATTTGAGTCACTAGGAGCTCTACCTGGTCTTAAAGTCTGAGTAAAGAGATTGATTGTGTAAAAGAAAAGTATTAGCTCTCCTAATACATCTTACTTGGAGTAAGCTATATTTTTTATTTGTTTGATATAAACTAAGAAAATATTGTGTTTTTAAATTATTGGTCTGTCTCAAATTTAAAAAAAATCCTTTTTAGTAAGGAGATTCTTAGCTTATCAGATTAAAAACTTAAATGTTCTAATGTCTACATAAAAAACTATTTTTTATTTAATATTAGTACTATATCTTACATATAAGTTTATAATCTTGTAATTAAAAAAATAATTTTTTTTTATTTTAATATCAAGATTATGTTTCAAATATAAGTTCATGATCCGGTAATTTTTTTTTGTATTATTTCAATAACCATCTGAACCAATAACTGGAGACTTCTATTTTTTTACCCTAACATTTGTTTTTGACATTGATTTTTTTGTTTACCCGCGGCGACAAGCAGTTAACAAATCTAGTAAAAGCCGAGCCAGAATGGCACTACCTCCCCCGCTGTTTCTTCTTCTTTTGAAAAAACATAATCAAATTACTCTGAAAAATGATTTGCTTCTTCGTTAATCTATAATTTCAGAGTTTAAGCTGATGAATCAAATCACTTTTCATTGAATTTTTTTAAAGTAATTCACAACACAGAATAATTTTGTTACCGAAAATCACAAAATTAAAGTTCAAAATACATATTACAATCACAGACAAACTCTTTCATCTAAAGAAGAAATAAGTTATTCATATTTCCTCACACATGCAAGGAAATGAGGAAACTAGACACGAAGATTGCAGGAGACAGAACAAAGAAGAAACAGAAGGACGTGCACTCGGACGTTCATGCATGTATGGAAGCCACTGTTTCCATCACATTTCTTCTTCACTTTAACTAACATTTCTCACTTTCAATTTGAACCGTGCTGCTCCGTTAACCTCCTGATAGAAAGTCACAGTGTCTCCACTTCTGAGGCCAACATCGCGAGCAATATCATACCAACCTCTTCTAAATACAAGGCTTCCTCTTATGGTTGAGCAGTGAATTGTCACTGGGTCCGGTAAACGGGTTCCTGCAGCTGGCTGAACAAAAACCATGGTGGACAATTCTATTGTCCGGGCACCATGGAAAGGTGGCAAGGGTTCCAGGTTAGAATCAGGTGGTAGCACCAATCCTCTCTCAATATCAATAGAGGTGAGTTTCTTTGTGAAGATTTCCATAGCTAATTAAAATGCTATGATCAGATTAAAGAAGGTTTTCTGTATATGTAGTGACTGGCGTAGTAGGTATTTATAGAGAATTCCCATAACAAGCTGGTCCATACTTTAAGAAAAATCTATATAGTTTGAACAAAAAAGATATATATGCTTCGATCATTGATGGGTGGAAGGCTGCCAAATTCTGCTTTACTCAAGAGTGATGATCAGAATCTATGTAAAATTATATGGAAGGACAGTCCATGGAGAAACAAGACTACAGGGCCAAAACTTCCACTAGCCCTTCCAAATTTTGTCGTTACATCTTACGAGGATTCTTCTCTGTGTATTCGGATTTGCTGGTAAATGTAATCTGCTAAAGTTCTTGAATCAACTTTAAGTAGAGTTCTATACAATTATAATTATATTCGAAAGTAATTCTTATTTAATTTATTGCAAAGCTAGAAAGATCTGGATCGTGGAATATTTATTTTCAAATCAATAGTCCATTGAAGAAAGTTTTAGGCCAAGGGGCATGAAGTTTAATAATTAGTTCTCTCGAAAGGTTTTGAGATGCTAGAAAATATTTATTAGATAGAATAACACTCAACAAATAATTGTTTTCTCTTGTTTGATATACTTCGAATTTAACTAGATAATCTGTCTTATTTAAAACAAACAAATTAAATTTTGAGACTAATAACTGTTTTCTCCTGTTTGATACACTTCGAATTGAACTAAATAATCTGTCTTATTTAAAAAAAACAAATTAAATTTTGAGACTAAGATAATAATAATCTTTCTGTTGACCTATATCAATGGCTAACCTAACCTGTGACTTGAACCTAGTCTCAAATCAACTTTCTAGTGGAGTTTTAAAACTATAATAATAATTATTTTTATTATTATATTGATTCGAGTTTATGATTAATGAGGAACATGACCCGAGTTTGGTTGATCAGGCTTGGTCCCTAGTCAACACACAAGTTGCGTTTCAAAATTGTGATAATAACTATTTTTATTTTAAGATTAACTTAGGTTAATAGTCAACACGACTCATAACTTGAACCTGACTCTAGATCGACTATCGAATTGAATTTTAAAAGTATGATAATATTCTTTTTTATTTTTATATTGACTTGAGTTAATGATCAATTCGACTTGAGACTTGTGCTTGGCCACGAGTCGATTCTCGTGTTGAATTTTAAAATTATAATAATTATTATTGTGTTTACTTAAATCAACTAGATTAACTCTTGTATAGAGCTTTGGACAAGGTTGTGCTATCCTTTTTAGTGGGACAAAACAAGTATATAACAAAATTGATTTTTGTATTTTCCAAAAGTTAACCAAATTAACAACTTCAAAAAAAATTATTTTATCCTGTACACTTGAATATTATATATTCAATGTTGAAACCCATGTTACAAATGAACTAAACTTTCTACAGCTTGCATTGCATGGCCCAACTAAAGGAAGAAGAACAGTTATATATTGACTCTACCTATTCTTGCCAGATAGAGATAATTTTTCTCAACTGCTGATACGGGACAGAAACTAGACACAGTGATTGCAGGAGACAGAACAACGGACGTTCATGCATGTATGAACTATGCTCCTCTGTTAACCTCCTGATAGAAAGTCACAATATCTCAACTTCTGAGACAGCATAGTGAGCAATTTCATACCAACCTCTTGTAAATGCAAGCTTTCCTGTTCTGGTTAAGCAGCGAAGTGTCACTGGATCCGCTAAACGGGTTCCTGCAGCTGACTCCATGGTTTGAACTGACGATATATTGTCAACAATTAATGATTTTCAAAAGCAATTTCTTCTCTGTCGAATTGGTCTTAGGGTTTTGGGATAGAAATGCTAGTTCGTAACCATCTCCAAGATATTATCCATATGGCCCTTTCAGTGAGTGATAGATCAACATTCCTTTTTTAATAATAAATGACATCTATGTGGCCTGTTCATCGTTTGGTTTTTCTGCTGTGGACGATTAATTGGTCAATAAATAGCATTGAATAAAGAGAGAATGAAGTTAGTACAATTTATGCACTAAAGGTGATAGGTGTTTTGAATCACTTATTTTGTAAAAATAATAACAATTCTCAATAAATCTATTTTTATATATGACACCATCTCTAAACGAATGTTGCCGTAGTCGAGCTTCATACATGCGAGACTTTATTTGTGCGGCGAAGATACAAATTTCCCTATACTGTTTAATTGCCGTGTCTCGCAGGCTGTAGCCATCCCAATATTAAATCGTTTCAGGAAAAAGTTGGCAATGAGTTTGCCGTTGTCTAAAATTCAACAGTGTGTTCTTCCAATGGTCTAAAACAATCCAAATAGTCAAATTTTAGAGCGAAGTGCGGGCATCAATATTAATAAAAAAGGACCTAGTTAGTTTCTTCCTAATTATGTTCTCAAGTCAGCCGACAAACAAAAATCCTGATGTTTAAAGGTTGATCAAAAGGTCTCTTTCTGTCTAAAGGTTCCCCACTTCGTTTATTGGTGGGCATCGAGGTCTCTCATTTATTTGGCTTGCAACTTTTTACCATAAGAACCAACCATCAGGGCCACTACCTCCCAAACTTCAAACGTTGTGCCAACTTTTTATGCACAATAAAATTACTATTTTCGCCTTAGAATAAAAAACTCTTATGCTTTTTCCTTAAGAGTGTTTTTGTCCTTCATTTTTTTTGGAATAGTTAAATTATTTGATTCCCTTTGAAAAAAAAAAAAACAATAAAGGGCATCATGATCATTTTATATTGTTTTGTTTGTAGATTTTGAGGACAAGCCTATACATATTATTATAATTAATATACATTAAATATTATTGAAAAAAATATACTAGTGTGTGGACAATCTCCACGCTGTTTAGGTGGCACGTGAGGGTCCTTTTAACTATCAAATATAATTTTTCAAGGTAGTGTTTAAAAGTTTTTAAAGCTCTTTATATAGTGATGCAACACATGTAATAGAAATGTTACTAGTTTGATGTTTGAGACCTTTATTTTTTTTTTTTCAGTCTTCTCCACTTCAAAATTTATGCAACCCATACAAAATTTTATAGCGGTTCCTTTAATTTTTTTTTCTTTATATTTGGTCCACATTATTTTGATTAATATCTTTTTTTATCTTAGAATCAGTGTTTTCTAATTTAACCCTTGCTATTTTTTAATCTATAAATAATCTATCAAATTATAATTTATTTTTCAATTTCATCCCCCTAATATTTTTAAATATATAGATAATCTATCAAATTATAAATTTTTTTAATTTGATCCCCTATTATTTTTTAATATATAAATAATATATTAAATTATATATTTGTTTCAATTTCACCACCCTATAACTCTTTTATTTTTCAAATTGGACCATCATCTTTTAGTTGCTATTTATTTTGTTTGCAGTCATTTGTTTAATTGATTTTTTATAAAAAAATTCATTATCCTTGGGTTTTTTTTCTATCAAGTTTTATCTCCATTGTTTTTGTTGCCTTTTCTTTTGTAAGTATTTTTTATTAATATTTTCCCATGATTTTATCTTTTAAAATTGAATTTGTTGACAGTTAAGTTTCATCATTGAGTCCAGGTTTGGAATTTCATAAGTTGTGGGTTTTGGAGATTAAATTAGGTTTAGTAAATTAACTCAAGTTTGCTTCTTCTTTTTTAAGTTGATTTTTTCTTATTTTTTATCCTTTTTTTTTGTTTTTTGGTTTTATGGTTTGATTCTATTGGGCTAATTAAAATAATTTATCATTTTGTAATCTATAAATAATTTATCAAATTAAAATATTTTTTAATTTCACCCCTATGATTTTTAATCTTTAAAATTTTATTCTTATTCTTTTAATTGCTATTTTTTTATTTGAATTTCATCCTTCTTATGCTTTTTTATTTCAAATTTTATCCTCATTCTTTTTTTGTTTTGCTATTTTGTGTGCATTTGCAAGTTTTTTTATTAATACTTTTTAATGATTTCATCATTAAAAATTAAATTGATTGAGAGATTAGACTAAATTTAGAAAATTCACCTGAGTTAAATATTAGAATTGATGTATGAGGTTTACCTAAGCTTGCTTCTTCTTTTTTTAAATTTTTTTTTAAAGCTTATGTTTTCTTCTTCTTCCTTCTAAGTTTTGCTTTGCTATTCTCTTAGGTTTGCCTAATGTTAGGTCTATTCTTTTTGCCTTTTTTTCCTTTGTTGTATTTTTCTATGGGTTTAATTTTTATTGTTGTATTTTTTTTGTATTGTTTAGATTATCTATTGAATTAATAACTCGAGACTTTTTTTTAACCTAACATATTTTTTACATTGATATATATATATATATATATATATATATATATATATATATATATATATATATATATATTACTCTCGGCAACGCGCAAGTAACAAATCTAAGTAAAAGCTGAGCCTCAATGGCACTGACTCTGAAAAATGACTCGCTTCTTCTTTAATATATAATTTCAGTTTAAGCTGATGAATCAAATCACATTTCATTAAAGATTTTAAAGTAATGCACGACACATAATAATGTTTTTGCAAAAAATCACAAAATTAAAGCTCAAAATACATATTAAAATCACAGACAAACTTTTTCATCTAAAGATGAAATAAATTATTCATATTTCCTCACACATGCAAGGAAGTGAGCAACAAACAAAAATAGCAGATCATATGGTGATCATGGATTGGTTCTTAATGTAGTATATATAGTAGGAGAAAACAAAGCACAAGCATGCTGCACCTCAGCCACTAAAAAATAAAAAATGGCAAATCATAAGGTGATCATGGAAGACTAACAGGAACACACAAGTAATTATTACAAATGAACTAAACATTCTACAACTTCCATTGCATGGCCCAACTAAAGGGAGAAGAACAATTATATATTGACTCTACGTATTGGATAGAGATAATTTTTCTCAACTGCTGACACCGGACAGAAACCAGACACGAAGATTTCAGGAGACAGAACAAAGAAGAAAAAAAAGGACGTGCACTCGGACGTTCATGCATGTATGGAAGACACTGTTTCCCTCACATTTCTTCTTTACTTTAACGAACATTTCTCACTTTCAATTTGAACTGTGCTCCTCCGTTAACCTCCTGATAGAAAGTCACAGTATCTCCACTTTTGAGGGCAAAATCGCGAGCAATGCGAAACCAACCTGTTTTAAATACAAGGCTTCCTCTTATGGTTGAGCAGTGAATTGTCACTGGTTCCGGTAAACGGGTTCCTGCAACTGACTCAACTATGGTAGACAATTCTATGGTCCCTTGAAGATGTTGCAGGGGTTCTAGGTTAGAACGGGGTGGTAGCTCCAATCCTCTCCCAAAATCAATATGGGTGAGTTGCTTTGTGAAGATTTCCATGGCTAGTGAAAACTAATGCAATGAAATAATTAGGTTATAGAAGGTTTTATGTATTTGTAGTGACAGGGGGTGGCAAGTATTTATAGAGAACTCAGCAGTGATCTTATGGTAAGCCAGCTAGCTTGTTGCGTGATGTTGTGTTTCACTCTGTATTTATTATTTATTGCTGTATAAACTTATTCGACATATAATTAATTGTTCTAGAAAAAATTGAATTCCCATGATTTTTTAGTCAATCATTTCAGTAAGAAAAATCTCCATAGTTTGAACTGACGATATATTATCAACAATTAATGTTTTTCAAAAGCAATTTCTTTTCTGTCGAACTGGTCCAAGGGTTTGAACTGACGATATATTATCAACAATTAATGTTTTTCAAAAGCAATTTCTTTTCTGTCGAATTTGTCCAAGGGTTTTGAGATAGAAATACTAGTTAGCAAATATCTCCAAGATATTATCTATGTGGCCCTTTCGGTGAGTGATGGATCAACTTTCATTTTTTTTTTTATAATTAATATTATCTATGTGTCCCGTTCATCGTTTGGTTTTTCTGCTGTGGATGATTAATTGGTCGATAACTGGCATTGAATAAAGAGAGAATGAAGTTAGTACAATTTATGCACGAAAGATGATAGGTGTTTTGAATCACTTTCTGTCAAACATTTGCTTCCAGCTATACATCCCTCGACCATTTCAAGATCGGAAAAAAATATAAGACTATCTCTAAACGAATGTTGCCGTAGTCGAGCTTCATACATGCGATAGCCAATTTGTGTGACGAACTCGCCAACATTAAGCGAGAGTTTAGGTGGTTATTATTTTTATTTTTTTTAAATTTAAAGAAACCCAAGTTTTTAAAAAGCATATTTTATTTATCTAGATATACGAGTAAAATTCTAAATGTTTTAGATTTTTATAAGAGATATAAACTCTGACTTAAACTTGAAATTTGCTATATAAATTTTAAACTTTTTATTATCATGTTATGTTTTTTAGTAATTATTAATAATACATGTGTACAAAATAATTTTTCAAATAAATTAATCATATAAATAAGTAACTTACCTAACAGTTTTTGTTGAGTTATTCTTTAAAAGATTATCAAAAGCTTTTTGACTAGAGACTCAACCTAATCGCATCTTAAAATTTTAGGTTAAGTAGTTATTTATAATAGCATTTGACATATTATTAAGATTGTTTTTTGGATTCCATTAGAAGGCCTTGTACGTTATATAATTATAAATTTTAAACTTGGAAAGAACTACTTATTAAATACAATTTTTTAAACTATCTATCCTTTATGTATATAAAGGATAGATGGTTAAAAAATATGCATGTCTATAAAAAATTATATTAGTGTTTATAATAAAATTTTTCTGCTTAATACTAATTAATAAGGCCTCATTAACAAATGCTACAAGATCTTGTATATATATAAAAATTATCCACATGAGATCGTTGATTCATAGTCTCTCTGTTTTTGTTTTAAACAAGTGTGGTAGTAGCATTCGAACTTTATAATTTCAAGATAAGTTCATTAGTGTGCCGGTCCAAGTACTGAACCATTTAATAGCCACTTTTTTTTTTAATGAAATACTAATGATTTATTAAGCACTGTTATAGTTATTAATAACATGACTTAACAGAAAAATATAAATAGTATGCGAAGTCAGGAAACTTGCAACAAAACAAAAGACACGTAATCACGTACATGAAAAATAAAACTGAATAAAAAGCTAAAGCCAGGCCACTGGATCAATATCTCCAAAATCTGCTTGCTTGGCCAGACCATCTACAACGTCATTCTTCTCTCAATGAACACGTTGAGAATCAACGCTAGAGAACTATTTGCATGTATTGAAAATAACATTAAACGCTCCTTGCAAGCGCCAAATACACATTATTATATTTTAGTCAAATCTTACTCGGTAATTATAAATTATTTATAATATTTATTTTTATATTTTTAAAACATTAAAAAAATATATTTTTTATAAAAAAAATATGCTTAAAAAATTGTTAAAATTTAGTTGTATGCATGAAAATAAAATATATATTTTTTAATTTTTTAAAAGGAAATTGTTATAAAAATTTTAAGATATTTTTTTTAATTTTTAAAATTTTTAAAAATATTTTAAAAAAAATAAGGTATTTTAATACTAGATCTTCATCTTGTAATATAAATACACTGCCTAATATTTTATAGTTTTTTTAAAGTACTTTTAAAAGTTCCCTTAATTACTTTTTAATTTTTTTAAAAATTATATATTATTATATTATTATTAAATAAAAAATGGACTAGTCCAGCCCAACTCAGTTCAATTAGGCCGATTGATGGCACAACAAACCCTTAATATTTTTTTTAGGATGGGCTAGACTCAGTCTCATTATAATAAATGATATACTCAAATAAAAAATACAATAATTTTTTAAAATAATTTTATTGTTATGTATAATTTACCTAGGAGAAAGATACCAAGATTTTTTTTCTTAAAATATACTCTTGAATGAATGAAAAATGCTAGGATTGTTTTTTTAAATGGTTTTATTGTGATAAATAATATATTTAGAAGAAAAATAAAAAGATTTTTTGAAATAATTTTATTATAATAAATAACATGTCCATGTGAAAAATAAAAAAAATTAAATGAAAAATATAAAAAAATTTAGAATAATATTATTATTGTAATGAGTATCACGTTCAAATAAAAAATAAAAAAATATTTGAAAATAATTTTATTATAATGAATGATATAACTCATCTGCAGAAAGGATATGGCTATGGGGTGGCATATATCACTTTTCCGATATGCTATTGGGGATTTGTTGGTAAAGTTTTCATGATTGAAGTGGGTCCATCTGGGTACGGTTTCCGAGATTCCAGCTGATCAGGACTTGAAGCATTTGTACGTGTAACAGTCAAGCCTTAGAAGCAATATTAAGAATTATTTCCGCAGAAGAAAAGATAATTGCATGGCCGACTATGTATATTTGTTCATATTGGGCGGTCCATGTTCATGCCTGCACGAGAATTCCGAGAGGCTTCACCAGCTCCGTATAATTGAGAGGGGCCAAGGGAAATTGTCCCTTGTCGCTGCTGCTCAAAACTGCAATCGTTGCTGTCAAATCATCGGGAAACACACTTACTAGATTGCGACTTGGATACGAGAGATGGATTAAATAATCGCCCAGCAGCAATCAATCTTGGAATACCTGACAAATGGGTAGAAGGGCCCGTCTGCTGAGATAAAAGGAACCACCGCCATGGCAGGGATCCACCTTTTTTTTTTTAAGTGTCCAGATTAATTTATATTTATCTGAATTGATTTTATAAATTTTAAAATTAAGAATTTTATAAAGTTTTAATAATTTTAAAATTTATAAAATTTTAACTAATAATTTTTATAAAATAAATTTAAAATTTAATCAATTAAATAGATTAATTAAGCTATTTATAACTGTCCTTACAAAACAAATTTAAAATAATATTATTTTAAATCATGATTTATTTTATTAAAAATTAAAATAATATTATTTTTTAATATTTATATGTAAAACCATAATTAACTCAAATCAGTGAATCAATTTATAAATTAATCTATTAAATTAACTGGATTTAACTAAAAGAATTGATAAGTTATTATTTATAAAACATGGCTCTACTAAGTGACAACATGGTATTTAATTATCCTATTAATTACTATTTGACCAAAAAAGGTTTTTCAGCAATAGGATTGGTAACAATCAATCTTTCAACGCTCGGGTTATTCACCAGTTGACCTCTCAATTTTAACAAGCCAGCTATCCCAAACAAACATAGTTTGACTTAGAGATTTATCAATTTTTTTTTCTCCCTTTAACACCAATTATTTCATGATGTTTTACTTAATAATACTAATTTAATAGTAGTTTTAACTATTAAAACATAATTTTTTATGACATATGATTAGTACTTAAAAGAGTATTTTTTATCAAGGTTTTATGTCATTATTTTGTATTTGAAGTATCAATAACTTTTTAACTAAAACATGTTTTATAATAATATATCTAATAATATAAGATACCTTTAATTTATGGTAAATGTTCATTTTAAATACAGGCTTATCACATAAATGAAAGGATTGATTGATGAATTTATGAACTGAAATTGAAAGTACAAAGACATTATCAAACTTAGAAAAGAGATGCCGGTGCAATTCAAACAGGAACACTGTTCGGTAATTGGATCATATCTGGAGCTGTAGATATCATATTTAGGTCTACTTTATATGGATGAAAAGGTAAGATATAGGCCTACAACTTTCATATGGAACCCAAGATCTAAAAAGGTCATTTTGAAGTTCAAATTATAGCAACAACAAAGAGGTCCGAATCTGTCTTACAGCCCGAGTACTGTTCAGTATTTGGCCCATATCTGGAGTTCTAAAAGTCCAAACGACCTCAATTTTTTACAGAAGAAAGCGTAGACAATATCCTACAACTTTCATGTTCTCAAGTGGCTCTAATTTTGACGTTATCAATGATGTTTTGGGCAGATAAGAAAAGATAAGGATTGTCACCAAGTCAAGAGTTGGTTACCTACTCATCAATTAGTCATCAAATCAATAGTTTCTAATTTTAGCCTATAAAAAGAAGCATTTATCATGTATTTAGATATTTTGATTTTTTTATTTTGGATGATTAATTGGTCGATAAATGGCATTGAATAAAGAAAGAATGAAGTTAGTACAATTTAAGCACAAAAGATGATAAAGTGTTTTGAATCACTTTCGGTCAAACATTTGCTTCCAGCTATACATCCCTCGACCATTTCAAGATCGGAAAAAAAATATAAGACTATCTCTAAACGAATGTTGCCGTAGTCGAGCTTCATACATGCGAGAGCCAATTTGTGTGACGAACTCGCCAATATTATGCGAGAGTTGAGGTGGTTATTTTTTTTTTTTTTTGAATTTGAAGAAACGTGATTTTTTGATAAGCATATTTTATTTATTTAGATGTTCGAGTAAAATTCTAAATGTTTTAGATTTTTATAAAAGATATAATTCTAACTTGAATTTGAGATTTACTATACAAATATTAAATCCTTTATGATTTTAAATCCTTTATCATCGTACTATGTCTGTTGGTGATTATTAATAACACATGTACAAAATAATTTTTCTAATAAATTAATTATATAAGTAAATAACTCACCTAACAGTTTTTATTGAGTTATCAAAGGCTTTTTGACTAGAGACTCGACCTAATTGCATCTTAAAATTTTAGGTTAAATGGTTATTTATGATAGCATTTGACATGTTACTAAGATTGTATTTTGGATTCCATTAGAAGGCCTTCTACGTTATATAATTATAAATTTTAAACTTAGAAAGAACTACTTATTAAATACAATTTTTTAAACTATCTATCCTTTATGTATATAAAGGATAGATGGTTAAAAAATTTGTATGTCTATAAAAAATTATATTAGTGTTTATAATTAATTTTTTCTGCATAATACTAATTAATAAGGCCTCATTAATAAATGCTACAAGATCTTGTATATATATAAAAATTATCCACATGAGATCGTTGATTTATAGAGTCTCTCTGTTTTTGTTTTAAACAAGTGTGGTAGTAGCATTCGAACTTTATAATTTCAAGATAAGTTCATTAGTGTGCCGGTCCAAGTACTGAACCATTTAATAACCACTTTTTTTTTTTAATGAAATACTAATGATTTATTAAGCATTGTTATAGTTATTAATAACATGACTTAACAGAAAAATATAAATAGTATACGAAGTCAGGAAACTTGCAACAAAACAAAAGACACGTAATCACATACATGAAAAATAAAACTGAATAAAAGCTAAAGCCAGGCCACTGGATCAATATCTCCAAAATCTGCTTGCTTGGCCAGACTATCTACAACGTCATTCTTCTCTCAATGAACACGTTGAGAATCAACGCTAGAGAACTATTTGCATGTATTGAAAATAACATTAAACGCTCCTTGCAAGCGCCAAATACACATTATTAGTTTCTCTAATCCAAGTGATAGCATTATAAGAATCTGACTCTATAAATTGTTGACGAGGAAAAATATTATAGTAATCGTTGCAATGGACGCATGGCATCGAGGGGGTTAAAGGAGTCATCATTTTATTGCATATAAATGCACGGTACCGGGTGTCATTTGAGTCACACCATGTCGTATATGAATGCACAACATCAAGAGTAAAAAGAGTTGCTATCTCGTTGTTTGGTTCAATTCTACTAGAAAATCTAAGTATATTAATTTTATCAAAGATTTAAGATTAATAGATTGATTATGATAAAAAAAGATATTATTATTCCTAATATATCATACCTGAGATAAACTGCATTAATATTTTGAATATAATTTAAAGATTTTGATAGATTTCTAACTGGTAGTCTATCCATGGCTCCAGGTAAAAATTTATTTGTGTGAATAAATCTTGTTTTTTTAAATTATTATGGGCTTTTAAATTTATTATGGGCTCATGCATCAAAATTAATTCTTATTGAAGGGATCCATGTAGATGCCTTAACAGAGTTCACATATCATAGAAGACAGATGCGTTTTCCACATCTTATGCATCATTGTGAAAAATACTCTTATTTAAAATTGATGAATATTCAAAATATTTCTTAGAATTTTATGGTTAATTTCTGATATTTAAATACCAATCTACTCGTAGGTCTAACATTTATACGAGAACATTTAAACATTAATTCTTATAAAATAAAAATTATAAATTATTCAAATATAGGTTAAATTCTCAAGGATTCAGTATAAATCTAAAATATACATGCAAATATATATTTTTAAATTTTTATATGGAAATACTAAAAGATATTATTTTTATTTTTATTTTTGAGAGACTTGGCCATATGCAATTAAAAAAATTTAATTATTTTTTTAAAATATTTAAAAAAAGATGTAAGAAAAATGCAAACACACATTCTTTTTTATTATATTGCTTGCACAACCTACAATTATATTTTTTTTTTTACAAATTGCCAACATTCAACATAATTCAAACACACACATTAAACACTTGTAATTTACAAAATAGACCTTCCAAAATCTCCAAATTAAATCTAGAGAAATTCCTGGAAACTCAAGAACAATGCTGGGAAGCTTTGGGAATTATAGGAATAGCGACGACACGAGCGTCTCATGCTTCACTGCCAATTGCAGCGTGCAAACCCATATGCCATTACTATTAAAGCATAAAAGAAGAAGGGATCAAATAGATCTCCTCCTTTTCTCCTTTCCTATGTTGGTAGTGGGGACCAACACTACCTACAAAACCAAGAAAAATCCACAAAGCAGTCATTTTATTTTTCTTTCTTTTTTCTTTAAATTTGTTTGCCTCTTTCTCTCTCTCTCCACTTATCTTCTCTTCGTCTTTATAGGTTTAATGCCACCATTGTTTACTACTATCTTAATGGATGGAGATGGGAGGAGAATATGCCATTGCAACTAGTAGCACTTCAATACATGCAAGATGGGATCTTGGGGCAAGCAAACCTATCTACGAGATGCACAACATCTTTTTCTTTCTACATGTCCTTGCGACGCAACCTACCATTGCTAAAGGAAGTAGATCGAGACTAGAGAATGTCTATCATTGCTCTCCTTCTCTATTGGAATCTCAATACAGTTGGTAATGGAGGTCCTCGACTAGAAAGAGATCTGTTGTTACTCAATTTTGAACCCTATGTGCTGGAGACAGTGTATACCTCTCTGTTATTACTTCACCCACAAGGGTGCCACAAGATCTATATGTTTGATGAGAGGCAAATTGCAATGATGAGCCTAGAAGTCTTGACAACATAAAGGAAAGTAAATGCGTGTTGCCAAAGTAAAGAAGGGGGGTTTCTGTTGGAAGTGTGGGTTGCTAGTTTAGGTTGTGACCATGATAAAAGGTAAAAGAGAGATAGGTATTGGTGAGGGATACACTGGCTGGGTGGTTAGCTAGAGGTGATGGGGAGGATGACTGAGAAGGAAAGAGAGATGACACTCCTCCCTCTCCTCCATAATGGCTAGTTTTTAGGTTTAGGTGCCAGGGTTAGGTTTTTCTTATGCATGGGAGATTTGGAGAGAAAAATAAGGGAATTTTTTTTTTTTCTAGTTCTTTAAAATTTTTTCTTTTTTGTTAGTGTAACCACCTATCTATATGTGTTTTTTATTTTGGCTTAAAGGTAAAGCAAACCAAGATTAACCATTGGATTTCAAGAATAAATCTCAATCGTTTATTTAATAACTGGAGGCAAATCAAAGAAAAATGGACCATTGTATTAAAAAAATGAGTTTCTTGATGAGAGGGTTTTCAATTTTTGTTTTAAGTTGTCTTAGCCTTAATTAACGTTGTTATATATTTATCATGATACATTTTTTTTCTAACCCCATTTAAATACCTAAATATTATTATAATTTTTTTTGTACAAAACAATAGTCTGACTCTAGAGTGAAATGCAAGCACCGAGACTATTAATCATTAGAGTCTGTCCCTTTCACATGTATACTTGGAATGCAGGAATGCAATCTACTTAAGGAAAAAAAAGACCTAGTTTCTTTCAAATTATGTTCTTAAGTCGGTTGACAAATGACACAACCAAAATATTGATATCTTCTTCCAAGTGCAGGAATGTTGAAGTAAAAATTAACCCGGAAAGTCCGGGGTCGAACCACAAGGAGCTTAATTATATAAATTATAAATAACAATAATACAATAACAACAACAACAATAATAATAGAAAAAGAAGAAGAAGAAGAACTTGATGAGAACTTTGAGATGGAAATGTAAGGATTAAACAATGATAACAACAAATGTCACGGATTACTGCCAGATTCTGTTCTCTAAAATGATTTTATCTCACTTCAAATCCTTCATCAAAGTTGTAGTCTAGGACAAGTAGATGAATTTTGGCTTTTGAATTGCTTGATTTTGAGCATTTTCAACTAACAAGCCCAAGTACTCCATTGCTTCATCAAGGTCTTTATCTTAAAAAGTTTCATTACATATCAATTCCATCATTTGCCTATCTTTAGGTGTTAACCCTTCATAAATATATAAAATCAATCTTCATATTTGAAAACCATGATGAGAGAAAGTATTAAGTAAGTCTTGATATCTATCCTAACATTGGTAAAATATTTCTCCTGGTTTTTGAGTGAAAGTGGTGATTTGTCTTTTAAAAGAGTTTATTTTGTGAGAAGGAAAAGACTTCTTTAAAAACTGTTGTTATATTTTATCCCAAGCACGAATGGATTCTGATCTCAAATTTTATAGTCATGTTTTAGCTTTATCTATTAATGAAAAAGAAAAAAACTTTAATCTGATGTTGTTCATACTATAAGTTGAGTCATTATAGGTGTTTCAAACCTCCTGAAATTCTCTTAAATGTAAGTATGAATTTTTTAAATTTAAGCCATGAAAAGAAGGTCAAAGTTGAACAATGTCTAACTTAAAATTAAAATAAGATGTATGAGGAGGGAAAACTATGTAAGATGGTGCTCTTATTCTTATAGGATTCATGTGGTCTCTAAGTATTTTAACTTGATTATTCTCATTATGAAGTGATTGGTTATCTTTTTTGGCCATATTTTATGAAAATGATAATGATACCGTATAAAGTCTACTATTTAATATACGTGACCAAACTCTCATACACATGTAGAAAGATGGAAGAAAAGAAAAAAAATAAACAAAAAAAATAAACAAAGTTAAATACAAGAAAAGTGAAAAGATAAAATAAAATAAATACTATAATTTATATAAGAATTTACCTCCCCGGCAACGGCATTAAAAACTTGACACGACCAAAAGATTGATATCTTCTCCTAAGCACAAGAGTGTTGAAGTAATAAATAACCTGGCAAGACCAAGGTCGAACCATAATGAGGTTAATTGTATAAATTTTAAATAACAGTAATACAATAACAATAACAACAATAATAGTAATAGTAATAGTAAAAATAATAGTAATAGTAATAATAATAGTAATAGTAGTTGTAAAAATAATACTAATAATAGTAATGGTAATGGTAGTAGTAATAGTAATAGTAATAGAAGAAGAAGAAGAAGAAGAAGAAGAAGAAGAAGAAATTGATGAGAACTATGAGATGGAAATGTAAAGATTAAACCATGATAACAACAAATGTCAAGGTTAGAGGATTCACTAATGATATTTCAAACAAGTATAGTATAAACTCTAATTATTCAATTAGAAACAATACACAAAGGAGTCTCCAATTCAATTATAAATTGTTAACATGATTACATTAGTTATGTTATTTGAATAATGCTAATACTTGTAAATGTTGTCAGATATTTATAATTATAACTTATGTTAACAACAAATTAAGTTCCTTTCATAGCACACATGTCGGTTATACCATATGATTGAGCAATGAAAGTGCCAAGTATTTGTTGTACCAAGTGTTATACAACACAAATATAGATTAACCATTTAACAAGCAAAGTATTAAAGGTAAACAAGATAACAAATACAAAACATGTTAGTATCAAACATTAAAGTTCATATTGAGTTTACACTGTACTTATTCTTACACCATTTGTGTAACCTTTTCACCTTGACATAATAAACTTAGCTCAACATAATGAAAGAAAGAAACATAAATAAACAAAATAAAAATATAAATAAGATAAAAGTTAACTAAGTAAAGGAAAGGAAAGGAAAGACATAAACAAGATTTAATGAAAGCAAAAATTAAGTATTACAAAAATACAAAGAGAGAAAGCAAGAGCAGGATCTTAATCTTCAAACCAAAATGCCCAAATACATAGCAAATACCTCCCTTTATAGGCTAAAATTAGGAACTATTGATTTGATAACTAGTTCATGAGTGGTGGCTAACTCTTGAATTAATGACAATCCTTATCTTCTTATATGAATAAAACATCATTAATAATATCAGAATTTGAACCAGACTTCCACATGAAAGTTCTAGAAAATCACCTCAGCTTTTTAGAAAAAAAAATTGAGGTAATTTGAGCTTCTAGAACTAGAGATATGGGTTGAACACTGAATAGTATCTTGGCTGCAAGACATATTCGGACTTATGTTGGTGCTATGATTTGGACTTCCAAATAGCAGAATTAAGTCTTGACTTCCATGAAAGTTTGAGGCCTATGTCTTAGCTTTCCATCCATATAAAGCATACCTAAATCTGAGATCTACAACTCCAGATATGACCCAATTACTGAACAGTGTTCTAGTTTAGACTGCACCAGCATCTCTTTTCTAAGTTTGGCTCTCTCTTTATCGTTTCAATTTCAATACTTCAACTCATCAATCAATCCTTTTATTTATATTATAGGCATGCATTTAGAATGAACATTTACTATGAATTACATGTATCTTATGGTATCAAACGTGTTATTATAAAACATGCTTTAGTTACAGAGTTATTGATACTTTAAGTGCAAAATGATGATATAAAACTTTTATAAAAATACACTTTTGAGTACTAATCAACAAACAAAAATTCTTATTTTCAAATGTTGATAAAAAGGTCTCTCTCTTTGTTTAAAGGTCTCTCTTTATCTCTTTGTTTTATGGCTTGCTCTTTCTATAAACATCTCTCTGTCTTTTTTGCACTTTGTTTATTAGCTTGCTCTCTCTCTAATTCTCTCTATAAGTCTCTTTTTTTTTTTACTTACTACTTTTTACCATATGAACCAGCTATAAGGGCCATTACCTCCCAAGCAAGACACCACTTCATATGGGGACATAGAAGGTAAGAAAACCATAATAATAATTGAGTGGTGCGCTAAGCCTTCTAAGAGTGTGTTGGACAGGAAATATTTTTGAGTATAATCATAAAATTATGATTATATAATTTAAAAATCACCATCTAGTATTATGGTTGCTAAAAAACCTATGTTGTGCGAGGGTCTAAGAGTGCAAAAGGAAGATTCATCACCCTTAGTGCATCCTACCAAATATAGGTCACATTATTGTTTGATTAGTTTTTTGAGGTTGTGTTTCTATTTATAGGTCGTGTTTTTGTCTATTGATCTTGTCTAAGTTTCAAGATAAATCCTATCTGTTCAAAAGTCTAAATTCTAGCATTATATTTATTTTACACTTTGTAAAATTACACTTTATAATGTAATTTTATACCACCAAATATTAAAGTATATAATTATATCATAACACTTTAAATGTAAAGTGAACATAATAATTAGTTAAGGGTTTATGATATTTTGATCAAATCCTAATCGATAATTATAAACTACAACAAAATAAGAGATAGCGGATTGACTAGATCAAGATATGGCCAGTCTTTTTAAAAATGTTTCAAGTGAGGATTCAAAAACGCTCAAGATGAAAAAGAGCTATGGTTTGTAAAGAAAAAAAATGATCTTTGTAAAAGACTTTTTAAAGTGGTATGGTTGTACCACACAACTTGATTATTTGTAAAATTCAAAGATTTTAGAATAATTAAATTGTCATGGGTAATATAACCAGAAAAAAGAACATGGATTTTTTTTCCAAACATTGTCTCATTATAATGGATGATTTATCCATGTGGAAAAATAAAAATTTTTTCGAGTAATCTTATTGTAATAAGCGACCTATCTAGTTGGAAAATGCAAAGGATTTTAAAATGGTCTTATTATTCTAGGTGATATGCTTAAGTGAAAAATACAAAAATATTTCAAGGTGGTTTTATTGTAATTGGTAACTTGCCTAAATGCAAATATTTTTCAAAATGATTTTAGTATAAAGGACATTTCCATGTGAAAAAATACGAAGACTTTTTAAAATAGTCTACGAAAACTTTTTAAAATAGTCTACTAAGACTTTTTAAAATAGTCTCATTGCAATAGGTGGTCCGTCTAAATGAAAATGTTTTTTTTTAAAAAATAATCTCATTATAATAAGTGATATGCGCAGATAAAAAATATAATGATTTTTCAAAATGATTTTATTGTGATGAACAATTTCCCTAAGAGAAAGATACCAAGATTTTTTTTCTTAAAATAGACTCATTGTAATAGATGACTTGCATAAATGAAAAATACTAGGATTGGTTTTTAAAATGATTTTATTGTGATAGATGATATGTTTAGAAGAAAAATATAAAGATTTTTTAAAATAATTTTATTGTAATGAATGACCTGTTCAAGTGAAAAATAAAAAATTTTTAAACTGATTTTATTGTAATGAATGACTTATTAAATAAAAAAAATATATAAAAAATTAGAATAATATCATTGTAACGAGTATTATGTTCAAATAAAAAATAAAAAAAATATTTGAAAATAATTTTATTATAATGAATAATATAAATTATCTGCAGAAAGGATATGGCTATGGGGTGGCATATATCACTTTTCCGATATGCTATTGGGGATTTGTTGCTAAAGTTTTCATGATTGAAGTGGGTCCATCTGGGTACGGTTTCCGAGATTACAGCTGATCAGGACTTGAAGCATTTGCACGTGTAACCGTCAAACCTTAAAAGCGATATTAAGAATTATTTCTGCAGAGGAAAAGATGATTGCTTGGCCGACAATACTTTTGTTCATATTGGCCGGTCCATGTTCTTGACTGCATGAGAATACTGATAGGTTTCGCCAGCTCCGTTTAAAAAATATTTAAAATTTAATCAATTAAATTACATCTCTCAAAATTAATTAAACTACTTATATAGCTATTTTTGTGGAGCTAATTTAAGATACTATTATTTTGAACAAGCTATAAAAAAATCAAATGAAAAAAAATAACTTAGTTTTTTTTTAAAAATAATCAACAAAATTAATTTTGATTTTGCTAATAAAACATTTACCGAATGTTTGATTTATTTCCTAGCATCACAAAGATCCCGTACTAGCTAACCGAAATAAATCATCATACATGATTCTAAATCAACAGTGTAAAGAAATCTATATTGAATAAAAAAAAGGGTCAAGGGACCAAATTCGCTGTTCACATGACCAGGATTTTCAACCCCAACTATTTAATATGTCAGGCAAACACACCGTGAGGAATGGATTGCATCACGACGTCACTCGTGAGCTATTCTATGCTTTCTGAATAATATATTTATATTTATATTTACCGACATAGTCGGATTTGACATGCATAGCAGCAATCCTTTTTTATACACGAGTGATAAATGAATAGTTCATATTGACAGATTCATATTTATAAATCATCATCAACCTGCTCTCTTTCAAACCAAACCAAGCTGTAAACATAATTGTTTTGTTGGTCAATACTTTCAGTAAGAAAAATCTCTATATTTTGAACAAGCAAGATATTATCAGCAACTAATGACTTTCGAAAGCAAATTCTTATCTCACGTTTCTCTGATAGAGATGGTAGTGACCATCTCCAAGATTTGGCCCTTTACAGTGAGTGATGGAGCATTCATTAATTACCACTCCAATATCGTGCCCTACGAAAGGTTATGTTCTTACGGCAACTTGGCAATTTAGGTGCATGCACGGATACGCCCTATTTTCTCCCTCGACATATATCTTCAATCCATCACATTCTAACATTCTTTTCTATATATAATAAATAAATATTAATTACCACTCCAATTTCGTGCCCTACGAAAGGTTTGTGTTGACGATTAATAGATCGATAAAAGACATAAAACTAAGATAGAGTGAGGTTAGAACAATTTATGCACCAAAGGATGACAAGTGTTTGGAATCAGTCATTTGCTTCCAGCTATATATCCACCGACCATTTAGACATAAATTGTGAAATGGTCAACTGTCAGTCAGCAATTCAATCATTGATTAGTTCATGAACGCTTTGTTTTGATAAAAATGATGTGAATTTTCGATTAAACTATTTTTGTATATGCAAGCTCTTTTCTGCATGCTATCACATCATCTAGACATAAAATGCTAAACCAAAACAGCTATGTATTATACAAGAAGCGAGGTAGTGCGCTCCCGCTCAAAATCTTTTCACGTTTATAAGGGCATAAATTTATTTGCTGCTATATATCGACCGACCATTTAGACATAAATTGTGAAACAAATCGGTAAAAGGGCCCGTCTGCTGAGATAAAAGGACCCACCGCCATGGCGGGGATCCACTTTTTTTTTTTAAGTGTTCAATAAGTTTATATTTATCTGAATTAATTTTATAAATTTTAAAATTAAAAATTTTATAAATTTTTAATAATTTTAAAATTTATAAAATTTTAACTAATAATTTTTATAAAATAAATTTAAAATTTAATCAATTAAATTACACTTATTAAAATTAATTAAGTTATTTATAACTGTCCTTACAAAGCAAATTTAAAATAATATTATTTTAAATCATCATTTATTTTATTAAAAATTAAAATAATATTATTTTTTAATATTTATATGTAAAATTATAATTAACTTAAATCAGTGAATCAATTTATAAATTAATCTATTAAATTAACTGGATTTAACTAAAAGAATTGATAGGTTATTATTTCAAAAACATGGCTCTACTAAGTGGCAATATGGTATTTAATTATCCTATTAATTACTATTTGACCTAAAAAGGTTTTCCAACAACAGGATTGGTAACAGTCAATCTTTCAACGCTCGGGTTATTCACCAGCTGACCTCTTAATTTTAACAAGCCAGCTATGCCAAACAAATATAGTTTGACTTAGAGATTTATCGATCTTTTTTTTTTCTTCCTTTAACAACAATTATTTCATAATATTTTACTTAATAATACTAATTTAATAGTAGTTTTAATGATTAAAACATAATTTTTTATGATATATGATTAATACCTAAAAGTGCATTTTTTATCAAGATTTTATGTTATCGTTTTGCACTTGAAGTATCAATAACTTCTTAATTAAAGCATGTTTTATAATAATATATCTAATAATATAAGATACTTTTAATTTATGGTAAATGTTCATTTTAAATGCAGGTCTATCACATAAATGAAAGGATTGATTGATGAATTTAAGAACTGAAATTGAAAGGACAAAGAGATGACCAAACTTAGAAAAGAGATGCCAGTGCAATCCATACTGGAACACTGTTCGGTAATTGGGTCATATCTAGAGCTGTAGATCTCAAATTTAGGTCTATTTTATATGGATGGAAAGGTAAGACATAGGCTTACAACTTTCATGTGGAACCTAAGATCTAAAAAGACCATTTTCAAGTCCAAATTGTAGTAACAACAAAGAAGTCTGAATATGTCTTCTGGCCCGAGCACTGTTTAGTATTTGGCACATATCTGGAGTTCTAGAAGTCCAAATGACCTGAATATTTTAAACAAGAAAGATGATACAATTTCCTACAACTTTCATGTTTTCAAGTGGCTTCAATTTTGACGTTATCAATGACGTTTTGGGCAGAAAAGAGAAGATAAGGATTGTCACCAAGTCAAGAGTTGGTCACCCACTCATCAATTAGTCATTAAAAGATACGTAGATAGTGCAATGTTTGATTCCCTTAAGCTTTTCTCCTCGACCCATGGAACAAGCATTGGACCAATAACTTCCAAGTCAGTTGACTTTAGGGTATTAGGTGTTAAAACACCCCTTCGAGCTTAATTGTTTAAGTTAGGGAGGCTACGAAACCAAACTTATCTATATTTTTATTATCATCATTTTTTTTTGTTTTTTTTAATTATATACTATCTCTTTCTCTTAGTTGTTATCTTTAACAAAATAACGCAAATAATATAATAATCCAATATGCAACCCACAATCATATGTTTAAAGTGTGTGTGTGTAAATTAAGGTTTAAGAATACATGTTAAATAAGTATATGAGCAGAATTAAGTAATAGTAATGCGAGAGTTTATAAACCTGAATATTTCAAGAAGTATTATGATAGACCTTATTAAGAATGGTTACTAAGATGCATCTCAAGAGTCATAAAATGATCTCCTTTACTCTGACATCATAGTAACAACAATTTTGCACATGCTTTATGAAATAGAAAACAATTTTTTTTATCAACTACTACCCTCTCCCCTCAACCAAAACGAGACATTATCCTCAATTTTCTAAGGTAGAAAGATAGAGTATAGAAGATATCACCTGAAATAACGAACACTGACAAACCTAAAACACACTGAAACAAAAATAAGAAACAACAAAACATAATAATAAAACCAAAAGACACAAAGATTCACAAATGAAGGCTTAAATCTAATTTAAGCTTTTTACGGCTTTCCTTAGATGACCAATTTATACGACTCATGGAGGGATCAATTACAGGAATGAAAGATTGTAGTTGGTCAATCAATTATTCAGTAGTAGTAGCAGAGATTATTATTTGTCGTGCAGAAGATGTTAGAAATTGATTAGTACTTAAAAGTGCATTTTTATCATGGTTTTATATCATTATTTTGCACTTGAAGTATCAATAACTCCTTAACTAAAGCATGTTTTATAATAATATATCTAATAATATAAGATACCTTTAATTTATGGTAAATGTTCATTTTAAATGCAGGCCTATCACATAAATGAAAATATTGATTGATGACTTTAAGAACTTAAATTGCAAAGGCAAAGAGATGGTCAAACTTAGAAAAGAGATGTCGGTGCAATCCAAACAGGAACACTGTTCGGTAATTAGGTCATATCTAGAGCTACAGATCTCAGATTTAGGTCCAATTTATATGGATGGAAAGGTAAGACATAGGCCTACAACTTTCATATGGAGCCCAAGATCTAAAAAGGCCATTATCAAGTCCAAATTGTAGCAACAACAAAGAAGCCCGAATCTGTCTTCCAGCCCAAGCATTGTTCGGTATTTTGGCCATATCTGGAGTTCTAGAAGTCCAAATGAGCTGAATGTTTTACACAAGAAAGCTGAGACAATTGTCTACAACTTTTATGTTTACAACTAGCTCCAATTTTGACGTTATCAATGATGTTTTGGGCAGACAAGAGAAGATAAGGATTGTCACCAAGTCAAAAGTTGGCCACCCACTTATCAATTAGTCATCAAATCAATAGTTCCCAATTTTGGCCTATAAAAGGAGGCATTTGCCATGCATTTAGGCATCTTGGTTTCCAGATCAAGATCATGCTCTTCCTTTCTCTCTTTGTATTTTTTGTAATGTTTATGCTTTGCTTTCATTAATATCAAGTTTATGCTTTTCATTTCCTTTCCTTTACTTAGTTAACTTTTATGTTCTTATTTTGTTTATTTATTTTTCTTTCTTTCATTATGTCTAGCTAAGTTAATTATGTCAAGGTGAAAAGGTTACACTAATGGTGTAAGAATAAGTATAGTGTAAACTTAATATGGACTTTAATGTTTGATACTAACATGTTTTATATTTGTTATCTTGTTCACTCTTTAATACTTTGCTTGTTAAATGATTAATCTTGATTTATGTTGTATAACACTTGGTACAACAAATGCTTGGCACTTTCATAGCCCATAATGTATGGTATAACCGACACCTAAGCTATGAAAGGAACTTGATTTGTTGTTAACATAAGTTATAATCATGAATGCTTGACGAAATTTACAAGTATTAGCATTAATCGAATAAGATGACTAATTTAATCATGTTAACAATTTATAATGTGATTGGAACCTCCTTTATGTGTGGTTTCCAATTGAATAATAAGAGTTTATACTATACTTGTTTGACATACCATTAGTGGAATCTCTAACCTTGACATTTGTTATTATCATTGTTTAATTAATATTTCATCTCAAAGTTCTCATCATCATTATCATCTTCTTCTTCTCTTTCATTATTATTATTAGTATTATTATTACTACTACTACTACTACTACTAGTATTATTATTATTATTATTATTATTATTATTATTATTATTATTATTATTATTATTATAGTTGTTGTTATTATTGTTATTGTTGTTGTTATTATTGCTATTATTGTTGTTTATAATTTTTGTCTATAATTTGTACAATTAACCTCCATGTGGTTCGACCCCGGTCTTGCCGGGTTATTTATTACTTCGACACTCCTACACTTGGGAGAAGACATCAACCTTTTAGTCGTGTCAGAAATTCCTATTCCACAGCATGATCAAGAAAAGACAACAACTTATCATAATAACCATTAACATTTAACAAACCTATGGGTTTATGGTGAATGTGCAGTTGGGCCCAAGAGGAAATATGAAAGATCTCTTCCAATGTGCTTAGACCACCTGGTAAAGCAATGAAGGTATTAGTATGGTTAAACATTGCATTCATTCGAGCCAATATTGTGGAGACCTGAAGTTCCTCTCTAATTGTTTTTCTAATGATGTCCCCTTGTGCTAAAGCTTCGGGGATGACCCCCAAAACTTGACTACCTCTTAAAAATACAGCTATTGACACACCTCCCATTAACCCCAGACTGTCTCCCCCATACACTAAATGAATCTTTCTCTCAGCTAGCACCTGACCAAGATGATTTGCCGATTCTAAAAACTCCTTTTCTTTTCCAGGACTTGATCCACCGAAAACACAAATATTTCTTATGTGATGACTTGAGGAACTTGTCATTGCTACATACTTATATATTTGTTGAATATATGGGTTGAGTAGAAATGAAAGTAAGGAAGAAAGGATTTTATAGATGAGAAATTGAAAAGGCAATCATACCACCTATATGTAGGCTAGCTAGAGTCTCACTCACTCTCTCTCTTTATTTATTTATTTATTTGAAAAAGCATGTGTATGTACAGGTAGTTGTGATTGTGGCTCACATCTTCCCTTGGTTTTACGCCCAAGAACGACTTAAACGCCCTCTATGGGTCGGGGATAAACTTTCCATCCAGTTTTCTTAAAAACTGGCAAACAAGGTCTTTTTTAGTCAAATTCCCAAGACTAAGTCGATCATGTTCTTTATGAAAATGGGGTCATAAATCATGAATTGCACAATGCACATCACCACTAGGATGCGTCTTAGAGTTAATACAAGATTATCTAAAAACTCCTTACTCAGGCCATCCTTAATAAATTGTATTTTATCTTCATGATTTATAGATACCATTCCTAAAGAACGACATTGTGCATTACAAGTCCATCTGGCACATCGATGATAGATTTTTAGTCATTTTGCACGACATTTCTTTGCAAAAGTGCTTTTACCTATTCCAAGCATGTGTGAAATGAAGGAATTAGAGGACTCACCTGATAATCGGACCTTTGCTTCAATCAACCAGTGAATATCTTCAGGAATTCCATGATTCATTAACAACCTCAATCTTGCACATCTAGCACAGTAAATTTTTGTAATCGCATTCTGAGGCAGAGCGAAAAATACTTTTTCAATTTTTCAAGATTAGTGTCCATTTTTAAATGAGAATTGGAAGAGAGATACATAAAATTGCACAAATATATTAACAGATATCAGTTATTATAGGAAACTGAAAGAACCGACTTAAGTCACGGAGTACCGTTGCCCGCCATTTGACCAGGGTGAGAGAAACTAGCAAAAATCACTTAAAAAGAAACACAAAAACAATGTAAGAAAAACAAAATAATCAACCTTTATCTATAAGATCATTCACATTAGTTGATTCATTTTCACTAGAAAAATTATCAAAGTAAGCTTTCAAACGATGTCCATTTTCCTTAAAAATATTGTCAATAATTGAATTCTCAATATCACAGGCCCCATAAGGATTGCTCCATCTTGATCTTAGTTTTCTAGGGAATGCATAAAGTTGAGAATTATAAAACAAAACTTTTTGACCAATATCAATTTTTTGACAATTTTCACAAGTTTTGCAGAATGCATGCGTGTCCTTAAACATGGTGGGCCAATAAAATCCATTTTGAAAGATTTTTGTAGCTGTCTTTTTTGACGAGAAATAACTTTCATATGCTTTAGAATGACAAAGTTTAATGACACTACTTACCTTATTGTTGGGAATGAATCTTTGAAATATTTGATCAGGATAATATTTGAATAAGTTAGGGTCATCACAATAAAAGTTCTTCACTTCGTTCAAAAACTTTTCTTTGTCTTGGGTACTCCAATCAGCTGGCAAATCTCCCAAAGCAAGAAAATTGATATTTTAATCATAACAAGGCATTGGACTAAGAGAAAGTAAAGATTCGTTAGGAAAGTAATCATCGATTGGTGTGATGTCAAATGTCGAATTTGTTGTCACTTTTGACAAAAAATCCATATCAATATTTTCAATGCGTTTTTCATCCGTGCTTTCTTCCTGAGAATAAATCATTTGCAAATCTTCATATTCATCCAACTCATTTTTACTTAAAGTAGATTCAAGTTGATCATAAACTAATTCGTCAATATGATCTACTTCTTGTAAATCATTATCATCTCCAGGTTGCTTGCAAATGTTGAAAATATTCATCTCTAATATCATGTTTCCAAATGATAGCTTCATTAGTCCATTCCTACAATTAATCAATGCGTTAGAAGTTGCAAGAAATGGACGTCCTAAAATAACAGGAAATGAATTATATGCTTCAACAGGTTGTGTGTTCAAGATAATAAAATCCACAAGATAAATAAATTTATTAACTTGTACTAACACATCTTTGACTATTGCTCTAACCACTTTTATAAATCTATCAGTAAGTAAAAGAGTTATAGAAATTGGTTTTAACTCACCTAGATTGAGACTTTGAAAAACTGAATATGGAAGGAAATTCAAACTGGCTCCAAGATTAAGTAAGGCTCTTTCAATTTTATGTTCTCCAATAAAGCAAGAAATTGTAGGATAACTAGGGTCTTTATATTTCAAAGCATTATTGTTCTGAAGAATGACACTTGTTCGGCTAAAAAAACTTTCTTTTTCACATTCAATTTCCTTTTCACCGTGCATAGATCTTTCAAAAATTTAGTATAGAAAAGAACCTATTTAATAGTATCCAGCAAAGGTATATTTATTCTTACCTGTTTGAAAGTTTCAAAGATTTCAGAGTTGTGATTGACTTTCCTTTGTTTGGTCATGGCATGAGGAAATGGAAGCGTTGGTGGGGAATCAATCTTTTCTTTACAATTTTCATATTCAACCCCTTCCTTACCCTCAAAGATTGAATCATCATCTTTCTCACAAGGTTCAAGAGTGGGTTTTTCAATAACCTTACCACTACGAAGAGTAGTGACTGATTTGACTTGATCCATGTGTTGGCTTTCAGAACTACTTGCATTTGCATTGTATTGCCCCTTGGGATTTTGTTGTGGTTGAGATGGAAACTTACCTTTCTCTTGAAAATTGAGAGTAAATGTCAATTTTGCAAGAGTATCTTTAAAATCTGTCATGTTTTGAGCAAGTTGAATATTGATTGTCTTTTGTTTTTCAATGAATGCATGCAATGTTTCTTCAAGATTTCTTCTAGGAGGTGGAGCAAAGGAGGTGCATATCCATGAGAATTTTAGAAATTATAGTGTGCTTGAAACGGTGGTTGTGAAGTTTGTACATTGTTATTATCACTCTTCCAACTGAAATTTGGGTGATTTCTCCAACGAGGGTTGTATGTTTGGGATTATGGGTTGTGGTTGGCCCTTTGGAAACTGTTGAAAGCATGGGCTTGTTCATGGAGACATTCCTTAAAAGAAGGTAAGGTTGGACAGTTACTGGTTGAGTGTTTATTCGTTTCACATATTTGACACACAATGTTTTCAACAGATTTTAATTGACCACTCTTGTTCAATTCTAATGCCTCGACTTTTCAAGCTAAAGATGCAAACTTAGCTTGGAGGTCATGATCTTTCCTAAGGTTATACATACCTCCACTAGATGTATGAGGTTGAGTTTTACTCGATGCCTCATAAGTACCCGCGATGTCCCAATTTTGAGCATTTTCAGCTAACAAATCTAAGTACTCCATTGCTTTATCAGGGTCTTTATCTTCAAAAGTTCCATTGCATATCAATTCAACCATTTGCCTATCTCTAGGTGTTAACCCTTCATAAAAATGTGAAATCAATCTCCATGTTTCAAAATCATGATGAGGGCAAGTATTAAGCAAGTCTCGATACCTATCCCAACATTGGTAAAATGTTTCTCTTGATTTTTTAGTGAAAGTGGTGATTTGTTTTTTGAAAGAGTTTGTTATGTGAGATGGGAAAAAGTTCTTTAAAAACTATTGTTGCATTTCATCCTAAGCATGAATGGATCCTAGTCTCAAATTTTATAGCCATTTTTAGCTTTATCTCTTAATGAAAAAGGAAAAGGCTTTAATCTGATGGTGTTCATGCTACAATTTGAATCATTATATGTGTTGCAAACCTCTTTAAATTCCTTTAAATGTAAGTATGGATTTTCCAATTCTAAGCCATTAAAAGAAGGTAAAAGTTGAATAATGTCTGGCTTAAAATTAAAATGAGATGCATCAGGAGGAAAAACTATGCATGATGGTGCACTTGTTCTTGTGGGATTCATGTGGTCTCTAAGTGTTATAACACGATTATTCTCATTATGAAGTGATTGATTATCTTCTTCGGCCATATTTTCTGAAAATGATGAGGATACCCTACAAAGTCTACCATTTAATGTACGTGACCACACTCTCATGCACATATAGGAATAGAATAAAAGAAAGAAAAAAACAAAAGAAGAAGAAATAAGAGACAAGAAACAAAGTTATTTACAAGAAAAGTGAAAAGAAAAAATAAAATAAATGTTATAATTTATAGAAGAACTTATCTCCCTGGCAACAGCGCCAAAAACTTGACACGACTGAAAGATTGATGTCTTCTCCCAAGTGCAGAAGTGTCGAAGTAATAAATAACCCGACAAGACCCGGGTTGAACCACATGAAGGTTAATTGTATAAATTATAAACAACAACACAACAACAACAACAATAACGACAATAATATTAATAGCAGTAATAATAATAATACTAATAATAGTAGTAATACTAATACTAATAATAATAGTAGTAGTAGTAATACTAATAATAATAGTAATAATAATAATAAAGAAAAAGAAGGAGAAGAAGAAGAAAAAGATGAGAAACTCTTATTATTCAATTGGAAACCACACATAAAGGAGGTTCTAATCAGATTATAGATTGTTAACATGATTATATTAGTCATCTTATTCGATTAATGTTAATACTTGTAAATCTCGTCAAGCATTCATGATTATAACTTATGTTAACAACAAATCAAGTTCCTTTCATAGCTCAGATGTCGGTTATACCATACAGTATGGGCTATGAGAGTGCCAAGTATTTGTTGTACCAAGTGTTATATAACATAAATCAAGATTAGTCATTTAACAAGCAAAGTATTAAAGAGTGAACAAGATAACAAATACAAAGCATGTTAGTATCAAACATTAAAGTCCATATTAAGTTTACACTATACTTATTCTTACATCGACAGTGTAACCTTTTCACCTTGACATAATAAACTTAGCTAAACATAATAAAAGAAAGAAAAATAAATAAACAAAATAAGAACATAAAGAAGATAAGAGTTAACTAAGTAAATGAAAGGAAATGAAAGACATAAACTTGATATTAATGAAAGGAAAGCATAAACATTACAAAAATACAAAGAGAGAAAGCAAGAGCATGATCTTGATCTGGACATCAAGATGCATAAATGTATGGAAAATGCCTCCTTTTATAGGCAAAAATTAGGAACTATTGATTTGATGACTAATTGATGAGTGGGTGACCAACTCTTGACTTGGTGACAATCTTTATCTTCTCTTGTTTGCCCAAAACGTCATTGATAACATCAAAATTGGAGCCACTTGACATGAAAGTTGTAGAAAATTATCTCAGCTTTCTTGTGTAAAAAATTCAGGTCATTTGGACTTCTAGAACTCCAGATATGGGCCAAACATTGAACAATGCTCGGGTTGGATGACAGATTCAGACTTCTTTGTTGTTGCTACAATTTGGACTTGAAAATAGCTTTTTTAGATCTTGAGCTCCACATGAAAGTTGTAGGCCTACGTCTTACCTTTCTATCCATATAAAGTAGATCTAAATCTGAGATTTATAGCTCCAGATATAACCTAATTACCGAATAGTATTTTAGTTTGGATTACACTGGCATCTCTTATCTAAGTTTGATCATCTTTTTGTCCTTTCAATTTCAGTTCTTAAATTCATCAGTCAATCATTTCATTTATGTGATAGGCCTGCATTTAAAATGAACATTTACCATAAATTAAAGGCATCTTATATTATTAGATATATTATTATAAAACATGTTTTAGTTAAGGAGTTATTGATACTTCAAGTGTAAAATGATGACATAAAACCTTGATAAAATGTACTTTTAAGTACTAATCACTCCCCTATTATATGAACTATTGTCCCCAAGGTTCACGTTTGGAAACAACTCCAACAGCTATGTGGTTGATACCCACGTCGCCTCCTCTACGGGTAGATATTTCCAGTGCGCTAAACTCTCTTTGACAATTTGAGCGCCTTATTTGATCTAGCGATGATCGATAACAACCTGTGATGTTAGTAAGACTTCCCCATCTTCACTAAATGATGGGATCTCAGTGCTATGTTCACAAACATTTGTGTTGGTGTTATACTGTTTGTGCAGGGAGACATGGAATATCAAATGAATATGCTACTTTGCTAGTAAATGGAGTTTGTAAGTGACGGGGCCGAGTTTTTCTAGAATTTCATAGGGTCTATAGAAGCAGCTAGCAAGTTTCTAGTATTTTTTTTTAAAAACTTTTTGCTGGTGATAAGGATGAAGTTTCAAAAAGCACTAAATCACCAACATCAAATGACACATCTCTTCATTTTTGATTTGCTATTTGTTTTACTCGATTAGTTGAGCGTGCAAGGTTGACTTTGAGTTGTTGGAGTAATTCATCTCGGTCCTATAATTGCCGATCCACTTCATGTAATGGAGATAGTCCTTCATTGTATGAGTTGAGAATAATAAAATGTGTTAGGTTGTGCCTTAGCCAACCTTCTTATTTATATATATGCAGTAGAACATGACAATAATTGTAGGGATTACAACATTGAAATAATCCTATATTAATTTTCTATTTTGATATATACATGTTATACATTCTATAATATGCCCCTTCAAGCTGAGGGTGGGGGATCAACCCGAAGCTTGAATTGAAAAGCAGTAAAGAATATAGCAGGAAATGAATTAGTGATGACATTAGCAAGTTGATCCCGAGAAGATACAAAACGAATCTAAATCTCTTTCTTGGCAACGCAGTTGTGGACAAAGTGATAATCTACTTTAACATGCTTAGTACGAGCATGGAAGATAGGATTTGTTGAGACATAGGTCACGCCAAGATTATACACTAAATGGTAGGAGTAAAAACTGAGGGAACTTGCAAATTTGTTAACAAGTATTGAAGCCAAATGACTTCAGCGACACCATTAGCAAGGGCTTTATACTCAACCTTAGTAGAGGAGCGAGCAACTGTGCCTTGGTTGCCGGATTTTTAAGAAATCAACGTCTAACAAAAAAAGACAAGAAAGCCACTCATAGACTTGTGATCATCAATACTACCAGCCCAATCTACATTTGTAAATTCATGTAGAGCAAAAGAGGAGCCTCGAGTAATATGAAAACCATAAGATGTCATACCTTTAAGATAACGTAGAATACGCTTAACAGTGGCCCAATCAGAATTTATAGGGGCATGTATAAAATGATAGACTCTATTAACAATGAAATATATATCTAGACAGGTGAAGGTAAGATATTGAAGAGCACCCATGATTTGATGAAATCATGTAGGATCAGAGAATGAGTGATCCGATAATAGAGTGACTTTTGAAGGGGAGACTAGAGTATCAACGTGTTTGCAGGAAGTCATACCAGTTCGGGTGAGAATTTCAAGAATAAATTTATATTGACGCAGTATTAAACCCATACTGGTAGACTGAACTTTAATGCTTAGAAAGTAGTGAACAACACCTAAGTCACGAAGCTTGAACTTAGATCTTAGTAACTGTATTAGGTGATGAAGCATAGCAAAGTTACTACCCGTAAGCAGAATATCATCAACATATACCAGGAGATAAAAGATATTAGCATCAGATAAGATAAATAGGGAGGTGTCAACTTTAGAAGCATAGAAACTAATGGAGAGAAAAAAATCACTTAGACGAGTGTACCATGCTCTCGGTGCCTTTTTCAAACCATACAATAATTTGTGCAATCTGCACAATGAGATGGAAGAGAAGAGTCAACAAAACCTGAAGATTATTTCATATAGACCTCTTCAGTAAGAATGCTATAGAGGAAGACATTATGAATATCAAGCTGATGAATCTTTTAATTTCACGAAACCACGATAGAGAAAACTAATCGGACGGTGACTTGTTTAAAAACTGGACTGAAGTTTTCAGAATAATCAATGCTTTCCTGCTGGGTAAAGCCTCTAGCAGCAAGGCGCGCTTTATAACGCTCAATACAACCATCCACATGACATTTGATCTGATATACACATCTACCGGCAACAACATTCATCGAAGGATGAAAGGGAACCAAAAACCAAGTATGATTAGATTGTAAAGCAATCACAATCTCATCACACATAGTGTTATGCAAAACTGCATAACGATCAGCATTAGAAAATACAAAAGGCTCAGAAGAGGGAGAATACAATATGGAGGCAAATGTGGTGACAATTGAAGCAACTAGATTTGCTATATTCGGCTGCCGCGGTCTAAGAATCATAGGATTTCTGCTACTTGCTAGTGGAGACATAGGGGTAAATGGTGGTAGTGAGGAAACCTATGGTAGCTGATAAAAAGATAGACCAGTTGGACAAGATGATGAAGAAGCAGTTGCAAGCACATGACTGCTAGCAAAGGAGGGGCTGTAAGCAAAGATCGAATCTGTAGGAATACTAGCCAAGAAGGGCAAAACAGAGAAGGGACTAAAGAGTGCCCCAAGACTAGGAGGAGATGAGACCAATTGATGAGTTGAACCTACATCATAAGGGTTAGATAAACAATCATGGGATGATAGCCAAGGGATGGGCGAGGCTATGGTCTAGTGGCTGTTTGAAGTGGCAGAGTTGAGTGCTGGTGGATGTTTAGGTGGTTGAGGGAAGTGTTTAGTGGTGGGTGGTTGAGCAGATAAGGAAAGGTGATAGTAGCGGGTTGGGTGGGGGTTGTGTTTGAGACCTTTGCAATCTATTCAGAATTATCAAATGGAAACACATATTTATGGAAGCGGATATGACAGGAAATATATATACAGTGAGATGCAATGTCAAAACATTGATAAGCAAGATGCGAGGAACTATAACCAAAGAACATACATGGAGAAGAATGAAAATTCAATTTATGATTATTATATGGATAGAGAAAAGGAAAACAGAGACATCCAAAAGTAGCTAAAAAATGATAACCAGGAGATTGTTGAAATAAACAATCAAACGAAGATTGATGGGAAAGAATAGGAGTAGGCATGCCATTTATAATATAAACATAGGTTTTAAAAGCATGATTCCAATATCAAAAAGGTGTTTTACATTGCTCTAAAAGAATAAGACTTGTTTCCACAATATGCCTATAACGACGCTTTACTATGCCATTTTGTTCATGAGTGTCAGGACAAATCAGACGATGATGGATACCAACAATCTTAAAAAATATGGATAATTTTTGGTATTCACCGCCCCAATCAGTTTGAACAGATTTTATTTTTAATGAAAATTGACATTCAACGAGAGTATGAAATTGATGAAAAACAAAGTAAACATTAGACTTGGCAACGAGAGGATAATACCATACATATTTAGTATAAGCATCAATAAAAATAACAAAATAACGATAGCCATATGAAGAAAAGAGGGAAGCAGGGCCCCATACATCATTAAAAATTAATTCAAGCAGAGTAGAAGTTTTGTGACCCATAAGTCCTAAAAGAAAAACACAATGATTTTCCTAAAGGACAACTTTGACATTGAAAATTAACACATTTGTTGTTACATGTAATCTTATTTTTCAAGACTAACAATTGAAAAATACATGAAGTAGGATAACCTAGTCGACTATGCTATAAATCAACAGAGGTAGAAGTGTAAGGAGACCAATAGGCTTTAGGCACTAACATGACGGAAGACTTGGTCAAGGTATATAGACCATCTTTACTCTAACTTAAGAGAAGGACTTCATGGGTGTTGAAATCCTTGTCATTAAACATATGGGGGTGAAATTCAAAATAAACATGATAGTTAAGATAAAATTTCTGAACAGAGAGTAGAGGTTTCGTGATTGCACAAACATAAAGAACATTAGATAAGGTGAAAAAATGATGTGGTGTATAAATTTTTGTATGACTGAGATGAGATATAGGGAGGCCCTTACCATTACCAATATACAAATTATCATTACCAAGATATGGTTCTAAAGTAGTTAAGGTGGTAGGATCAGGTGTGACGTGTTGATTGGCATCGGTATTCGAAAACCAATCAATAGAACCGATTGAGGAGAGATTTTGCTACACCAGATTTGTAGTAGGTTGTTGGCCATAACCTCGTTGCTGGAATTGAGAATAGTGGAGAGCTGCATGGCTGAAATTCTAACAATTATCAGTGTGGATTCTGCCCCCTATTGCGTTGCCAATTGCCCTGCTATGAGCCTTATCGATTGTCACCAAAGAAGGAGACTTGGAAGTTGTGGTGATTAGGTTTGGAGCCAGCAAACCAATTATGTCTACTGTTGGACTGGTTGGGACACCAACCAACATTGAAGTAGCCCCTGCTGCGGCCAAAATTGCTAAAGGTCTGTCGTTGTTCAACAAGGTCAGATGGTGGAGTGCTGGGTGTGGGCATCAAAGGAGCATGTATGGCAACTGAAGATTTATGAAGAAACTCATGCGTGAGGAGATGACTCTGAAGATCTGCATACGATAAAGGCTCGGCCTTGGTTATGAGACTTCTAACTAAGTCTTTAGGCTCTCCTCAAAGACCACAAAACACATATAAATTGAAATCTTCAAGTGAAACTAACCACCCAACAATGTCCAATTCATCAAATAAGGCCTTAACTTTTTGCATAAATTGAGTTACTAATTCATCACCCTATCGAAGATCCTAGGGAGAGCCATAAAGTTGTATAATAAGAGTTTGAGGTGGAAGCGAGAGCTTGCTCAAGAGTGTGCCAGGCTGAATAAGAGCTTTGGTAGCCAATAACGAGATGCAAAACTTCCATGGATAGGGAGGAAAGAAAAGCACTTAGAATAAGTTGTTCCTGTTATTTCCAGCAAAGAAAAGGCGGATTGACCTAAAGAGAGATACCATCTCTGGCAAGAACATGTGGAGATGGACATGTGTTTGAGCCATCAACAAAACCAAAAACTCCTTGACCTAGAAGATACAACAGCATCTGCATATGCCAATATAAATAATTAGTGTTTGTTAATTTGAGGGAGATGACTTGATGAGTGTGAGAGAGGGAGATGAAGCTTGATGTGGCAAGGATAACAGCTGCATCAGATAGAGGAGAAAACAGGAGGTGAGGTAGCAGAGGAAAGCATAAGAGACACTGCAGGAGAAAAGTACTAGACTGCTAGTGCTGCAGAAGAAGAAGATGTATTTGACGATTGTTCCATTAAAGGGAGGCTATGAGGAAAGTGTTTTAAATATTTTAGGGCTCTAATACCAAGTTGAGAATAATAAAATGTGTTAGGTTATGTCTTAGCTAACCTTCCTATTTATATATATACGGTAGAACACGACAGTAACAGTAGGGATTACAACATTGGAATATTCCTATATTAATTTCCTATTATGATATATACATGCTATACATTCTATAATAGTATGATGGAATAATGGGTGTTAGCCTTCCATACAGTACTTGAAAAGGGGTCATACCGGTTAAGATGTGATACGTTATATTATACTAGTATTCTGCCTAAGGTAAGTAGAAGCTCCATTTTCTTGGTCATTAGTGGACAAAGCATCTAAGATATTGTTTAACACATTGATCGACAACTTTCATTTGGCCATCGGTTTATGGGTGATACGTGGAGTTAAGCTGCAATTTATTACTTAACATCTTGAAGAACTCTTGCCAAAAATGACTCACAAAAACTAGATCACGGTCACTAACTATAGACTTTGGCATGCCATGAAGTTTAATAACACTTTCATAAATTTCTCTACAACACTTTTAGCTACAAAAGGATGTTTTAAGGGAAGAAAATAAGTTGATTTACTAAGCCTATTAACGACCACCATGATGGTATCCTTGTCCTATGAGTTGGGTAATCTCTTAATAAAATCCAATGTGATGTCATCCCACACTTAGCAAGGAATAGGCAATGGCTGAAGGAGACCTGCAGGTGCTAATGTTTCTAACTTTGTTCCTTAGCATACCATAAAATTCTTGATATATTCTTGGACCAATTTACGCATTCTTGGCCAATAGAATTGTTTTCCTAATTTTTTGTAGGTGCGCAGTACACTAGAGTGGCCACCTATCTTGGTATCATGCATTTCATGCTGCAGCTTTACATGTAGGGTAGAATTTGCTGGGACGATGACCTATTTCTTGTAACGAAGAAGGCCATTGCGCCACACATAGTGGCTATATAGTTGGTTTGTGGATGCCTGACTCATGGATTATACGTACGAATCTGTCTTTAGTGCTTGCTTAATTTATTCCCATAAGGTAACCTAAGGAACAAAAAGATAGTGAAGAATAGGACTATCTTGTTTGTGAGAGAGAGCATCAGCTGCAAAATTTCATGTCCGGGACGGTACGTGATCTCATAGTTATAGCTTAAGAGCTTGGCTACCTATTTTTGCTACTTTGGTGTGGTGATATGTTGCTTTAACAAATACTTTAGGCTTCGTTGATCCGTTTGAATATAAATCTTTCAGCCTATAAGATATGGCCACCACAGATGTATAGCTTCAATGATGGCTATCATCTCTTTGGCATAAGTAGACCAAGATTTTTTTGCCACCCTAAGTGCTTGACCCATAAATGCCATTGGTTTGCCTTGCTGGGCTAATATTGCTCTAATATCGTCTCTTGATGCATCTATTTGGACAATGAAGATGTCTTTGAGATTGGGCACTGCTAGTGTTAGTGTAGTTATGGCTTATTTGAGTGCTAGGAAAGTAGTCAGCTTCCTTATGCAATCTGAATTGGCCCTTTTCAAGGAGATTATTGAGAGCCCACATCACAATGCTATAATTTTTTACAAATTTCTTGTAATGTCCTATCAACCCTAAAAACCCACGTAGCTCAGAAATATTAGTGGGTCATGGCCATGCCACCATTGCTCCAATTTTATTTTCATCTACCTTCACTCTATGATTGGTGATTATGTGCCCTAGATACTCCAGCTCTTGTTGACCAAAAACATAATTGCTAGTTTTGACAAAGAAGTGATGCTGCTTTAATATCGCCAAAGTTTGTCTTATATGCATTAAATGCATATCCCAAGTAGGACTATAGACTAATATGTCATTGAAAAAAACCAATATAATTTTTCTAAAATGAGGTCAAAATATAGAGTTCATGATAGCTTGAAATGTAGAGGGTGTATTACATAAGCCAAATGGTATAACCAAGTATTGATTATGTTCGTTATGAGTGCGGAAAGCAGTTTTTGAAATATCCATAGGATTAACCCGTACCTGGTGATACCAAGCTCTAAGATCTAGCTTGGTGAAATATGAAGCACCATAAAGCTTGCCTAACATATCATCAACTATGGGAATAGGGAAGCAGTCCTTCATGGTGGCAGCATTGAGTGCCTTGTAATCGGTGCAGAAACACCAAGTTCCATCCTTTTTCTTAACAACAATACATATGATAAAAACAGGTTTGTACTTGGTCAATTGAGGCTAGAATTTAGCATTTATTGGACTTGTTTCTTAATTTCCTCATTTTGATAGCATGTATAATGGTATGGTTGAACATTAATACATTCGATTTCGTCCTTGAGGAAGATGTAGTGATTAACTTCTCTGATGAGTGGTAGACCTATTATTTCTTTTAATAGTTTTGAGAACTCATGCAAGATTGCCTTCATGTTAGGATGAATTGTCTTACTGTGTGGCTCCTCAGCACTGACTTATAGATATATTGCAAAAATGGTGTTGTTCTGACGAGCCTCTTTGGTGAATTCATTGATTGATGCAATTTGAATGGCTTCAACGTCCATTCCTTGTAACCGTCTAATTTGTTTCTTCCATAGAAATTCCATGGTTAATTGTTTCTAGTTGCAAACCACAAAACCCAACATTTCTAGCCATTGGATTCCCAAGACTAGATCTAACCTTGTAAGAGGAAGAGAATAAAGAGTTAAATAGAAATGAGTGTTGTGAGTTGATCCACTATAAATGAGTGCGATGACCTCGTGGGAACCTATCCTGGCAGCTATGTGCATAATCTTTAGTGCAGCCTATCCTGTCAATGCATGCAGTGTAATTTCTGGTTTAGTGGTTGCCTCATAATTCTCTTGAATTGGTTGTTCTTCACTTCATTATCACATAAAAGAGTGTTGCTACCATCATAACCTTCCAACATTAGCATTCATGGCTTTTGACATTTATGTCCTACAATAAAATGATCATTGCAATTAAAACATAAATTTTAAGCTCTCCTCCACTGCATTTCCTCCTAGGTGAGGTGCTGAACAAGATTGACAGGGACTGTTGGTGCAGCTCAATTGACATAAGGAGGGGATAATGTAGATCTCATTGGTGGTGTAGGTTTGATAAATCTTCTTTGTATGCTAAGTTAATCATCCTTCATCTAGGCTAAACTAATGGCTTCCTTCAAGATTTGAGGCTTAAACATGCATATCCCATCTAAAATCTTAGTTTTTGAGCCACCCATAAATGTACCTACAAGAGCCTTATGTGTCCATCTACATCCTCAGTTGCCTAGGCGCTCAAATTCTTATTGGTAATCTCGTAATGAGCCCCTTTGCCTTATCCTTGAAAGGGTTTCATCAAAGTCTTCACAATTTGAAGGACTAAAATGAGCTAAGAGTTCGTCTTCAAAATTTTCTCACGATAGAATGCGTCCTTCTTCTTCAGTCAACCTACGAATCTATTGCCACCACTAGTTAGCTTCCCTTTCCAAATGGTAGGAAGCTAGAGAAACCTTTTGAGTTTCTAGAGTATTTTGAAATTCAAAAAACTAATTCACACAATTAAACCACTTTGTTGAATCATCTCCTGAAAATCTAGGAAATTCAAGTTGCACTATCTTGGAAAAGACAATTAATCATTCTCCTCGTGGCCTTCATGTTGTTGATTGCCTTGGTTTGGAGGTTCTTGATTTGCAAGCAATATATCAGAAAGATGGTTAAGTGTTTCTTCCAGATGTTACAGTCTATCAGCCATGCTTAGCTCTATTCAGTGTAGCCCATCTTCTAACTACTCAATTTGTTCCTTATTAGTGCCCATAATATATAAACTTGTTAAAATTAGGCTCTGATACCAATGATAAGCCTTAGATGATAAGCCCTAGCAAATATTCAACAATAAATGTTGTTTCTCATATGGTGAGACAGCATAAAAAATTTTAAATATTGATTGATTGCCTTATTAATAATTTGTGACTGCTTTAAATAAATAAAACTGGTACAAAAAAATAAAAATAAAAGGAAAGCTGGTAATTCATGATTTGAAATTACCCACATAAAAATTAAATGTAACACGTATGAAACAATAAGCATAACAATTATAGCAAGTAAAATGAAAGTGACGAAAAAGTTGCAATTGCAAATGACCCAATCCTGTAAGTGATCCTCCCAGCACAATCTTTTCATTCTTTACATGACCATGGATACACGTCACCTGCCATATAAAAAATGAACTAAACTTTCTTCATCTGACATTGATTGGCCCAACTAGTGGAAGAACAACAATTATATATTAACTCCTGGATGTAGATAATTTTTCTGTAACTGCTGAAATCGTAGTACTAGACAGGAAGATAACAGGAGACATGACACAGAAGAAACCAAAGGACATGCACTCAGAATTTCATGCATATGCATGTATGGAAGACACTCTTCCGTCACATTTCTTTTTTACTTCAACCAACATTTCTCACTCTCATTTTGTACTGTGATCCCCCGTTTTCCTCCTGATAGAAACTCACAATATCTCCACTTTTGAGGTCAGCATCGCGAGCCATGTCATCCGAACCTCTTGTAAATGCAAGCTTTCCTGATCTGGTGGAGCAGTGAATTGTCACTGGGTCCGGTAAACGGGTTCCGACTGCTGACTCAACTATTTTGGACAATTCTTTGGTTCCACGGAAAGGTTGAAGGGGTTCTAGGTTAGAATCGCGTGGTAATACTAATCCTCTCTCAAGATCAACAGAGGCGAGTTTCACTGTGAAGATTTCCATGGTAATATAATGAGAATTATTGCTATGAAATAATTAGGTTAAAGAAGGTTTAGTGTGTTTGTAGTGACAGACTTGGAAGGTATTTAAAGTTGCATAAGCTCTTCTCTGTATCTCTCTATACTTGTTTTTTATACTTTTAATTATAAGTCTATTTATAAGCTTCAAATCCTATATAATTAAGAAATTAAAAACTCAAAAGAAATTTAAATAAATAAAAATAGTAAAATTTGAACTTTTAACCATTTAGTTACCAAGATTTTAATACCATATTAAAAAATTATTTCAACCTGATAATTAAAGCTGTTAGATAAAATTCTAAGATATAATTTATATTATTCTTTTATACTTTTTAATTAAAGAAGGATTCTAATAAACTAATCTATTACAATTTTTTTTTATCAAGGATTCCTACATTAATTAGAATTTCTTCTTTAGCTAATATTAAATTTTTTATAAACTTTAATTTTAATTTTTATCAATCTAAATCCTAATTGATATTAAACTTCAACACTAAACATTGTAAACGGCAATGAGAACACTACTTGTAATCTTAAATATAATTTTCGTTTGCTGCTGACCACAATTAATTTGCAGGACGAGAAGAGAAAAATAGTTGCATCTATATTTGGCGAGGATCAAAGTTGGGTACACTATTCTATCTCAATCCAGCTCATCATCATTTTGATTTGTGGTAGTTTGCTGATCTAGTGCCTGCTCTGATGAATACTGATGTTTAGTGTAGTCAGTCAATGTCACTTAAAGCTACAGGTTAGGGACCTAAAATAAACTGTAATGTAAAACTGGGCATCGTGACAACTTCCCTTTTCTACGATATAAAGTTGGAATTATGAAAATTAAGTTTCATATTAAAGATTGACTAAAAAATCATATTGGGAATGTTCTTATGCTCTGGCTTTTGTTGTCAATCTCATCAGTTAATTGATTTATTAATTGTTTGGTTAACAATTGTGGTATTTTATGATATAAGATTCTCTTTTTATTAACACAATTTTTTTTAATACTTACTTATTATTATTATTTTTAGAATCCAGATTAATTTATACAGACATCGACTAATAGCTTTTGAAATTTCAGATTCATTGTGACTTAAGTGGAATTGGTACATTTGCAATTAAGATAGCTAAGCACCAAGGGCTTAACGTGTTGGTGTCTGCAGGTTGAGACTCCACTTCCATAAAAAGAAAGAAAGGGCATGGTTTCATTTTGAAGGCTGACTTCCATAAAGCTTTTGACTTAGTGTTTGGGAGTACTTGGATGAGGAGATCGATGGATCACACGGGTTTCGGCAGAAAATACAAGGATATATTATTCATGAATGCATCTTAAGCTCCCAAGTTACAACTTGTAGTTCTCATCAATGGATTCCCATAAGCCCGTGATTATTTTTGCGAGAAAATCCTAAAAGATTGTCAACTTGAAAGCCTGTGATTTCAAGGATGCGTGGGAGATTGAAAAGTTAGAAAGAAAAATGCCAAGCATAATTGGCTTAATTAAAATATGATTATTTATTTATTTTTAAAAATTATTTTTGATATTCTTTGAAAATATATATAAAAAATAATTTGAAGAAAAAAAATATTTTCTAAAACAATTTTCAATTTCCAACCCTTATTTTATATGTTTGTCTTTCTTGTGCCTAAAGGGGTGGCACGCACTATAACTGCTGTTCATAGGAGAATCCTGTGGTGTGGTGCTTTTGATGTTAGAAAAATAACAAAGGTATCTTCCACAAGGGTACTCTCTCTGCACAAAGAGGAACCGGATAATAGCAGACGGTCTCTTTATTCTGTGATCTTTGATTCCTCTCTTCGGTCGAATGGCAGACGCATTACGCTGTTGTGCATGAAAAGCCGAAGGGGTGGATTGGAAGTGTTAATATAATGTTTTGAAGTGTGATAGCATTTTTTTAATAAAGTATTTTTTTATTTAAAAATATAATAAATAATATTTTAATTTGTTTTTTTAAAATTAATTTTGATATTAGAATGCTAAAATAATTTTAAAATACTAAAAATTATTAATTTAAAATAAAAATAAATAAATTTTTAAAAAATATTTTTATAATGTAAAAATAAAAAAGCTAGCCTTCGGTTAGAATGCCTTGCTCTTCAAATGGTTCTGAAAGCTACATGGTTCATTCTATCTTTTCTTGATGGACATTACAATAGGAGCCACAAGATATATATATCATGAAAAAATAGACTAATTACCTGCTAATTAAAGAAAACTAGAAAATATAAATATAAATGATGGTTTCAGATATTCATTATTATTTATACAATAGTACTGTTAACATGTTTTGTGCTCTTTACTTATCTACTGTGGAAACTAATTACCTGCACAAATCGGGCTGGAAAATTTATTTTAAAACCAAAAATAGAATCCACTTATTTAGAAGGTTGAATTTTCTTTATAAATAGAGGTTAAATGAAAAATGTTCTATAGATCATTTGCGTTTTTACCCACTGTTTTCTGAACTCCATTTTGCCTTTAGTTTTGTTTAGCTTTTCTATTATTGAGCATGGGTTCTTATCTTTCGTAGAAAGATTTGATTTATATTCCATTGAGTTCGTGATCTTAATCTGCTTTGTTTGAGTTTTAATAAGTTTATTAATGTTATTTTATTTGTGCTACGAGATGAGTAATAAAACCTTAAAACTAGATAAATAATTAATCCTTGAGATAAGGTGATTTTGTTTGAATTGTAATAAATTTATTAATATCATTTTAATTATTTGCATTACGAGATGAATAATAAAATCTTGAAGATAAATAAATAGTTAATTCTTGATAGCAACAAATCACCATATGTTTCTAATTCTAAGATGTTCAACAAACAAATACTTCAAAGTTATAATTGATTTTAGATTAATTATACAATTATTTGTTTATATGTGATAATATGCTAGGATATTTACTTTGCTGTATGCAAGTTCAAGCAGAATACATATTGAGATCACTAGTCTAATCTTTTTAAAGAGCACATCGTTTATCTATCTTGTATCAACTATTTGTATGGATGGATTTGGCACCTTCAAAAGTGGAGGCTTTTACTAGGCTTATGGCTTTATTGAAGTTGAACACTTGAACACCAGAAACTTTCACTATCACTGAGGTATTGTTAACATGGCTGCTGAGCTATGCTCCCTCTTTTACAAGAACATGCTTGTTTCTTTTCTATTTCAACCAACACTTCTCACTATCATTTTGTACTGTGCTCCTTCGCTAACATCTTGATAGAAAGACACAATAACTCCCGCTCTGAGGCCAGCATAGCGCGCAATGTCATGCCAACCTCTTGTAAAAACAAGATTTCCTGATCTGGTGGAGCAGTGAATTGTGACTGGCTCTCCACCTGGTAGTGTCGTAATTCCGGCAGCTGCCTGAACAAAAACCATGGTGGACAGTTCTATTGTCCGGGCACCGTGGAAAGGTGGCAGGAGTTCTAGATTAGAATCGGGTGGCAGCACCAATCCTCTCTCAATATCAATAGAGGTGAGTTGCTTTGTGAAGATTTCCATAGCTAATTAAAATGCTATGAAATAATCAGGGTAAAGAAGGTTTTCTGTACATGTAGTGACAGGCGTAGTAGGTATTTATCGAGAATTCCTATGATATCCTGGTCAATACTTTAAGTAAGAAAAATCTATATGGTTTGAACAAAAAAGATATATATGCTTAGATAGTGATGGGTGGAAGGCTGCCAAATTCTGCTTTACTCAAGAGTAATGATCAGAATCTACGTCAAATTATATACCAGGACAGTCCATGGAGAAACAAGAGTACAGGGGCAAAACTTTCATTAGCCCTGCCGAAGTGTCTTTACACCTTACGAGGATTCTTATCTGTGTATTCGGATTTCTGGTAAATCTGCTAAGGTTCTTGAATCAACTTTAAGTAGAGTTCTATACAATTATAATTATATTTGAAAGTTATTCCATTTAATTTATTGCAAAGGTAGAAAGATTTCGATCGTAGAATATTTGTTTTCAAATCAATATTCCGTTGAATAAAGTTTTGGGCGAAAGGGCATGAAGTTTAATAATTAGTGGGTTCATTTATTATGAGTTTTTTTTAGTTCTTCTGTATAGTGTTTGATATGCTAGACAATATTAATTTGACAGACAAAACAAATGATTGTTTTTTTTTATATTTAATATATTTTGGATTGAATTGGGATAATTTGCTTTATTTAAAATAAATGAGTTAAATTTTAGATTATAATAATAATTATTTTTATTTTTATGTTGACCTATATGAATAATCAACTTAACCCATGATTTGAACTTAGTCTTAATTCAATTTCTAAATCAAATTTTAAAATTATAATAATAATTATTGTTATTTTTATGTTGATTTAAACCAATAGTCAACCAAAATCATGACTCAGGCCTGGTTTATCAGGCTTGGTCCTTAGTCGACCCCCAAGCGGGGTTTTAAAATTATGATAATAATTATTTTTATTCTAAAATTAACCTGGGTCATGGGCCAATACAACCCATGGCCTAAGTCTAATTTTAAATCAATCTCCAAGTTGAGTTTTAAAACTATAATAATATTAATTTGTATCTTTATATTGACATAAATCAATGGTCAACCCATGTTTGGCCATGAGAGGACCCCTAAATCGGATTTCAAAACTATAATAATAATCATTTTTCTCATCACGTTGACCTATATCAACTAGATTAACTCTTGGATAAAGTTTTGAACAAGTTTGTCGAACCCTTTTAAGAGGTGTCGCACGTCCCCCGCGCGGTGATTCGACAATTTTTCGTTCTATTTTCTTGATTGGTTCTTAAGAGTCGCCACCTAGTATTAAATGGATGGTTACTAGAAAACTCAGATGTACTAGTTGTTACTAGAGATTCGAGAGGTAAGGGACTAGTTGTGGCCAGGGAAGGTGTTAGCACCCCTAGCACACCCTATCTAAGGTAAGCTGCTTTATGGTTTGATGTGATTTGAAAATTTGAAATATTAATTAAATTCTAAGGTTTTAATAAATCAGTTATTAAATCCCATAATACATGTAGAAACTTGTTCTTACATTTTCATGGAAAATATAACTTGATTTTATTTATCCTTAAGATATTTAATCATATTCAAATTAAACATTTAATTCTTTTTATCTTTTTTATTTTTATAATTCAATAGCATAAAAAAAATACAAACACACACAGTAACACCACTTTTTACTATACATCGGTTTTACATATTACAAAACAACAGAAATTAAATAAAAATACTAACAGTAATTCTACAAACACTTTCCATCATGTGAAAATATGAAAATTGCAGAAACAGACACCTAAACATCCAGGAATTGCAGAGTACCTCTGGAAGCTGCCGGAATAGTGGCGGCGCGTGGATTCACACGCCGCAACGAAACCAAGAATGGGGAACAGGGGGTCTGGCTCGGCCTCTTCTCCCCTTCCTTTCCATTTACTGTAGCAATATTTATAGTAGAAATGTTGCTTTTCTTTTCTCATTTTTTCTTTTGTTAATTTTGATTTTTTTTTTGTATTTTTAAAGTGAGCAATATCAACGTCGACTCAGTAAGAAAAATCAGTGATTGTAAAATTTACGCGTTAAAAGTTGAACGCATTTGAAATACCTTTGAAAATTTAATTTTTTTGATATGATATTGAAAATACTAAAAACAATGCAAATATATCAAAGTGCATTTTTTGGGGTTTTTCATTATTTTTTCCTATTTTTGATTTTTTTTTGAAACTTTATCTAAAATATGGGTAAAAAATTGGGTAGCAACAAGAGAAACAAAAATTTCTCTATTAGAACAGTCTTGGATATGACAAAAATTGATTTTTGTACTCTTCAAAGGTGCACCAAATTAACAACTTCACAAAAAAAATATTTTATCCTTGTACAACATACCAAACACTAGTTTAAACTTTGGTTATAAAAAAATATATTTATAGGATAAAAAATATTAGACATGTAACGTTGACTTCAGCTTTTGATTATAAAAAAATATATTTATAGGCTAAAAATGTGTTTAAAGAATTTCACAACTAAGATCACTAATTCTTGCTATTAGACTTTTTTTTTATCCATGTTTTTCTAGATCTTAGGATTGACTTGCAAAATGATTTGTTATGTTCCCTAGCATTGAGCTTGGGCTTCTTATCTTATCTTTTTCATTTGGTTTTAGAGATTAGCTCAAGTTTATAAGATTTACTAGAGTTTGTAAATTTGATTCTATTATGTTAGTCTTTTATAGTTTTTTTTTTCTAATTTCTTCCTTTATCATTTTTTAATTTATAAATAATTTATCAAATTACAAATATTTTTCAATTTCACCCCTATGATTCTTTCAAATTTTATCTTCCTCCTTTTAATTATTATTTATTGTTTTAAATATTTTTTAATTCCATCCTCCTTAGGTTTTTTCTCTTAAATTTTATCCTCAGTCAATTTTTGTTATTCTTTGCACTTTTGCAAGCTCTTTCTATTAATATTTTTCAAAAACTTTATTATTTAAAATTAAATTGATTGAGAGTTGATTTTTAATGGTAATAGCTATTTCTCCTTCTTTTGAAAAAACATAATTGAATTATTCTGAAAAATAATTTGCTTCTTCTTTAAAATATAATTAATTTAGTTTAAGCTGACGAATCAAATCACATTGCATTGAAATTTCTAAAGAAATTCACAACACATAATCATTTTGTTACCAAAAATCACAAAATTAAAGTTCAAAATACATCTTAAAATCACAGACAAACTCTTTCATCTAAAGATGGAATTAATTATTCATAATTTCCTCAAACATGCAAGGACATGAGGAAACTAGACACGAAAATAGCAGGAGATAATTTTGAGAAAAGTTTTCTCAACAGCTGACACCGGACAGAAACTAGACACGAAGATAGACAGAACAAAGAAGAAACAGAAGGACGTGCACTCGGACGTTCATGCATGTATGGAAGCCACTGTTTCCATCACATTTCTTCTTCACTTTAACGAGCATTTCTCACTTTCAATTTGAACCGTGCTGCTCCGTTAACCTCCTGATAGAAAGTCACAGTGTCTCCACTTCTGAGGCCAACATCGCGAGCAATATCATACCAACCTCTTCTAAATACAAAGCTTCCACTTATGGTTGAGCAGTGAATTGTCACTGGGTCCGGTAAACGGGTTCCTGCAGCTGACTCAACTATGGTGGACAATTCTATGGTCCCTTGAAAATGTTGCAGGGGTTCTAGGTTCGATCTGGGTGGTAGCACCAATCCTCTCTCAAAATCAATAGGAGTGAGTTGCTTTGTGAAGATTTCCATGGCTAGTGAAAACTAATGCTTTGAAATAATTAGGTTAAAGAAGGTTTCATGTATTTGTAGTGGCAGGGGTAGCAAGTATTTATAGGGAACTCAGCAGTGATCTTATCGTAAGCCAGCCAGCTTGTTGCGTGATGTTGTGTTTCACTTTATATTTATTGATGTATAATTCGACATATAATTAATTGCTCTAGAAACAATTGAATACTCTGAATTGTTAATCAATACTAATTTCAGTAAGAAAAATCTCCATAGTTTGAACTGACAATATATTATCAACAATTAATGATTTTCAAAAGCAATTTCTTTTCTGTTGAATTGGTCTTAGAGTTTTGGGATAGAAATGCTAGTTAGTAAACATCTCCAAGATATTATCAGCGAGTGATGAATCAACATTCATTTTTTTAAAATATTATATATTATCTAAAGAGAGAATGAAGTTAGTACAATTTATGCACTAAAGGTGATAGGTGTTTTCAATCACTTTCGGTCAAACATTTGCTTCCAGCCAGATATCCCTCGACCATATCATGATCGGAAAAAATACAAGACTATCTCTAAACGAATGTTGCCGTAGTCGAGCTTCATACATGCGAGAGCTTATTTGTGGGACGAAGATACAAATTTCCATAGCCACCCTTTGCGTATCGAACTCGCCAATATTATGCGAGAATTTTGGTGATTATTGATAACACATGTACAAAATAATGTTTTGTTGTTTTGGAAAAAAAAAATGAAGTGATTTTTTGTTTGTGTTTTGTTAGTTAGTAGGATTCAAGTTTTAATTTGATGGTTTCAGAAATATAGTCTTGGAAGGATTTATTTTATTTGTATGAAAAATAAAGCTTGCTTTGTATGGGAAAAAATTATTTACCAATCCAAATTATCTGCATTTCATTAAAAAGAACTTGATTGGGTTTGTAACGTTAGCTTCACCTTTTAGTTATGAAGAAAAAAAATATTTGTAAGCTAAAGATGTGTTTAAGGGACTTAACTATCAAGGATCAGTAATGCTTGCTACCAGACTTCTTTTTGATCCATGTGTTTCTAGATCTTAGGATTGATATGTAAAATGATTTGTTATGCCCCTAGTATCGACTTTGGACTTCTTGTCTTATTTTTTTTATTTGGTTTTAGAGATTAGATCAAGTTTAGAAAATTTATTCAGGTTTATAATTTTTTTCTTTTGTTTAAGTTAATTTTTTATCTTTTTTTTTGTGATTTAATTTTATTGGGTTAGCACTTTATAGTTTTTTTTTTCATTCTTTACCGCTTTTTAATCTATAAATAATTTATTAAATCACAAATGTTTTTCAATTTCACCCCAAGGATTTTTAATACTTCAAATTTTTTTATTTTTTAATTACTATTTATTTTTTTCAAATTATTTTTTATTTTTTTATAATTTCATCCAATGAGAAAAGAAATTTCTTTTTTGTCAAATTGATCTTAGGGTTTTGGGATAGAAATGCTAGTTAGTAACCATCTCCGAGCATTCATATATATATATATATATATATATATGGCATTGAATGAAAAGAGAATGAAGTTAGTACAATTTATGCACTATAGGTGATAGGTGTTTTGAATCAATAAGGCTTTAGTCACCCTTTGCGTATCGAACTCGCCAATATTAGCTTGTTTCAGGAAAGGTGACATAATCTAAGACTTTGTCATAATCTAAGAATCAACAGCGTGTTCTTCCAATGGTCAAAAATAATCCTAGCATGAACAACATACAAACAGACAACGGCATGACACTACTGGCCTGCCATGAAAAAAGAAAAAAAAAAAGAGAAAGAAAAACAAGAGAGATTGTCCCTTAATAATCCGAATATTAGACCCTTGGAGATAGCCGATTTTAATGATAACCTTTAATTTCTTCTAGGTTGTCCAACTCATCTGTTAAGGTTGCTTAACAAGTGAAGAAGAAAAGAGATGAAGAATAGAGAAATTGTTTAGAGATAGCCGATTTTAATGATACCAGATCATGTAGGAAACATTACATCTATATGTTTGGTTCTTCCATGAAGAATTAGATTTTTTAATAACTTGGTAAAGGAACTATTATCCCAAAAAATCTTAACACACTTGCAAGAAAAAAAATCAAGACTATTGAGCACTCTTTTCATCCAAATACTATGACAAGCACACTTAGCAACAACTATATATTCTACTTTTGTGGTGGAGAGAGTCACCACTGGTTGCTTTCTTAAGCTCCATACAAGTGCATCACCACTTAGAAAAAATACATATCCAGATTTGCTTTTATCTTTTATAACGCCAGCACTATTGATATAAACATTCAGATCATCTTAAGAATTCTCTATATTGTTTTTCAAAACATCCCTAAGTTTACAATTCCCTTCACATATCTGAGGACCTTTATTGTTGTTGCCGTATGGGATGATTTCAGATCAGTCATAAACTTACTTAATAGGCAGAAAACAAACACAATGCATGGTCTAGTAACTGACAAATACATTAAGCTATCAATTATTTGCTTGGACAAGGTTGAATTCTTACTAGCTTCTCCACCATCTTTTATTAGTTTTGTGCTTGGCACGATATGATTTTTCACTAGATTGAAGCCTCCCTTTCCAAACCTTTCTAAAACTTCCCCAAATGTATTTCTTCATAGCTCTGCTAAACTTCAACTCCTAAGAAATACTTTATTTTTTCCAAATCATTCATGTCAAATTCTAGCTTTATTGACTTATTAAATTTCTCACATAGCTTCACATCATTTCCTGTGTAAATTAAATCATCCATATAGAGGCTAATAATTAAGTATTTACCTCCTACTTCATGTTTAAGTAATATTGTGTGTTTATGACAGCATTCTTAAAATCTTCCTTCATGAAGAATCGTTCAATTTTACTATACCAAGCTTTTGGAGTTTGTTTCAAGCCATAGAGAGTGTTAAAGCTATAGGTGCAGGGATGCACCAATGAAAGCACACTATCTAGAATTCAGCAGCAATAGATAGTAGTAGCCTTGCATAGGCAGAGACAAATTTGGTAAGCAATGTGCGATGGTCTATGCGAGTCTTTGAACTTGTGACTTGACATGGATGTGGGGGCTTCAATCCTGGACTTCTGATTAGTACTTAAAAGTGTATTTTTATCAAGTTTTTATATCATCATTTTGCACTTGAAGTATCAATAACTCATTAACTAAAGCATGTATTATAATAACATATCTAATAATATAAGATACCTTTAATTTGTGGTAAATATTCATCTTAGATATAGGCTTATCACATAAATGAAAGGATTGATTGATAAGTTTAAGTACTGAAATTGAAAGTACAAAGAGATGGCCAAACTTAGAAAAGAGATACTAGTGTAGTTCAAATTAGAAGACTGTTCGGTATTTATATCATATCTAGAGCTTTAGATCTCGAATTTAGGTATACTTTATATGGATGGAAAGATAGGACATAAGCCTATAACTTTCATGTGGAGGTGTGGTTTTAAAAAGATCATTTTCATGTCCAAATAATAACAACAATGAAGAAGTTTGAATCTATCCTGTAGCCTAGAAACTTTTTAGTTTTCAGCCCATATCTGGAGTTCTAAAAGTCTAAATGACCTCAATTTTTTTTTTTGGAAAGATAAGATAATTCCCTAGAACTTTCATGAATATAGTTGGTTTCAATTTTGGTGTTAGCAATGAAGTTTTTAGCAGACAAGAAGATAAGGATTTTCACCAAGTTAAGAGTTGGTAACTCACTCAACAATTAGTCGTTGAATCAATAGTTTCTAATTTTAGCCTATAAAAGGAGGCACTTGTCATGCATTTAGGCATCTTGGTTTTCAAATCAAGGTCATGCTCTTGCTCTCCCTTTATTGTAATGTTTAAGTTTTTCTTATATCAATATCTTGTTTATACTTCTCATTTCTTTTCCTTTAGTTAGTTTACTTTTATCTTATTTATGTTCTTATCTTGTTTATTTATATTTCTCTCTTTTATTATGTTTAGTTAAGTTTATTATGTCTATTGTAACCCATTTTTGGGTCCCCACACAAAAATAATAATTTAAAAATAATAATTTAAAAAAAAAACAAGAAATAGAATAGTGTCGTTTTGAGACAGTGTTCCTCCCTCCCCACATGTTGTTGCCCGAAACCCTAGAAGTGGAGAGCAGCCCATACGCGCCTTGCAAAGCCACGCATATTAGAGAGGTCGCCTAATGTCCCTTGCTCCCCATGCGCAGCAGCATCCCTACTCCCCCATCGCCTATAAATACAGCTTTTAACGGCTGCAGTAAGGAGGGGTTTTTTTTTAGGGGGGAAAAGGACGAGAAGTTCAGTTTTGAACAAGAAAAGAGAAAACGGAGGAGAATATGAGGGAGAATGAAGGAGAACAGGAAAAATAAAAGGAAACCAATGGAGACATAAAGGAGAAATGGCCAGCATAGGGAAAACGAAACAGAGGGGAGAAAAGCCGGAAATAACAAAAAGTGAGATAGAGAAGAGAAAAGGGGAAGGAAATAGGGGATATACAAAAAAGGAAACAAGAAAGAGGAGCCGCCGCAGCAACGCCATGAGGAAGAGCAGCTAGCAGCACCACTTCTGTTAAACCATGACCAGCACGAACAGCAACCAGGAATAAGCTAAACCAGTCCCCCAACAGTAGGCTCCTCTACAATCACATCCTTCCTCAGTTGGCAGTGAGAGAACCAGCAGAACCTGCACCTGACCAAACAGAAGCAGAGGAGACGGGGAAGAGATACTGCAGCACCACTGATTAGTACTTAAAAGTGCATTCTCATTAAGGATTTATGTCATCATATTGCACCTAAAGTATCATTAAATTCCCTAACAAAAGCATGTTTTATATTAGCAAGTCTAAAAATATAATATACCTTTAATTCATGGTAAATGTTCATCCTAAATGCAGGTCTATCACATAAATAAAAGGATTGATTGATGAGTTTAAGGATTGAAATTGAAAGGATAAAAAGAAGGCCAAACTTAGCAAAGTGTTGCTGGTGCATTCCAAACTCGAACACCGTTCAGTAATTTGATCATATCTGGAGTTGTAGATATCAGATTTAGGTCCATTTTATATCGATGTAAAGGTAAGACATAGACCTACAACTTTCATATGAAGTCAAAGACTCAGTTCTGCCGTTTTCAAGCCCAAATATTAGCAATAACAAAGACATCGGAAGCTGTCCTGCAGCTCAAGCACTATTCGGTTTTTGGCTCATATCTTGAGTTCTAGAAGTCCAAATGAGCTCTGGTTTTTTTTTATGGAAAGCTGAGACAATTGTCCACAGATTCCACAATTCAGTTGGCTATAATTCTGATGTGAGTAATGACGTTTTGGCCAGCCAACAATATCAAAAATCAGCCCACAATATCAAAAAACCAGCAGCCATTAATGTCAAAAACCAGCCACCAAATCAATGGATGCCCACCAATTCTTCAATCAATCAATAGTTCTGAAACTTAGCCTATAAAAGGAGGCATTGTCCATGTATTTAGTCATATTAATTTTCAGATCAAAGTTATCTTCTTGCTTTCTCTCTACATCTTTGTAATGTTCAAGTTTTCTTTTATGCTATAGTAATCTCTTGTTTATGCTCTTTCATTTCCTTTCCTATACTTAGTTAGCTTATATTATGTTTATGTTCTTATATTGTTTATTTGTGTTTTTTCCCTTCTTAATGTTTAGCTAAGTTAATTATGTCAAGGTGAAAAGGTTTCTCTAATGGTGCTAGAATAGGTATAATATAAACTCAACATGAGCTTTAAATGTTTATATCCAAGAAAGATTGTTATTAACATGTTTTATCTTTTTATCTTACTAATTCTTAATACCTTGCTTATTAAATGTTTAATTTAGATTTGTGTTGTATAATATTTGGTACATCAAATGCTTGATCTTTCATAGTTTTCGGCCGAAATCGTTATTATGATAGAAACTTGATTTGTTGTTAACATAAACTAGCAACATGAATGCTTGATGATATTTATAAGTATGGTATTACTTATATAAGATAATTGATATGATCATGTTAGTAATTTATAATGAGCTAATAACGAGAAATCATCCGATTAGAACCTCCTTTGTGTGTGGTTTCTAGTTGAGTAATAAAAAGAGTTTATATTATATTTATTTGAAATACCATTAGTGAATCCTATAACCTTGACATATGTTTTGTTATTGTTTAATCCTTACATCAATATCACATCCCAAAACTTTCTTCAACTCCTTTTCTGTTATTATTCTCTTTAAATCTTTTTCTTTATTTGTAATTTATATAATTCACCTCCCTGTGGTTCGACCCCGGTCTTGCCGGGTTATTTTACTTTGACACTCCTGCACTTGGGATAAGACATCAACTCTTTGATCGTGTCAACCACCATCGTTGCTGTCTTCTAAAAAATAACCAGGTAACTTGATTTCTTTTGCACTATTCACATTAACATGTAGAAACGAAAAGAAGATCATGAGAAACCCACCGCCTACAACAACCATTTGCAACACTCTATTTTCCCGTTTGTTGTCATGCACTGCACTGCAATGCAAAGGAAGGCGATGAACAGTGTGAAGGTAACTTAATTACCTTCGCACTGTGCATGCACTATTCAGGTGCTGTCAAGACACTATTCAGGTACTGTTCACGCACTTGTGATGAACAGTGCGAAGGTAACTTAATTACCTTTGCACTGTTCATACGGGCTGGTCACTAGCATGGGCTAGTGACCAAGCTGGACTAGCTAGGCCCAGCCCTGTCACATGGGCCAGGCTGGCCCAACCCGGAAGAAAAAAACATAATTGTTTTTCCTTCTTGAAATTTTTTCAAAAAAAGATGTGATTTTTTGAAATTTTCTTTTGCTTCATTTGGACTAATATGGTTTGCATTTTTGTTGGTAAAGATATAAATCCAGTATATACCCGGTTTCGTTAAGAAAAAATATAAAAATATAAAAATGTTTTGTTTTCATACATACGGCCAATACCCTAACATATTTTTTTTTATGTTTTTTTCATATAAAAAAACAAATATTTGAAGTTTCAAAAATGTGTTTTCGCATGGATTTATTAAACACAATAAAAATTATTTTTCTTGCATTTTTGGATTTTACAACATGTTTGTAAATTCCAAAGGGTGTTGGCCAATATTCCAAAAATATAAAAATCTTATTTTATCTATATTCACTATTAATGTTTGGATAAAGAAATCCCAAATGGGTAAATATCCAAAATATTTTTAGGAATACTTTGTTACTATTCACTACTAATGTTTGGATAAAGAAATCTCAAAAGTGTAAATATCCAAAATATTATTAGGAATAATTTGTTATTATTCACTACAAATATTTGAATAAAGAAACCCCAAAAGGGATAAATATTCAAAATATTATTGGGAATAATTGTCCGCTGTAAATATTTAGATAAAGAAACTCCAGGTGGCTAATATAAAATATATTTTTCTAGGAGTAATTCTAAATTTATTTCAAAACAAACATAGACTCTAAGAGATGTGCAACGTCTCTCTTTGCCACTCTATAGACATATCTAAAGGTATGATCTTTATTGGCCAAGGGTTCTTTTCCTCAGACTTTAGACCCAAGTTTCGTTCACTAGAGCAGACCTATCTTAGGAAACTAATGGGATTCGAGAACACCAACACCATAACCATTATACGAGAAACCAAACACCAAGCAGGTTACCATAGGTAGGGCATACTAGGGGTGTTAAAACCTTCCCTTTACGCAACCAGTCCCTTGCCTTAGAATCTCTGAAAGACTAGTTAGGTTTCCTAGTGACCATAATACTAGGTGGCAACTTCTTTTTTCCAAAACAAAAACCCCCACATATATCCCTTGAACGAGGAAAACAAACTTTTTGTTCTAATGTTTAAGGTTAACTTCCTTGGGTTGGAATTATTATTTTTGTCTTTTTTTTTAATATATATACATATAATTTAAAAACACCATGCATCTTTAACCCATGTAACGAGCTTTCAACTAATGACTCCCAGACTAGTTGGTCTTAGGGCATTAGGTGTTAAGACACCCCTACGAGCTTAATAATTCGGGTTGCAGATACTGATATGTAGATAGTGCAATGTTTGATTCCTTGAAACTTTTTTTCTCAACCCATGTAACAAGCGTTGGGCCAATAGCTCCCAAGTCAGTTGACTTTAGGGTATTAGGTGTTAAAACACCCATTCGGGTTTAATTGTTTAGGTTAGGGAGGCTACGAAACCAAACTTATCTATATTTTTATTATCATCATTTGTTTTTCTTTTTTTTCTTTTTTTTTAATTATATACTATCCATTTTCCTTAGTTGTTACCCTTAACAAAAGAACATTGATAATGTAATAATCCAATATGCAATACACAATCATAAGTTAAAGTGTGTGTGTAAATTAAGGTTTAAGAATACATGTTAAATATGTATATAAGCAGAATTAAGTGATAACAATGCAAGAGTTTATAAATCTAAATATTTTAAAAAGTATTATGATAGACCTTATTACGAATATTTACTAAGATACGTCTCAAGAGTCATAAAAAGTTCTCCTTACTCTGCCATCATAGTAACAATAATTTTACACATGCTTTATGAAATAGAAAACATAATTTTTTTAGCTACTACCCCTCTCCCCCTACTAAAACGAGACATTGTCCTCAATGTTTAAAGGTAGAAAGATAGAGTATAGAAGATATTACCTAAAATAACAAACACTAACAACCTTGAAACACACTGAAGCAAATATAAGAAAAAACAAAACACAATAATAAAACCAAAAGACATAAAGATTCACAAATGAAGGCTCAAATCCAATCTAAACTTTTTACGGCTTTTCTTAGTTGACCAATTTATGCGACTCATGGAAGGATCAATTACAGGAATGAAAGATTGTAGTTGGTCGATCAATTGTTCAGCAGTAGCAGTAGAGATTATGATTTGTCGTGCAGAAAATGTTAGAAATTCATGTTCCACAGCATGATCAAGAAAAGACAACAACATATCATAATAACCATTAACATTTAACAAACCTATGGGTTTATGGTGAATGTGCAGTTGGGCCCAAGAGGAAATATGAAAGATCTCTTCTAATGTGCCTAGACCACCTAGTAAAGCAATGAAGCAATGTGCCTGCATTTAAAATAAAGATTTACCATAAATTAAAGATATCTTATATTATTAGATATATTATTATAAAACATGCTTTAGTTAAGGAGTTATTGATACTTCAAGTGCAAAATGATGATATGAAACCTTGATAAAAATATACTTTTAAATATCAATCTTTGATCCCTGCATACCTTTATTGAGTTAAAGCTTAAGCATGTACGCATCATTATTACAAGGCTTTTGAGTGACATAATGATTAAGGGAGACTCCTCTAGACTGGATGTTGGTGAGATACCACTACTCAAAGACATTAAATGCTTAGTGAAAGACACCAAGAATATGGCTGAAAGCTTAGATGGCAAAACACTAAACAAATATCCTCTCAACATTGCAATGAATATCAGATTCTAATCCGACCACACATTTAAAGAATAGCGATCGTTATGTCACCCCCAAAAGACAAGTCCATACCCAATATGTTGTATTTATCTTCATGCATATTTAAACATACAATTATGACTTGTCATAATACTACACTCCAGGTGAAATATAGGTTCCCCATTGAAACACACTTGTAACACTTGACTGCAAAAAAAAGACAAATGGAAAATGAAGAAAAAGCCTAGTTGGAAGCCCAACATCGAAAAGAGACGGAAAGTCTTAGAGAATAAGTCACAAAGCTTACTAACCTACTTGAACAGGTCTTGAGATCTAAACTAGAAGAAGCAAAATCTATAGCTCAGCCTGAACCTATGCTCGAAAATCCACGGAATCTGGAGGAAATGAGGTATCTCAACAGGCTATATATTCTCAATTTACTCAACCAGCATATCCCATAAGAATGTCATCTACCATTAACCTTACAATAAAGGAATCTCAAAAGAACAAGATAGTAAAAGAAGATGGCCTGGATAAATGGGCTACCCTGGAACAAAGGTTGAGGGCATTTAAGGGAATTAGCCTACATGACCACATAAAAGCTGCTAAGATGTGTTGGTACCTAACATAGTCATTCCTAGGAAGTTTAGGGTGCCAGAATTCATTAAATATACATGAAATCAATGCCTTGTAACTCATCTCAAGGCATACTACAACAAAATAGCTGGGGTAATCTATGACGAGAAACTGTTGATTCATTTCTTTCAAGATAATTTGAGTGACATTGCCTTTATTTGGTATACGCGATTAGATAATACCAAGGTTAAAAGATGGAAGGATTTAGTTAATGCCTTCGTAAGGCAATATAAGTTCAATATAGACATGGGCCTTGATCGTTTAAGCTTGCAAGCTATGGAGAAGGACAATAAAAAGTCCATAAGGGAATACACCCGAAGATAGAGTGAGGTAGCTGCACAAGTTAACCCTTCCATATTGGAAAAAGAAATGACCAGTTTATTTTCCAACACCTTTAAAGCTCCATACTTTGAATACTTGGTTAGAAGCTCTGCACAACATTTTATTGACCTGGTTGTTATAGCTGAAAGGATTGAACAAGTCATTGCGTTAGGTAAAATTGCTGATCTGACTAGAAAAGAATGATTTCATTGAAAAGGGAAAGGACACTGAAGGGGGTTGCCGAGACACTTACCATTCTTACATATGACTTCAACTAACTGTTGAAAAGATGCCCTTGTCGAGGAGAATGAATGATTGAAAGATTCTAGAAATTCCAATCAATGATCACTAAATGTTTAGCCCCTTTATATGTTATCATGCTAGTGTTCATAGCCCAAGATGTTGGCATAAGTTCTTTGTTGTTAAACTTCCTTTCCAAAGTTTCAATGAAATAATGAGTTTGTCATTCAATCATGTTTACGACCAAGCATTATTCATTTTCTTGAGAGATTTTTTTTGTAAAGACTCACAAACACATCTTTGAAGCCTTACGTGATCTCATGGATGCAATTCATCTCTCTTATTAAAATCAGTTTCCCTATTGGAGTTTTGAAAAAAAATGATCTAGCATTTTGATTTCAAAAAATAATTTGATGTTTATTAAAAAAAAATGATATTATTGACATTCTACTTGTCAAAAATATGAAAAAAGTGAATCAAGCAACTCCATCAATGAGATGACTAAATTATAAACAAAAAAATTATGAAAAAAGAAATGAATAAACACCCTTACACCATTACTCTTGAATCATGTGTTTTTTTTTAATGTATGAGTAATGGTGAATCAAGCAACTCCATCATTGAGGTGACTAAATTATAAACAAAAAAATTATGAAAAAAGAAATGAATAAACACCCTTACACCATTACTCTTGAATCATGTGTTTTTTTTTAATGTATGAGTAATGGTATGTAGTGAACTTGTTGCTCATAATTGATGAAATGCATCTTTGCAAAGAATAAACCATCATACTATATGACGTCAAAGTTTATTGATCATAGATGTTTGCGCTTGAAGTAAGAAAAGATCATCTTTGTTATTCCTTTCACTTTCTAAAATAAGTACATCCCTTGCAAACCCTTTTTGAGCCTGAATATTTTTTTCTTTCATAAAAAAATCTCAACAAGGATCACACCCAACACTAGGGGTAAGTAAAATTTCAATTATCAAGAAAGATGATAAAGTTGTGAGAAAGCCAAAAGGCAAAAAACAAAAAAAAAAACCAAGAAACTCAAATGCTAGGGAAATAATAGGGGGCATCATAAGAAAAAGTAATAACCAAGATAAAGTGAGTATGCTCTAGTAAAGTAATGAAAAAGAAAAAAGAAGCAGTAAATAAAAAAAAACAGTAAAAGAAAATATGAATAACATTAATAGTCAAATTGTTAATAGTGATCCTCAGTCTTTAAAGCCCTAAAACACTCTTTGAGCTTTAGGAATCCTTTTCTTTCATAGCCAAAAACCACAGTCTACATTACCTGCCTATAGAGTCCTTTCTAATCAAATAAGCAAGCAACCTAGAATAATAAACAATGCTCTCAAAATGAAAAGAATACTTTTTCATAAGATTCATGATATCAAGAATAAACTACTCATTATTATTCATGCTGATAAAAATAAATGTTCAAAAAGATATAAGTTTTTCTCATACAAAACCTTGAGCTTTTTCTTGAGCCCTCCACTCTGAAAACCTATAAAAACAAAAGGTCATAATATCATGACATATTTTCACCGAAGACCTTATTGCCAAACACAAGAACAAATAATCTCTTTTTCAAGAAAGAAAATAACCAAGGAGTTGCAAGATTTCAAAAACAAATTATTATTAGACTCACATAAAAATATTTTTTTTTTTAAATGCAAAATCAATATTTCAATATTCATTCTAGACCCATATTCCTCTACCAAACTAAAAGGGAGAGAAATGAGAGAATGGCCTTTTAAAACCTTTATTTGTCTAAGTCGCTAATAGAAGCATACTTAGAGGCAATAACCAGTATAAGGGGGCAACATTGTGTTTAGAAGGATAAATTCTAGAAAAAGAGATGGTAATTTCCTTCAATAAGACAAGGGGGTATTTTGGTTTACAAAAGACAGCTCGATCCTTTCAGCAAGTGACACCGAATGTTTCTAGTAGTAAAACGAGGAGTAATGAGTGCTTCTCTCAAATTATTTGACGAATCAGAAAATCTTTAGCAAGCAAGTGGGTCACGATAGGCACCATAAATGCTGAGTTGTGCAAATAAATTTGGAAATAGACTTCCATGGACCAACTTGAGTGGGCTAGAAAGCTAAACGACAAAGATGACTCAAATCAGATAGCAAGATCTCACCAACCAAGCAACGAGAAAATTAAGAAGAAATGGGGGCCTCTATTTCAAGTCATGTAAAGATGCATGCATATCATTTAAATTTTGAGACATTGGACAATGAGTTTTATAAATTTTTATTAGAGAAAATTATAATGGAATCCATCAAGCAGAAACATTGAAATTGCTTTTGAAAAATCTTAACTTTTGAGAATTTTTCAACCTGGGCAGGCTGCCTATGAGAATTAAGCCACCTGAAAAATCTCTCTATTTTTCCACTACCTTTCAGTTTCCACTCCTGAGGTAGTGCAGTTCCTATCCTACCTCCTTTTAAGTTCTTTTCGAGTGCGCCTTCGAGCCCTCAACCATCATAGATAGTGCATTTACTATCCTAACTCTATTCGAGTGCGCCTTCGAGCCCTCGTCTTATTTCTTTTCTAACGTGCCTTCGACTTCTCGACCATCAAAGGTAGTGCATTTCCTATCCTACCTCCATTTGAGCGCGGCTTCGAGCCCTCGTCTTATCTCCATTCGAGCACGCCTTCGAGCCCTCGATTATCAAAGGTAATGCATTTCCTATCCTACCTTCTTTTGAGTGCGCCTTCGAGCCCTATCTTGTCTTTTTTAATATATATATATATATATATATATATATATATATATTAATAATAAATAAAAAAATCCTTGTATTTTTCCACTAGAAGGTAACCCATTATAATGTGACCATCTAGGCAGGTAACTGACACAACTGAAAGATTGATATCTTCTCCCAAGTGCAAGAGTGTCGAAGTAATAAATAACCTAGCAAGACCAGGGTCGAACCAGAGGTTAATTGTACAAATTATAAATGACAATAGTAACAATAATAATAGTAACAACAACAACAACAACAACAACAATAGTAGTAGTAGTAGTAGTAGTAGTAATAGTAGTAGTATTACTAATAATAATAAAGAAGAAGAAGAAGAAGAAGAAGATGATGAGAACTTTGAGATGGAATATTAACGTAACGATTAAACAATGATAATAACAAATGTCAAGGTTAGAGGTTCCACTAATGGTATGTCAAACAAATATAGTATAAACTCTTATTATTCAATTGGAAACCACACACAAAGGAGGTTCCAATCTAATTATAGATTGTTAACATGATTACATTAGTCATCTTATTCGATTAATGCTAATACTTGTAAATCTCGTCAAGCATTCATGATTATAACTTATGTTAACAGCAAATCAAGTTCCTTTCATAGCTTAGGTGTCGGTTATACCATATAGTATGGGCTATGAGAGTGCCAAGTATTTGTTGTACCAAGTGTTATACAACATAAATCAAGATTAGTCATTTAACAAGCAAAGTATTAAAGAGTGAATAAGATAACAAATACAAAACATGTTAGTATCAAACATTAAAGTCCATATTAAGTTTACACTATACTTATTCTTACACCGTTGGTGTAGCCTTTTCACCTTGACATAATAAACTTAGCTAGACATAATGAAAGAAAGAAAAATAAATAAACAAAATAAAAACATCAATAAGATAAAAGTTAACTAAGAAAATGAAAGGAAATGAAAGACATAAACTTGATATTAATGAAAGTAAAGCATAAGCAATACAAAAAATACAAAGAGAGAAAGGAAGAGCATGATCTTGATCTGGAAACCAAGATGCCTAAATGCATGGCAAATGCCTCCTTTTATAGGCCAAAATTGGGAACTATTGATTTGACGACTAATTGATGAGTGGGTGGCCAACTCTTGACTTGGTGACAATCCTTATCTTCTCTTGTCTGCCCAAAACATCATTGCTATCGTCAAAATTGGAGCCACTCGAAAACATGAAAGTTGTAGGCAATTATCTCAGCTTTCGTGTGTAAAACGTTCAGCTCATTGGGACTTCTAGAACTTCACTTATGGCCAAATTACTGAACAGTGCTCGGGCTGGAGGACAGATTCAGGCTTCTTTGTTGTTGCTACAATTTGAACTTGAAAATGGCCTTTTTAGATCTTGGGCTCCATATGAAAGTTGTAGGCCTATATCTTACCTTTCCATCCATATAAAGTAGACCTAAATCTGAGATCTATAGCTCTAGATATGACCCAATTACCGAATAGTGTTCCAGTTTGGATTGCACTGACATCTCTTTTCTAATTTTGGTCATCTCTTTGCCCTTACAATTTAAGTTCTTAAAGTCATCAATCAATCCTTTCATTTATGTGATAGGCCTGTATTTAAAATGAACATTTACCACAAATTAAATGTATCTTATATTATTAGATATATTATTATAAAATAAGCTTTAGTTAAGGAGTTATTGATACTTCAAGTGCAAAATGATGATATAAAACCATGATAAAAATGCACTTTTAAGTACTAATCAGTAACCCATTATAATGTAACCATCTGGGTAGGTAACCCATTACAATATACCATCTAGGCAGGTGACCCGTTACAATGTGACCATCTAGGGTAACCCATTACAATATGACCATCTAGGTAAGTAAGCCATTACAATATACCATCCTATACTGGGTAGGTTGATTAGTACTTAAAAGTGCATTTTTATCATGGTTTTATATCATCATTTTGCACTTGAAGTATCAATAACTCCTTAACTAAAACATGTTTTATAATAATATATCTAATAATATAAGATACCTTTAATTTATGGTAAATGTTCATTTTAAATGCAGGCCTATCACATAACTGAAAATATTGATTGATAACTTTAAGAACTTAAATTGCAAAGGCAAAGAGATGGCCAAACTTAGAAAAGAGATGTCGGTGCGATCCAAACCAGAACACTGTTCGGTAATTGGGTCATATCTGGAGCTATATATCTCTGATTTAGGTCCAATTTATATGGATGGAAAGGTAAGACATAGGCCTACAACTTTCATATGGAGCCTAAGATCTAAAAAGGCCATTATCAAGTCCACATTATAGCAACAACAAAGAAGTCTGAATCTGTCTTCCAACTCGAGCAGTGTTCGGTATTTTGGCCATATCTGGAGTTCTAGAAATCCAAATGAGCTGAATTGTTTACACAAGAAATCTTAGACAATTACCTACAACTTTCATGTTTCCAACTGGCTCTAATTTTGACGTTATCTATGACTTTTTGGGCAGACAAGAGAATTGTCACCAAGTCAAAAGTTGGCCACCCACTTATCAATTAGTCATCAAATCAATAGTTCCTAATTTTGGCCTATAAAAGGAGGCATTTGCCATGCATTTAGGCATCTTGGTTTCCAGATCAAGATCATGCTCTTCCTTTCTCTCTTTGTATTCTTTGTAATATTTATGCTTTGCTTTCATTAATATCAAGTTTATGCTTTTCATTTCCTTTCCTTTACTTAGTTAACTTTTATGTTCTTATTTTGTTTATCTATTTTTCTTTCTTTCATTATGTCTAGCTAAGTTAATTATGTCAAGGTGAAAAGGTTACACTAATGGTGTAAAAATAAGTATAATGTAAACTTAATATGGACTTTAATGTTTGATACTAACATGTTTTATATTTGTTATCTTGTTCACTCTTTAATACTTTGCTTATTAAATGACTAATCTTGATTTATGTTGTATAACACTTGGTACAACAAATGCTTGGCACTTTCATAGCCTATAATGTATGGTATAACCGACACCTGAGTTATGAAAGGAACTTGATTTGTTGTTAACATAAGTTATAATCATGAATGCTTGATGAGATTTACAAGTATTAGCATTAATTGAACAAGATGACTAATGTAATCATGTTAACAATCTATAATCCAATTGAAACCTCCTTTATGTGTGGTTTTCAATTGAATAATAAGAGTTTATATTATACTTGTTTGACATACCATTAGTGGAATCTCTAACCTTGACATTTGTTATTATCATTGTTTAATTGTTACATTAATATTTCATCTCAAAGTTCTCATCATCATCATCTTCTTCTTCTTCTCTTTCTTTACTACTACTACTACTACTACTACTACTACTACTATGACACGACTAAAAGGTTGATGTCTTCTCCCAAGTGCAGGAGTGTCGAAGTAATAAATAACCCGGCAAGACCGGGGTCGAACCACAGGGAGGTTAATTGTACAAATTATAAACAACAATTATAAACAACAATAACAACAATAACTATAATAATAATAATAATAATAATAATAATAATAATAATAATAATAATAATAATAATAAAGAAAGAGAAGAAGAAGATGATGATGATGATGAGAACTTGGAGATGAAATATTAATGTAAGGATTAAACAATAATAATAACAAATGTCAAGGTTAGAGGTTCCACTAATGGTATATCAAACAAGTATAGTATAAACTCTTATTATTGAATTGGAAACCACACACAAAGGAGGTTCCAATCAGATTATATATTGTTAACATGATTACATTAGTCATCTTATTCAATTAACGCTAATACTTGTAAATCTCGTCAAGCATTCATGATTATAACTTATGTTAACAACAAATCAAGTTCCTTTCATAGCTCAGGTGTCGGTTATACCATACATTATAGGCTATGAAAGTGCCAAGCATTTGTTGTACCAAGTGTTATACAACATAAATCAAGATTAGTCATTTAATAAGCAAAGTATTAAAGAGTGAACAAGATAACAAATATAAAACATGTTAGTATCAAACATTAAAGTCCATATTAAGTTTACATTATACTTATTTTTACACCATTAGTGTAACCTTTTCACCTTGACATAATTAACTTAGCTAGACATAATGAAAGAAAGAAAAATAGATAAACAAAATAAGAACATAAAAGCTAACTAAGTAAAGGAAAGGAAATGAAAAGCATAAACTTAATATTAATGAAAGCAAAGCATAAACATTACAAAAAATACAAAGAGAGAAAAGAAGAGCATGATCTTGATCTGGAAACCAAGATGCCTAAATGCATGGCAAATGCCTCCTTTTATAGGCCAAAATTGGGAACTATTGATTTGATGACTAATTGATAAGTGGGTCGCCAACTTTTGACTTGGTGACAATCCTTATCTTCTCTTGTCTGCCCAAAACGTTATTGATAATGTCAAAATTGGAGCCAGTTGTAACATGAAAGTTGTAGGCAATTGTCTCAGCTTGCTTATGTAAAAACTTCAGCTTATTTGGACTTCTAGAACTCCAGATATGGCCAAAATACCGAACAGTGCTCGGGCTGGAAGACAGATTCGGGCTTCTTTGTTGTTGCTACAATTTGGATTTGATAATGGCCTTTTTAGATCTTGGGCTCCATATGAAAGTTGTAGGCCTATGTCTTACCTTTCCATCCATATAAATTGGACCTAAATCTGAGATATATAGCTCCAGATATGACCCATTTACCGAACAGTGTTCCGGTTTGGATCGCACCGACATCTCTTTTCTAAGTTTGGCCATCTCCTTGCCTTGCAATTTAAGTTCTTAAAGTCATCAATCAATATTTTCATTTATGTGATAGACCTGCATTTAAAATAAACATTTACCATAAATTAAAGGTATCTTATATTATTAGATATATTATTATAAAACATGCTTTAGTTAAGGAGTTATTGATACTTCAAGTGCAAAATGATGATATAAAACCATGATAAAAATGCACTTTTAAGTACTAATCACACCTCTCAACCAGCTTATTACTAGTCCCTAGTAATTAAAGCATTAAAACAATTTTCAAATTTCACAAAGCAAGGTATTCATCATTTAACTTCCATAAATCTATCCAGATAAACAAACTCTCATTAAATTTATATATCTGCTCAATACCACTTAACAAGATATTAATAAACCTTTCTTTTGTGCTCAATGTATCAACACATAATTATGGGGCTTTTCTTGGAAGAAAACAAAATTTTTGTTCTAATGTTTAAGGTTAACTTCCTTGGGTTGAGATTATTATTTTTGTCTTTTTTTTCTTTCTTTTTTTTTAAAAAAAATCTATATACATATAATTTAAAAACATCATGCATCTTTAACCCATGTAACGAGCTTTCAACTAATGACTCCTAGACCAGTTGGTCTTAGGGCATTAGGTGTTAAGACACCCTTACGAGCTTAGTAACTCGGGTCGCAGATACTGATATGTAAATAGTACAATGTTTGATTCCCTTAAGCTTTTCTCCTCAACCCATGTAACAAGCGTTGGGCCAATAGCTCCCAAGTCAGTTGACTTTAGGGTATTAGGTGTTAAAACACCCCTTCAGGCTTAATTGCTTAGGTTAGGGAGGCTACGAAACCAAACTTATCTACATTTTTATTATCATCATTTTTTTTTCTTTTTTTTCTTTTTTTTTCATGTTTTTTTTTTAATTATATACAATCCCTTTCCCTTAGTTGTTACCTTTAACAAAAGAATATAAATAATGTAATAATCCAATATGCAACCCACAATCATATGTTAAAGTGTGTGTGTGTAAATTAAGGTTTAAGAATACATGTTAAATAAGTATATGAGAAGAATTAAGTGGTAACAATATGAGAGTTTATAAACCTGAATATTTCAGGAAGTATTATAATAGACCTTGTTAAGAATGGTTACTAAGATGCGTCTCAAGAATCACTTTAACAAAAGAACTCCTTTACTCTGCCATCCTAGTAACAACAATTATGCACATGCTTTATGAAATGAAAAACAATTTTTTTTTATATCAACTACTACCCTCTCCCCCCAACCAAAACGAGACATTGTCCTCAATGTTCTAAGGTAGAAAGATAGAGTATAAAAGATATCACCTGAAATAACGAACACTGACAAAACCTAAAACACACTGAAACAAAAATAAGAAATAACAAAACATAATAATAAAACCAAAAGACACAAAAATTCACGAATGAAGGCTCAAATCCAATCTAAGCTTTTTACGGCTTCCCGTAGATGACCAATTTATGCGACTCATGGAAGGATCAATCACAGGAGTGAAAGATTGTAGTTGGTCAATCAATTGTTCAGCAGTAGTAGCAGAGATTATGATTTGGCGTGCAGAAGATGTTAGAAATTCCTGTTCCACAGCATGATCAAGAAAAGACAACAACTTATCATAATAACCATTAACATTTAATGAACCAATGGGTTTATGGTGAATGTGCAATTGAGCCCAAGAGGAAATATGAAAGATCTCTTCCAATGTACCTAGACCACCTGGTAAAGCAATGAAAGCATCAGCATGGTTAAACATTGCATTCATTCGACCCGACATTGTAGAGACCTGAAGTTCCTCTCCAATTGTTTTTCCAATGATGTCCCCTTGTGCCAAAACTTCAGGAACGACTCCTAAAACTTGACTACCTCCTAAAAATGCAGCTATTGACACACCTCCCATTAACCCAAGACTGCCTCCCCCATACACTAAATGAATCTTTCTCTCAGCTAGCACCTGACCAAGATGATTTGCTGATTCTAAAAACTCCTTTTCTTTCCCAGGACTAGATCCACCAAAAACACAAATATTTCTTATTTGATGACTTGAGGAACTTGCCATTTCTACACACTTTTGTATGTGTTGAATGTATGGGTTGAGTAGAAATGAAAGGAAGGAAAATAGGGTTTTATAGATGAGAAGGTAGAAAGGCAATCATAACACCTATATGCAGGCCAGTTGGAGTCTCACACTCTCTCTCTCTCTCTTTTTATTTATTTATTTATTTACTTTTGAAAAAAAAGCATGTGTATGTACAGGTAGTTGTGATTGTGGCTCACATCTTCCCTTGGTTTTATGTCCAAGAACGACTTAAACGCCCTCTATGGGTCGGGGATAGGTTTTCCATCCAGTTTTCTTAAAAACTGGCAAACAGGGTCTTTTTTAGTCAGATTCCCAAGACTAAGTCGATCATGTTCTTTATGAAATAGTGGCCATAAATCATGAATTGCACGATGCACATCTCCACTAGGATGCGTCTCAAGAGTCAATAGAAGATTATCTAAAGACTCCTTACTTAGGCCATCCTTAATGAATTGTATTTTATCTTCATGGTTTATAGATACCATTCCTAAAGAACGACATTGTGTATTACAAGTCCATCTAGCACATCGATGGCAGACTTCTAGTCGTTTTGCATGATGCTTCTTTGCAAAAGTGCTTTTACCTGTTCCAAGCATGTGTGAAATAAAGAAATTAGAGGACTCACCTGATAATCGGACCTTTGCTTCAATCAACCAGCGAATATCTTCAGGAATTCCATGATTCATTAACAATCTCAATCTTACACATCTAGCACGGTAAATTTTTGTAATCGCATTCTGAGGCAGAGCGGGAAAATACTTTTTTTAATTTTTCAAGATTAGTGTCCATTTTCAAATGAGAATTGGAAGAGAGATTTAAAGAATTGCACAGATATATACACAGATATCAGTAATTATGGGAAACTGAAAGAACCGACTTATGTCACGGAGCACCGTTATCTGCCATTTGATCGAGGTGAGAGAAACTAGCAAAAATCACTAAAAACGAAACACAAAAAAAATATGAGAAAAATAAAATAATCAACCGTTATCTACAAGATCATTCAAACCAACTGATTCATTTTCACTAGGAAAATTATCAAAGTAAGCTTTCAAACGATGTCCATTTTCCTTAAAATTATTGTCATTCATTGAATTCTCAATATCACAGGCCCCATAAGGATTGCTCCATCTTGGTCTTAGCTCTCTAGGGAATGCATAGAGTTGAGAATTATAAAACAAAACTTTTTGACCAGTATCAATCTTTTGATAATTTTCACAAGTTTTACAGAATGCATGCGTGTCCTTGAACATGGTGGGCTAATAAAATCAATTTTGAAAGATTTTTATAGCTGTCTTTTTTGACGAGAAATGGCTTCCACATGCTTCAGAATGACAAAGTTTAATGACACTACTTACCTCATTGTCGGGAATGAATCTTTGAAATATTTGATTAGGACAATATTTGAATAAGTTAGGGTCATCACAATAAAAGCTCTTCACTTCGTTCAAAAACTTTTCTTTGTCTTGAGTACTCCAATCAGTTAGCAAATCTCCTAAAGCAAGAAAATTAATATTTTTATCATACCAAGGCATTGAACTAAGAGAAAGTAAGGATTTGTTAGGAAAGTAATCATCGATTGGTGTGATGTCAGATGTCGAATCTGTCGTCACTGTTGACAAAAGATTCGCATCAACATTTTCAGTGCTTGTTTCATTCGTGATTTCTTCCTCAGAATAAACCATTTGCAAATTTTCAGTTTCATCCAATTCATTTTTACTTAAAGTAGATTCAAGTTGATCATAAACTAATTCATCAATATGATCTACTTCTTGTAAATCATTATCATCTCCAGGTTGCTTGCAAATATTGAAAATATTCATCTCCAATGTCATGTTTCCAAATGATAGCTTCATCAGTCCATTCCTACAATTAATCAATGCATTAGAAGTTGCAAGAAATGGACGTCCTAAAATAACAAGAAATGAATTACATGCTTCAACAGGTTCTGTGTCCAAGATAATAAAATCCACAGGATAAATGAATTTATCGACTTGTACTAACACATCTTCAATTATTCCTCGAGGCACTTTTACAAATCTATCGGCAAGTAAAAGAGATACAGAAGTTGGTTTTAACTCACCTAGATTGAGACTCTGAAAAACTGAATATGGAAGTAAATTCACACTAGCACCAAGATCAAGTAAGGCTCTTTTAATTTTATGCTCTCTGTCGCACGTCAAAAAAAATCCACGCGGCGTCGGCTCTGATGATTTTTCATCGTTATTATTTGATTTGATCTTGTTGGATTCGTTAGGAGTCGCCACCTAGTATTTAATTGAAGGTTACTAAGAAACCCAGTTGTACTAGTCTTGTCAGAGATTCGCGGGTAAGGGACCGGTTGTGGTTAGGGAAGGTATTAGCACCCCTAACACACCCTACCTGAGGTAAGCTGCTTCATGGACTTGATGTGTTAAAGAAGTTTTAAAAATTTTGTCTTTTCATCGGATTTTAGAAATACAACTTCCGTACAAGTTTGTACTTCTACACCGCGATCCAATCAAAATATTAAATTCTTCTTTATTCTCTGCAATTTTATCATAAATAAAAAGAAAATATTCACAAGACAAATACAAACACACACACACACATGCATTTTTTATTCTTTTTCTTTTTCTTTTTGCTTTTCTTTTCCTTTTTTTTTTTACATCCACATTACAAATTATAAAAATCCAAAGCTAAATAAAAATTACATTAAATAATTCAAAATTTACAAAACAGTCCCTAAAACTCCAAAAATTGCATCAAAGTCCCTTATAGGGTTGTGTGAACAGTGCCCGTGAACAGTGGTGGCGTGTTTCCTCCACGCGCCGCCGCTGCCGGAGGTGGCAGAACCAGTAGATCGGCCGTCTTCCTCTTCTTTGTCTTCCGGCGCCGGCGGTGGGTGTTGTCATTTCGGATTTCAAATCGGCAGCCTTGACAGATTCTGGGCAAAGCTTCCGATGACCATTACTCATCAACCATTGAAACAATAACAAATCCCAACGGTGAAATGATAAACCGATATCGCAGGCAGTATATATCCAAATATCAGCCGGAGTTAACGGTTGGATGTCCCTAGATCGGAGTTAGACCGAAACTGACCCGAGATTGGCGAGCCACTGTTGAACACGCATAACACCTTTTTGGATGGGTTTCATCTCATCTCCACCGTTCAGAATTTGCAATACACCCATACGCATCACATATCCAAAACTTAGGTTGATCCAACGGTGAATAATGGATAAATAGGCCAGCGGCTCTAACTGTTCCGAGAGGGGGTTTGCCCAGAAATATTCAAATGATAATATTTCTCTCGTGGTTTCAAATATGGATGATCGCACCGGTCAGATGATAGACAATATAGGGACGCACCACATACCCAAATTTCACGTTGATCCAATGGTAGACGAGGGAGAAATCGTCCGGCGAATCTGACAGGTTTGAGGAGGTGAGGGAGGCAGCGGCTCTAGAGAAAAATATTAGGGTTTTTTGTGTTTTAGGGTTTTTTTTTCTCCTTTGTTTTGTCAAAATTGCCCCCCCCCCCTTTGCTTTGTGTTAAAGGTTGCTATTTATAGGCAAAATGTTGCATGAATTTCAAAATTGGTCTCTCAATTTTATTTTTTTGTAAATTTTGATTTTTTTGATTTTTTTGTATTTTTTTGAAAACAAGCAATATCAACATCGACTCAATGAGGAAGATCAATGATTTTAAAAATAACGCGTTAAAATTTGAACGCGTTTCAAATATCTTTGAAAATTTAAATTCTTTTGAGATGATATTGAAAATGCTAAAAATGATGCAAATATATTTAAAAATATATTTTTTGGATTTTCATTGTTTTTCTCTATTTTTTGGATTTTTCTAAAAATTTATCAAAACATGGATAAAAATTGGGGAATAACCCAAAATTGGGTTATGACACTCTCCAATAAAGCAGGAAATTGTAGGACAATCAGGGTCTTTATATTGCAAAGCATTATTATTTTGAAGAATAGCACTTACTTGTTCGGCTAGAAAGGCTTTCTTTTTCACATTCAGTTTCCTCTTCACAGTGCATAGATCTTTCAAAAATTTAGCATAGGAAGGAACCTGTTTAATAGCATCCAACAAAGGTATATTGATTCTTACCTGTTTGAAAATTTCAAAAATTTCTGAGTTGTGATTAACTTTCCTTTGTTTGGTCATGGCTTGAGGAAATGGAAGTGCTGGCGGAGAATCAGTCGTTTCTTTGCAATTTTTAGATTCAACCCCTTCCTTACCCTTAAAGATTGACTCATCATCTTTCTCATAAGGTTCAAGAGAGGATTTTTCAATAACCTTACCACTGCGCAGAATAGTGACTGATTTGACTTGATCCATGTGTTGGCTTCCGGAACTACTTGCATTTGCATTGTATTGCCCTTTGGGATTTTGTTGCAGTTGAGATGGAAACTTACCTTTCTCTTGGAAACTGAGAGCAGATGTTAATTTAGCAAGAGTATCTTTAAAATCTGTCATGTTTTGAGCAAGTTGAGTATTGATTGTCTCTTGCTTTTCAATGAATGCATGCAATGTTTCCTCAAGATTTCTTCTAGGAGATGGAGCATAAGGAGGTGCATATCCATGAGAATTTTGGAAATTATGGTGTGCTTGAAATGGTGGTTGTGAAGTTTGTGCATTGTTGTTCTCACTCTTCCAATTGAAATTTGGGTGATTTCTCCAACCAGGGTTGTATGTTTGGGAGTATGGGTTGTGGTTCGCCCTTTGGAAACTGTTTAAAGCATGGGCTTGTTCATGGAGACATTCCTTAAAAGAAGGCAAGGTTGGACAATCATTGGTTAAGTGTTCATTTCTTTCACAGATTTGACATACAATGTTTTCAACAGATTTTAATTGACCACTCTTTTTTAATTCTAGTGCCTCGACTTTTCTAGCTAAAGATGCAAACTTGGCTTGAAGGTCATGATCTTCCCTAAGGTTGTACATACCTCCACTAGATGTATAAGGTTGAGTTTTACTCGGTGCTTCATAAGTACCCGCGGTGTCCCAATTTTGAGCATTTTCAGCTAACAAGTCTAAGTACTCCATTGCTTCATTAGGGTCTTTATCTTCAAAAGTTCCATTGCACATCAATTCAACCATTTGCCTATCTTTAGGTGTTAACCCTTCATAGAAATGTGAAACCAATCTCCATGTTTCAAAACCATGATGAGGGCAAGTACTAAGCAAGTCTCGATACCTATCCCAACATTTATAAAATGTTTCTCCTGGTTTTTGAGTGAAAGTGGTGATTTGTCTCTTGAAAGAGTTTGTTCTATGAGATGGAAAAAACTTCTTTAAAAATTGTTGTTCCATTTCATCCCAAGCACAAATGGATCCTGGCCTTAAATTTTGTAGCCATGTTTTAGCTTTATCTTTTAATGAAAAAGGAAAAAGCTTTAATCTGATAGTGTTCATGCTACAATTTAAGTTATTATATGTGTTGCACACCTCCTCAAATTCCCTTAAATGCAAGTATGGATTTTCCAATTCTAAACCATGAAAAGAAGGTAAAAGTTGAATAATACCTGGTTTAAAATTAAAATGAGATGCATCAGGAGGAAAAACTATGCATGATGGTGCACTTGTTCTTGTGGGATTCATGTGGTCTCTAAGTGTTCTAGCACGGTCATTCTCATTATTTTCATTATGAAGTGATTGATTATCTTCTTCAGCCATATTTTCTGAAAATGATAAGGATACCCTACAAAGTCTACCACTTGATGTATGTGACCACACTCTCATGCACGTGTAGGAATAAAATAAAATAAAAGGAAGAAAGCAAAAGAAGGAGGAAGAAAACAAAATAAAAAGAAACAAAAGAAAAGAAACAAAGTTATATACAAGAAAAGTGAAAAGAGAAAATAAAATAAATACTATAATTTATACAAGAACTTACCTCCCCGGCAACGGCGCTAAAAACTTGACACGACTAAAAGGTTGATGTCTTCTCCCAAGTGCAGGAGTGTCGAAGTAATAAATAACCCGGCAAGACCGGGGTCGAACCACAGGGAGGTTAATTGTACAAATTATAAACAACAATTATAAACAACAATAACAACAATAACTATAATAATAATAATAATAATAATAATAATAATAATAATAATAATAATAATAATAAAGAAAGAGAAGAAGAAGATGATGATGATGATGAGAACTTGGAGATGAAATATTAATGTAAGGATTAAACAATAATAATAACAAATGTCAAGGTTAGAGGTTCCACTAATGGTATATCAAACAAGTATAGTATAAACTCTTATTATTGAATTGGAAACCACACATAAAGGAGGTTCCAATCAGATTATATATTGTTAACATGATTACATTAGTCATCTTATTCAATTAACGCTAATACTTGTAAATCTCGTCAAGCATTCATGATTATAACTTATGTTAACAACAAATCAAGTTCCTTTCATAGCTCAGGTGTCGGTTATACCATACATTATGGGCTATGAAAGTGCCAAGCATTTGTTGTACCAAGTGTTATACAACATAAATCAAGATTAGTCATTTAACAAGCAAAGTATTAAAGAGTGAACAAGATAACAAATATAAAACATGTTAGTATCAAACATTAAAGTCCATATTAAGTTTACATTATACTTATTTTTACACCATTAGTGTAACCTTTTCACCTTGACATAATTAACTTAGCTAGACATAATGAAAGAAAGAAAAATAGATAAACAAAATAAGAACATAAAAGCTAACTAAGTAAAGGAAAGGAAATGAAAAGCATAAACTTAATATTAATGAAAGCAAAGCATAAACATTACAAAAAATACAAAGAGAGAAAAGAAGAGCATGATCTTGATCTGGAAACCAAGATGCCTAAATGCATGGCAAATGCCTCCTTTTATAGGCCAAAATTGGGAACTATTGATTTGATGACTAATTGATAAGTGGGTCGCCAACTTTTGACTTGGTGACAATCCTTATCTTCTCTTGTCTGCCCAAAACGTTATTGATAATGTCAAAATTGGAGCCAGTTGTAACATGAAAGTTGTAGGCAATTGTCTCAGCTTGCTTATGTAAAAACTTCAGCTTATTTGGACTTCTAGAACTCCAGATATGGCCAAAATACCGAACAGTGCTCGGGCTGGAAGACAGATTCGGGCTTCTTTGTTGTTGCTACAATTTGGATTTGATAATGGCCTTTTTAGATCTTGGGCTCCATATAAAAGTTGTAGGCCTATGTCTTACCTTTCCATCCATATAAATTGGACCTAAATCGGAGATATATAGCTCCAGATATGACCTATTTACCGAACAGTGTTCCGGTTTGGATCGCACCGACATCTCTTTTCTAAGTTTGGCCATCTCCTTGCCTTGCAATTTAAGTTCTTAAAGTCATCAATCAATATTTTCATTTATGTGATAGACCTGCATTTAAAATGAACATTTACCATAAATTAAAGGTATCTTATATTATTAGATATATTATTATAAAACATGCTTTAGTTAAGGAGTTATTGATACTTCAAGTGCAAAATGATGATATAAAACCATGATAAAAATATACTTTTAAGTACTAATCATACTACTACTACTACTACTACTACTACTACTACTACTACTACTACTACTACTATTATTATTATTATTATTATTATTATTATTATTACTATTGTTGTTGTTGTTATTGTTGTTTTATAATTGTTCTTTATAATTTGTACAATTAACCTCCCTGTGGTTCGACCCCGGTCTTGCCGGGTTATTTATTACTTCGACACTCCTGCACTTGGGAGAAGACATCAATCTTTTGGTCGTGTCATAAGTAACCCATTACAATGTGATCATCTAAGTTTTCAAAACTAAAAAAAAAAAAAGCAAAAGTTCTTTCTGTATCTAATTTTCTTTATAAATTTACTACATAAAGCTAAAAAAAAATGAAATTTTCTAATATCGTTGTATAGTAAATATTATAAAGAGGGGACAACTGTCATAACCCAATTTTGACCCTTTTTATTCATTATTCTTTTATTTTTTTATTTTTATTAGTTTATTTAAAAAAATGATGAAAAACAAGTAAAAATAAAATAAATGAAGAGTGAATTAAAATTTGGGTTAAGGGTAACACGATTGGAAGTTTACAAGTTTAATTAAACTCTTGACTAGTTTAATTAATTAAATCAAGTGCTTAATTGAAAAATTGATTTAATTAAAATTTAGATTATTTTAACTAATGAAATCAAAAGTTTAATTGAAGAATTAATGAGTTTGAGGATTAATTAAAGTTTGATTTAATTAATTAAATAAATTCGGGGACTTAATTGAAAGTAATCCAATGGTAAAATTAAAAATTTATTTGATTAAGGGACCCAATTAATACATTTCAAAACACTAGGGACCAAACTACAATCTATCATTTTTCATGTCAAATGATGTCATTTTGGGTCATACTATTCATCATATGTTAGCTAAAGACCAATTCAACACGGGAGAAAATCTGGCAGATCATTCTAGCAAATCACCATTATGGCACCACGATCTCTTACCCACGATCTCGCTCATGGATTGATTAACAGGGGAACTGGTTTCTGGATGCTCTCTGGCTCTATAAAAGGCAAAGCAGAGCATAGGCAAAGCAGGAAGATGCCAAGAAAGAAAGATGAAAATAGAGAACAAAATAAAAGGGGGCAAACCAAAAACCATAGAAGAAAAACCTAGAACACAGAGGAAGAAAAGCAGGGGGGTTGGAGATAAAAAAAAACAGAGCAAACATGAGAAAAACAAAAAATGAGCAGACTTCGCCTACATCTTTGGAAAAAAAAGAAGAGTAGAGGCCGAGGAAGAAAAACCAGAGAACAAGGACCCGAAAACAAGAGAATAAAAACAAAAGCATTGACTAGAGCATGCCTTCGCCATCGTCTTCTTCATCAAGCTCTAGCACCAAAGAAACAGAGGAGGCCACGAGTGGAGAACCAGATGAGAGAGAGAGAGAAAGAGCAGGAGAGAAGAGGATTGGAAATAGAGGGGGAAGGGAACAAAATCAGAGGAAGAAAGCAACGACCCGAAATCCTCCATCGCGTCTCTACTCCCCTGCACCCGGGTAAGCCATTCTTTCTCCTTTCGTTTTCTTTGATTCATTTAAATGAGGAGCAGTGCATGGAGAACGTAATTAATTACCTTCGCCCAGAGCATGCACGCGTCGACACTCCACGCGTGCCTCTTGCTGGCTGAGGCCCAGCTAGGGCACTAGCTTGGGCTAGATTGGCTGGGCTCATATGGGCTAAGTGGAGCCCAACCTAAAAAATAAAATACATGCTGAGCCCAGCCCAGCCCAAAATATATAAAAATTAAAAAATTAGAAAACAAAAAAAATAAAAAAGGTAGAAAAAATTAAAAAATATGTATGCATAAATAAAAAATAATGTAAATTTATTAGTTTATTCACTGACACTAGAGTCATGAATAAAAATACTAGTTTAAATTTATATTATTTTTATTTGTTGTATTTTATCTTATTTGCTAGAAAAACAAAAAAATATGTGCAAGAGTAAAAATCAATTTATTTTTATTTATATATTCACTAGCGCTAGAGTCGGGAATAAAAAATATTGATCTAATTTATTTGATAGCTACGTAATATTTACTAACTCTAGAGTTGGCAGTATCAGTAGTTGAATATTCACTGGCACCAGAGTCAGGAATATTATAAGCAAATTATCATAGAGTGAACTAATAAACATTTAGCAATTTAAGACGAAACTAACAATGTAGCCTGCCTCAGACAGAATGTTTAAGAGGTGATAATATCTTTCCATTTACGTAACCAGTCCTGAATCATAGAATCTCTGTTGACCAGCTAGGGTTCCTAGTGACCATAATACTAGGTAACGACTTCTTAAACAAGACACTTTCCCTTCAAAGAATAGGATGCTATAAATCCATTCTTTCCATGATATAATTTAATTTTTTAAGGTCATCGCGATGTTAGATGCGACAATAGGCATAGAAGATCATGTAACTCATCTTTTTAAAATCCTAAACAGAGTGAGAGAATATGAATTGTATGTGAAGAGAGAAAAGTGTAAGTTTGCAAGGACTGAAGTTATGTTCTTAGGCCATTTAATTGGAAAAAGACAGGTAAAGATAGATCCATGAAATATTCAATCCATCGTCGAATGGTCAGCACCAAAATCAATCTTGAAACTGAGATAATTTTTTAGGGCTTGCAAACTACTATAAACAATTTATTGAGTGCTATAGCAAGAAGACAACTCCTCTCTCGGATCTTCTAAAGAAGAATCGAATAGGGGAATGGACAATTGATTGCCAAAAAGCTTTTGAGAAGCTGAGATAGCGATAACGTCAGCTCTAGTTTTAGGGCTGCTTGATTTGGAGAAGCCATTTGAAGTACATACTGATGCTTCGGATAGGGCCATTGATGGAGTGCTCATGTAACAGGGGCATCCAACTACTTTTAAGAGTCAGAAGCTAAATGATGCGAAACAAAATTACTCAACATATGAGAAGGAGATGACCACAATGTGCACTACCTTGGCATATGGAGAGTGTATCTGTCAGGTCCAAAATTTGTTGTCAAGATCAACAACATTGCTAACATAATTTTTAGGATATAGAAGAAATTGTCACAATGACAAGCTTGGTGGAAAGAATTCTTGGCCGAATATGATTTCATATGGGAGCACAAAAATAGGAGCCACAATCAGGTTGTGGATGCGCTCAGCAGAAGCAAGGTAATTACTACCATTCTTGCTATTGTTCAGGTGGATTCGGACATACTAGGTTGACTTCAGCTAGCTACTAGGGAAGACGCAACATCCAAAATGATGCTTGAGCTTGTACGAGAAGAGACAATATAGATGTATTGGTTGGAAAAAGACCTACTCTATGTAGAGGGGTCGAATCTTCATACCAAAAGGAGAGCTGTGAAAATATTTAAAGATGGAGACTCATGATCCATAATGGGTTGGACATCCAAGTAGGGAAAGGATGTTTGCTCAATTGTTTACTACTATCTTAATGGTTGGAGATGGGAGGAGAATATGTCATTGCAACTAATATCACGTCAATAGATGCAAGATGGGATCTTAGGGTAAGCAAACCTATCTAAGAGATGCATATCTTCTTCTTTCTTCACGTTGCTAGCCTTTATTATTATTATTAATTTTGAAGAAGAAAATGATTTTTGGGGAATAATTCAAAATTGGGTTGTGACAACAAGTCTCTCTCTTTTTTGGCTTGCTACATTTTACCATAAAAACCAGCCATGAGAGCTACTACCTCCCAAGCAAAGCACCACTTTATATGGGGATATAAAAGGAAAAAAAAATCATAATTGATGTCGCAAGGCAACATTGAGTGGCGTGCTAAGCATCCTGAGAGTGTGCTAGAAAGGAAAGAGTTTTGAGTATAATTGTCATGAGGGCGACATCGTCTAGCGACGATAGAGGCTCTCGTCGTGCCTTCTAATGAGGGGTGTTGTGTGTTGGAAAGTTTTTTGGTCTTTAATCATAAAATTATGATTAATGTTTAAGAGTCGCCACCTAGTATTATGGCCACTAGGAACCTATGGTTTGCGAGAGTCTGGTGAAGGATTGTTTGTGCAAGGGGAAGACGCATCTCCCTAGTGCACCCTACCTAAGGTAAGCTGCATTGTTGTATGATGTTTTTATTTTTTTTAAGTCGGTTTCTATTTGTTGGTCTTTTCTAAGGTTCAAGGCAGATCTCTCTTCATAAGAAAGTCTCTACCTTATTGGGTTAAATCCTAAACGTTCTAAAGTTTGAATTTTAGCATCGCATTTCCACACTTTCTATCTTTAATATCTAAGAGTGTACTTTATCGTGTAATTTTACACCCACAAATATTAAAATCTACATCTGAATCCTAGAGAAAATTGGAAAAAAAAAAGATTTTTTATATTTTGGCGAAACCCTAATGGGTGATCATAAACTGGTTATGATATCCATTTTTGGGTTTTCAAAACATGAAAAATATGCAATTTGTTTAATGAAAATATGCTTGGAAATTTTTTAGAATTTGGCTGTATGTATGAAAACAATTTTTAAAAATGAAATTTGATTAAAAAGTTTTTTTTAGATTTTTAGAAATATTTTAAATTTTTTTGAAATATTTTGGAGAAAATCAAGTATTTTAATGTCGAATTTGTATTTTACAGTGTAAATATACAATCCGATATTATGCAAAATTAATAGAAACATATTTTAAAAAATCAAAAAAATTTAAAGGATTTTTGTTGATTTTTTTTTGTTTTTTAATATAATATATATATATAATATAATATTAAATATGTGGGTTGGGCCGATATTAGCCCAACTTATCTTTTTGGGCCTGGTCCAGACTCGCATGGTTGCTGGCCCGACCCAGCAACCATGCTAATTAATGTTGCTGCATGTAGAACGAGAATTCATCTTACATGCAGCAACTCTGTTAGCAATACCGGGGAGGCGACGCTACCTGACGCCAAAGTGTCTAAATGGAGGTCTATATGGTCGAGACGGGAAGCAGCTGACGTGAGGACGGTGGCTGAAGCTGTGGCAGAGACAATGGCTGTGGATAGAGCAGGATGAAAGAAGGAGAAGGAAATTTGTAACGGGAGAGGGATCGAAGGTCACGGTGGCTGTTTTGCCTCTGATAAGGATTTGGGTTTGTAGGGAGGCTACACTGCCATCTTTTGGTGGAGGAAGAAGGCGTTTGTGGGGTCTTCAGGGGCTAAAGAGTTGGTGGAGAGAGAAGGAAGGGAGGAATGTTGGCTGGAAAAGAAAATAGTGGAATACGCTGATTTTTGGACCCCTTTTTCTCCTCCTTCTAGTCATCAATGGCACCTCTATTTATAGGCGGTGAAAGAGGGTAATCTCATCTACACCGGGGTAAACTTTCAGCCATTGATTCAATTGGAAACGATCCTACCATTGGTTTAAAGTAGGCATCCTAAGTTGTCAATTCTGCAGAAAAAGCTGCCTGAGTGGGTATGTTTAGGCCGGCGTCGGCGCCACAGAGGATTATTTTCGTGCAAGTTTGGTTAAATTTGGTGGACGTTTAGTGCATTAAATTGACCTATAAAGTAGGCTACCGAATCAGCTTTAACCGGGTAAAAGAAGAAGACAATGAACAGTGACCACAAGACATGTCGTTTGGTCCTCTTTTTTTTTCTTAATGTAAAATGATGCTGTTTTGGACTGAAATATGGATTTTTACTAAATTTCAATTAAGTCTTCTTTCTTTCAATTGATTTTAATTGAACCCCTAATTTACCCTGAACTTTTGATTTAATACAATGAAGCCCCTTCTAAACTTCAATTGGATCGCTGAAGTTATGTGCCTTTTCTAATATGGTCCTTGGTCTTAGAATTTATCAATTTAACATCTAATTGACCATTAAACTTTCAATTTCCTCAATTTAGCCCCTGGTTTTTCTCAATTAAGCCCCTAAAATGTGGCGCCTCTTGGAGATTAGTCCCTACATGTGAATTTTGTCAATTTAACCCCTAATTGATCTTAAAACTTGAATTTTCTTGCAATTTTTCCCCTGATTTCAATCAATTAACTTGGTAAAAATTAAAGTTGGTCTCTTAAAATTTCAATCTTCTCAATTAAGCCCAAATTAAGCTCCCACACTTAATTTTTCACCAACTACGCCCCAAATAAAATTAATTTGATCCATTTAAAGTACAATTAAGTCCTTGTACTTAATTAAATCCTTTAATTAGATCCAAATTAATTCTTAAACATAATTAAAATTTAATTTTTTCCATGATTAAATCAAATTGGCCTATTAAAATTTTAATTATGTCCTTGAACTTAAGTTTTCACTAATTAAGCCCCAAATAAAATTAGACCCATTTAAAGTATAATTAAGTGCTTGCACATAATTAAATCCTTTAATTGAACCAAAATTAATTCTTAAAGATAATTAAAATTCAATTTGTCCCATGATTAAATCAAATTGGCTTACTAAAAATTTAATTATGTTCTTGGACTTAATGTGTATACAAATTCATCCAATAATTATTTAATTTGACCTTGAATTTGCATTGTTTCCTTCATTGTTTGGACATAAAGGGGTACAATTAGCCCTTTGTTTTTTCTACAAAATTACAGCTTGATTTTCTAGCCCATTTTGTCCACGTTGCCAGCCTTTATTTTATTTTTTTATTTTTATTTTGAAAAATAAATTGATTTTTTGGGAATAACTCATAATTGGGTTATGAAAATAATCATAAAATTATGATTATGATTATTAAAAAACCTATGATGTGCAAAGGAAAAAAGCATATCCCTCAGTGTACCATACCAGAGATAAGTCACATTATTGTTTGATTGGTTTTTGAGATTGTGTTTCTATCCATAGGTAGTGCTTTTTCATTGGTCTTCTCTAAAATACAAGGCAAATCCTAATTGTTCTAAAGCATAAATTTGAGCATAGTATTTATTTTATACTTTGTCAAATTACACTTTACATTGTAATTTTATATCCCTAAATGTTGAAGCCTACAATCACATCCTAACACTTTAAATATAATATGAAGATAATGATTAGTTAAGGGTTTATGATATTTTAGTCAACCCTAATAGATAATTATAAACTACTTATGATGTTTATTTTTTTTTATTTTTAAAACATTAGAAAGATGTATTTCTTTATAAAATAAATATGTTTGGAAAACATTTAGGATTTAGCTATATACATGAAGACAAAATATTTTTTTTTTATTTTTTTGAAAGGAAATTATTTTAAAATTTTTAAGACTTTTTTTTAATTTTTTATAATTTTTTCAAAGTAAATAAAGTATTTTAATATTGGATCTTAATCTTATAGTATAAATATATTGCCTAATATATTTCAGTTATTTGAAAGTACTTTAAAAAAAATTAATTTCTTTTCGTTTGTTTAAATATTAAATATTATTAAATTATTATTAAATACAAATCAGATTAGTCCAACCTGACTCAATCCAGTTAAGTCAACTTAGGGCCCAACGAACCCTTATTTTTTTTTTTTTTTAGGGTGGGCTGGACTCGGCCTAGATATCTAGGTTGGGTCCAGCCTACGCTTGCATGGTTATTGCCCCCACCTAACTAGATAAAAAGTCTCATGAGAAAATTGAGATGGTAAGATTTGTAAAAAAAATAAAAATGAAAGAATGAGTGATAACAAATTTACGAGATCAAGATATGTCAATCTTTCTAAAAATATTTGAAGTGAAGGTTAAAAAATACACAAGATGAAAAAGGGATATGATTTGTAAAAAAAAAAAGATCTTTGTAAAAGACTTTTTGATGTGGTATGCTTGTACTAGGCAACCTGATTTTTTGTAGAATTCAAAGATTTTTGAATAGCTAAATTGTCATGGGTAATCTATCTAGATAAAAAAATACAAAGGTTTTTTTTCCAAATGTTGTCTCATTATCATGGGTGATTTGTCCAGGTAAAAAAATAAAAATATTTTTTGAGTGATTTTATTCTAATGAGTTACCTGCCCAGGTGAAAAATACAAAGGATTTCAAAGGGTCTTATTATACTAGGTAACATACCTAAGTGAAAAATACAAAAAAAATTAAAGTGGTTTAATTGTAATTGGTGACTTACCCAAATGCAAATATTTTTTAAAATGATCTTAGCATAATGGGCATTTCCATATTAAAAAATATAAAGATTTTTCAAAGTGGTCTTATTGTAATAAGTGATCTGTCTAGGTAAAAAAACAAAGATTTTTTAAAATAATCTCATTATAATAAGCAATCTGTCTAGATAAAAAATAAAATAATTTTTCAAAATAATTTTATTGTGATGGATGATTTGTTCATGAGAAAAATACTAAGATTTGTTTTTGAAATGATCTCATTGTAACAAATGACTTATATTGGTGAAAAATGCAAGAGAAAGTGATATGTTTATTATTATATCATTTTAAATTATTTTTTAAAATAATTTTATTGTGATAGATGATTTATTCAAGAAAAAAATACAAAGATTTTTTAAAGTGAATTTATTATAATAGATGACTTGTATAAGTAAAAATTGAAAGATTTTTAAACTAGTTTTATTGTAATGAATGACATGATAGGTGAAAAATATAAAATAATTAAAATAATTTTATTGTAATTAATAATATATTTAAATAAAAAATATAAAAATATTTCAAAATAATTTTATTATAATAAATGCCCATCTAGATGAGAAATATAACTATCACTTTTCCAATATGCTTTTGGGGATTTGCTGCTAAAGTTTTCCTGATTGAAGTGGGTCCATCTGGGTACGGTTTCCGAGATTACAAAACAAAGTGTTCATAAACCAATCAATGGTTGAATTGCTGACTGATAGTTAATTTATTATAATTCACATCATTTTTATCAAAACAAAGTGTTCATAAACCAATCAATGGTTGAATTGCTGACTGACAGTTGACCATTTCAGAATTTATGTCTAAATGGTCGGTGGATATATAGCTGGAAGCAAATGACTGATTCCAAACACTTATCATCCTTTGGTGCATAAATTGTTCTAACCTCACTCTATCTTAGTTTTATGTCTTTTATCGATCTATTAAACGTCAACACAAACGATAAACGTCGGATAATATTTATTTATTATATATAGTAAAGAATGTTAGAATGTGATGGATTGAAGATATATGTCGAGGGAGAATATAGGGCGTATCCGTTGCCGTAAGAACATAACCTTTCGTAGGGCACGAAATTGGAGTGGTAATTAATGAATGCTCCATCACTCACTGTAACGGGCCAAATCTTGGACATAGTCTGTAATACCTCAATTTTAGGTTATTTTTAAAAAATTTATTTTTTAAAAAATAAAAATAAAATAATAAAATAATAGCTGGTAATATAAAGAAAGCAAGTCAGAAAAACGAGCTGTAATTTTTGAAGAAAATTCAAAGTTTAATTGTATTCCATTATACCCAAGAACGGATAAAAAATACAAATTCAAGGTTAAATTAAATGATTATTAAATGAATTTGCATAAAAATTAAGTTTAATGACATAATTAAATTTTAATAGGCCAATTTGATTTAATCATGGGTCAAATTAAATTTTAATTATGTTTAAGAATTAATTTGATTTCAGTTCAAGGATTTAATTAAGTGCAAAGACTTAATTATAGTTTAAAAGGGTCAAATTAATTTTATTTGGGGCTTAATTAGTGAAAAATTAAGTCCAAGGACATAATTAAATTTTTAATAGGCCAATTTGATTTAATCATAGGCCAAATCAAATTTTAATTATGCTTAAGAATTAATTTGGGTCCAATTGAAGGATTTAATTATACTTTAAATGAGTCAAATTAATTATATTTGGGGCTTAATTTGTAAAAAATTAAGTTTGAGAGCTTAATTATTTGCAGTTCCCCTACATCATGGTGTGAATAGTTCAGTTGGAATGACAACCCATCGGCGTAGAATCCTGCCTAAACATGCCAACTCAGACAACTTTTTTGACATATTTGATAATGTACCATGACTACTTTGAACCAACGATTGGAATCCTTTCCAACAGAATCAAGGGTTGAAATTTTACCCTAGAGTAGACAAGGTTGCCCTTTTCCACCGCCTATAATATAAAGGTGGATTTGATGGCTTGAGGGAGGAGAAAATTGAGTCCAAAATCGACCAAAAACCAGCCTCTCTGCCTGGTTTTCTACAATTTTTCTCACCTTCTCCCTCCATCGTTCTAGCTACTAAATGAAGCCATCAATAGCTTCTCCACCACCAATTTCACCACATTAAGCCACCAGCCAACCGCCGAGAGTCACCATGAGGTTTTCTCTCTCCCCCCTGTGGATTTTCTTCCCCCACTTCTTCTGTTTTCTTCCACCAATACAACCAACTGAGGCCACCGTTTCTTCCACCAGCACCTCCGCTGATTTGACGCTAGGCTAGTGACAAAAGCCTAAACATTTTGGTTGCATGCAGAATGTGAACCACTGCTCGCGTTCTGCAATTGCATCTGGATCGGGCAAGTGTTGGGCCAGCCTATGTATTTGGACTAAGTCCAGCACCGCCTAAAATAATAAATAATAATAATTCTGGCCCAACATCGGCCCAATCTATTTGGATTAATTTTGACCCACCTCTTCTAGGATGAGCTGGGCCCAACCCATATGTTGTGATGCAATCCATTCCTCAGAGGGTGTTTGCCTAACATATTAAATAATTAGGGTTGAAAATCCTTGTCATGTGAACAGTTAATTTTGTCACTTGACCTTTTTTTTATTCAATATAGGCTTTTTTTATAGATAAATTTTTTTGAACTTCTTCAAAATGATATTATCTCAAATTAATTAGCTCCACAAAGATAGCTATATAAATAGCTTAATTATTTTTTAGAGATGTAATTTAATTGATTAGACTTTAAATTTATTTTTAAAAAATTATTAGTTTGAATTTTAATTAATTTTAAAATAATTAAAAATATATAAAATTATTAATTTTAAAATTTATAAAATTAATTAGATAAATAGACGCTTATTCAATACTTGCATGCTTCTTTAAAAAAAAAAACAGAAGAAGAAGAAAGGGGATCCCTGTAATGGCGGTGGTTCCTTTTATCTCAGCAGACGGGGCCCCTTTACCCTTTTGTCGGGTATTCCAAGATTGAGTGCTGGTGGGGGTTTATTTAATCCATCTCTCGTATCCAAGTCTCAATCTAGGAAGTATGTTTCCCGATGATTTGACAGGAACACTTGCAGTATTGAGCAACAATAAGGGACAATTTCCCTTGGCCCCTCTCAATTAAACGGAGCTGGTGAAGCCTATCAGAATTCTCATGCAAGCAAGAACATGGACAGGGCAGAAATAATTCTTAATATCGCTTTTAAGGTTTGACGGTTACACGTGCAAATGCTTCAAGTCCTCATCTGCTGTAATCTCGGAAACCGTACCCAGATGGACCCACTTCAATCATGAAAACTTTAGCAGCAAATCCCCAAAAGCATATTGGAAAAGTGATATGTGCCACCCCATCGCCAAATCCTTTCTGCATATTAGTTGTATTTTTCATCTAGATGGGCATTCATTATAATAAAATTATTTTGAAATTTTTTATATTTTTTATTTAAATGTGTCATTCATCACAATAAAACAAATTTTAAAATCTTTCAATTTTTACTTATACATGTCATTTATTATAATAAATTAACTTTGAAATTTTTTTATATTTTTCTCTTGAATAAATCATTTATTATAATAAAATTATTTTAAAAAATAATTTAGCATTTTTCACCGATATAAGTCATTTGTCACAATGAGAACATTTCAAAAAACATTCTTGGTATTTTTCTCATGGACAAATCATCCATCACAATAAAATTTTTATCTGAGTAGATTGCTTATTATAATAAGATTATTTTAATAAATATTTATTTTTTTATCTAGGCAAATCACATATTACAATAAGATCATTTTAAAAAATCTTTATATTTTTTTATATGAAAATGCCTATTATGCTAAGATCATTTTGAAAAATATTTGTATTTGGGTAAGTCACCAATTATAATTAAACCACTTTAATATTTTTTTGTATTTTTCACCTAGGTACGTTACCTAGTATAGTAAGACCAATTTGAAATCTTTTGCATTTTTCACTTTAATGGGTCACTCATTAGAATAAAACCACTCCAAAAATCTTTTTATGAGAAGATATAAGACTTTCATGAGAAGCTTTCATTATCTCTGAAATAGATTGCAAATCAGATCTCAGCCGTAGATATAAGACTTTCGTGAGAAGCTTTCATCATCTCTAAGATTGATTCACAAATCAGATCTCAACCGTAGATATAAGACTTTCGTGAGAAGCTTTCATCATCTTTGAGATCAATTTTTACAAATCGGATCTGAGTCATACAAATATGACTTCCTTTAGAAGTTTTCATTAACTTTGAAAATCATAGTGAAATTACTTTCATGTATTTCATAAAATCAATCTGAAATCACTTTCATGTATTTCAGAAAACCATTATTGAAATCACTTTCATGTATTTCACAAAACCATTGATGAAATCACTTCCATGTATTTCACAAAATCAATCTGAAATCACTTTCATGTATTTCAGAAAATCAATGATGAAATCACTTTCATGTATTTCATAAAATCAATCTGAAATCACTTTCATGTATTTCAGAAAACCATTGTTGAAATCACTTTCATGTATTTCACAAAACCATTGATGAAATCACTTCCATGTATTTCACAAAATTAATCTGAAATCACTTTCATGTATTTCAGAAAACCATTGTTGAAATCACTTTCATGTATTTCACAAAATCAATATGAAATCACTTTCATGTATTTCAGAAAACCATCGTTGAAATCACTTCCATGTATTTCACAAAATCAAGGATGAAATTACTTTCATGTAAAACAATCTGAAATCACTTTCATGTATTTCAGGAAACCATCAATGAAATCACTTTCATGTATTTCACCAAACCATTATTGAAATCACTTTCATGTATTTCACTAAATCAAGATTGAAAACATTTTCATGTTTTTCACTTGGGTAGGTCGCCCATAAGAATTAGACCAACTGAAAATATATGTGTTTTTCAACATCTCCAGCATTTTTCTTTACAATACTTCCTATGCAAAGTCAAAAGAAAATGATTTTTTAATGTCTTTGCACCGTAAGCATTGTAAAGAGGGGGCAACTGTTGTAACCCAATTTTGGATTCACTAAATTTTTTTAGGAATGTTATTTTATCTTATTATTCATGACAAAAAAATATAATAATAAAAAAAAGAGTTTAAAATATATTTTCTCGAGTCAACCGTCATTTTCTGTCAAAACCGAGTCCACCAGGTCAATACGGGTCCCACCATGTCGACCGGGATGAAAAATGAGTTTCAGGACGTTTCGGGTCAAAACCGTCATTTTCTATCAAAACCGAGTCCACCGGGTCAATACGGGTCCCACCATGTCGACCGGGGTGAAAAATGAGTTTCGGGCTGTTTCGGGTCAAAACTGTCATTTTCGGTCAAAACCGAGTCCACCAGGTCAATACGGGTCCCACCATGTCGACCGGGGTGAAAAATGAGTTTCGAGCTGTTTCGGGTCAAAACCGTCATTTTCGGTCAAAACCGAGTCCACCGGGTTAATACGGGTCCCACCATGCCGATCGCGATAAAAAATGAGTTTCGGACTATTTTTGTCAAAATTGGTATTTTTGGGTCAAAAAAACCGGTCCACCGAGTTGATACCCGTATAAAAAATTTTTTTTTGTAATTTAAAATTAATTTTTAGCGGATGAAAAACTTTTTATAATACTGATTTGAATTTTTAATTTTTACCCCTATAAATAAATATTATTATTATTATTTAATATTATTATATTATTATTTAATATTATTATATATAATAAGACAAATAGTAATCGGTGGAAGTTTGAAAATTTTAAGAATCCGTGAATTGCTAACAATTCATCCGTGAATTGTTGTCTGAATTCATTGGCTATAAATAGCCAATGAATTCAAGACAGCAGGAAAAAAAAAAAGAGATTAAAAAATTCAATTCTCAATTCTGATTCTCAATTCTCACCGTATACTACTATTTGGGTTACTATTTAATTACTATTCATTTTTTTTATATTTTTCTGCACCCTAGTAAGATATTAATTTTTTTTTAATAAATTAAAAAATACCAAAAATATCCCAACCGTTAGATCTAATAAAGTTTAGATCTGAGCCTTTGATTTCTTAGGAGACAATAGGCTTTACCACACCAGATTAAAACCCAAATCAATCTCAGCCGTTCAAATAATCTGCCCTTCGATCTGGTTGCGCCACGTCAGCAGGTATACCGAGCACTCGGTACACCGCGCCACACCAGATCGTAGCCCATTGAATCCTGACCGTCCGATCAACTTGGAGATCAAACGAATCACAGCCGCACGATCTGTTCATCCAAGATCCAGCGGTTCACAGCCTTCAGACGCATGAGTGCACCATACACTCGTCCACACCAGATCAAAACCCAGAGCTTCTCTCTCCTCTCGCCGGCGATTCTCTCTCTCTCCACGGATCTCCCATTTCCGGCCGTATCAAGCCGTGCAACCACCGCAGAATTGTGCATCGCCTCCCCCTGAGCAAAACCCCGGCCTTTTAACACTTTTTCACCGGCTAATTTGGCCGGAAAAAGGCCGCGACCGACATCGACCAATCGACCTTCAAGTCGTCGATTCTCCCTCCTCAGCCATCAACGGACAACGAGACCACCACCATCAGAATCCTTGTCCTCAGATCTACCAGAATCGACTATCTTTTGCCGGAAACTCGCCGGAAAATTTCGCCGTGAACAGTAACCGCGGGTCCAGTGGCATTTTCGTAAATTTTTGATAAATCCGAGGGTATTTCAGTCTTTTACCTATACAGGGGTACTCAGGTAATTTTTTATGATATTTTATGGTATTTTTTTGATATTTTTGTATATAAATACTTGTAAATTTTTGCATGTAAAGAAAAAAAAAACAAAAGAAAACCAAAATAAATAACAACGCGGGTTTAACACCCATTTTATCATATCACTGTTCATAGGTCAAAAACCCAATTTTCAAGAATTGATATATCTATTTGTGAATGATATCAAAATAATTTTTATTTTATAAAATAAATTTTCTCGACACGTCTCTTTTATTTATAGAAAAGGACCGATGTCAAAAATTTAAATACCAAATATGGATTATGTCCATTATTATTTATTTTGATAAATCAGACGTAACTCTCCTTTTTAGGGATAAACGTCGACATTTTAGACAAAGTCTCCTAATTTTAGGGTCTGATGTCATTTTTAACGCGTCTCCTATTTTTAGGGACCGACGTTAAATATGTTAAAAATTTACAAATAAGCTCAAAATATAATAGCATTTGAATCAAAATAAGAAAAACACACAAGTAAAGGTAACCTTTCTCTGAAAGGATGTTTTAAGGGTGGTGTCTACCTTCCCTTAATCATAACTAACCCAGTATCCGAATCTCTGGGACCAGTGTCTAATTTTGGATTTCTAGTTCCCTCAAATTACTAGATGGCGACTCCAAATAAAATCTTTATTTCCCCCCAATCAAATAAAAAACTAAATTCCTTTTGTTTAAAAAAAAAAACAAAAAAAAAGGAGTGGAGCCGTCGCCCGACGTCGTGTAGCGACATACAACAACAAAATGATGAAATCTTCTTCAAACCTCTTGTAATACGTACAATGGTCTGAACTGAGTCTGTTGTACCCAAGGCTAATTATGAAGGAATCAAATCTCTTATACCAACACCTCGGCGCCTGTTTGAGACCATATAGAGATTTGTTCAACCTGCAAACCAAGTTCTCCTTGCCTGTTTCAGCAAAACCCTCTGGTTGGAGCATATAAATTTCTTCTTCAAGTTCTCCATGAAGAAATGCAGTTTTCACGTCTAACTGCTCCAAGTGAAGATCAAATATAGCACACATTGCCAAGACTACTCTGATTGTCGTAAGTCGTACCACTGGAGAAAATATCTCATTGAAGTCTATTCCTTCTTTCTGAGCATATCCTTTCACTACCAATCTTGCACGATACCGCTCCACTTGATCATTGCCATCACGTTTTATCTTGTAAACCCATTTGTTGCCAATGGCCTTTCTTCCTTGTGGTAGCGGAACAAGATCCCAAGTATTATTCTTGTACAGAGCTTCAATCTCTTCTTGCATTGCTGTCATCCACATAGACACATCTGTGCTTTTAATAGCCTCATGGAAAGTTGATGGCTCTCCATCCTCTGTTAGAAGACAGTATGCAATGTTACTTTCAGTAACATATTCTGAGTGCCAAGCCGGTGGTCTTCTTTCACGAGTCGACCGCCGAACTTCAGGAGTTTCAGACTCTATTTGTTCTTGCTCTTCATGCTCTGGTACAGCTTCAGAAAAAGCATGATTCTGAGTATTTTCCACATGGACTGCTGTAGTCTCCTTTAGAATGCTATTATGTTCTTTCATTTGCATTTTACCTTCTGCAAATATGACATCTCTGCTGATTACTACCTTATGGGCAGTGGGATCCCACAAGCGATACCCCTTCACTCCATCAGCATATCCCAAGAATACACATTTTCTGGATTTTGAATCCAGCTTGCTAACTTCTTGTGTATTGTACATCACGTACACAGGACTTCCAAATATATGCAATCGAGAATAATCAGCTGGTTTTCCAGTCCACATCTCCATCGGTGTCTTCAACTCAATTGCGGTTGATGGAGATCGATTTATCACATAACAGGCGGTATTGACTGCTTCTGCCCAGAATGACTTTCCTAGACCTGCAGCCTTCAACATTGCTCTTGTTCTTTCTAATAGAGTTCTGTTCATCCGCTCTGCCACTCCATTTTGTTGTGGAGTGTATGCCGTTGTGAACTGCCTTTTGATACCTTCATATTGACAGAAGTTATCAAATTCATCACTGGTATATTCTCTTCCATTGTCAGTCCTCAAACACTTGATCTTCTTTTCAGATTCAAGTTCCACCCGCGCTTTGAACGTTTTAAAGACTGTAAGCACATCTGCCTTCCTTCTAATTGGATACACCCAACATCTCCTGGAGAAGTCATCTATGAATGATACAAAGTATCTTGCTCCTCCCAAGGATACAACCGGTGCTTGCCATACATCAGAGTGAATCAGGTCTAAGATGCATTTGCTCTTAGTTGTTGATGTGCCAAACTTCAACCTGTGTTGTTTACTTGTAACACAGTGCTCACAAAAAGGTAAAGTAACCTTTGTAAGCCCAGGGAGTAACTTCTGATCAGAGAGAACCTTTAAACCTTTTTCTGACATGTGACCTAGTTTTTTATGCCACATCATCGTCTTCTCTTCTGCAGGACTGGCTGATGCGATTGACGCTTCTGCCTCATGATGTGTTTCTCCCATTAATGCAAATACATTTGCAACTGTCTTTCTTGCCTTTAAAACCACCAGCGCTCCTTTGATGATTTTCATAATTCCATTGTCTGTTCGGATCTTACAGCCAAGACTATCAAATTGTCCTATAGACAAAAGATTCTTCTTTAAGTCTTTCACATGTCGCACTTCTGAAATAGTACGAATTAAGCCATCATACATCTTCAATTTGATGGTGCCAATGCCGACAATCTCTAAAGCATGATTATCACCCATGAACACTTTGCCTCCAGAGATAGGTTTATATGTATGGAACCAATCTCGATTAGGAGTCATATGCCATGTTGCTCCTGAATCCATTAGCCAGACCTCAGTGAGCTCTTCTGTATCTGTAGAGATTGTCGCTGCTTCACTATATAAAACATCTCCATCTTCTGAGGTACTCGCAACACACCCTTGAGATTTTGATGACTCTGCAGAATTCTCTATACCCTTTTTAAACCAACAATCCTTTTTGAAGTGCCCCGTTTTGCCACAGTTGTAGCATTTCACAGCCTTCTTACTTCTTGATTTGGACCTCCCCTGCCTTTGACTCCCACTAGAGCCACGCTCCGTTGATCTTCCTCTTGACACCAATAATGCCTCTGCTTGGTTTGAACTGTTTCTGTCTCCTTTGTTTTTGCGCCTATTTTCTTCTTCCAAGATAGCGGCTGCAACATCATCGAAGACTAGATAATCTGAGAGGATATTATTTGTCAAGTTGATAATGAGCTGATCATACGAATCAGGAAGACTTTGAAGTAGAAGCTCTGCACGTTCATTTTCCTCTATTTGCTGACCCAATGTAGTGAGTTGTGAAAATAGAGTTCTTATTGTGTTGATATGGTCAGTCACCGATGTGGTTTCTGCCATTCGAAGGGTATAAAGTCTCCGCTTTAAGAAAATCTTATTGTGCAAAGACTTGGACTCGTATAGCTTTGTTAGAGTCTCCCATATCTCCTTAGCTGTTTTCTTCTCCGCCACACTTGATAATACTTCATCGGCTAATGCTAAATGTATGTTAGCAATAGCATTGCCATCCATCTCATTCCATTTTGCATCATCAGTGATCTCCGCGGGCCGATCCCCAATTGCTGCCAAGCAATTATCTTTCCTTAAAATTGCCTTGATTCTCATTTTCCATAATGAGAAATTGCTCCCATTAAACCTTTCAATCTCGTACTTTGCTGCCATTGTATTCACCAAGATCTATTCAGCTATCACCGTTTCACAGATCTGTAACGTATATAGAAATAGTATCGTGTGAATAATACTTCACTAAGTAAGTTCCCAGGAAAGATTGGAGGGGTCACAAACGGTCCCGCTTAAAACCCAATCTCCTTAGACAAAACTTCCTAGACCGTATTTAATCACCATACTGACTTTCTATATACGCCAACAGCAATGTATGTGAACAGTACCGTATGGGTGAATAGTGCCGTATAGGTGAATAGTACCGTATACGTGAATAGTACCGTATACACGAATAATTTTGGTGTATTAACAACACCAACCAGGAGGCTCTGATACCACTGTTAGAATACTGGCATGCAAACCCGACAAGACAAAAGGTAAGGGACAAGATAAAATGAGAAATGACACACAAGAATTTACGTGGTTCACCCAATTTGGCTACGTCCACGGGCAAGTATAGAAGAATTTTACTAAGTAATATGGGAATACAACTTCTCTCTAATAATAGGAGAACAACAAAAATCTCTCTATTATTAGGAGAAAACACCTCACTTACTATCTCACAAATACCTCACAATTTTGTGGGATTACTCTCTTCTCACCCTTTCTTCTTTCTCTCTTATGGTGTGTATATAATGCTTGGATGCATTGCCTATTTATAGGCAAGCATCCATGCAAAAGACAAGGGGTTAGGCAAATAGCACCAATTTGGTGCATACAATTTTTGACTAAGATGGCTACACCTTCTCCCACCATTTTTGACTAAGATGTAAAAGGATGACTACACCTTCTCCCACCATTTTTGACTAAGGTGGTTAGCTTCACAGAACAGTATCGAAGTGGCCCCACGTAATCTAAACCTGGTTAAGCCGCAACGTGCATGAGAAATGTTTTTTAATTTATTATTTCAGGTTTTTAATCAGAGCACAAGATGATGAAGTATGAGTTGAAACAGTGTATTCCAAACAGGCCTCTTTGTTAAGCTATATTAACTAATCAAGATAGCTAGCTATGTTTTGGTTTTCAGTGTAGCATAGTAGGAGCAGTCAAAGCACGAGCAAAAATGGAAAATCATCAGGTGATCATGGAAGACTAATAGGAACACACAAGTGATCATTATATATATATAAAATGAACTAAACATTCTTCAACTGACATTGCAACCTGGCTTAACTAAAGGAAGGAAGAAGAACAATTATATATCGACTACTGGATATGGATAGTTTTTCTCGACTGCTTATACCGTACAGAAACTAGACAGGTACGAAGATAGCAGGAGACATAAACAATGATGAAACAAAAGGACGCGCACTCGGAATTTCATGTATGGAAGACACTCTTCCGTCACATTTCTTTTTTACTTCAACCAACATTTCTCACTCTCATTTTGTACTGTGCTCCCCCGTTTACCTCCTGATAGAAAGTCACAATATCTCCACTTTTGAGGCCAGCATGGCGAGCAATGTCATGCCAACCTCTTGTGAATACAAGCTTTCCTGCTCTGGTGGAGCAGTGAATTGTCACCGGGGCCGGTAAAGGGGTGCCGGCAGATGACTCAACTATGGTGGCCAGTTCTATGGTTCCATGGAAAGGTTGAAGGCGTTCCAGGTTAGAATCGCGTGGTAGCACCAATCCTCTCTCAAGATCAATAGAGTTGAGTTGCTTTGAGAAGATTTCCATGGCCATATATTGAGAATTATTGCTATGAAATAATTAGGTTAAAGAAGGTTTTGTGTGTTTGCAGTGAAAGACCTCGAAGGTATTTATAGAGAAATCAGTGATGTTGTGATAAGCCAGCTAGCTTGTTGCGAAATGTCTCGTTTCACTCTCTTTTTATTATGAATTGACGTATAAACTTATTGAACACATAATTGTTTAAGAAACAATTTAATTCTCTGAATTCCAATGTTTTGTTGGTCAACATTTTCAGTAAGAAAAATCTCCATAGTTTGAACAAGCAAGATATTATCAGGAACAAATGAATTTCGAAAACAAACTCTTATCAGCAATTGTCTCACGTTTTTCTGATAGAGATGGTAGTGACCATCTCCAAGATTTGGCCCTTTTCAGTGAGTGATGGAGCATTCATTAATTACTACAATTTCGTGCCCTACGAAAGGTTATGTTCTTACGAGAACTTGGCAATTTAAGTGCATACACGGACACGCCCTATTTTCTGCCTCGACATATATCTTCAATCCATCACATTCTAACATTCTTTTTTATATATAATAAATAAATATTATCGGACATTCATCGTTTGTGTTGACGATTTATAGATCGATAAAAGACATAAAATTAAGATAGGGTGAGGTTTTTTGCACCGAAGGATGATAAGTGTTTGGAATCAGTCATTTGCTTCCAGCTATATACCCACCGACCATTTAGACATAAATTGTGAAATGGTCAACTGTCAGTCAGCAATTCAACCATTGATTGGTTTATGAACACTTTGTTTTGATAAAAATGATGTGAATTTTCGATTAAACTATTTTTATATATGTCAGTTCTTTTCTGCATGCTATGACATCATCGAGACATCAAATGCTAAACCACAACAGCGTTCTGCTATACAAGATGCGAGGTAGGGCGCTACCGGTCAAAGTGTTTTCACGTTTATAAGGGCATAAATGTATTTGATGGTCCATACTAGTTAAAAATACTCTAATTAATATAATATTAAATAATTATAAAAAATTTAAGTTTTCAATTTAATTTATATCATAATAATATATAAACCTAATCCATAGCGCACATCAAAGAGAGAAATTTGATCAAATATCACGTGCTATTCTTGTTTCAATATACTTAATGATTATATATGCTATTATCCATTTTTGAATCCCCACACAACCAAAAAAAAAATTGTTAGAAGAAAACCAAAAAATATATTATAGTTAGAAGAGGACATATAGGCTAGTAAAAAATAACAAAATATTGGTTGAAGAAATTTAAAAAATACAAAAATTAAAATTTAATAGTATATTTTATACTGATGAAAGTCCTAGTAACTGTTGTAACCCAATTTTAGATCCCCATCAATAAAATAAGTAAAAACAATATATATATATATATATAGTCCCAAAACCTAAAGCCTCATGCCTCCCATTGAAGACCTCACCCAGTGTCTCCCTACCATCCACGCCACTCCTCAGGCCACCGCCACCAACACCACCACCAACATCACTAGGAGTGTCTGCCATCGTCGTCAATATCGTTTCTACCACTAGGTTTGTCCAACCCCTCTTGTTGCTGTGTTTGCACCATTTCCTTGTATTTTATTGTTCAAGCGAAACTCAATTCACTTGAACAGTAAATGTTATTTCACTGTTCACGTGAATTATAATTCACGTGAACAGTGAATTCTGTTGTTACTATTCACGTGAATAGTGAAATTTGCAAATAAATAAATAAATAAAAATAAAAATTCTTCAAAAATTATTTCAAAGAACCTGTGATTTTCTGCAAGTTTTGTTATTACATTTTGATCAATATCAGTTTGTATTTTTGTACTGTAAACATACAAATCCGGTATTAAAATACCCAATTTTCATCAAGTCATAAAAAAATGATAAAAAAATATTTTGTTTTCATGTATACGGCCTAGTCTCTCTAATATATATATATATATATATATATATATATATATATATATAAATCATCTCATCATATTTTCATAGAACAAAGAAAATTTAAAAAAAATATATGTATTAGCATACATTTTGGCTTCAATAACCAGTTTATTCAAGTCATGAGAACTAGGCTAATATTTCAAAAATTTTAAAAAAATTATTTTGTTTTCTTTTAATATCTAGGGTTATGATCTTATACATAAGATGTATTTTGAAAATTAAATTCTTGTGTTTAGGTTAGAGTTACCCGATAAGATAAGGATCTCCTTACTGAGGAAGACTTTTCTTAAACCATACCAATAACTAGGAAACATGAAAAAGACCTTAGATTTTATCAGATAATAAAACAATGCAACTTACCTTAGGTAGGGCGTATTTGGGGTGCTAATACCTTCCCTTTATGCAACCAGTCCCTGTACCCAATCTCTAAGACCAGTTAGGGTTCCTAGTGACCAAAATACTAGGTGGCGACTCCTAATCCATTTTCCACCAATAAAAGACTAGATTTTCTTGTTCTCCTATATTTGTCAGATAGATATTATACAATATTTTCCAGATAAAAGTAGAAAACTCGTCGCGACGCCGCACACGTGCGATAGAATGGCAACTCTATTGGGGACCTTGTGGACTAAGCTTTGTTTTGATCTGATTTGTTTTTGTTTTCATGTGTTTATTGTTAATATGCCTTTCTTTTTGTTATTTGTTTGTGTGCTTTAAATATTTTACACATTGTTAATGCATTGTATAGAACTCTCTCATGCATCTTATAGAAATTTTGAGAAGCACACACAAACTTTAAGTTAGGTGGGGGATTAGCGATTTGCCCTATGACTATTGGTCAGGGTTCAGATGCGTGAAACACCTAACTTATATCTGAGTGCCTACTTGGTAATGGTAGGCATACGTGCCTGAACTATTTCTTGCAATGCCCCTATACTGTCTTTATGAAGAACGTCACTAGGAAGATATGAGACCCTTCAAGACTAGATAGAAAACCTACCTGTTCTTACTTAATAAATAGAGCTTGTCCTTAGGATATGTATCTTACATTCATTTGCATCATGATTAATAATGTTAAATTCATCAATCCTGGTTTTGAGCTGAAATCATGGCTAAGTACCTATCTTTCCAAGAGTTTGGACAAGAATCTGAGTTGACTCAGGTAGCTGAAGGAAAATGTCCCAAAATCGATGTTAGTAGGTTGCCTCGCATTACAAGATAAATCACATGGTAAATGACTTAGGGAAGTTATTGTCTATTATGGAATATATTGATGAGACTCTTTTTGAAAGGAAATATAGGAGAATTGCACAACTTATGAGGTTACCCGTACAAACAACAACAATCAAAACCTTAATTTTTATGAGATGAATGATATAGGTTGGTGGCCATCGTCATCTTTGGACTAATATTGTTCCAATTTAAAATCAGAGTCATCAGTTTAGAAGTTGTAAATGTCTTTATAGAATACGAGCATAATCGGATTAATCCCTTTTCATCCATTTTGGTAGAAACCATGTTGTCACTGAACCCCTCTAGGATGTATTGAAAAGGAGCCATGAAATGTTGCATTTCTATGTTGTATTTATAGATTACCAGTCAGATCAAAACACCAAGGGACATCTTTAACAACTTCTAGTGGTTTGATCTACTCGAGCAATTCTAAAAGCTAAGAACATGGTGGGAACATCAGCACAACAACCTGAAGGAGCACTAACAGCTCACATCCCTCAAGCATCTCAAAACCAGGGGGCAAACATGGCCAGTAAACAACATTTTGTGCCTATCAACCCTATCCAGCCAAATCATGCTCCAATCACTATGGACTTAACAACAGAGGGAAGCCCAGACTATAGGTCTCTTAGTTTGATAGACCAAGACAAGTTGTTTTCTTTAGAAGAAAGATTGAGGACAATTGAGGGTAATGACTAGTTTGATCCAATACGAGCAGCTGAAGTATGTCTGGTACCAAATGATTAGTACTTAAAAGTGCATTTTTATCATGGTTTTATATCATCATTTTGCACTTGAAGTATCAATAACTCCTTAACTAAAATATGTTTTATAATAATGTATCTAATAATATAAGATACCTATAATTTGTGGTAAATGTCTATTTTTAATGCAGGCCTATCACATAAATGAAAGGATTGATTGATGATTTGAAGAACTTAAATTGCAAGGATAAAGAGATGGCCAAACTTAGAAAAGAGATGTCGGTGCAATCCAAACCGGAACACTGTTCGGTAATTGGGGCATATCTAGAGCTATATATCTCAGATTTAGGTCCAATTTATATGGATGGAAAGGTAAGACATAGGCCTACAACTTTCATATGGAGCCCAAGATCTAAAAAGGCCATTATCAAGTCTAAATTGTAGCAACAACAAAGAAGCCCGAATCTGTCTTCCAGCCCGAGCACTGTTCGGTATTTTGGCCATATCTGGAGTTCTAGAAGTCCAAATAAGCTGAATGTTTTACACAAGAAAGCTGAGACAATTGCCTACAACTTTCATGTTTACAACTGGCTCCAATTTTGACGTTATCAATGACGTTTTGGGCAGACAAGAGAAGATAAGGATTGTCACCAAGTCAAAAGTTGGCCACCCACTTATCAATTAGTCATCAAATCAATAGTTCCCAATTTTGGCCTATAAAAGGAGGCATTTGCCATGCATTTAGGCATCTTGGTTTCCAGATCAAGATCATTCTCTTCCTTTCTCTCTTTGTATTTTTTGTAATGTTTATGCTTTGCTTTCATTAATATTAAGTTTATACCTTTCATTTCCTTTCCTTTACTTAGTTAGCTTTTATGTTCTTATTTTGTTTTTCTATTTTGCTTTCTTTCATTATGTCTAGCTAAGTTAATTATGTCAAGGTGAAAAGGTTACACTAATGGTGTGAGAATAAGTATAATGTAAACTTAATATGGACTTTAATGTTTGGTACTAACATGTTTTATATTTGTTATCTTGCTCACTCTTTAATACTTTGCTTGTTAAATGACTAATCTTGATTTATGTTGTATAACACTTGGTACAACAAATACTTGGCACTTTCATAGCCCATAATGTATGGTATAACCGACACTTGAGCTATGAAAGGAACTTGATTTGTTGTTAACATAAGTTATAATCATGAATGCTTGACGAGATTTACAAGTATTAGCATTAATTGAATAAGATGACTAATGTAATCATGTTAACAATATATAATCTGATTGGAACCTCCTTTGTGTGTGGTTTCCAATTCAATAATAAGAGTTTATACTATACTTGTTTGATATACCATTAGTGGAACCTCTAACCTTGACATTTGTTATTATTATTGTTTTATCCTTACTTTAATATTTCATCTCTAAGTTCTCATCATCATCATCTTCTTCTTCTTCTCTTTCTTTATTATTATTATTATTATTATTATTATTATTATTATTATTATTATTATTATTGTTATCGTTATTACTATTATTGTTGTTTATAATTGTTGTTTATAATTTGTACAATTAACCTCCCTGTGGTTCGACCCCGGTCTTGCCGGGTTATTTATTACTTCGACACTCCTACACTTGGGAGAAGACATCAATCTTTTCGTCGTGTCAAGTTTTTGGCGCTGTTGCCGGGGAGGTAAGTTCTTGTATAAATTATAATATTTATTTTATTTTTTCTTTTCACTTTTCACTTTTCTTGTATATAACTTTGTTTCCTTTCTCTTGTTTCTTCTTCTTTTATTTTCTTCTTCGTTTTATTCTATTCCTACACGTGCATGAGAGTGTGGTCACGTACATCAAGTGGTAGACTTTGTAGGATATCCTCATCATTTTCAGAAAATATGGCCGAAGAAGATAATCAATCACTTCATAATGAAAATAATGAGAATAACCGTGCTAGAACACTTAGAGACCACATGAATCCCACAAGAACAAGTGCACCATCATGCATAGTTTTTCCTCCTGATGCATCTCATTTTAATTTTAAACTAGGTATTATTCAACTTTTACCTTCTTTTCATGGTTTGGAATTGGAAAATCCATACTTGCATTTAAGGAAATTTGAGGAGGTCTGCAACACATATAATAATTTAAATTGTAGTATGAACACCATCAGATTAAAGCTTTTTCCTTTTTCATTAAAAGATAAAGCTAAAACATGGCTATAAAATTTGAGACCAGGATCCATTCGTGCTTGGGATGAAATGCAACAACAATTTTTAAAGAAGTTTTTCCCATCTCATAGAACAAACTCTTTCAAGAGACAAATCACCACTTTCACTCAAAAACCAGGAGAAACATTTTACAAATGTTGGGATAGGTATCGAGACTTGCTTAGTACTTGCCCTCATCATGGTTTTCAAACATGGAGATTGATTTCACATTTCTATGAAGGGTTAACACCTAAAGATAGGCAAATGGTTGAATTGATGTGCAATGGAACTTTTGAAGATAAAGACCCTGATGAAGCAATGGAGTACTTAGACTTGTTAGCTGAAAATGCTCAAAATTGGGACACTGCGGGTACATATGAGGCACCGAGTAAAACTCAACTTCATACATCTAGTGGAGGTATGTACAACCTTAGGGAAGATCATGACCTCCAAGCCAAATTTGCATCTTTAGCTAGAAAAGTCGAGGCACTAGAATTGAAAAAGAGTGGTCAATTAAAATCTGTTGAAAACATTGTGTGTCAAATCTGTGAAACAAATGAACACTCAACCAACGATTGTCCAACCTTGCCTTCTTTTAAAGAATGTCTCCATGAACAAGCTCATGCTTTAAACAGTTTTCAAAGGGCCAACCATAACCCATACTCCCAAACATACAACCCTGGTTGGAGGAATCACCCAAATTTCAGTTGGAAGAGTGAGAACAACAATGCACAAACTTCACAACCACCGTTTCAAGCACACCATAATTTCCAAAATTCTCATGGATATGCACCTCCTTATGCTCCACCTCCTAGAAGAAATCTTGAGGAAACATTGCATGCATTCATTGAAAAGCAAGAGACAATCAATACTCAACTTGCTCAAAACATGACAGATTTTAAAGATACTCTTGCTAAATTAACATCTGCTCTCAGTTTCCAAGAGAAAGGTAAGTTTCCATCTCAAACACAACAAAATCCCAAAGGGCAATACAATGCAAATGCAAGTAGTTCCGGAAGCCAACACATGGATCAAGTCAAATCAGTCACTACTCTGCGCAGTGGTAAGGTTATTGAAAAACCCTCTCTTGAACCTTATGAGAAAGATGATGAGTCAATCTCTGAGGGTAAGGAAGGGGATGAATATGAAAATTGCAAAGAAACGACTGATTTACCGCCAGCACTTCCATTTTCTCAAGCTATGACCAAACAAAGGAAAGTCAATTACAATTCTGAAATTTATGAAATTTTCAAACAGGTAAGGATCAATATACCTTTGCTGGATGCTATTAAACAGGTTCCTTCCTATGCTAAATTTTTGAAAGATCTATGCACTGTGAAGAGGAAACTGAATGTGAAAAAGAAAGCCTTTCTAGCCGAACAAGTAAGTGCTATTCTTCAAAACAATAATGCTTTGAAATATAAAGACCCTGGTTGTCCTACAATTTCTTGCTTTACTGGAGAGCATAAAATTGAAAGAGCTTTACTTGATCTTGGTGCTAGTGTGAATTTACTTCTATATTCAGTTTTTCAGAGTCTCAATCTAGGTGAGTTAAAACCAACTTCTATATCTCTTTTACTTGCCGATAGATCTGTAAAAGTGCCTAGAGGAATAATTGAAGACGTGTTAGTACAAGTCGATAAATTCATTTATCCTGTGGATTTTATTGTCTTGGACACAGAACCTGTTGAAGCATGTAATTCATTTCCTGTTATTTTAGGACGTCCGTTTCTTGCAACCTCTAACGCATTGATTAATTGTAGGAATGGACTGATGAAGCTATCATTTGGAAACATGACATTGGAGATGAATATTTTCAACATTTGCAAGCAACCTGGAGATGATAATGATTTACAAGAAGTAGATCATATTGATGAATTAGTTTATGATCAACTTGAATCTACTTTAAGTAAAAATGAATTGGATGAAACTGAAGATTTGCAAATGGTTTATTCTGAGGAAGAAATCACGGATAACAAATGCACAGAAAATGTTGATGCGAATCTTTTGTCAACAGTGACAACATATTCGACATCTAACATCACACCAATCGATGATTACTTTCCTAACGAATCCTTACTTTCTCTTAGTCCAATGCCTTGGTATGATAAAAATATTAATTTTCTTGCTTTAGGAGATTTGCTAGCTGATTGGAGTATCCAAGACAAAGAAAAGTTTTTGAACGAAGTGAAGAGCTTTTATTGTGATGACCCTAACTTATTCAAATATTGTCCTGATCAAATATTTCAAAGATTCATTTCCGACAATGAGGTAAGTAGTGTCATTAAACTTTGTCATTCTGAAGCATGTGGAAGTTATTTCTCGTCAAAAAAGACAATTGCAAAAATCTTGCAAAATGGATTTTATTGGCCCACCATGTTCAAGGACACACATGCATTCTGCAAAACTTGTGAAAATTGTCAAAAGATTGATACTGGTCAAAAAGTTTTGTTTTATGATTCTCAAATCTATGCATTCCCTAAAGAGCTAAGATTAAGATGGACCAATCCTTATGGGGCCTGTGATATTGAGAATTCAATGAATGACAATGATTTTAAGGAAAATGGACATCGTTTGAAAGCTTACTTTGATAATTTTCCTAGTGAAAATGAATCAGCTGGTTTGAATGATCTTGTAGATAAAGGTTGATTATTTTGTTTTTCTCACATTTTTTTTATGTTTCTTTTTGAGTGATTTTTGCTAGTTTCTTTCACCCCGGTCAAATGGCGGATAACGGTACTCCGTGACTTAAGTCGGTTCTTTCAGTTTCCCACAATTACTGATATCTGTGTATATATCTGTGCAATTCTTTGAATCTCTCTTCCAATTCTCATTTGAAAATGGACACTAATCTTGAAAAATTGAAAAAGTATTTTCCCGCTCTGCCTCAGAATGCGATTACAAAAATTTACCGTGCTAGATGTGCAAGATTGAGATTGTTAATGAATCATGGAATTCCTGAAGATATTCGCTGGTTGATTGAAGCAAAGGTCCGATTATCAGGTGAGTCCTCTAACTTCATTTCACACATGCCTGGAACAGGTAAAAGCACTTTTGCAAAGAAGCGTCGTGCAAAACGACTGGATGTCTGTCATCGATGTGCTAGATGGACTTGTAATACACAATGTCGTTCTTTAGGAATGGTATCTATAAACCGTGAAGATAAAATACAATTCATTAAGGATGGCCTGAGTAAGGAGTCTTTAGATAATCTTCTATTGACTCTTGAGACGCATCCTAGTGGAGATGTGCATCGTGCAATTCATGATTTATGGCCACTATTTCATAAAGAACATGATCGACTTAGTCTTGGGAATCTGACTACAAAAGACCCTGTTTGCCAATTTTTAAGAAAACTGGATGGGAAGCCTATCCCCGACCCATAGAGGGCGTTTAAGCCGTTCTTGGACGTAAAACCAAGGGAAGATGTGAGCCACAATCACAACTACCTGTACATACACATGCTTTTTCAAAAGTAAATAAATAAATAAATAAAAAGAGAGAGAGAAAGTGTGAGACTCCAGCTGGACTACATATAGGTGTTATGATTGCCTTTCTAATTTCTCATCTATAAAACCCTCTTTTCCTTCCTTTCATTTCTACTCAACCCATACATTCAACAAATACAGAAGTGTGTAGAAATGGCAAGTTCCTCAAGTCATCAAATAAGAAATATTTGTGTTTTCGGTGGATCTAGTCCTGGGAAAGAAAAGGAGTTTTTAGAATCAGCAAATCATCTTGGTCAGGTGCTAGTTGAGAGAAAGATTCATTTAGTATATGGGGGAGGCAGTCTTGGGTTAATGGGAGGTGTGTCAATAGCTGCATTTTTAGGAGGTAGTCAAGTTTTGGGGGTCGTCCCTGAAGCTTTGGCACAAGGGGACATCATTGGAAAAACAATTGGAGAGAAACTTCAGGTCTCCACAATGTCGGCTCGAATGAATGCAATGTTTAATCATGCTGATGCCTTCATTGCTTTACCAGGTGGTCTAGGCACATTGGAAGAGATCTTTCATATTTCCTCTTGGGCTCAATTGCACATTCACCATAAACTCATAGGTTTGTTAAATGTTAATGGTTATTATGATAAGTTGTTGTCTTTTCTTGAGCATGCTGTGGAACAGGAATTTCTAACATCTTCTGCACGACAAATCATAATCTCTGCTACTACTGCTGAACAATTGATTGACCAACTACAATATTTCATTCCTGTGATTGATCCTTCCATGAGTCGCATAAATTGGTCATCTACGGGAAGCCGTAAAAAGCTTAGATTGGATTTGAGCCTTCATTTGTGAATTTTTGTATCTTTTGGTTTTATTATTGTGTTTTGTTATTTCTTATTTTTGTTTTAGTGTGTTTCAGGTTTTGTCAGTGTTCGTTATTTCAGGTGATATCTTCTATACTCTATCTTTCTACCTTAGAACATTGAGGACAATGTCTCGTTTTGGTTGGGGGGAGAGGGTAGTAGTTGATAAAAAAATAAAAAAAAAATTATTTTTCATTTCATAAAGCATGTGCATAATTGTTGTTACTAGGATGGCAGAGTAAAGGAGTTCTTTTGTTAAAGTGACTCTTGAGATGCATCTTAGTAACCATTCTTAACAAGGTCTATTATAATACTTCCTGAAAAATTCAGGTTTACAAACTCTCGTATTGTTACCACTTAATTCTGCTCATATACTTATTTAACATGTATTCTTAAACCTTAATTTACACACACACTTTAACATATGATTGTGGGTTGCATATTGGATTATTACATTATTTATGTTCTTTTGTTAAAGGTAACAACTAAGGGAAAGAGATTGTATATAATTAAAAAAAAAGAAAAAAAAGAAAAAAGAAAAAAGAAAAAAAAAATGATGATAATAAAAATGTAGATAAGTTTGGTTTCGTAGCCTCCCTAACCTAAGCAATTAAGCCCGAAGGGGTGTTTTAACACCTAATACCCTAAAGTCAACTGACTTGAGAGCTATTGGCCCAACGCTTGTTACATGGGTTGAGGAGAAAAGCTTAAGGGAATCAAACATTGCACTATCTACATATCAGTATCTGCGACCCGAGTTACTAAGCTCGTAGGGGTGTCTTAACACCTAATGCCCTAAGACCAACTGGTCTGGGAGTCATTAGCTGAAAGCTCGTTACATGGGTTAAAGATGCATGATGTTTTTAAATTATATGTATATAGAGTTAAAAAAAAAAGCAAAAAAAGAAAAGAAAAAAAAGACAAAAATAATAATCCCATCCCAAGGAAGTTAACCTTAAACATTAGAACAAAAATTTTGTTTTCTTTCAAGAAAAGCCCCATAATTATGTGTTGATACATTGAGCATAAAAAAAAGGTTTATTAATATCTTGTTAAGAGGTATTGAGCAGATATATAAATTTAATGAGAGTTTGTTTATCTGGATAGATTAATGGAAGTTAAATGATGAATACCTTGCTTTGTGAAATTTGCAAATTTGTTTTCTATTTTAACGCTTTGATTACTACGGACTAGTAATAAGCTGGTTGAGGGGTGTGATTAGTACTTAAAAGTGCATTTTTATCATGGTTTTATATCATCATTTTGCACTTGAAGTATCAATAACTCCTTAACTAAAATATATTTTATAATAATATATCTAATAATATAAGATACCTATAATTTGTGGTAAATGTCTATTTTTAATGCAGGCCTATCACATAAATGAAAGGATTGATTGATGATTTGAAGAACTTAAATTGCAAGGATAAAGAGATGGCCAAACTTAGAAAAGAGATGTCGGTGCAATCCAAACCGGAACACTGTTCGGTAATTGGGGCATATCTAGAGCTATATATCTCAGATTTAGGTCCAATTTATATGGATGGAAAGGTAAGACATAGGCCTACAACTTTCATATGGAGCCCAAGATCTAAAAAGGCCATTATTAAGTCTAAATTATAGCAACAACAAAGAAGCCCGAATCTGTCTTCCAGCCCGAGCACTGTTCGGTATTTTGGCCATATCTGGAGTTCTAGAAGTCCAAATAAGCTGAATTTTTTACACAAGAAAGCTGTGACAATTGCCTACAACTTTCATGTTTACAACTGGCTCCAATTTTGACGTTATCAATGACGGTTTGGGCAGACAAGAGAAGATAAGGATTGTCACCAAGTCAAAAGTTGGCCACCCACTTATCAATTAGTCATCAAATCAATAGTTCCCAATTTTGGCCTATAAAAGGAGGCATTTGCCATGCATTTAGGCATCTTGGTTTCCAGATCAAGATCATTCTCTTCCTTTCTCTCTTTGTATTTTTTGTAATGTTTATGCTTTGCTTTCATTAATATTAAGTTTACGTCTTTCATTTCCTTTCCTTTACTTAGTTAACTTTTATCTTGTTTATGTTCTTGTTTTGTTTATTTATTTTTCTTACTTTTATTATGTTTAGCTAAGTTTATTATATCAAGGTGAAAATGTTACACTAATGGTGTAAGAATAAGTATAGTGTAAACTTAATATGGACATACATGTTTGATACTAACATGTTTTGTATTTGTTATCTTGTTCACTCTTTAATACTTTGCTTGTCAAATGACTAATCTTGATTTGTGTTGTATAACTTAATATGGACATACATGTTTGATACAACAAATGCTTGGCACTTTCATAACCCATATTGTATGGTATAACCGACACCTAAGCTATGAAAGGAACTTGATTTGTTGTTAACATAAGTTATAATCATGAATGCTTGACGAGATTTACAAGTATTAACATTAATCGAATAAGATGACTAATGTAATCATGTTAACAATCTATAATCTGATTGGAACCTCCTTTGTGTGTGGTTTCCAATTGAATAATAAGAGTTTATACTATACTTGTTTGACATACTATTAGTAGAACCCCTAACCTTGACATTTGTTATTATCATTGTTTAATCCTTAGATTAATATTTATCTCCAAGTTCTCATCATCTTCTTCTAGTTGTTATTTCTATTATTGTTGTTTATAATTTGTACATTTATCCTCCCTATGGTTCGACCCTAGTCTTGCCAAATTATTTATTACTTCGACATTCCTGCACTTGGGAGAAAATATCAATCTCTTAGTCGTGTCAAGTTTTTGGGGCCATTGCTGGGGAGGTAAGTTTTGTATAAATTAAATAAATTCAAGGACTTAATTGAAAGTAATCCAAGGGTAAAATTAAAAATTTATTTAATTAAGGGACCTAATTAATACATTTCAAAACACTAGGGACCAAACTATAATTTGTCATTTTTATGCCAAATGACGTCGTTTTGGGTCATACTGTTCATCATTTATTAGCTGAATACTGATTCAACAGGGGAGAAAATCCAGCAGATCATTCTAGCAAATCACAGCCATAGCACCACGATCTCATGCCCACGATCACGCTCATGGACGGATTAACCGGGGAACTGGTTTCTGCATGCTCTTTCGCTCTATAAAAGACAGAGCAGAGCATAGGCAAAAAAGGGGGGAGGGGGACAAAACCTAGAACAAGAAGAAAATTAAAAACGAGAGGTTAAAAATACAGAAAAATAGAAAATAAATCCAGAGAAAGAAATAATACACAGGAAGACGGAGAGAAAAAGAGATCAGCAATACATAGAGACGAGTATTAGCCTTACCATTGCCTTCGTCCCTACAAATAAAAAAACCCAGAATCAAAAGAAATTCCTTGCAGGCCGGCTTCTTCATCATATTCTCGGCTTCAAAAGCTGCTGAGAAAAACAAAAGGAACACGCAGACAAGTGAACACAAAAGGAAGATAAAGGGAAGCAATAGGTGAGAATCCATCAGCGCAACAAGCACCTTCGCCTCCCAAAGCAGGTATGCTTTTTCCTTTCTCCTTTCATTCTCGACATATTGTATTTGTAAACAAAGCAGAAGAAGGAGTAGAGGAGAGGAAGTAGTGTCGACCCAGCCAGAGCTTTGTCACCGTCTCCATCGCCTCCAGCAGAACAGGTAAGTGACCTTTTCTTCTTCAATTCTTCATAGTGAATTAGCATTTACACTGTGTAATTGAATTTTAATTCACTTACACAGTGTAGCAATATGCGTATGTTAGCACACGTGTATTGCTTAGCCCAGCCAGGTTGCTGGCTTGGGCCAGTGACCAAGTTAGGCTGGCTAGATCTAGTCCAATCTAAAAAAATAAAATAAAAAGTAAAAAGTAAAAAAATATAAATTTATAAATTAGAAAAAAATGTATATACATGAATAAAAATAATATAAATTTATTAGTTTATTCACTAACGTCAGAGTCAGGAATAAAAATACTAGTTCAAATTTATATTATTTTTATTCATTGTATTTTATTTTATTTAGATAGAAAAATAAAAAAAATATGTGCATGCATAAAAATAAATTTATTTGATTTGTTTATTCACTAATGCCAGAGTCAGGAATAAAAAATATTGATTTAGATTTATTTTATTTTTATAGTTGCGTAATATTTACCAATGCTAGAGTTGGAAATATCTGTAGTTAAATATTCACTAGGACCAAAGTTAGTGATATTATAAGCAAATTATCATAGCAAAAACTAATAAATATTTAGTAAATTAAGACGAAACTAGCAAAGTAGCTTGCCTCAGGCAAAACGTTTAAGGGGTGATAATATCTTCCCTTTTACATAACTAGTCCTGAACTATAGAATTTCTGTTGACTAGTGAGGGTTCCTAGTGACCATAATACTAGGTTGCGACTCCTTAAACAAGATTTTTTTTCTTAAAAGAATTAGATGCCAGATATCTATTCTTTTTCTAATCGAGATAATGTTTTAAAGCCGCCGCGATGTCAGGTGCGACATTAATCATTAAAACATGATTCTTTAAGATCACAAGTGATCATTATACATTTAATTATGATCCCATATAAGAAATGAACTAAAATTTCTTTAGCTGACATTGTGGGGCCTAACTAAAGGAAAAACAACAATAACATATCGACTCCTAGATATAGATAATTTTTCTCGATTGTTGATTCCGTACAAAAAAACAACAATTATTTTGTGATATTTTACTTAATAATACTAATTTAATAGTAGTTTTAATGATTAAAACATAAGTCTTTATGATATACATACATACATACCTATACACACACGTCCAAAATCACTGCTAAATTTTTTTGGGGGAAATCTTGTACATATAGAGTTTTGGAAATGACTTTCAAATTCAATATTTTTTATTTATCAACAAGTAGAGGTAATTTAGTTATACTCAGAAATGGATAACACTATATTGTCGGTTTACTTTGTTTTGGTTTTCAATGTAGTATAGTAGGAGTAGACAAAGCTCAAACAAAAATGGTAAATCATTAGGTGATATGGAAGACTAATATATAAGAACACTAATAAGCCCCAGATGATAAGCTCCAGCAAATATTCAACAATAAATATTGTTTTTTCTCGGGTAAGAAAGTACCACAAATTTTAGATACTTATTGATTGTCTTATTGATAATTTTAGACTGCTTGAAATAAACAAAACAATACAAGAAACTAAAATAAAGGGAAAGCTGGTAAGTCATGATTTGAGATTATCCATATAAAAATTGAATGTAACACGTACGAAATAATAATCGTAACAATTATAACAAATTGAAATAAAAATGATGAAAGTCCCAACTGCAAATGGCCCAATCCTGTAGGTGACCCGATCCTCCCCAGTACAATCTTTTCATTCTTTAATGCTAATACTTGTAAATTTTGTCAAGCATTCATGATTATAACTTATGTTAACAACAAATCAAGTTCCTCCCATAGCTCAGGTGTCGGTTATACCATACAATATGAGCTATGAAAGTGTCAAGCATTTGTTGTACCAAGTGTTATATAACATAAATCAAGATTAGTCATTTAACAAGCAAAGTATTAAAGAGTGAACAAGATAACAAATATAAAACATGTTTGTATCAAACATTAAAGAGCATGATCTTGATCTGGACACCAAGATGCCTAAATGCATGGCAAATGCCTCCTTTTATAGGCCAAAATTAGCAACTATTGATTTAATGACTAATTGATGAGTGGGTGGCCAACTTTTGACTTGGTGACAATCCTTATCTTCTCTTGTCTGCCCAAAACGTCATTGCTAACGTCAGAATTGGAGCCACTCGAAAACATGAAAGTTGTAGGCAATTGTATTAGCTATCTTGTGTAAAATATTCAGCTCATTTGGACTTCTAGAACTCCATATATGGCGAAAATATGAAACAGTGCTCGAGCTGGAGGACAGATTCGGGCTTCTTTGTTGTTGCTACAATTTAAACTTGAAAATGGTCTTTTTAGATCTTGGGCTCTATATGAAAGTTGTAGGCTATGTCTTACCTTTCCATCCATATAAAGTAGACATAAATCTGAGATCTATAGCTCCATATATGACCCAATTATCGAACAGTATTTCAGTTTGGATTGCACCGACATCTCTTTTCTAATTTTGGTCATCTCTTTGCCCTTGCAATTTAAGATCTTAAAGTCATCAATCAATCCTTTCATTTATGTGATAGGCCTGCATTTAAAATGAACATTTACTACAAATTAAAGGTATCTTATATTATTAGATATATTATTATAAAACATGCTTTAGTTAAAGAGTTATTGATACTTCCAAAGATTGAGTTGAAGTTAAATGTGAACTATTGACACACCTCCCATTAACCCAAGATTGCCTCCCCCATACACTAAATGAATCTTTCTCTCAACTAGCACGTGACCAAGATGATTTGCTGATTCTAAAAACTCCTTTTCTTTTCTAGGACTAAATCCACCAAAAACACAAATATTTCTTGTATGATGACTTGAGGAACTTGCCATTTCTACACACTTCTGTATTTGTTGAATGTATGGTTGAGTAGAAATGAAAGGAAGGAAGAGAGGGTTTTATAGATGAGAAATTAGAAAGGCAATCATAACACCTATATGTAGGCTAGCTAGAGTCTCACACTCTATCTCTCTTTTTTTTTATTTATTTACTTTTCAAAAAGCATGTGTATGTACAGGTAGTTGTGATTGTGGCTTACATCTTCCCTTGGTTTTACGTCCAAGAATGGCTTAAACGCCCTCTATGGGTTGGGGATAGGCTTTCTATCTAGTTTTCTTAAAAACTGGCAAACAGGGTCTTTTTTAGTCAGATTCTCAAAACTAAGTTGATCATGTTCTTTATGAAATAGTGACCATAAATCACGAATTACACGATGCACATCTCCATTAGGATGCGTCTCAAGAGTTAATAGAAGATTATCTAAAGACTCCTTACTCAGGCCATCCTTAATTAATTGTATTTTATCTTCACGGTTTATAGATACCATTCCTAAAGAACGACATTGTGTATTACAAGTCCATCTATCACATCGATGACAGACTTTTAGTCATTTTGCACGACGTTTCTTTGCAAAAGTGCTTTTACTTGTTCCAGGCATATGTGAAATGAAAGAGTTAGAGGACTCACCTGATAATCGGACCTTTGCTTCAATCAACCAGCGAATATCTTCAGGAATTCCATGATTCATTAACAATCTCAATCTTGCACATCTAGCACGGTAAATTTTTGTAATCGCATTTTGAGGCAGAGCGGGAAAATACTTTTTCAATTTTTCAAGATTAATGTCCATTTTCAAATGAGGATTGGAAGAGAGATTCAAAAAATTACACAAATATCAGTTATTGTGGGAAACTGAAAGAACCGACTTAAGTCAGGAAGTACCGTTGTCCGTCATTTGACAGGGGTGAGACAAACTTGCAAAAATCACTCAAAAAGAAACACAAAAACAATGTAAGAAAAACAACATAATCAACATTTATCTACAAGATCATTCCAACCAGTTGATTCATTTTCACTAGGAAACTTAACAAAGTAAGCTTTCAAACGATGTCCATTTTCCTTAAAATCATTGTCATTCATTGAATTCTCAATATCACAGGCCCCATAAGGATTACTCCATCTTAGTCTTAGCTCTCTAGGGAATGCATAGAGTTGAGAATTATAAAACAAAACTTTTTGACTAGTATCAACTTTTTGACAATTTTCACAAGTTATGCAGAATGCATGTGTGTCCTTGAACATAGTGGGCCAATAAAATCTATTTTGTAATATTTTTATAGTTGTCTTTTTTGACGAGAAATAACTTCCACATGCTTCAAAATAACAAAGTTTAATGACACTACTTACCTTATTATCGGGAATGAATCTTTGAAATATTTGATCAGGACAATATTTGAATAAGTTAGGGTCATCACAATAAAATTTTTTCACTTCATTCAAAAACTTTTCTTTGTCTTGAGTACTCCAATCAGCTAGCAAATCTCCTAAAGCACAAAAATTAATATTTTTATCATACCAAGGCATTGGACTAAGAGAAAGTAAGGATTTGTTAGGAAAGTAATCATTGATTGGTGTGATGTCAGATGTCGAATTTGTTGTCACCGTTGACAAAAGATTCGCATCAACATTTTCGGTGCGTGTTTCGTCTATGATTTCTTCCTCTAAATAAATCATTTGCAAATCATCAGATTTATCTAATTCATCAGATTTCTTCTAGGAGGTGGAGCATAAGGAGGTGCATATCCATGAGAATTTTGGAAATTATTGTGTGCTTGAAATGGTGGTTGTGAAGTTTGTGCATTGTTATTCTCACTTTTCCAACTGAAATTTGGTTGATTTCTCTAACCAGGGTTGTATGTTTGTGAGTATGGGTTATGGTTGGCCCTTTGGAAACTATTTAAAGCATGGGCTTGTTCATGGAGACATTCCTTAAAAGAAGGCAGCGTTGGACAATCATTGGTTGAATGTTCATTTGTTTCATAAATTTCACACACAATGTTTTCAATAGATTTCAATTGACCACTCTTTTTCAATTCTAGTGCCTCGACTTTTCTAGCTAAAGATGCAAACTTGACTTGAAGGTCATGATCTTCCCTAAGGGTGTACATACCTCCACTAGATGTATGAGGTTGAGTTTTACTTGGTGCCTCATAAGTACCTGCGGTGTCCCAATTTTAAGCATTTTCAGCTAACAAGTCTAAGTACTCCATTACTTCATTAGGTTCTTTATCTTCAAAATTTCCATTGCACATCAATTCAACCATTTGCCTATCATTAGGTGTTAACCCTTCATAGAAATATGAAAGCAATCTCCATGTTTCAAAACCTTGATGAGGGCAAGTACTAAGCAAGTCTCGATACCTATCCCAACATTGGTAAAATGTTTCTCCTGGTTTTTGAGTGAAAGTGGTGATTTGTCTCTTGAAAGAGTTTCTTTTATGAGATGGGAAAAACTTCTTTAAAAATTGTTGTTGCATTTCATCCCAAGCACGAATGGATCCTAGTCTTAAATTTTGTAGCCATGTTTTAGCTTTATCTTTTAATGAAAAAGGAAAAAGCTTTAATCTGATGGTGTTTGTAGCACGTTGGAAAATCCGCGCGGCATCCGCTGACGATTTTTTTTTATATTATTTGTGTTTATTTTGCTTGGTTCTTTGGAGTCGCCACCTAGTATTATGGTTACTAGGAACCTATGGTCTGCGAGAGTCTGAGTAAGGGATTGGTTGTGCAAGGGGAAGACGCATCACCCCAGTGCACCCTACCTTAGGTAAGCTGCATTATTTGTTTGATTGTTTTTCTAGGACGAGTTTCTATTCGTTGGTCTTTTCTAAGGTTCAAGGCAGATCTCCTTTCGTGAAGGAGTCTCTACCTCTTTGGGTTACATTCTAACCATTCTAAAATCTGAATTTTAAAATTGCCTTTATTTACACCTTGTATCTTTAATACCCGAGGGTGTACTTTATCGTGTAATTTTACACCCCACAAATATTAAAGTCTAGATCTTAAAAAAAGGGGTTAAAAAGGGGAAAAAAAGGTTTTTGATATTTTGGCCAAACCTTAATGAATAATCATAAACTAGTTATGATATCCATTTTTTTTGGATTTTTGAATCATGAGAAAGATGTAATTTTTATATTTTGAAACATGCTTCAAAAATTCTTTAGGATTTGGCCGTATGCAACAAAATCTTTTTTTGTTTTCTTTTTGAATTGTTTTTGTTTTTTTTTAATATTTCGGAGAAAACCGGGCATTTTAATATTGGACTTGTATCTTATAATGTAAGTATACAACCCAATATTAAGCAAACTTGGTAGAAAAATATTTAAGAAAATCACAAAGTTTTTGAAATGATTTTTAAATTTTTTTTTTAATTTTGTTTTTGAATTTTTTTTGTTTATATATATATATATTATATAATATTTAAATATTAAAAATATATGGGCTAGGTCGGGCTTAGACCATGAAAATCGGGCCAAAATCCGGCCACAATCCGGCCAAAATGGGTTGGGCCGTTTTTGGCCCAAGATTTTTGGGTTTGGGCCGGGCTTAGCTCAACCTCTTGGGAGGAGAGAATTACCTTGCGTGGCTACGAGGAACAAAATTGGAAAAAGGTGGAGCAGGGAGGAGAGAATTACCTTGCGTGGAGAGAGTCAGCAGCTTGGCTGGTGGCGCGCGGCGTGACTGGAGGTGGTGAGGTCGGTGATGTGAGCTGGTTGCTGTAATGGTGGAGGCCGGTAGGAGGAAGAAAAGAAAAAAAAACTTGTAGTGGAGAGAGAGAGAGGTGTTGCAAACTTCGGTGAGGCAGTTTTATAGCTTATGGAGGAGGGGATGATGGTGTGGTGTTTCATGGGAATGACAGCGGTGAGGTCAGTGGTGGTGGCCAGAGGCCACGACGGAGAGAAAAAAAACAAGGGGCTGGTTGTAGGAAAAACGAGTAGAAAAAGGTGATTTTCGGCCAACTTTGGGTTCAATTTTCTCCTCCCCCTGAGCATGAACTTTGCTCCTATTTATAGGCATGGAAAGAGGGTAATCTCATCTTCAATGGGGAAAAATTTTCAGCCCTTGATTCCACTCGAGGAATCCAGGTCGTTGGCTCAAGGCAACATTGAGTAGCGCGCTAAGCCTCTTGAGAGTGTGCTAGAAAGGAAGGAGTTTTGAATATAATCATAAAATTATGATTATGATTACTAAAAATCCTATGATATGCAAAGGAAAAATGCATATCCCTTAGTATACCGTACTAGAGATAAGTCATATTGTTGTTTGATTGGTTTTCGAGGTTGTGTTTCTACCCATAAGTAGTGTTTTTGTTCGTTGGTCTTCTCTAAAATTCAAAGCAAATTCTAATTATTGTAAAGCATAAATTTTAGCATAGTATTTATTTTATACTTTGTCAAATTACACTTTACATTGTAATTTTATACCCTCAAATGTTAAAGTTTACAATTACATCCTAAGACTTTAAATATAATGTGAACATAATAATTAGTTAAGGGTTTATGATATTTTAGTCAAATCCTAACAGATAATGATAAACTACTTATAATGTCTATTTTTTTTTTTAAAAACATTAGAAAGATGCATTTTTTTATAAAATAAATATGCTTGGAGATGTCTATTTTTTTTTATTTTTAAAACATTAGAAAGATGCATGAAAACATAATATTTTTTTATTTTTTGAAAGGAAATTATTTTAAAAATTTTAAGAATCATTTTTTTAATTTTCAAAATTTTTAGAATTTTTTTTTAAAGAAAATAAGGTATTTTAATCTCGAATCTTAATCTTATAGTATAAATATATTGCCTAATATCTTACAATTTTTTGAAAGGACTTTTAAAAATTCTTTTAATTTCTTTTTGTTTGTTTAAATATTATATATTATTATATTATTATTAAATATAAATTATGCTAGTCCAGCCTGACTCAGTCCAGTTAGGCCAATTTACAGCCCAACAAACCCTTATTCTTTTTTATTTTTGGATAGACTGAACTTGGCCTAGCCATTTAGGCTGGGTCCAACTTAGGCTTATATGGTTATTGGCCCACCTAGCTACAAAAAGTCTCCTAAAAGAATTGTGTAAGATTTGTAAAAAAAAATAAAAGAATGAGAGATAACATATTTACTAATCAAGATATGTCAATCTTTCTAAAAATATTTGATGTTAGGGTTAAAAAATGCACAAGATGAAGAAGGGATATATATATATAAAGATCCTTGTAAAAGGCTTTTTGACGTGGTATGTTTGTACCAGGCAACCTGATTATCTATAGAATTTAAAGATTTTTGAATAGTTAAATTGTCATGGATAATTTATCTGGACAAAAAATAAAAAGGTTTTTTTTTTCAAATGTTGTCTCATTATTATGGGTGATTTGTCCAAATGAAAACATAAAAAGATTTTTGGAGTGGTTTTATTCTAATGAGTGACCCATTAAAGTGAAAAATGCAAAGGATTTCAAATTGGTCTTACTATACTAGGTAACGTACCTAGGTGAAAAATACAAAAAAATATTAAAGTGGTTTAATTATAATTGGTGACTTACCCAAATACAAATATTTTTCAAAATGATCTTAGCATAATAGGCATTTTCATATAAAAAAATATAAAGATTTTTTAAAATGATCTTATTGTAATATGTGATTTGCCTAGATAAAAAAATAAATATTTATTAAAATAATCTTATTATAATAAGCAATCTACTCAGATAAAAATTTTATTGTGATGGATGATTTGTCCATGAGAAAAATACCAAGAATGTTTTTTGAAATGTTCTCATTGTGACAAATGACTTACATCGGTGAAAAATGCTAAATTATTTTTTAAAATAATTTTATTATAATAAATGATTTATTCAAGAGAAAAATATAAAAAAATTTCAAAGTTAATTTATTATAATAAATGACATGTATAAGTAAAAATTGAAAGATTTTAAAATTTGTTTTATTGTGATGAATGACACATTTAAATAAAAAATATAAAAAATTTCAAAATAATTTTATTATAATGAATGCCCATCTAGATGAAAAATACAACTAATATGCAGAAAGGATTTGGCGATGGGGTGGCACATATCACTTTTCCAATATGCTTTTGGGGATTTGCTGCTAAAGTTTTCATGATTGAAGTGGGTCCATCTGGGTACGGTTTCCGAGATTACAGCAGATGAGGACTTGAAGCATTTGCACGTGTAACCGTCAAACCTTAAAAGCGATATTAAGAATTATTTCTGCCCTGTCCATGTTCTTGCTTGCATGAGAATTCTGATAGGCTTCACCAGCTCCGTTTAATTGAGAGGGGCCAAGGGAAATTGTCCCTTATTGTTGCTCAATACTGCAAGTGTTCCTGTCAAATCATCGGGAAACATACTTCCTAGATTGAGACTTGGATACGAGAGATGGATTAAATAATCCCCCACCAGCACTCAATCTTGGAATACCCGACAAAAGGGTAAAGGGGCCCCGTCTGCTGAGATAAAAGGAACCACCGCCATTACAGGGATTCCCTTTCTTCTTCTTCTGTTTTTTTTTTTTTTTTTAAAGAAGCATGCAAGTATTGAATAAGCGTCTATTTATCTAATTAATTTTATAAATTTTAAAATTAATAATTTTATATATTTTTAATAATTTTAAAATTAATTAAAATTCAAACTAATAATTTTTTAAAATAAATTTAAAATCTAACCAATTAAATTACATTTCTCAAAATTAATTAAGCTACTTGTATAGATATCTTTGGGAGCTTATTTAAAATAATATTATTTTAAAAAAGTTAAGAAAAATGAATAATATATTTATATTTACCGACAGATTTGACATGCATAGCAGCAATCCTTTTTTATACACGAGTGATAAATGAATAGTTCATATTGACAGATTCATATTCATAAATCATCATCAACCTGCTCTCTTTCAAACCAAACCAAGCTGTAAACATAATTGTTCTGTTGGTCAATACTTTCAGTAAGAAAAATCTCTATAGTTTGAACAAGCAAGATATTATCAGCAACTAATGATTTTCGAAAGCGAATTCTTATCTCACGTTTGTCTGATAGAGATGGTAGTGACCATCTCCAAGATTTGGCCCATTACAGTGAGTGATGGAGCATTCATTAATTACCACTCCAATTTCCTGCCCTACGAAAGGTTATGTTCTTACGGCAACTTGGCAATTTAGGTGCATGCACGGATACGCCCTATATTCTCCCTCGACATATATCTTCAATCTATCACATTCTAACATTCTTTTCTATATATAATAAATAAATATTATCGGACATTCATCGTTTGTGTTGACGATTGATAGATCGATGAAAGAGATAAAATTCAGATAGAGTGAGGTTAGAACAATTTATGCACCAAAGGATGATAAGTGTTTGGAATCAGTCATTTGCTTCCAGCTATATATCCACCGACTATTTAGACATAAATTCTGAAATGGTCAACTGTCAGTCAGCAATTCAACCATTGATTGGTTTAAGAACACTTTGTTTTGATAAAAATGATGTGAATTTTTAATTAAACTATTTTTGTATATGCAAGCTCTTTTCTGCATGCTATCACATCATCTAGACATAAAATGCTAAACCAAAACAGCTATGTATTATACAAGAAGCGAGGTAGTGCGCTACCGCTCAAAATCTTTTCACGTTTATAAGGGCATAAATTTATTTGCTGCTATATATCGACCGACCATTTAGACATAAATTGTGAAATGGTCCACTGTGGCGATCAGCAACTCAACTATTTATTGGTTTATTAATACCTTTTCTGATAAAAGTTATATGAATTTCAATCAAAACTTTTTTTTATATATGCCAGCTCTTTAATTTATGCATGCCGTAACGTCATCTAGGCATAGAATGCTAAACCAAAGGAGCGATGATAGGTAAGGCGCTACCGCTCAAAATCTTAGCTGGAGCCGTGACTTGTGTGAATCTCTAATTGCTGAAGTTGGATATAAAATTGTGGAAGCACAACACCTCGGGTGCATGTTCAAGAAAATTAGGCACCAATTTTTTTATTGTATTTTGTTTCCTGGAGAGCATTCGTTTCCTAATATCCTTTGGAAGAGTCACGCACCTCCATAAAATGATGTATTTTGTTAATGGTGTCATTTCTGTAATGTTGAGGGTGAAAGTATTAATCATTTATTTCTTCAGTTCCATGATACTTGGAGGTTATGGACAAGGTTTATTAAGCAAGGTTTCAAGGTTGTATCTATTAAGCAAGGTTTCAAGGTTTATTAAGCAAGGTTTATTTCTTCATTTATTTCTTCACCTCCATAAAATGGATTGAGTTTCAAGGTTGTATCCAGTTTAATGTGGATCTGGCCTTGACAGAATGCTATAGTCTTCTAAAAGGTCAGTTTCAGCGTCAGGCATCTTTTCGGCTATGTGGGTGGCGCATAATAAGTTAATTTTTGAAGTTAAAGTGCCCCACTGGGAGTCTGTCAAATTAAGCAAGCAGAAACAGTAGCAAATCAAGAAGCAGCAGAAATCGTGGGTCTTGAAGAAATTGTTGAAGAGAAGTAGAAGCAAGAGGAATCGTTAGACAATATTTTCTATTCCAGCACACATTCCATAATAATTCAGGCTTGAACAGTAGATGGTATTCGCATTTCATCTAACTGCAACATGCTAACTTGACTTTTATTTTTGGATGCTTTCTCGACTGGATCATTTTTTCGACTTGCTTTTTTTTTTTTTTTTAGGGGGGGGGGGGGGTGGCGTGGCGGGTGTTGAATAATTTTTTTTTAATTTATCTAATCATCAATAATAAAAATCCACATATACAGGAAAGCAAATAAATAAAATCTTAAAAAATTATAAAACAAAATGAAAGGTTGTACAAAAAAACACACACTTGTTAATGTTATAAAAAAAAATAATATTACAATCTAACTCTGAAACAAAGTAAATGGTGGGAAAATAAGTTTGGGTATTTTATGGACTAGATTTATGTTGGGTTTATGTGCAGAGTTTGTTGGGTTTAAAGTCATCATTTAAATATTTTTTTAATACAAATCTCGATTATTAGAAAAAAAAATAAAAACGCCACGCTAGCCACCGTTTAAATATCCATCTCACCATGCATGGTTGTGTTGTCTCAAGATAGCTGACAATATATAAACAATGATAGAGTCAAGATGGTTTGAAAATTAACAATGCATTCTTCAAATGATCCAAACTAACCTTCAATAAAAATAGACAGCTGTACCATGACAGGTCTGCCAAGAAACCAAAAAAAACAAAAAAGGTCAAGAACATGTTAGAATACTGGCATGCAAACCCGACAAGACAAAAGGTAAGGGACAAGATAAAATGAGAAATGACACACAAGAATTTACGTGGTTTACCCAATTTGGCTACGTCCACGGGCAAGTATAGAAGAATTTTACTAAGTAATGTGGGAATACAACTTCTCTCTAATAATAGGAGAACAACAAAAATCTCTCTATTATTAGGAGAAAACACCTCACTTACTATCTCACAAATACCTCACAATTTTGTGGGATTACTCTCTTCTCACCCTCTCTTCTTTCTCTCTTATGGTGTGTATATAATGCTTGGATGCATTGCCTATTTATAGGCAAGCATCCATGCAAAAGATAAGGGGTTAGGCAAATAGCACCAATTTGGTGCATACAATTTTTGACTAAGATGGCTACACCTTCTCCCACCATTTTTGACTAAGGTGTAAAAGGATGACTACACCTTCTCCCACCATTTTTGACTAAGGTGGTTAGCTTCACATTCTCCCACTTGAAGACTTTGATGATTGAATCAAGTCTTCACACTTGATCATTTGTGCTTCTTCTATCCTTTCTATACTTGCCATCTTCATGCTGCTTACGTTTCTGCTAGGCCGTAAGAGGATCTGCACCATATATACTTATCAGTGTTAACCGGTTTCGTCAAAGCATCTGCTGGGTTTTCCTTTGTGTGAATCTTCTGAAAATCCACACTTCCATCTTCCACCACTTCGCGAACAAAGTGATACTGAACATCTATGTGTTTTGTTCTTGAATGAAACGCTGGATTCCTTGCAATATGCAAGGCACTTTGACTATCACAATACAAAAGAATATTCTCTTGCTTGTGCCCGAGTTCCTCCATAAGTTTCTTCATCCATATTGCTTCTTTACAAGCTTGTGTGGCTGCCATGTACTCAGCTTCTGTTGTGGATAATGCTACAACAGTCTGAAGTTTAGAAACCCAGCTCACAGCTCCTCCTGCAATTATGAACACATAGCCTGTAGTGGACTTCCTTTTCTCAAGGTCACCAGCAAAATCTGAATCAACATATCCTCTGATAGTAAATTCTGATCCTTCATAACATAATGCAACATCTGAGGTACCCTTGATGTATCTCAAGATCCTCTTAATAGTATTCCAATGCTCTCTACCAGGATTTGCCATGTATCGACTAACTGCTCCCACTGCTTGTGCAATGTCCGGTCTTGTACATATCATGGCAAACATTAAACTTCCCACTGCTGATGCATACGGTACTTGAGACATCTCCATCCTCTCTGCTTCATTGCTAGGAGACATACTTGAGGATAATTTGAAGTTAATAGGAAGTGGGGTGGAAATTGGCTTACAATCTTGCATGTTGAAGCGTCGCAAGATTTTCTTCAAATAATTCTTCTGAGAAAGCCAAATCTTCCTTTTACTTCTGTCTCGGTAAATTTGCATCCCTAGAATCTTGTTTGCTGGTCCCAAGTCCTTCATATCAAATTCCCTAGCCAACTGTGCCTTTAATTCTTGGACTCGATCTTTGTTGGGGCCTATCACCAACATGTCATCCACGTACAATGTTGTAACCCAATTTTGGATTCACTAAAATTTTTTAGGAATGTTATTTTATCTTATTATTCATGACAAAAAAATATAATAAAAAAAAAAGAGTTTAAAATATATTTTCTCGAGTCAACCGTCATTTTCTGTCAAAACCGAGTCCACCAGGTCAATACGGGTTAAACGATGTCGACCGGGATGAAAAATGAGTTTCAGGACGTTTCGGGTCAAAACCGTCATTTTCTATCAAAACCGAGTCCATCGGGTCAATACGGGTCCCACCATGTCGACCGGGGTGAAAAATGAGTTTCGAGCTGTTTCGGGTCAAAACCGTCATTTTCGGTCAAAACCGAGTCCACCGGGTCAATACGGGTCCCACCATGTCGACCGGGGTGAAAAATGAGTTTCGGGCTGTTTCGGGTCAAAACTGTCATTTTCGGTCAAAACCGAGTCCACCGGGTCAATACGGGTCCCACCATGTCGACCGGGGTGAAAAATGAGTTTCGAGCTGTTTCGGGTCAAAACCGTCATTTTCGGTCAAAACCGAGTCCACCGGGTTAATACGGGTCCCACCATGCCGATCGTGATAAAAAATGAGTTTCGGCCTATTTTTGTCAAAATTGGTATTTTTGGGTCAAAAAAACCGGTCCACCGAGTTGATACCCGTATAAAAAAAATTTTTTTGTAATTTAAAATTAATTTTTAGCGGATGAAAAACTTTTTATAATACTGATTTGAATTTTTAATTTTTACCCCTATAAATAAATATTATTATTATTATTTAATATTATTATATTATTATTTAATATTATTATATATAATAAGACAAATAGTAATCGGTGGAAGTTTGAAAATTTTAAGAATCCGTGAATTGCTAACAATTCATCCGTGAATTGTTGTCTGAATTCATTGGCTATAAATAGCCAATGAATTCAAGACAGCAGGAAAAAAAAAAGAGATTAAAAAATTCAATTCTCAATTCTGATTCTCAATTCTCACCGTATACTACTATTTGGGTTACTATTTAATTACTATTCATTTTTTTTATATTTTTCTGCACCCTAGTAAGATATTAATTTTTTTTTTAATAAATTAAAAAATACCAAAAATATCCCAACCGTTAGATTGACACGATCAAAGAGTTGATGTCTTATCCCAAGTGCAGGAGTGTCAAAGTAAAATAACCCGGCAAGACCGGGGTCGAACCACAGGGAGGTGAATTATATAAATTACAAATAAAGAAAAAGATTTAAAGAGAATAATAACAGAAAAGGAGTTGAAGAAAGTTTTGGGATGTGATATTGATGTAAGGATTAAACAATAACAAAACATATGTCAAGGTTATAGGATTCACTAATGGTATTTCAAATAAATATAATATAAACTCTTTTTATTACTCAACTAGAAACCACACACAAAGGAGGTTCTAATCGGATGATTTCTCGTTATTAGCTCATTATAAATTACTAACATGATCATATTAATTATCTTATATAAGTAATACCATACTTATAAATATCATCAAGCATTCATGTTGCTAGTTTATGTTAACAACAAATCAAGTTTCTATCATAATAACGATTTCGGCCGAAAACTATGAAAGATCAAGCATTTGATGTACCAAATATTATACAACACAAATCTAAATTAAACATTTAATAAGCAAGGTATTAAGAATTAGTAAGATAAAAAGATAAAACATGTTAATAACAATCTTTCTTGGATATAAACATTTAAAGCTCATGTTGAGTTTATATTATACCTATTCTAACACCATTAGAAAAACCTTTTCACCTTGACATAATTAACTTAGCTAAACATTAAGAAGGAGAAAAACACAAATAAACAATATAAGAACATAAACATAATATAAGCTAACTAAGTATAGGAAAGGAAATGAAAGAGCATAAACAAGAGATTACTATAGCATAAAAGAAAACTTGAACATTACAAAGATGTAGAGAGAAAGCAAGAAGATAACTTTGATCTGAAAATTAATATGACTAAATACATGGACAATGCCTCCTTTTATAGGCTAAGTTTCAGAACTATTGATTGATTGAAGAATTGGTGGGCATCCATTGATTTGGTGGCTGGTTTTTGACATTAATGGCTGCTGGTTTTTTGATATTGTGGGCTGATTTTTGATATTGTTGGCTGGCCAAAACGTCATTGCTCACATCAGAATTATAGCCAACTGAATTGTGGAATCTGTGGGCAATTGTCTCAGCTTTCCATAAAAAAAAACCAGAGCTCATTTGGACTTCTAGAACTCAAGATATGAGCCAAAAACCGAATAGTGCTTGAGCTGCAGGACAGCTTCCGACGTCTTCGTTGTTGCTAAGATTTGGGCTTGAAAACGGCAGAACTGAGTCTTTGACTTCATATGAAAGTTGTAGGTCTATGTCTTACCTTTCCATCGATATAAAATGGACCTAAATCTGATATCTACAGCTCCAGATATGATCAAATTACTGAACGGTGTTCGAGTTTGGAATGCACCAGCAACACTTTGCTAAGTTTGGCCTTCTTTTTATCCTTTCAATTTCAATCCTTAAACTCATCAATCAATCCTTTTATTTATGTGATATACCTGTATTTAGGATGAACATTTACCATGAATTAAAGGTATATTATATTTTTAGACTTGCTAATATAAAACATGCTTTTGTTAGGGAATTTAATGATACTTTAGGTGCAATATGATGACATAAATCCTTAATGAGAATGCACTTTTAAGTACTAATCACACCCCCCAACCAGCTTATTACTAGTCCCTAGTAATCAAAGCATTAAAATAGAAAAATAATTTGCAAATACCACAAAGCAAGGCATTCATCATTTAACTTCTATTAATCTATCCAGATAAACAAACTCTCATTAAATTTATATATCTGCTTAATACCTCTTAAACAAGATATTAGTAAACCTTCTTTCGGTGCTCAATAAATCAAAACATAGCTATGGAGCTTTTCATGGAAGAAAACAAAATTTTTGTTCTAATGTTTAAAGTTAACTTCCTTGGGTTGGGATTGTTATCTTTTTTTTTTTCTCTTTTTTTTTTTTTAAAAAAAAGCAAGAATTTATAGCACAATGTATCTTGAACCCATGTAACGAGCTTTCGGCTAATGACTCCCAGACCAGTTGGTCTTAGGGCATCAGGTGTTGAGACACCCCTACGAGCTTAGTAACTCGGGTTGCAAATACTGATATGTAGATAGTGCAGTGTTTGATTCCCTTAAGCTTTCTCCTCAACCCATATAACAAGCACTGGGCCAATAACTCCCAAGTCAGTTGACTTTAGGGTACTAGGTGTTCAAACACCCCTTCGGGCTTATTTGCTTAAGTCAAGGAGGCTACGAAACCAAACTTATCTACTTTGTTTTTATTTTCTTTTTTTTATTGTTTTTTTTTTTTGGTTTTTTTTTTTGCATATTATATATTATCCCTTTCCCTTAGTTGTTACCTTTAACAAAAGAACACAAATAATGTTATAATCCAATATGCAACCCACAATCATATGTTCGAGTGTGTGTGTGAAAATGAAGGTTTAAAAATACTTGTTAGATGGGCATATAAACAGAATCTATAGATAGCAATCCAAGAGTTTGTAAACCTGAATATTTCAAGAAGTATTATAATAGACCTTGTTAAGAATGTTTACTAAGATGCGTCTCAAGAGTCACTAAAGTTCCTCCATTACTCTGCCATCCTAGTAACAATAGTTTTGCAAATGGTTTAAATAATAGAAATTTTTTTTTTTTTTTAATATCAACTACTACCCTCTCCCCCCAACCAAAACAAGACATTGTCCTCAATGTTCTAAGCAAAAAGATAGAGTGTAGAAGATATCACCTGAAACAGCGACTATTGACAAACCTGAAACATACTAAAACAAATATAAGAAACAACAAAACACAAATATTATGCTATTAATAAAACCAAAAGACACAATTTTTCACAAACTAAGGCTCAAATCCAATTTAAGCTTTTTATGGCGTTTCATGGTTGACCAATTGAGTTGACTCATGGAGGGATCAATTACAGGGATGAAAGATTGTAGTTGGTCAATCAATTGTTCAGCAGTAGCAGCAGAGATTATGATTTGTCGTGCCGAAGATGTTAGAAATTCCTGTTCCACAGCTTGATCAAGAAAAGACAACAAATTATTATAAAAACCATTAACATTTAACAAACCTATAGGTTTATGGTGAATGTGCAGTTGGGCCCAAGAGGAAATATGAAAGATCTCTTCCAATGTACCCAGACCACCTGGTAAGGCAATGAAGGCATCGACATGGTTAAACATTGTATTCATTCTATCAGACATTGTAGAGACCTGTAATTCCTCTCCAATTGTTTTTCCAATGATGTCCCCTTCGGCTAAAGCTTTGGGGACAACCCCCAAAACTTGACTGCCTCCTACAAATGCAGCTATTGAAACGCCCCCCATTAACCCAAGACTGCCTCCCCCATACACTAAATGAATCTTTCTCTCAGCTAGTATCCGACCAAGATGATTTGCTGATTCTAAAAACTCTTTTTCTTTCCCAGGACTAGATCCACCAAAAACACAAATAGTTTTTATTTTAGAAACAGAAGAACTCGCCATTTCTACACACTTATATATATGCTGAATGAATGGGTTGAGTAGAAATGATGGGAAGGAAGAGAAGATTTTATAGATGAACAATTGAAAATGCAAAGCATACCACCTATATGTAGGCTAGCTGAAGTCTTACTCTCTCTCTCTTTCTTATTTATTTATTTATTTATTGGTATTATTTTATTATATATATATATATATATTAAAAAAAAATGTATGTACAAGCAGTTGTGATTGTGGCTCACAGCTTTCCCTTGGTTTTACGTCCAAGAACGGCTTAAACGCCCTCTATGGGTCGGGGATAGGCTTCCCATCCAGTTTTCTTAAAAACTGGCAAACAGGGTCTTTTTCAGTCAGATTCCCAAGACTAAGTCGATCATGTTCTTTATGAAAATGAGGCCATAAATCATGAATTGCACGATGCACATCTCCACTAGGATGCGTCTCAAGAGTCAATAGAAGATTATCTAAAGACTCCTTACTCAGGCCATCCTTAATGAATTGTATTTTATCTTCACGGTTTATAGATACCATTCCTAAAGAACGACATTTTGTATTACAAGTCCATCTGGCACATCGGTGACAGACTTTTAGTCGTTTTGCACGACGTTTCTTTGCAAAAGTGCTTTTACCTGTCCCAGGCATGTATGAAATAAAAGAGTTGGAAGACTCACCTGATAATCGGATCTTTGCTTCAATTATCCAGCGAATATCTTCAGGAATTCCATGGTTCATTAACAACCTCAATCTTTCACACCTAGCACGGTAAATTTTTGTAATCGCATTCTGAGGCAGAGCAGGAAAATACTTTTTCATTTTTTCAAGAGTGGTGTCCATTTTTGTTTTATTTTTAAAGAGAAGTGGAGAAGAGATGTAAAGAAAAGAGAAGGAACAAGGAATTGAACAAATATATACAGAGATATCAATTATCATGGGAAACTGAAAGAACCGACTTAAGAGTCACGGAGTACCGTTATCCGCCATTTGACCGGGGTTGGAGAAAGACTAGCAAAACAAAAGTCACACCAAAAAGAAACACAAAAAAAGTATGAGAAAAACAAAATAATCAACCTTCATATACAGGATCATTCAAACCAATGGATTCATTTTCACTAGGAAAATTATCAAAGTAAGCTTTCAAACGATGTCCATTGACCTTGAAAACATTACCATTCTTTGGATTCTCAATATCAAAGGCCCCATAAGGATATACATGTTTCACAACAAATGGACCGCTCCATCTTGATCTTAGCTTTCCAGGAAATAAATGGAGTCGAGAATTATAAAGCAAAACTTTTTGACCAACATCAAACGTTTTTCTCAAGATTCTTTTATCATGAAAGTCTTTGATTCTTGCTTTATGAATTTTTGAATTCTCATATGCATCATTTCTTATTTCTTCAAGCTCATTTATTTGTAACTTACGCAGCTGACTCGCATCATCCAGGTTTGAATTGAAAGCTTTAATAGCCCAATAAGCTTTGTATTCAAGTTCCACAGGCAAATGACAAGGTTTTCCATAAACCAACCTATAAGGTGACATACCTAATGATGTTTTAAAAGCAGTTCGATAGGCCCATAGTGCATCATTAAGTCTTAAAGACCAGTCCTTTCGATTAGGGTTCACTGTTTTTTCCAAGATTTGTTTGATCTCCCTATTAGCAAGTTCTACTTGTCCATTTGTCTGGGGGTGATAAGGGGTGGCAACTTTGTGTGTGATTCCATATTTCTTCATTAAAGACTCAAATGGCTTGTTACAGAAATGTGTTCCACCATCACTTATCATGGCCCGAGGGATTCCAAATCGACTCAAAATGTTTTCTTTCAAAAACTTAATGACTGTTTTATGATCATTGTTACGACTTGGAATTGCTTCTATCCATTTTGAAACATAGTCTACTGCGACTAATATGTACACAAAACCAAATGATGGAGGAAATGGACCCATAAAATCTATACCCCAACAGTCAAAGATTTCAATGACAAGAATAGTGCTTAAAGGCATCATGTGACGTTTTGAAAGAGATCCTAACTTTTGACAATTTTCACAAGATTTGCAGAATGCATGCGTGTCCTTGAACATGGTGGGCCAATAAAATCCACATTGTAAGATTTTTGCGGCTGTCTTTTTTGACGAAAAATGACCCCCACATGCCTCAGAATGACAAAATTTAATGACATTACTTACCTCATTGTCAGGAATGCATCTTCGAAATATTTGATCAGGACAATATTTGAATAAATAAGGGTCATCCCAATAAAAGTTCTTCACTTCGTTCAAGAACTTTCTTTTGTCTTGAGTACCCCAATGCGCTGGCAAATGTCCTGAAACAAGAAAATTAACAATATTAGCAAACCAAGGCATTGTAGTGACAGAAAGTAAAGATTCATCAGGAAAGTAGTCATCGATTGGCGTGATGTCAGATTTCGAATCAGTTGTCAATCTTGACAAATGATCCGCGACAACATTTTCGGTGCCTTTCTTATCCTTGATTGTGATATCAAATTCTTGAAGTAACAAAATCCACCGCACCAATCTAGCTTTAGAATCCTTCTTGGAAAGAAGATATTTCAACGCTGCATGATCGCTAAAAACAATAACAGGTGAGCCAACAAGATAAGATCTGAATTTTTCACACGCAAATACTACAGCAAGTAATTCTTTTTCAGTGGTTGTGTAATTTATTTGAGCACTATTTAAAGTTTTACTTGCATAGTAAATGACATAGGGTTTCTTATCTTTTCTTTGTCCTAAAACAGCACCCACGGCATAATCACTAGCATCACACATTATTTCAAAAGGTAATGACCAATCAGGAGGTTGAATAACAGGAGCAGATGTAAGCAGGTTTTTAAGTTTAACAGAGGCTTCTTCACAATATTCAGTCCATTCAAAAACATTATCCTTTGTTAGAAGGTTACACAATGGCTTAGATATTATACTAAAATCTTTGATAAACCTTCTATAAAAACCAGCATGTCCTAAAAATGATCTAACATTTTTAACAGATTTTGGTGTTGGCAAGTTGGCAATTAACTCAATTTTAGATTTATCAACCTCAATTCCTATTGATGAAACAATGTGACCAAGTACAATGCCGTTTGTTACCATAAAATGACATTTTTCCCAATTCAACACAAGATTCTTCTCTTCACACCTGTTCAAAACCTTTTCCAAATTAGTTAAACAATTATCAAATGAATCACCAAAAACAGAAAAATCATCCATAAATATCTCAAGAAAGCGTTCAACCATATCACTAAATATGCTAAGCATGCATCTTTGAAACGTGGCTGGTGCATTACATAATCCAAAAGGCATCCTTCGATATGCAAATGTACCAAATGGACATGTGAAAGTAGTTTTCTCTTGATCTTCAAATGCAATTTCAATTTGGTTGTAACCTGAATAACCATCTAGGAAACAATAAAATTCATGACCTGCAACTCTTTCTAGAATTTGATCCATGAAAGGTAAAGGAAAGTGATCTTTTCTAGTCATTGAATTAAGTTTCCTATAGTCAATGCACATACGCCAACCAGTAATAGTCCTCGTTGGAATTAACTCATTTTTCTCATTTGTTATCACAGTAACTCCAGACTTTTTAGGTACAACTTGGGTAGGACTTACCCATTTGCTGTCAGAAATAGGATAAATGATTCCATTATCTAGAAGTTTAATAACTTCATTTCTCACTACTTCTTTCATATTAGGATTAAGCCTTCGTTGCATTTCTCTAGAGGGTTTAGCATTTTCCTCCAAATAAATCTTGTGTGTGCAAATCAAAGGACTAATTCCTTTTATGTCAGCTATGGTCCATCCTAATGCATTTTTGTGCATTTTAAGAGTTTGTAATAACTTACCTTCTTGATGAACATTAAGTTTGGAAGAAATTATTACTGGAAAAGTTTCATTTTCTCCCAAAAATGAGTATTTGAGATTACATGGTAATGGCTTCAAATCGGGTTTTGGTGGTTGAACACTTGAAGGTATGGACCCAATTGATCGTGGTGGCAATTCCTCAATTTTTGGTCTCCAAATATTTGTCTTTGATTCTTCCTGAAAACAAACCATTTGCAAATCTTCAGATTCATTAAACTCAATTTCATTGGAAAAATTTTCAAATTGATCATAAATTATTTTTTCAATAAAATCGACTTCCTGTAAATCATTATCATCTCCAGGTTGCTTGCAAATGTTAAAAACATTCATTTTTAATGTCATGTTTCCAAAAGATAACTTCATCACTCCATTCCTACAATTAATCAATGCATTAGAAGTTGCAAGAAATGGACGTCCTAAAATAACAGGAATTGAATTGCATGCTTCAACAGGTTGTGTATCCAAGACAATAAAATCCACAGGAAAGATGAATTTATCAACTTGTACTAACACATCTTCAACTATTCCTCTAGGCATTTTTATAGATCTATCAGCAAGTAAAAGAGTAACAGAAGTAGGTTTTAACTCACCGAGATTTAGACTTTGAAAAACTGAATATGGAAGTAAATTCACACTAGCTCCAAGATCAAGTAAAGCTCTGTCAATTTTATGTTCTCCAATAAAGCAAGAAATTGTAGGACAACCAGGGTCTTTATATTTCAAAGCATTATTGTTCTGAAGAATGGCACTTACTTGTTCGGCTAAGAAGGCTTTCTTTTTCACATTCAATTTTCTCTTTACAGTGCATAGATCTTTCAAAAATTTAGCATAAGATGGTACCTGTTTAATAGCATCTAGCAAAGGTATATTAATCCTTACCTGTTTGAAAGTTTCAAAGATTTCAGAATTGTGATTGACTTTCCTTTGTTTGGTCATGGCATGAGGAAATGGAAGTGCTGGTGGGGAATCAGTCTCTTCCTTGCAATGATCAGGTTCAACCATTTCCTTACCCTTGAAGACTAACTCATCTTCTTTCTCACAAGGTTCAAGAATAGGTTTTTTAATAACCTTACCACTGCGGAGAGTAGTGACTGATTTGACTTGATCCAGATGTTGGCTTCCAGAACTGCTTGTACTTGAATTGTATTGCCCTTTGGGATTTTGCTGGGGTTGAGATGGAAACTTACCTTTCTCCTGAAAACTGAGAGCAGATGTGAACTTTGCAAGAGTATCTTTCAAATCAACCATGGTTTGAGCATTTTGAGTGTTGATTGTCTCTTGCTTTTCAATGAATGCATGTAATGTTTCCTCAAGATTTCTTTTAGGAGGGGGAATATAAGGAGGTGCATATCCATGAGAATTTTGAAAATTATGTTGTGTTTGAAATGGTGGCTGTGAAGTTTGTGCATTATTATTACCACTCTTCCAACTGAAATTTGGGTGATTTCTCCAACCAGGGTTGTACGTTTGTGAGTACGGGTTATGACTTGGTCTTTGAAAATTATTTAAAGCATTGGCTTGTTCATGGAGACATTCCTTAAAAGAAGGCAACGTGGGACAATCATTGGTTGAGTGTTCATTGGTTTCACAAATTTGACACACAATTTCTTGAACAGATTTTAATTGACCACTCTTTTTTAATTCTAGTGCCTCAACTTTTCTAGCTAAAGATGCAAATTTGGCTTGGAGGTCATGATCTTCCCTAAGGCTATACATGCCTCCATTAGATGTATGAGGTTGAGTTTTACCTGGTGCCTCACAAGTACCTGTGGTGTCCCAATTTTGAGCATTTTCAGCTAGCAACTCTAGGTACTCCATTGCTTCATCAGGGTCTTTATTTTCAAAAGTTCCATTGCACATCAATTCTACCATTTGTCTATCTTTAGGTGTTAACCCTTCATAAAATTGTGAAACCAATCTCCATGTTTCAAAACCATGATGAGGACAGGTATTAAGCAAGTCTTTATATCTATCCCAACATTTATAAAATGTTTCTCCTGGTTTTTGAGTAAAAGTGGTGATTTGTCTTTTGAAAGAGTTTGTTCTATGAGAAGGGAAAAATTTCTTTAAAAACTGTTGTTGCATTTCATCCCAAGCATGAATGGATCCTGACCTAATATTTTGTAGCCATGTTTTAGCTTTATCTTTTAATGAAAAAGGAAAAAGCTTTAATCTGATGGTATTCATGCTACAATTTAAGTCATTATAAGTGTTACAAACTTCTTCAAATTCTCTTAAGTGCAAGTATGGATTTTCTAATTCTAAGCCATGAAAAGTGGGTAAAAGTTGAATAATACCTGGCTTAAAATTAAAATGAGATGCATCAGGAGGAAAAACAATACATGATGGTGCACTTGTTCTTGTTGGATTCATATGATCTCTAAGTGTTCTAACACGATTATTCTCATTATTTTCATTATTCTCATTATGAATTGATTGATTATCTTCTTCGGCCATGTTTTCTAAAGAAAATGATGATTTTCTAGAAAGTCTACCACTTAATGTACGTGTCCAAACTCTCATGCAAATACAAAAGAAAAGAAAAGAAAAAAAAAAGAAAAAGAAAAGGAAACAACAATTAGAAAAACAAATAAAAGTGAAAATAAAATAAAATAAAATAAAATATTTAATTTATACAATAACTTACCTCCCCGGCAACGGCGCCAAAAACTTGACACGATCAAAGAGTTGATGTCTTATCCCAAGTGCAGGAGTGTCAAAGTAAAATAACCCGGCAAGACCGGGGTCGAACCACAGGAAGGTGAATTATATAAATTACAAATAAAGAAAAAGATTTAAAGAGAATAATAACAGAAAAGGAGTTGAAGAAAGTTTTGGGATGTGATATTGATGTAAGGATTAAACAATAACAAAACATATGTCAAGGTTATAGGATTCACTAATGGTATTTCAAATAAATATAATATAAACTCTTTTTATTACTCAACTAGAAACCACACACAAAGGAGGTTCTAATCGGATGATTTCTCGTTATTAGCTCATTATAAATTACTAACATGATCATATTAATTATCTTATATAAGTAATACCATACTTATAAATATCATCAAGCATTCATGTTGCTAGTTTATGTTAACAACAAATCAAGTTTCTATCATAATAACGATTTCGGCCGAAAACTATGAAAGATCAAGCATTTGATGTACCAAATATTATACAACACAAATCTAAATTAAACATTTAATAAGCAAGGTATTAAGAATTAGTAAGATAAAAAGATAAAACATGTTAATAACAATCTTTCTTGGATATAAACATTTAAAGCTCATGTTGAGTTTATATTATACCTATTCTAACACCATTAGAAAAACCTTTTCACCTTGACATAATTAACTTAGCTAAACATTAAGAAGGAGAAAAACACAAATAAACAATATAAGAACATAAACATAATATAAGCTAACTAAGTATAGGAAAGGAAATGAAAGAGCATAAACAAGAGATTACTATAGCATAAAAGAAAACTTGAACATTACAAAGATGTAGAGAGAAAGCAAGAAGATAACTTTGATCTGAAAATTAATATGACTAAATACATGGACAATGCCTCCTTTTATAGGCTAAGTTTCAGAACTATTGATTGATTGAAGAATTGGTGGGCATCCATTGATTTGGTGGCTGGTTTTTGACATTAATGGCTGCTGGTTTTTTGATATTGTGGGCTGATTTTTGATATTGTTGGCTGGCCAAAACGTCATTGCTCACATCAGAATTATAGCCAACTGAATTGTGGAATCTGTGGGCAATTGTCTCAGCTTTCCATCAAAAAAAACCAGAGCTCATTTGGACTTCTAGAACTCAAGATATGAGCCAAAAACCGAATAGTGCTTGAGCTGCAGGACAGCTTCCGACGTCTTCGTTGTTGCTAAGATTTGGGCTTGAAAACGGCAGAACTGAGTCTTTGACTTCATATGAAAGTTGTAGGTCTATGTCTTACCTTTCCATCAATATAAAATGGACCTAAATCTGATATCTACAGCTCCAGATATGATCAAATTACTGAACGGTGTTCGAGTTTGGAATGCACCAGCAACACTTTGCTAAGTTTGGCCTTCTTTTTATCCTTTCAATTTCAATCCTTAAACTCATCAATCAATCCTTTTATTTATGTGATATACCTGCATTTAGGATGAACATTTACCATGAATTAAAGGTATATTATATTTTTAGACTTGCTAATATAAAACATGCTTTTGTTAGGGAATTTAATGATACTTTAGGTGCAATATGATGACATAAATCCTTAATGAGAATGCACTTTTAAGTACTAATCATAGATCTAATAAAGTTTAGATCTGAGCCTTTGATTTCTTAGGAGACAATAGGCTTTACCACACCAGATTAAAACCCAAATCAATCTCAGCCGTTCAAATAATCTGCCCTTCGATCTGGTTGCGCCACGTCAGCAGGTATACCGAGCACTCGGTACACCGCGCCACACCAGATCGTAGCCCATTGAATCCTGACCGTCCGATCAACTTGGAGATCAAACGAATCACAGCCGCACGATCTGTTCATCCAAGATCCAGCGGTTCACAGCCTTCAGACGCATGAGTGCACCATACACTCGTCCACACCAGATCAAAACCCAGAGCTTCTCTCTCCTCTCGCCGGCGATTCTCTCTCTCTCCACGGATCTCCCATTTCCGGCCGTATCAAGCCGTGCAACCACCGCAGAATTGTGCATCGCCTCCCCCTGAGCAAAACCCCGGCCTTTTAACACTTTTTCACCGGCTAATTTGGCCGGAAAAAGGCCGCGACCGACATCGACCAATCGACCTTCAAGTCGTCGATTCTCCCTCCTCAGCCATCAACGGACAACGAGACCACCACCATCAGAATCCTTGTCCTCAGATCTACCAGAATCGACTATCTTTTGCCGGAAACTCGCCGGAAAATTTCGCCGTGAACAGTAACCGCGCGTGAACAGTAACCGCGGGTCCAGTGGCATTTTCGTAAATTTTTGATAAATCCGAGGGTATTTCAGTCTTTTACCTATACAGGGGTACTCAGGTAATTTTTTATGATATTTTATGGTATTTTTTTGATATTTTTGTATATAAATACTTGTAAATTTTTGCATGTAAAGAAAAAAAAAACAAAAGAAAACCAAAATAAATAACAACGCGGGTTTAACACCCATTTTATCATATCACTGTTCATAGGTCAAAAACCCAATTTTCAAGAATTGATATATCTATTTGTGAATGATATCAAAATAATTTTTATTTTATAAAATAAATTTTCTCGACACGTCTCTTTTATTTATAGAAAAGGACCGATGTCAAAAATTTAAATACCAAATATGGATTATGTCCATTATTATTTATTTTGATAAATCAGACGTAACTCTCCTTTTTAGGGATAAACGTCGACATTTTAGACAAAGTCTCCTAATTTTAGGGTCTGATGTCATTTTTAACGCGTCTCCTATTTTTAGGGACCGACGTTAAATATGTTAAAAATTTACAAATAAGCTCAAAATATAATAGCATTTGAATCAAAATAAGAAAAACACACAAGTAAAGGTAACCTTTCTCTGAAAGGATGTTTTAAGGGTGGTGTCTACCTTCCCTTAATCATAACTAACCAAGTATCCGAATCTCTGGGACCAGTGTCTAATTTTGGATTTCTAGTTCCCTCAAATTACTAGATGGCGACTCCAAACAAAATCTTTATTTCCCCCCAATCAAATAAAAAACTAAATTCCTTTTGTTTAAAAAAAAAACAAAAAAAAAGGAGTGGAGCCGTCGCCCGAGGTCGTGTAGCGACAGAATGGCGACTCCACTGGGGAATTAGGGTTGAACCAACTACTTGTGTTTGCTTTTCATATGCTTTTTCTTATATGCTATTTATTTCTGGCATTTATTTTATTTACATTATTTATTACTGTAATTCTTTTTAATTTTTCATATTGCCACATGCATGCATGATATTTATTTGTGTACTCACACACTTCACGATGAGCCCATAAAAGCTCTGGACCCGAGCTTCGTCCTTTTTAAGATTAGAAAAGAAAGATTCAAGTGGCAAGTGTGACTTATGTCCACTGATGCTCATTTGGACTTTCGCTTGGATTGTAACTCACCCTATGTAACGGGTATTGTGGAATTTTCTCCTATACTCATGTTGCATAAGGTTAAGAGGCTGATTACTTCACAAGTAATTCGAGCAATCTAAGAACCAAATAATTTCTTTAAGGATAGAATAAACTAAGCCAAACCTTATGAGTTAAATCCTATCAAGTAGGATATAAGACACAAATAAATGTCAATGCATTAACATACATTTTCATATGCATTCCATATTCTCATTATATCTCCACCGATCCTTATAGGAAGTGTGAGATGAAAAAAAAAACCAAATTTATTGAGGAATTTTTGACTAGATCAAAATTAAGGCAACAAATTTCTTCCCTCAATCAGTTCAAGTTCCTGTAGGTTTGGAGTCCTCAGTGAGAACTATTCTTAAGAGAATCTGATCTGGTCTATTCCTCATCATAAGTTAAAAGAAAGCCTGAAACAAATAACAAGCATGCATCATGCATATGGCATTTTGCATCCATTTGCACATTTCATTTATTTTTATTGCATTCATTCAGGCTGAAATATAGATCCCCCAAAAGACCATAAAATTCATTACACTCGACTTCGAAGAAAGATAATGGAGAACGAAGAAAGAGCACATCTAGAGGCTCACTATCAAAGGGAATTGGAGAGCATGAAAAATGATATCGCAAGACTTACAAGTCTACTCGAGCAGGCCCTGGCATCCAAGTATGGAGAGGATACCTCTACTCAGCCAGCAGTGGCAACTCCATCTGCATCTACTCCAGTAGCTCCTTTCGTGTTCACTTCTCAAAATCTAGGAGCAAATCCTTCTTCATCTGAACAGCAGTTCACTGCCAATGTTCCACCAGCACAAGTGCCGATCATAAACTTGACAGCTGATGACTCACATAAGATGAGATACTCTAAACCTGTTGATTATGACAAACTGACCGCTCTAGAAGAAAGATTGAGAGCAGTCGAAGGGGCCGACTTATATGATCCTGTTCATGCTGCAGAGATGTGTTTAGTCCCAAATGTAGCTGTACCTAAAGAATTTAGGGTACCGGAATTTATCAAATATACGGGAACTGAATGCCCAGTCACTCATCTTAAATCTTATTGTAATAAGATGGCAGAAGTGGTGAATGATGAGAAACTTCTCATCCATTTCTTTCAAGACAGTCTTTCTGGATCAGCACTAAGCTGGTATACAAGACTAGATAATACAAAGATCAGAAAGTGGAAAGATTTGGTTAAAGCTTTTGTGGAGCAGTACAAATTCAACATGGAGGTAGCCCCGGACAGGTCAAGCTTGTTAGTCATGGAGAAGGGCAACAAAGAGACTGTAAGAGAATACGCTTTGAGATGGCGTGAAAAAGCATCCCATGTGCAACCCTCTTTGTTAGAAAAAGAAATGGTCACTCTGTTCACCAACACTTTTAAATCTCCCTACTTTGAACACCTAGTGGGTAGTTCAGCTCAGCATTTTTATGATGCTATAACTATTGCTGAGAGGATAGAACAAGCAATAAGAATGGGGAGAATGTTAGAGCCTACTGAGAAGAAAGGCTTTATCGGGAAAAAGAAGGAGTCTGAGGTAAACAATGTGGAAGGAGGGTACAAAGGTAAGAAAAATTACCATCACTATAACTTCCAAATACCTACCCAACAAGTTGCAAATGTAAACTTCACTAAACCTTTCCCTACCAACCAACAAAGTCAACCAAATAACCAACAAAGTAACCAAATTGTTAATCCTCCAAGAAGGAATTTTCAAAGAACCCAAGAACGGTTGCCACCATTACCACTTCCCTTGGGAGAAATGTATTCGAAGTTGTTGAGTATTGGGCAAGTAGCCCCTATTCCCTTAACCCCATTACAACCTCCATACCCAAATTGGTATAAGCCTGATATGACATGTGAGTATCATGCTGGCATTGCTGGGCATAACATTGAAAGCTGCAATGCATTCAAAAACAAGCTTCTGCAATTGATAAAAGCTGGATGGATAACTTTCGATGATGCACCGAATGTGAATTCCAACCCTTTACCCAATCATGCTACAAGTAGTGGAGGGGTGAACATGATGGAAGTCTCGGGACAAAAACCTGCTGTCATGGATATCAACAATGTAGAGGAAGGTGAAGAGAAAGGCTGGAACTGTGATGAACTGTTACCACAGTTAACTGTCCATGCTCTAGAAGAAGCTCCAACCAACGCCTTTGTGCGAAATCTTTCAGTTGAAGAAGTATTCCAGAATTGGGAGATTGAAGAAGCCCCAATTGTTTTTAAGAAGTAATGATTAAGTGTCTACTTATATTTGCTTTTATGTGCTTTGCATTGTACTTTACTTTGTGATTTTATACCTAGTTGGAAATCTTGGTTCAAGATGACAACATAAGGTCTTTTCATAATTATTGAGTCAACCTTTAAAATAATATTGAGATCAAGCATTTTCATCAGTATTTGTTGAATTCCTTTTATTTTGTTTGGCTACAAGATATGCATTCACACTAAAAAACACCTTTCACTTCCAGGAATTCTGAAAGTGAATCCTCCATAAATCCACAAACATATTGCATTGAAAATGAATGGCCAAACTTTGATAAGGATGAGATTGCAATGGATGAAGAGGAATGGGATGAGGAGTTTGCTAGACGGGTAGAACAGTCAGAGCATGCTTGGAAACCTGTGAAGGAAGAACTAGAAGTGATAAATGTAGGCACCGAGCAAGATAAAAGAGAGTTAAAGATTGGAACTCTGATCACTACAGAAGAAAGATGCAGTTTAACCTCATTACTACAAGAGTATATCGATGTGTTTGCCTGGTCTTATACAGATATGCCTGGTTTAGACATTGATATTGTAGTACACAGATTACCTTTGATAGAAGGATGCAAACCTGTTAAGCAGAAATTAAGAAGAACTCGCCCAGATATTGTGCTCAAAGTCAAGGCAGAGATAGAGAAGCAGTGGGATGCCGGTTTTCTAGAAGTTATTAAATACCCTCAATGGGTATCTAATATAGTGGTGGTACCAAAAAAGGATAATAAAATCAGAGTATGTGTAGATTTCAGGGATCTAAACAAAGCCAGTCCGAAGGATGATTTTCCTTTGCCTCACATAGATGTCCTGGTAGACAATGCTGCTAGAAGTTCAACTTACTCCTTCATGGATGGATTTTCCGGTTATAACCAGATTAAAATGGCTGAAGAAGATAAAGAGAAGACCACTTTTGTCACACCATGGGGAACATTCTGCTATAAAGTGATGCCATTCGGGTTGAAGAATGCTGGAGCCACGTATCAAAGGGCAATGGTGACACTTTTCCATGATATGATGCATAAAGAGATTGAAGTGTATGTGGATGATATGATTGCCAAGTCTAAGAATGAAGAAGATCATGTTCAGGTTCTAAGAAAATTGTTTGAAAGACTAAGAAAGTATCAGTTGAAGCTGAATCCTTCAAAATGCTCGTTTGGGGTAAAGTCTGGAAAGTTGCTAGGATTTGTGATAAGCAATAAAGGAATAGAGGTCGATCCTGATAAAGTGAAAGCAATTCAGGCTATGACAGTTCCTAAGACTGAGAAAGAAGTAAGAGGTTTCTTAGGACGTTTGAATTACATTGCTCGATTCATATCTCAGTTAACAACAACATGTGAGCCAATTTTTCGATTACTTCGGAAAAAGAACCCTGGTATATGGGACAAAGATTGTCAAGAGGCTTTTGATAAAATAAAGCAATACTTACAGAATCCACCTTTACTCGTGCCCCCTATGCCTGGAAGACCTTTGATCTTGTATTTGACAGTAACTGAGGTAGCAATGGGCTGTGTGTTGGGACAACATGATGAGTCTGGAAGAAAGGAGCAAGCTATCTATTATCTGAGTAAGAAGTTTACAGATTGTGAATCCAGATATACTGTGACTGAGAAGCTATGTTGTGCTCTTGTATGGAGTACGAAGCGTCTTCGACAATATATGTTGTATTATACCACCTGGTTGATCTCAAAAATGGATCCTCTTAAATACATCTTTGAGAAACCATACTTGTCAAGCCGAATAGCAAGATGGCAAGTGATGTTGGCTGAGTATGACATTGTATACAAGACAAGAAAATCTGTAAAAGGAAGTGTAATTGCTGATCATCTAGCAGATAATGCTATCAATGACTATGAGCCTTTGAAATTTGACTTCCCGGATGAGGATGTGTTGATAGTAGAAGAGGACAAAGAAAAGAATGATTGGTGGATCATGTATTTTGATGGGGCAGTGAATGTTTCTGGTAATGGAGCAGGCGCTGTGATAATCTCACCTGACAAGAAGCAATATCCCGTCTTAGTCAAACTACAATTTGAATGCACTAACAATACTGCTGAATATGAGGCTTGTATCCTTGGATTAGAAGCTGCTTTGGAGATGAAAATAAAGAAGCTTGATGTTTATGGGGATTCAATGTTAATAATCTGTCAAGTGAAAGGCGAATGGCAGACTAAGGAGGAAAAATTGATACCATATCAACAATATCTCTCGAAACTGACTGAGGGCTTTGATGAGATAGATTTTTCCCACATGGGAAGAGACAAAAACCAGTTTGCTGATGCTTTGGCAACTTTAGCTTCTATGGCCAAAACTGATTACGGAGTAAGAGTACAACCAATCTGCATTGAGATTAGAAATTTTCCAGCTCATTGTTGTTCAGTTGAAGGAGAAATAGATGGGAACCCATGGTTTTATGACATCAAGCAGTTTATCCAATATCAAGAGTATCCCTTGGGGGCATCCAAAGCAGATATGAAGACCTTGAGAAGGTTAGCTCTGGAATTTTACCTGGATGGAGAAATTCTATACAAAAGGTCATTCAATGGGACTTTACTGAGATGTCTAGATGAAATCGAAGCTAAGGTAGCATTGCAAGAAATTCATGAAGGAATTTGTGCAACTCATGCAAGTGGGCATATGATGGCTAGACAATTACAACGATCAGGGTATTTCTGGATGACCATGGAGAAAGATTGCATCGATTATGTCAGGAAATGTCATAAATGTCAAGTGTATAGTGATAAGATAAATGCACCTCCAGCTCCTCTATTTAATATGACATCACCATGGCCATTTGCAATGTGGGGAATAGATGTGATTGGGCCAATCAACCCAAAAGCCAGCAATAAGCATCAATTTATCTTAGTAGCCATTGATTACTTCACAAAGTGGGTGGAGGCCAGCTCTTATGCCCATGTAACTCAAAAGGTGGTAAAGAGTTTTATTGAGAAAGATTTGATCTGTCGGTATGGTTCACCTGAGAAGATAGTGACCGACAATGCCCAGAATTTTAATGGAAAAATGATCACAGAATTGTGCGTGAAGTGGAAGATTAAACATTCAAACTCATCTCCCTACAGACCAAAGATGAATGGTGCTGTCGAAGCTGCAAACAAGAATATCAAGAAGATTATCCAGAAGATGGTAGTTAATTACAAGGATTGGCATGAGATGCTTCCATTTGCTCTACATGCATATCGCACAGCAGTAAGAACGTCTACTGGAGCTACACCTTATTCACTAGTATTTGGGATGGAGGCGGTGATGCCTTTGGAAGTAGAAATTCCATCTTTGAGAGTACTAATAGAATCTGAACTAGAAGAAGCTGAATGGGCTAAAGTGAGATATGAGCAGCTAAACATGATAAGTGAGAAGAGGTTGGCTGCAATTTGTCATCACCAGCTATACCAAAGAAGGATGGCCAAAGCATATGACCGGAAAGTCCGACCAAGAGAATTCAAAGAAGGGGATCTTGTACTCAAAAAAATCTTACCACTACCAAGTGAAGACCGAAGCAAGTGGGCACCAAACTATGAAGGCCCATATGTAGTGAAGAAAGCTTTCTCCGGAGGGGCTATGTTGTTAACTAGGATGGATGGAGATGATTTACCTAGGCCCGTGAACTCTGATTCTGTGAAAACGTATTATGTATGATGTATTTCATCCAATTAAAATCAAATGAAATGAAGTTTTGGCCAGGAAATTCTCTTTGCATATACCTCACCAAAAAGCCCATGCATGATCTCAATGGCTCAACAATCTGATCTTTCAAATGTTTTTTTTTTACAAGAGAACCCATTCTTCTTAAATGAGGTTTTAAAAGAATTGATTTTGTTTATGATTTCAATGAAATAAATCAATGATTTGTTTAGGATAATGTTCAAAGCAATTCTCTTAAAAGAGATGACCATACAAGTCAAAAACACGCAATTGGAACAACTATCACTTAAATTCTGTCCTGGACTTACATTTTATCAGCATGAATAATGGTTGGTAGTACATTAGCTTGACATGGACTCGCAAAACATGGTATCTTATAAATCCAAAACATTACGCTGGATGTGGACAAAGTTTATTGGTTTTAACCGATCCTACTTGAAATGAAGAAAGGCCATCTTTGATATTCCTTTCACTTTCTTTTAAAATTATCCTTTGCAGTCCCAATTTGAGCCGAGTCTATTTAAATTTTTTTCATAAAAACCTTAACTAAGATCACACCCTACACTGGGGGCAAAATGAAAGAAATGATCATGGAAATCATCTTGAAGACATGTGAGCTTATGAAATCTAACAACAAGGAATTCAAACAAAAAAATCCAAATAATTGAGAGAATTCCCAACAAATAGAAAAAATTCCTAATTTGGAATATTTAGTATCATTTTGTTGTCAAGATAGCAAAAGAAAAGATGAAGATAAGATAACAGTGATCTATAGTTTTCAAACCCTTAAACACTTTCTTTGAGCTTATGAAATCCTCTTTCTTTTACAGCTTTGAGCCATAAATACATTACATGCCTTTAAAGTCCTTTCTAATCAAGGAAGCAACCTGAATTAATAAACAGCGTTCCCAAAATATAAGAGACTTTTTCATAAAGAGTCATGATGTAGCAAATAATTACTCATTATTATTCATGCTGATAAAAGGACCGTTTCTAAAAATAAAGGGCAATTGTTTCTTTTCCCTCAAAATACATTCAAGATTGCTTGAACACATTGAAAACCAAAGCAGAAGGTCATCTCATCACTTACCTATATTTGAGATTACTTTTAATAAGAGATTTAATACAAATCCTTAGAGTTGCTTGAACATTGTTATAAACAGACATTGAGAGTTTCAGTTTTCAAAAACAAAAGAGATCTTTTGAAAAATCATTTTTTGAAAAAATGGTTTTTTATGTGAAGAAGATATGAGACACCAAGAGGCAGTGTTAGAAAATCAGAGATTATAACGACAACAAGAGCAAATAAGGAAATGAAAAGAGACAGTTACTTCTTTCAAGGGTAGAGAAGCAATCACAAGAAATCTTCCAGAGGCAGAGAAGCAGTCACTAGATTCCTAATGGCACAAAGAAATTTGCTTCCCTAGTGAGAGATACACATGATAAAACTGTAGATTTCTTCCAGAGTGGGATTGAAATAGCATGATTATGCAGTTTCTATGAAATGAGATTTTTGCTTCTCGTAATATGATCAGTTAGACAATATGATAACTGATACATCTTCGGATATGGAAATCCTAGGTGAAGTGGGATAATCCTCATATATTGACCATGTGAATTGGTTAAAGAATCCTCAACAACACGATGTCAGGCCAGGGAGAAGCTAATGCTCTCAATAAAGTATCCAATGGAGAAAGAGGCAGTGACTATTGAGAAACTCAAACAAAGTTTATCTTGGAGAACTCAACAACATGGGTCAGCTTGAGTAGATTTAAAAGACGCGTGAATCAAAAGAGTTTGCTAACATTCAAGATCGCCAGACAAGATGAATGGGGGATCTATATTTCAAAAAGGTAAGATGCATCTCATATCATCTAACTTCACAAACATTGCATATTTGTCTTGTAGATATTTCTTGAAACAAAATTCCCAACGGGATTCAGACGAAATGAAGTCATTTTAATCACATCAAATATGACAATTTCATGAAAGCAAAATTCATAAATGAAGACAAGAAAGATGGATTTTTATTCATGACAAAAGGTTTAAAAGTACAAATATTAAACAGTGCGAGGACGATCAGGGATATTGTCCTCTTGATCATTAATTAAGCCTCGAAGTTCTTCAAATTGTTTACGCATATTCTCCATCTCTTCCTCAAACTCGAGGTGTCGTGTGTTAACATAGTCCTTCCAAAAGTCGACACGTGTATTCAGCTCTTGGTTCCTCCTCTCCAAGTCATTTCTCTGACGTCTTTCATCACGGAGTCTATTCCTTAAATTCTCAATCAGATGATGGAGATCAAGAACCTGAGTATTCAGCTCAAGTCTTCTAGTATGAAGACGCTCTGCAACGTTCACCAGAGATGAAGTAGCTCTGATACTGAGAGCAAGTGACTGATTCACTGCTTCAATATCGCTTCTAGCTGCCAGCATGGTTTCATCACGGGGAAGGACCATGTCTCTAGCCACGGCTACAGCAGTATCTTCATTGTCCATTACAGTATCTTCTATTGTAACTGGACGACCATTCACTTCAAAAGTAGTACGCCAAACTATAGGCTCTACTGCAGGAACAAGATTTGGGTTAACATTGGAAGAAGAGGAAGACATGATTAAAGCTTCAAGAGTTGGGAACTTTGAAAGACTTGAAATACAAGAAGTTGATGATGTTTGTCACCAAAAAACTGCGTAATTTATAAGGATTCTACTCTTACTATTACTCTGAACAGATGATCAAATCTCAACCGTAGATGTAAGACTTTCATGAGAAGCTTTCATTATCTCTAAAATTGATTGTAAATCAGATCTCAGCCGTAGATATAAGACTTTCGTGAGAAGCTTTCATCATCTCTAAGATCGATTTACAAATCAGATCTCAACCGTAGATATAAGACTTTCATGAGAAGCTTTCATTATCTCTGAAATAGATTGCAAATCAGATCTCAGCCGTAGATATAAGACTTTCATGAGAAGCTTTCATCATCTCTAAGATTGATTCACAAATCAGATCTCAACCGTAGATATAAGACTTTCATGAGAAGCTTTCATCATCTTTGAGATCAATTTTTACAAATCGGATCTGAGTCATACAAATATGACTTCCTTTAGAAGTTTTCATTAACTTTGAAAATCATAGTGAAATTACTTTCATGTATTTCATAAAATCAATCTGAAATCACTTTCATGTATTTCAGAAAACCATTATTGAAATCACTTTCATGTATTTCACAAAACCATTGATGAAATCACTTCCATGTATTTCACAAAATCAATCTGAAATCACTTTCATGTATTTCAGAAAATCAATGATGAAATCACTTTCATGTATTTCATAAAATCAATCTGAAATCACTTTCATGTATTTCAGAAAACCATTGTTGAAATCACTTTCATGTATTTCACAAAACCATTGATGAAATCACTTCCATGTATTTCACAAAATCAATCTGAAATCACTTTCATGTATTTCAGAAAACCATTGTTGAAATCACTTTCATGTATTTCACAAAATCAATATGAAATCACTTTCATGTATTTCAGAAAACCATCGTTGAAATCACTTCCATGTATTTCACAAAATCAAGGATGAAATTACTTTCATGTAAAACAATCTGAAATCACTTTCATGTATTTCAGGAAACCATCAATGAAATCACTTTCATGTATTTCACCAAACCATTATTGAAATCACTTTCATGTATTTCACTAAATCAAGATTGAAAACATTTTCATGTTTTTCACTTGGGTAGGTCGCCCATAAGAATTAGACCAACTGAAAATATATGTGTTTTTCAACATCTCCAGCATTTTTCTTTACAATACTTCCTATGCAAAGTCAAAAGAAAATGATTTTTTAATGTCTTTGCACCGTAAGCATTGTAAAGAGGGGGCAACTGTTGTAACCCAATTTTGGATTCACTAAATTTTTTTAGGAATGTTATTTTATCTTATTATTCATGACAAAAAAATATAATAATAAAAAAAAGAGTTTAAAATATATTTTCTCGAGTCAACCGTCATTTTCTGTCAAAACCGAGTCCACCAGGTCAATACGGGTCCCACCATGTCGACCGGGATGAAAAATGAGTTTCAGGACGTTTCGGGTCAAAACCGTCATTTTCTATCAAAACCGAGTCCACCGGGTCAATACGGGTCCCACCATGTCGACCGGGGTGAAAAATGAGTTTCGGGCTGTTTCGGGTCAAAACTGTCATTTTCGGTCAAAACCGAGTCCACCAGGTCAATACGGGTCCCACCATGTCGACCGGGGTGAAAAATGAGTTTCGAGCTGTTTCGGGTCAAAACCGTCATTTTCGGTCAAAACCGAGTCCACCGGGTTAATACGGGTCCCACCATGCCGATCGCGATAAAAAATGAGTTTCGGACTATTTTTGTCAAAATTGGTATTTTTGGGTCAAAAAAACCGGTCCACCGAGTTGATACCCGTATAAAAAAATTTTTTTTGTAATTTAAAATTAATTTTTAGCGGATGAAAAACTTTTTATAATACTGATTTGAATTTTTAATTTTTACCCCTATAAATAAATATTATTATTATTATTTAATATTATTATATTATTATTTAATATTATTATATTATTATTTAATATTATTATATATAATAAGACAAATAGTAATCGGTGGAAGTTTGAAAATTTTAAGAATCCGTGAATTGCTAACAATTCATCCGTGAATTGTTGTCTGAATTCATTGGCTATAAATAGCCAATGAATTCAAGACAGCAGAAAAAAAAAAAGAGATTAAAAAATTCAATTCTCAATTCTGATTCTCAATTCTCACCGTATACTACTATTTGGGTTACTATTTAATTACTATTCATTTTTTTTATATTTTTCTGCACCCTAGTAAGATATTAATTTTTTTTTTAATAAATTAAAAAAATACCAAAAATATCCCAACCGTTAGATCTAATAAAGTTTAGATCTGAGCCTTTGATTTCTTAGGAGACAATAGGCTTTACCACACCAGATTAAAACCCAAATCAATCTCAGCCGTTCAAATAATCTGCCCTTCGATCTGGTTGCGCCACGTCAGCAGGTATACCGAGCACTCGGTACACCGCGCCACACCAGATCGTAGCCCATTGAATCCTGACCGTCCGATCAACTTGGAGATCAAACGAATCACAGCCGCACGATCTGTTCATCCAAGATCCAGCGGTTCACAGCCTTCAGACGCATGAGTGCACCATACACTCGTCCACACCAGATCAAAACCCAGAGCTTCTCTCTCCTCTCGCCGGCGATTCTCTCTCTCTCCACGGATCTCCCATTTCCGGCCGTATCAAGCCGTGCAACCACCGCAGAATTGTGCATCGCCTCCCCCTGAGCAAAACCCCGGCCTTTTAACACTTTTTCACCGGCTAATTTGGCCGGAAAAAGGCCGCGACCGACATCGACCAATCGACCTTCAAGTCGTCGATTCTCCCTCCTCAGCCATCAACGGACAACGAGACCACCACCATCAGAATCCTTGTCCTCAGATCTACCAGAATCGACTATCTTTTGCCGGAAACTCGCCGGAAAATTTCGCCGTGAACAGTAACCGCGGGTCCAGTGGCATTTTCGTAAATTTTTGATAAATCCGAGGGTATTTCAGTCTTTTACCTATACAGGGGTACTCAGGTAATTTTTTATGATATTTTATGGTATTTTTTTGATATTTTTGTATATAAATACTTGTAAATTTTTGCATGTAAAGAAAAAAAAAACAAAAGAAAACCAAAATAAATAACAACGCGGGTTTAACACCCATTTTATCATATCACTGTTCATAGGTCAAAAACCCAATTTTCAAGAATTGATATATCTATTTGTGAATGATATCAAAATAATTTTTATTTTATAAAATAAATTTTCTCGACACGTCTCTTTTATTTATAGAAAAGGACCGATGTCAAAAATTTAAATACCAAATATGGATTATGTCCATTATTATTTATTTTGATAAATCAGACGTAACTCTCCTTTTTAGGGATAAACGTCGACATTTTAGACAAAGTCTCCTAATTTTAGGGTCTGATGTCATTTTTAACGCGTCTCCTATTTTTAGGGACCGACGTTAAATATGTTAAAAATTTACAAATAAGCTCAAAATATAATAGCATTTGAATCAAAATAAGAAAAACACACAAGTAAAGGTAACCTTTCTCTGAAAGGATGTTTTAAGGGTGGTGTCTACCTTCCCTTAATCATAACTAACCCAGTATCCGAATCTCTGGGACCAGTGTCTAATTTTGGATTTCTAGTTCCATTCAAATTACTAGATGGCGACTCCAAATAAAATCTTTATTTCCCCCCAATCAAATAAAAAACTAAATTCCTTTTGTTTAAAAAAAAAACAAAAAAAAAGGAGTGGAGCCGTCGCCCGACGTCGTGTAGCGACATACAACAACAAAATGATGAAATCTTCTTCAAACCTCTTGTAATACGTACAATGGTCTGAACTGAGTCTGTTGTACCCAAGGCTAATTATGAAGGAATCAAATCTCTTATACCAACACCTCGGCGCCTGTTTGAGACCATATAGAGATTTGTTCAACCTGCAAACCAAGTTCTCCTTGCCTGTTTCAGCAAAACCCTCTGGTTGGAGCATATAAATTTCTTCTTCAAGTTCTCCATGAAGAAATGCAGTTTTCACGTCTAACTGCTCCAAGTGAAGATCAAATATAGCACACATTGCCAAGACTACTCTGATTGTCGTAAGTCGTACCACTGGAGAAAATATCTCATTGAAGTCTATTCCTTCTTTCTGAGCATATCCTTTCACTACCAATCTTGCACGATACCGCTCCACTTGATCATTGCCATCACGTTTTATCTTGTAAACCCATTTGTTGCCAATGGCCTTTCTTCCTTGTGGTAGCGGAACAAGATCCCAAGTATTATTCTTGTACAGAGCTTCAATCTCTTCTTGCATTGCTGTCATCCACATAGACACATCTGTGCTTTTAATAGCCTCATGGAAAGTTGATGGCTCTCCATCCTCTGTTAGAAGACAGTATGCAATGTTACTTTCAGTAACATATTCTGAGTGCCAAGCCGGTGGTCTTCTTTCACGAGTCGACCGCCGAACTTCAGGAGTTTCAGACTCTATTTGTTCTTGCTCTTCATGCTCTGGTACAGCTTCAGAAAAAGCATGATTCTGAGTATTTTCCACATGGACTGCTGTAGTCTCCTTTAGAATGCTATTATGTTCTTTCATTTGCATTTTACCTTCTGCAAATATGACATCTCTGCTGATTACTACCTTATGGGCAGTGGGATCCCACAAGCGATACCCCTTCACTCCATCAGCATATCCCAAGAATACACATTTTCTGGATTTTGAATCCAGCTTGCTAACTTCTTGTGTATTGTACATCACGTACACAGGACTTCCAAATATATGCAATCGAGAATAATCAGCTGGTTTTCCAGTCCACATCTCCATCGGTGTCTTCAACTCAATTGCGGTTGATGGAGATCGATTTATCACATAACAGGCGGTATTGACTGCTTCTGCCCAGAATGACTTTCCTAGACCTGCAGCCTTCAACATTGCTCTTGTTCTTTCTAATAGAGTTCTGTTCATCCGCTCTGCCACTCCATTTTGTTGTGGAGTGTATGCCGTTGTGAACTGCCTTTTGATACCTTCATATTGACAGAAGTTATCAAATTCATCACTGGTATATTCTCCTCCATTGTCAGTCCTCAAACACTTGATCTTCTTTTCAGATTCAAGTTCCACCCGCGCTTTGAACGTTTTAAAGACTGTAAGCACATCTGCCTTCCTTCTAATTGGATACACCCAACATCTCCTGGAGAAGTCATCTATGAATGATACAAAGTATCTTGCTCCTCCCAAGGATACAACCGGTGCTTGCCATACATCAGAGTGAATCAGGTCTAAGATGCATTTGCTCTTAGTTGTTGATGTGCCAAACTTCAACCTGTGTTGTTTACTTGTAACACAGTGCTCACAAAAAGGTAAAGTAACCTTTGTAAGCCCAGGGAGTAACTTCTGATCAGAGAGAACCTTTAAACCTTTTTCTGACATGTGACCTAGTTTTTTATGCCACATCATCGTCTTCTCTTCTGCAGGACTGGCTGATGCGATTGACGCTTCTGCCTCATGATGTGTTTCTCCCATTAATGCAAATACATTTGCAACTGTCTTTCTTGCCTTTAAAACCACCAGCGCTCCTTTGATGATTTTCATAATTCCATTGTCTGTTCGGATCTTACAGCCAAGACTATCAAATTGTCCTATAGATAAAAGATTCTTCTTTAAGTCTTTCACATGTCGCACTTCTGAAATAGTATGAATTAAGCCATCATACATCTTCAATTTGATGGTGCCAATGCCGACAATCTCTAAAGCATGATTATCACCCATGAACACTTTGCCTCTAGAGATAGGTTTATATGTATGGAACCAATCTCGATTAGGAGTCATATGCCATGTTGCTCCTGAATCCATTAGCCAGACCTCAGTGAGCTCTTCTGTATCTGTAGAGATTGTCGCTGCTTCACTATATAAAACATCTCCATCTTCTGAGGTACTCGCAACACACCCTTGAGATTTTGATGACTCTGCAGAATTCTCTATACCCTTTTTAAACCAACAATCCTTTTTGAAGTGCCCCGTTTTGCCACAGTTGTAGCATTTCACAGCCTTCTTACTTCTTGATTTGGACCTCCCCTGCCTTTGACTCCCACTAGAGCCACGCTCCGTTGATCTTCCTCTTGACACCAATAATGCCTCTGCTTGGTTTGAACTGTTTCTGTCTCCTTTGTTTTTGCGCCTATTTTCTTCTTCCAAGATAGCGGCTGCAACATCATCGAAGACTAGATAATCTGAGAGGATATTATTTGTCAAGTTGATAATGAGCTGATCATACGAATCAGGAAGACTTTGAAGTAGAAGCTCTGCACGTTCATTTTCCTCTATTTGCTGACCCAATGTAGTGAGTTGTGAAAATAGAGTTCTTATTGTGTTGATATGGTCAGTCACCGATGTGGTTTCTGCCATTCGAAGGGTATAAAGTCTCCGCTTTAAGAAAATCTTATTGTGCAAAGACTTGGACTCGTATAGCTTTGTTAGAGTCTCCCATATCTCCTTAGCTGTTTTCTTCTCCGCCACACTTGATAATACTTCATCGGCTAATGCTAAATGTATGTTAGCAATAGCATTGCCATCCATCTCATTCCATTTTGCATCATCAGTGATCTCCGCGGGCCGATCCCCAATTGCTGCCAAGCAATTATCTTTCCTTAAAATTGCCTTGATTCTCATTTTCCATAATGAGAAATTGCTCCCATTAAACCTTTCAATCTCGTACTTTGCTGCCATTGTATTCACCAAGATCTATTCAGCTATCACCGTTTCACAGATCTGTAACGTATATAGAAATAGTATCGTGTGAATAATACTTCACTAAGTAAGTTCCCAGGAAAGATTGGAGGGGTCACAAACGGTCCCGCTTAAAACCCAATCTCCTTAGACAAAACTTCCTAGACCGTATTTAATCACCATACTGACTTTCTATATACGCCAACAGCAATGTATGTGAACAGTACCGTATGGGTGAATAGTGCCGTATAGGTGAATAGTACCGTATACGTGAATAGTACCGTATACACGAATAATTTTGGTGTATTAACAACACCAACCAGGAGGCTCTGATACCACTGTTAGAATACTGGCATGCAAACCCGACAAGACAAAAGGTAAGGGACAAGATAAAATGAGAAATGACACACAAGAATTTACGTGGTTCACCCAATTTGGCTACGTCCACGGGCAAGTATAGAAGAATTTTACTAAGTAATATGGGAATACAACTTCTCTCTAATAATAGGAGAACAACAAAAATCTCTCTATTATTAGGAGAAAACACCTCACTTACTATCTCACAAATACCTCACAATTTTGTGGGATTACTCTCTTCTCACCCTTTCTTCTTTCTCTCTTATGGTGTGTATATAATGCTTGGATGCATTGCCTATTTATAGGCAAGCATCCATGCAAAAGACAAGGGGTTAGGCAAATAGCACCAATTTGGTGCATACAATTTTTGACTAAGATGGCTACACCTTCTCCCACCATTTTTGACTAAGATGTAAAAGGATGACTACACCTTCTCCCACCATTTTTGACTAAGGTGGTTAGCTTCACAGAACAGTATCGAAGTGGCCCCACGTAATCTAAACCTGGTTAAGCCGCAACGTGCATGAGAAATGTTTTTTAATTTATTATTTCAGGTTTTTAATCAGAGCACAAGATGATGAAGTATGAGTTGAAACAGTGTATTCCAAACAGGCCTCTTTGTTAAGCTATATTAACTAATCAAGATAGCTAGCTATGTTTTGGTTTTCAGTGTAGCATAGTAGGAGCAGTCAAAGCACGAGCAAAAATGGAAAATCATCAGGTGATCATGGAAGACTAATAGGAACACACAAGTGATCATTATATATATATAAAATGAACTAAACATTCTTCAACTGACATTGCAACCTGGCTTAACTAAAGGAAGGAAGAAGAACAATTATATATCGACTACTGGATATGGATAGTTTTTCTCGACTGCTTATACCGTACAGAAACTAGACAGGTACGAAGATAGCAGGAGACATAAACAATGATGAAACAAAAGGACGCGCACTCGGAATTTCATGTATGGAAGACACTCTTCCGTCACATTTCTTTTTTACTTCAACCAACATTTCTCACTCTCATTTTGTACTGTGCTCCCCCGTTTACCTCCTGATAGAAAGTCACAATATCTCCACTTTTGAGGCCAGCATGGCGAGCAATGTCATGCCAACCTCTTGTGAATACAAGCTTTCCTGCTCTGGTGGAGCAGTGAATTGTCACCGGGGCCGGTAAAGGGGTGCCGGCAGATGACTCAACTATGGTGGCCAGTTCTATGGTTCCATGGAAAGGTTGAAGGCGTTCCAGGTTAGAATCGCGTGGTAGCACCAATCCTCTCTCAAGATCAATAGAGTTGAGTTGCTTTGAGAAGATTTCCATGGCCATATATTGAGAATTATTGCTATGAAATAATTAGGTTAAAGAAGGTTTTGTGTGTTTGCAGTGAAAGACCTCGAAGGTATTTATAGAGAAATCAGTGATGTTGTGATAAGCCAGCTAGCTTGTTGCGAAATGTCTCGTTTCACTCTCTTTTTATTATGAATTGACGTATAAACTTATTGAACACATAATTGTTTAAGAAACAATTTAATTCTCTGAATTCCAATGTTTTGTTGGTCAACATTTTCAGTAAGAAAAATCTCCATAGTTTGAACAAGCAAGATATTATCAGGAACAAATGAATTTCGAAAACAAACTCTTATCAGCAATTGTCTCACGTTTTTCTGATAGAGATGGTAGTGACCATCTCCAAGATTTGGCCCTTTTCAGTGAGTGATGGAGCATTCATTAATTACTACAATTTCGTGCCCTACGAAAGGTTATGTTCTTACGAGAACTTGGCAATTTAAGTGCATACACGGACACGCCCTATTTTCTGCCTCGACATATATCTTCAATCCATCACATTCTAACATTCTTTTTTATATATAATAAATAAATATTATCGGACATTCATCGTTTGTGTTGACGATTTATAGATCGATAAAAGACATAAAATTAAGATAGGGTGAGGTTTTTTGCACCGAAGGATGATAAGTGTTTGGAATCAGTCATTTGCTTCCAGCTATATACCCACCGACCATTTAGACATAAATTGTGAAATGGTCAACTGTCAGTCAGCAATTCAACCATTGATTGGTTTATGAACACTTTGTTCTGATAAAAATGATGTGAATTTTCGATTAAACTATTTTTATATATGTCAGTTCTTTTCTGCATGCTATGACATCATCGAGACATCAAATGCTAAACCACAACAGCGTTCTGCTATACAAGATGCGAGGTAGGGCGCTACCGGTCAAAGTGTTTTCACGTTTATAAGGGCATAAATGTATTTGATGGTCCATACTAGTTAAAAATACTCTAATTAATATAATATTAAATAATTATAAAAAATTTAAGTTTTCAATTTAATTTATATCATAATAATATATAAACCTAATCCATAGCGCACATCAAAGAGAGAAATTTGATCAAATATCACGTGCTATTCTTGTTTCAATATACTTAATGATTATATATGCTATTATCCATTTTTGAATCCCCACACAACCAAAAAAAAAATTGTTAGAAGAAAACCAAAAAATATATTATAGTTAGAAGAGGACATATAGGCTAGTAAAAAATAACAAAATATTGGTTGAAGAAATTTAAAAAATACAAAAATTAAAATTTAATAGTATATTTTATACTGATGAAAGTCCTAGTAACTGTTGTAACCCAATTTTAGATCCCCATCAATAAAATAAGTAAAAACAATATATATATATATATATATATATATATATATATATATATAGTCCCAAAACCTAAAGCCTCATGCCTCCCATTGAAGACCTCACCCAGTGTCTCCCTACCATCCACGCCACTCCTCAGGCCACCGCCACCAACACCACCACCAACATCACTAGGAGTGTCTGCCATCGTCGTCAATATCGTTTCTACCACCAGGTTTGTCCAACCCCTCTTGTTGCTGTGTTTGCACCATTTCCTTGTATTTTATTGTTCAAGCGAAACTCAATTCACTCGAACAGTAAATGTTATTTCACTGTTCACGTGAATTATAATTCACGTGAACAGTGAATTCTGTTGTTACTATTCACGTGAATAGTAAAATTTGCAAATAAATAAATAAATAAAAATAAAAATTCTTCAAAAATTATTTCAAAGAACCTGTGATTTTCTGCAAGTTTTGTTATTACATTTTAATCAATATCAGTTTGTATTTTTGTACTGTAAACATACAAATCCGGTATTAAAATACCCAATTTTCATCAAGTCATAAAAAAATGATAAAAAAATATTTTGTTTTCATGCATACGGCCTAGTCTCTCTAATATATATATATATATATATATATATATAAATCATCTCATCATATTTTCATAGAACAAAGAAAATTTCAAAAAAATATATGTATTAGCATACATTTTGGCTTCAATAACCAGTTTATTCAAGTCATGAGAACTAGGCTAATATTTCAAAAATTTTAAAAAAATTATTTTGTTTTCTTTTAATATCTAGGGTTATGATCTTATACATAAGATGTATTTTAAAAATTAAATTCTTGTGTTTAGGTTAGAGTTACCCGATAAGATAAGGATCTCCTTACTGAGGAAGACTTTTCTTAAACCATACCAATAACTAGGAAACATGAAAAAAACCTTAGATTTTATCAGATAATAAAACAATGCAACTTACCTTAGGTAGGGCGTATTTGGGGTGCTAATACCTTTCCTTTACGCAACCAGTCCCTGTACCCAATCTCTAAGACCAGTTAGGGTTCCTAGTGACCAAAATACTAGGTGGCGACTCCTAATCCATTTTCCACCAATAAAAGACTAGATTTTCTTGTTCTCCTATATTTGTCAGATAGATATTATACAATATTTTCCAGATAAAAGTAGAGAACTCGTCGCGACGCCGCACACGTGCGATAGAATGGCAACTCTATTGGGGACCTTGTGGACTAAGCTTTGTTTTGATCTGATTTGTTTTTGTTTTCATGTGTTTATTGTTAATATGCCTTTCTTTTTGTTATTTTTTTGTGTGCTTTAAATATTTTACACATTGTTAATGCATTGTATAGAACTCTCTCATGCATCTTATAGAAATTTTGAGAAGCACACACAAACTTTAAGTTAGGTGGGGGATTAGCGATTTGCCCTATGACTATTGGTCAGGGTTCAGATGCGTGAAACACCTAACTTATATCTGAGTGCCTACTTGGTAATGGTAGGCATACGTGCCTGAACTATTTCTTGCAATGCCCCTATACTGTCTTTATGAAGAACGTCACTAGGAAGATATGAGACCCTTCAAGACTAGATAGAAAACCTACCTGTTCTTACTTAATAAATAGAGCTTGTCCTTAGGATATGTATCTTACATTCATTTGCATCATGATTAATAATGTTAAATTCATCAATCCTGGTTTTGAGCTGAAATCATGGCTAAGTACCTATCTTTCCAAGAGTTTGGACAAGAATCTGAGTTGACTCAGGTAGCTGAAGGAAAATGTCCCAAAATCGATGTTAGTAGGTTGCCTCGCATTACAAGATAAATCACATGGTAAATGACTTAGGGAAGTTATTGTCTATTATGGAATATATTGATGAGACTCTTTTTGAAAGGAAATATAGGAGAATTGCACAACTTATGAGGTTACCCGTACAAACAACAACAATCAAAACCTTAATTTTTATGAGATGAATGATATAGGTTGGTGGCCATCGTCATCTTTGGACTAATATTGTTCCAATTTAAAATCAGAGTCATCAGTTTAGAAGTTGTAAATGTCTTTATAGAATACGAGCATAATCGGATTAATCCCTTTTCATCCATTTTGGTAGAAACCATGTTGTCACTGAACCCCTCTAGGATGCATTGAAAAGGAGCCATGAAATGTTGCATTTCTATGTTGTATTTATAGATTACCAGTCAGATCAAAACACCAAGGGACATCTTTAACAACTTCTAGTGGTTTGATCTACTCGAGCAATTCTAAAAGCTAAGAACAGGGTGGGAACATCAGCACAACAACCTGAAGGAGCACTAACAGCTCACATCCCTCAAGCATCTCAAAACCAGGGGGCAAACATGGCCAGTAAACAACATTTTGTGCCTATCAACCCTATCCAGCCAAATCATGCTCCAATCACTATGGACTTAACAACAGAGGGAAGCCCAGACAATAGGTCTCTTAGTTTGATAGACCAAGACAAGTTGTTTTCTTTAGAAGAAAGATTGAGGACAGTTGAGGGTAATGACTAGTTTGATCCAATACGAGCAGCTGAAGTATGTCTGGTACCAAACATTATTGCACCAAAGGATTTTAGGATACCAGAGTTCATTAAAGTACACTAGTTTGGAATGCCCAAACACTCACCTTCGATCTTACTGCAACAAAATGGCAGAAGTAATCCGTGATGATAAATTGCTAATCTATTTCTTTCAAGATAGCTTAGCAGGATCAGTTTTGAGTTGGTACATGGGGTTAGACATCATCAGGATCAGGAGCTGGAGAGATTTGATGGAGGTTTTCCTTAAGTAGTACAAGTTTAATGTCAATGGAGAAGAGGAGCCAAGAGTCGGTAAAGGCCTATATACAAAGATGAAGGAATGAGGCAACATATGTCTAACCCCCTTTATAAGGGCATAAATGTATATGATGGTCCATGCTAGTTAAAAATACTCTAATTAATATAATATTAAATAATTATAAAAAATTTAAGTTTTCTGTTACTCAATTTTGGACCCCACGTGCTAGAGATGGTGTATACCATTTTGAACCAAGTGTAGGAGTGCAGCTCATGTTTGCTAGAAAATTGACAAAAGGGGAGGAGAAAGAAAGATTTTTTTCGAACCCTGTTTCAGCCATCTCCTGCTCTCTTTATCCTTCCCCACTGCTACAGAAATTGTCAGGATTCTTAGGCTAATTAGGATTCTTTATAATGCTAAATTCATTCATCTTTTACATGGGCTGTAAGGTTGAAATAAATCCCTTGAAAGTGGCACTAGAAAACCTAGTTCTACTGTTGCCGCAATTTTTTTGTTCCAACTTAGACCCTGATTCTGACTTGGGTTCATGTAATATCTGACCATCCCAATTATATTCTATCACTCATGACATGTTGAAGAATGGAAATACATCTTTATTGGGTCCTAGGGCTCATTGTTCTTATGGTAGGCTCTTAGTCGAGGATGCTTGGCATTGTCAGTTTCCTGAATTTAGATCGGGAGACCTTTTTTGACCAACCAGATTGTGGCCTCATTCTATCATGTAAAACAATTATATCTCACCTTGAATCCCCTTGAAAGCCATATTCCTAAATGCATAGATGAATTTGGGCTTTCGAATCAATGGATTTCGATATCAGAAGCTCAAGCTCTGCATGTTTAAATATCTGACGTGAAAATAGAGAATTCTGCCGCGAGCAGGATTCTGATCCAAGTTTTGCACCGAAAAAAATTCTACTGCCATCATGATTTTTCTGTTGCATTCTTAGGGTACTCCCAGTCATATTGGGATGCTCGATATTTGTCAGTTTTTGAATAAGATCAGGAAATCCCTTTTGACCAACTAGATTACTGTCAGTTTCTATTTTATAAAATGATTTTTTTTCACTTCGACTCCCCATCAAAGTTGTAGTCCTAGATGCGTAGATGATTTTGGAGTTTCGAATCGCTTGATTTTGATATTAGAAGGTCAAGATATTCCTGTTTGAATATCCAACGTGAAGGTAGAGAATTCTGCCGCGAGAAGGATATAGCCCAAGTTCGCGGGATTGATTTGAAGGATTTTTTCTGGACCAAGGACTGAATCGAAAAGTGTTAAAATGAGGGATTTAATTGAAGAAGGATATGGAAAGCTGGAGAGGGGGGCTGGATCATCATAAATGGAAGGATTTTTACCACACCGAATAAGGAAGATAAGACTTTGCAGCTGCACCCTCCATCTGATTTCTTTCCCTTTTTCTCTGTTGTTTTCCTTTCTCATCATGTCTAATTGTTGGAGCTGAAGACCACGTTTTTATTGCCTCATTTCAAAGGTAGCAGCTAGCTCTATGGAAGGAAATAAAAGAACCACACCATCCTCCAAAACTGGGAAGAAATCAGACGTAAAGCACCATCATAAAATCAGAATTTGCAGTTTCCTTTTGTATTTTTTTTTTACTGCAAATCAGTAGGGATTTGCTTCTGGGATTAATGCATTGAATCCTTCCTAAATAGATATAGGTTAGACTATATATAAGCCCCTCTAATGACCTAGGGGGGAAATAACAAAGAGAGATCAAAAAGCGGCAGACAGAGGAGAGGAAAAAAGCAGCAAAAAAAGAGCAGAAAGATAGAAAAGAGAGAGCAGAAAAATAAGAAAAGAGATGAGGGAATAGAGAACGGGAGAGAGACAACAAAAGAAAAACAAGAAAGACGCCTTTGCTCCATCTATTTTCTGCAAATAAAAACTGCAGAAATGAGAAAAGAAAGCTAGGAATCAGTAGAGAAAGTGACGGAGGTGCATAGTAAAGGAGGCAATAAGCAGACCCAAATACAGAATAGAGGAAGAAGGACGGACACAGACTGAGCAACCATCACTCTTCCAATGCCACTTTATTTTCTTCGTCTCCAGGTTGGTTTTTTCCATTCACCTGTTGCATGCTTTCTTTTGCTTGGTATTTGCAATGTTAGCGTGGTCTTTCACTTTTTGATATATGTGTCTGTACTATTCAAGTGAATTAATTCACTTGAACAGTAGCCCTCCATTCACAACGAAGGGCTGCACTCCTTTTATGTCCAGCCGGGTCATTTGCTCAGGCAAGTGACTAGGCCAGACCTTCCCTTTTTCTTTTTCTTTTTTCAAAGAAAAAGAAAGTGATTTATGATTTTCTAGTATATTTATTTCAAGGTTTGAATTTTATTTTTTTATGTTTTGTAAAAAAAATAATATCAATCTTGTGTTTAGAATACCCGGTTTTTTACCAAGAAAATATATAAAAAATTGTTTTTGTGTGTTGCATACGGCCAATACCCTAACATGTTTTTTTGAATTTTTTTATATAGAAAACAAAAACATTGGAAGTTTTGAAAATGTGTTTTCGCATGGATTTCTTAAACACAAAAATTGTTTTCTTGCATTTCTGAATTTTACAACATGTTTGTAAAACTCCAAAGGGTATTGGCCAATATTTCAAAAAATATAAAAATCTTATTTTGGGGAGAATTTATCTATTATTTACCACTATTGTTTGGATGGAGAAATCCTTAAAGGACGAACATCCAAAATATTATTGGGAATAATTTGTTATTATTCACTGTTAATATTTGGATAAAGAAACCCGGAGTGGTAAATATCCAAGATAATTTTCTAGGAATAATAAATCCGCACACATCCTTGAAAGAAGCCTTGATTATAATCGAGGACATTTCAATTTTCTTTTTCTCCACGATTTACGAGCCGTGAGACTACAAAATACTAAGGCAAAAATAGACGTTTAAAGCACCCTAGATTTCTAAATTTTTGTCCTTCCTCACGATTTATGAGTCGCAAACTCTTGAAATACCAAGGGAAAAATGAGCTTATAAAGCGCATTGAATCTCCTTGGATTTCTTTCTTAAGAAATCTAGTTACAATCGAACCGAGAAAAACTGGTGGGATTAGAAAACACCAATACCATAGCAATTATAAGACAAACACCAAGCAGCTTACCTTAGGTAGGGCGTACTAGGGGTGCTAACACCGTCCCTTTACGCAACCAGTCCCTTTCCTTAGAATCTCTGAAAGACCAGTTAGGCTTCCTAGTGACCATAATACTAGGTGGCGACTCCCTTTTACACCAAAAAAATAAAACTAAGAGATCCCGAACTCAATCGATTGGTCACCGCGACGCCGCGCTCCACTTGCGAGGGTGCGACATTTTCAATTTAATTTATATGATAATAATGTATTAACCTAATCCATAGCGCACATCAAAGAGAGAAATTTGATCAAATATCACTTGCTATTCTTGTTTCAATATAGTTAATGATTATATATGATGTTATCCATTTTTGAATCCTCACACAACAAATAAAAAAAAGATTGTCAGAGGAAAACCAAAAAAATATATGCAATTAGAATTGGATATATAGGCTCGCAAAATATAGTTGAGGAAATATTTTTGAAAATAGAAATATTAATATAGACCCTACAAGAAAAATTAATTATTTTTAAAAATAACATATTAAAAGTTAAATGTATTAATTTTTTTTTGAAATTTAATGTTTTTCAAGGCGACGTTAGAATTGCTAAAAATAATATAAATATATCAAGAATATATTTTTATAGATTTTCATTACTTTTTATGATTTTTATTTTTTGCTTAAAAGACCTTAAAAAACAGGGTTGAAAATTGAATAGCAACAATTAATGATGATCGGGTAGCTATCAATTTACGAACTTTGGTGGTCTTTGTTGCATTTTTCAGGTTAACGTCTATCATTTGATACTTGACGACAACCGATTTTGAGCATGGCCTTTATTTTCTTTGAGATTTTGTAGCTCTTTCAAGCCATATCAATAAAGAGATGGTTACATATTAGACTCTGAAAAGTTCGAACATAATTGAGGGTTAGTGAGACCTTGTAGACCTTGATTATTGATAACATATATGTACAAAATATTTTTTCTAATAAAATAAATAATTAATGATCTTTGTTAGATTTTTTGCTCCCCTAACAGTCTATGATGCTAATAGAATACACACACTTTTTTGGTTTCTTTAATTAGGAGAAGGCCTTACTGTATTACATAATAAGGCAAGCGTGCAACGTTCTATAACATTAAAATAAATTTAAAACTCAGAAAGAACTACTTATTAAATATACATTTTTAAAATAGATATTGATTAGTATTTAAAAGTGTATTTTTATCATGGTTTTATATTATCATTTTACACTTGAAGTATCAATAACTCCTTAACTAAAGCATGTTTTATAATAATATATCTAATAATATAAGATACTTTTAATTTGTGGTAAATGTTCATTTTAAAGGCAGGCCTATCACATAAATGAATGGATTGATTGATGACTTTAAGAACTTAAATTGCAAGGGGAAAGAGACGACCAAACTTAGAAAAGAGATGTTGGTGCAATCCAAACTACAATACTATTCAGTAATTGAGTCATATCGGGAGCTGTAGATCTCAAATTTAGGTCTACTTTATATGGATGGAAAGGTAAGATATAGGCCTACAACTTTCATATGGAGCCCAAGATCTAAAAAGATCACTTTCAAGTCCAAATTGTAGCAACAACAAATAAGCCTGAATATGTCCTCCAGCCCGAGCACTGTTAAGTATTTTGGTCATATTTGCAGTTCTAGAAGTCGAAATGAGCTGAATTTTTTACACAAGAAAGCTGAGATAATTGTCTACAACTTTTATATTTCAAATAGCTCCAATTTTGACATTATAATGATGTTTTGGGCAGACAAAAGAAGATAAGGATTGTCACCGAGTCAAGAGTTGGTCACCCACTCACCAATTAGTCATCAAATCAATTGTTCCTAATTTTGGCCTATAAAAGGAGGCATTTGCCATGCATTTAGGCATCTTGGTTTCCAGATCAAGATCATACTTTTGCTTTTTCTCTTTGTATTTTTTTGTATTGCTTATGTTTTGCTTTCATTAATATTAAGTTTACGCCTTTCATTTCCTTTCCTTTACTTAGTTAACTTTTATCTTGTTTATGTTCTTGTTTTGTTTATTTATTTTTCTTACTTTTATTATGTTTAGCTAAGTTTATTATATCAAGGTGAAAATGTTATACTAATGGTGTAAGAATAAGTATAGTGTAAACTTAATATGGACATACATGTTTGATACTAACATGTTTTGTATTTGTTATCTTGTTCACTCTTTAATACTTTGCTTGTCAAATGACTAATCTTGATTTGTGTTGTATAACTTAATATGGACATACATGTTTGATACAACAAATGCTTGGCACTTTCATAACCCATATTGTATGGTATAACCGACACCTAAGCTATGAAAGGAACTTGATTTGTTGTTAACATAAGTTATAATCATGAATGCTTGACGAGATTTACAAGTATTAACATTAATCGAATAAGATGACTAATGTAATCATGTTAACAATCTATAATCTGATTGGAACCTCCTTTGTGTGTGGTTTCCAATTGAATAATAAGAGTTTATACTATACTTGTTTGACATACTATTAGTAGAACCCCTAACCTTGACATTTGTTATTATCATTGTTTAATCCTTAGATTAATATTTATCTCCAAGTTCTCATCATCTTCTTCTAGTTGTTATTTCTATTATTGTTGTTTATAATTTGTACATTTATCCTCCCTATGGTTCGATCCTAGTCTTGCTAAATTATTTATTACTTCGACATTCCTGCACTTGGGAGAAAATATCAATCTCTTAGTCGTGTCAAGTTTTTGGGGCCATTGCTGGGGAGGTAAGTTTTGTATAAATTAAATAAATTCAAGGACTTAATTGAAAGTAATCCAAGGGTAAAATTAAAAATTTATTTAATTAAGGGACCTAATTAATACATTTCAAAACACTAGGGACCAAACTATAATTTGTCATTTTTATGCCAAATGACGTCGTTTTGGGTCATACTGTTCATCATTTATTAGCTGAATACTGATTCAACAGGGGAGAAAATCCAGCAGATCATTCTAGCAAATCACAGCCATAGCACCACGATCTCATGCCCACGATCACGCTCATGGACGGATTAACCGGGGAACTGGTTTCTGCATGCTCTTTCGCTCTATAAAAGACAGAGCAGAGCATAGGCAAAAAAGGGGGGAGGGGGACAAAACCTAGAACAAGAAGAAAATTAAAAACGAGAGGTTAAAAATACAGAAAAATAGAAAATAAATCCAGAGAAAGAAATAATACACAGGAAGACGGAGAGAAAAAGAGATCAGCAATACATAGAGACGAGTATTAGCCTTACCATTGCCTTCGTCCCTACAAATAAAAAAACCCAGAATCAAAAGAAATTCCTTGCAGGCCGGCTTCTTCATCATATTCTCGGCTTCAAAAGCTGCTGAGAAAAACAAAAGGAACACGCAGACAAGTGAACACAAAAGGAAGATAAAGGGAAGCAATAGGTGAGAATCCATCAGCGCAACAAGCACCTTCGCCTCCCAAAGCAGGTATGCTTTTTCCTTTCTCCTTTCATTCTCGACATATTGTATTTGTAAACAAAGCAGAAGAAGGAGTAGAGGAGAGGAAGTAGTGTCGACCCAGCCAGAGCTTTGTCACCGTCTCCATCGCCTCCAGCAGAACAGGTAAGTGACCTTTTCTTCTTCAATTCTTCATAGTGAATTAGCATTTACACTGTGTAATTGAATTTTAATTCACTTATACAGTGTAGCAATATGCGTATGTTAGCACACGTGTATTGCTTAGCCCAGCCAGGTTGCTGGCTTGGGCCAGTGACCAAGTTAGGCTGGCTAGATCTAGTCCAATCTAAAAACATAAAATAAAAAATAAAAAGTAAAAAAATATAAATTTATAAATTAGAAAAAAAATGTATATACATGAATAAAAATAATATAAATTTATTAGTTTATTCACTAACGTCAGAGTCAGGAATAAAAATACTAGTTCAAATTTATATTATTTTTATTCATTGTATTTTATTTTATTTAGCTAGAAAAATAAAAAAAATATGTGCATGCATAAAAATAAATTTATTTGATTTGTTTATTCACTAATGCCAGAGTCAGGAATAAAAAATATTGATTTAGATTTATTTTATTTTTATAGTTGCGTAATATTTACCAATGCTAGAGTTGGAAATATCTGTAGTTAAATATTCACTAGGACCAAAGTCAGTGATATTATAAGCAAATTATCATAGAAAAAACTAATAAATATTTAGTAAATTAAGACGAAACTAGCAAAGTAGCTTGACTCAGGCAAAACGTTTAAGGGGTGATAATATCTTCCCTTTTACATAACTAGTCCTGAACTATAGAATTTCTGTTGACTAGTGAGGGTTCCTAGTGACCATAATACTAGGTTGCGACTCCTTAAACAAGATTTTTTTTCTTAAAAGAATTAGATGCCAGATATCTATTCTTTTTCTAATCGAGATAATGTTTTAAAGCCGCCGCGATGTCAGGTGCGACATTAATCATTAAAACATGATTCTTTAAGATCACAAGTGATCATTATACATTTAATTATGATCCCATATAAGAAATGAACTAAAATTTCTTTAGCTGACATTGTGGGGCCTAACTAAAGGAAAAACAACAATAACATATCGACTCCTAGATATAGATAATTTTTCTCGATTGTTGATTCCGTACAAAAAAACAACAATTATTTTGTGATATTTTACTTAATAATACTAATTTAATAGTAGTTTTAATGATTAAAACATAAGTCTTTATGATATACATACATACATACCTATACACACACTTCCAAAATCACTGCTAAATTTTTTTGGGGGAAATCTTGTACATATAGAGTTTTGGAAATGACTTTCAAATTCAATATTTTTTATTTATCAACAAGTAGAGGTAATTTAGTTATACTCAGAAATGGATAACACTATATTGTCGGTTTACTTTGTTTTGGTTTTCAATGTAGTATAGTAGGAGTAGACAAAGCTCAAACAAAAATGGTAAATCATTAGGTGATATGGAAGACTAATATATAAGAACACTAATAAGCCCCAGATGATAAGCTCCAGCAAATATTCAACAATAAATATTGTTTTTTCTCGGGTAAGAAAGTACCACAAATTTTAGATACTTATTGATTGTCTTATTGATAATTTTAGACTGCTTGAAATAAGCAAAACAATACAAGAAACTAAAATAAAGGGAAAGCTGGTAAGTCATGATTTGAGATTATCCATATAAAAATTGAATGTAACACGTACGAAATAATAATCGTAACAATTATAACAAATTGAAATAAAAATGATGAAAGTCCCAACTGCAAATGGCCCAATCCTGTAGGTGACCCGATCCTCCCCAGTACAATCTTTTCATTCTTTAATGCTAATACTTGTAAATTTTGTCAAGCATTCATGATTATAACTTATGTTAACAACAAATCAAGTTCCTCCTATAGCTCAGGTGTCGGTTATACCATACAATATGAGCTATGAAAGTGTCAAGCATTTGTTGTACCAAGTGTTATATAACATAAATCAAGATTAGTCATTTAACAAGCAAAGTATTAAAGAGTGAACAAGATAACAAATATAAAACATGTTTGTATCAAACATTAAAGAGCATGATCTTGATCTGGACACCAAGATGCCTAAATGCATGGCAAATGCCTCCTTTTATAGGCCAAAATTAGCAACTATTGATTTAATGACTAATTGATGAGTGGGTGGCCAACTTTTGACTTGGTGACAATCCTTATCTTCTCTTGTCTGCCCAAAACGTCATTGCTAACGTCAGAATTGGAGCCACTCGAAAACATGAAAGTTGTAGGCAATTGTATTAGCTATCTTGTGTAAAATATTCAGCTCATTTGGACTTCTAGAACTCCATATATGGCGAAAATATGAAACAGTGCTCGAGCTGGAGGACAGATTCGGGCTTCTTTGTTGTTGCTACAATTTAAACTTGAAAATGGTCTTTTTAGATCTTGGGCTCTATATGAAAGTTGTAGGCCTATGTCTTACCTTTCCATCCATATAAAGTAGACATAAATCTGAGATCTATAGCTCCATATATGACCCAATTATCGAACAGTATTTCAGTTTGGATTGCACCGACATCTCTTTTCTAATTTTGGTCATCTCTTTGCCCTTGCAATTTAAGATCTTAAAGTCATCAATCAATCCTTTCATTTATGTGATAGGCTTGCATTTAAAATGAACATTTACTATAAATTAAAGGTATCTTATATTATTAGATATATTATTATAAAACATGCTTTAGTTAAAGAGTTATTGATACTTCCAAAGATTGAGTTGAAGTTAAATGTGAACTATTGACACACCTCCCATTAACCCAAGATTGTCTCCCCCATACACTAAATGAATCTTTCTCTCAACTAGCACGTGACCAAGATGATTTGCTGATTCTAAAAACTCCTTTTCTTTCCTAGGACTAAATCCACCAAAAACACAAATATTTCTTGTATGATGACTTGAGGAACTTGCCATTTCTACACACTTTTGTATTTGTTGAATGTATGGTTGAGTAGAAATGAAAGGAAGGAAGAGAGGGTTTTATAGATGAGAAATTAGAAAGGCAATCATAACACCTATATGTAGGCTAGCTAGAGTCTCACACTCTATCTCTCTTTTTTTTTTATTTACTTTTCAAAAAGCATGTGTATGTACAGGTAGTTGTGATTGTGGCTTACATCTTCCCTTGGTTTTACATCCAAGAATGGCTTAAACGCCCTCTATAGGTTGGGGATAGGCTTTCTATCTAGTTTTCTTAAAAACTGGCAAACAGGGTCTTTTTTAGTCAGATTCTCAAAACTAAGTTGATCATGTTCTTTATGAAATAGTGACCATAAATCACGAATTACACGATGCACATCTCCATTAAGATGCGTCTCAAGAGTCAATAGAAGATTATCTAAAGACTCCTTACTCAGGCCATCCTTAATGAATTGTATTTTATCTTCACGGTTTATAGATACCATTCCTAAAGAATGACATTGTGTATTACAACTCCATCTATCACATCGATGACAGACTTTTAGTCGTTTTGCACGATGTTTCTTTGCAAAAGTGCTTTTACTTGTTCCAGGCATATGTGAAATGAAAGAGTTAGAGGACTCACCTGATAATCAGACCTTTGCTTCAATCAACCAGCGAATATCTTCAGGAATTCCATGATTCATTAACAATCTCAATCTTGCACATCTAGCACGGTAAATTTTTGTAATCGCATTCTGAGGCAGAGCGGGAAAATACTTTTTCAATTTTTCAAGATTAGTGTCCATTTTCAAATGAGAATTGGAAGAGAGATTCAAAAAATTACACAAATATCAGTTATTATGGGAAACTGAAAGAACCGACTTAAGTCAGGAAGTACCGTTGTCCGTCATTTGACAGGGGTGAGACAAACTTGCAAAAATCACTCAAAAAGAAACACAAAAACAATGTAAGAAAAACAACATAATCAACATTTATCTACAAGATCATTCCAACCAGTTGATTCATTTTCACTAGGAAACTTAACAAAGTAAGCTTTCAAACGATGTCCATTTTCCTTAAAATCATTGTCATTCATTGAATTCTCAATATCACAGGCCCCATAAGGATTACTCCATCTTAGTCTTAGCTCTCTAGGGAATGCATAGAGTTGAGAATTATAAAACAAAACTTTTTGACTAGTATCAACTTTTTGACAATTTTCACAAGTTATGCAGAATACATGTGTGTCCTTGAACATAGTGGGCCAATAAAATCTATTTTGTAATATTTTTATAGTTGTCTTTTTTGACGAGAAATAACTTCCACATGCTTCAAAATAACAAAGTTTAATGACACTACTTACCTTATTGTCGGGAATGAATCTTTGAAATATTTGATCAGGACAATATTTGAATAAGTTAGGGTCATCACAATAAAATTTTTTCACTTCGTTCAAAAACTTTTCTTTGTCTTGAGTACTCCAATCAGCTAGCAAATCTCCTAAAGCACAAAAATTAATATTTTTATCATACCAAGGCATTAGACTAAGAGAAAGTAAGGATTTGTTAGGAAAGTAATCATTGATTGGTGTGATGTCAGATGTCGAATTTGTTGTCACCGTTGACAAAAGATTCGCATCAACATTTTCGGTGCGTGTTTCGTCTATGATTTCTTCCTCTAAATAAATCATTTGCAAATCATCAGATTTATCTAATTCATCAGATTTCTTCTAGGAGGTGGAGCATAAGGAGGTGCATATCCATGAGAATTTTGGAAATTATTGTGTGCTTGAAATGGTGGTTGTGAAGTTTGTGCATTGTTATTCTCACTTTTCCAACTGAAATTTGGTTGATTTCTCTAACCAGGGTTATATGTTTGTGAGTATGGGTTATGGTTGGCCCTTTGGAAACTATTTAAAGCATGGGCTTGTTCATGGAGACATTCCTTAAAAGAAGGCAACGTTGGACAATCATTGGTTGAATGTTCATTTGTTTCATAAATTTCACACACAATGTTTTCAACAGATTTCAATTGACCACTCTTTTTCAATTCTAGTGCCTCGACTTTTCTAGCTAAAGATGCAAACTTGACTTGAAGGTCATGATCTTCCCTAAGGTTGTACATACCTCCACTAGATGTATGAGGTTGAGTTTTACTCGGTGCCTCATAAGTACCTGCGGTGTCCCAATTTTAAGCATTTTCAGCTAACAAGTCTAAGTACTCCATTACTTCATTAGGTTCTTTATCTTCAAAATTTCCATTGCACATCAATTCAACCATTTGCCTATCATTAGGTGTTAACCCTTCATAGAAATATGAAAGCAATCTCTATGTTTCAAAACCATGATGAGGGCAAGTACTAAGCAAGTCTCGATACCTATCCCAACATTGGTAAAATGTTTCTCCTGGTTTTTGAGTGAAAGTGGTGATTTGTCTCTTGAAAGAGTTTCTTTTATGAGATGGGAAAAACTTCTTTAAAAATTGTTGTTGCATTTCATCCCAAGCACGAATGGATCCTGGTCTTAAATTTTGTAGCCATGTTTTAGCTTTATCTTTTAATGAAAAAGGAAAAAGCTTTAATCTGATGGTGTTTGTAGCACGTTGGAAAATCCGCGCGGCATCCGCTGACGATTTTTTTTTATATTATTTGTGTTTATTTTGCTTGGTTCTTTGGAGTCGCCACCTAGTATTATGGTTACTAGGAACCTATGGTCTGCGAGAGTCTGAGTAAGGGATTGGTTGTGCAAGGGGAAGACGCATCACCCCAGTGCACCCTACCTTAGGTAAGCTGCATTATTTGTTTGATCGTTTTTCTAGGACGAGTTTCTATTCGTTGGTCTTTTCTAAGGTTCAAGGCAGATCTCCTTTCGTGAAGGAGTCTCTACCTCTTTGGGTTACATTCTAACCATTCTAAAATCTGAATTTTAAAATTGCCTTTATTTACACCTTGTATCTTTAATACCCGAGGGTGTACTTTATCGTGTAATTTTACACCCCACAAATATTAAAGTCTAGATCTTAAAAAAAGGGGTTAAAAAGGGGAAAAAAAGGTTTTTGATATTTTGGCCAAACCTTAATGAATAATCATAAACTAGTTATGATATCCATTTTTTTTGGATTTTTAAATCATGAGAAAGATGTAATTTTTATATTTTGAAACATGCTTCAAAAATTCTTTAGGATTTGGCCGTATGCAACAAAATCTTTTTTCGTTTTCTTTTTGAATTTTTTTTGTTTTTTTTTAATATTTCAGAGAAAACCGGGCATTTTAATATTGGACTTGTATCTTATAATGTAAGTATACAACCCAATATTAAGCAAACTTGGTAGAAAAATATTTAAGAAAATCACAAAGTTTTTGAAATGATTTTTAAATTTTTTTTGAAATTTTTTTTTAATTTTGTTTTTGAATTTTTTTTGTTTATATATATATATTATATAATATTTAAATATTAAAAATATATGGGCTAGGTCGGGCTTAGACCATGAAAATCGGGCCAAAATCCGACCAAAATGGGTTGGGCCGTTTTTGGCCCAAGATTTTTGGGTTTGGGCCGGGCTTAGCCCAACCTCTTGGGAGGAGAGAATTACCTTGCGTGGCTACGAGGAACAAAATTGGAAAAAGGTGGAGCAGGGAGGAGAGAATTACCTTGCGTGGAGAGAGTCAGCAGCTTGGCTGGTGGCGCGCGGCGTGATTGGAGGCGGTGAGGTCAATGATGTGAGCTGGTTGCTGTAATGGTGGAGGCCGGTAGGAGGAAGAAAAGAAAAAAAAACTTGTAGTGGAGAGAGAGAGAGGTGTTGCAAGCTTCGGTGAGGCGGTTTTATAGCTTATGGAGGAGGGGATGATGGTGTGGTGTTTCATGGGAATGACAGCGGTGAGGTCAGTGGTGGTGGCCAGAGGCCACGACGGAGAGAAAAAAAACAAGGGGCTGGTTGTAGGAAAAACGAGTAGAAAAAGGTGATTTTCAGCCAACTTTGGGTTCAATTTTCTCCTCCCCCTGAGCATGAACTTTGCTCCTATTTATAGGCATGGAAAGAGGGTAATCTCGTCTTCAATGGGGAAAAATTTTCAGCCCTTGATTCCACTCGAGGAATCCAGGTCGTTGGCTCAAAGTGTGCACCTCGAACTGCCAAATTTGACAAATCCCAGGCTACAGGCTGCCCAAGGTGGCCACTTTAGGCCGACCAACGGAGACTTTTGGAATCTTATAAACCCGACCGGACAATTCACGAGGATAGAGGGGTTGTAGGTGAACATGTCGGTGCACGCATTGTCGAATTTGGTGGCCAAACAAGGCCAAAAATGCATCTGGAACATTGCTACTCGGGCAGCTTTTCGGGGAAGACGATGAACAGTAACCCATTTTTTATTTTTTTTCAACTTCAGCCCCGAATTTACACGCCTTTTACATTATAGTCCTTGGTCTCAGATTCATGCCATTTCACCACTAATTGACCATTAAACTCTTAATTTCTTCAATTTGACCCCTGATTTCACTTAATTAACTTGGTAAAAATTAAATTTGGTTTCTTAAAATTTCAATCTTCTCAATTAAACCCAAATTAGACTCCCAAACTTAATTTTTTCACCAATTAAGCCCCAAATAAAATTAATTTGACCCATTTAAAGTATAATTAAGTCCTTGCACTTAATTAAATCCTTTATTTGGACCTAAATTAATTCTCAAGCATAATTAAATTTTAATTTGACCAATGATTAAATCAAATTGGCCTATTAAAAATTTAATTATGTTATTGGACTTAATTTTTATGCAAATTTGTCCAATAATCATTTAATTTGACCTTTGAATTTGTATTTTTCTATTTTTGGGCATAATAGGGTACAATTAGACCTTAAATTCCTCCCAAAATTGCAGCTTTATTTTTACCTAGTCTTTCTAGATCAGTTTTCCCCACATTTCTAGCCTTTATTTTATTTTTTTGATTTTTATTTTTTAAAAAAAGTGGATTTTAGGGAATAACCCAGAATTGGGTTATGACAGTGTTCATTCTATAATTTAAATTATTATATATATTGTAGACCTCCTCAAATTCTCTTAAATGCAAGTATGGATTTTCCAATTCTAAGCCATGAAAAGACGGTAAAAGTTGAATAATACCTGACTTAGAATTAAAATGAGATGCATTGGGAGAAAAAACTATGCATGATGGTGCACTTGTTCTTGTGTGATTCATGTGGTCTCTAAGTGTTCTGACACGGTTATTCTCATTATGAAGTGATTGATTATCTTCTTCGGCCATATTTTCTGAAGATGATGAGGATACCTTACAAAGTCTATCACTTGATGTACGTGACCACATTATCATGCACGTGTAGAAATAGAATAAAAGAAAAAAGAAAACAAAAGAAGAAGAAACAAAAGAAAAGATACAAAGTTATATACAAGTAAAAAGGGAAAATAAAATAACTACTATAATTTATACAAGAACTTACCTCCCTGACAACAACGCCAAAAACTTGACACAACTAAAAGATTGATGTCTTCTTCCAAGTGCAAGAGTGTCGAAGTAATAAATAACCCGATAAGACCAGGGTCGAACCATAGGGAGGTTAATTGTACAAATTATAAATAATAATAATACAACAACAATAACAACAACAACAACAACAATAATAATAGTAATAACAATAATAATAATAATAATAATAATAATAATAATAGTAGTAGTAGTAGTAGTAGTAGTAATATTACTAATAATAATAATAATAAAGAAGAAGAAGATGAGAACTTTGAGATGGAATATTAACGTAAAGATTTAACAACGATAACAAACAATGTCAAGGTTAGAGGATCCACTAATGGTATGTCAAACAAGTATAGTATAAACTCTTATTATTCAATTGGAAACCTCATGTAAAGGAGGTTCCAATCAGATTATAGATTGTTAACATGATTACATTAGTCATCTTATTCAATTAATGTTAATACTTGTAAATTTCATCAAGCATTTATTATTATAACTTATGTTAATAACAAATCAAGTTCCTTTCATAACTTAGGTGTTGGTTATACCATACAATATGAGCTATGAAAGTGTCAAGTATTTGTTGTACCAAGTGTTATATAACATAAATCAAGATTAGTCATTTAACAAGCAAAGTATTAAAGAGTGAACAAAATAACAAATATAAAACATGTTAGTATCAAACATTAAAGTCCATATTAAGTTTACATTATACTTATTCTTACACCATTAGTGTAACCTTTTCACCTAGACATAATAAACTTAGCTAGACATAATGAAAGAAAGAAAAATAAATAAACAAAATAAGATAAGAGTTAACTAAGAAGAAGATGAGAACTTTGAGAAGGAATATTAATGTAACGATTAAACAATGATAATAACAAATATCAAGGTTAGAGATTCCACTAATGGTATGTCAAACAAGTATACTATAAACTCTTATTATTCAATTGGAAACCACACGTAAAGGAGGTTCCAATCAGATTATAGATTGTTAACATGATTACATTAGTCATCATATTCAATTAATGCTAATACTTGTAAATTTCGTCAAGCATTCATGATTATAACTTATGTTAACAACAAATCAAGTTCCTTTCATAGCTCAGGTGTCCGTTATACCATACAGTATGAATTATGAAAGTGCCAAGTATTTGTTGTACCAAGTGTTATACAACATAAATTAAGATTAGTTATTTAACAAGCAAAGTATTAAAGAGTGAACAAGATAACAAATATAAAACATGTTAGTATCAAACATTAAAGTCCATATTAAGTTTACATTATACTTATTCTTACACCATTAGTGTAACCTTTTCACCTTGACATAATAAACTTAGCTAGACATAATGAAAGAAAGAAAAATAGATAAACAAAATAAGAACATAAAAGTTAACTAAGTAAAGAAAAGGAAATGAAAGGTATAAACTAGCTATTAATGAAAGCAAAGCATAAACATTACAAAAAATACAATGAGAGAAATGAAGAGCATGATCTTGATCTGAGCACCAAGATACCTAAATGCATGGCAAATGCCTACTTTTATAGGCCAAAATTGGAAATTATTGGTTTGATGACTAATTGATGAGTGGGTGGCTAACTCTTGACTTGGTGACAATCCTTATATTCTCTTGTCTTCCGAAAACGTCATTAATAACGTCAAAATTAGAGCTAATCAAAAACATGAAAGTTCTAGCCAATTATCTCAACTTTCTAGTGTAAACACTTCAGCTCATTTGGACTTCTAATACTCCAGATATTGCTAAAATACTGAACAGTGCTCGGGCTGAAAGATAGATTTAGGCTTCTTTGTTGTTGTTATAATTTGGACATGAAAATGGCCTTTTTAGATCTTGGGCTCCATATGAAAGTTGTAGGCCTATGTCATACCTTTCTATCCATATAAAGTGGACCTAAATCTAAGATCTATAACTCCGAATATGACCTAATTACCAAACAGTGTTCCGGTTTGGATTGCACCGACATCTCTTTTCTAATTTTGGTCATCTCTTTGCCCTTGCAATTTAAGTTCTTAAAGTCATCAATCAATCCTTTCATTTATGTGATACCCCTGTATTTAAAATGAACATTTACCACAAATTAAATGTATCTTATATTATTAGATATATTATTATAAAACATGCTTTAGTTAAGGAGTTATTGATACTTCAAGTGCAAAATGATGATATAAAACCTTGATAAAAATGCACTTTTAAGTACTAATCAGGTGTTGGTAAGGGATACATTAGCTGTGTGGTTAGCCAAAGGTGATATAGAGGACAACTGAGAAGTAAAGAGAGATGATACTCCCCCTCCCCTACGATGGCTAGTTTTTAGGTTTAGGTGTTAGGGTTAAGGTTTTTTATCTTATGCGTGGGAGATTTAGAGAGAAAACTACGAGAATATATGTTTGTTCTATTTCCTGGTTCCCTAATGTTTTTTCTTTTTTGTTGGTATGGCCACCAATTTATAGGTGGTTTTTATTTTTGGCTTAAAGGTAAAGCAAACCAAGATTAATCATTAGATTTCAAGAATAAATCTCAATTATTTATTCAATAACTAGAGGCAAAGCAAATAAAAATAAAACATTACATCAAAGGAATGGATTTCTTGATGAGAGGGTTTTTTTAAAAAGAAAAGTTTTCTTAGCCTTAATTAATGTTGTTACACGTTTAACATGATCAATTTTTATGTTTTTTTAACCCCATTTCAATACTTAAATATTATTTTTTATACAAAACAATAGTCTAACTCTAGAGTGAAATGCAAGTATCAAGAATGCACGAATGCAAATTATGGAATGCACGAATGCAATCTACATAAAGGGGAAAAAATAGGACCTAGTTTCCTCCAAATTATGTCCTCAAGTCGGCCGACAAACAAACATCCTTATTTTTAAAAGTTGATAAAAAGGTCTTTCTCTCTCACTCTCTCTCTCTCTATTTAAAGGTCTCTCTTTTTGTTTCATGGCTTGCTCTTTCTATAAACATCTCTCTCACTCACTCAATATCTCTCTCTAAAGGCCTCCCTCCCTCCCCTACTATGTTTCTTAGCTTGCTCTCTCTCTAAATCTCTTTTTTCTCTCTACAAGTGTCGCAAGCCGATGCGACATTGTTTGGCGACAACGGAGGCTTTTGTCATGCTTCCTGTATAAGGTGTGGTATGTTGGGAAGGTTTTCTGAATTTAATCATAGAATTATGATTAATGTTGAGAAGCTGCCACCAAGTATTATGATCACTAAGAACCTATGGTCTACGAGAGTCTGGGTAAGAGACTAGTTATGCAAGGAGAAGACACATTACTCTCAAAGCACTCTATCTAAGGTAAGTTGCATTGTTGTTAGATTGTTTTTTTTTTAAGTTGGGTTTCTATTCGTTGGTGTTTTTGAAGGTTCAAGGTAAATCTCTCTTCATCAGAAAGTTTCTACCTTCTTTAGTTAAATCCTAATCATTCTAAAATCTAAATTTTAGCATCGTATTTATTTACATCTTGTATTTTTAATACTTGAGGGTGTACTTTACCGTGCAATTTTACACCCCACAAATATTAAAGTCTACATTTAGACCCTAAAAAAATTGAAAAAAGATTTTTGACATGTTGGTCAAATCCTAATGGATAATCATAAACTAGTTACGATATCTAGTTTTGGACTTTTTTAAACATGGAAAAGATGCAACTTTTTTATGAACAATATGCTTGTAAAATTTTCAGGATTTAGCTGTATGCAACAAAATATTTTTTTTATTTTTTGAAAATATTTTGAAATATTTTGGAGAAAATTGGTATTTTAATACCAAATTTATATTTTATAATGTTAATATACAACCTGATATTATACAAAATTAGTAGAAAAATATGTGAGAAAATCCTAATTTTTTTTACATGATTTTTTTTAAAAAAATTGGATTTAAAAAAATAGGTATAGTCCATTGCATGAATAGTGAACGTGAATTATAATTTACGCCCATTATTCATGCATGAATAATAGGACATGAATTATAATTGATGTCCTCTATTCACTAAATGGAGGCAGCGAAGAAGAAGAAGGGAATGGGGAGAGAGGGAGGACAACCTGGCATGGTGGTAGTCTGGCTGAGGATAATGGTGTGCCGTCGGTGGTTGCAGCGGTGGAGGCTGACATTGCCTATAATAGGAAGAAGAAAAGGTTACAAAGGAGAAAGAAACGCTAGAAGGAGAAGAGGGAGAGAGTCGCGATGGCCGATTAGTGGTAGAAACAATGAAGGGCTGACATGAGAATGATGGTTAAGTCTGTGATAGAGATGGTAGCCAATAGTAGAGGAAAAAAAAGAAAAAAAACATGTAGAAGGGTTTTGAGAAAGGAGAGAGAAATCGATGGTGGCTCTTAGCGGTCAACTGGTGGTTGTGTTCGCTTTCTATGGTGAAGGTGATGGTGGGAAGATCAGTGATGAGGGTGGTGGTGGCTATAGGTCATGATTAAGAGAGATAAAGAAGAAATGTGCAGAAACTAGAAGAAAAATTGGTTTTTCGGTTGACTTTGGACTAGAATTTCTCCTCCCTTAACCCATGAAATCCACCTCTATTTATAGAGGTTGTAAGAGAGCAATCTTATCCATACGCGAAAAAAATTTCAGCTCTTGATTCAGTTAGGAAGGATCCCAACCCTTGGTTCAAAGTTAGTATCTTAAATTGCCAAATTTACAAACAAAAACTAATTAAGTAGGCGTTTTAGGTTGTCAGTAGAGACGATGTTTTGTCATTTAGCCTGAATTGATCACATAGGGTTTTAGAAAGAGCGCAACTGATCATTTTCATATAAGATTTGTTACATTTGGTGGACATTAGATATATTAAATGCAACTATAAAGCAGGTAATCTAACCAACCTTTTCATTTCAATCCTCCCTCTTCTAATTACTTTCAATTGAACCCTAATTTACCCTAAAACCTTTTCATTTAACGCAATTAAACCGCTAATTTCAATCAATTAATTTGATAAAAAATAAATTTGTTCTCTTAAAATTTCAATCTTCTCAATTGAGCCAGAATTAGGTTCCCAAACATATGTTTTCACCAATTAAGTACCAAATAAAATTAATTTGACCCATTTAACATATAATTAAGTCCTTGCACTTAATTAAATCCTTCAATTAAAACCAAATTAATTCTTAAACATAATTAATATTTAATTTTGACACATGATTAAATTAAATTGACCTATTAAAAATTTAATTATGTCCTTAAACTTAATTTTTATATAAACTTATTCAATAATTATTTAATTTAACATTGAATTTGTATTTTTTTTCCAAGATTCTGATAAGGACTTGAAGCCTTTGCACATGTACGGTCCATGTTCTTGCCTGCGTGAGAATTCTGATAGGCTTCACCAGCTCCGTTTAATTGAGAGGGGCCAAGGGAAATTATCCCTTTTTGTTGCTCAAAACTACAAGTTTTCCTGTCAAATCATCGGGAAACATACTTACTAGGGCTCCATTTGTTTGCAGAAAAGTTGTTTTCTTTTGGAAATTGAATTCCAGGGAAAATGAATTCCTGAAAAGTAAAGTATTTTTTTATGTTTGGTAGTATTATGGAAAATGAACTGGAAAACACTTTTCAGTGTTTGGTTATGTTATGGAAAATGAACTGGAAAATGATTTATTAATATTTTATTTTTCTCAAGTTTATTAAAATAATGAGGAATAAATCTTACAAATTAAAAAGTTGAATAATAATGAAATTGAAAAACAAATTCATAAATTATCTCGAATAAAATAAATAATAATAAAAATAATAAAGATCAAATCTAAAAAAAAGATGAAGAAATTAAAATAATAATAATAAACATTTCATAAAGTATTTCAAATAAAATAAATAACAATTAAAAGAATAAGGACCAAATTTGATAGAAAAAAATTTCAATAAAAAAATAATAGGAGAAAAGCAAATAAGAATTATAAAAAGGAGGACCAAAATTAATATAAAAATTAAATTTTAAGAAATGAAATTGAAAAATAAATATTCAAAACAAAATATATATAGCAATCAAAAGTTTGAGGATCAAATTTGATATAATCAACAAATAATGACATTTCTCAATTTTTTCACAACTTCCAAAAAGTGTTTTCCTTCTAAATTTTTTAGGAAAACACTTTCCTGAAAATCAAGCCAAATTTTCCGTTGACTGCAAAGTGTTTTCCGTTTACCAACTTTCCTAACAGCAAACAAATACAAGAAAGTTTGGAAAGTGATTTCCTAGAAATCACTTTCTGAAAAACAAACACAAGAAAGTTTGGAAAGTGTTTTTCTAGAAACCACTTTCCAGAAAACAAATATAGCTAAAAAGAAAAATACTTTTTCTGAAAACCAAGCCAATTTTTTTTTACTAAAAAATATTTTTGTTGACCAGAAAGTGTTTTCTATTGACCAGAAAGTATTTTCCATTGACCAGAAAGTCTTTTTCGTTGATTGGAAAGTGTTTTTTGTTAACCGAAAAATATTTTCCGTTAACTAACTTTTCTAATGACAAAAAAATATAGGAAAGTTTAGAAATGGTTTTTCAAAAACAGTTTTCCAAGAAAAAACATGACCTACATTAAGAATTGGATTCGAGAGATGAATTAAATAAACCCCCACCAGCACTCAATCGTTGAAGACCCGACAAAAGGGTAAAAAGGCCCAGTTTGCTGATATAAAAGGAACCACTGCCATGACAGGGATTCCCTTTTTTTAAAAAAAAAATATATATATTGAATAAGCGTCTATTTATCTAATTAATTTTATAAATTTTAACATTAATAATTTTATATATTTTTAATAATTTTAAAATTAATTAAAATTTAAATTAGTAATTTTTTTAAAATAAATTTAAAATTTTGAATTAAATTACATCTCTTCAACTATTTGGATGGCGCGTAATAAGTTAATTTTTGAAGATGAAGGGCTCCTCCATTGGGAGTCTATGTCAAATTAAGCAAGCAGAAACAGTAGCAAATTAATAAGCAGCAGAAATCGTGGATCTTGAAGGAATTGTTGAAGAGAAGCAGAAGCAAGAGAAATCGTTACATACAATATTTTCTATTCCAGCACACATTCCATAATAATTCAGGCTTCAACAGTAGATGGTATTCGCTTTTGGTCTAACAGCAACATGTTAACAACATTCCATAATAAGCAAGAAAAAGAAAGGTTGACCATTCTCCACGCTACTCCTCAATCCACTGCCACCAACATTACCATCAACATCACTAGAAGTGTCTGCCATCGTCGTCAATATCGTTTCTACCACCAGGTTTGTCCAACCCTTCTTGTTGATATGTTTGCACCATTTCCTTTTATTTTACTATTCAAGTGAAACTTAAATGTTATTTTACTGTTCACATGAATTATAATTCACGTGAATAGTGGAATTCTGTTGTTACTATTCACATGAATAGTGAAATTTACAAAACAATAAATAAATAAAAATAAAAATTCTTCAAAAATTATTTCAAAGAACCCTTTAGCGTCCTGCCTAAGACAGGCTGCATTGATGACTTTGTCAATAATTGCTAATGTTTTTTTTTTTGTTGGTTTATACTATGATTGTTTGTGTGTAATATTCCTGACTCTGGCACCAGTGAATATTCGACTACGGATATTCCCAACTCTGGCATTGGTAAATATTACGTAGGTATCAAAGTAAATAAATTTAAATCATTAATTGCTAATATTTTTTTTGTTTATACTATGATTGTTTATATATAATATTCCTGACTCTAGCGTCAGTGAATATTCGACTACGGATATTTCTAACTCTTGCGTTAGTAAATATTACGTAGGTGTCAAAGTGAACAAATCTAAGTCATCATTTTTTTTATTCCTGACTCTGGCGTCAGTGAATAAAAAAAATAAAATCAGTTTATTATATTTTTTTGAAAGAAAAAGTAAAAATAAAATATTTTTAAATCAGTATCTTTTATATTCCCGACTCTAGCATCAGTGAATAAAAAGATCAAATAAAAATTTTTTATGCATGTATATATTTATGTAACTAAGTAAAAGAGAAATACAATAAAATAAAATAAATTATTAACTTTATTCCTGACTCTCCTAACATTTTTTTTATTTTTTCTAGCTAAATAAAATAAAACGACGAATAAAAAATAATATAAATTTAAACCGGTATTTTTATTCCAGACTCTAGCATCAGTGAATAAACCAATAAATTTACATTATTTTTTATTCATGCCTATATTTTTTTATTTTTTATTTTTGTACTTTGAAATATTTTATTTTTTACTTTTTTATTTTTTTATTTTTATTTTTTCTATTTTCGGGCTGGGCTGGGCTGGGCTAAACCCAGCCCATCATAATTCAGGCTGGGCTGGGCTAAACCCAGCCCATCATATATATTGATGGCTGGGCTGAGTCCTGCACGCGTGAAGTAACTTCACGCGAGCTGCACTATGCGAAGGTAATTAAGTTACCTTCGCACAGTGTTTCCAAATTCAAATGCATGGAATGAAATGAGAAGGGGAAGAGTGTACCTGTTTTGTTAGAGGCAGAGGCGTGAGGGACGACGGTGAAGCTCGGGCTGGAATGGATGTTGGTGATTTTTGCCGGGAACAAAAATGAAGGTGTTGGCTTCTGTGGGTGCTGAAAAACAATCTTTGGGTCGTTTTCTGCAGGAATGAAGGCCACGACTAAATTGGGTTGATTTCTTTTCTGCTCTGTTCTTTTTGGGTGCTTCTTTGGTATTTTACGGGTTCCTTCTGTTCTGCCTCTATTCTTGCTCTGTTTTTTTCATTTTGTTTTCTCCTGTTTTGGGTTTTCTGTTTTTGATTCCCTCTTTTTCTGGTGTGGTGTGTTGGTTTTCTCTATTTTTTTCTGGGTTTAGTGCTTTGTTTTCAGCTTTCTACTCTGTTTTTTTCGTCTCCCTTCCCCCTCCGTGCCTTCGGTTTTCATGTCCTTTTATTGAGCTCCCAAAGCTCCTCCATTTCTTAGTCCAATCTTTGTAGGACTCTTATTCAAATCGTGGATAAGATCATAGGAAAGAGACGTGATCCACGACTGTTGTCGATTTCCTGTGGAACCGGTATTCCCCGCGCAAAATGGAAGGGATGCACCACAGGACTTCCAAACGGTGCCGTTTATCCTTAGGCTATTTTTCACTTTGGTCCCTGAACGTTTTAAACTTAACAATTGGGATCTTAATTCAATTAAAATTTCTTTTAATTTTTGCCCTTTATGGGTTAATTTCAATTAGATCCCTAAATTGGTACGTTGTTTACATAACAGTCCTGAATTTCTAAACTATTCAATTTAGTCCTTGGATTTTAATTTTCCAGCAATTTTCTGAATAACCCCCAAACTTTGGTATTTCTTCAATTAAACCCCTGATTCTTTTAATTAATTAAGTCAAAGTTTAATTAAGTCCTCAAACTCATTAATTCCTTAATTTCTTTTAATTTAATTAATTAACTGAATCCCAAGCTCAATTATAGGTTATAATATACCAATTAGTTGATTTCAAAAGTGGATCCTTGACACGACAAAAAGGTTGATGTCTTCTCCCAAGTGCAGGAGTGTCGAAGTAATAAATAACCCGGCAAGACCGGGGTCGAACCACAGGGAGGTTAATTGTACAAATTATAAACAACAATTATAAAACAACAATAACAACAACAACAATAGTAATAATAATAATAATAATAATAACAATAATAGTAGTAGTAGTAGTACTAATAATAATAATAATAATAATAATAATAATAATAATAAAGAAAGAGAAGAAGAAGAAGATGATGATGATGAGAACTTGGAGATCAAATATTAATGTAAGGATTAAGCAATAATAATAACAAATGTCAAGGTTAGAGATTCCACTAATGGTATATCAAACAAGTATAGTATAAACTCTTATTATTGAATTGGAAACCACACACAAAGGAGGTTCCAATCTGATTATATATTGTTAACATGATTACATTAGTCATCTTATTCAATTAATGCTAATACTTGTAAATCTCGTCAAGCATTCATGATTATAACTTATGTTAACAACAAATCAAGTTCCTTTCATAGCTCAGGTGTCGGTTATACCATACATTATGGGCTATGAAAGTGCCAAGCATTTGTTGTACCAAGTGTTATACAACATAAATCAAGATTAGTCATTTAACAAGCAAAGTATTAAAGAGTGAACAAGATAACAAATATAAAACATGTTAGTATCAAACATTAAAGTCCATATTAAGTTTACATTATACTTATTCTTACACCATTAGTGTAACCTTTTCACCTTGACATAATTAACTTAGCTAGACATAATAAAAGAAAGCAAAATAGATAAACAAAATAAGAACATAAAAGTTAACTAAGTAAAGGAAAGGAAATGAAAAGCATAAATTTAATATTAATGAAAGCAAAGCATAAACATTACAAAAAATACAAAGAGAGAAAGGAAGAGCATGATCTTGATCTGGAAACCAAGATGCCTAAATGCATGGCAAATGCCTCCTTTTATAGGCCAAAATTGGGAACTATTGATTTGATGACTAATTGATAAGTGGGTGGCCAACTTTTGACTTGGTGACAATCCTTATCTTCTCTTGTCTGCCCAAAACGTCATTGACAACATCAAAACTGGAGCCAGGTGCAAACATGAAAGTTGTAGGCAATTGTCTCAGCTTTCTTGTGTAAAAAATTCAGCTCATTTGGACTTCTAGAACTCCAGATATGGCCAAAATACCGAACAGTGCTCGGGCTGGAAGACAGATTCGGGCTTCTTTGTTGTTGCTACAATTTGGACTTGATAATGGCCTTTTTAGATCTTGGGCTCCATATGAAAGTTGTAGGCCTATGTCTTACCTTTCCATCCATATAAATTGGACCTAAATCTGAGATCTGTAGCTCCAGATATGGCCCAATTACCGAACAGTGTTCCGGTTTGGATTGCACCGACATCTCTTCTCTAAGTTTGACCATCTCTTTATCCTTGCAATTTAAGTTCTTCAAGTCATCAATCAATCCTTTCATTTATTTGATAGGCCTGCATTAAAAATAGACATTTACCACAAATTATAGGTATCTTATATTATTAGATACATTATTATAAAACATATTTTAGTTAAGGAGTTATTGATACTTCAAGTGCAAAATAATGATATAAAACCATGATAAAAATGCACTTTTAAGTACTAATCAATCCTCTAAGGTATATTTGTAACGAGCTTGTTCTCTCAAACTGAATTACAAGGTGGTAGGTTTTATTAGCAGAATATGATACAGTGTATATGACAAGGAAAGTCGTTAAAGGAAGTGCAATTGCAGACCATCTGGTTGATAATGCTGTTGAAGATTACGAAACTTTGGATTTTGATTTCCCAATAAATATATATTGTTTATAGAGAAAGAAGAGGAGAAGACAAATTGGTGGACCATGTTTTTTGACGGGGCAATAAATGTATATGGTAATAAGGTCGGGGCAGTAATAATCTCACCTAATAAGAAACCATATCCGATTTTGGTTAAAATGTCTTTCGAGTGCACCAATAATATAGCTGAGTATGAAGCTAGTACCTTAGTTTAGAAGCTACATTGGAGCTAAAGATAAAAAAGAATAGATGTATATGGAAATTCAAACATTGATTATATGTTAGGTTAAAATGGAATGGCAAACCAAGGAAGAAAAGTTAAGGTCGTACCAGGAATACCTATCTACACTAGTAAAGGAATTTGAAGAGATTAAAATCACATCCCCACACTAGGGGCAATAAAGGATATTTCATAAAAAGTTTTACACATTTTGAAATGGGACGGAAGCCCATAGATTTGAAAATTAAGCTAAAAGCATTTGACAATAGCATGACAAAGAAGGCAATGAGAAATCATACATTTTTTAAAAGCTACTTGTAAAAAAGGTCAAAGACTTCTTCTCAAAGATATGATAGGCACCACAAAAAACAAATCCAGCATACAACTTCAAAAGCAAGCTCATGTCAAGAGAGAGTTTCATGAAACAGAAGAAGATGATAAGACCTATGTTTCAAAACCAGGATTGAGGAAAAAGAAAAAAGTATTGCGTTGATGATTACAAAGAATCGGTTCTGATTATGGAATTAAAAAGAAGACGAGATGAACCCTACCATTAGGAAAATCTCAAAGAAATAAAAAGATCAACCTTGCAATTGGAAAGCCTCGAGTTTTCAAACCTTGTGTTCAGGAATTGTTAGAAATCACCAAGTTTTCCAACCCTTCTCCTATCATCCCTTTAGGACTTTGCCAAGTAAGTCCCATCTTTCACACTTGTCACATCATATCTTCCACTTGGGTAGATTACCCATCACAATGAGACCACACTTCACATTATCTTCCACTTAGGTAGGTCACCCATTACAATGAGACCAACATTTTCCTGGGTAGGTCACCCATTACAATGAGATCAATTCTCTATATTTTTTATTCGGGTAGGTCACCCATGATAATGAGGTCATTCTTCCACTTAGGTAGGTCACCCATTACAATGAGACCAATATTTTCTTGGATAGGTCACCCATTACAATGAGACCAATTCTCTATATTTTTTATCCAGGTAGGTCACCCATGATAATGAGGTCATTCTTCTACTTGGGTAAGTCATCCATTACAATGAGACCACACTACACATATTTTTTAGTTCCAGTTAAATGAGGTCGCCAAATGGGATTTTAGGTAGCTTTGGTTAAAAGAAATCGCCAAATCATTTCTGCCACCAGGTTTGTCCAGCCCCTCTCGTTGTTGTGTCAGCACCATTTCCTCGCATTTTACTGTTCAAGTGAAACTTAATTCACTTGAACAGTAACTGCTATTTCACTATTCACGTGGAGTATAATTCACGTGAATAGTGAAATGTTGTTGTTACTATTCACGTGAATAGTGAAATTTGCAAATAAAAATAAAAATAAAAATTATTCAAAAATTATTTCAAAGAACCTGTGATTTTTTGCAAGTTTTGTTATTGCATTTTGATCAATATCAGTTTGTATTTTTATAATGTAAAGATACAAATCTGGTATTAAAATACCCAATTTTCGTCAAGTCATAAAAAAATGATAAAAAAAATATTTTGTTTTCATTCGTACGACCTAGTCTCTCCAATATATATATATATATATATAAATCATCTCATCATATTTTTATAGAACAAAGAAAATTTCAAAAAAATATATGTATTAGCATGCATTTTGGCTTTAATAATTAGATTATTCAAGCCATGAGAACTAGGCCAATATTTGAAAAATTCCAAAAAAGTTATTTTGTTTTCTTTTAATATCTGGGGTTATGAGCTTATACATAAGAAGTATTCTAGAAATTAAATTCTTGTGTTTAGGTTAGAGTTACCCGAGAAGATAAGGATCTCCTTACCGAGGAGGACTTTTTTTAAACCATACCAATAACTAGGAAACATGAAAAAAACCTTAGATTTTATTAGACAATAAAACAATGCAGCTTACCTTAGGTAGGACGTATTTGGGGTGTTAATACCTTCCCTTTACACAACCAGTCCTCGTACCTAATCTCTGAGACTAGTTAGGGTTCCTAGTGATCAAAATACTAGGTGGCGACTCCCAATCCATTTTCCACCAATAAAAGACTAGATTTTTTTGCACATCAATTATACAACATTTTCAATTTGAGGAAGAAAAGTTCAAAATCAAGTCTTTAAGGACTCAATTAGATTTTGTTAAAAGATTAATTGAGTTTATAAAGGGTTTGATTGCAATAAAATTGATTTTTAAGTCATTTTAGGCTTTAATTGAAAGAAATAAAAGTTTAGGGATCTAATTATAATTTTTAAGAGTTAATTTGATCAAATCAGGGGTTTAATTGCATAAATAATAAAGTTTGATAGGTAATTAGAGACTTAATCAAAGAAATCCAAAACCAAGAACCAAATTAAAATGTATGTGTAAATATAGGAGCTGAAAGTGATTGAATTAGGGTCAAATTTAAAAAATTAGAAGTTTGTTTATCAATTAAGGGTTAAAATAAACAAATTCAAGACCAAGGATCAAATGAAAAAGGCAGTTAACTTTAGAGTTAACATTTGGATTTGGTAATGATGCAATTGAATTGATTATTAAAATCAAAATATTAATTACATACTTGATTGAATAAATAAAAAAATAAAGACTGTTTTGAAAATAAACTCTTTTTTACCTTTTTTTCTTTTAAATGGAACAACGCATTTTGTAAAAAAAAAAATGGTTGCTTAGTACTTGCTTTCACTCAAAAACCAGGAGAAACATTTTACCAATGTTGGGATAGGTATCGAGACTTGCTTAGTACTTGCCCTCATCATGGTTTTCAAACATGGAGATTGGTTTCACATTTCTATGAAGGGTTAACACCTAGAGATAGACAAATGGTTGAATTGATGTGCAATGGAACTTTTGAAGATAAAGACCCTGATGAAGCAATGAAGCACTTAGACTTGTTAGCTGAAAATGCTCAAAATTGGGACACTACGGGTACTTATATGGCACCTAGTAAAACTCATCCTCATGCATCTAGTGGAGATATATATAAATGTAGGGAAGATCATGAACTCCAATCCAAGTTTGCATCTTTAGCTAGAAAAGTTGAGGCACTAGAATTGAAAAAGAGTGGTCAATTAAAATTTGTTGAAAACATTGTGTGTCAAATATGTGAAACAAATGAACACTCAACCAATAACTGTCCAACCTTGCCTTATTTTAAGAAATGTCTCCATGAACAAGCGTATGCTTTAAATAGTTTCGAAAGGTCCAATCACAACCCATATTCACAAACATACAATGCTAGTTGAAGAAATCATCCAAATTTCAGTTAGAAGAGTTATAATGCACAAACTTTACCACCACAGTTTTAAGCACACCATAACTTGTAAAATTATCATGGATATGCACTTCTTTATGCTTCATCTCCTACAAGAAATTTTGAGAAAACTTTGTATACATTCATTGAAAAGCAAGAGACAATCAACACTCAACTTGCTCAAAGCATAACAAATTTTAAAGATACTCTTGCAAAATTCACATCTGCTCTCAATTTTCAAGAGAAAGGTAAGTTTTCATCTCAACCACAGCAAAATCCCAAGGGGCAATATAATGCAAATGCAAGTAGTTCTGAAAGTCAACACATGGATCAAGTCAAATTAGTCATCACTCTTCGCAGTGGTAAGGTTATTAAAAAACCCACTCTTGAACCTTGTGAGAAAGATGATGAGTCCATCTCTAAGGGTAAGGAAGGGGTTGAATCTGAATATTGCAAGGAAAAGACTGATTCCCTGCCAAAACTTCCATTTCCTCATGCCATGGCCAATCAGGAAGAAATCAAGGATGAAAAAGGCACCGAAAATGTTGATGCGGATCTTTTATCAAAAGTGACAACAGATTCGACACCCGACATCATACCAATCGATGATTACTTTCCTGATAAATCTCTACTTTCTCTTAGTTCAATGCCTTGGTTTGCTAAAAATATCAATTTTCTTGTTTCAGGATTTTTGCCAGCTCACTAGAGTACTCCAAACAAAAGAAATTTTTTGAGCAACATGCAATTTTTTTATTTGGATGACCCTTACTTATTCAATTATTGTCCTGATCAAATATTTCAAAGATTCATTCCCAACAATGAGGTAAATAATGTCATTAAATTTTGTCACTCTAAGGCACGTGGGGATCATTTCACATTAAAAAAGAGGACTATAGAAATCTTACAAAGCGGATTTTATTGGCCAACTATATTCAAGGAATCACATGCATTTCGCAAAACCTATGAAAATTGTCAAAAGGTGGGATTTATTTCAAAACACAGAGAGTTTTTAGATAATCTTCTATTAACTCTTAAGTCTCATCATAGTCGAGATAAGCATCATGCAATTCATGATTTATGGCCAATATTCCATAAAGAACAAGCTCGACATAGTTTTGGGAATCTAACTAAAAAAGACCCTTTTTGCCGGTTTTTAAGAAAACTGGATGGGAAGCTTATCCCCGACCTATAGAGGGTGTTTAAGCTGTTCTTGGATGTAAAACCTGGGAAGATATGAGCCACAATCACAACTGCGATTTGAATTTTTGTTAGTAAAAACTTGTGTCTTTTAGTTTTATTAATAACATAATATTTGTGTTTTGTTGTTTCTTATATTTGTTTAAGCGTGTTTTGTTGGGTCATATCTGGAGCTATAGATCTCAGATTTAGGTCTACTTTATATGGATAGAAAGCTAAGACATAGGCCTACAACTTTCATATGGAGCCCAAGATCTAACAAGGTCATTTTTAAGTCCAAATTATAGCAACAACAAAGAAACCCAAATTTGTCCTCCAGCCCGAGCAGTGTTCAGTATTTTGGCCTTATTTAGAGTTCTAGAAGTTGAAATGAGCTGAATTGTTTACACAAGAAAGATGAGACAAGTTTCTATAACTGTCATGTTTTTAAATGGCTCCAATTTTGATGTTATCAATGATATTTTGGGCAGATAAGAGAAGATAAGGATTGCCATCAAGTCAAGAGTTGGTCACCCACTCATCAATTAGTCATCAAATCAATAGTTTCTAATTTTGGCCTATAAAAGGAGGCATTTGCCATGCATTTAGGCATCTTGGTTTCCAGATCAAGATCATGCTCTTGCTTTCTCTCTTTGTATTTTTTGTAATGTTTATGCTTTGCTTTCATTAATATCAATATGCCTTTCAATTCCTTTGCTTTGCTTTGCTAACTCTTATCTTATTTATGTTCTTATTTTGTTTATTTATTTTTCTTTCTTTCATTATGTCTAGCTAAGTGTATTATGTCAAGGTGAAAAGGTTACACTAATGGTGTAAGAATAAGTATAGTGTAAACTTAATATGGACTTCAATGTTTGATACTAACATGTTTTATATTTGTTATCTTGTTCACTCTTTAATACTTTGCTTGTTAAATGACTAATCTTGATTTATGTTGTATAACACTTGGTACAACAAATGCTTGGTCCTTTTGTAGCCCATACTGTATGGTATAACTGACACCTGAGCTATGAAAGGAACTTGATTTGTTGTTAACATATATTATAATCATGAATGCTTGACGAGATTTGCAAATATTAGCATTAATCGAATAAGATGACTAATGTAATCATGTTAACAATCTATAACCTGATTGGAACCTCCTTTGTGTGTGGTTTCCAATTGAATAATAAGAGTTTATACTATACTTGTTTGATATACCATTAGTGGATCCTCTAACCTTGACATTTGTTATTATCATTGTTTAATCGTGACATTAATATTTCATCTCAAAGTTCTCATCTTCATCTTCATCTTCTTCTCCTTCTTTTTCTTTATTATTATTATTATTATTATTATTATTATTACTACTACTACTATTACTACTACTATTATTATTATTATAGTTGTTGTTGTTATTGTTATTGTTGTTATTGTTGTTATTGCTATTATTATTGTTTATGATTTGTACAGTTAACATCCCTGTAGTTATTTATTATTTTGACACTCTTACACTTGGGAAAAGACATTAGTCTTTTAGTCATGTCAGTGGTCAATTGGGCTGTTGTGGGGAAGATGGAGATTGCTTAGGAGGAAGAAAGGGTAATGGCGGCTAGGTTAAGGTTGTTAACCTAGAGAGAGAGACTGATGATTTGGCTGAGAAAGGAAGATGACAGGGATCAGGGGCTACTGGAGGCTAGTCCGTGGGCACTGTTAAAGCTGGGTCGATATAGAGAGGGAAGAACAATGACTAGCGGAGATGGGTGAAGGAGAAGAAATCAGATGAGAGAGGGAAGACCTGGTGTGTGGCTGGCGAAGGGAAAAGAGAGCCTTACTCTTGGTTGGTGAGAAGAAGAGAGAAGAATTGAAGACGGGGCGGGGAAGATGGGTGATGGCCGACTTGATGTTCTGTCAAAGAGAAGGGAGAGTAATGGCTGTTTGGAAGATACGAAATCAAAACCAGGGAAAGGGAACGACTTGGATCAGATGAGGGAGAAGGAAATTTTTCACTAGGGGGTGGTTAGCGCCTCTTGGTTTTTAAAGAAAGATGGTTTAGGTTTAGAATTTTCCTTTTTTCTGTTGCCCCTCAAAATTGGAAAAATAACCCTTTCTTATAAAATTGCCCCCCCTTTGTATGTGTTGAAGGCTACTATTTATAGGAAAAATATTGCTTGGATCTCAAAATTGATCCCTTAACCTTTTTGTAAATTTTGATTTTTTGATTTAATTTTTTTTTCTATTTTTTTTAAAAACGAGCAATATCAACATCAGCTCAATGAGAAAAATCAATGATTTTAAAAATAACGCATTAAAAGCTGAACGCATTCCAAATATCTTTGAAAATTTAAATTCTTTTGAGATGATGCTGAAAATGCTAAAACGATGCAAATATAATTAAAAATGTATTTTTTTAGATTTTTGTTGTTTTTCTCTACTTTTGGATTTTTTAAAAAATTTATCAAAACATGGGTCAAAATTGGGGAATAACTTGGGATTGGGTTATGATAGAGAGTATATTTGTTTGGGTCGAAATTTGTTGTCAAGATCAACAACGTTGCTAACACATTTTTTACAACATAGAAGAAATTGTCACAACAACAAGCTTGGTGGAAAGAATTCTTAGCCAAATATGATTTCATATAGGAGCACAAAACAAGGAGCCACAATTAGGTTATAGATGCACTCAGCAGATGGGAGGTAATTGTTACCATTCTTGCTATTGTTCAAGTGGATTTGGATATATTGGATCAACTTTGGCTAGCTGCTAATGAAGATGCAACATCCAAAAAGATAGTTGAGCTTGTATAAGAAGCAATAATATGGAGGTATATAGTTGAGCTTGTATGAGAAGGGATAATATGGAGGTATTGGTTGGAATAAGACCTACTCTATATAGAGGGGTCGAATCTTCATGCCAAGGGGAAAGCTGTGAAAATAATTAATAACGAAGACTCATGATCCGTAGTGGATTGGACATCCAAGTAGGGAAAGGATGGTTGCTCTATTATTTACTACTATCTTGATGGTTGGAGATGGGAGGAGAATATGCCATTGCAACTGGTAGCACATCAATAGATGTGAGATAGGATCTCGGGGCAAGCAAACCTATTTATAAGATGAACATCTTCTTCTTTCTTCATGTGCTCGCACCCTACCATTACTAAAGGAAGTAGATTGAGACTAGAGAATGTCTATCATTGCTCTCCTTTTCTATTGGAATCTCTATATGTTTGAGGAGAGGCAAATTGCAATGGTGAGCTTAAAAGTCTTGGCAGCATAGAGGGAAGTAAATGTGTGTTGCCAAAATAAAAAAGGGGGTTTCTACTGGAAGTATGGGTTGCTAGTTTAGGTAGTGACCATGATAAAAGGTAAAAGGGAGATAGGTGTTGGTGAGGGATGCATTAGCTGGGTGGTTAGCTAGAGGTGATGGGGAGGACAACTTAGAAGGAAAGAGAGATGATACTCCCCCTCCCCACGATGGCTAGTTTTTAGGTTTAGGTGTTAGGGTTAGGTTTTTATTTTATTTTATGTGTAGGAGATTTGGATAGAAAAATACGAGAATATTTTTTTGTTCTATTTCCTAGTTCCCTAAAATTTTTTCCTTTTTGTTGGTATGGCCACCTATTTATAAGTGGTTTTTATTTTAGTTTAAAGGTAAAGCAAACCAAGATTAATCATTGGATTTCAAGAATAAATCTTAACTATTTATTCAATAATTGGAGGCAAAGCAAAGAAAAATAGCACATTGCGTTAAAGAAATGGATTTATTAATGAGAGGGGTATTTTAAAAAAAAAAACTTTTCTTAACCTCAATTAATGTTGTTATATGTTTAACATGATCAAATTTTTATGTTTTTTTAACCTCATTTGAATACTTAAATATTACAATAGTCTGACTCTAAAGTGAAGTGCAAGTATCGAGACTAGTAATCATTAGAGTCTTTCCTTTTTACACGTATACCCCTGATGGAATGCATAAATGCAATCTACTTAAGGGGAAAAAAATAGGACCTAGTTTCTTTTGAATTCTGTCCTCAAGTTAGCTGACAAACAAAAACCCTTATTTTTAGAAGTTGATAAAAAGGTCTCTCTCTGTGTTTAAAGGTTTCTCTTTTTGTTTCATGGCTTGCTCTTTCTATAAACATCTCACTTTCTCACTTTGTTTATTGCCTTACTTTCTCTCACTCAATATCTCTCTCTAAAGGTCTCCCTCCCTGCCTCTTATATTTCTTAGCTTGCTCTCTCTCTAAATCTCTCTTTTTCTCGACAGGTATCACGGGGTCGCGAGCCATCACGACATCAGAATGTTTTTATTTTTTTTATTTTTTGCAAATGTTTTGAAATTATTTTTTTGAAATATTTTGGAGAAAATTAATATTTTAATATTGAATTTGTATTTTACAATGTAAATATACAACTCGATATTATACAAAATTAGTAAAAAAAATACGAAAAAATCATAATTTTTTTGGAATGATTTTTATGAAAACTTTTGGATTTTTAAACAAATAGGTATAGTCCACAGCATGAATAGTGGACGTGAATTATAATTCATGTCATTGTTCATGCATGAACAGTAGGACTTGAATTATAATTCATGTCCTTTGTTTACTCAATAAAGGTAGCAAAAAAGAAGAAGGGAAACAAGAGAGAGGGTGGACAACCTGACGTGGTGATGGTCTAGCTGAGGATGACAGTGTGCTGCTGGTGGTTGTAGCGGTGGAGGCTGGTGTTGGCTACGGGAGGAAAAAGAAAAGGTTATAGAGGAGAAATAAGTGTTGGAAGGAGAAGAGGGAGAGAGTTGCAATGGCTACTTGGTGGCAGATTGGTGGTAGAAATAGTAAGGGGCTGACATGAGAATGGTGGCTGAGGTTACGATAGAGATGGTAGCCAGCAATAAAGGAAGCAAAATAAGAAGAAAAACACACATGGAAGGGGTTGCAAAGAGGAGAGAGACATCAATGGTGCCTCTTGGTCGTCAACTACTGGTTGTGTTGGCTTCTTGTGGTGAAGGTGATGGTGAGAAAACCAATGATGAGGGTGGTGGTAGCTGAAGGCCTTGATGGAGAGAGATAAAGAAAAAATATGCAAAAACCAGAAGAAAAACTAGTTTTTTTTGCTGACTTTGGACCCAAATCTCTCCTCCCTCAGGCCATGAAATTCACTTCAATTTATAGGCGATGGAAGAAGGCAATCTGGTCCATACTGGAAAAATATTTCAGCCCTTGATTTAGTTGGAAAGGATCACAATCGTTGGTTCAAAATAGATATCCTAAGTTGTCAAATCTGCAGATAAAAGCTAACTAAGTAGGCCTTTTAGGCTATTACTAGAGATGATGTATAGTCATTTAGCCTAAACTGATCACATAGGGTTTTAGAAAAAGTGCAGATCATTATTTTTGTATAATATTTGTTATATTTGGTGAATATTAGGTACATTAAATATAACTACAAAGCTAGTAACCTAATCAGTTTTTTCAGAAAAAAAAAAGAGAGAGATAATAAATAGTGATGAGTTTCGTTTTTAGCTAAAATTCATTTTAGTCCTCCCTCTTCCAATTACTTTCAATTGAATCCTAATTAACCCTAAAAAAATTTTATTTAACGCAATTAAGCCCCTAATTTCAATCTATTAATTTGGTAAAAATTAAATTTGGTCTCTTAAGCTCCTTTGTTCACCAATGAAGTACCAAATAAAATTAATTTGACCCATTTAATATATAATTAAGTCCTTGCACTTAATTAAATCCTTTAGTTGAACCCAAATTAATTCTTAAACATAATTAAAATTTAATTTGGCCCATGATTAAATCAAATTGGCCTATTAAAAATTTAATTATGTCTTTGGACTTAATTTTTATGCAAATTCGTCCAATAATCATTTAATTTGACATTGAATTTGCATTTTTCTCCATTTTTTGGCATAATGGAGTACAATTAGGTCTTAAATTTTTTTTAAAATTATAGCTTGATTCCACAGTTTGCTTTCTCCACGTTGCCAGCCTTTATTATTATTATTTATTTTAAAGAAAAAAATAATTTTTGGGGAATAAACCGGAATTGAGTTATGACAACAAGTGTCTCTCTTTTTTGGCTTGCTACGTTTTATCATAAAAACCAGCCATGAGAGCTACTACCTCCTAAGCAAGGCACCACTTTATATGGGGATATAGAAGGTAAGAAAACCATAATTGATGCCTCAAGGCAACATTGAGTAGCACGTTAAGCCTCCTGAGAGTGTGCTGGAAAGGAAGGAGTTTTGAATATAATCATAAAATTATGATTATGATTACTAAAAATCCTATGATATGCAAAGGAAAAATGCATATCCCTTAATATACCATACTAGAGATAAGTCATATTGTTGTTTGATTGGTTTTCGAGGTTGTGTTTCTACCCATAAGTAGTGTTTTTGTTCGTTGGTCTTCTCTAAAATTCAAAGCAAATTCTAATTATTGTAAAGCATAAATTTTAGCATAGTATTTATTTTATACTTTGTCAAATTACACTTTACATTGTAATTTTATACCCTCAAATGTTAAAGTTTACAATTACATCCTAAGACTTTAAATATAATGTGAACATAATAATTAGTTAAGGGTTTATGATATTTTAGTCAAATCCTAACAGATAATGATAAACTACTTATAATGTCTATTTTTTTTTATTTTTAAAACATTAGAAAGATGCATTTTTTTATAAAATAAATATGCTTGGAGATGTCTATTTTTTTTATTTTTAAAACATTAGAAAGATGCATGAAAACATCATATTTTTTTATTTTTTGAAAGGAAATTATTTTAAAAATTTTAAGAATCGTTTTTTTAATTTTCAAAATTTTTAGAATTTTTTTTTAAAAAAATAAGGTATTTTAATCTCGAATCTTAATCTTATAGTATAAATATATTGCCTAATATCTTACAATTTTTTGAAAGGACTTTTAAAAATTCTTTTAATTTCTTTTTGTTTGTTTAAATATTATATATTATTATATTATTATTAAATATAAATTATGCTAGTCCAGCCTGACTCAGTCCAATTAGGCCAATTTACAGCCCAACAAACCCTTATTCTTTTTTATTTTTGGATAGACTGAACTTGGCCTAGCCATTTAGGCTGGGTCCAACTTAGGCTTATATGGTTATTGGCCCATTTAGCTACAAAAAGTCTCCTAAAAAAATTGTGTAAGATTTGTAAAAAAAAATAAAAGAATGAGAGATAACATATTTACTAATCAAGATATGTCAATCTTTCTAAAAATATTTTATGTTAGGATTAAAAAATGCACAAGATGAAGAAGGGATATATATATATATATATATATATATATAAAGATCCTTGTAAAAGGCTTTTTGACGTGGTATGTTTGTACCAGGCAACCTGATTATCTATAGAATTTAAAGATTTTTGAATAGTTAAATTGTCATGGATAATTTATCCGGACAAAAAATAAAAAGGTTTTTTTTTCAAATGTTGTCTCATTGTTATGGGTGATTTGTCTAAATGAAAACATAAAAAGATTTTTGGAGTGGTTTTATTGTAATGAGTGACCCATTAAAGTAAAAAATGCAAAGGATTTCAAATTGGTCTTACTATACTAGGTAATGTACCTAGGTGAAAAATACAAAAAAAATATTAAAGTGGTTTAATTATAATTGGTGACTTACCCAAATACAAATATTTTTCAAAATGATCTTAGCATAATAGGCATTTTCATATAAAAAAATATAAAGATTTTTTAAAATGATCTTATTGTAATATGTGATTTGCCTAGATAAAAAAATAAATATTTATTAAAATAATCTTATTATAATAAGCAATCTACTCAGATAAAAATTTTATTGTGATGGATGATTTGTCCATGAGAAAAATACCAAGAATGTTTTTTGAAATGTTCTCATTGTGACAAATGACTTATATCGGTGAAAAATGCTAAATTATTTTTTAAAATAATTTTATTATAATAAATGATTTATTCAAGAGAAAAATATAAAAAAATTTCAAAGTTAATTTATTATAATAAATGACATGTATAAGTAAAAATTGAAAGATTTTAAAATTTGTTTTATTGTGATGAATGACACATTTAAATAAAAAATATAAAAAATTTCAAAATAATTTTATTATAATGAATGCCCATCTAGATGAAAAATACAACTAATATGCAGAAAGGATTTGGCGATGGGGTGGCACATATCACTTTTCCAATATGCTTTTGGGGATTTGCTGCTAAAGTTTTCATGATTGAAGTGGGTCCATCTGGGTACGGTTTCCGAGATTACAGCAGATGAGGACTTGAAGCATTTGCACGTGTAACCGTCAAACCTTAAAAGCGATATTAAGAATTATTTCTGCCCTGTCCATGTTCTTGCTTGCATGAGAATTCTGATAGGCTTCACCAGCTCCGTTTAATTGAGAGGGGCCAAGGGAAATTGTCCCTTATTGTTGCTCAATACTGCAAGTGTTCCTGTCAAATCATCGGGAAACATACTTCCTAGATTGAGACTTGGATACGAGAGATGGATTAAATAATCCCCCACCAGCACTCAATCTTGGAATACCCGACAAAAGGGTAAAGGGGCCCCGTCTGCTGAGATAAAAGGAACCACCGCCATTACAGGGATCCCCTTTCTTTCTTTTTTAAAAAAATATATTGAATAAGCGTCTATTTATCTAATTAATTTTATAAATTTTAAAATTAATAATTTTATATATTTATAATAATTTTAAAATTAATTAAAATTCAAACTAGTAATTTTTTTAAATAAATTTAAAATTTAATCAATTAAATTACATCTCTTCAACTATTTGGGTGGCGCGTAATAAGTTAATTTTTGAAAATAAAGTGACCCACTGGGAGTCTATGTCAAATTAAGCAAGCAGAAACAGTAGCAAATTAATAAGCAGCAGAAATCGTGGATCGTGAAGAAATTGTTGGAGAGAAGCAGAAGCAAGAGAAATCGTTACAGACAATATTTTCTATTCCAGCACACATTCCATAATAATTCAGGCTTGAACAGTAGATGGTATTCGCTTTTGGTCTAACTGCAACATGTTAACTTGACTTTTATTTTTGGATGTTTTCTTGACTGGATCGTTTTTTCGACTTGCTTCTTTTTTTTTTTTTTTGGGGGGGGGTGCATATGTTGTAATTGGATTTGATTTATTATGTTGAATAATTTTTTTAATTTATCTAATCATACAATAATAAAAATCCACATATACAGGAAAGCAAATAAATAAAATCTTAAAAAATTATAAAAAAAAATGAAAGGTTGTACAAAAAAAACACTTGTTAATGTTATAAAAAAATTATTACAATCTAACTCTGAAACAAAGTAAATGGTGTGAAAATAAGTTTGGGTATTTTATGGACTAGATTTATGTTGGGTTTAAAGTCATTATTTAAATAACTATTTTTCTAATACAAATCTCGATTATTAGAAAAATAAAAAAAAATCCATGTATGTATGTATGTATTCTTCCAAAATCACTGCTAAATTCTCTTGGGGGAAATCTTGTATCTATAGAGTTTTGGAAATGGCAATCAAATTCAAGAAGGAGAGGGGATTAGTTATTCCTAGAGATGGGATAACAAAGCACTGCCCGTTTTGTTTTGTTTTTTGTTTTCAGTGCAGTATAGTAGGAGCAGACAAAGCACGAGCAAAAATGGAAAATCATCAGGTGATCATGGAAGACTAATAGGAACACACAAGTGATCATTATATATATATAAAATGAACTAAACATTCTTCAACTGACATTGCAACCTGGCTCAACTAAAGGAAGGAAGAAGAACAATTATATATCGACTCCTGGATATGGATAGTTTTTCTCGACGGCTTATCCCGTACAGAAACTAGACACGTACGAAGATAGCAGGAGACATAACAATGAAGAAACAAAAGGACGCGCACTCGGAATTTCATGTATGGAAGACACTCTTCCGTTACATTTCTTTTTTACTTCAACGAACATTTCTCACTCTCATTTTGTACTGTGCTCCCCCGTTTACCTCCCGGTAGAAGGTCACAACATCTCCACTTTTGAGGCCAGCATGGCGAGCAATGTCATGCCAACCTCTTGTAAATACAAGCGTTCCTGATCTGGTGGAGCAGTGAATTGTCACCGGGTCCGGTAAACGGGTGCCGGCAGATGACTCAACTATGGTGGACAGTTCTATGGTTCCATGGAAAGGTTGAAGGCGTTCTAGGTTAGAATCGCGTGGTAGCACCAATCCTCTCTCAAGATCAATAGAGTTGAGTTGCTTTGTGAAGATTTCCATGGCAATATATTGAGAATTATTGCTATGAAATAATTAGGTTAAAGAAGGTTTTGTGTGTTTGCAGTGAAACACCTCGAAGGTATTTATAGAGAAATCAGTGATGTTGTGATAAGCCAGCTAGCTTGTTGCGAAATGTCTCGTTTCACTCTCTTTTTATTATGAATTGACGTATAAACTTATTCGACCCATAATTGTTCAAGAAACAATTTAATTCTCTGAATTCCAATGTTTTGTTGGTCAATACTTTCAGTAAGAAAAATCTCTATAGTTTGAACAAGCAAGATATTATCAGCAACTAATGAATTTCAAAAGCAAACTCTTATCAGCAATTGTCTCACGTTTTTCTGATAGAGATGGTAGTGACCATCTCCAAGATTTGGCCCTTTTCAGTGAATGATGGAGCATTCATTAATTACTGCTCCAATTTCGTGCCCTACGAAAGGTTATGTTCTTACGGAAAGTTGGCAATTTAAGTGCATGCACGGAGACGCCCTATTTTCTCCCTCGACATATATCTTCAATCCATCACATTCTAACATTCTTTTTTATATATAATAAATAAATATTATCGGACGTTCATCGTTTGTGTTGACGATTTATAGATCGATAAAAGACATAAAATTAAGATAGAGTGAGGTTTTTTGCACCGAAGGATGATAAGTGTTTGGAATCAGTCATTTGCTTCCAGCTATATACCCACCGACCATTTAGACATAAATTGTGAAATGGCCAACTGTCAGTCAGCAATTCAACCATTGATTGGTTTATGAACACTTTGTTTTGATAAAAATGATGTGAATTTTCGATTAAACTATTTTTATATATGCCAGTTCTTTTCTGCATGCTATGACATCATCGAGACATAAAATGCTAAACCACAACAGCGTTGTGCCATACAAGATGCGAGGTAGGGCGCTACTGCTCAAAATATTTTCACGTTTATAAGGGCATAAATGTATTTGATGGTCCATACTAGTTAAAAATACTCTAATTAATATAATATTAAATAATTATAAAAAAATTAAGTTTTCAATTTCATTTATATGATAATAATGTATTAACCTAATCCATAGCGCACATCAAAGAGAGAAATTTGATCAAATATCACTTGCTATTCTTGTTTCAGTTAATGATTATATATGCTTTATGGATGGCTTTGGAGAGGCTACCCAATGGCCACCCAACCACCTTATCCATTCAGCGTGATTGGACAGTGGTAGGGTGGCTCTCTGCCCTTTATAAATACTCAATTATTAGGCAAGAAAAAGGATGGAGAGATGAATGGATTTGATTGTTAATGCTAACTAGAGCAACTAGCAAGGATGGAGAGGTGCCAGAGGTTGAAGGAGATAAAGACGTGGTCGGTTGGGCTGTTGTGGGGAAGATGGAGATTGCTTGGGAGGAAGAGAGGGTAGTGGCGGCTAGGTTAAGGTTTTAAGATCATACATCTAGGGTCTTTTTTATTAGGTTTTTTTTTTTTTTTTTTTTTTTGGCTCCCCTTCCTTTGTGTGTGCGTGTTGATACCATTTTATAGGTGAATTTTTTTTTTTAATTGCTTGGTTCAACATTTGTATTTTTTTTGTTTTGAAAAATAGCAATTTTAATATAGATCCTATGAGAAAAATTAATGATTTTAAAAATAATATATTAAAAGTTAAATGCGTTAATTTTTTTAAAAAATTTAATTTTTTTCGAGGCAACGCTAAAATTGATAAAAATAATACAAATATATCAATAATATATTTTTATAGATTTTTATTTTTTTCTTAAAAGACCTTAAAAAATAGGGTTGAAAATTGAATATCAACAATTAATGATGATGGGGTAGCTATCAATTTATGAACTTTGGTGGTCTTTGTTGCATTTGTCAGGTTAACTTCTATCATTTGATGCTTGACGACAACCGATTTTGAGCATGGCCTTTATTTTCTTTGAGATTGTCCAGCTCTTTCAAGCCATATCGATAAAGAGATGTGTGAAATTGATACCACTATTAGGATACTGGCATGTAAACCCGACAAGACAAAAGGTAAGGGACAAGATAAAATGAGAAACGACACACAAGAATTTACGTGGTTCACCTAATTTGGCTACGTCCATGGGCAAGTATAGAAGGATTTTACTAAGTAATGTGGGAATACAACTTCTCTCTAATAATAGGAGAACAACAAAAATCTCTCTATTATTAGGAGAAAACACCTCACTTACTATCTCACAAATACCTCACAATTTTATGGGATTACTCTCTCCTCACCTTCTCTTCTTTCTCTTTTGTGGTGTGTCTATAATGCTTGGATGCATTGCCTATTTATAAGCAAACATCCATGTAAAAAACAAGGGCAAGGTAGGTGGCACCAAATTTATGCCTAACATTGTTGACAAATTGGTGCTTAACATTGTTGACTTTGTCAACAATGTTAGGGTGATTTCATATTCTCCCACTTGAAGACTTTGATGAGTTAATCAAGTCTTCACACTTGATTATCTGTGCTTTTTCTATCCTTTCTATACTTGCTATCTTCATGCTTCTTACGTTCTACTAGGCCATAAGAGGATCTGCACCATATATACTTATCAGTGTTGACCGGTTTTGTTAAAGCATCTGCTGGGTTTTCCTTTGTATAAATCTTCTGAAAATCCACACTTCCATCTTCCACCACTTCGCGAACAAAGTGATATTGAACATCTATGTGTTTTGTTCTTGAATGAAATGCTGGATTCCTTGCAATAGGCAAGGCACTTTGACTATCATAATACAAAAGAATATTCTCTTGTTTGTGCCCGAGTTCCTCCATAAGTTTCTTTATCCATATTGCTTCTTTACAAGCTTGTGTAGTTGCCATGTACTCAGCTTCTGTTGTGGACAATGCTACAATAGTTTGAAGTTTAGAAACCCAGCTCACAGCTCCTCCTGCAATTATAAACACATAGCCTGTAGTGGACTTCCTTTTCTCAAGGTCACCAGCAAAATCTGAATCAACATAACCTCTGATAGTAAATTCTGATCCTCCATAACATAATGCAGCATCTGAGGTACCCTTGATGTATCTCAAGATCCTCTTAATAGTATTCCAATGCTCTCTACTAGGATTTGTCATGTATCGACTAACTGGTCCCACTACTTGTGCAATGTCTAGTCTTGTACATATCATGGCAAACATTAAACTTCCCACTGCTGATGCATACGGTACTCAAGACATCTCCATCCTCTCTGCTTCATTGCTAGGAGACATACTTGAGGATAATTTAACACCCGATCATTTGGATAATTTGAGGTGGAGAGTGAAATTTGATGAAGACCAATCTTGACGAATCTAAGCACTGGTAGTCTCGCCAGATGTTGAGAAATCAGGTATAAAACAAGGATACCCCAGATCACTTGTAAAGGAAAGCCGCAACAAAGCTAGCAAATGGTTGTATATACGAAAAGACAGTACGATGGATAGATATGGCCTAAGAAGTTCTGGCTAGGAGATTGGATTTTAAGCGGGACCGTTGTGACCCCTCCAATCTTTCCTGAGAACTTGCTTAGTGGAAGGATTATCCATACAGTACTATTTTCATATATGTGACAGTTTATTGTGAAACTGTTGAAGACTAGCAAGATGACGGCACAAAGGAACAGTTGGGTTCCGTATGATCAAGGATCTGATGGAGTGGTGATTTCTCTAAAGAAGTTAGATTCGGTGACTGTAATTTCTCGAGGGGAGAATTGATGAAGACCCTGATAATGGAAGAGAAATACAGCAAAGGGATAAAGATTGACACCCTATTTTGACTTGGATAGATGTTGTGACAGGATGAGCTGCTGTCAAACATAAGCAAGGAATAGGGAGAAAACTGGAGAACCAAAATTGCACGAGAGCACATGAAGATTGTGTAAGAGTACCCGGAGGATCAAACGAGGTACTATAATGAGACAACAAGTGCAAGGAGAAGAAGAGTTCCCAGTTGAAGCTTAGAGCAGAGACTATGAAAAAGTTGTACAACAAGAAATCTCTTGTGCTCTTGATAAAGGAAACAAGCAAGGACCTTTCAATGCATGCAAGGATGGAAAGGTGAGCTGTTGCAGATGCACCTAATTGAGGGGGTGCAAATGCCTATGATAAAAGGCGACCGCGTATGATGAAAGGCGAAGACACCAAAGGGAGTTGGTGTGGGTGGAGCTGTTAAGCAGAAAAGGCGTAGAAGCTCCAAACATAGAAATTAAGGTGGAGGATTGCGAGGATTATATCACAACTTTCTCTTTCTATGTAATTAGTGGCAAAGAATTTATGGAGCCACTTTGAAGTATCTTAGCTGAAGAAGGATACGACCGCCTATAAAAAACGAAGACACCTTAAAAAACAAAGGTGTGAGGGCTATGAGATGAGCCCATGATTAGACCGCCGTATGATGATGAGCGGAGACACCTCAGGAGAAGGTGTGAGGGCCGTGGAAGGAGCCCAGTTCAGAATGCCCTAGAGCCAATGTGATGGCTAGGTATGAGTGGACAGATGGATAGCCAATGAAAGGGCTATGATGAGCATGGAGACAAATGCAGGATTGACTTTCATGGATATTGCCCCCATGCTAAAGATCAATGAGCTAGAAGACATTTTCCTTGGACAATAAGTGGATGACTTGTGGAGCATTAAGACGCGGCTACTATGAAGGAGTAGAGGGCATGCGCAGGTTCCGGGAACAAGTTGACTCTTGTCAAGGTGGTGAGCTCGGTAATAGCATTGTAATACTCAAAGTATGAAGACAGATATAGATCAACCTTTTATGGGCTGCCCCCATGGTTAAAGGTGGAAAGCTACCTGGACTCTTGAGACTAAGAGTGGGAGACTCATGGAGAAGTAAGGCGTGGTTCCTAGGGTGGAACAGAGGGTAGACGCAACTCCTGGATGAGTAGACTCTTGGAAGAGTGGTGAGCATGTGATCATATTGAGATACTCAGATAATAACTGTCTCACTTAAAATATCCGTTTGAGGGGGTGTTATAAGCTTTGATGTGAGGCTTGATGAATCATTCTGGACCGAGCATGGTTGATACGCTCGAAGGGGAATGTTGTTCCAGAGACAAGCATTAACACTATTTAGATGTGATGTGGCAGACCATCTGGTTATAGTGATCCTTTTATGTAAAGGTGTGCTTTGGTTACTCTGATGATTGAAAGGTTTGGCGAGTACCTATAAACTTGGCCAAAGATACTCTCAGAATGGAAAGCTTGGAAGAGTTACAAGATGCAAGCTTGTGTTGAAGAAGTAAGAGGACAGTTGCCCCACATGAATAGCAAAGGGGGTGATTGTTAGGTTGGTTGCCATTAATGTGCAACAACTATTGACTATTACAGCTGGAGTTGTACCAACCATGTGCACCCATCCAAGATGTCAAAGGTTGGCAGCCACCATTGTTGAAGAAGAGCTAGAGTTGGCAGCCACCTTTGTTGAAGAAAAGCCTCCATAAATGCCTATAAATAGAGGCATATGTGAGAGAGCAAAATGAGAGAAAGAAAAGAGCCAAAGATATGAGAAATGTAGGAGAGAGTGGGCTGCTATTGCAGCACTAAAAAGAGAGAAATAGAGTGAGGTTGAGAGTTGCCAAAGAGGGGATGATTCCTCCTCCTCTATTGTTGTAAATCTTGTACTCTCCTTACATAATGCAATGGCTTCTCCCATGGATGTAGGCAGATTGCCGAACCATGTAAAATACCGTGTCTCAGTGTGCTTCTCCTCCTGTGAGCAAATATCAGTACATCGCCGGTTGGAATTTCCCAACAAGATGGTCACATATTAGACTCTGAAAAGTTCGAACATAATTGAGTAGTTAGTGAGACCTTGTAGACGGCAAAAAGAAGGCAGCGTTTTGTTGATTATTGATAACATATATGTACAAAATAATTTTTCTAATAAAATAAATAATTAATGATCTTTGTTAGAGTTTTTGCTCCCCTGCCAGTATATGATGCTAATAGAATACACACACTTTTTTGGTTTCTTTAATTAGGAGAAGGCCCTACTGTATTACATAATAAGGCAAGCGTTCAACACTATATAATATTTAAATAAATTTGAAACTCAGAAAGAACTACTTATTAAATATACATTTTTAAAATAGTTATTCTTTATATATATAAGGACTTTTCAACCCCGTATGTTCCTGCAAGGTCTCGAACTCCTTCGATTGATATTCAATACCAATTAAAAGCTCCCAACGACTGAAACACTACAAGTTTCCTACAAGTTCTTGGTTGTAGTGTTGGAGAGCTCATAAACCTGATTTTTATCGAGTCCACCAAACGATCCAACCTTCATCCACAAATCTAGATCGAATTCCAAATGGGTCAAGGGATCGTTCCCATATCTCTCCCTCAACCAGCTATTATAGATCTCCTGAAATAAAAAAGTAATCATTATATTCAATTCAATAAAAATAAAAATAATAACTTCCAAAATAAAATGAATGAACAAACATACCACAAAGTGTTGAGCACAGTTGTCAACAAACTATTGTGTTCCCTTTTGTCAGTCTTGACTTCGCACTTGCTTCTCCACAAATAGCTCCATTGGGCTCGGCTCACGTCCAAGAGACATAGTCTATAATGAAAAAAAGATTAATTAACAATAAATTAGTTTAATGATATATTTTATTTAAATTAATTTTAACATCCATTTCGCATTGCAGCAAACAGAATGGAGCCACCAGAGTGTGTTGTCACTGAGCCATGAATTAGTCAATTCCAGTTGCCAGAATCAAATTGTGACCATTATGTGAATTGCTCAGATGTCATGTGTTCAAGATAGCAAGATCATATATCTTTCGGGATGCATATCGGTTTGAAATACCTCCAAACCACCACGTTGTTCCAGCCTTAGAGACTCCTATCTCTCGCAGTTTTCTTGCCTATTTTTGTGCTTCATGCCAAAAATCATGCAACCTACTTCTATAGTGAGAAATTACATTTTGAAACATAAATTTTTATCTAAGAAAAATCTTGTATTATTTTCAATGTTATCTAGTTGCCGCGTGATTTTCCCACACCTTCCTCACAATAATGTCTTCCACACTGTCCCAATTGAATTTATCCTATGTATAAATAATTATTTTTAAATAAAAATAATAATTTATTTACAATTATATTAATAATTTATTAGAAATATGCTAGAAATTAAAAATTAACACCAACCTCAAATCTGTCAAACCATGCATTGATTTGAGATATCCATTTAGGATGTCTGGATACCTGACTCCATTGAAATAATAGAATCTCCATCGATGATTTAAACATCGATGATATTACTTGGCAGCCTCAATGTCTGGATACCTCGATGTTGTTATTCTTTTTTATATTTATTTTGGTATTTTTTTCAACATGCAAAGAAAATTTTACAACTACTTGTAAAAAAAATAATTAAAATACTACTAGGAATCCCAAAAATTACCTAAGTGTCACTGTATAGGTAAAAGACCGAAATACCCTTGAATTTCTCAAACAATTACTAAAATACCCCTAACGGCACGTGTAGTTCACGCGCGGTTACTATTGGAGGGGGTGAAATTCTTCGGCAAGATCCCTAGCTGAAAAAGGTTGATTTTGGTAGATTTCAGGGAAAGGATTTTGATAACGATGGTTTAGATGGCCATTAATGGCTGATGAGGGAGAATCAATGGTTTGAAGCTTCTGGTGGTTGAATAAATTGCGACCTTTTTCTGGCTAGATAAGGCAGAGAAAGTGATGAAAATCGCCTACGTTTTTCTTTAAAAGAGGCGATTAACCATTTTGTGGTGGTTTGGAGGCTTTAAATGGTAGGAGGTGCGAGATTGGATGAGAGAGAGAGAATTGCCAGCAAAAGGGGAGAGAGAGCTTGTGAGATTTGTTACGGTGTGAACGTTAGCATGGTAAACCGATGCACCTCAAGGTTGTGAACTGTTGGATTATTGATGAACTAATCCTTGGGCTGTGATTGGCTTGATTTGCAAGTTAATCATATGGTCCAGATGGAATGAGCTTTGTTATAGTATAGTGAGATGCACCGAGAGCTTGGTACACCAGCTGACATGGCATGACAAGATCGAAGAAAAATTGTTTCAAGGGCTGAGATCGATTTGAGTTTTAATCTAGTATGGTAAGACCTATTAGATCCTACTAAATCAAAGGTCCAAAACTATATATTATTAGATCTAATGGGTATGATATTTTTTGTATTTTCGAATTGTTTTTTTTTTAAATCAATATCTTACTAGTACGAAGAAATACTGAAAAAATCTCAAACAGTAATCCAAATCTCTACTCTCTCTTTTCTTTTCTTTTTTTCTCTCTATTTTTTTCCCTTTCCCTCTCAGGTGAATTCCCACTTGCTATTTATAACCAATGATAAGCGACATCAAAATCTAATATAGGTGGCTCGGATCTGCTTTAAAGAAAACTTTCATTGCCACAACTATCCTGCCTACCATCGGTATAACTGCTCCGCCTGCTATGACAAAAATTCTACATTATTGATTTTATTTTATTATAAATAATAATAAATATTTATATGAGTAAAACTAAAAACTCAAATTAGTATTAGAAAAACCTTGTTTCAACCGCTAAAATTCAATTTTAATTATCAAAAATTATGTTGAAACACAAAAAAAAAACTTTCGACGAGTATCAAATCGGTGGACCTTGTTTTGACCAAAAATAACAGTTTTGACCCAAAATGGCCTAAAACTCATTTTTATCCTAGTTGACATGGTTGGACCTGTATTGACCCGGTGGACTCGGTTTTGATAAAAAATTATAGTTTTGACTCGAAACGGCTCGGAAACTCATTTTTAATCTTAGTGAACATGGTTTGACTCATATTGACTTGGTGGGCTCTGTTTTGACCGAAAATGATGGTTTTGACTCGAAACGATCCGAAACTCATTTTTTACCCTAGTCGACATATTTGACCTATATTGACTTGGTGGACTCAGTTTTGACAGAAAATGACGGTTTTGACCCAAAACGGCATGAACACTCATTTTTTAACTTGTTTAACATGGTTTGACTCGTATTGACCTAGTGAAATTGGTTTTCATGGATATATATGGTTGACCCGAGAAAAATATATTTTTAAATTTTAAACTTTTTCTTAATTTTTTTAATTTTTTATCATGTATAGAGTTTTGAACAAGTTTCTCCAACCCTTTTAAGTAGAACAAAATTTTCTCTACTAGAATAGTATTGGATATGATAAAAATTGATTTTTGTACTTTCCAAAGGTGCACCAAATTAACAACTTCACAAAAAAGTATTTTGTCCTTGTACAACATACCAAACACTAGTTCAGCTTTTGGTTATACAAAATAAATATTTATAGGCTAAAAAATATTGGACATGTAACGTTGGCTTCAGCTTTTGATTATAAAAAAATATATTTATAGGTTAAAAATATGTTTAAAGAATTTCACAACTAAAATCACTAGTTCTTGCTATCAGACCTTTTTTTGATCGATGTGTTTCTAGATCTTAGGATTGACTTGCAAAATGATTGGTTATGCCCGTAGCATTGAGCTTGGGCTTCTTATCTTATCTTTTTTCACTTGGTTTTAGAGATTAGCTCAAGTTTAGAAGATTTACTAGGATTTGTAGGTTTGATTCTATTGTGTTAGCCTTCTATAGTTTTTTTTAATTTCTCTCTCTATCATTTTTTAATATATAAATAATTTATCAAATTACAAATATTTTTCAATTTCAACCCCTATCATTTTTAATATTTCAAATTTTATCCTCATTCTTTTAATTTTATTTATTTTTTTAAAATATTTTTTTAATTCCATCCTCAGGTTTTTTCTCTTAAATTTTATCCTCAGTAGTTTTTTCTCATTCTTTGCACTTTTGCAAGCTCTTTTTATTAATATTTTTCCAAAATTTTATTATTTGAAATTAAATCGACTGAGAGTTAATCTTCAATGGTAGTACCTCGTGCGCTATTTCTTCTTCTTTTGCAAAAACATAATTAAATTACTCTGAAAAATGATTTGCTTCTTCTTTAAAATATAATTAATTTAGTTTAAGTTGATGAATCAAATCACATCTCATTGAAGTTTTTAAAGAAATTCACAACACATAATAATTTTGCTACCAAAAATCAGAAAATTAAAGTTCAAAATGCATATTACAATCACAGGCAAACTCTTTCATCTAAAGATGAAATTAATTATTCATAATTTCCTCACACATGCAAGGATATGAGGAAACTAGACACGAAAATAGAAGGAGATAATTTTGAGAAAAGTTTTCTCGAATGCTGGCACCGGACAGAAACTAGACACGAAGATAGACAGAACAAACAAGAAACAGAAGGACGTGCACTCGGACGTTCATGCGTGTATGGAAGACACTGTTTCCATCACATTTCTTCTTCACTTTAACTAACATTTCTCAATTTCAATTTGAACCGCGCTGCTCCGTTAACCTCCTGATAGAAAGTCACAGTGTCTCCACTTCTGAGGCCAACATCGCGAGCAATATCATACCAACCTTTTCTATATACAAGGCATCCTCTTATGGTTGAGCAGTGAATTGTCACTGGGTCCGGTAAACGGGTTCCTGCACCTGACTCAACTATGGTGGACAATTCTATGGCCCCTTGAAAATGTTGCAGGGGTGCTAGGTTAGAACTGGGTGGTAGCACTAATCCTCTCTCAAAATCAATAGGAGTGAGTTTCTTTGTGAAGATTTCCATGGCTAGTGAAAACTAATGCTTTGAAATAATTAGGTTAAAGAAGGTTTTATGTATTTGTAGTGGCAGGGGTAGGAAGTATTTATAGGGAACTCAGCAGTGATCTTATGGGAAGCCAGCCAGCTTGTTGCGTAATGTTGTGTTTCACTCTATATTTATTGATGTATAATTCGACATATAATTAATTGCTCTAGAAACAATTGAATTCTCTGAATTCCCGTGATTTGTTAGTCAATACTAATTTCAGTAAGAAAAATCTTCATAGTTTGAACTGACAATATATTATCAACAATTAATGATTTTCAAAAGCAATTTCTTTTCTGTTGAATTGGTGTTAGAGTTTTGGGGTAGAAATGCTAGCTAGTAACCATCTCCAAGATATTATCGGCGAGTGATGAATCAACATTCATTTTTTTAATATTATATATTATCTAAAGAGAGAATGAAGTTAGTACAATTTATGCACTAAAGGTGATAGGTGTTTTGAATCACTTTCGGTCAAACATTTGCTTCCAGCCAGATATCCCTCGACCATTTCATGATCGGAAAAAATACAAGACTATCTCTAAACGAATGTTGCCGTAGTCGATCTTCATACATGAGCTTCATACATGCGAGAGCTAATTTGTGTGACGAAGATACAAAGTTCCATAGCCACCCTTTGCGTATCGAACTCGCCAATATTATGCGAGAATTTTGGTGATTATTGATAGCACATGTACAAAATAATGTTTTGTTGTTTTGGAAAAAAAATGAAGTGACATTTTGTTTGTGTTTTGTTGCTTAGTAGGGTTCAAGTTTTAATTCGATGGTTTTAGAGAAATAGTTTTGAAAGTATTTATTTTATTTGTATAAAAAATGGAGCTTGCTTCGTATGGGAAAAAATTATTTACCACTCCAAATTATTTGCCTTTCATTAGAAAGAACTTGATTGGGTTTCCAACGTTAGCTTGAGCTTTTAGTTACGAAGAAAAAAAATATTTGTAAGCTAAAGATGGGTTTAAGGGATTTAACTATCAAGAATCACTAATGCTTGTTACCAGACCTCTTTTGATCCATGTGTTTCTAGATCTTAGGATTGACATGCAAAATGATTCGTTATGCTCTCTAGTGTGAGTTTGGACTTCTTGTCTTATCTTTTTCATTTGATTTTAGAGATTAGATCAAGTTTAAAAGATTTATTCTGATTTATAATTTTTTTTTAAGTTAATTTTTTTTTATCTTTTTTTGGTGTGGTTTAATTCTATTGGGTTAGAACTTTATAGTTTTTTTTTCATCCTTTACCACTTCTTAATCTATAAATAATTTATTAAATTACAAATATTTTTCAATTTCACCCCAAGGATTTTTAATACTTCAAATTTTTTTATTTTTTTTATTATTTATTTTTTTGAATCATTTTTTATTCTTTTTTATAGTTTCATCGAATGAGAAAAGCAATTTCTTTTCTGTCGAATTGGTCTTAGGGTTTTGGGATAGAAATGCTAGTTAGTAACCATCTCCGAGCATTCATTACGCGACGTCCATCGTTTAGTTTTTCTTCCGTTGACGATTAATTGGTCGATAAATGGCATTGAATGAAAAGAGAATGAAGTTAGTACAATTTATGCACTAAAGGTGATAGGTGTTTTGAATCACTTATTTTGTAAAAATAATAAGACTTTTCAATAAAGCTATTTTTATATGTGAGACTATCTCTAAACGAATGTTGCCGAAGTCCACCTTCATACATGCGAGACTTTATTTGTGTGGCGAAGATATTTAATTACCATTTCACGCAGGCTATAGTCACCCTTCGCGTATCGAACTCGCCACTATTAGCTTGTTTCAGGAAAGGTGACAATGACTTTGTCATAATCTAAGAATCAACAGCGTGTTCTTCCAATGGTCTAAAATAGTCCTAGCATGAACAACATACAAACAGACAACGGCATGACTACTGGCCTGCCATGAAAAAAGGAAAAAGAAAAAAGAAAAAACAAGAGAAAGAAAAACAAGAGAGATTGTCCCTTAATAATCCGAATATTAGACCCTCGGAGATAGCCGATTTTAATGATAACCTTTAATTTCTTCTAGTTATCCAACTCTTCCAAGCCATATCTGTTAAAATACCAATGATCTTGCACAACTTTAACAGTGTAGTCATCTTATTTAATAGAACGCCTTTGGCTTGAATAGCCATTACAACTTGGAATCAAAGAAAAACAACCCACATCTTTATACCCCGAAGATTGTGGAAACGGAAAACAGAAAATAATGATGAAGTCATTATTTGACTTAATCAACTCTAACAAATTGAATTGATGGCTACTGAAAAACAGAAGTTTATTCTTAAACAAATACACCAGGTTTCTAACACATCCTCCTCTAAAATGCACTTACTGAATAACAAGTCAATTTATGTTCTTTGTGCTGTGCACTCCCAGCAAGTCACGCAGCTTAAGAAATGGTTCTAACTTCGAAGGCTTTGTTATGATGTCTACCACCTGCTCACAATGAACTAACTCGTTTGACACAAATATATTCCTTCATAGTTTTGCCAAACTTCAACTCCTAAGAAATACTTTATTTTTCCCAAATCACTCATGTGAAATTCTAGCTTCATTGATTTCTTGAATTTTTCACATAGCTCCACATCATTTCCTGTCTAAATTAAATCATCCACATAGAAGCTAATAACTAAACATTTACCTCCTTATTCATGTTTAAGGAGTAGTTTGTGTTCATAACAACATTTCTTAAAATCTTCCTTCATGAAGGATCCTTCAATTTTACTATACCAAGCTCTTAGAACTTGTTTCAAGCCATAGAGAGTGTTAGAGCTATAGGCGCGGGGGTGCACCAATAAAAGCACACTATCTAAAATTCAGTAGCAATGGATAGTAGCAGCCTTGCATAGGCAGAGACAAATTTGGTAAGAAGCGTACGATGGTCTATACGAGTCTTTGAGCTTGCGACTTAGCAAGGACGTGAGGGCTTCAATCATGGACTTCTGATTAGTACTTAAAAGTGCATTTTTATCAAGTTTTTATATCATTATTTTGCACTTGAAGTATCGATAACTCCTTAACTAAAGCATGTATTATAATAACATATCTAATAATATAAGATACCTTTAATTTGTGATAAATATTCATCTTAAATGTAGGCCTATCACATAAATGAAAGGACTAATTGATGAATTTAAGTACTGAAATTGAAAGCACAAAGAGATGGCCAAACTTAAAAAAGAGATGCTAGTGTAGTCCAAATTAGAAGACTGTTCGGTATAGTGTAAAGTCAATATGAACTTTAATTTTTGATACTAGCATGTTTTGTATTTGTTATCTTGTTCACTTTTAATACTTTGCTTATTAAATGACTAATCTAAATTTATATTGTATAACACTTGGTACAATAAATGCTTGGCACTTTCATAGTCTAACTGTATGATACAAGTGACACTTGTGCTATGAAAGAAATTTAATTTGTTGTTAATATAAATTCTAATCATGAATACCTGATAATATTTACAAGTATCACCATTATTTGAATAAAATAATTAATGTAATCATATTAACAATTTATCATCCGATTGGAATCTCTTTTGTGCATGGTTTTTTGTTAAATAATAAGAGTTTCTACTATATTTATTTGAAATACCATTAGATGATCCTCTAATCTTGACATTTATTTTTATCATTGTTTGATCCTCACATTAATCTTCCATCTCAAAGTTCTCATCAACTTCTTTTATTATTATTATTATTATTATTATTGTTATTATTATTCTTATTGTTGTTGTATTATTGTTGTTTATAATTTATACAATTAACCTCCCTGTGGTTTGACTCCGGTCTTGTCGCATTATTTATTACTTCGACACACCTATACTTGGGAGAAGACATGAATATTTTGGTCATGTCACAATGTATGGCTTATACGAGTTTCTAGTTAAATGCTCCAACAATATTTTATAATCTAATGAATGATGAGTTATACCATTTCTTAGACAATTTTTTGGTAGTCTACTTAGATGACATTGTAATCTCTAGTAAAGGCATAGAAGATCATGTAACTCATCTTTCTAAAGTCCTAAGCAGAGTGAGAGAATATGAATTGTATGTGAAGAGAGAAAAGTGTAAGTTTGCATGGATTGAAATTATGTTCTTAGGCCATTTAATTGGAGAAGGACAGGTGAAGATGGATTTATTAAAAATTCAAGCCATTATCGAATGGTCAACACCAAAATCAGTCTCGAAACTGAGATCATTTTTGGTGCTTGCAAACTACTATAGATGGTTTATAGAGGGCTATAGCAAGAAGACAACTCCTCTCTCGGATCTTCTAAAAAAGAATCGGACAGGGGAATAGACAATTGACTGCCAACAAGCTTTTGAGAAGCTGAGACAGCAGTAACGTCAACTCTAGTTTTGGGGTAGCTTGATTTGGAGAACTGACACGACTAAAAGATTGATGTCTTCTCCTAAGTACAGGAGTGTCGAAGTAATAAATAACGCTGCAAGACCGGGGTCGAACCACAGAGAGGTTAATTGTATAAATTATAAATGATAATTATAAACAACAACAATAGTAATAACAACAATAACAATAGCAATAGCAATAGCAGTAGTAGTAATAATAGTAGTAGTGGTAGTAGAAGGAGTAGTAGTAATAAAGAAATAGATGGAGAAGAAGAAGAAGAAGATGATGATGAAAACTTTGAGATGGAATATTAATGTAAGGATTAAACAATGATAATAACAAATGTCAAGGTTAGAGGTTCCACTAATGGTATGTCAAACAAGTATAGTATAAACTCATATTATTCAATTGGAAACCACACATAAAGGAGGTTCCAATCTGATTATATATTGTTAACATGATTACATTAGTCATGTTATTCGATTAATACTAATACAAGTTCCTTTCATAGCTTAGGTGTCCATTATACCATACAGTATAGGCTATGAGAGTGCCAAGTATTTGTTGTACCAAGTATTATACAACATAAATCAAGATTAGTCATTTAACAAGTAAAGTATTAAAGAGTGAAGAAGATAACAAATACAAAACATGTTAGTATCGAACATTAAAGTCCATATTCAGTTTACATTATACTTATTCTTACACCATTAGCGTAACCTTTTCACCTTGACATAATAAACTTAGCTAGACATAATGAAAGAAAAATATATAAACAAAATAAGAACATAAATAAAATAAAAGTTAACTAAGTAAATGAAAGGCATAAACTTGATATTAATAAAAGCAAAGCATAAACATTACAAAAAATACAAAGAGAGAAGGCAAGAGCATGATCTTGATTTGGAAACCAAGATGTCAAAATGCATGGAAAATGCCTCCTTTTATAGGCCAAAATTGGGAACCATTGATTTGATGACTAATTAATGAGTGGGTGACCAACTCTTGACTTGGTGACAATCCTTATCTTCTCTTGTCTGCTTAAAACGTCATTGATAACATCAAAATTGGAGCCACTTGAAAACATGAAAGTTGTAGGAAATTGTCTCCGCTTTCTTGTGTAAAACATTCAGGTCATTTGGACTTCTAGAACTCCAAATATAGGCCAAACACTGAACAGTGCTCGGGTTGGAAGATAAATTTGAACTTCTTTGTTGTTTCTACAATTTGGACTTGAAAATGGCCTTTCTAAGTCTTGGACTCCATATAAAAGTTATAGGCCTTTCTAAGTCTTACCTTTCCATCCATATAAAGTGGACCTAAATCTGAGATCTACAACACTATATATGACCTAATTACCGAACAGTGTTCTGGTTTGGATTGCATCAACATCTCTTTTCTAAGTTTGGCCATCTCTTTGTCCTTTCAATTTCAGTTCTTAAATTCATCAATCAATCCTTTCATTTATGTAATAGGCCTGCATTTAAAATGAACATTTACCATAAATTAAAGGTAGCTTATATTATTAGATATGTTATTATAAAACATGTTTTACTTAAAGAGTTATTAATACTTCAAGTGCAAAATGATGACATAAAACCTTGATAAAAAAATACAATTTTAAGTACTAATCAAGAAGTCATTCAAAGTACATACTAATGCTTCAGATAGGGCTATTGGTAGAGTGCTCATATAAGAGGGGCATCCAACTACTTTTACGAGTTGGAAGCTAAATGATGCGGAATAGAATTATTTAACACATAAGAAGGAGATGACCATAGTAATGCACTACCTTGCAATATAGAGAGTATATCTGTTAGGGTAAAAATTTATTATCAAGATCAATAACGTTGCTAACATATTTTTTAGGACATAAAAGAAATTGTCATAGCAACAAGCTTGGTGGAAAGAATTCTTGGCCGAATATGATTTCATATGGGAGCACAAAACGAGGAGCCACAATCAATTTATGGATGCGCTCAACAAACGCGAGGTAATTGCTACCATTCTTGCTATTGTTCAGGTGGATTCGGACATACTGGGTCGACTTTGGCTAGCTACTAAGGAAGACGCAACATCCAAAAAGATGATTGAACTTGTACGAGAAGGGACAATATAGAGGTATTGGTTGGAACAAGACCTATTTTATGTAGAGGGGTCGAATCTTTATATCGAAGGGAGAGCTGCAAAAATATTTAATGATGGAGACTCATGATCCGTAGTGGACTGGACATCCAAGTAGGGAAAGGATAATTGCTCTATTGTTTACTGCTATCTTGATGGTTGGAGATGGGAGGAGAATATGCCATTGCAACTGGTAGCACGTCAATAGATGCAAAATGGGATCTCGGGGCAAGCAAACCTATCTACGAGATGCATATCTTCTTCCTTCTCCATGTACTCACAATGCATCCTACCATTGCTAAAGGAAGTAGATCGATACTAGAGAATGTCTATCATTGCTATCCCTTTCTATTGGAATCTCAATAATAGCTGGTAATGGTGGTCCTTGGTTGGAAGGAGATCTATATGTTTGAGGAGAGGCAAATTATAATGGTGAGCTTAAAAGTCTTGGTAGCATAGAGGGGAAGTAAATGTGTGTTGCCAAAGTAGAGAAGATTGGGGGTTTCTGCTGGAAGTGTGGGTTGCTAGTTTAGGTAGTGACCACAATAAAAGGTAAAGGGGAGATAGGTATTGGTGAGGGATATATTAGCTGCGTGGTTAGCCGGAGGTGATGGGGAGGATAGTTGAGAAGGAAAGAGAGATGGTACTCCCCCTCCCCCACAATGGCTAGTTTTTAGGTTTAGGTGTTACGGTTAGGTTTTTTTTTTTTTTTACATGGGAGATTTGGAGAGGAAAATACGAGAATATTTTTTTATTTTATTTCCTGGTTCCCTAAAATTTTTTTCCTTTTTGTTGGTTTGGCCACCTATTTATAGGTGTTCTTTATTTTGGCTTAAAGGTAAAGCAAACCAAGATTAATCATTGGATTTCAAGAATAAATCTCAACTATTTATTCAATAATTGGAGGCAAAGCAAAGAAAAATAGAACATTGCATTAAATAAATGGATTTCTTGATGAGAGAGATTTTAAAAAAAAAGTTTTCTTAGCCCTAATTAATGTTGTTACATGTTTAACATGATCAATTTTTATGTTTCTTTAACCCCATTTTAGTACTTAAATATTATTTTTTGTACAAAACAATAGTCTGACTTTAGAGTGAAGTGCAAGTATCAAGACTAGTAATCATTAGAGTCTTTCTCTCTCACACGTATACCCCTGATGGGATGCACGAATGCAATCTACTTAAGGGGGGAAAAATAGGACGTAGTTTCTTTTAAATTATGTCCTCAAGTCGGTTGATAAAAAAAATCCTTATTTTTAGAAGTTGATAAAAAGGTCTCTCTCTCTCACTCTTTCTCTGTTTAAAGGTCTCTCTTTTTGTTTTGTGGCTTGCTCTTTCTATAAACATCTCACTCTCTCACTTTATTTATTGGCTTGCTCTGTCTCACTCAATATCTCTCTTTAAAGGTCTCCCTCCCTTCCCTTCTATGTTTCTTAACTTGCTCTCTCTCTAAATCTCGTTTCCTCTCTAAAGCTGTCGCGAGCCAACGCGACATCGTCTGGCAACAGCGGAGGCTTTTGTCGTGCTTCCTGTATGAGGTGTGGTATGTTGGGAAGGTTTTCTGAATTTAATCATAGAATTATAATTAATGTTTAGGAGTCGCCACTTAGTATTATGATCACTAAGAACCTAAGGTCTACGAGAATCTGGGTAAGAGACTGGTTGTACAAGGAGATAAACGCATCACCCTCAAAGCACTCTACCTAAGGTAAGTTGTATTATTGTTAGATTGCTTTTTTCTAAGTTGGGTCTCTATTCATTGGTCTTTTTTAAGGTTCAAGGCAGATCTCTCTTCATCAGAAAGTTTCAACCTTATTTGGTTAAATCCTACCTATGCTAAAGTCTAAATTTTAGCATCGCATTTATTTATACCTTGTATCTTTAACACTTGAGGGTGTACTTTATCGTATAATTTTACTCCCCACAAATATTAAAGTCGACATCTAGGCCCTAAAAAAATTAAAAAAAGATTTTTGATAAATTGGCCAAATCCCAATAGATAATCATAAACTAGTTACAATATCCAGTTTTGGACTTTTTTAAACATGAAAAAGATGTAATTGTTTTCTGAACAATATGCTTGGAAAATTTTTAGGATTTAGTCGTATGCAACAAAATATTTTTTTTTTTTGCGAATGTTTTGAAATTATTTTTTTTGAAATATTTTGGAGAAAATCAGTATTTTAATACCGAATTTGTATTTTACAATGTAAATATACAACCTGATGTTATGCAAAATTAGTAGAAAAATATGCAAGAAAATCATAAATTTTTTGGAATGATTTTAATGAAAATTTTAGGATTTTTTAAAAAATAGGTATAGTCCACAACATGAATAGTAGACATGAATTATAATTCATGCCATTGTTCATGTGTGAATAGTAGAACGTGAATTATAATTCATGTCCTTTGTTCACTAGACAGAGGTAGCGAAGAAGAAGAAGGGAAAAGGGAGAGAGGGTTGAAAACTTGACGTAGTCGTGGTTTGGCCGAGGATGATAGTGTGCTGCTTGTGGTTGTAGCGGTGGAGGTTGGCGTTGGCTATGGGAGGAAGAAGAAAAGGTTACAAAGGAGAAAAAAACATGGAAAGAGAAGAGGGAGAGAGTTGTAGTGGCTACTTGGTGGGCGATTGGTGGTAGAAACAATGAGGGGCTGGCATGAGGACGGTGGCTGAGGTTGTGATAGAGATGGTGGCCAGCAGCAGAGGAAGCAAAAGAAGAAAAAAACATGTGGAAGAGGTTGTAGAGAGGAGAGAGACATCGATGGTGCCTCTTGGTGGTCGATTGGTGGTTGTGCTGGCTTCTTGTGGTAGAGGTGATGGTAGGAAAACCAGTAATGAGGGTGTTGGTGGCTGAAGGCCACGATGGAGAGAGATAAAGGAGAAATGTGTAGAAACCGGAAGAAAAACTAGCTTTTTTGGTTGACTTTGAACCCGAATTTCTCCTCCCTCAGGCCATGAAATCCACCTCTATTTATAAGCGTTGGAAGAGGGCAATCTTGTCCATACTAGAAAAATATTTTAGCCCTTAATTTAGTTGGAAAGGATCCCAACTGTTTGTTTAAAGTAGGTATCTTGAGTTGTCAAATTTGCAGATAAAAGCTAATTAAATAGGCCTTTTAGCCTGTCACTAGAGATGATGTATAATCATTTAGCCTGAACTAATCATATAGGGTTTTAAAAAAAGTACAGAGGATCATTTTCGTATAAGATTTGTCATATTTGGTGGACATTAGTTACATTAAATGCAACTACAAAACTGGTAACCTAACCAGTTTTTTTAGGGAAAAAAAAGATAATAAACAGTGATGAGTTCTGTTTTTGGCCAAAATTCATTTAAGTCCTTTCTCTTCCAATTATTTTCAATTGAACCCTAATTAACCTTAAAATTTTTTTTATTGAACACAATTAAACCCCTAATTTCAATAAATTAACTTGGTAAAAATTAAATTTGATCTCTTAAACTTTCAATCTTCGTAATTAAGCCAAAATTAGGCTCCCAAACTTATTTGTTCACCAATTAAGCACGAAATAAAATTAATTTGACCCATTTAACATATAATTAAGTCCTTGCACTTACTTAAATCCTTTAATTGAACCCATATTAATTCTTAAACATAATTAAAATTTAATTTGGCCCATGATTAAATCAAATTGGCCTATTAAAAATTTAATTATATCCTTAGGCTTAAGTTTCATGCAAATATGTCCAATAATCATTTAATTTGACATTGAATTTGCATTTTTCTCCATTTTTTAGCATAATGAGTTACAATTAGGTCTTAAATTTCCTTCAAAATTGTAGTTTGATTTCCTAGTTTGCTTTTTCCACGTTGCCAGCCTATTTTGAAGAAAAAAATGATTTTTAGGGAATAAACTAGAACTGGGTTATGACAACAAGTCTCTTTCTTTTTTGGCTTGCTACGTTTTACCATAAAAACCAGTCATAAGAGCTATTACCTCCCAAGCAAGGCACCACTTTACATAGGGATATACAAGGTAAGAAAACCATAATTGATGTCACAAGGTAACATTGAGTGGTGCGCTAAGCCTTCTAAGAGTGTGCTGGAAAGGAAAGATTTTTTAGTATAATCATAAAATTATGATTATGATTATTAAAAAACCTATGATGTGCAAAGGGAAAATGCATATCCCTTAGTGTACCTTACTAGAGGTAAGTCACATTGTTATTTGTGTCGCTACACGACATCGGGCGACGATTCCACTCCCTTTTTTGTTTGTTTTTTTAAAACAAAAAAAAAAGAATTTAGTTTTTATTTGATTGGAAAAATAAAGATTTTTATTGGAGTCGCCATCTAGGAATTTGAGGGAACTAGAAATCCAAAATTAGACACTGGTCCCAGAGATTCGAGTACTGGGTTAGTTATAATTAAGGGAAGGTAGACATCACCCTTAAAACATCCTTTCAGAGAAATGTTACCTTTACTTGTGTGTTTTTCTTATTTTGATTCAAATGCTATTATATTTTGAGCTTATTTGTAAATTTTTTTAACATGGTTAACTTCGGTCCCTAAAAATAGGAGACACGTTAAAAGTGACATCAGTCCCTAAAATTAGGAGACTTTGTCTAAAATGTCGACGTTTGTCCCTAAAAAGGAGAGTTACGTCTGATTTACCAAAATAAATAATAATGGACATAATCCATATTTGGTATTTAGATTTTTGACATCGGTCCTTTTCTATAAATAAAAGAGACGTGTCGACAAATAATATTTATTTTATAAAATAAAAATTATTTTGATATCATTGACAAATAGATATATCAATTCTTGAAAATTGGGTTTTTGACCCATGAACAGTGATATGATAAAATGGGTGTTGAACCCGCGTCGTTATTTATTTTGGTTTATTTTTGTTTTTTTCACATGCAAAAATTTACAAGTATTTATATATAAAAATATTAAAAAATACCATAAAATATCATAGAAAATTACCTGAGTACCCCTGTATAGGCAAAAGACTGAAATACCCTTGGATTTATCGAAAATTTATGAAAATGCCACTGGCGCCGCGTGTGGCTCACGCGCGGTTACTGTTGACGGCGGCGAAATTTTTCGGTGAGATTCCGGCCAAAAGATAGTCGAATCTGGTAGATCTGAGGATGAGGATTCTGATGGTGGTGGTCTCGTTGGCTGTTGATGGCTGAGGAGGGAGAATCGACGACTTGAAGGTTGATTGGCCGATGACGGTCGTAGCCTTTTTCCGGCCAAACTAGCCAGTGAAAAAGTGTAAAACAGCCAGGGTTTTGCTTCGGAGGAGGCGATGCACGTTTTTGTGGCGGTTTCACGGCTTGAGATGGTCGGAAATGGGAGATCGGTGGAGAGAGAGGGAATCGCCAGTGAGAGGAGAGAGAAACTCTGGGTTGTGATACAGTGTGGACGCGTGTATGGTACATTCGTGCATCTGAACGCTGTGAACCGTTGGATATCGGATGAACAGATCCTACAACTGTGATTCGTTTGATCTTCAAGTTGATCGAACGGTCAGGATTGAATGGGCTACGATCTGGTGTGTCACGGTGTACCGAGTGCTCGGTACGCCTGCTGACGTGGTGCAACAAGATCGAAGGGCAGATTCTTTTAAAGGTTGAGATTGATTTAGGTTTTAATCTGGTGTGGTAAAGCCTATTGTATCCTAAAAAATCAAAGGCTCAGATCTAAACACTATTAGATCTAACGGTTGGGATATTTTTGGTATTTTTCAATTTGTTTAAAAAAAATTTAATATCTTACTAGGGTGAAGAAAAAGTATAAGAAAAATGAATAGTATCCAAATAGTAACCCAAATAGTAATGCTCGAATTCAAAATTGAAATGCAGAATGACTTTTTTTATCTTTTTCCTCCCCTCTATCTTGATTTCATTGGCTATTTATAGCCAATGAAATCAGATAACAATTCACGTGATTACAAAAATAATCACGGGATTGTTAAAATTTTCAAAGTCCACCAAGAGGCAGATTTGATCAAAAATAGTCTGAAACTTATTTTTTTATCGCGGTCGACATGGTGGGACCCGTATTAACCTAGTGGACTCGGTTTTGACCGAAAATGACAGTTTTGACCCGAAATAGCCCGAAACTCTTTTCATCCGGGTCGACATGGTGGGACCCGCACTGACCCGGTGAACTCGGTTTTGACCCGAAACAACCCGAAACTCATTTTTCATCCCGTTCAACATGGTAGGACCCATATTGACCTGGTGGACTCGGTTTTGACCTAAAATGACGGTTTTGACCTAAAATGACGGTTTTGACCCGAAACGGCCCAAAACTCATTTTTCATCCCGGTCGACATCGTTTAACCCATATTGACCTGGTGGACTCGATTTTGGTAGAAAGATGCGGTTGACTCGAGAAAATATATTTTAGACTCTTTTTTTTCTTTTTTTTCTATTTATTATATTTTTTGTCATGAATAATAAGATAAAATAACATTCAAAATTTTTTAGTGAATCCAAGATTGGGTTACAACAGTTGCCCCCTCTTTACAATGCTTACGGTGCAAAGACATTGAAAAAATCATTTGCTTTTGACTTTGCATAGGAAGTTTTGTAAAGAAAAATGATGGAGGTGTTGAAAAACACATATATTTTCAGTTGGTCTAATTCTTATGGGCGACCTGCCCAAGTGAAAAACATAAAAATATTTTCAATCTTGATTTTCTGAAATACTTGAAAGTGATTTCAATGGTTTAGTGAAATACATGAAAGTGATTTCATCAATGGTTTCGTGAAATACATGAAAGTGATTTCAATAATGGTTTTCTGAAATACATGAAAGTGATTTCATCATTGATTTCTTGAAATACATGAAAGTGATTTTAGATTGATTTTGTGAAATAAATGGAAGTGATTTCATCAATGGTTTTGTGAAATACTTGAAAGTGATTTCAATAATGGTTTTTTGAAATACATGAAAGTGATTTCATCATTGATTTCCTAAAATACATGAAAGTGATTTCAGATTGATTTTATGAAATACATGGAAGTGATTTCATCAATGGTTTGGTGAAATACATGAAAGTGATTTCAACAATGGTTTTTTGAAATACATGAAAGTGATTTCAGATTGATTTTATGAAATACATGAAAATAATTTCACTATGATCTTCAAGGTTAATGAAAATTTCTAAAGGAAGTCATATTTGTACGACTTAGATCTGATTTGTAAAAATCGATCTTAAAGATGATGAAAACTTCTCACGAAAGTCTTATATCTACGGTTGAGATCTGATTTGTAAATCGATCTCAGAGATGATGAAAGCTTCTCACAAAAGTCTTATATCTACGGTTGAGATCTGATTTGCAATCTATTTCAGAGATAATGAAAGCTTCTCACGAAAGTCTTATATCTACGGTTGAGATCTAATTTGTAAATCGATCTTAGAGATGATGAAAGCTTCTCATGAAAGTCTTATATCTACGGTTGAGATCTGATCGTTTGTTCAGAATAATAGTAGGAGTAGAATCCTTATAAATTACGCCATATTTGGTGACAAACATCATTAACTTCTTGTATTTCAATCCTTTCAAAGTTCTCAACTCTTGAAGCTTTAATCATGTCTTCCTCTTCTTCCAATGCTAACCCAAATCTTGTTCCTGCAGTAGAGCCTATAGTTTGGCATACTACTTTTGAAGTGAATGGTCGTCTAGTTACAATAGAAGATACTTTAATGGACAATGAAGATACTGCTGTAGCCGTGGCTAGAAACATGGTCCTTCCCCATGATGAAACCATGCTGCCAGCTAGGAGCGATATTGAAGCAGTGAATCAGTCACTTGCTCTCAGTACCAGAGCTACTTCATCTCTAGTGAATGTTGTAGAGCATCTTCATGCTAGAAGACTTGAGCTGAATACTCAGGTTCTTGATCTCCATCATCTGATTGAGAATTTAAGGAATAGACTCCGTGATGAAAGACGTCACAGAAACGACTTGGAGAGGAGAAACCAAGAGCTGAATACACGTGTCGACTTTTGGAAGGACTATGTTAACACACGACACCTCGAGTTCGAGAAAGAGATGGAGAATATGCGTAAACAATTTGAAGAACTTCGAGGCCTGATTAATGATCAAGATGACAATATCCCTGATCGTCCTCGCACTGTTTAATATTTGTACTTTTAAACCTTTTATCATGAATACAAAATCCATCTTTCTTGTCTTCATTTATGAATTTTTCTTTCATGAAATTATCATATTTGATGTGATTAAAATAACTTCATTTCATCTCAATCTCGTTGGATCCCGTTGGGAATTTTGTTTCAAGAATATCTACAAGACAAATATGCAATGTTTGTGAAGTTAGATGATATGTGATGCATCTTACCTTTTTGAAATATAGATCCCCCATTCATCTTGTCTGGCGATCTTGAATGTTAGCAAGGTCTTTTGATTCACGCGTCTTTCAAATCTACTCAAGCTGACCCATGTTGTTGAGTTCTCCAAGATAAACTTTGTTTGAGTTTTCCAATAGTCACTGCCTCTTTCTCCATTGGATAGTTCATTGAGAGCATTAGTTTCTCCCTAGCCCGACATTGTGTTGTTGGTAACATTTCTGTTGTTGAGTATTTTTAAACAATTCATATGGTCAATATATGAGGATTATCCCACTCCACCTGAGATTTTTATATCTGAAAATTTATCAGTTATCATATTGTCTAACTGATCATATTATGAGAAGCAAAAATCTCATTTCATAAAAACTGCATAATCATGCTATTTCAATCCCACACTAGAAGAAGTCTACAATTTTATCATGTGTATCTCCCACTAGGGAAGAAAATTTCTTTGTGCTACTAGGAATCTGGTGACTACTTTTCTACCTCTGGAAGATTTCTAGTGATTGCTTCTCTACCCTTGGAAGAAGTAACTGTCTCTTTTCATTTCCTCATTTACTCTTGTTGTCGTTAGAATCTTTGATTTTCTAACACTGCCTCTTGGTGTGTCATATATCTTTCTTCTTCACATAGAAAACCATTTTTTTCAAAAAATGATTTTTCAAAAGATCTTTCTTGTTTTTGAAAACTGAAACTCTCAATGTTTGTTTATAAGAATGTTCAAGTAACTCTAAGGATTTGTATTAAATCTCTTAGTAAAAGTAATCTCAGATAAAGGTAAGTGATGAGATGACCTTCTGCTTTGGTTTTCAAAGTGTTCAAGCGATTGCTTGAATGTATTTTGTTGGAAAAGGAACAATTGCCTTTTATTTTTAGAAACACTCCTTTTATCAGCATGAATAATAATGAATAATTATTTGTTACATCATGACTCTTTATGAAAAAGTCTCTTATATTTTGGGATGCTATTTATTAATTCAGGTTGCTTTCTTGATTAGAAAGGACTTTAAAGGCATGTAATGTATTTATGGCTCAAGGTTGTAACAGAATGAGGATTTCATAAGCTCAAAGAAAGTGTTTAAGCATTTGAAAACTATAAATCACTGTTATCTTATCTTAATTTTTTTCTATCTTGACAACAAAATGATACTAAATATTCCCAATTAGGAATTTTTTTTCTATTTGTTGGGAATTCTCTCAATTATTTGGATTTTTTTTGTTTGAATTCCTTGTTGTTAGACTTCATAAGCTCACATGTCTTCATGATGATTTCCATGATCATTTCTTTCATTTTGCCCCCAGTGTAGGGGTGTGATCTTAGTTAAGGTTTTTATGAAAGAAAAAAAAACTTTAAATAGACTCGGCTCAAATTGGGACTGCAAAGGATAATTTTAAAAGAAAGTGAAAGGAATATCAAAGATAGCCTTTCTTCATTTCAAGTAGGATCGGTTAAAACCAATAAACTTTGTCTACATCCAGCGTAATGTTTTATTTATTTATTTATTTACTTTTGAAAAAAAAAAGCATGTGTATGTAGAGGTAGTTGTGATTGTGGCTCACATCTTCCCTTGGTTTTACGTCCAAGAACGGCTTAAACGCCCTCTATGGGTCAGGGATAGGCTTCCCATCCAGTTTTCTTAAAAACTGGCAAACAGGGTCTTTTTTAGTCAGATTCCCAAGACTAAGTCGATCATGTTCTTTATGAAATAGTGGCCATAAATCATGAATTGCACGATGCACATCTCCACTAGGATGCGTCTCAAGAGTCAATAGAAGATTATCTAAAGACTCCTTACTCAGGCCATCCTTAATGAAATGTATTTTATCTTCACGGTTTATAGATACCATTCCTAAAGAACGACATTGTGTATTACAAGTCCATCTAGCACATCGATGACAGACATCCAGTCGTTTTGCACGACGCTTCTTTGCAAAAGTGCTTTTACCTGTTCCAGGCATGTGTGAAATAAAGAAATTAGAGGACTCACCTGATAATCGGACCTTTGCTTCAATCAACCAGCGAATATCTTCAGGAATTTCATGATTCATTAACAATCTCAATCTTGCACATCTAGCAGGGTAAATTTTTGTAATCGCATTTTGAGGCAGAGCGGGAAAATAATTTTTCAATTTTTCAAGATTAGTGTCCATTTTCAAATGAGAATTGGAAGAGAGATTCAAAGAATTGCACAGATATATACACAGATATCAGTAATTGTGGGAAACTGAAAGAACCGACTTAAGTCATAGAGTACCGTTGTCCGCCATTTGACCGGGGTGAGAGAAACTAGCAAAAATTACTAAAAAAAAAAAACATAAAAAAAATGTGAGAAAAAAAAATAATCAACCATTATCTACAAGATCATTCTAACCAGTTGATTCATTTTCACTAGGAAAATTATCAAAGTAAGCTTTCAAACGATGTCCATTTTCCTTAAAATCATTGTCATTCATTGAATTCTCAATATCATAGGCCCCATAAGGATTGATCCATCTTAATCTTAGCTCTTTAGGGAATGCATAGAGTTGAGAATCATAAAACAAAACTTTTTGACCAGTGTCAATTTTTTGACAATTTTCACAAGTTTTGCAAAATGCATGCGTGTCCTTGAACATGGTGGGCCAATAAAGTCCATTTTGAAAGATTTTTGCAATTGTCTTTTTTGACGAGAAACAACTTCCACATGCTTCAAAATGACAAAGTTTAATGACACTACTTACCTCATTGTCCGGAATGAATCTTTGAAATATTTGATCAGGATAATATTTGAATAAGTTAGGGTCATCACAATAAAAGCTCTTCACTTCGTTCAAAAACTTTTCTTTGTCTTGAATACTCCAATCAATTGGTAAATCTCCTAAAGCAAGAAAATTGATATTTTTATCATACCAAGGCATTGGACAAAGAGAAAGTGAGGATTCGTTAGGAAAGTAATCATCGATTGATGTGATGTCAGATGTCGAATCTGTTGTCACTATTGACAAATGATTCGCATCAACATTTTCGGTGCTTGTTTCATCCGTGATTTCTTCCTTAGAATAAACCATTTGCAAATCTTCAGTTTCATCCAATTCATTTTTACTTAAAGTAGATTCAAGTTGATCATAAACTAATTCATCAATATGATCTACTTCTTGTAAATCATTATCATCTCCAGGTTGCTTGCAAATGTTGAAAATATTCATCTCCAATGTCATGTTTCCAAATGATAGCTTCATCAGTCCATTCCTACAATTAATCAATGCATTAGAAGTTGCAAGAAATGGACATCCTAAAATAACAGGAAATGAATTACATGCTTCAACAGGTTCTGTGTCCAAGACAATAAAATCCACAGGATAAATGAATTTATCGACTTGTACTAACACATCTTCAATTATTCCTCTAGGCACTTTTACAGATCTATCGACAAGTAAAAGAGATATAGAAGTTGGTTTTAACTCACCTAGATTGAGACTCTGAAAAACTGAATATGGAAGTAAATTCACACTAGCACCAAGATCAAGTAAGGCTCTTTCAATTTTATGCTCTCCAATAAAGCAAGAAATTGTAGGATAACCAGGGTCTTTATATTTCAAAGCATTATTGTTTTGAAGAATAACACTTACTTGTTCGGCTAGAAAGGCTGTCTTTTTCACATTCAGTTTCCTCTTCACAGTGCATAGATCTTTCAAAAATTTAGCATAGGAAGGAACCTGTTTAATAGCATCCAACAAAGGTATATTGATCCTTACCTGTTTGAAAATTTCATAAATTTCAGAATTGTCATTGACTTTCCTTTGTTTGGTCATGGCTTGAGGAAATGGAAGTGCTGGTGGTGAATCAGTCGTTTCTTTGCAATTTTTAGATTCAACCTCTTCCTTACCCTCAGAGATTGACTCATCATCTTTCTCACAAGGTTCAAGAGAAGGTTTTTCAATAACCTTACCGCTGCGTAGAGTAGTGACTGATTTGACTTGATCCATGTGTTGGCTTCTAGAACTACTTGCATTTGCATTGTATTGCCCTTTGGGATTTTGTTGTGTTTGAGATGGAAACTTACCTTTCTCTTGGAAACTAAGAGCAGATGTTAATTTAGCAAGAGTATCTTTAAAATCTGTCATGTTTTGAACAAGTTGAGTATTAATTGTCTCTTGCTTTTCAATAAATGCATGCAATGTTTCCTCAAGATTTCTTCTAGAAGGTGGAGCATAAGGAGGTGCATATCCATGAGAATTTTGGAAATTGTGGTGTGCTTGAAACGGTGGTTGTGAAGTTTGTGCATTGTTGTTCTCACTCTTCCAACTGAAATTTAGGTGATTCCTCCAACCAGGGTTGTATGTTTGGGAGTATGGGTTGTGGTTGGCCCTTTGAAAACTATTTAAAGCATGGGCTTGTTCATGGAGACATTCTTTAAAAGAAGGCAAGGTTGGACAATCGTTAGTTGAGTGTTCATTTGTTTCACAGATTTGACACACAATGCTTTCAACAGATTTTTATTGACCACTCTTTTTTAATTCTAGTGCCTCGACTTTTCTAGCTAAAGATGCAAACTTGGCTTGAAGGTCATGATCTTCCCTAAGGTTGTACATACCTCCACTAGATGTATGAGGTTGAGTTTTACTCAGTGCCTCATAAGTACCCGCGGTGTCCCAATTTTGAGCATTTTCAGCTAACAAGTCTAAGTACTCCATTGCTTCATCAGGGTCTTTATCTTCAAAAGTTCCATTGCACATCAATTCAACCATTTGCCTATCTTTAGGTGTTAACCCTTCATAGAAATGTGAAACCAATCTCCATGTTTCAAAACCATGATGAGGGCAAGTACTAAGCAAGTCTCGATACCTATCCCAACATTTGTAAAATGTTTCTCCTCATTGTTGAGTGAAAGTGGTGATTTGTCTCTTGAAAGAGTTTGTTCTATCAGATGGGAAAAACTTCTTTAAAAACTGTTGTTGCATTTCATCCCAAGCACGAATGGATCCTAGTCTTAAATTTTGTAGCCATGTTTTAGCTTTATCTTTTAATGAAAAAGGAAAAAGCTTTAATCTGATGGTGTTCATGCTACAATTTAAATTATTATATGTGTTACAGACCTCCTCAAATTCTCTTAAATGCAAATATGGATTTTCCAATTCTAAGCCATGAAAAGAAGGTAAAAGTTGAATAATACCTGGTTTAAAATTAAAATGAGATGCATCAGGAGGAAAAACTATGCATGATGGTGCACTTGTTCTTGTGGGATTCATGTGGTCTCTAAGTGTTCTAGCACGGTTATTCTCATTATTTTCATTATGAAGTGATTGATTATCTTCTTCAGCCATATTTTCTGAAAATGATGAGGATACCCTACAAAGTCTACCACTTGATGTACGTGACCACACTCTCAAGGCACGTGTAGGAATAGAATAAAAGGAAGAAGGAAACAAAAGAAGAAGGAAGAAAACAAAATAAAGACAAACAAAACTAAAGAAACAAAGTTATATACAAGAAAAGTGAAAGGAGAAAATAAAATAACTATTATAATTTATACAAAACTTACCTCCCCGGCAACGGCGCCAAAAACTTGACACGACTGAAAGATTGATGTCTTCTCCCAAGTGCAGGAGTGTCGAAGTAATAAATAACCCGGCAAGACCGGGGTCGAACCATAGGGAGGTTAATTGTACAAATTATAAACAACAATTATAAAACAACAATAACAATTATAAAACAACAATAACAACAACAACAACAATAACAACAACAACAATAATAATAATAATGATAATAATAATAATAGTAATAATAATAGTAGTAGTAGTAGTAGTAGTAGTACTAATAATAATAATAATAATAATAATAATAATAATAAAGAAAGAGAAGAAGAAGAAGATGATGATGATGAGAACTTAAAGATGAAATATTAATGTAAGAATTAAACAATAATAATAACAAATGTCAAGGTTAGAGGTTCCACTAATGGTATATCAAACAAGTATAGTATAAACTCTTATTATTGAATTGGAAACCACACACAAAGAAGGTTCCAATCAGATTATATGTTGTTAACATGATTACATTAGTCATCTTATTCAATTAATGCTAATACTTGTAAATCTCGTCAAGCATTCATGATTATAACTTATGTTAACAACAAATCAAGTTCCTTTCATAGCTCAGGTGTCGGTTATACCATACATTATGGGCTATGAAAGTGCCAAGCATTTGTTGTACCAAGTGTTATACAATATAAATCAAGATTAGTCATTTAACAAGCAAAGTATTAAAGAGTGAACAAGATAACAAATATAAAACATGTTAGTATCAAACATTAAAGTCCATATTAAGTTTACAGTATACTTATTCTTACACCATTAGTGTAACCTTTTCACCTTGACATAACTAACTTAGCTAGACATAATGAAAGAAAGCAAAATAGATAAACAAAATAAGAACATAAAAGTTAACTAAGTAAAGGAAAGGAAATGAAAGGCATAAACTTAATATTAATGAAAGCAAAGCATAAACATTACAAAAAATACAAAGAGAGAAAGGAAGAACATGATCTTGATCTGGAAACCAAGATGCCTAAATGCATGGCAAATGCCTCCTTTTATAGGCCAAAATTGGGAACTATTGATTTGATGACTAATTGATAAGTGGGTGGCCAACTTTTGACTTGGTGACAATCCTTATCTTCTCTTGTCTGCCCAAAACGTCATTGATAATGTCCACATTGGAGTCCGTTGTAAACATGAAAGTTGTAGGCAATTGTCTCAGCTTTCTTGTGTAAAAAATTCAGCTCATTTGGACTTCTAGAACTCCAGATATGGCCAAAATACCAAACAGTGCTCGGGCTGGAAGACAGATTCTGGCTTCTTTGTTGTTGCTACAATTTGGACTTGATAATGGCCTTTTTAGATCTTGGGCTCCATATGAAAGTTGTAGGCCTATGTCTTACCTTTCCATCCATATAAATTGGACCTAAATCTGAGATATATAGCTTCAGATATGACCCAATTACCGAACAGTGTTCCGGTTTGGATCGCACCGACATCTCTTTTCTAAGTTTGGCCATCTCTTTGCCTTTGCAATTTAAGTTCTTAAAGTCCTCAATCAATATTTTCATTTATGTGATAGGCCTGCATTTAAAATGAACATTTACCATAAATTAAAGGTATCTTATATTATTAGATATATTATTATAAAACATGCTTTAGTTAAGGAGTTATTGATACTTCAAGTGCAAAATGATGATATAAAACCATGATAAAAATGCACTTTTAAGTACTAATCAGCATGCGTGTCCTTGAACATGGTGGGCCAATAAAATCCATTTTGAAAGATTTTTGCAATTGTCTTTTTTGACGAGAAACAACTTCCACATGCTTCAGAATGACAAAGTTTAATGACACTACTTACCTCATTGTCGGGAATGAATCTTTGAAATATTTGATCAAGACAATATTTGAATAAGTTAGGGACATCACAATAAAAATTCTTCACTTCGTTCAAAAACTTTTCTTTGTCTTGGGTACTCCAATCAGCTGGCAAATCTTTTAAAGCAAGAAAATTGATATTTTTATTATACAAAGGCATTCGACTAAGAGAAAGTAAGGATTCCTTAGGAAAGTAATCATCCATTGGTGTGATGTCTGATGTCAAATTTGTTGTCACTGTTGACAAAAGATTTGCATCAACATTTTCGATGCTTGTTTCATCCGTGATTTCTTCCTCAGAAAAAATCATTTGTAAATCTTCAATTTCATCCAATTCATTTTTACTTAAAGTAGATTCAAGTTGATCATAAACTAATTCATCAATATGATCTACTTCTTGTAAATCATTATCATCTCCAGATTGCTTGCAAATATTGAAAATATTCATCTCCAATGTCATGTTTCCAAATGATAGCTTCATCAGTCCATAACTACAATTAATCAATGCGTTAGACGTTGCAAGAAACGGACGTCCTAAAATAACAGGAAATGAATTACATGCTTCAACAGGTTCTGTGTCCAAGACAATAAAATCCACAGGATAAATGAATTTATCGACTTGTACTAACACATCTTCAATTATTCCTCTAGGCACTTTTACAAATCTATCGGCAAGTAAAAGAGATTTAGAAGTTGGTTTTAACTCACCTAGATTGAGACTTTGAAAAACTGAATATGGAAGTAAATTCACACTAGCACCAAGATCAAGTAAGGCTTTTTCAATTTTATGGTCTCCAATAAAGCAAGAAATTGTAGGACAACCAGGGTCTTTATATTTCAAAGCATTATTGTTCTGAAGAATGACACTTACTTGTTCGGCTAGAAAGGCTTTCTTTTGACATTCAGTTTCCTTTTCACAGTGCATAGATCTTTCAAAAATTTAGCATAGGAAGGAACCTATTTAATAGCATCCAGCAAAGGTATATTGATTCTTACCTGTTTGAAAAATTCAAAAATTTCAGAGTTGTGATTGACTTTTCTTTGTTTAATCATGGCTTGAGGAAATGGAAGTGCTGGCGGTGAATCTGTCGTTTCTTTGTAATTGTCAGATTCATCCCCTTCCTTACCCTCAGAGATTGACTTATCATCTTTCTCATAAGGTTCAAGAGAGGGTTTTTCAATAACCTTACCACTACGCAGAGTAGTGACTGATTTGACTTGATCCATGTGTTGGCTTCTGGAACTACTTGCATTTGCATTGTATTGCTCCTTCAGATTTTGTTGTGGTTGAGATGGAAACTTACCTTTCTCTTGAAAATTGAGAGCAGATGTGAATTTTGCAAGAGCATCTTTAAAATCTATTATGCTTTGAGCAAGTTGAGTGTTGATTGTCTCTTGCTTTTCAATGAATGCATACAAAGTTTCCTCAAACTTTCTTGTAGGAGGTGGAGCATAAGGAGGTGCATATCTATGATAATTTTGGAAATTATGGTGTACTTGGAACTGTGGTGGTGAAGTTTGTGCATTGTCACTTTTCAAACTGAAATTCTGGTGATTTCTCCAACCAGGATTGTATGTTTGTGAGTATGAGTTGTGGTTGGGCCTTTGGAAACTATTTAAAACATGAGCTTGTTCATGAAGACATTTCTTAAAAGAAGACAAGGTTGGACAGTTATTAGTTGAGTGTTCATTTGTTTCACAAATTTGACACACAATGTTTTCAACAGATTTTAATTGACCACTCTTTTTCAATTCTAGTGCCTCGACTTTTCTAGCTAAAAATGCAAACTTGGCTTGAAGGTCATGATCTTCCCTAAGGTTGTACATACCTCCACTAGATGTATGAGGTTGAGTTTTACTCGGTGCCTCATAAGTACCCGCGGTGTCCCAATTTTGAGCATTTTCAGCTAATAAGTCTAAGTACTCCATTGCTTCATTAGGGTCTTTATCTTCAAAAGTTCCATTGCACATCAATTCAACCATTTGCCTATCTTTAGGTGTTAACCCTTCATAGAAATGTGAAACCAATCTCCATGTTTCAAAACCATGATGAGGGCAAGTACTAAGCAAGTCTCGATACCTATCCCAACATTGGTAAAATGTTTCTCCTAGTTTTTGAGTGAAAGTGGTGATTTGTCTTTTGAAAGAGTTTGTTCTATGAGATGGGAAAAACTTCTTTAAAAATTGTTGTTGCATTTCATCTCAAGCACGAATGGATCCTGGTCTTAAATTTGTAGCCATGTTTTAGCTTTATCTTTTAATGAAAAAGGAAAAAGCTTTAATCTGATGGTGTTCATGCTACAATTTAAATTATTACATGTGTTGCAGACCTCCTCAAATTCCCTTAAATGCAAGTATGGATTTTCCAATTCTAAACCATGACAAGAAGGTAAAAGTTGAATAATACCTGGTTTAAAATTAAAATGAGATGCATCGGGAGGAAAAACTATGCATGATGGTGCACTTGTTCTTGTGGGATTCATGTGGTCTCTAAGTGTTCTAGCACGGTTATTCTCATTATTCTCATTATGAAGTGATTGATTATCTTCTTCGGCCATATTTTCTGAAAATGATGAGGATATCCTATGAAGTCTACCACTTAATGTACGTGACCACACTCTCATGCACGTGTTGGAATAAAATAAAAAAGAAGAAGAAAGCAAAAGAAAGGGGAAAAAAACAAAATAAAAGAAACAAAGTTATATACAAGAAAAGTGAAAAGAGAAAATAAAATAACTACTATAATTTATACAAGGACTTACCTCCCCGGCAAGGGTGCCAAAAACTTGACACGACTAATAGATTGATGTCTTCTCCCAAGTGCAGGAGTGTCGAAGTAATAAATAACCCAGCAAGACCGGGGTCGAACCATAGGGAGGTTAATTGTACAAATTGTAAACAACAATTATAAAACAACAATAACAACAACAACCATAGTAATAATAATAATAATAATAAAGAAAGAGAAGAAGAAGATGATGATGATGATGAGAACTTTGAGATGAAATATTAATGTAACAATTAAACAATGATAATAACAAATGTCAAGGTTAGAGGATCCACTAATGGTATGTCAAACAAGTATAGTATAAACTCTTATTATTCAATTGGAAACCACACATAAAGGAGGTTCCAATCAGATTATAGATTGTTAACATGATTACACCAGTCATCTTATTCGATTAATGCTAATACTTGTAAATCTCGTCAAGCATTCATGATTATAACTTATGTTAACAACAAATCAAGTTCCTTTCATAGCTCAAGTGTCGGTTATACCATACATTATGGGCTATGAAAGTGCCAAGCATTTGTTGTACCAAGTGTTATACAACATAAATCAAGATTAATCATTTAACAAGCAAAGTATTAAAGAGTGAACAAGATAACAAATATAAAACATGTTAGTATCAAACATTAAAGTCCATATTATGTTTACACTATACTTATTCTTATACCATTAGTGTAACCTTTTCACCTTGACATAATTAACTTAGCTAGACATAATGAAAGAAAGAAAAATAGATAAACAAAATAAGAACATAAAAGTTACAAAAAAATACAAAGAGAGAAAGGAAGAGCATGATCTTGATCTGGACACCAAGATGCCTAAATGCATAGCAAATGCCTCCTTTTATAGGCCAAAATTAGGAACTATTGATTTGATGACTAATTGATAAGTGGGTGGCCAACTTTTGACTTGGTGACAATCCTTATCTTCTCTTGTCTGCCCACAAAGTCATTGATAACGTCAAAATTGGAGCCAGGTAAAAACATGAAAGTTGTAGGCAATTGTCGCAGCTTTCTTGTGTAAAACATTCAGCTCATTTGGACTTTTAGAATTCTAGATATGGCCAAAATACCGAACAATGCTTGGGCTGGAAGACAGATTCAGGCTTCTTTGTTGTTCTAACAATTTGGACTTGCAAATGGCCTTTTTAGATCTTGGGCTCCATATGAAAGTTGTAGGCCTATGTCTTACCTTTCCATCCATATAAATTGGATCTAAATCTGAGATCTTTAGCTCTAGATATGACCTAATTACCGAATAGTGTTCCAGTTTGGATTGCACCGACATCTCTTTTCTAAGTTTGACCATCTCTTTGCCTTTGCAATTTAAGTTCTTAAAGTCATCAATCAATATTTTCATTTATGTGATAGGCTTGCATTTAAAATGAAAATTTACCATAAATTAAAGGTATCTTATATTATTAGATATATTATTATAAAACATGCTTTAGTTAAGGAGTTATTGATATAAAACCATGATAAAAATGCACTTTTAAGTACTAATTAGTTCCCATCTATTTCTCCTTCAATTGAACAACAATGAGCTGGAAAATTTCTAATCTCAATTCAGATTGGTTGTACCCTCACTCCGTAATTAGTTTTGGCTATGGAAGCTAAGGTTGCCAAAGTATCAAAAAACTGGTTTTTGTCTCTTCCTATGTGGGTAAAATCTATCTCATCAAAGCCCTCAGTCAGTTTCGAGAGATATTGTTGATATGGTATCAGTTTTTCTTCCTTTGTCTGCCATTCACCTTCACTTGATAGATTATTAACATTGAATCCCCATAGACATCAAGCTTCTTTATTTTCATCTCCAAAACAGCTTCTAATCTAAAGATACAAGCCTCATATTCAGCAGTATTGTTAGTGTATTCAAATTGTAGTTTGACTGAGACGGGATATTGCTTCTTGTTAGGTGAGATTATCACAGCGCCTGCTCCATTACCAGAAACATTCACTGTCTCATCAAAATACATGATCCACCAATCATTCTTTTCTTTGTCTTCTTCTACTATCAACACTTCCTCATCCGGGAAGTCAAATTTTAAAGGCTCATAGTCATTGATAGCATTATCTGCTAGATGATCAGCAATTACACCTCCTTTTACAGATTTTCTTCTCTTGTATACAATGTCATACTCAATCAACATCACTTGCCATCTTGCTATTCGGCTTGACAAGTAGGGTTTCTCAAAGATGTATTTAAGAGGATCCATTTTTGAGATCAACCAGGTGGTATAATACAACATATATTGTCGAAGACGCTTCGTACTCCATACAAGAGCACAACATAGCTTCTCAGTCATAGTATATCTGGATTCACAATCTGTAAACTTCTTACTCAGATAATAGATAGCTTGCTCCTTTCTTCCAGACTCATCATGTTGTCCCAACACACAACCCATTGCTACCTCAGTTACTGTCAAATACAAGATCAAAGGTCTTCCAGGCACAGGGGGCACGAGCAAAGGTGGATTCTGTAAGTATTGCTTTATTTTATCAAAAGCCTCTTGACAATCTTTGTCCCATATACCAGGGTTCTTTTTTAGAAGTAATCGAAAAATTGACTCACATGTTGCTATTAACTGAGATATGAATCAAGCAATGTAATTCAAACGTCCTAAGAAACCTCTTACTTCTTTCTCAGTCTTAGAAACTGTCATAGCCTGAATTGCTTTCACTTTATCAGGATCGACCTCTATTCCTTTATTGCTTATCACAAATCCTAGCAACTTTCCAGACTTTACCCCAAACGAGCATTTTGAAGGATTCAACTTCAGCTGATACTTTCTTAGTCTTTCAAATAATTTTCTTAGAACTTGAACATGATCTTCTTCATTCTTAGACTTGACAATCATATCATCCACATACACTTCAATCTCTTTATGTATCATGTCATAACCCAATTTTGGGTTATTCCCCAATTCTGATCCACATTTTGATAACTTTTTAGAAAAAAAATCCAAAAAATAGAGAAAAACAATGAAAATCCAAAAAATACATTTTTAAACATATTTGCATCATTTTTAGCATTTTCAACATCATCTCACAAGAATTTAAATTTTCAAAGATATTTGGAACGCGTTCAACATCATCTCACAAGATTTTTCTCATTAAGTTGATGTTGATATTGCTTGTTTTCAAAAAAATACAAAAAAATCAAAAAAATCAAAATTTACAAAAAAATAAAATTGAGGGACCAATTTTGAAATCCAAGCAACATTTTACCTATAAATAGCAACCTTTAACACAAAGAAATAGGGGGGCAATTTTGACAAAAAGAAGGAGGAAAGAAACCCTAAAACACAAAAAACCCTAACATTTTTCTCTAAGAGCCGCCGCCTCCCTCACCCCTTAGAGCTGTCAGCTTCGCCGGACGATTTCTCCCTCGTCTACCGTTGGATCAACGTGAAATTTGGGTATGTTGGGCGTCCTTATATTGTCTACATTCTGACCGGAGCGATTATTCATATTTCAAACCACGATGAACTATTACCATTTGAATATTTCTGGACAAACCCCTCTCGGAACAGTTAGATTCGCCGGCCTATTTCTCCATTATTCACCATTGGATCAACCTGCGTTTTGGATATGTGATGCGTATGGGTGTATTGCACATGCTCAATCATCGAAGATGCCCATACAAAGCTGAGGGGATAAAAAAAATCCAAAGAATTAAAAAAAAATTAAGCATAAAAAAAGCCAATACAATGATGCTCAAAATCAAATGAAGAAAACAAAAACAAAAAGAAAGAGCCTAAGCCCAACACTGGGGGGCACCATGGACCATTCTGCAAATCAATTCTACGGTCCAGAAATGTATGAACAAAAAGTTTGGGATATAAGCACTAGTGATCCTTAGTCTTAAAGTCCCTTAAACACTTTTTGAGCTATAAATATCTTTTTCTTCATAACCAATAGCTCAAGCCTACATTACGTGCCTAATCAAGCCCTTTCTGATCAAAGGCAAGCAATCTGGATCGGTAGGCAGTGCTTTCTCATGTGAACCAAATCATTATTCATGCAAATAAAATGAATGTTTTAAACAACGGTTCTCAATAACCCTCAAATTGAAATTTAAACCTTTTGTGACCAACCAGATGTCACTTTGTGTTCTTCACATTTTCACGAAAAGCAAAACTAAAAGTTTTCATCACTTCCAAAAACCTCTCCACAGGAATCACTTGAATTTCTTCAGAATGAGTTTGCTTTGAATCGATGTCAAAATGATTTTTGTGTCTGGAATAGCTTTAAAATTCTAAAATTTCTGCATGAAAGCAACTCCTTGTCAAAGACCAAACCTTCCACATAGCCTCATCCCTAAACCCAAATTAAACACTTGGGGGCATGATCAAGTTGGGGGGAAATCAGAAACGCTTGATAAGGCTGGCCCCATGATTCCCTTCTCTAAGAAGAATGCCAAGCAAAATTGGCAACCATTGAGATAAAGGGTGTAGGATAAAGAAGTATGATAACATTAACTCCTTCTTAGATGTCAAAATCAAGATTTGACTCGAGTAAGCAAGAGTGGGAAAGCCATCAAGCCTACTACTGGCACTCCAACTTTTGAGAAAAGGAAGACACCATGAAGAAATGGGGACCCATATTTCTCAAGTAAGTATACATGCATATTGATCATAATGCATTGCTTTCAACATTGTTAGATCATGTTTTACCATCTCCTAGGTAGCGTGCTTTTTTAAACCCTACCTCATTTTGAGTGTGCCTTTGTGCCCTCATTTCCTTTCATGTGCTCTTTTGAGCCATCATCTCTCGGGTAGCGGGTTTTCTCACCCTACCTCATTTTGAGTGAGCCTTTGTGTCCTCACTTCCTTTTAAGTGCTCTTTTGAGCCACCATCTCTCAGGTAGCGTGCTTTTTTAAACCCTACCTCATTTTGTGTGTGCCTTTGTGCCCTCATTTCCTTTCATGTTCTCTTTTGAGCCATCATCTCTCGGGTAGCGGGTTTTCTGACCCTACCTCATTTTGAGTGAGCCTTTATGTCCTCACTTCCTTTTAAGTGCTCTTTTGAGCCACCATCTTCTAGGTAGCGTGCTTTTCTAACCCTACCTCATTTTGAGTGTGCCTTTGTGCCCTCATTTCCTTTCATGTGCTCTTTTAAGCCATCATCTCTCGGGTAGCGAGTTTTCTGACCCTACCTCATTTTGAGTGAGCCTTTGTGCCCTCACTTTCTTTTAAGTGCTCTTTTGAGCTACCATCTCCTAGGTAGTGTGCTTTTTTAAACCCTACCTCATTTTGAGTGTGCCTTTGTGCCCTCATTTCCTTTCATGTGCTTTTTTGAGCCATCATCTCTCGGGTAGCGGGTTTTCTGACCCTACCTCATTTTGAGTGAGCCTTTGTGCCCTACCTTTTTTTTTAGTGTGCCTTTATGCCCTCACCTCTTAGGTAGTGTGTTTTCCAACCCTGCCTCTTTTTAGTGCTCCTTTAAGCCCTTACCTTTTAGGTAGTGTGTTTTCTAGCCCTGCCTCCTTTTTATCTCCCTTTTTAGTGCGCCTTTGAGCCCTCACCTTTTAGGTAGTGTGTTTTCAAACCCTTCCATCCTTTTTAGTGTGCCTTTGAGCCCACATCTCTTAGGTAGTGTGTTTTCCAACCCTACCTGTTTTTAGTGCGCCTTCGAGCCCTCACCTCTTAGGTAGTGTGTTTTCCAACCCTGCCTCCCTTTTTAGTGCGCCTTCGAGCCCTCACCTCTTAGGTAGTGTGTTTTTCTACCCTACCTTCCTCTTTTAGTGCGCCTTCGGGGCCCCACCTTTTAGGTAGTGTGTTTTCCAACCCTGCCTCCCTTTTTAGTGCGACTTTGAGCCCTAACCTCTTAGGTAGTGTGTTTTCCAACCCTACCTCCCCTTTTAGTGTGCTTTTGAGCACTCACCTCTTAGGTAGTGTGTTTTCCAACCATACCTCCCCTTTTACTATGCCTTTGAGCCCTCACTATTTTAGGTAGTGTGTTTTTCAACCCTACCACCTTTTTTAGTGCGCCTTTGTGCCCTCACCTCTTAGGTAGTGTGTTTTCCAACCCTACCTCCTCTTTGAGTGCGCCTTAGAGCACTTGACCACCTTAGGTAGTATGCTTTCTAACCCTACCTCCCTTTTTAGTGTGCCTTTGAGCCCACACACTTTAGGTAGTGTGTTTTCCAACCCTACCTCCCTTTTGAGTGTGCCTTAGAGCATTCAACCACTTTAGGTAGTGTGTTTTCCAACCTTATCTTCCTTTTAAGTGTGCCTTAGAGCACTCGACCACCTCTTAGGTAGCATGTTTTCCAACTATACCTCCCTTGTGAGTGCGCCTTAGAGCACTCGACCACCTTGGGTAGTGTGTTTTCTAACCCTGCCTCATTTTGAGCGCGCCTTAGAGCCCTCACCTTTTAGGTAGTGTGTTTTCTACCTCTGCCTCCCTTTTAAGTGCGTCTTTGAGCCCTAACCTCTTAGGTACTGTGTTTTCCAACCTTACCTTCCTTTTTAATGCGCCTTCGAGCCTCAACTTTTTAGGTAGTGTGTTTTCCAACCCCACCTCGCTTTTTAGTGGGCCTTTGTGCCCTTACCTTTTAGGTAGTGTGTTTTCTAACCCTACCTCCCTTTTTTAGTGCGCCTTTGAGCCTTAATCTCTTAGGTAGTGTGTTTTCCAACCCTACCTCCCCTTTTAGTGCTCCTTTGAGCACTCACCTCTTAGGTAGTGTGTTTTCCAACCTTGCCTCCCTTTTTAGTGCGCCTTTGAGGCCTTACCTCTTAGGTAATGTGTTTTCTAACCCTGCCTCCCTTTTTTAGTGCGCTTTTGAGCCCTCACCTCTTAGGTAGTGTGTTTTCCAACCCTACCTTCTTTTATAGTGCGCCTTTATGCCCTCTCCTCTTAGGTAGTGTGTTTTCCAACCCTGCCTCTTTTTAGCGCGCCTTTGAGCCCTTACCTTTTAGGTAGTGTGTTTTCTAACCCTGCCTCCTTTTTTATCTCTCTTTTTAGTGCGCCTTTGAGCCCTCACCTTTTAGGTAGTGTGTTTTCAAACCCTGCCATCCTTTTTAGTGTGCCTTTGAGCCCACACCTCTTAGGTAGTGTGTTTTCCAACCCTACCTCTTTTTAGTGCGCCTTTGAGCCCTCACCTCTTAGGTAGTGTGTTTTCCAACCTTGCCTCCCTTTTTAGTGCGCCTTCGAGCCCTCACCTTTTAAGTAGTGTGTTTTTCTACCCTACCTTCCTCTTTTAGTGCACCTTCGGGCCCCCACCTTTTAGGTAGTGTGTTTTCCAACCCTGCCTCCCTTTTTAGTGCGACTTTGAGCCCTAACCTCTTAGGTAGTGTGTTTTCCAACCCTACCTCCCCTTTTAGTGTGCCTTTTAGCACTCACCTCTTAGGTAGTGTGTTTTCCAACCCTACCTCCCCTTTTACTGCGCCTTTGAGCCCTCACCATTTTAGGTAGTGTGTTTTTCAACCCTACCACCTTTTTTAGTGTGCCTTTGTGCCCTCACCTCTTAGGTAGTGTGTTTTCCAACCCTACCTCCTCTTTGAGTGCGCATTAGAACACTCGACCACCTTAGGTAGTATGCTTTCCAACCCTACCTCCCTTTTTAGTGCGCCTTTGGCCCACACCTCTTAGGTAGTGTGTTTTCCAACCCTACCTCCTCTTTGAGTGCGCCTTAGAGCACTTGACCTCCTAGGTAATGTGTTTTCCAACCCTACCTCCCTTTTTAGTGCGCCTTCGAGCCTTAACCTCTCAAGTAGTGTGTTTCCCAATCCTACTTTCCCTTTTAGTGCGCCTCTGAGCAATCACCTCTTAGGTAGTGTGTTTTCCAATCCTACCCCCTTTTTTAGTGCGCCTTTGTGCCCTCACCTCTTAGGTAGTGTGTTTTCCAACCCTACCTCCTTTCCTAGCGTGCCTTCGAGCCTTAACCTCTTAGGTAGTGTTTTTTCTAACCCTGCCTCCCTTTTTAGTGCGCCTTCAAGCCTTAACCTCTCAGGTAATGTGTTTCCCAACCCTACTTTCCCTTTTAGTGCGCCTCTGAGCAATCACCTCTTAGGTAGTGTGTTTTCCAATCCTACCCCCTTTTTTAGTGTGCCTTTGAGCCCTCACCTCTTAAGTAGTGTGTTTTTCAACCCTACCTCCCTTTTTAGTGCGGTTTCAAGCCCTCACCTCTTAGGTAATGTGTTTTTCAACCCTACCTCCCTTTTGAGTGCATCTTTGAGCACTCACCTTTTAGGTAGTGCGTTTTCTAACCTTACCTCATTTCAAGTGCACTTTTTAACATTCGTTCCTTTTCGAGTCCTATCTCTTTTTAAATACTCTGTCAAGCTTCCATTGCTTGAATAGTGCACCTTCAAGTCTCATCATGTTGTCTCTTGAAGACACTTCATTATTTTAACTTGGGTTGGTTACCCATCATAATCGTTTTTGAAAACCCTTTTCATCTTTTATTCGATGAAACCATCTTTTGAGAAATCTTTGCATTTCTCATCACCTTTGAAATCTTCTATTTAGGTCGGTTGTCCATTATAATGAAACTATTTTTTGAGAAATCTTTGCATTTCTCACCACCTTCAAAATCTTCCATTGGGGCCGGTTGCCCATTACAATGAAACTATCTTTTGAGAAATTCTTGAATTTCTCAACATCTTAAAAATCTTCCATTTGGGCTGGTTGCCCATTACAATGAAACCATCTTTTGAGAAATCCCTAAATTTCTTAGCACCTCTAAAATCTTCTATTTGGGCCGGTTGCCCATTACAATGAAACCATCTTTTAAGAAATCCCTGAATTTCTTAGCACCTCCAAAATCTTCTATTTGGGCCGGTTGCCCATTACAATGAAACTATCTTTTGAGAAATCGTTGAATTTCTCAACACCTTAAAAATCTTCCATTTGGGCTGGTTGCCCATTATAATGAAACCATCTTTTAAGAAATCCCTGAATTTCTTAGCACCTCCAAAATCTTCTATTTGGGTCGGTTGCCCATTACAATGAAACCATCTTTTGAAAAATCCTTACATTTCTCACCACTTGCAAAATCTTCTATTTGGGTTGGTTACCCCTTTTCAATAAAACTTTTGAAAAATCTTTGTACTTTTCACCACTTGGAGAAATCTTCGCATTTCTCACCACTTTGAGAAATCTTTGCATTTCTCACTATTTTGAGAAATCTTCGCATTTCTCACCACTTTGAAAAATCTTTGCATTTTTCACCATTTGTGAGAAATCTTTGCATTTCTCACCTTTTTGAAAAATCTTCGTGCTTTTTACCTGGGCAGGTTGCCCATTACAACAAGACCACTTTTAAAAAATGTTTGTATTTTTCACCACTTCGAGAAATCTTCACATTTCTCACCACTTTGAAAAATCTCTACATTTTTCACCTCTTTGAAACATCTTCATGTTTTTCACCCGGGTAGGTTGCCCATTACAACAAGACCACTTTTGAAAGATCTTTGTATTTTTCACCACTTTGAAAAAAATCTATTTATTTTTCATCATTTTGAGGAATCTTTGCATTTCTCACCACTTTGAAAAATCTTCGTATTTTTCACCCGGGCAGGTTGCCCATTACAACAAGACCACTTTGAAAAATCTTTGTATTTTTCCCCGCTTTCCCCACTTTGAAAAATCTTCGTGTTTTTCACCCGGGTAGGTTGCCCATTACAACAAGACCACTTTTGAAAAATATTTGTATTTTTCACCACTTTGAGAAATCTTTGCATTTCTCACCACTTTGAAAAATCTCTACATTTGTCACCTCTTTGAAACATCTTCGTGTTTTTCACCCGGGCAGGTTGCCCATTACAACAAGACCACTTTTGAAAAATCTTTGTATTTTTCACCACTTCAAAAAATCTCTACATTTTTCTCCTTTTTGAAACATCTTCACGTTTTTCACCCGGGTAGGTTGCCCATTACAACAAGACCACTTTTGAAAAATCTTTGTATTTTTCACCACTTTGAAAAAAATCTTTTTATTTTTCATCATTTTGAGGAATCTTTGCATTTCTCACCACTTTGAAAAATCTTCGTATTTTTCACCCGAGCAGGTTGCCCATTACAACAAGACCACTTTGAAAAATCTTTGTATTTTTCCTCACTTTCCCCACTTTGAAAAATCTTCGTGTTTTTCACCCGGGTAGGTTGCCCATTACAACAAGACCACTTTTGAAAAATCTTTGTATTTTTCACCACTTTGAGAAATCTTTGCATTTCTCACCACTTTGAAAAATCTCTACATTTTTCACCTCTTTGAAACATCTTCGTGTTTTTCACCCGGGCAGGTTGCCCATTACAACAAGACCACTTTTGAAAAATCTTTGTATTTTTGACCACTTCAAAAAATCTCTACACTTTTCACCTCTTCACCATTGTGAGAAATCTTCGCATTTCTCACCACTTTGAAAAATCTTTGTGTTTTTCACCCGGATAGGTTGCCCATTACAACAAGACCACTTTTGTAAAATCTTTGTATTTTTCACCACTTTTAAACTTCTTCGTGTTTTTTACCTGAGTAGGTCACCCATTATAATGAGACCACCTCAAAAAAAAAAAAACCTCTTTCAATTTTTACTTTGAGTATGCTTTCTAGCCCTCAAGAGGATTCATCATTTCTCAACAAGATGAGTCAATCATATCTCATCTTTTTTTTCTTCTTTACAACGCTTACTATCTAAAGTCTCTTACGTGACTTCCTATCATAAGCATTATAAAGAGGGGGGCAACTGTCATAACCCAATTTTGGGTTATTCCCCAATTCTGATCCATATTTTGATAAATTTTTATAAAAATAATCCAAAAAAAAGAGAAAAACAATGAAAATCCAAAAAATACATTTTTAAACATATTTGCATCATTTTTAGCATTTTCAACATCATCTCACAAGAATTTAAATTTTCAAAGATATTTGGAACGCGTTCAACTTTTAACATGTTATTTTTAAAATCATTGATTTTTCTCATTAAGTTGATGTTGATATTGCTTGTTTTCAAAAAAATACAAAAAAATCAAAAAAATCAAAATTTACAAAAAAATAAAATTGAGGGACCAATTTTGAAATCCAAGTAACATTTTACCTATAAATAGCAACCTTTAACACAAAGAAATAGGGGGGCAATTTTGACAAAAAGAAGGAGAAAAGAAACCCTAAAACACAAAAAACCCTAACATATTTCTCTAAGAGCCGCCGCCTCCCTCACCCCTTAGAGCTGTCAGCGTCGCCGAACGATTTCTCCCTCGTCTACCGTTGGATCAACGTGAAATGTGGGTACGTTGGGAGTCCCTATATTGTCTACATTCTGACCGGAGCGATTATTCATATTTTCAACCACGAGAGAACTATTACCATTTGAATATTTCTGGACAAACCCCTCTCAGAACAGTTAGATCCGCCAGCCTATTTCTCCATTATTCACCGTTAGATCAACCTGCGTTTTGGATATGTGATGCGTATGGGTGTATTGCACATTCTCAATGGTGGAGATGAGATGAAACCCATCCACAAAGGTGTTATGCGCGTTCAACAGTGGCTCGCCAATCTCAGGTCAGTTTCGGTCTAACTCCGATCTAGGGAGATCCAACCGTTAACTCGGGCTGATATTTGGATATATGCTGCATGAGATGTTGGTTTTTGATTTCACCTTTGGGATTTGTTATTGCTTCAATGGTTGATAAGTAATGGTCGTCGGAAGCTTTGCCCAGAATCTGTCATGGCTGCCGATTTGGAAACCCAAATCACAACACCCACCACCGGCGCCGGAAGACAGAGAAGACGAAGACGGCCGATCTACTGGTTTTGCCACCTCCGGCAGCGGCTGCGCGTGGAGGAAACGCGCCGCCACTGTTCACACTTCGACACTGTTCACACAGCCCTATAAGGGACTTTAATGCAATTTCTGGAGTTTTAGGGACTGTTTTGTAAAATTTAAATTATTTAATGTAATTTTTATTTAGTTTTGGATTTTTATTATATGTAATGTGGATGTAAAAAAAAAGAAAAAGAAAAGAAAAAAGAAAAAGAAAAAAAATAAAAAAAATGCATGTGTGTGTGTTTGTATTTGTCTTATGAATGTTTTCTTTTTATTTATGATAAAATTACAGAGAATAAAGAAGAATTTAATATTTTGATTGGATCACGGTGTAGAAGTAGAAACTTGTATGAAAGTTGTATTTCTAAAATCCGATGAAAAGACAAAATTTTTAAAACTTCTTTAACACATCAAGTCCGTGAAGCAGCTTGCCTCAGGTAGGGTGTGTTAGGGGTGCTAATACCTTCCCTAACCACAACCGATCCCTTACCTGCGAATCTGTAACAAGATCAGTACAACCGAGTTTCCTAGTAACCTTCAATTAAATACTAGGTGGCGACTCCTAACGAATCCAACAAGATCAAATCAAATAATACGATGAAAAATCATCGGAGCCGACGCCGCGCAGATTTTTTTTGACATGCGACATATCATATCATGGAAAAGTGTCACCATTGCCCTTTGATATGTGGCTCCAGCATTCTTCAACCCGAATGGCATCACTTTGTAGCAAAATGTTCCCCATGGTGTGACAAAAGTGGTCTTCTCTTTATCTTCCTCAGCCATTTTAATCTGGTTATAACCGGAGAATCCATCCCTGAAGGAGTAAGTTGAACTCCTAGTAGCATTGTCTACAAGGACATCTATATGAGGCAAAGGAAAATCATCCTTCAGACTGGCTTTGTTTAGATCCCTGAAATCTACACATACTCTGATTTTGTTATCCTTTTTTGGTACCACCACTATATTAGATACCCATTGAGGGTATTTAGTAACTTCTAGAAAACCGGCATCCCACTGCTTCTCTATCTCTGCCTTGACCTGGAGCACAATATCTGGGCGAGTTCTTCTTAATTTCTGCTTAACAGGTTTACATCCTTCTATCAAAGGTAATCTGTGTACTACAAATTCAATGTCTAAACCAGGCATATCTGTATAAGACCAGGCAAACACATCGATATACTCTTGTAGTAATGAGGTTAAATTGCATCTTTCTTCTGTAGTGATTAGAGTTCCAATCTTTAACTCTCTTTTATCTTGCTCAGTGCCTACATTTATCACCTCTAGTTCTTCCTTCGTAGGTTTCCAAGCATGCTCCGACTGTTCTACCCGTCTAGCAAACTCTTCATCCCATTCCTCTTCATCCATTGCAATCTCATCCTTATCAAAGTTTGGCCATTCATTTTCAATGCAATATGTTTGTGGATTTATGGAGGATTCACTTTCAGAATTCCTGAAAGCGGAAGGTGTTTTTTAGTGTGAATGCATATCTTGTAGCCGAACAAAATAAAAGGAATTCAACAAATACTGATGAAAATGCTTGTTCTCAATATTATTTTAAAAGTTTGCCCCTTCGACTGCTCTCAATCTTTCTTCTAGAGCGGTCAATTTATCATAATCAACAGGTTTAGAGTATCTCATCCTATGTGAGTCATTAGTTGTCAAGTTTATAATTGGCACTTCTGCTGATGGAACATTGGCAGTGAACTGCTGTTCAGATGAAGAAGGATTTGCCCCTAGATTTTGAGAAGTGAATACGAAAGGAGCTACTGGCGTAGATGCAGATGGAGTTGCCACTGTTGGCTGAGTAGAGGTATCCTCTCCAGACTTGGATGCCATAGCCTGCTCAAGTAGACTTGTAAGTCGCGCGATATCAGTTTTCATTCTCTCCAACTCCCTTTGATAGTGAGCCTCTAGATGCGCTCTTTCTTAGTTCTCCATTATCTTTCTTCTTAGTCGAGTGTAATGAATTTTATGGTCTTTTGGGGGACCTATATTTCAGCCTGAATGAATGCAATAAAAATGAATGAAATGCATAAATGGATGCAAAATGCCATATGGATGATGCATGCGTGTTATTTGTTTCAGGTTTTCCTTTAACTTATGTTGAGGAACAGACCAGATCAGATTCTCTTAAGAAAGTTCTCACTGAGGACTCCAAACCTACAGGAACTTGAACCGATTTAGGGAAGAAATTTGATGCCTTAATTTTGATCTGGTCAAAAATTCCTCAATAGTAGTGGTTTTTTCCATCTCACACTTCCTATAAGGATCGGTGGAGATATAATGAGAATATGGAATGGATATAAAAATGTATGTTAATGCATTGACATTTATTTGTGTCTTATATCCTACTTGATAGGATTTAACTCATAAGGTTTGGCTTAGTTTATTCTATCCTTAAAGAAATTATTTGGTTCTTAGATTGCCCGAATTACTTGTGAAGTAATCGGCCTCTTAACCTTATGCAACATGAGTATGGGATAAAATTCCACAATACCCGTTGCATAGGGTGAGTTACAATCCAAGCGAAAGTCCAAATGAGCATCAGTGGACATAAATCACACTTGCCACTTGAATCTTTCTTTTCTAATCTTAAAAAGGACAGCTCGGGTCGAGAGCTTTTATGGGTTTATCGTGAAGTGTGTGAATACACAAATAAATATCATGAATGCATGTGGCAATATGAAAAATTAAAAAGAATTACAGTAATAAATAATGTAAATAAAATAAATGCCAAAAATAAATAGCATATAAGAAAAAGCATATGAAAAGCAAACACAAGCAGTTGGTTCAACCCTAAGTTCCTAGTGGAGTCGCCATTCTGTCGCTACACGACGTCGGGTGACGGCTCCACTCCCTTTTTTGTTTGTTTTTTTTTAAAACAAAAAAAAAAGAATTTCATTGGGGAAATAAAGATTTTTATTGGAGTCGCCATCTAGTAATTTGAGGGAACTAGAAATCCAAAATTAGACACTAGTCTAAGAGATTCGAGTACTAGATTAGTTATGATTAAGGGAAGGTAGACACCACCCTTAAAACATCCTTTCAGAGAAAGGTTACCTTTACTTATGTGTTTTTCTTATTTTGATTCAAATGCTATTATATTTTGAGCTTATTTGTAAATTTTTTTAACATGGTTAACGTCGGTTCCTAAAAATAGGAGACACGTTAAAAATGACATCAGTCCCTAAAATTAGGAGACTTTGTCTAAAATGTCGACGTTTGTCCCTAAAAAGGAGAGTTACGTCTGATTTACCAAAATAAATAATAATGGACATAATCCATATTTGGTATTTAGATTTTTGACATCGGTCCTTTTCAATAAATAAAAGAGACATGTCGACAAATAATATTTATTTTATAAAATAAAAATTATTTTGATATCATTGACAAATAGATATATCAATTCTTGAAAATTGGGTTTTTAACCCATGAACAGTGATATGATAAAATGGGTGTTGAACCCGCGTCGTTATTTATTTTGGTTTATTTTTGTTTTTTTCACATGCAAAAATTTACAGGTATTTATATATAAAAATATTAAAAAATACCATAAAATATCATAGAAAATTACTTGAGTACCCCTATATAGGCAAAAGACTGAAATACCCTCGGATTTATCAAAAATTTATGAAAATGCCACTGGCGGCGCTTGTGGCTCACGCGCGGTTACTGTTGACGGCGGTGAAATTTTTCGGTGAGATTTCGACCAAAAGATGGTCGATTCTGGTAGATCTGAGGATGAGGATTCTAATGGTGGTGGTCTCGTTGGCCGTTGATGGCTAAGGAGGGAGAATCGACGACTTGAAGGTGGATTGGTCGATGACGGTCGCGGCCTTTTTCCGGCCAAACTAGCCGGTTAAAAAGTGTAAAACAACCGGGGTTTTGCTTCGGAGGAGGCGATGCACGTTTCTGTGGCGGTTTCATGGCTTGAGACGGCCGGAAATAAGAGATCGGTGGAGAGAGAGGGAATCGCCGGCGAGAGGAGAGAGAAACTCTGGGTTGTGATACGGTGTGGACGCGTGTATCGTACGTTCGTGCGTCTGAAAGATGTGAACTGTTGGATCTCGGATGAACAGATCCTACGGCTGTGATTCGTTTGATCTTCAAGTTGATCGGACGGTCAGGATTGAATAGGCTATGATCTGGTGTGTCGCGGTGTACCGAGTGCTCGGTACACCTGCTGACGTGGCGCAACAGGATCGAAGGGTAGATTCTTTTAAAGGTTGAGATTGATTTGGGTTTTAATCTGGTGTGGTAAAGCCTATTGTATCCTAAGAAATCAAAGGCTCAGATCTAAACACTATTAGATCTAACGGTTGGGATATTTTTGGTATTTTTCAATTTGTTTAAAAAAAATTTAATATCTTACTAGGGTGCAGAAAAAGTATAAGAAAAATGAATAGTACCCAAATAGTAACCCAAATAGTAATGCTCGAATTCAAAATTGAAATTCAGAATGAATTTTTTTATCTTTTTCATTGGCTATTTATAGCTAATGAAATCAGACAACAATTCACGTGATTATGAAAATAATCACGGGATTGTTAAAATTTTCAAAGTCCACCAATTACTATTTGTTTTATTATATATAATAATACTAAATAATAATAATAATATTTATTTATAGGGGTAAAAATTAAAAATTCAAATCAGTATTATAAAAAGTTTTTCACCCACTAAAAATCAATTTTAAATTACAAAAAAAAAATCTTTATACGGGTATCAACTCGGTGGACCGGATTTTTTGACCAAAAATACCAGTTTTGACCAAAAATAGTCTGAAACTTATTTTTTTCTCACGGTCGATATGGTGGGACCCGTATTAACCCGGTGGACTCGGTTTTGACCCGAAACAGCCCGAAACTCATTTTTCATCCCAGTCGACATGGTGGGACCCGTATTGACCCGACTCGGTTTTGACCCGAAAGAGCCTGAAACTCATTTTTCATCGCGATCGACATGGTGGGACCCGTATTGACCCGGTGGACTCGGTTTTGATCGAAAATGACGGTTTTGACCCGAAATGGCCAAAAACTCATTTTTCATCCCGGTGGACATTGTTTAACAGGTATTGACCTGGTGGACTCGATTTTGGTAGAAAGATGCGGTTGACTCGAGAAAATATATTTTAGCCTTTTTTTATTTTATTTTTATTTTTTTCTATTTATTATATTTTTTGTCATGAATAATAAGATAAAATAACATTCAAAATTTTTTAGTGAATCCAAGATTGGGTTACAACAATTTGTTTGCTTTTCGAGGTTGTGTTTCTATTCATAAGTAGTGTTTTTGTGTGTTAGTCTCCTCTAAAATTCAAGGCAAATCCTAATTGTTCTAAAGCATAAGTTTTAGCATGGTATTTATTTTATACTTTGTCAAATTACACTTTACATTGTAATTTTATACCCCGAATGTTAAAGTCTACAATTATATCCTAACACTTTAAATATAATGTGAACATAATAATTAGTTAAGGGTTTATGATATTTTAGTCAAACCCTAACAGATAATCGTAAACTAATTATGATGTATTTTTTTTATTTTTTAAACATTAGAAAGATGTATTTTTTTATAAAATAAATATGGTTGGAAAAATTTTAGGATTTAGCCGTATGCATGAAAAACAGAATATTTTTTTTTTTTTTGAAAGGAAATTATTTTAAAAAATTTAAGACTTTTTTTTAATTTTCAAAATTTTTAGAAATTTTTCAAAGAAAATAAGGTATTTTAATATCGGATCTTAATCATATACTATAAATATATTGCCTAATATCTTATAGTTTTTTGAAAGGACTTTTTTAAAAAAAATTAATTTCTTTTTGTTTTTTAAATATTATATATTATTATATTATTATTAAATACAAATCAGGCTAGTCTAGCCTGACTCAATCCAGTTAGGCCGAGTTATGGCCTAACAAACCCTTGTCACACCCTCATGGCGAAGCGCGGCGTCACGGCGACCATCAATTGATTTCAGGATCTTTTAGTTTTATTATTTTGATTGTGTAAAACGGAGTTGCCGCCTAGTATTATGGTCACTAGGAAACCTAACTGGTCTTTCATAGATTCTAAGGCAAGGGACGAGTTGCGAAAAGGGAAGATGTTAACACCCCTAGACGCCTTACCTAAGGTAAGCTGCTTGGTGTTTGGTTTGTCTTATAATTGCTATGGTGTTGGTGTTTTCTAATCCTATAAGTTTTTCTCGGTTTAATTCTAACTAAATTTATTAAGATAGAAATCCAAGGAAGTTCCATGTGCTTTATAAGCTTATTTTTTCCTTGGTATTTCAAGAGTTTGCGACTCATAAATCTCAAGGAGGAGAGACAAAAATTTAGAAATCTAGGGTGCTTTAAAAAACCTATTTTTTTGTCTTAATGTTTTATACTCTCACAACTCGTAAACCATGGAGTAAAAAATTGAAATTTCATCTATTATAATCAAGGCTTCTTTCAAGGATATGTGCGGATTTCTTATTCGTAGAAAATTATTTTGGATATTTACCACTTCGGGTTTCTTAATCCAAATATTAATAGTGAATAATAACAAATTATTCCCAATAACATTAGCGGTGAACTCCCCCCAAAATAAAAATTTTATATTTTTTGGAATATTGGCCAATACCCTTTGGAGTTTTGAAAATGTGTTCTCACATGGATTTTTTAAACATAAAAATTATTTTCTTGCAATTTTGGATTTTACAACATGTTTGTAAAACTCCAAAGGTTATTGGCCTATATATATATATATATATATATATATATATATATATATATATTTCACATTGTGTCAAAAACCAGGTATTTTAAATATGAGATTTGTATTTTTTACAATATAAAAATACAAAAAAACCATAAAATAAATATAAAAAGCAACAACGATATTTCTTTTTTTAAAAGGCTGGGTCCAACTCGGGTCATGTAGCTAGATTGAACCCAACTGGCCTAGCCGGGTCACTTACCTAAACCAGTGATCGTCGGTGATTGGGTAGCATTTCCAGTAATTATTTCATATTACAAAATATATCATTCATGATCAATAATTATTTCATAATTGTGACATTTCAACTAATTATTTCAAGTAATAAATATTTTGTGTTTCAAAATATATCATCCATAATCTAAATTACATGAAAAAAAGGATTTACATAGGGTTTCATTTTAGTAGTTAGTCAGAATTTTTTTCTTCACCGTCATCAATTGAATTGTCATCACCTTCATCGCAATCTTTAATATGAATATCATCTTCTTGATCGACAGTTGCTTGTCCGCTAGAGCTTAAAATAAAATTCAACTCCTCTGCGTCAACATCAACAAGACTATCATCGAAAACATGAAAATTTGAATTTTTTTCCAATTCAATAGAAGAAGCAACTCGATATGGTTTAACCACCTCACTAGCTTGAAAGACTTCATCTTGCACACTTGTGTCTTCGTTCTCATCCTGAACGACCTCCACACGACCCTGGGGTTTCTTCCATTCTCCTCTCACTAACATATAATCTTACAAATCAAAAAACCTAGTTGCATCAACATTAGGTTCTTCTTCTACGATTGGACATTGACTGACATTACCTTGATTCATTCTCATTGCATTCATAACCATGTTTCTGTAAGAATTAGTGTTGTCATTCTCGTTGCTAGCATTAGAAGTAGACCTAACCACCGTTTCTTCCATTCTCCTCTCACTAACATATACTTCTCCATGTGCATACCAACACTTGTAATTCTCCATAAACCCTTTGTGTAGAAGATGCATCATTACAATATCTGGATGCAGATACTTTTTATTTTGACACTTCCTGCATGGACACCTAATATCGCCTCCAGTAAAATTTCTAGGAATAGATGTTGCGAAATTAATAAAACCCTGAACTCCGTTACAATAATCCATCTTCCGCAATCCTTGGAGTGAATCTCGATACATCCATGAATGATCATCCATGATTTATATCGAACCTCTATAAAATTATAATGACATAATGTATTAATTTACTAAGTTACGTAAATAAACTTGCAAAAATATTACTTTACCTCTAGATTATCCAACAAACCAATCACAACTTCTCATAAATATTAAAAATTCGTTACCATTTATCAACGTCGTCCATACAAATTAAAATATATAAATTTACAAAGAAATTACCACTCCGCAATACCATTGACAAAACTTTAAACGGACCCAATAAGTAAGCTATTAATTATTTCAAAACAGCACATGTACTTCGGTAGTTCCAAAAGTTTTAACAATTTACAAACAAATACAATCTTACAAAATCAAAAACAAACCATAACAGGTATAGAATTATACCTTCATATACTACAAGTTTCTTTGACAAATAACAATAAAACATGTATATTTACTAACAAAATACACATACTAAAAAAACAATAAAATTGACATTTAATTAAATGTTAAGATTTAAAAAGAAAGAATTACTTACAAAAATTGATAAAATCTGTCGGTAAATTAGAACACGGATGTTGTGACCACAAAACTTCAAGAAATATAACTTGATTTGCTGATATGAGGGAGATTTTTGTTTGGGGGGGATGAGGGGCTGGTTGCAATTAGGAAGAAGAAGAAGAAATAGGGGAGGAGATGGTCGGCAGGTGAACATATATTAACTTTTCCCGATGGTCTCACCGACAGATTTTTCGTCGGTGAAACCGTAGATGATTCTGACAGCACAATCAACACATCACCGTACGGATCTGTCATTTCAAATCCGTCGGCAATATAAACGGCGGTCGTTGTACGACCTGTCTTTTTGAATCCGTCGGTGATTTTGTCTAAAAAAATAACCCGCCAAAAGCTCCACGTCAGCGACTTGTTTTTTTTTACGGCGATGACGTTTCCATCCGTAATTCAATCAGTAACTATCAACGGAAAATTTCCATCGGTGATTACCGACCAAATTATGGATGGAATATAACCATCGGTAATTTTAACCTCAAATTACTGACATAATTCTTCCGTTAATAAATCCGTTGTTATTTAGCGAATTTCTAGTAGTGTAACACTGGTGTTGGTCTCTGTCTTTCTCTTCTTGCCGATGCTCTCTCTGGAGACGGTGAAGATGATGATGAAGGTGTGATGTACTGGTGTAATGGATGTTCTTCCCTCTGTGTTTTCTTGCAATTTCTCTATTTTCCTATGGGCTGCTACTTTGGCTAATACCTGCTCCCGATGGTTGAGGGCTGCGAGTTAGTGATGGCTGTCGGGGCTGAAAATGACCCCGCGGTTGTAGCCAGTGCTAGATGACTGTTAGGCTGTTGAGAAGCGCTAGTGAAGAGACTGCTGCACTGGCGAAGAAGAAGTTGCACCGTTGGTCTAACTGGTGTGAACGCCGCTGGTGCGGAAGGAGGAGGTGCTGTTATTGCTTTCCATAGCTCACTGTGCCTATGGAAGAAAAGGATGCACTGCTTGAGGAGAAGAAACTGGAGACTGAAATGAAGGGATGAAGGCGATGGGGAAGGCATGTTGGTTGGTCTCTCTGTGTTTTCGTCTGTTTATGTTGTTTCCCTCTACTCGTCCCTGTGTTTCTCTCGTGTTCTTTCTCTATGGTTTTTCATTTTTTTTTGTTTCTTCATATATATACATATATATATATATATGTAGTTTACAGATACAGGATGAAATCCCACTTTCTTCCTGTGTTCCACAGATGTAGTTCCTCCGACTCCACTGCCCACCTTTAACGAACAAATGGGACTATGATCTTTTCCTCCTCCTATCAACTCTGCATTTTGTGAATGCTTAACAGGGAATTTCTCTCATCTTTCTATCAAAATGCTGGAAGCCCTAAGGTAAGGAGGGTGGTGGCCGGACGTGTGTGGGGATGAAGAAGAGATGGAAAGGCAGAGGGGCTTGTGTGCTCTTTGATCAGCTGAGGGGAAGAAGAAACAAAAGGGAAAAGGCTAGAATCAGGGAGAAGGGAATGTTGGTACTGTGGTTGGGTGTCTGTGGGGGTGTGGTGGCTGAGATGGAGAAAATGTAAGGGCTCTCGCTGGTGGCTGGCTTAGAGAGGAAAAGAAATTAGAAAGATGGGGGCGACGACTTGGTTTCGGCCGGGAGAAAAGAAAAAATAGATTTAAGGTTTTTTGTGTTTTTCCTAAATTTCTCTCTTTAAAAAAATTATCCTTCATAAATTTTCTTCCCCTTGTATATTGCTGAAGGTTTATTTATATAAAAAATCTTTACATGTACTATTCAACAAAAAATTACAATAATTATTTAAAAGATTATTTTCTATAACCAACACCAGCAAATCCTATATATATAGCATTTTATATTATAGTGATTATTTTTTATAACCATTATAAATCAAATCATATATCTATAGTATTTTATGTTGTAGTGATTATTTTCCATAACCAACACAAATCCAATCAAATTACATATGATTTAACAATTATCTCCTTGATATATTGCTTCCTTAATAAGATGCTCTATGTTATCGCTACATGTAAACTCTTATTATTATTATTTTATTTAAAAAAATATATCAAAATATGGGTAAAAAATTGAATAGCAACAGATGTTTGTACCAGGCAACCTGATTTTTTGTAGAATTCAAAGATTTTTGAATAGTTAAATTGCCATGGGTAATCTATCTAGATAAAAAATTCAAAGGTTTTTCTTTTCAAATGTTGTTTCATTGTCATGGATGATTTGTCCAGGTGAAAAAATAAAAAGATTTTTCAAGTAGTTTTATTGTAATGAGTAACTTGCTTAAGTGAAAAATACAAAGGATTTCAAAGTGATCTTATTATACTAGGTAACATACCTAGATGAAAAATACAAAAAAATAATTAAAGTGGTTTAATTGTAATTGATAACTTACCCCCACGAGTACTCAATTTTGGAAGACCCGACAAAAAGGTAAAAGAGCCCTGTTTGCGGAGATATACAGGAAAGCAAATAAATAAAATCTTAAAAAATTATCAAACAAAATGTTATAAAAAAATTATTACAATCTAACTCTGAAACAAAATAAATGGTGTGAAAATAAGTTTGGGTATTTTATGGACTAGATTTATGTTGGGTTTATGTGCAGAGTTTGTTGGGTTTAAAGCCATTATTTAAATAACTATTTTTCTAATACAAATCTCGATTATTAGAAGAAAAAAATGCCACGCTAGCCACCTTTTAAGTATCCATCTCACCATGCATGGTTGTGTTGTCTCAAGATAGCTGACAATATATAAACAATGATAGAGTCAAGATGGTCTGAAAATTAACAAAGCATTCTTCAAATGATCCAAACTAACCTTCAATGCAAATAGACAGCTGTACCATGACAGGTCTGCCAAGAAACCAAAAAAAAAAAAAGGTGAAGAACAGTATCGAAGTGGCCCCACATAATCTAAACCCGGTTAAGCCGCAACGTGCATGGGAAATATTTTTTAAATAATATTATTTTAAATTATTATTTTTTATTAAAGGTTAAAATGGTGTTGTTTTTTAATTTATATATATAAAATCATAATTCACTCAAGTGAATCAATTTATGGATTAAACTATTAAATTGATTGGATTTAAGTAGATAATGCTTACGGAACTATCAAATTCAAGAAGCAGAGGGGATTAGTTATTCCTAGAGATGGGATAACAAAGTGCTGCCGTTTTATTATTTCAGGTTTTTAATCAAAGCACAAGATGATGAAGTATAAGCTGAAAGAGTGTATTCCAAACAGGCCTCTTTGTTAAGCTATATTAACTAATCAAGATAGCTATGTTTTGGTTTTCAGTGTAGCATAGTAGGAGCAGTCAAAGCACGAGCAAAAATGGAAAATCATCAGGTGATCATGGAAGACTAATAGGAACACACAAGTGATCATTATATATATATATATAAAATGAACTAAACATTCTTCAACTGACATTGCAACCTGGCTTAACTAAAGGAAGGAAGGAGAACAATTATATATCGCCTCCTGGATATGGATAGTTTTTCTCGACTGCTTATACCGTACAGAAACTAGACAGGTACTAAGATAGCAGGAGACATAAACAATGAAGAAACAAAAGGACGCGCACACGGAATTTCATGTATGGAAGACACTCTTCCGTCACATTTCTTTTTTACTTCAACCAACATTTCTCACTCTCATTTTGTACTGTGCTCCCCCGTTTACCTCCTGATAGAAAGTCACAATATCTCCAGTTTAGAGGCCAGCATGGCGAGCAATGTCATGCCAACCTCTTGTAAATACAAGCTTTCCTGATCTGGTGGAGCAGTGAATTGTCACCGGGTCCGGTAAACGGGTGCCGGCAGATGACTCAACTATGGTGGACAGTTCTATGGTTCCATGGAAAGGTTGAAGGCGTTCTAGGTTAGAATCGCGTGGTAGCACCAATCCTCTCTCAAGATCAATAGAGTTGAGTTGCTTTGTGAAGATTTCCATGGCAATATAATGAGAATTATTGCTATGAAATAATTAGGTTAAAGAAGGTTTTGTGTGTTTGTAGTGAAAGACCTCGAAGGTATTTATAGAGAAATCAGCGATGTTATGATAAGCCAGCTAGCTTATCGCGAAATGTCTCGTTTCACTCTCTTTTTATTATGAATTGACGTATAAACTTATTCGACACATAATTGTTCAAGAAACAATTTAATTCTCTGAATTCCAATGTTTTGTTGGTCAATACTTTCAGTAAGAAAAATCTCTATAGTTTGAACAAGCAAGATATTATCAGCAACTAATGAATTTCGAAAGCAAACTCTTATCAGCAATTGTCTCACGTTTTTCTGATAGAGATGGTAGTGACCATCTCCAAGATTTGGCCCTTTTCAGTGAGTGATGGAGCATTCATTAATTACTACTCCAATTTCGTGCCCTACGAAGGTTATGTTCTTACGGAAACTTGGCAATTTAAGTGCATGCACGGACACGCCCTATTTTCTCCCTCGAGATATATATCTTCAATCCATCACATTCTAACATTCTTTTTTATATATAATAAATAAACATTATCAGACGTTCATCGTTTGTGTTGACGATTTATAGATCGATAAAAGACATACAACTAAGAGTGAGGTTAGAACAATTTATGCACCAAAGGATGATAAGTGTTTGGAATCAATCATCTGCTGCCAGCTATATATCCACCAACCATTTAGACATAAATTGTGAAGTGGTCAACTGTCAATCAGCAATTCAAACATTTATGAACACTTTGTTTTGATAAAAATGATGTGAATTTTAAATGAAACTATTTTTATATATGCAAGCTATTTTCTGCATGCATTGACATCATCGAGACATAAAATGCTAAACCAAAGCATCGATGTATTATACAAGATGCGAGGTAGTGCGCTACCGCTCAATAGATTTTCACTTTTACGAGGGGATAAATGTATTTGATACGCATTGATTAGTATTTAAAAATATATTTTTATTAAAGTTTTATATTATTATTTTATAGTTAAAGTATTAATAACTTCTTAACTAAAATATGTTTTATAATAATATATTTAATAATATAAAATACATTTAAATTGTAGTAAATGTTTATCCAAAATGTAGGTTTATCATATAAATAAAAGGATCGATTATTGAGTTTAAGTACTGAAATTGAGATGACAAAGAGATAACCAAACTTAAAAAAGAGATGCTAGTGCAGTCCAAACTGGAACACTGTTTGGTAATTGGGTCATATCTAGAGCTGTAGATCTTAGATTTAGGTCCATTTTATATGGATGGAAAGGTAAGACAAAAGCCTACAACTTTTATGAGAGTCCAAGATTTAAAAAGGTCGTTTTAAAGTCTAAATTATAACAACAAAGAAAAAGTCTGAATCTATCCTACAGCCCAAATACTGTTCAGTGTTAAGTCCATATCTTAAGTTCTAGAAGTCCAAATGACCTCATTTTTTTTCCCTAGAAAGCTGAAACAATTTCCTAAAACTTTCTTGCATATAAGTGGTTCCAATTTTAACGTTATCAATGATTTATTCAGACAATAAGATAAAGATTGTCACCAAGTCAAGATGTGGCCACCCACTCATCAATTATTTATCAAATCAACAGTTTTAAATTTTAGCTTATAAAAGGAGATATTTATCATGCATTTAGGTATATTGGTTTCCAGATCAAGATTATGCTCTTGCTTTCTCTCTTTATGTTGCTTATATTTTGCTTTTATTAATATCAAGTTTATGTCTTTCATTTCATTTCCTTTCCTTTACTTAATTAACTTTTATCTTATTTATCTTCTTATTTTATTTATTTATTTTTCTTTCTTTCATTATGTTTAGTTAAGTTTATTATGTCAAGGTGAAAAGATTACATTAATGGTGTAAGAATAAATATAGTGTAAATTCAACATGGACCTTAATGTTTGATACTAACATGTTTTGTATTTGTTATCGTTTAATACTTTGTTTGTTAAATGGTTAATCTAGATTTATGTTGTATAACACTTGGTACAATAAATACTTGACATTTTCATAGCCCATACTGTATGGTATAACCGACACCTGAGTTATAAAAGGAACTTCATTTGTTGTTAACATAAATTATAATCATGAATGCATGGCAACATTTACAGGTATTAACATTATTTGAATAAGATAATTAATGTAATTATGTTAACAATTTAAATCTGATTGGAACCTTCTTTGTATGTGATTTTTAATTGAATAATAAGAGTTTATACTATACTTGTTTAATATATCATTAGTGGATACTCTAACCTTGACATTTGTTGTTATCATTATTTAATCCTTACATTAATGTGCCATCTTAAAGCTCTCTTCTTCTTCTTCTTTTTTATCATTATCATTATCATTATCATTATTATTATTGTTATTATACTATTACTATTATTATTAGTATTAGTATTTAGTATTATTATTGTCATTATTATGTTTTTTTTGTTGTTGTGTCATTGTTATTTATAATTTATACAATTAATCTCCTTGTGATTCGACCCTGGTCTTACTGAGTTATATATTACATCGACACTCCTACACTTGGAAGAAGATATTAATCTTTTAGTTGTGTCAAGTTTTTAGCGTCGTTACCGGGGAGGTAAATTCTTATACAGATTATTGTATTTTATTTTTATTTTTTTATATCTAACTTTGTTTCCTTTTCTTTTGTTTTCTTCTTTCTTTTATTCTATTCCTATATGTGCATAAGAGTGTGATCATATACATTAAGTGGTAAACTTTGTAGAGTATCCTCATCATTTTTAGAAAATATGGTCGAAAAAGATAATCAATCGCTTCATAATAAGAATAATAAGAATAACTGTGTTAGAACACTTAGAGACCACATGAATCCCATAAGAAGAAGTGTACCCTCATGCATAGTTTTTCCCCTTGATGCATCTTATTTTAATTTTAAGCAAGGTATTATTCAACTTTTATCTTCTTTTCATGGCTTAGATTTAGAAAATCTATATTTGCATTTAAGAGAATTTGAGGATGTCTGCAACATATATAATGACTCAAATTGTAGCATGAGCATCATTAGATTAAAGCATTTTCCTTTGTCATTAAAAGATAAAGCTAAAACATGGCTACAAAATTTAAGATCAGGATCCATTCGTGCTAGGGATGAAATGTAACAACAGTTTTTAAAGAAATTTTTCCCTTATCATAAAACAAACTCTTTTAAAAAACAAATCACTTCTTTCACTAAAAAACTAGGAGAAACATTTTACCAATGTCGGGATAGGTATCGAGACTTGCTTAATACATGCCCTCATCATGGTTTTGAAACATGGAAATTGATTTCATATTTTTATAAAGGGTTAACGCCTATAGATAGGCAAATGGTTGAATTGATGTGTAATGAAACTTTTGAAGATAAAGACCTTGATGAAGCATTGCAGGGTCATCGAGTAAAACTCAACTCATACATCTAGTGGATGTATGTATAACCTTAAGGAAGATCATGACCTCCTTCTACTCCACCTCTTAGAAGAAATATTGAGGAAACATTGCATGCATTCATTAAAAAGCAAGAGACAATCAAAACTTAACTTGCTTAAAGGATGACAGATTTTAACTATACTCTTGCAAAATTCACATCAACTCTTAGTTTTCAAGAGAAAGGTAAGTTTCCATCTTAACCATAACAAAATCCCAAGGGACAATACAATGCAAATGCAAGTACTTCCAGAAGCTAACACATGGATCCAGTCAAATTAGTCATCACTCTTTGCAGTGGTAAAGTTATTAAGAAACCCACTCTTGAACCTTGTGAGAAAGATGATGAGTCAATCTCTGAGGATAAGGAAGGGGTTGAATTTGAAAATTGTAAAAAAAAACTGATTCCTCGTCAGCACTTCCATTTCCTCATGCCATGACGAAACAAAGAAAAATCAATCATAACTCTAAAATCTTTGAAACTTTAAAATAGGTAAGGATTAATATACTTTTGTTGGATGCTATTAAACAGGTTCCTTCCCATGCTAAATTTTTGAAAGATCCATGCACTATAAAAGAAAACTGAATGTGAAAAAGAAAGCCTTTTTAGTCAAACAAGTGTCATTCTTTAGAACAATAATGCTTTGAAATATAAAGACCCTGGTTGTCTTATAATTTCTTGCTTTATTGGAGAACATAAAATTGAAAAAGCCTTACTTGATCTTGGAGCAAGTGTGAATTTATTTCCATATTCAGTTTTTTAGAGTCTCAATCTAGGTGAGTTAAAACCAACTTCTGTAACTCTCTTACTTGCTGATAGATCTAGTAAAAGTGTCTTACTGGATGTATGAGGTTGAGTCTTACCTCATGCCTCATAAGTACCTGTAGTGCTTAATTTTGAGCATTTTTAGCTAGCAAGTCTTTGTACTCCATTATTTCATTAGGATTTTTATTTTTAAAAGTTTCATTGCATATCAATTCCACCATTTAAGGGCAAGTATTAAACAAGCCTCAATACTTATCCCAACATTGGTAAGATGTTTCTCCTGGTTTTTGAGTGAAAGTGGTTATTTGTCTTTTGAAAGAGTTTATTCTATGAGATGAAAAAAACTTTAAAAATTATTGTTGAATTTCATCCCAAGCATGAATGGATCCTTACTTAAGATTTTGTAGCCATGTTTTAGCTTTATCCTTTAATGAAAAGGGAAAAGGCTTTAATCTAATGGTGTTCATGCTACAATTAAGTCATTATAGGTGTTATAGACTTCTTCAAATTCTCTCAAATGCAAATATGAATTTTCTAAATCTAACCATTAAAAGAAGGTAAAAGTTGAATAATTTTTTGTTTAAAATTAAAGTGAGATGCATTAGGAGGGAAAATTATGCATGAGGGTGCTCTTGTTCTTATAAGATTCATATAGTCTCTAAGTATTCTAACTCAATTATTCTCATTATGAAGTGACTAGTTATCTTCTTTGACTATTTGTTCTGAAAATAATGAGGATACCCTACAAAGTCTACCACTTAATATACGTGATCAAACTTTCATACATGTGTAGAAAGAAAATAAAAGAAAAAAGGAAACAAAACGAAAGAAACAAAAGTTAGATATAAGAAAAGTGAAAAGTAAAAATAAAATAAATATTATAATTTATACAAGAATTTACCTCCCCGGCAACGGCACCAAAAACTTGACATGATCAAAGAGTTGATGTCTTATCTCAAGTGTAGAAGTGTCAAAGTAATAAATAACTCGGCAAGATCGAGGTCGAAGGACAGGAAAGTTAACTATATTCGATTAACCTCTCTGTAGTTTGACTCTGGTCTTAGAGGGTTATTTATTACTTCAACACTCCTGCATTTGGGGGAAAACATCAATCTTTTGGTCGTGTCAAAAACCACTTTTAAGTACCTTATAGGTCGTTCTTTTTGCTCCAAAATGCCCACCACAAGAATGAGAATGACAAAAAATGAGAATGGAATGAAATTCATCTAGTGGTACACATCTCATTACTACTTGATCCATACAAAATTTCAACAAGAAAGGAGTATCCCAAAAATAATATTTAGCATCAACTCGTAACTTTTCCTTTTGGGATGTAGACAAACTTGGAAAGAATTATTTGGTGACTAAATAGTTCACCAAATTTGCATACCATGGTCTTGTAAAGGAATGTAGCACATACAACTGTTCATCGAGGAATGTTTGTCTTATTATTTCAGGTTGTATATCCTTGGTCCTCAACCAGCTCAAGTGATCAGCCACATAGTTTTCGACACCTTTTTTGTCTTTGATCTCAAGATCAAATTCTTACAAAAGCAAGATCCACCTAATCAATCTTGGTTTGGACTCCTTTTTCTTCAAAAGATACCTTAAAACTACATGGTCAGTAAAAGCAATGACTTTTGTACCAAGTAGATATGACCTGAATTTTTTGAAGAGCAAATACGACTACAAAAAGTTTATTTTCAGTTGCATGGTAATTGCATTGCTCTCCGTCCAACATGCTGGACACATAGGCGGTAACATGTAATTTTTTTCCTATTCTTTGCCCAAGCACAGCACCTACTGCATAATCACTCACATCACACATTATCTTAAAAGGCTCATCCCAATTTGGTGATTGGATGATAGGGGCAGATGTGACACGCCTCTTAAGCTCATCATAGGCATCTTTACATGCTTGGTCAAACGTAAAATCCACTTCTTTGGCTAATAGTTTGCACAAGTGTGCTGTAATCTTCGAGAAATCTTTGATAAAGCGTTAATAGAAACTAGCATAACCTAGAAAAGAATGAATTTCCCTCACGCATGAGGGGTAAGACATTGATGAAATAACATCTATTTTAGCTTTATTAATCTCATTTCATGTGAAGACACAACATGCCTAAGAACTATTCCTTGTTCTAACATAAAATAACATTTTTCATAGTTCAAGACAAGATTAGTTTCAATACACCTTTTCAAGATCAACGATAAATTTTCTAGACACTTATCAAAGGAATCCCCATATACCATGTGATTAGTACTTAAAAGTGTATTTTTATCAAAGTTTTATATCATCATTTTGCACTTGAAGTATCGATAACTCTTTAACTAAAGCATATTTTATAATAATGTATATAATAATATAAAATACCTTTAATTTATGGTAAATGTTCATTTTAAATGCAGGTCTATCACATAAATAAAAGGATTGATTGATGAATTTAAGAATTGAAATTGAAAGGACAAAGAGATGACCAAACTTAAATAAAAGATGTCAGTGCAATCCAAACCAGAACACTGTTCGGTAATTGAGTCCATATCTGGAGCTGTAAATTCAGATTTAGGTATACTTTCATATGGAGACCAAGATCTAAAAAGATCATTTTTAAGTCCGAATTGTAGCAACAATAAGAAAGTCCGGATCTGTCTTCCAGCCCGAGCATTATTGAGTGTTTGGCCCATATCTGAAGTTTTAGAAGTCCAGATGACCTAAATATTTTACACCAGAAAGATGAGACAATTTCCTACAACTTTCATGTTTTCAAGTGGCTCTAATTTTGACATTATCAATGACGTGTTGGGCAGACAAGAGAAGATAAGGATTGTCACCAAGTCAAGAGTTGGTCACCCACTCATCAATTAGTCATCAAATCAATAGTTCTTAATTTTGGCCTATAAAAGGAGGCATTTGTCATGCATTTAGGCATCTTGGTCTCCAGATCAAGATCATACTTTTGCTTTCTCTCTTTTTATTTTTTTTGTAATGTTTATGCTTTGCTTTCATTAATATTAAGTTTATGCCTTTCATTTCCTTTCCTTTACTTAGTTAACTCTTATCTTATTTATGTTCTTATTTTGTTTATTTATTTTTCTTTCTTTTATTATGTTTAGATAAGTTTATTATGTCAAGGTGAAAAGGTTACATTAATGGTGTAAGAATAAGTATAATGTAAACTCAATATAGACTTTAATGTTTGATACTAACATGTTTTGTATTTGTTATCTTGTTCACTCTTTAATACTTTCCTTGTTAAATGACTAATCTTGATTTATATTGTATAACACTTGGTACAATAAATGCTTGGCACTTTCATAGTTCATACTGTATGGTATAACCGACACCTAATCTATGAAAGGAACTTGATTTGTTGTTAACATAAGTTATAATCATGAATGCTTGACGAGATTTACAAGTATTAGCATTAATCAAATAAGATGACTAATGTAATCATGTTAACAATTTATAATATGATTGGAACCTTCTTTGTACATGGTTTCCAATTGAATAATAAGAGTTTATATTATACTTGTTTGAAATACTATTAGTAGAACCCTTAACCTTGACATTTGTTATTATCATTGTTTAATCCTTACATTAATATTCCATCTCAAAGTTCTCATCTTCTTCTTCTTCTTCTCCTTCTTTTTCTTTATTATTATTATTATTATTATTATTATTATTATTATTATTATTATTATTATTATTATTATTATTATTAGTACTACTACTACTACTACTAGTATTATTATTGTTGTTGTTGTTGTTATTATTATTGTTATCTATAATTTATACATTTAACCTCCTTGTGATTCGACCTCGGTCTTGTCAGGTTATTTATTACTTCGATACTCCTACACTTGGGAGAAGACATCAATCTTTTAGTCGTGTCAAGTTTTTGGCGTCATTGTTGGGGAGGTAAGTTCTTGTACAAATTATAATATTTATTTTATTTTCTCTTTTCACTTTTCTTGTATATAACTTTATTTCTTTTTTTTTTGTTTCTTCTTCTTTTGTTTTCCTTCTTTTTTTATTCTATTCCTACACATGGTGGGCCAATAAGCTACAATGTGGAGAAAGCTGACCTAGAAAGGTTGCAAAAATAGGAAAAAAAATCAAGCTACAATTTTCAGAGCAAATCCATGAAGAAGAGAAGTAGAAACCAGATCTGCTAAAAAGGAAAAAAAATGAAGCAGATTAAGAAACAAAGAACAAAATTAAAATCGATTACCTCTTCTATTTTCGTTTGTCTTACAAGTCACTACCGGCGCTGGGAGGCAGAGGAGATGAAGACGCCCTCGATCAACCGAATTCTGTATCTTCATTGGCAGCGGCGTGTGGATCCACGCACCGGTAGTGGCAACAGCACGTGGAGCAACGCGCCACCACTGTTCACGCTGTCTAGAAGGCCTTCCCTGCAATTTCTAGGGTTTTTAAGGGTTGTTTTGTAATTTAATAATTATGTAATGTAATTTTTATTTAATTATTTTGAATTTGTATTTTGAAGTGTAGATAAAAAAACAAAAAGAAGAGAAAGAAAAGAAACAAAAATATAGGGAAAGTGTGTGTGTGTTTGTATTTGTTTTATGAGTGTTTCTTTTCTGTTTATGATAAAACTGTAAACAATAAAGAAGGATTTAATATTTTGATTGGATCACGGTGTAGAAGTAAGGTACAAACTTGTAGAGAAGTTGTATTTCTAAAATCCGATGACAAGACAAAAATTTTAAAACTTCTTTAACATATCATAGCCACGAAGCAGCTTACCTCAGGTAGGGTGCGTTAGGGGTGTTAAAACCTTCCCTAACCACATTCAGTCCCTAACCACAATTAGTCCCTTACCTACGAATCTCTGACAAGACCAGTACAACCGGGTTTTCTAGTAGCCCTCAATTAAATACTAGGTGGCGACTCCTAACAAGATCAATTCAAACATAATAGAGAAAAAAAGTGTCAGCCAACGCCGCGTGGATTTTCTGACGTGCGACAACGTGCATGAGAGTGTGGTCACATACATCAAGTGGTAGACTTTGTAGGGTATCCTCATTATTTTTAGAAAATATGGCTGAAGAAGATAATCAATCACTTCATAATGAGAATAATGAGAATAACCGTGCTAGAACACTTAGAGACCACATGAATCTCACAAGAACAACTGTACCATCATGCATAGTTTTTCCTTTCGATGCATCTCATTTTAATTTTAAACCAGGCATTATTCAACTTTTACCTTCTTTTCATGGCTTAGAATTGGAAAATCCATACTTGCATTTAAGGGAATTTGAGGAGGTTTGCAACACATATAATGATTCAAATTGTAGCATGCACACCATCAGATTAAAGCTTTTTCCTTTTTCATTAAAAGATAAAGCTAAAACAAGGCTATAAAATTTGAGACTGGGATCCATTCGTGCTTGGGATGAAATGCAATAACAGTTTTTAAAGAATTTTTTCCCATCTTACAGAACAAACTCTTTCAAAAGACAAATCACCACTTTCACTTAAAAACTAGGAGAAATATTTTACCAATGTTGGGATAGGTATCGAGACTTGCTTAATACTTTATGAAAGGTTAACACCTCGAGATAGGCAAATGGTTGAATTGATGTGCAATGGAACTTTTGAAGATAAAGACCTTGATGAAGCAATGAAGTACTTAGACTTGTCAGCTGAAAATGCTCAAAATTGGGACACGTCGGGTACTTATGAGGCACCGAGTAAAACTCAACCCTATACATCTAGTGGAGGTATGTACAACTTTAGGGAAGATCAAGACCTCCAAGCCAAGTTTGCATCTTTAGCTAGAAAAGTTGAGGCATTAGAATTGAAAAAAAAAAAAGATCAATTAAAATCTATTAAAAACATTGTGTGTCAAATATGTGAAATAAATGAACACTCAATGAATAACTATCCAACCTTATCTTCTTTTAAGAAATGTCTTCATGAACAAGCTAATGCTTTAAACAGTTTCTAAAGGCCCAACCACAACCCATACTCATAAACATCCAATTCTGGTTGGAGAAATCACCTAAATTTCAGTTGGAAAAGTGATAATAACAATGTGCAAACTTCACAACCACCATTTCAAGCACACCATAATTTTATTCTCATGGATATGCACCTCCTTATTCTCCACCTTCTAGAAGAAATCTTGAGGAAACATTGCATGCATTCCTTGAAAAGCAAGAGACAATCAATGCTCAACTTACTCATAGCATGACAGATTTTAAAGATACTCTTATAAAATTGACATTTTCACTCAGTTTCCAAGAGAAAGGTAAGTTTCCATCTCAACCACAACAAAATCCCAAGTGGCAATACACTGGAAATGCAAATAGTTTCGAAAGCCAACAAATGCATCAAGTCAAATCAGTCACTACTCTTTGCAGTGGTATGATTATTGAAAAACCCACTCTTGAACCTTGTGAGAAAGATGATAAGTCAATCTCTAAAGGTAAGGAAAGGGTTGAATCTAAAATTTACAAAGAAAAGACTGATTCTCCGCTAGCACTTTCATTTCCTCATGCCATGACCAAACAAAGGAAAGTCAATCATAACTCTAAAATCTTTGAAACTTTCAAACAGGTAAGGATCAATATACCTTTGCTAGATGCTATTAAACTGGTTTCTTTTCATGCTAAATTTTTTAAAGATCTGTGCACTAGGAAGAGAAAACTGAATGTGAAAAAGAAAGCCTTTTTAGTTGAACAAGTAAGTATCATTCTTCAGAACAATAATGCTTTGAAATATAAAGACCCTAGTTGTCCTAAAATTTCTTGCTTTATTGGAGAACATAAAATTCTTACTTGATCTTAGAGCTAGTGTGAATTTACTTCCATATTTAGTTTTTCAAAGTCTCAATCTAGGTGAGTTAAAACCAACTTTTGTAACTCTCTTACTTGTCAATACATCTGTAAAAGTGCCTAGAGGAATAGTCGAAGTTGTGTTAGTACAAGTCGATAAATTCATTTATCCTGTGAATTTTGTTATTTTGGACACAGAACCTATTGAAGCATGTAATTCATTTCCTATTATTTTAGGACGTTCATTTCTTGCAACTTCTAACACATTGATTAATTATAGAAATGGACTGATGAAGCTATCATTTGAAAACATTACATTGGAGATGAATATTTTCAACATTTGCAAGCAACCTAGAGATGATAATGATTTACAAAAAGTAAATCATATTGACGAATTAGTTTATGATCAACTTGAATCTACTTTAAGTAAAAATGAGTTGGATGGATATGAAGATTTGCAAATGATTTATTCTATGGAAGAAATCACGGATGAAAAACGCACCGAAAATGTTGATGCAGATCTTTTTTCAAAAGTGACAACAAATTCGACATTTGACATCAGACCAATCGATGATTACTTTCCTAACAAATCCTTACTTTCTCTTAGTCCAATGCCTTGGTATGATAAAAATATCAATTTTTTTACTTCAGGAGATTTGCCAGCTAATTATAGTACCCAAGACAAAGAAATATTTTTGAACGAAGTGAAGAACTTTTATTGGGATGACCCTAACTTATTTAACTACTGTTCTAATCAAATATTTCAAAGATGCATTCCTGACAATGAGGTAAATCTTTCAACTTTGTCATTCGAAAGCATATGAAAGTTATAACTCGTCAAAAAAGATAGATGTAGAAATCTTTTAAAATGGATTTTATTGGCCCACCATGTTCAAGGACATGCATGCATTCTGCAAAACTTGTGAAAATTATCAAAAAGTTGATATGGTTAAAAAGTTTTGTTTTATAATTCTCAACTCCATTTATTCCCTAGAGAGCTAAGATCAAGATGGGGTAGTCCATTTATTAAGAAACAAGTGTATCTTTATGGGGCCTTTGATATTGATAATCCAATGAATGACAATGTTTTTAAGGTAAATGGACATCGTTTGAAAGCTTACTTTGATAATTTTCCTAGTGAAAATAAATTAACTGGTTTGAATGATCTTATAGATAAAGGTTGATTTTTTTTTCTCACATTGTTTTTGTGTTTTGTTTTTTTTAACTCTTGGTTTGCTAGTCTCTCTCACCCCGATTAAATGGCAGATAACAGTACTCCGTCACTCTTAAGTCGGTTCTTTTAGTTTTCCATGATAACTAATATTTATATATGTATTTGTTCAATTCCTTGTTCCTTCTCTTCTCTTTGCATCTCTTTTCCACTTCTCATCTTAAAAAATGGACACCACTCTTGAAAAATTAAAAAAGTATTTTCCTACTTTGCCTCAAAATATGATTACAAAAATTTACCGAGCTAGATATGCAAGATTGAGATTGTTAATGAACCATGGAATTTCTAAAGAGATTCATTAGTTAATCGAAGTAAAGGTTCGATTATCAAGTGAGTCTTCCAATTCTTTCATTTCACACATGTCTGGAACAAGTGAAAGCACTTTTGCAAAGAAACGTCATACAAAATGACTAAAAGTCTGCCATCGATGTTCCAAATCGACTTATAAGGCACAATGTCGTTCATTAAAAATGGTATCTATAAACCGTGAAGATAAAATTCAATTCATTAAGGATGGACTAAGTAAGGGGTCTTTAGATAATATTCTATTGACTCAGGATGGCCTGAGTAAGGGGTCTTTAGATAATATTCTATTGACTCTTAAGATGTATCATAGTGGAGATGTCATGTAATTCATGATTTATGGTCACTATTCTATAGAAAACATGTTCAACATAGTCTTTGGAATCTGACTAAAAAAGACCTTGTTTGCAGGTTTTTAAGAAAACTAGATAGGAAGCCTTTCCCCAACCCATAGAGGGTGTTTAAGCTGTTTTTGGATATAAACTAAGGAAAGATGTAAGCCACAATCATAACTGCGATTTGAGTCTTAGCTTGTAAAAACTTGTGTCTTTTAGTTTTATTAATAGTATAATATTTGTGTTTTATTGTTTCTTATATTTGTTTAAGTGTGTTTCAGGTTTGTCAGTGTCCGGTGTTTTAGATGATGTCTTATATACTCTATCTTTCTACCTTAGAACATTGAGGATAATATCTCGTATTGGTTGGGGAGAAAGGGTAGTAGTTGACAATAAAAAAAAATTAATTAACTGTGTTTTTCTATTTTATAAAGCATGTGCAAAATTATTATTACTAGGATGGTAGAGTAAAGGAACTCTTTTGTTAAAGTGACTCTTGAGATACATTTTAGTAACCATTATTAACAAGGTCTATTATAATACTTTTTAAAATATTCAGGTTTACAAACTCTCACATTGTTATCACTTTAGTCTACTCATATGCTCATTTAACATGTATTCTTAAACCTTAATTTTCACACACACTTTAACATATAATTATGGGTTGCATATTGGATTGTTAAATTATTTATATTTTTTTGTTAAAGTTAACAACTAAGAAAAAGGGATAGTATATAATTTGAAAAAAAAACAAAAAAAAAGAGCAAAAAGAAAATTAATGATAATAAAAATATCGATAAGTTTCATTTCATAGCCTCCCTAACCTAAGCAATTAAGCTCGAAAGTGTGTTTTAACACCTAATGCCCTAAAGTCAACTGACTTGGGAGCTATTGGCCCAACACTTGTTATATAGGTTGAGGAGAAAAGCTTAAGGAAATCAAACATTGCACTATCTACGTATTAGTATCGGCAACCTGAGTTACAAAGCTCGTAGGGGTGTCTCAATACCTAATGCCTTAAGACCAATTGGTTTAGGAGTCATTAGTCGAAAGCTTGTTATATGGGTTAAAGATGCATTATGTTTTAAGTTACATATCTATATATTTAAAAAAAAAAGAAAAAAAATCTCAACCCAAGGAAGTTAACCTTAAACATTAGAACAAAAATTTTGTTTTCTTCCAAGAAAAGCCCCATAACTATATGTTGATATATTGAGAACAAAAGGATGGTATTGAGCAGATATATAAATTTAATGAGAGTTTGTTTATCTAGATAGATTAATGAAAATTGAATGATGAATACCTTACTTTGTGGAATTTGAAAATTATTTTTCTATTTTAACGCTTTGATTACCAGGGACTAGTAATAAGCTGGTTGGAGGGTGTGATTAGTACTTAAAAGTGTATTTTTATTAAGGTTTTATATCATCATTTTCCACTTGAAGTATCAATAACTCCTTAACTAAAGCATGGTTTATAATAACATATCTAATAATATAAGATACCTTTAATTTGTGGTAAATATTCATTTTAAATAGAGGTCTATTATATAAATGAAAGGATTGATTAATGAGTTTAAGAACTGAAATTGAAAGGACAAAGAGATAGCCAAACTTAGAAAAGAAATGTTGATGTAGTTCAAACCAGAACATTGTTTAGTGTTTGGATAATATCAAAGGAGGTATTTAAAAAAGCCATTTTCAAGTCTAAATTGTAGCAATAACAAAGAAGTCTGAATCTATGCTACAGCCCGCACACTTTTTAGTGTTTGGACAATATCTAGAGTTCTAGAAGTCCAAATGACCTCTATTTTTTTTTTGAAAGATGAGACAATTTCCTACAACTTTCAATTTTCAAGTGGTTCCAATTCTAACGTTATTAATGATATTTTGGGCAGATAAGAGAAGATAAAGATTGTCACCAAGTCAAGAGTTGGCCACCCACTCATCAATTAGTCATCAAATCAATAGTTCCCAATTTTGGCGTATAAAAAGAGATATTTGCTATACATTTAGGCATCTTGGTTTCCAGATCAAGATCATGCTTTTGCTTTCTCTCTTTTTATGTTTTGTATTGCTTATGTTTTGCTTTTATTAATATCAAGTTTATGCCTTTCATTTCCTTTCTTTTACTTAGTTAACTTTTATCTTATTTAAGTTCTTGTTTTATTATTTTTTTTATTATTATGTTTAGCTAAGTTTATTATGTCAAGGTGAAAAGGTTACACTAATAGTGTAAGAATAAGTATAATATAAACTCAATGTGGACTTTAATGTTTGATACTAACATGTTTTGTATTTATTATCTTGTTCACTCTTTAATACTTTGCTTGTTAAATGACTAATCTTGATTTATGTTGTATAACAGTTGGTACAACAAATGTTTGGCACTTTCATAGCCCATACTATATGGTATAACAGACACCTGAGCTATGAAAGGAACTTGATTTGTTGTTAACATAAGCTATAATCATGAATGCCTGATGAGATTTACGAGTATTAGAATTAATTAACTAAGATGACTAATGTAATCATGTTAACAATTTATAATCTGATTGGAACCTCCTTTGTGTGTGGTTTTCAATTGAATAATAAGATTTTATACTATACTTGTTTGACATACCATTAGTGGTTCCTCTAAACTTGACATTTCTTGTTATCATTATCTAATCCTTACATTGATCTTCTCAAAGTTCTCATCAATTTCTTTATTATTATTATTATTATTATTATTATTATTATTATTATTATTATTATTATTGTTATTATTACTATTACTATTACTATTATTATTGTTGTTGTTGTTTTATTTTTATCTATAATTATATAATTAACCTCCTTGTGGTTCGACATCGGTCTTGCCGGGTTATTTATTACTTCAACACTCCTACACTTGGGAGAAGACATCAATCTTTTAGTCGTGTCATCAAGAATTATTAACTTATGTGTAAGTTATATTTCTAATATCTAATGAAAAGATAAAATTTTTAAAACTTTTTTAACACATCAAAGTCACGAAGCAACTTACCTTAGGTAAAGTGTGTTATGGGTGCTAATACCTTCCCTAACCACAATCAGTCCCTTACCCGTGAATCTCTAACAAGACTAGTATAATCAAGTTTCCTAGTAACCCTCAATTAAATACTAGATGGCGACTCCCAACAGACCAATCAAATCATGCAATGAAAAATCACGAGCCGACACCACACGGGTGACGTGTGACAGAATGACAACTTCATTGGGGAATTGGACTAAGCTTTATGTATTTGATATGTTTAAGTTTTTGTAATTTTATATCTTTTTTAATGTTTTTGTTTCCATATATTTTATAGAATTGTTTCATGCATCACTTGTTTTAATTTTGAAAGCACAAACAAGCTTCTAGGGTAGGTGGGAACTAGCAATCTGCCCTAAGACTATTGGTCAGGGTTCAGATGCATGAAACACCTAACTCATATTTGAGTGTTTGCTTGGTAATAGTGCGTACATGTACCTTAACCACTTCTTGCAACGCTCCTATACTGTCTTTATAAAAATCATCACTAGGCAGATATGGGACCTTTTTAAAACCAAGTAGAAAACCTACCCTTGTTCACATAATGAATAGAACATGTTCTTAGGTTGTATGTGTTATCGTTATTTGTATCAGGAAAAACACTTCTTGAAGCATCTTGAACTCAAGACTTGTGGGTGACATAATGGTCGTCACTTAGAAAATTTTTATTGTAGAGTTTGGACAAGAATCAAGATTCTTGTTTCATTATACAAAAGTTATGATTAGTACTTAAAAATATATTTTTATCAAGATTTTATATAATTATCTGCTTGAACAAATGTTGAACTTCAAGAGTGGAAATGGAATGTCTGCACAACATCCTATGGAAACACTGTCAGTCCATGTCCCATACAAGGAAAACATGCTTAACTTTTCTCCTCAGCATTCCACTACTAGAGGCCATAAACAATGAAGTGGCACCACCCTCCTTCATTTAAGTCATGAACAGTAACAACGCCTTCAGTCATCAATGAAAGACAATCTCTTTTCTATTTCAACTGCACTATTAATAGTTCACTACCTCCACATCTTTCAATGACACCTAATAGTTGTCAACCTTTCACACCATGAGGAAAAGATTCTTTCTAGTAACATCTACTATGAACTCCATTCCAGTCTAGCAACACAGGATGTTGGTATGAAAAACAAGACTTGGCATTGAACATTAGCATAGTAGAGCTCTCTCAATAGAGATCTATTTGTGGATCTACCATAGGGAATCCAAGAAGGACTGTAGTAGTTGTAGATCATCTATAATTTTCTCCTACCAGTGATAGTATTAAAATGCAAAAGTAGAGAAAAGAGACATGGCTAGACTGAAAAACATGAAGAAGAATGAAACTTCAATAGAGCAAAACTCCCTCTATTGGTTGCACCACCAGTAAGGAATCAAAGAAAGAGACATAAGAGTTTCAAATTCAATAATTTATCTTCTAGTAGAGACAATGCATGATTCCACACTTTGGCAATGGCAATGCTGCTCGCTACTAAAGATACTCAAATGTCTTTGCCAAGATTGACATACCTTGGCCACTCAAGTTTGTCTACCAGCATCCTAAACTTGTTGTCCTGACTTTGTCAAATCCCATGCAACCACTATTTCCTAGGTGGTATAATCTAGACAAAAGATATGAATATCATGGTGAGGTTCATTGGCCATTCATTTGAATAGTTAAAAAAAAAATCAAGAATAGAGACTGGATGATGGTGAGTAGAAAGCAAGTTGAGTTTGTGAAAGATGATGTGATCAATCATATTGTCACCAGAACATCCTCGGATTAACAAAAGAACTAAAATGCTTAGCCAATCATAAATATTGCCAGAAAAGCTGATCCAAGAATGGTGTTGAATTGTCAATCATTTTGTTGTGGAGTTTTGCCCTCCTGTATTTTATTTTTGGGTCATAACAAAACATGTATTTCCTTTGTCTTCCTGTTGTTTTGAAATCAAGAGATGCTTCTTTCAAAGGGTATTTTGACAAAATATTTTGATAAAACTCTGACATATAAAATTAAGGTTTGTCAATCCTAAAAGATTAAAAGTATTTCGATTGCAGAAATGACTCGATATTTGTTAAAATAGCAAGATAAACAATATGAGGTGACCAAATAATTTTGAGCTCACACATAAAATTGAACCACACACCGTGTAGCTAAATTTTAACAGTATGCATAATGACAAGTAGTGGATACAATAGTTATGGACTCACGAATCATGATTCTTACAAGTCCAAATCATTACACTGGATGAGATCAAAATTTATCGGTTCTAACTGACTTTACTTGAAATTTGAAAAGGCCATCTTTGATATCACATCACTTTTAAAAGATATTTGTCCTTTACAAACCCATTGTGAGCCTAATAGCATATTTCTTTTTGAAAGAAACCCTGACTAGGATCACACCTCACACTAGGGGAAAATAAGAGATATTTTAAAGACAATGTTAGAATCGATGGATAAAAGAAAGACTTATAACAAAAGTACAACAATTAAGAGAGGGATAAAAGAAAGAAATCATAGACTAGGGGCATATAAGAAAACTTTGAGGAAGGCTATGTGAAAAAAAAAAGAGTGGAAATTGGCAACACTTAAAGGCAAGTTAAAGATTAAGGAAGGAGAATGCCTATCAAGCTTAGGAAGGGCAAAAGAGTTTCAATTAGGGAAAGAGACAACAAACGCCAAAAGTCAATAAAAAAATAATATATACTAAGTTACAAACATTGTCTTTTAGTATTAATGGTAAACCTCTAATAATTAGATTGGTTACTCATCAATGAAGAAGTTGGATTTGCTTTATGACTTATGTTAAGAGAATTATGATCTTTTGAGGTTAACAAGGTTATATGTCACTTTCTCTACAAAGACACATGAGAAAGAGAGTTAATGATTAGTTGATGTTCATCCTAGGTCCTTGAAGCCTTCAAACACCTTTTGAGCCTATGAATTTCCCTTTCTTTCATAGCCATAAACCATAGCCTGCATTACGTGCTTTTGAAAGCTCTTTTCGATCAAGTAAGCAATCTGAACCGAAAAATGGCGTTCTCAAAACTGGAAGAACTTTTCTATTAGGGTCGTAACTTCATGAATTAAGCTACTGGTTATTATGTATGTTGATAAAATAAATGCTAAGAAAAGAAACAACCTTTCTTGATAAAGCCTAAGCATCTTGTTTTTTAAATTCATAAAAATATCAGCTCATCACAGATCATCAAAGAGATATACCCCAAAATCAAAATTAAAGTGGATACAAAGAACCGTGAAAAAAAAATCCATTTTAATCTTGCAACGGATCAATTTTTGTTTTCAAAATACAAGAAAATCAAAAGATTGCATTGAATGACGTGTGTTGGTTCTTTGACTAAAAAGCTTGATTTTTTAAAAGATCTTTTCCAAAACTGATATCTCTCTAATTTCATTTCGACAATTAGACTTGAATAGACATGACCATTGAAATATGAGATTTGATTTTAGAACAAGAAATGTTTTTGAACAAAGAAGAACATCGATTAAGTCTGCGAAATTCTCAACATAAATGATATCAACTCATATCCTTTGAAACATGACTGTGACAAATGTTATCGCATAGTTACATTTGAAAGAATGTCATAAAGATGCACACTACCAAGACTGACTATGGGACCATCTGTTTTGGAGCTTAGAGATGCACTTCATCGCATGAATATAGGTGATAAAATGAACATCATTGTTGATGCCAATACATTTCTTTTCACAATCTAATTCAATAAAATAAGAGAAATATATGGAGAAGAACATTGAGCTTACAACGATAAGCCTTGTACTGCAAGCTATAAGATGCATGTCTGGATGATTAGATAGTTTCCAAGAAGACTGATAATAACATATACTTGAAGAGTATTGTTTCAGTCTAAGGAAACTTTATGACTAATTGACAATCTTGATGGGTGTTGGCATGATGCGCACAATCAATGAGAAAAATTCTTAGGATAATGCAGAAGATGAATGATCAGTTAAGCTTATTCATGATGAATCAAGCAACACCACCTTTGGGGGCACAATCATGCTTGATAAACAATTAGAGTAATCATCGTGGACAGTCTAGGATAGGCACGACACTTATAGCTGAGTGGATGACTAGCACACGAATAAGTTTGGAATGCAAACAAAGGCACTTTATGATGATGAAACATCAAAGAAGGGGGACCTAAATTTCAAATCGGGTAAGGATACATGCATGTCATCTAACCTCAAAGCATTGCACACATATATTTTATTCATTATAGGAAAATCTTCAAAGAAGTCCAGCAAGATTGGAAAAAAAAATCAGTAAGCTAATAATAACAGAGAATCCTGATTGTGACCTTGGAATAGGAAGAAGATGGGATAAACCTTACTGTCAAGAAAATATCAAAGAAATGAGAAGGCTAACCTTGTCATCATGAGGAGTCTTTAGGTCAACCCTACAATATGGAAACACCAAGTTTTCCAACCTTGCCATTGAGAAAATTTTAGTTAATTTCAGTCATTAAGAAGGACAGATGTCAAACTTACAAATAGGAAGGATAAATGTCAGTCTTGTAAAATCACAAAAAAAAACCATCAAGTGAAAAGTTTGATCAAACCTTATCATCGAGAAGAAAAATGAGAAGAACCCTACCATTAGGAAATTTTCAAAAAGAAAAAGAGCAAGAAAAAGGAAGAGAGAAGCAAGTTCAAACCTTGCCAATAGGAAAAACATAGATTTTGGTTGTAGTTAAAGGGGATTGCTATAAGGGATCTTAGTTTGGCCCTACCACACAAATTCTAGTTCTGGATTGCTAGATGGGATCATAGGTAAACCCAATTAAAAGGGTCTGTTGCCCTTGAAAATAAACAAAGATGAACATGTGTGGGCAGGTCACCCGTGAAAATAGACCAAGGTGAGTGTATAGGTCCGATACCCCTAAAAATAGACCAGGATAAATAAGTGTAGGTAGGTTACCCGTGAAAATAGACTAGTATGAGTGTGAGGGCAAGTTGCCCATGAAAATAAACTGTGTGAACATGTGGGCCGATCGCCCTTTAAGAATAGACCAGGATGAACATTTGTGGGCAGGTCGCCCGTGAAAATAGACCAAGATGAACATATGTGGGTAGGTTGCCATAAAAATAGACCAGTGTGAGTGTGAGAGTAGGTTGACCATGAAAATAGACCCTTTGAACATGTGGGTCGGTCGCCCCTAAAAATAGACCAGGATGAACTAGGGGTGTTCAAAAAAACTAAGTAACTAAAAAAACTCAGAAAAATAATGGAAAATTAACTAAGAAAACCAAATCGAAATGAAAAACTGATTAAACTAATTACTAAAACCAAAAATCTTTCTAGTTCCATTCGGTTTCCGTTTTACCAAACCGGTGATTCGAACTGGCAACCCATAAAAATAAAGTTAGAAACAACCTAGTATAAATAGTATAGTAAACTTAAACCTAAATGACATTACAATTTACTTCTAATGCCGCCACTCACACCATACCAGCCTTTTTCATTTTCCCTTCAATTTTCATCCTCTTTGCCTCTTGCCCCCTGCATTTGTCTCTTCTCTAGCCAATCAATAATTAAATATCCCACAGCTCACACCAGACCGATCTCTCTCTTATGTCCTTACAGAAATTTAGAAAATCGAATCTCGCTAGATCAAAATAATTAGTCTTTAGGTATCGTTGACAAGTAATATTGTTTCTATTTTCTCTCTCTCAACCTTTACTCTTATTGTGATTTTTTATCTTGAGAGACAATTGATTAGATCGGGTTTGATTTTCACTTTTACCTATTTTTTCTAGTTTTTTTTGTTGATTGATGTGAGTTTTATGCGTTGATTTTGAGGAATTTTGTTGTTACCTATGGAATTTATTTTTCACCTTGGATTAGGGTTTTGATTGTTTCAAAGTTGAAAGTTTTATTTTGTGAAAAATTATGTGATCGAGGTAAGATCAAGGTTAAGAGTCTTAAAAAAGGTTAATATTATTTTTTAAAAAAATTGAGATGATATTTGGGTTATGATCTGTTCATTACTTTGGAGTTGAATTATTAATCCTTTAGATTTTTTCTTTGCTTTGCTTTGATTTAGTTTTTAATTCATAATACTCTAAATATTAAGAGAAATATTGAAAAACATAAGGGTCATGGCTAAAGTTTGTGGACGATTTGGGTTCTAATTTATTTGATTACAAGAAGATGAATTGAATTTGTTTTCCAAAGAATTAATTGTGCTTTGCTTTGATTATATATTCCAAATAACTGAAAACATGAATTTTGTTGGTTCAACAAGCAAATATATTGAATTAAATTAAGACTCTAAATCGAAGAATACACTTGTGTGCACATGTAAGTGTGAATGCCCCCTATTGAAAAGAAAATTAGTTATTTGAATTTGAAGCAAGGTTTTGTGTTTTCCTAAGAATTAATTGTTCTTTGCTTTGATTATATATCCATGTGTTAATTCTGGCCTTCATGTGCTTGTAAGTTTTACTTGTAACATTTGTTCGATTAGTGATCTCTGATCTTTGCTTTTTCTTTTTCTATCTTTCTAGAACTAGGGTTTTTAAATCTTTCTTCAGGTTCACCCCGCATTCCCCGGCTCTCTCTCCTTTTTGTTGATTTGTGTTGATATTGAGTTATTGATTGCTTTTTTTAGCATTATTAACTTTAATATGTATTATTGGTTTTTTTTTTATCTATATTATCAGTTATCAATCTGTTTTATCTTAATTGTCTTGTTTAGCTATCAAAATGTTTTTTGTTGTATTAATTCTGGGCTGCTGGCAGTAAATTCATTCTGTTTTATTCTAGCAATAAGTTCATTCTGTTCATGTATGAGCTATTAAATGTTTAGTCTTGCTATATGCTAATAATTATATAAGAGAGAGATTGCGTGAGAATCCATATATGAGAGTGAAATAATTCAATGAATCTAAATAAGTTATGTTTCAATGAATCCATATGGTTCATTACAGTATGTAGGTTTTTTAGAATAGAGAGGAGATTGATGCCTTTTTGTAATTATATGAACCTAACATAAAGCTCAACTTCTACTTGATTCTCAATTGTAGTCAGATGTTGATTCATGTTGTTTTCTTAATTTTAGATGGATAGCGGGGAAAATCCTACATCTAATGAGTCAAATCCTTCAAGTCAATAACCAAATTCTTTGCCTATTCTAGTTCCAATTACTACCTCTAGTACAAACAACAACACTAAAGAAGGTAATCCACCTTCTAGATGTAATAAAAGAAAAACATCCCAAATTTGGGATCACTATAAAAAACTAGATGGTAATGCTAAAACTCCTAGGGCTGCATGTAAGTATTATGGAAAAGAATATGCATGTCATATTATACTTAATAGGACTAGTAACATGTTGAGTCATCTAGGTGTATGCAAAAAAATTTCTTTTATCATTGATCGAAAACAAAAAACTTTAGTTTTAAAACCTAAGCCTAAAATAGAGGGGGGTGATAATAGAGAGGAAAATTTCATGACTATTAAGGCAGTGGGTTATAATTATGAAGAGTGTAGGAAAGCCTTTGGAAAAATGATTATACTTGATGAGCTACCTTTTAACTTTATAGAAAACCGAGGATTTAAATTATTTTGTAAAGTAATGTAGCCTAGATTTGATGTTCCTTCTCACTTGATGATTTGGAGAGATTGTTTAAAATTTATTTAGTTGAGAAGGATAATTAAAGAAAGCTCTTAAGGATCAATGTTTATGTTTAAGAACTGATAATTGGATTGATGAAGGTTGGAACTTGAATAAAAGAATTCTAAACTTTTGTCAAGTTTCTAATCATAACGGTGAAACCATTGGCCAAGCGATTGAGAGTTGTGTATTGGAATGGGGAATTGATAAGATTTTAACAGTTGTTGTAGACAATGCAAGTTCAAATAATTTGACAACAAAATATATTAAAAGAGTAACAATCGGGTGGGCAACTAATATATCATCAAATGACTTTGTTGTAACCCATTTCACATCCCTTTAAATAAAATAAAAAGAAAATAATAATAAATTAAAAAAATGGAACAGTGTTACTGTTCCCCTCTCTCTCCCACCGCATGTTGTTGCTCAAAACCCTAGGAATGGAAAGTAGTGCAAACGCACCCTGCAAAGCCACGCCTACTAGAGAACTCACCCGGTGTCTATACGCGACAGAGGCCGCTCCCTTTATGCCTATAAAGACTACTCACAATATCAGTAACCAGGGGTTTTTTTTTTTAACGGGAGAGGTGGTTGGAAAACTGAAAGAGGGGGGGTTTTTTGAAAAAGAAGAATTGTAACCTCTCTCCATAGTCTCTCTCTCTCCACCGTTTGAAACAACAATGCTACCAGGAACCGCCCACCTTGCCTTTGGAACTGTTGCTTGGAAGAAGAAGTAGAGAAGCAAGGTGACTGAACAAGGAGAAGACATAACGGAGAAGACATAACACAAACGCGGCAAAGAAAAGGAAGAACAACCACAGCCAGTCACAACAACACCACTAGGAATAGAGCACGTCCTCTCCACCACCACCAGCTGCCACTCTCTTCCTAGTCGACAACAACACAGTTAGGAGTAAAAGTAGAAAACGAAATAAAGGAGAACAAAGTTGAAGAAGAACGTAGAGAAGAAAAGGAAGAAAGGTTGAACACTGCATTCCAAAGGCCAACCACCATCTCAGCCATCCTCCGGTCAGCAACCACCACCAACCACCTCCACGATGCCACTATAGAGAGAGAAGAACATTGTTGACAGAGGGAGCAAACGAAACAAAGAGAAGAAGCAGTGCTAACATAGAAGGGAGGAGGAAGAAGACCACAGCAACACCACCGCCAAACCGGCCACCAACACCACCGTCAGCCCATCTATCCAAGCTCATCATCTCAGGTAACCATTTCCCTTATCACCATTCAAGGTCATGTTCTTGCATGCAGAACGTGCACTGTGCATGTTCTCCAAGCAAGAAGATAATTAGCTAGTACTGTGCATGCACAGTAACCAGCTAATTAATCAACGGGGTTACTGTGCTCATGTATAGTACCCCCGGTTACTATACATGTATAGCAACCCCAATCACTATGCGTGTATAGTACTCCTAGTTACTATTTGTTGCGGGCTAGAATATCAGCCCAACCTATGTGGCTGGACTGAATCCAGCCTTGTGGATGTAGTAGGCCTGTTTTATTTTAAGTCGATTTCAGCCTAGTCTCCTTTTGTGGCCGGGTCCGATCCAATAAAAAATTTCATAAAATGCTTCAAAAATTATTTCAAAGAATCTGTGATTTTCTGTAATTTTGTTGCTACATTTTGATCAATATCGGTTTGTATTTTTATACTGTAAAGATACAAATCCGATATTAAAATACTTAGTTTTCGTGAAGTCATAAAAAAATATAAAAATAAAAATGTTTTGTTTTCATGCATACAGCCTAGTCTCTCCAATATATATATATATATATATATATTATAACATCATATTTTCACATAACAAAAGAAATTTCAAAACAATATATGTAGTAGCATGCATCATGCATTTTGGCTTTAATAACTAGTTTATTCAAGCCATGAGAGCTAGGCCAATATTTCAAAAATTCCAAAAAAATTATTTTCTTTTCATTTAATATCTGGGGTTATGATCTTATGCGTAAGACGTATTCCGGATATTAAATTCTTTTGTTAACGTCAGAATCACCCAATAAGATAAGTATCTCCTTATCGAGAAGGACTCTTCTTAAACCATAAATAGACCAACCACTAGAAATATGATCATACCTTAGCTTTTTATCAGACAATTAAACAATGCAGCTTACCTTAGATAAGGTGTATTTGGGGTGCTAATACCTTCCCTTTACGCAACCAATCCCCGTACCCAATCTTTGAGACCAGTTAAGGTTCCTGGTGACCAAAATACTAGGTGGTGACTCCCATTCCATTTTCCACCGATAAAAGACAATATTTTCTTGTCTCCCTATATTTGCCAAATAGATGTTATTCATTTTCAGATAAAAGTGGAAAACCCGCCGCGACGCTGCACACGTGCGACAAACTTCATGCATGTTAGATGTTGTGCACATATTGTTAATCTTATTGTATATGTGGGGTTGAAAGACATTGATGAATTAGTGGTTAAAATTAGGAATGTAGCAAGGTTTGTTAGATTTTCTCCTTTTAGACAACTTGTTTTTAATCAATGTACAGAGAGGTTGAAAATTAGGAGTAAAAAATATGTTTGCTTGGATGTTGCAACTAGATGGAACTCTACATATATGATGCTAGATGCGGCTGTTAAATATGATGTGGTTTTTATGAGGTTAAAAGAAATTGATCCTAGGTATTTGAGTTACTTTAAGGTTGATTCAAAAATAAAACAAAAAGACTTAGGTCCTCCTGCTTCAGAAGATTGGGGAAAGGCTAGATCTTTTGTCAAGTTCTTGAAATTATTTTACACGATTACATTGAAATTTTCTGGCTCCTTATATGTGATATCTAATTCTTTCTTCTATGAACTGATTTCCATGCACACAAGCATATCTCAACTTTGTATAAGTGAAGATGTTTATGTAAGTCAAATAGAGAAGAATATGATGGCAAAGTATAAAAAAATATTGGGGGCATCAAGATGCACTAAACTTTTTATTGTATGTGGTTGTTGTGTTAGATCCACGTTTCAAATTAAAGTATGTGAGATTTTATTTTGGAAGATTGTATGATGTTGAAGAGGCTGAAAATTTTACAATTAAGGTTAAAGATACTTTGCTAAGGTTGCTTGAGCATTACATGAATGTTGATGAGAATGTTGAGGTTGTTCATAATGTTGGAAGTAGTATTAATGAAAATGTTAATGTTGATTTAATGATAGTAAATAATGATATCTTGGATGACTTGGCTTCTCAATTCAAAAAACATTTAGAGGAAAACGGTGGTGTCCAAAAAAAAAATAAGGTTGAGAGGTATTTGGGTGGGTAATGATTGTAAGGATCCAAATGATTTTAAATTAGATATTTTGGGTTGGTGGAGGTGTAATGCTACAAAATACAAGATTCTTTCTATGGTGGCACAACACATGTTAGTCATCCCAATATCTACAGTTGTTTTTGAAGCAACATTCAATACTAACGGTCATATATTAGATCCATTTTGAAGTTTTTTATCTCCATCGACATTGCAAGCACTTGTTTGTTGTCAGAATTGGTTGAGTTTAGCACCAATTCCACTCATCATTAGAACCTTCATGGATTATATTGAAAATTCTGAGATGATTGAGTCAGGTAATTTCTCTTACAAATTTAAATATAGTTATTTTATAATATTATTTATTTACATATGTTTAATCGAACATTTTAATTTATGTTTTTGTAGAATTTGGTGAAAGTTTAAAAATCTCAACTGATTGTTTGTAAGTAGTATTGGTGGCTTGGTGCAATCTTGGAATAAAATTGTTTTGGATAATTAATTTACTTTACCTTGTTAACTCCCCTTAAAAGTTTGCATACTTGATTCTTTCAATAGTGCAATCTTGGAATATAATTGTTTTTGGTAATTAATTTACTTTACCTTGTTAACTCCCCTTAAAATTTTGCATACTTAATTCTTTCAATAGTTGAACTCTAATATGTTGCTAATTTGCTAGTTTTTTTTATAGCGTTATCCTTGCTAGAATTTTTTGATGCTGCTGTTGCTAGAATTTTTTTATGCTGGCGTTGCTAAGTTTTTTTCTTCAAAGTTCAAACTATGCCAGATGTTTATGATAATTTATTGTCGGATGCTAATGTATTCACTTGTTAACGTTAATGTTTCTAGTGCGAACAAACTTTTAAATTAAGGTGTTTAAATTTGATCATGCATTTTACATATTGCATTGATTTAGCACTTTGGGAAGTATATTAAAATTCAACCAATTTGCATCTTTGTGGGATTTTAAGTAATGTTTCAATTCATGTCCAAATTTTAATTCATATTAAAAGTTAGTCAATTCATATTAAAAGTTAGCCATGTGAATTAGCTTAACATTAAATTTACAATTTTTAAAAGCTGAACATCAGTTTGCTTTAAAATGTAAAGCTTAATTTAATGTAAGGCTAAGCCAATTTAAAAAAAAAAAACAAAAAAACCCATGGGATTAGGTTTTCCAATTTTTTCCTTAGAAAACCGGATTTAACTGAATCAGACTGGTTTGGTTTGAACTTATTTCTGGTCTGATCCGATTAATTTTATACAAAAATATTGTAATTCAGTTCGGTTGGGTTTTTGAGTCTAAACCAAATCAAATCGAACAGAACTGAGAACACCCCTAGATGAACATGTGTGGGTAGATCGCTCGTGAAAATAGACCAATGTGAGTGTGAGGGCAGGTCGCCCATGAAAATAAACCGTGTGAACATGTGGGCTGGTCTCCCATGAAAATAGACCAGGATGAACATGTGTGGGAAGGTCGCCCTTGAAAATAAACCAATGTGAGTATGAGGGCAGGTCACCCATGAAAATAGATCGTGTAAGTGTGTGGGCCGGTCACCCCTAAAAATAGATCAAGATGAACATGTGTGGGTAGGTCGCCCATAAAAATAGACTAATGTGAGTGTATGGGCAGGTCACCCATGAAAATAGATCGCGTGAGTGTGTGGGTTGGTTGACAATACCAAAAGATTGATGTCTTCTCCCAAGTGCAGGAGTGTCGAAGTAATAAATAACCCGCCAAGATCGAGGTCGAACCACAGGGAGGTTAATTGTACAAATTATAAATAACAATAATACAACAATAACAATAATAATAGTAATAATAGCAATAATAATAATAATAATAATAATAATAATAATAATAATAATACTAGTAGTAGTGGTAGTAGTAGTAGTAATGAAGAAAAAGAAGAAGAAGAAAATGAGATATTTGAGATGGAATATTAATGCAAAGATTTAACAATGATAATAACAAATGTCAAGGTTAGAGATTCCACTAATGGTATGTCAAACAAGTATAGTATAAACTCTTATTATTCAATTGGAAACCACACATAAAGAAGGTTCCAATTGGATTATAGATTGTTAACATGATTACATTAGTCATCTTATCCAATTAATGCTAATACTTGTAAATCTTGTCAAGCATTCATGATTATAACTTATGTTAACAACAAATCAAGTTCCTTTCATAGCTCAGGTGTCGGTTATACCATATAATATGGGCTATGAAAGTGCCAAACATTTGTTATACCAACTGTTATACAACATAAATCAAGATTAGTCATTTAACAAGCAAAGTATTAAAGAGTAAACAAGATAACAAATATAAAACATGTTAGTATCAAACATTAAAGTCCATATTAAGTTTACATTATACTTATTCTTACACCATTAGTGTAACCTTTTCACCTTGACATAATTAACTTAGCTAGACATAATGAAAGAAAGAAAAATAGATAAACAAAATAAGAACATAAAAGTTAACTAAGTAAAGGAAACGAAATGAAAGGCATAAACTTAATATTAATGAAAGCAAAGTGTCGCACCCCTGCGTGCGGAGCGCGGCGTCGCGGCGACCGTCGATTGATTTTGGGGTCTCTTCATTTTATTTTTGTGTAAAAGGGAGTCGCCACCTAGTATTATGGTCACTAGGAAACCTAACTGGTCTTTCAGAGATTCTAAGGAAAGGGACTGGTTGCGTAAAGGGAAGGTGTTAGCACCCCTAATACGCCCTACCTAAGGTAAGCTGCTTGGTGTTTGTCTTATAATTGCTATGGTGTTGGTGTTTTCTAATCCCATCAGTTTTACTCGATTCGATTGTAACTAAATTTCTTAAGAAAGAAATCCAAGGAGATTCAATGCGCTTTACAAGCTCATTTTTCCCTTGGTATTTCAAGAGTTTGCGACTCGTAAATCGTGAGGAAGGACACAAATTTAGAAATATAGGGTGCTTTAAATGCCTATTTTAGCCTTAGTATTTTGTACTCTCACGGCTCGTAAACTGTGGAGAAAAAAAAATTGAAATGTCCTTGATTATAATCCAAGCTTCTTTCAAGGATGTGTGCGGATTTATTATTCCTAGAAAATTATCTTGGATATTTACCACTCCGGGTTTCTTTATCCAAATTTTAACAGTGAATAATAACAAACTATTCCCAATAATATTTTGGATGTTCATCCTTTAAGGATTTCTTCATCCAAACATTAGTGGTAAATAATAGATAAATTCTCCCCAAAATAAGATTTTTATATTTTTTGGAATATTGGCCAACACCCTTTGGAATTTTACAAACATGTTGTAAAATCCATAAATGCAAGAAAATAATTTGTTTAAGAAATCCATGCGAAAACACATTTTTGAAAGCTTCCAATATTTTTTTTCTATATAAAAAAAAATTCAAAAAAAAAAATATGTTAGGGTATTGGCCGTATGCAACACACAAGAAAACAAATTTTGATATATATGTATATTGGCCGCAGTTGCGTCGAAAACCGGGTATTCTAAACACAAAATTGGTATATATTTTTTACAAAATAAAAATTCAGACTTTAAAATAAATATTCCATAAAATAAATATCTTTCTCTTTCTTTTATTTTTATTCAAAAAAAAAAAAAAGAATTAAGTCCGGCCGGGTCACTTGCCTCAGCAGGGGACCCGGCAGGACATAAGATTTAGACAAACTGTTCAAGTGAATTATAATTCACTTGAACAGTAACCACAAAAGATTGCATAGTAACAGGACTTACGTGGTGCTGAAACAGGTAAAAGAGATTATTGAATTATAATTAAGATGCAAAGCAAAGAGAATGCATGGACTTACGTGGTGCTGAAACAGGTAAAAGAGATTTCACTGCAGTTGCTGCACCCGGTTGCTGGCTACTGGTTCTGGCTGAAAAAAAAGAATGGCCACGCTGGTTTTGGCCTCTTTTCCTTGCTTCTTCCTATTTTCTTCTCTGCTCTTTCCCTCCTTCTCTGTTCTGCTTTCTTTTTCCTTTTTTCACTTTTCACCGCAACGAACAGAAACTCATGTTCTCTGCGTTTTATCTGCACGTCTTCGGCTGTTTCTTTTGTTTTTCTCTCTATTTGTGCTCCTTCTTTCTACGTTCTTTTCAACTTTTTTCTGCTCTCCCTCTGCCGCTTTTCCCCTCTTTTTTTTATCCTCCTCTCCCTTTTTTTTTCACTTTTCTTCTAGGTCATTAGAGGGGCTTATATATAGTCTAACCTATATCTATTTAGGAAGGATTCAATGCATTAATCCTAGGACGCAAATCCCTACTGATTTGCAGTAAAAAAAACGCAAAAGGAAACTGCAATATTCTGATTTTGTGGTGGTGTTTTACGTCTGATTTCTTTCCAGTTTTGGAGGATGGTGTGGCTCTTTTCTTTCCTTCCATAGGGCCAGCTGCTCCCTTTGAAATGAGGCAACAAAAACGTGGTCTTTAGCTCCAATAATCAGAGGCGATGAGAAAGGAAAAACAGCAGAGAAAAAGGGAAAGCAATCAGATGCAGGGTGCAGCTGCAAAGTCTTATTTTCCTTAATCGGTGTGGTAAAAATCCTTTCATTTATGATGATCCACGCCCCCTCTCCAGCTTTCCATATCCTTCTTCAATTAAATCCCTCATTTTAACACTTTTCGATTCAGTCCTGGGTCCCGAAAAAATCCTTCGAATCAGTCCCGCAAACTTGGGTCAAAATCCTGCTTGTGACAGAATCCTCTATTTTCACATCAGAGATTCAAACGTGCAGAGCTTGAGCTTCTGATATTGAAATCGAGAAATTCAAAAACCAAAATTCATCTATGCGTGTAGGATTACAATTTTGACAGGGATTTAAGGTGAGATAAAATCATTTTATAGGACAGAATTGGGCCGCGATCTCGTCGGTCAAAAAGGGTCTCCTGATCTGATTCAAAAAAACTGACAAATGTCGAGCATCCTGATATGACTGGGAGTACCCTAAGAATGAACCAGAAAAATCGTGACGACAATAGAATTTTTTCGGTGCAAAACTTGGGTCAGAATGCTGCTCACGGCAGAATTCTCTATTTTTCACGTCAGATATTTAAACGTGCAGAGCTTGAGCTTCTGATATCGAAATCCATCGATTTGAAAGTCAAAATTCATCTATGCATGTAGGATTACAACTTTGGTAGGGATTTAGGGCGAGATATAATCATTTTATAGGACAGAATCGGGCCGCGATCTCGTCGGTCAAAAAGGATCTCCTGGTCTAATTCAAAAAATGACAAATGCCGAGCATCCCGATATGACTGGGAGTACCCTAAGAATGAACCAGAAAAATCATGATGGCAATAGAATTTTTTCGGTGCAAAACTTGGGTCAAAATCTTGTTTACGTCAGAATTTCTCTATTTTTCATGTCAGATATTTAAACGTGCAGAGCTTGAGCTTCTGATATCGAAATCCATCGATTCCAAAGTCAAAATTCATCTATGCATGTAGGATTACAACTTTGATAGGGATTTAGGGCGAGATATAATCATTTTATAGGACAGAATCGGGCCGCGATCTCGTCGATCAAAAAGGATCTCCTGATCTAATTCAAAAAAATGACAAATGCCGAGCATCCTGATATGACTGGGAGTACCCTAAGAATGAACCAGAAAAATCATGATGGCAATAGAATTTTTTTTCGGTGCAAAACTTGGGTCACAATCCTGCTCACGGCAGAATTCTCTATTTTTCACGTCAGATATTTAAACGTGCAGAGCTTGAGCTTCTGATATCGAAATCCATCGATTCAAAAGTCAAAATTCATCTATGCATGTAGGATTACAACTTTGACAGAATCAGGCCATAATCTGGTTGGTCAAAAAGGGGTCTCCTGATCTAAATTCAGGAAACTGACAATGCCAAGCATCCTCGACTGAGAGCCTGCCATAAGAACAATGAGCCCTAGGACCCAATCAAGGTGTAGGTCCATTATTCAACATGTCATGAGTGATAAAATATAGTTGGGATGGTCAGATATTGCACGAACCCAAGTCAGAATCAGGGTCTAAGTTGGAACAAAAAAAAAAAATTTTGCGGCGGCAGTAGAACTAGGTTTTTTCTAATGCCACTTTCAAGGAATTTATTTCAACCTTACAGCCCATGTAAAAGAGGAATGAATTTATCATTATAAAGAATCCTAAGTAGCCTAAGAATTCTGACAATTTTGGTAGCAGTGGGGAAGGATAAAGAGAGCAGGAGATGGCTAAAAAAAATAAGTAACAACAGATGCCCCCTCTTTACGAAACTTGCGAAGCTAAAACTTGAGTAGCAAGTTTTGTAAAGATAAATTAATAAAACTATCAAAACTCGATGCCTTCTTAAATATGGTCTCATTATTAGGTGACCTATCTGTTTCTCTATTCAAAAGAATTTTAAAAGTGGTCTAAATGTCGGGTGACCTGCCCGTTTAGAAAACTTCACGCTTTGTCTTTTTTTTTTTTTTTAAAGAATGGTTTCAATGTCGGGTGACCTGCTCATTGTAAGATTCTTTAGAAAAAACTCCACTCTCTTTTTTTTTTAAAAAAGTGGTCTCAATATTGGGCGACCTGCCCGTTGTCAGATTTTTAGAAAAACTCCACGCTTTTCTAAAAAGTGGTCTCAATATCGGGCGACCTGCCCATTGCCAGATTTCTTTAGAAAAACTCCACGCTTTTTCTAAAAGGGTGGTCTCAATGTTGGGTGACCTGCCCGTCGTAAGATTTTTAGAAAAACTCCACGCTTTTTCTAAAAGATGGTCTCAATGTTGGGTGACCTGCCCATCTTAAAATTTCTTAGAAAACTCCATGCTTTTCTAAGAAACCGTCTAAATATTAGGTGACCAGCCTATCTTAAAATTCTTAGAAAACTCCATGCTTTTCTAAGAAACGGTTTCAATATCGGGTGACCGGTCCCTCTTCAAAATTTTTTTTTTTAGAAAACTCCACGCTTTTTTTTTTGATGAATGGTTTCAATATCGGGTGACCTCAAGGAATGAAGCAGCGCTGGTTGACAATTCCTATCCTTTTCTGTAGTTTTGTAGACCTGAGATTTTGGACATTAGTGAAATTTATTTCTTTATTTTTTTCTTTTTCAAAAACTTGGAACTATTTTGGCCTTCATCACATCTTCTCCTGCCAAGTTAGTGTTATGACAGTATAGCATGCATGTTTTTTTTTACTTATTTTGGAAACATAGGTCCCCCCTTCTGTTGTAGACTTATTGAGCTCTTATTTCCACTTGTTTGTCCAACTCGACCTCTTGAAACAAAATATGCTCCACGCGTTATACTTCCTATCCTCTTGGTGAAGAGATCTTTGGTTCCTTATGGGGCCCTTTCTTGATCCATTGAATATTGTCTTTTATTATTATTTTAAAAGGAAAACTCAAAAGATTTGGTTTTGTTCATGAAAAACTGAAACTTTCAATGCAATTGGCAATTCTCATAAAAGATTTTTTTTTTTAGAAGTTTTTTATGATGATCCCCTTTTTAGGGCTTTGGTTCACCCCTATGTGCACTTCGTACACTTCTTGCCCCCAGTGTGGTGTGCAAAAATAAATAAATAAATAAATGTCAAGTTTAGATTTGATTTGATTCTCTCCAATTGATGGAGTCATCTCCTTAGTCATGTGTAAGAAAGAAAAAAAACATTGTTTGAGTAAAAGATTTCAGATGTTATGAGATCATGCGTTTTATGAAGAAAGGTGCTTTACAGAGAAAATTCATGGCCAAACTTTATTTTATTAATTGGCAGATTACGGAATACATCAAGCGTAATATTTCCTTACAGAATCAGAATTCACTAGCCTAACTAGATCTTCTCCATCCATTCTAGATAACAACAAAGCTCCTCCTGAGAATGCTTTCTTCACCACATAAGGACCCTCATAGTTCGGCGCCCATTTACTTCGATCTTCTCCTGGTAAAGGCACTATTTTCTTCAATACAAGATCTCCTTCATGGAATCCTCGAAGTCGAACCTTTTTGTTGTAAGATTTGGCCATCCTTCTTTGGTAGAGTTGATGATGATAAATTGCGGCTATCCTTTTTTCACTGATCAGATTCAGCTGTTCATATCTAACTTTTGCCCATTCCACCTCTTCCCGCTCAGAGTCCACCAGTACTCTCAATGAGGGGATTTCCACTTCTAAAGGCATCACCGCCTCCATTCCATATACCAACATGTACGGGGTGGCTCCTGTTGAGGTTCGAACTGCGGTGCGATATGCGTGAAGGGCAAATGGCAACATCTCATGCCAATCCTTATAGGTGACTACCATCTTCTGAATAATCTTTTTGATATTCTTGTTAGCAGCTTCTACCGCACCATTCATCTTTGGTCTATACGGCGAAGAGTTGGAATGCTTGATTTTCCATTTAGCGCAGAGTTCTATTATCATCTTGCCATTGAAATTCTGGGCATTATCAGTTATAATCTTTTCTGGTGGACCATATCGACAAATCAAATCTCTCTCAATAAATTTCTTCACTACCTTTTGCGTTACATGAGCAAATGACCCGGCTTCTACCCATTTTGTAAAGTAGTCAATAGCCACAAGAATAAACCTATGACCATTGCTGGCTTTTGGGTTTACAGGTCCAATCACATCAATCCCCCACATCGCGAAGGGCCATGGAGATGTCAAGTTAAACAGAGGAGCTGGAGGGGCGTTGATTTTGTCACTATATACTTGGCACTTATGACATTTTCGGACATAGTCGATGCAATCCTTCTCTAATGTCATCCAGAAGTAACCGGCTCTTTGTATTTTCCTGGCCATCACGTGTCCATTAGCATGGGTTGAGCAAATCCCTTCATGGACTTCTCGTAACGCGCTTTTTGCCTCAAATTCATCCAAACATCTCAATAAAGTCCCGTCGAATGATTTCTTATACAAGATCTCCCCATCAAGATAAAAATTTATTGCCAACCTCCTCAAGGTCTTCTTGTCGATTTTGGATGCCCCCATGGGATATGCCTGGTTTCGGATGAAATTTTTGATATCATAATACCAAGGGTTTCCATCCACTTCTCTTTCAACTGAGCAACAATGAGCTGGGTTATTTCTAATATTGATGTGTACTGGTTGTACCTTGTGCCCAAAATCTATTTTGGCCATAGATGCTAGTGTAGCTAAAGCATCTGCAAACTGGTTTCCTTCCCTTCCTAGATGGGTAAACTCTATTTCCTCAAATTCTTCAGCCAGTTTAGACAGGTATTCTTGGTAAGGCCTTAACTTCTCTTCCTTAGTTTGCCATTCTCCTTTTACTTGGCAAATGATCAGCATTGAGTCTCCATACACATCTATCTTTCTAATGTTTAACTCCAATGCAGCTTCTAAACCAAGAATGCAAGCTTCATACTCAGCTGTGTTGTTGGTGCACCCGAACTGCAGCTTAACTGAAACCGGATACTGCTTCTTATCAGGAGAGATTATCACTGCACCTGCCCCATTGCCACATACATTTACAGCACCATCAAAGTACATAATCCACCAATCTGATTTCTCTTCCTCGATTGCAAGCACATCTTCATCGGGAAAGTCAAAGTCTAATGACTCATAATCTTCCATAGCATGGTCAGCCAAGTGATCGGCAATAATACTCCCCTTTACGGCTTTCCTTGTCATATATACTATGTCATACTCAGCCAATAGAACTTGCCATCTTGCAATTCGGCTCGATAAATAGGGCTTTTCACAAATATACCTCAACGGGTCTAATTTGGAAATTAACCACGTAGTGTGATACAACATATACTGACGTAATCTCTTTGCAGCCCATGTCAGTGCGCAACACAGCTTCTCAATCACAGTATACCTAGACTCATATTCCGTGAACTTCTTGCTCAGGTAATAAATGGCCCTTTCCTTCCTTCCAGTTTCATCGTGTTGCCCAAGCACACATCCCATTGCTGTTTCTGTTATTGTTAGGTACAATATCAATGGCCTTTCTGGTACAGGAGGAACAAGCAAGGGCGGATTCAACAAGTATTGCTTGATTTTCTCAAAGGCCTCTTCGCACTCTTCATTCCAAATTCATGGGTTCTTCTTCCTTAATAAATGAAAGATCAGGTCACAAGTCGTGGTTAATTGGGATATAAACCGAGCAATGTAATTCAACCTTCCTAAGAAGCTTCTCACATCTTTCTCAGTCTTGGGAGGTGGCATAGATTGAATAGCCTTTACTTTGTCGGGATCAACTTCTATCCCTTTGTCACTCACCACAAATCCCAACAATTTTCTAGATTTCACCTCGAACGAACACTTCGCCGGGTTAAGTCTCAACTTATATTTCCTTAGTCTTTCAAACAATTTCTTTAATATTTGGACATGATTTTCTCCCTCTCTAGATTTAGCAATCATGTCATCCACATATACTTCAATCTCTTTGTGCATCATGTCGTGAAACAAAGTCACCATAGCCCTTTGGTAGGTGGCCCCGGCATTCTTTAAACCAAATGGCATGACTTTGTAGCAAAAGGTTCCCCATGGTGTTACAAAGGTTGTCTTCTCCTTATCCTCTTGTGCCATTTTTATCTGATTGTATCCTGAAAACCCATCCATAAAGGAATATGTGGAGCTACGTGCTGCATTATCAACTAACATATCTATGTGTGGTAGAGGGAAATTATCTTTAGGGCTAGCCCGGTTTAAGTCCCTAAAGTCCACACAAACTCTGATTTTACCTTCCTTTTTGGGTACCACCACTATGTTTGACACCCATTGTGGATACTTGACTACTTCCAAAAAACCAGCGTTCCATTGTTTTTCAATTTCTGCTTTTACTTTGATTAAGACCTCCGGATGAGTTCTCCTCAACTTCTGCTTAATCGGCTTGCATCCATCCATCAGTGGTATCCTATGTACTACGATATCCGTATCCAAACCAGGCATATCCTCGTAGGACCAGGCAAAGACATCTACGTAATCTCTGAGCAGTGCAATCAATTCTTCTTTCTCTTCAGGGGTGATCAAAGTCCCTATTTTCAGCTCTCTCTTGATTTCTTCATTACCTATATTTATGGTTTCAAGTTCCTCTTTAGCGGGCCTCCAAGCCTGTTCATGTTGTTCTATTAATTTTGTGAATTCCCCTATGTTTTTCTTCTCCCATTCCTCATCTTCTACAGCGACTATGTATTCTTTAAAGTTTGGCCATTCATTCTCAATGTAAAGTGTAGGTGTTGTTGTGGAAGATCCGCTTTCAGGGTTCCTGAAAGCGGGAAGTGATGTGTAAATGCATAGTAAGACATCAAAATGAAATTTGAAAAAAAAAATGCATAATCTCATTAAAAGGAAAAAGATTGGCTCAAAAAAAAAAATCCAATTGACATCTTGAGCTTCGATTGTCAATGAAAAAAAAACAAAACAAAAAAAAGACAACCAATCATAAATAAAGTTATAATCCAACAATCATTGTTGATTACATTTTGAAAACCAATGGAGCTTCTTGGGTCTCCCAATTCTGGAACTTCTCTCCTTCGGCTAGTTTTCGAACGAAAGTTTTGGCAGTAACTTCCTCCAAAGTGTAGATGGTTAATTGCGGCAACTCTTCATCCTTTCTTCCGGATTCAAACTTCTCAGCGACGTCCTCGACTTGATCTTCCTCCAGACTATTTATGTTTATTGAAGAAAGCTTTTGAAGGAGGTTTTCATGTCCCTTATTAGGTTGCATCACGTATGCAGCCTTTGGAAAAGAAATCCTGATAGGAGGGATGGCTAAGCTCTCTTCTTCAGGCTTTCTTCCTTCAATCCTTGCCATTCTTTTCTCCCTTCTTGCACCAGCAGCTCGCTTGTAATCCTCCTTCTTAGGCTTATATCCAAGCCCAAACCTCTGTTCTGCAGCTTTCAGCTTGATTATATCAATCAACTCACATTTTCCTTTCTCGATATCATATGGGAAAGGAATCTTGTGCTTTAAAAAGCTTTTAGCGGCCATTTTGGTGGCCTCTGAAATTTCTGGTTTCCTCACCACAGTGTTCTCGGGCACCCACTCGGTATTCACAACCTCAAATGCATGAAGATTTTCATCCTTACAATCTTCAGCTTCAATAAATGGAACTGCCACATTTCTTACCATCGATATAGTCTCCTCAGCCTTAACAGTCACTAGGACACCATTAGCAATGTACTTCAAACATTGATGTAACGAGGAAGGGACAGCTCCTGCAGAATGTATCCATGGCCTTCCTAACAACATGCTATAGGAAGGGTGTATATCCATTACTTGAAGGGTCACTAGAAAGACTTGTGGGCCCACAGCTAGTTCAACCTCAATTGTCCCTATCACTTTCCTTGGCGAGCCATCGTACGCTCTAGCCATCATCACACTAGGTTGCATGTGTGAGGGATCTATCGGCATTTCGTCCAGTATATGTCTTGGTAACACATTAAGGGCTGAGCCGTTATCGATGAGAACTTTACCGATGAGACAATCTTTACATCGTACCGTGACATACAAAGGCTTGTTATGTCCTGTTCCTTCAACGTCAAGTTCATCTTCCGTGAAATATAGGTAATTGGTAGCATGGATCCTCCCTACTAGATGCTCCATAGTCTTTTGTTCAATATCTTGGGGTACATAGGCCTCATTCAGTACTTTTTGCAAAGCATTACGATGTGGCTCAGAGCTGAGTATTAATGACATGATGGAGATCTTGGCAGGGGTCTTCTTTAACTGATCCACTATACAATACTCACTATGCTTCATCAATTTCAGGAACTCATTTGTTTCTTCCTCAGTCACAGGTTTATTCACCTCAAAATCTTTATTTAGGTCCAACACCTCCTTGCCCTTAGCCTTTCTTTGCTTCTCTAGTTCTTCAGGTGTGAAACAACGACCACTCCGAGTTAGCCCACTTATCTCAGTTTGAAACAACGACAAAGGAGTTTCGACATTCGAAGTATAACCATAATCTCCAGGAATCGCTCTATAGTCTACTTTATTTGCATATGAGGGCTTAGTTAATACTAGTTTTGAGAGCCCATTAACTGTTGATTGGACTCTGCATTTCCCCTGATTCTCTATCATCTCTATCTCTTCATTATCTATGGCAGCCTCAATCCTTAGCTCTCCTAGAGTCAACATTCTCACAACCTTTTGATGAAACTCAATGCATTCATCAATGTGATGCCCTTTCTTTTTATGGAATGGGCAAAAATCATTTTTCCTCATGCAATGTTCAGATGGTTTCTCCAAATGTCGAGATTGTACCAACATCTCATACAGCCTCGCCATGGTCACTCTTAGCACCTTCTCTTTGCTACCGACCTCCATAGTATTCACTCCACTACCACCTACAGCATGTTTGGGTAGAGGGTTTGAATTCACATTAGGCGAATCTTCAAAAGTAACCCATCCGATTTTGATTAACTGTGATACCCTCTTTTTAAAAGCCACGCAATTCTCGATGCTATGACCCGCATTACCAGCATGGTATTCACAAGTCAACTCGGGATTGTACCAAGTAGGGAAAGGCGGTTGCATAGGCGGTAATGGTAAGGGAGCTATCTGTCCAATACTTAGCAACTTGGCATACAACTCCTTTAGGGTTATTGGCAACGGTGGTAATGGTTCTTCTAGTTGTCGGTTGTCTCTCCTTTGGTAACTGTTTTGGTTGTTGGTTGGGAATTTTGTTTGATGGGGTTGGTTTGGTATGGAGGGTTTGGAAAAGTTGATGCTAGTGATTTGGGAGGTAGGTGTTTGGTAATTTTGGTAGTTTCTTCCTTTCCCTTGGTACCTACCTTCTAGGTTATTCACCTCGGTTTCCTTTTTCTTCCCAAAAAAACCCTTCTTCTCTACAGGTTCTGCAATTCTCCCATTTCGGATTCCTTGCTCAATCCTTTCAGCAATTTGCACAGCATCATAGAAATGCTGGGCTGAGCTACCCATAAGATGTTCATAGTATGGGGCCCTAAAAGTATTGGCAAACAGTGTTACCATCTCTGTCTCTATTAGTGGAGGTTGTACATTGATAGCTTGGTCTCGCCACCTTTGAGCATAAGCTCTCACGGACTCTTGAGTTCCTTTCTCCATGGTAATCAAACTGGTCCTATCAGGAGCAATCTCAAGATTGAACTTGTATTGTTTTAAGAAAGCATCGGCCAGATCTGTCCATTTCTTGATCCTAACGTTATCCAGCCTCATATACCAGCTAAGAGCCGATCCTGTCAAGCTATCCTGGAAGAAGTAAATTAGCAATTTATCATCATGGATAACTTCTGCCATCTTGTTATAGTACGAACGAAGATGGGTCTTTGGGCATTCCATTCCAGTATACTTAACAAACTCCGGAACTCTAAACTTCTTTGGAATTACGATGTTAGGCACTAAACATATTTCAGCGGCCCTAATTGGGTCAAATAAATCATTTCCTTCAACTGCCCTTAGCCTCTCTTCTAGAATAGTCCACTTATCATACCCTTCATGATTAGAGAATCTGACGTCTTGTGGATCCTCGTTTGTTAAATCCATCGTAACAGGGATTTGGATGGGCCGAATGGGATTAGGATGCTGCTTATTTGGTGTATTTTCCCCTGTGTTTATAGGTGCAATAGGGACTTGAGCTGCTGGTGGTGCTTCATCAGGTTGAGTAGACGTTCCCTCTCCATCTCTAGCTCTCAACATTTGCTCTAGCATACTGGTCAGGTGCGCCACATCATTCCGAACTCTTTCAAGCTCTCTTTGGTATTGAGTTTCAGATTGTGACCTTTCTTCATTTTCCATTCTTGTTCTTTGTCGAGTATTGTGGATTCTAGAAGGGGGACCTATGTTTCTTAATCTGCAGATGCGTGTATAGATGTATGAGAAAATGCATGATTGAGAATGCTGTGTATATTAGGTATGGATGCAATCTTCTTATGAACGAATAATAGCCACCACCTTATAAATATAGGTTCTCTTGTCACATTGCTAGGAGTACTGCCTTTCAAGTCGTTTGCTTGAATCATATTCACCAAGAGATAGATTTTGCATAAGAGGATGGGTCAACGCCCTTTTCATTAATGCTTGATAAGTTTAAAATAAAAAGAAAGTACAAAATATATTAATCCCTTTCCTCCCTAAACTCTCTAGCCAAAGGTAAGAAAGCAAAGCCGCGATTCTCAATCTTCCCTAGAAAGGCATCGGTTTCAGCAAGGCTTCGGCGATAGCGAATGATGTCTCCTCCAACATTCCGCGCATTGATTCTAATAATTCGAGCATGTGCAGCAGCTTCATCCATTTGCTCATCTGTCTTGGTCATCTTCTCTATAAGCAACATGTTGGTTCTGTTCAAAGCAATGTTGTTGGCGTCAATTTGATCCTTGTGTTTTTCCATTACTGCTAGCTTCTCATCCAAATACTTCACCTTTTCACGTTCCTTGTCAAGTTTTATCCTCATAACTTTTATCTCATTCTTCTTAACTGCTAATTCTGTTTCAACAGCCTCGAAACCTTTCTTTTTACTTTCTTCTTTTGCAATCCCCATTGAACGGCTTTCCAACTTTATATATTTCTTGTTCAAATCCTCATACTTCCCAATCCTATCCATCAATTCGAATTGGACTTGTGCAAATTTTTCTTGGAAATATTCTGCACTTCCTTGGCAATCGTTAAGGTCAATCTCTAATGCTTCAAGTTCAGAGCAACTTTGCATCCAATCCAAACTCATCCTTCTTAGCTCCTTCTCACTTTCTTCAGTAGCAATCTTCTCCTCACCCAGTTTTAACTCAAGCTTTGTTATTCTTGCATCTCTAGATTGTAGTTGCTCATCTAGAAATGCTCTCCTTTTATCTCCTTCCAGCATCATTTCTTCCAACATTGCTTTGTCTTTTCTGCTTTTGCTCAACTCTATCCGAAGTTTTTCCACCTGTCTTCTCAACTCCTCTTCATTATTGACCCTCTTCCTCTTAATAGGCTCTTCTACAGTTTGGGGAGATTGGACTCCTACACAAGGCATGGCTGAAAGAGCTAGATTTCTCCATTTTGCATATTCTTCACTTGCACTTGGATCCTTTAAACCTTCTATCTCAACCAAAACCAGATGCTTCCAATCTTGTTTGATGATCTCCAAAACTTCTTGCGCAATAGGGTCTCTAAACAAACCAAAGAATTGAGCAATTCCCATAGTCCTTGGAACAAACTGCATGCCCCCAAGTTGCCTTACCACTAGGGCAGGAGCATAACTCACATAACCTGTAATCCCTGCCAATGGCACCCAACGTCTTTGTCCACAACTCATCAAGACTTTCACTGTCGTTACCCATGGGGCTTTCCACTTGAAATCACTATTAGGCAATCCTTCTAATTTTTCAACCCAACCTTGGTTGTCTAAATCTCCCCATTCTTCTTCTTCTACTAATTTCAAGGGTCTTTGGGTGAACCACCAAAAATTATTGAATACAGGTTTTTTTGTTTCGATATGGCTAACCATCCAGATATACAACAACTGCGTGCAACATCTCATTGCTCCTTTTCCAGTCCTCCTACAATGATTAAACGTCAAAATGGTTTCAGCTAAAATAGCAACCACTGGATTGACTTGTGTATTCTCATACTCTACATAAGCAGCAGCAGCCTCCAAACTCACTACACCCGTTTGACTTGGGAACAACACCAAGCCAAATATGCCCAAGGCAATCAATCTCTCTTTTTCTAATCCTGACTTCTTTTCCAGTTCAATTTCTAGCATCCTCCATTTCAGACCAGTAGCATTCTTTTCCAAAAACTTTTCCAAGTTGGAGATTCTAAGCAGTTTTGACAATTCAGGGATGATCTTATCAGATCTCAAAGGAAAATAAATCCTATACAGATTGTTTGGAAACTCAGTCAACATCCCATATTCCTCAATAGTGGGACACAGGTCTATGCTTCCAAAAGAAAAACACCGGTAGTCTGGATCCCAAAAATGAACTAAAGCTCGCACAGCTGGGCTTAATACTTCTACCTTTGCAATCTCCATCAAACGTCCGTATTTCCTAAAAAATACATCCTTATCCACATTCTGAAAGTGAGTCGTTAACTTGCTCACCTCATTCATAATGCAATTCAGGTTCTTGATTGGTGACAGTTTTTTAGCATCGCTTCTAAGGCGACTCCTTCAGTCAATTGTGATAGTTCAGAATTTTTTCCATATTCTATGATGGAAAATTTAGCAATGGTGGCCATTTCGTTCACAAGTCCTGCAATTCAAGATGCCTTGGGGTTAGACTTGTTTTAATGCAAAAGATATTATGAAGCATACAACCTAAGGATAGGTTCTAGTTCCTTTACGTTAGATATAGGGTAGGTTTACTACTTGGTCTCTAAAAAAAGGGTCTCTTGCTGTCCCAGTGATCACCCTCGTAAAGGCAATATGGGGGTTCAGCAGATAGTGGGATGGCACATGTACCAATCACTATCAGTCTAAACTCTCAGCAAAGAGTTGGGGTTTACACAAACTTAAACCTTGACTCAAGTCATAAGGCAAGCTGCTAGTCCCCCACTTAACTTAAAGTTTACTGTGTGTTCCCTAAAGAAAAAATAATAATAAAGTGATCATGCATGACTATACCATATATGACAGAATGTTAAGATGCATGCTAAAGCTTTTAAACAAACTATCATTCATAGTAAAAAAACACAACACATAGCATAATAAAAGACAAATATCAAGCTTAGTCCAAGGGTCCCCAGTGGAGTCGCCATCCTGTCGCACCCCCGCGTGCGAAGCGCGGCGTCGCGGCGACCGTCGATTGATTTTGGGGTCTCTTCATTTTATTTTTGTGTAAAAGGGAGGCGCCACCTAGTATTATGGTCACTAGGAAACCTAACTGGTCTTTCAGAGATTCTAAGGAAAGGGACTGGTTGCGTAAAGGGAAGGTGTTAGCACCCCTAATACGCCCTACCTAAGGTAAGCTGCTTGGTGTTTGTCTTATAATTGCTATGGTGTTGGTGTTTTCTAATCCCATCAGTTTTACTCGATTCGATTGTAACTAAATTTCTTAAGAAAGAAATCCAAGGAGATTCAATGCGCTTTACAAGCTCATTTTTCCCTTGGTATTTCAAGAGTTTGCGACTCGTAAATCGTGAGGAAGGACACAAATTTAGAAATATAGGGTGCTTTAAATGCCTATTTTAGCCTTAGTATTTTGTACTCTCACGGCTCGTAAACTGTGGAGAAAAAAAAATTGAAATGTCCTTGATTATAATCCAGGCTTCTTTCAAGGATGTGTGCGGATTTATTATTCCTAGAAAATTATCTTGGATATTTACCACTCCGGGTTTCTTTATCCAAATTTTAACAGTGAATAATAACAAACTATTCCCAATAATATTTTGGATGTTCATCCTTTAAGGATTTCTTCATCCAAACATTAGTGGTAAATAATAGATAAATTCTCCCTAAAATAAGATTTTTATATTTTTTGGAATATTGGCCAACACCCTTTGGAATTTTACAAACATGTTGTAAAATCCATAAATGCAAGAAAATAATTTGTTTAAGAAATCCATGCGAAAACACATTTTTGAAAGCTTCCAATATTTTTTTTCTATATAAAAAAAAATTCAAAAAAAAAATATGTTAGGGTATTGGCCGTATGCAACACACAAGAAAACAAATTTTGATATATATGTATATTGGCCGCAGTTGCGTCGAAAACCGGGTATTCTAAACACAAAATTGGTATATATTTTTTACAAAATAAAAATTCAGACTTTAAAATAAATATTCCATAAAATAAATATCTTTCTCTTTCTTTTATTTTTATTCAAAAAAAAAAGAATTAAGTCCGGCCGGGTCACTTGCCTCAGCAGGGGACCCGGCAGGACATAAGATTTAGACAAACTGTTCAAGTGAATTATAATTCACTTGAACAGTAACCACAAAAGATTGCATAGTAACAGGACTTACGTGGTTCTGAAACAGGTAAAAGAGATTATTGAATTATAATTAAGATGCAAAGCAAAGAGAATGCATGGACTTACGTGGTGCTGAAACAGGTAAAAGAGATTTCACTGCAGTTGCTGCACCCGGTTGCTGGCTACTGGTTCTGGCTGAAAAAAAAGAATGGCCACGCTGGTTTTGGCCTCTTTTCCTTGCTTCTTCCTATTTTCTTCTCTGCTCTTTCCCTCCTTCTCTGTTCTGCTTTCTTTTTCCTTTTTTCACTTTTCACCGCAACGAACAGAAACTCATGTTCTCTGCGTTTTATCTGCACGTCTTCGGCTGTTTCTTTTGTTTTTCTCTCTATTTGTGCTCCTTCTTTCTACGTTCTTTTCAACTTTTTTCTGCTCTCCCTCTGCCGCTTTTCCCCTCTTTTTTTTATCCTCCTCTCCCTTTTTTTTTCACTTTTCTTCTAGGTCATTAGAGGGGCTTATATATAGTCTAACCTATATCTATTTAGGAAGGATTCAATGCATTAATCCTAGGACGCAAATCCCTACTGATTTGCAGTAAAAAAAACGCAAAAGGAAACTGCAATATTCTGATTTTGTGGTGGTGTTTTACGTCTGATTTCTTTCCAGTTTTGGAGGATGGTGTGGCTCTTTTCTTTCCTTCCATAGGGCCAGCTGCTCCCTTTGAAATGAGGCAACAAAAACGTGGTCTTTAGCTCCAATAATCAGAGGCGATGAGAAAGGAAAAACAGCAGAGAAAAAGGGAAAGCAATCAGATGCAGGGTGCAGCTGCAAAGTCTTATTTTCCTTAATCGGTGTGGTAAAAATCCTTTCATTTATGATGATCCACGCCCCCTCTCCAGCTTTCCATATCCTTCTTCAATTAAATCCCTCATTTTAACACTTTTCGATTCAGTCCTGGGTCCCGAAAAAATCCTTCGAATCAGTCCCGCAAACTTGGGTCAAAATCCTGCTTGTGACAGAATCCTCTATTTTCACATCAGAGATTCAAACGTGCAGAGCTTGAGCTTCTGATATTGAAATCGAGAAATTCAAAAACCAAAATTCATCTATGCGTGTAGGATTACAATTTTGACAGGGATTTAAGGTGAGATAAAATCATTTTATAGGACAGAATTGGGCCGCGATCTCGTCGGTCAAAAAGGATCTCCTGATCTGATTCAAAAAAACTGACAAATGTCGAGCATCCTGATATGACTGGGAGTACCCTAAGAATGAACCAGAAAAATCGTGACGACAATAGAATTTTTTCGGTGCAAAACTTGGGTCAGAATGCTGCTCACGGCAGAATTCTCTATTTTTCACGTCAGATATTTAAACGTGCAGAGCTTGAGCTTCTGATATCGAAATCTATCGATTCAAAAGTCAAAATTCATCTATGCATGTAGGATTACAACTTTGATAGGGATTTAGGGCGAGATATAATCATTTTATAGGACAAAATCGGGCCGCGATCTCGTCGATCAAAAAGGATCTCCTGATCTAATTCAAAAAAATGACAAATGCCGAGCATCCTGATATGACTGGGAGTACCCTAAGAATGAACCAGAAAAATCATGATGGCAATAGAATTTTTTTTCGGTGCAAAACTTGGGTCAGAATCCTGCTCACGGCAGAATTCTCTATTTTTCACGTCAGATATTTAAACGTGCAGAGCTTGAGCTTCTGATATCGAAATCCATCGATTCAAAAGTTAAAATTCATCTATTCATGTAGGATTACAACTTTGACAGAATCAGGCCATAATCTGGTTGGTCAAAAAGGGGTCTCCTGATCTAAATTCAGGAAACTGACAATGCCAAGCATCCTCGACTGAGAGCCTGCCATAAGAACAATGAGCCCTAGGACCCAATCAAGGTGTATGTCCATTATTCAACATGTCATGAGTGATAGAATATAGTTGGGATGGTCAGATATTGCACGAACCCAAGTCAGAATCAGGGTCTAAGTTGGAACAAAAAAAAAAAAATTTGCGGCGGCAGTAGAACTAGGTTTTTTCTAATGCCACTTTCAAGGAATTTATTTCAACCTTACAGCCCATGTAAAAGAGGAATGAATTTATCATTATAAAGAATCCTAATTAGCCTAAGAATTCTGACAATTTTGGTAGCAGTGGGGAAGGATAAAGAGAGCAGGAGATGGCTAAAAAAAATAAGTAACAACACAAAGCATAAACATTACAAAAAATACAAAAAGAGAAAGGAAGAGCATGATCTTGATCTGGAAACCAAGATGCCTAAATGCATGACAAATGCCTCCTTTTATAGGCCAAAATTGGAAACTATTGATTTGATGACTAATTGATGAGTGGGTGGCCAACTCTTAACTTGGTGACAATCCTTATCTTCTCTTGTCTACCCAAAACGTCATTGATAACGTCAAAATTAGAGCCACTCAAAAACATGAAATTGTCTCAGCTTTCTTGTGTAAAACATTCAGCTCATTTGGACTTCTAGAACTCCAGATATGGCTAAAATACTGAACAATGCTCAGGCTGGAGGACAGATTCGGGCTTCTTTGTTGTTGCTATAATTTGGACTTGAAAATGACCTTTTTAGATCTTGGCCTCCATATAAAAGTTGTAGGACTATGTCTTACCTTTTCATCCATATAAAGTAAACCTAAATCTGAGATCTATAGCTGTAGATATGACCCAATTACCGAACAGTGTTCCGGTTTAGATTGCACCGACATCTCTTATCTAATTTTGGTCATCTCTTTGCCCTTGCAATTTAAGTTCTTAAAGTCATCAATCAATCCTTTTATTTATGTGATAGGCCTGCATTTAAAATGAACATTTACCATAAATTAAAGGTATCTTATGTTATTAGATATATTATTATAAAACATGATTTAGTTAAGGAGTTATTGATACTTCAAGTGCAAAATAATGATATAAAACCATGATAAAAAGACACTTTTAAGTACTAATCATTGGTTGCCCATGAAAATAGACCAAGATGAACATATGTGGGCAGGTTGCCTGTGAAAATAGACTAGTGAGTGTGTATGGGTAGGTCTCCCATGAAAGTAAACTAATTTTCTTCAAAAGGGGCAGGTCGCTCAAGATAATTAGATCATTTTTTTCTTTTTTTTTTCTTTACTAGTTTACTATGCAAGACATTGATGATGTTTTGCTTCATAAGCATTGTAAAGAGGGGGCATATGTTGTTACCTAATTTTTTACCCACCTTTTTGATAAAATTTTTGAAAAATCCAAAACAATTGTGAAAAACAACAAAAATCCAAAAAAAACATATTTTTAATATATTTTTAGCATTTTTAGCATTTTCAGCATCGTTCAAAAGAATTTAAATTTTCAAAGATCTTTGAAACGTGTTTAACTTTTAACGTGTTATATTTTAAAGTCACTGATTTTCCTCATTTCAAGTCAATGCTAATAAGAAAAATTAAAAAAAAAATCAAGTTTATGAAAAAAGAAAGAAGTTAAGGAAACAAGTTTGAAAACCTAACAATATTTTTACTTATAAATATTGATATTCTCAACACATACAAGGGGGGTAATTTTGCGAAGAGGGAGAAACCACAAAAAAAACCTAAAAACCTAACTCTTTTTCCCCACTCACCCAAGAACCCGCAGCCTCCCTCTGCTCTGCTAGCCCTCTCCCCTTCACCAAATGATTTCCTTGCATTTTATTCTCTTCCCCAGATTGGTTCTTCCCTCTCAACACAGAATAACCTTTCCCTTAACAACAACTAACACTCCCTCTATCTTCTTCTCTCCCAGCCGGCGTGTTCTCCTTCTTCACCTGTAGAAGCCCACCTCCGCTGCACCTCTATCTCCCACACCGGATCAAGCCTCCCTTCTATTTAGCCACCAAAAGTGGCCGACAAAAACAAAATAACAGCCCAAAACCTCCACAACTGATCGCTCTTATTTAGCCAGTTGCACATCAGGTCGTCTCCCCTCAACCACGGTCTCCATCTCCACCAGCTGCCACCCAACATTTCCTCCTTTTTACCGTCAGTTACCTAAAGTAGAGGAGAAGACGGCGAAGCCTAAGAAACTGATCTAAAAGAAAGGAGAGAAACCGATTTGGACCAAAAGGAAAAAAATTAAAATCAACCGCTGTTGTGCATTATTTCCCTTGTTGCAGGTGACGATGACCTTTACCACCAGTATAGGAAGACAAAGAACAGGAAGATGACCCTAACACGACCAAAAGATTGATATCTTCTCCTAAGTGCAGGAGTGTCAAAGTAATAAATAACTCGACAAGATCGGGCTCGAACCATAAGGAGGTTTATAGTATAAATTAGAGATAACAATAATATAACAACAACAATAGTAACAATAATAACACTAAATACTAATACTAATAATAATAGTAATAGTATAATAATAATAATAATAATAATAATAATAATAATAATAATAATAATAATAATAGCAGCAATAACAATAATAAAGAAGAATAAGAAGAAGATGAGAACTTTGAGATGAAATATTAATGTATGGATTAAACAGTGATAACAACAAATCTTAAGGTTAGAAGATCCACTAATGGTATGTCAAACAAGTATAGTATAAACTCCTATTATTCAATTGGAAACCACACACAAAGGAGGTTCTAATCAGATTATAAATTATTAACATGATTACATTAGTTATCTTATTTGATTAATGTTAATTCTTGTAAATATTGTCAGACATTCATGATTAGACCTTATGTTAACAACAAATCAAGTTCCTTTCATAGTTCAGGTGTCGGTTATACCATATAGTATGGGCTATGAGAGTGTCAAGTACTTGTTGTACCAAGTGTTATACAACATAAATCTAGATTAGTTATTTAACAAGCAAAGTATTAAAGAGTGAACAAGATAACAAATACAAAACATGTTAGTATCAAACATTAAAGTCCATATTAAGTTTACAATATACTTATTCTTACACCATTAGTGTAACCTTGTCACCTTGACATAATAAACTTAACTAAACATAATAAAAGAAAGAAAAATAAATAAACAAAATAAGAACATAAATAAGATAAAAGTTAACTAAGTATAAATAAGAACATAAATAAGATAAAAGTTAACTAAGTATATCGCACCCTCTCGAACGGAGTGGAGCGGAGATCTTTGATTGATTTCGAGGTCTTTTGTTTTGATTTTGTGTAAAAGGGAGTCGCCACCTAGTATTATAGTCACTAGGAAACCTAGCTGGTCTTTCAGAGATTCTAAGGCAAGGGACTGATTGCATAAAGGGAAGGTGTTAGCACCCCTACTACGCCTTACCTAAGGTAAGCTGCTTGGTGTTTGGTTTGTCTTACAATTGTTATAGTGTTGGTATTTTCTAATCCCATCAGTTTTTCTCAGTTTGATTCTAATTAAATTTATTAAGATAGAAATCAAAGGAGATTCAATGTGCTTTACAAGCTCATTTTTCCCTTGGTATTTCAAGAGTTTGCGACTCATGAATCGTAAGGAGGAGGGACAAAAGTTTAGAAATCTAGAGTGCTTTAAAAATCTTTTTTTTGTCTTAATGTTTTATACTCTCATAACTCGTAAACCGTGGAGTAAAAACAAATTGAAATATCCTCGATTATAATCAAGGCTTTTTTCAAGGATGTGTGCGGATTTATTATTCCTAGAAAATTATTTTGGATATTTACGATTCCGGGTTTCTTTATCCAAATAGTAACAATGAATAATAACAAATTATTCCCAACAATATTTTGGATATTTGTCCTTTAAGCATTTCTTTATCCAAACATTAGCGGTGAATAATAGATGAATCCCCCTAAAAAAATAAGATTTTTATATTTTTTTGGAATATTGGCCAATATCCTTTGGAGTTTTACAAACATGTTGTAAAATCCAGAAATGCAAGAAAATAATTTTTTTATATTTAAGAAATTCATGCAAAAACACATTTTCAAAACTTTCAATATATATATATTTGCATAAAAAAGAGTGTTCAAAACATGTTAGAGTATTGACCATATGCAACATACAAGAAAACATTTTAAAAAACCCATGAGCATCGCAATTAAATACAAAAATCGCAATAAAAGGTAACCAATCGTCACATATAATCTAAAATTTACTAGAAAGCTTAAAGCAACTAAAAAAAAACATCATAACTAGAGAGAAATAAAATAGAATTTAGTGACAGTGTTCATCCCCTTAAACCCATTCTAGTGACAATGTTCATACCCACAAACCCCTTTCTTTGATACAATTAAAACCCATTGTACTCATCACACGTAGACAACAAGGAGAAACGAAAAACTAGAAGCATGCTCTCTAATTTTAAAAGCCATGGCCGGCTAATCTCTTCTCCAACGGTGCAAGGAATACACACAATGAAAATCTCTAAATGTAAACATTCCTAAACATGAAGGCAACCCCTTTTACATGGACTACCGCTAAACTAAACATCATGAAAGAATAATGGGCAAGCCCTTTTACATGGACTACCATTAAACTAAATATCATGAAAGAATAATGGGCAAGCGTTGGCTTGGTCTAAACAAAACCAATTATTGAGAGAAAAGAAACAAATACAATCAAATGCCTTATATAAAAATAACAAAGGAGGATAGATTGGGGCTTATACCTGCAACTCCTGTTTGTAGAAAATAAAACCAAAGACCGAAAGAAAAAGCTCACGCATGCCTCTTTAGCTACTAGTAAATGATGGACAAAACAGAGACACTGAAGTTGTGATGTGCCGATGAATTGGATGTTCATCCTTCTATGTTCTCTTGCTCTTTTTGGTTTTCCTACCTCTCTTGTGTATTTTTCCTTGCCTTTCTTTTTCTATTTTTCCTGCTCTTTCTCCCTTTTCCTGTCTTTCTTTTGTTGTCCCTCTCTATTCTTTTCCTCCCTGGCTTCCCTTCTTTTTTTTCCCCTCTCTTTTCTTCTTTTTCTGCTCTCTTTTTGCTGCCCCTGTTAGCTCATTAGAAGGGCTTATATATAGTCTAAATATGTCTTTATTTAGGAAGGATTCAATGCATTAATCCTAGGATGCAAATCCCTACTAATTTGTAGTTAAAAAAATGCAAAAAGAAAGTTGCAATATTCTAATTTTGATTTTGTGTTTGCGTCTTGTTTCTTTCAAGTTTTAAAGGATGGTGTGGCTCTTTTTTTTCCTTCCATAGAGCCAGCTGCTCCCTTTAAAATGAGGCAACAAAAACATGGTCTTCAACTCCAAAAATTAGGTGTGATGAAAAAGGAAAACAACAGGAATTTACAGAGAACAAAAGGAAAGAAATCAGATGGAGGATGCAGCTGCAAAGTCCTATTTTCATTATTCGGTGTGGTAAAAAATTCTATCATTTATGATGATTCAGCCCCCCTCTCCAGCTTTTAATATCCTTCTTCAATTTAATCCCCCATTTTAACACTTTTTGATTCAGTCCTTGATCCAAAAAAATCTTTTAAATCAGTCTTGCGAACTTGGGCTATATCCTTCCTGCGATAAAATTTTATGCCCTTATGTTAGATGTTCAAATGGGAATATCTTGAGCTTCTGATGTCGAAATCAAGTGATTCAAAATCCCAAATTCATCTACACGTCTAGGACTAAAACTTTGATGGAGTCGAAGTGAGATAAAAACTTTTTACATAACAGAATCTAGTAGTAATTTGGTTGGTCAAAAGGGATTTCCGGGTCTAACTCAAAAACTAACGAATGTTGAGAATCCTGATATGACTGAGAGTATGAACTAAGAATAAAAATCATAAAAACTAGGCCAAAAATAGAGATTTTTTTAGTGCAAACTCGGGTCAATATCCTTCTCGCGGTAGAATTCTCTACCTTCATGTTAGATATTCAAACAAGAACATCTTGAGCCTCTGTTATCAAAATCAAGTGATTCAAAAGTTCAAATTCATCTATGCATATAGGACTATAACTTTGATGAAGGAATCAACGTGAGATAAAATCCTTTTACAAAACAGAATATAGTAGTGATTTGATTGGTCTAAAGGGATTTTCAGGTCTAACTCAAAAACTGATGAATGTCGAGAATCCTGATATGACTAAGAGTATGAACTAAGAACAAAAATCACAAAAACTAGGCCAAAATAGAGTTTTTTTAGTGTACACTCGGGTCAATGTCCTTCTCATAGTAGAATTTTCTACCTTTACGTTAGATATTCAAACATGAATATCTTGAGCTTCTGATATCAAAATCAAGCGATTCAAAAACCCAAAATCATGTACGCGTCTAGAACTACAACTTTGATGAAGGAGTCAAAGTGAGATAAAATCATTTTAAAGAATAGAATCTGGCAGTAATCTAGTTGGTCAAAAAGGTTCTTCATCTGACAGTGCTAAGCATCCAAATTAAAGGTATCTTATATTATTATAAAACATGCTTTAGTTAAGGAGTTATTGATACTTCAAGTGCAAAATGATGATATAAAATCTTGACAAAATGCACTTTTAAGTACTAATCAGGCCCCAATCCATCGATTTTGCCACCTTTGACGGTGGCGATGTGTGAATGCACGCGCTTCCATTGGAGGTGGCACGTGGAACAACACACCGCCACTATTCCTGCAGTTGCAAAAGGACTTCCCTGCGATTTCTGGAGTTTTAAGGGCTGTTTTTTGAAAATTTTAAATTATTTAGTATAATTTTTGTTTAGTTTTTTTAAAAAAATTTATAATTTGTAGTGTGGATGTACCAAAAAAAAGGAAAAGAAAAGAAAAAATAAAAGAAAATATAGAGAAGTTGTACATGCATGTTTGTATTTGTTTTATAGATTTTTTTTTATTTATGATAAAATTGAAAAGAATAAAGAAGAATTTAGTATTTTAATTTGCTCAAGGTCAAGAATTATTAACTTATACATAAGTTGTATTTCTAATATCCGATGAAATAACACAAATTTTAAAACTTCTTTAACGCATCACGAAGCAGGTTACCTTGCGTAGGGTGCGTTAGGGATGCTAATACCTTCCCTAACCACAATTAATCTCTTACCCGTGAATCTCTGACAAGATCAATACATCTGGGTTTCATAGTAGCCTTCATTTAAATACTAAGTGGCGACACCCAACGAACCAATCAAATCAAGCAATGAAAAATCGTGAGCCAATGCTGCGCGGGTGACATGCAACACTTATTGCCCCTAAACCTTTCATTTGTGTTTTCTTGATCAAATTCTCAAATTATTTTCCCATGTTTCTTCAACAAAAACCTCAGTTTATACCCACCTGTTGATTTTAATAAAAATACATGCCTGATTAATCTGGTTATATTTTAAAAAATTTAAATTATTTATTCTTTATTTATTATTATTCTTTATTTTATTTTTATTTGTTAATTATTATTTTTAAATTTTCAAAATTTGGTTATTACACAAAATATTTTGTATGTAAAATATTTTGCATCCTTAAAAATACTTCATGCAAAAACGGCACCTTAATTTATTCATTAATTTTATTTACTCGTGGACCAATAAAAAGAATTTAATTGTGGCTATAATAAAATTAGAACTAATTCAATTTGGTTTTATTCTCACAAAATTTTAACATCCAAAAAGATTCCCCTATAGACTCTAACATGTTCTGATTACTAGTGAAGTGGTGATGTCTTTAGGCTACCTTATTAAATTATGCATCCCCTTTATCTTGCGGCCCCTGCGCTCTCTACCATTATCTATTTAATTTAATGTATGACACTTTTTTATCGCTTGCTTCAGTCGCGTTGAAATTATGTACTCCTTCTAAATTGAGGTCCCTGTATATGTAATGTGTGTACACATGGTTTAACCAAGCTCTGGGATTTTTTGTGTGCGTGGCAAATTTCAATTGATCATCGTTGATCCATCTTGTATTGATTCGGTCTTGCTTGCTGGAGATTCATGTATCAACTATATTGCTTATGTCTCCTTCTACGTTTTCAAAAACTATGGAATATATGGACTACGTTCATTTGATGGGTAGGGGCTCCCTCGGTGCTGTCTTGGAAGTATGCTGAGTTTGCTTCAACAGAGGAAAGTCGTTCTTAATAGAGTTCTTCAAAAAAGAAAAAAGCATGTTCATTATTTTTTTCAATCCCTGTTAATAGAGTTCTTCAACAGAGGAAAGTATTTATTACGAGACAGTTTTTCTGTTATATGGTTCAAGGCTTTATTTCCTGACTTCCCTTATTGTGCTCTTGACTTGCTTATGTGTACAGATGATTTGATAAAATGGTCCAATGTTAGGAAGTCACGACCGTTAGTTTCTGTGGTCAGCTCCAGAACCTTTGTTTTTGAAATGGAATGTGGATGGCTCTTCTCTTGGTAAGCAGGCCCTAATGGTATTGGATGTTTTCTACCTGATCATAAAGGATTGGCGTTAGGGCTCTTTTCAATCCCTATTGGAATAAAAGATTCTAATGAAACATAATTATTATTAGCTGTTGTTAAAGCCTTGGAGTTATCTACATCGAAGGAAGATATGTTTGGAAAGGAAGTGGTTGTGGGATCAGATTCTGGAAATGCAGTCAATTGAATGACAAAGAAGTCTATCAGAACATGGTTTTACCAGAATCTCTTAACCCTTGCTCCACGTTTCTCATCATGTCTGGGTCCTGTAACTTATATTTACACTCTGCAAGAAGCTAATCACATGGCAGATAATCTTGCAAAACAAGGTGTAAGTAGGTATGGTGAACTGGTAGCATGGCTGTGATTATTTGTTGTTCATTGGTTACTTGTCTCTCTTTTCTAGATAGACTGATTGGTTTATAGAAATCATATGTTCAGTTTATTTGATGAGCCTATGAGTTTGCGCTAAGATGCTTTGTTGAAATGGAAGAAGAATGCATTTAGGTTCACTGATGTGAGACAATGTGTAAATGAAATGCAGGCTTACGTGGATGCAGGGGCGGAAGGAAGGGGCAAGCACGGGCCTGGCCCCCTAATACATACATGCATGCATGCATGCATATATATATATATATATATATATATATATATATATATATATGTATATATATATATATATGTATATGAATATGTATATATGTACTTGAATGAGACGATTTACACGGGCTTGTTATGTTAATGGACACTTTATTTTTTTAGTTTAACGTGAATGTCTAGACCAGCTTGTATGTGTCTCAACTAATTCCACAAGTTTTGAAGTTAACGACCATATAAATCTCTAATAGTCATTATTTAAGTAATTACAGGATTCGAACATAAAACTATATGAGAAGCAAATTTTTTAATTTTAAATTTTTATTATTGGACCACCACTTAGATAATTAGATATATATTTTATATACTCTACTTAGGTGGTGATGATCCAATCCAAATCAAGAGGTGCATCAACCATGTTAGAATTAAACCTACTACTATTTGGAAAAAACCTCAAAAGCATTAAATAGTTGGGGGAGTCTTAAGGGACTGTGAAGGTTTTTTTGAATCTTCTCGTCACCAACTGTTAAAAGAAAATATGTATGGAAGAAGTTTGTGTACAGCAATGTAATAAACAAAACTAAAAACTAAAAAGTTGATTCGAGAGAAAGATAATCTTATTGGGTATTTTCCTCTTATATATTCCTCTTTACACTTATACTTTAAGCTTTTGATTATAAGCTTATTAAAATCCTAAACAATCAAAAAATTAAATTAATCAAAGAAAAATATATTCTAAACAGAAAAAGTACTTCTGCGGATTTAACCGATCTACAAGTTCCCAACCAACTACTATTTTAAAAAAATCTTCAAAATGCATTAAAGAGTTGGAGGAGTCTTAAGGGACCGTGAAGGTTTTCTATGCCTCTTCTTGTCAACTTCGGAAGAAAATCAGTGTAGTAGGAGTTTATGCAATCTTATTAAGTATTTTGATTATAAACTTATTTATACATCTAAAATCTTAGGTAATTAAGAAGTTAAACTAATAAAAAAACAATAATCTGAATATGTTTAACTATTCAAGAAATTATTTGTTTTTTATAGGACATCATGTGTTTCTATCTATCAAACTATTTTCTTTCAATCTCAAATTTCATATTTTGATTGCATTAGTTTTTGTTTATATATTCATCTATTTTCATTAAAAAAACAAAAAAAAAACGCAAGTGAAAATTCACACCCTCTTTATTCAATGGTTTGTTGCTAATCGAGATTGTTACAAATAAAGCGAACGTAGTGGCAATTGGCTTTCATTGTATCTAATTCATGTATACGAAAATCAAATTCCGCACAATATTACAACTTGATTTTGAGATATCAATCTTTCATCCGAATGAATTTATTCACGAAACTAATTAATACTTCATTAGTAAGAATAAATCACCAATATGGAGTGGTGGAGCATGCGGTGTGACCACTCCAAATCATTTGACATCAGCCCAAATATCCTTTCCAAACAATCTGATTTTCCTTTTCACTTCGATTTTGATCCATGTTCCCGTAGCTCGGTTTTTCATGACTTCCTCGAGAATGGTCACATTATCATCCACTTGAAGATTCCTTTCACGAACAAACTGTATCCACCCCGCGGAAAGAAAACGTCCTCCACTCTCGTTTCCCTTGATGGAGCAAGAGAAGATCCATTCCTGGCCATTACCATCGTGGACATGCATGTTCATCGAATGACCTTCTTGGAAAGGTAAGGGACCAAGAGTGCAGGCAGGAATAGACAAGCCATTCTCGATATCGGCCTTGGTTAGCCGCTTTGAAAAGAGTGTTGTCATTGCTTGGCACAAAAGAAAAACAGATAAAGATGCTTAACTAGAGCTCAGCTTTGAGAAATCTGTGCTCGTAGCTAAATATGAGATGCTGCTGGAGTTGCTCACTTCACTCTTCAACATGTTCTATAAATAGGGAACATAGATGCAATCACGATTCTGCCATTAATGTGCTTAGAAAATGCGGTCACTTCTTCACGCAAAAGAACGTGGAAATTCCCAATCTCCTGGAAAGTCAAGAGACTATTGGCTAATGCATCCAAACACTTACCCACCAGGCTGTTTGTGTTACGATTATGTGCATGCAAGAATCCAAGTTTCTTTTCTGGGAAAATTCGAGGAATGCATTTTTGCTTGGATTGAATGCTTCTAAAGCATAGAAATTCGACGCGGTTCGTGCTTGAAGGACAAAGAAAATGTCAAACTTGGTATAAAATATTAATGGGCTACAAAGTTGAGAGACGTCAACTCTAATTTAGACTTGGTCTTTCTTATACTTGTTCTTTACGTTGAAATAGACATGCAATTTCACATCATTTTTATTTTCCACTATAATGATGACCAAGTTTCCAGCTTTAATTAGATTACCGTCCTTATTTTACTTTAAATTTGATTTGGTTAGAATTAAGGCTAGATGAACGTTTATCTGAGTTCAAATTAATTACGTCTAGGCAATTTTGTATACATGTTTGAAAGGGAAAAAAAATTATATATGATAAAGGGATTTTGAAGCCAGTTTTACTTTTTATTTTTTTCTGGAGGGTTTAAATAGACAATTTACTCGTTAACTAATTTATTTAAAAAAAACTCTTAGTTTTTTTTTAAAAAAAAAAAAAACCTTGAATGATAACATGCACAACATATCTTTTCACCATGAATAAAACCTTGACTAAAACAAATGTGTATATATATATCTTTTCACCAAATAGCTAGATTAAGTTGGTAAATTGGTAATAATACTAAAACATGTAGTTTCTTTAATAGTGGAAGAGGATTGTATACAAGTCTAAATGGATGAACTTGTTAAAAGACCATGTATATGTGTAATCTAATTATTTCAACATATGTTTTTTAACAATTTCAAATGGAAGGTGGCGAAGCTCATTGAGGAGACATTATTTATTATATACTCACAAACATTTTTTATGGGATCCCAAAGGGAATTACTTATCAATTAGGTCATGAAATATTGATATGTTTCTCAATTGCATTTTTTTTCTAAATATATGTTAATGTTTTTAATCTAATATGCATAGGTTATGCCTTGAAACAGTACCATTTAAAAGTAAGAAAACAGGTTTAGGAATATGGAAATAAGGACCCAATTGAAAATATATGAATTGCTCATGACCGAATTGATTAACTTTTTTCAGCTGAGTTTTAATTGTAATGGAATAATTCTAGGTTCCCCGAGAGAACATTACAAGTCATCCTAAAAAGGATTTATCATGGTCATGTGACCTTATGGATATGTGATTTCTTCATTTGCTCATTCTTCAAGTAAAAGTAGGTCAGCATTGAATCTATATTCATATACCAAAATGACATGATCTCTTGCGGATAGAATTGAACTTATAATTAAAAATAGTTATTTGGAGAACTTTTTCTATAAACATGATTATTGGTAGTCTATTTTAAATTTGATGATATAGCTAAAAAAAAGATGATATCGATAGAAACTAAGTCGTGCAAAGTTTTCTATGTTGATAATTTATTGTTCATTCTTTAGTAAATCATTATAGATTGGAATTGTGAATTTTTCATAAATTTTCAATTTAATCCCAAAACTTTTTTTACACAATCGAGCACTTTTAAGCCCAATTAATTAGCATTCAATTACATTTTTATAAGAGATGATTGAATTGAAAGATAGAGGATTAAAGTGAAAAGAATGAGTGAAACAAATAGCAAATTTGAATTTCATATAAAAAGTTTATTTTGATCTTTTATAACTTTCGCTTTATAAGTGATCAGTTCTTTTAGTTTTTAAAATTTCAATTTTGATATTAAAATTTATTTTTTTCATTTTTTTTATCCTTTTATATGAGATGAGAAAGGGGGGATCATTGAATTCTAGCAAAGAGAAAGAAAGTAGTTGTTGATGACAATTCTAGCCACAAATAATTAGAATTGGTGTCAATGAATTCTATTTCATAAAGGAATTTTCACATAGGTGTTTCTTATTCTTCTCCTTGCCCGAAAATGTTGATCTATCCTCAAAAATGAATTGGTGTTGGTTCTATTTTGGATAAGAATAAAATACCATTTCTCATCACTTATTTTTTACCCATGTTTTCAATATATTTAGAAAAAATTAAAAAATACAAAAAATATCAAAATTATCAGAAAATATATTTACTTTTTTCCATGATTTTGCTAGTTTATGGTCATTTTATAATTTTTAACCATTTCACATATTGTTTTTGTATTGAAAATTTTTTATGAATAAAATAATTCATAAGAAAAGAAAAAATATATCAATTTAACAAAAAAAATTAGTGAGTAAAATATAATTAAGAAAATAATAAGTACCGGTTTAGTTTAGTAACATAGAAGTTATTTTCATAAGTTTTTTCATATTTTTGTTTTTTAAAGCTTTTTTAAACTTCAAATTGAATTGAAATGAACAAAGTTTTCGTGTTACAATAGAATGAATATGTAGTCAGAAACAGAGATTTTAATAGTTTCTGAGTATAATAATAATAATAATTTATCTTAGATTATGTCTTAGATTAGGATAATTTTTATTATTATTAGTGTTGTTATTTTTTTTAATTACATATTAGAATCCTTTTTAGGCTATGATATAAAGCTATATAAATAGTTCATTCATCCAATAAGAAAATATCAAATACCTTTTAGAATCCTTATGCTCATGAAGCTTGTGAATCAGTGCATCAAAGGTTTTGATTCCGGCCAAAAGTCAGCAGCGATTCCGACTGCAATTTTAGAAAGAGTAGCGTCTTATCTGCGGCCAGCAGAATCTTTATCCTAAAGATTTATTCTCTATCCCTATTTAGAATTCTAAAGGTGATAGATAAATGCCTCTAGAGAAGATTCTTATGGCGTGGAGGGCTAGGGGCTATTCAAAAGTAAATTACTTAACACTTCAATTTAAAAAATAAAGAGTGAAATATAGCTTATTATTATTCAAATACAATATTCAAAAGGAGTAAAAATTAATTTTCTATAATTACATTATCACAAATGCAAGAATATTAAGATCACTGTTATAAATCATGGTTTTGATTTTTTTCATAAATATGTTTATAATTTTTATGAATTTTTTTATTTTTTAATGAAAAATGTCCTCTTTATTTTTAACCAATGAATAAATTTTTCAGTCTTCCAAGGGAAAAGTAAAAGAAAACTAAAAAAAAATTGTTAATAATTAAAAATATATTTAGGGAGTTTTTGAAAAAATGATAATAGTTGATTTTTGCTTAGAAATACAATAAAATAATATTGTATTATTATTTTTTAAAATTATTTCTAATATTAATGCATCAAAATAATATGTAAATACAAAAAATTTAAAAAATAATATTTTACTAATTTTTATTTGTGAGATACTTTGGTAATAGTGCTCGACTTTTTCCAAAATATATTTGTGTGTGTGAAAGTTAAGAGAGGTATGATAGAAGGGACACGTGCCGGAAAAAAAATTCTCACGTGTGTAGCCCTTACAGGAAACAAAAATTTTAAGTTTTGACCTCTAGCAAGTTATTGTTGTTGAAATAAAACTCAATCTAGAAGGTCAAGGAAGGCAACCACCAGCTGTTACCGCCCAACTGTCCAGCCGCCGCCGCCAGCCGCCAGCCACCGGCCGCAAGCCGCTTTCACACCGTCGACCAAAAACCGCCTTCACACTTGAAGGTTGAATTTTCTTATTTTGATTTCGTGTATAAATAGATAGCTAAGCTTATGCAATTATGTGTGGAGAGATTGAGAGAAACACTAGAGAGAAAGAGAGAAAGAGAGAGGGGTTGTTGTAAGCTTTTGTTTATGTTATTGTAAGCTTTGTTCTTGAAATAAAAGAGTGTGTTTTATCCCCTCTGAGTGTTTCAAAGCCACCACAAGTGGTTTCTCCCACCAACAATTGGTATCAGAGCCCCGTTCGTCAGAAAACAGAGGTATTTTTGGGAAATATCTGAATTTTCAAAGTTGTCAAAAACAAGTTTTGATCATTCCAAAGTGTAGAGCTCATCAATACGAACTCAACGGTGCAAAAATCAGATCAATCGGAGCACGGGGTGGACCACACTCTCCGTCTGAAATTTCAGCATTGTAGCCCACGCGCCCCGAGGAAGAAGACGAGTGAATCACACGCGCGCCATATTTGAGCCGCGCCGAGCCAAGCCTCAAGCCGAGTCGCGAGCCGAGCCACAAGCCATATTTCGAAGCCGAGCCGAGCTCCGAGCCATATTTTAAAGTCAAAGTCAAAAAGAATATTCCTTGGAATATTCCCGGTTCAACCCAGCAAACCACCCGAAGTGGTTTTTGGACCGGTTCGCCCCATTTTTGACCCGTTTTCTATAAAGTCAGACCGGTTCCCTACTATTTGGACCATTCCGGATCCATCTACGGTGTCGGTTTTGCCAAATTCAACTCCCAAAAAGGTGATATAGTCATTTAAAGAGCAAAATGACTACAGAAAGTGCACAAACACTCATCCCGAAGCTAACCAAAGACAACTATGATAGTTGGTGCATCAGATTGAAGGCATTCCTTGGTTCACAAGAGTGTATAGACATTGTGCAATATGGTTATGATGAACCAGAGTCGAAAGAATCAGAAGATGCTTTACCAGAGATACAAAAGCAAGTCCTCAAAGCCAATAGAAAAAAAGACAACAAAGCAAAGACCATCATTTATCAAGGTCTTGATGAAGCGACATTTGAAATCATTGCTTCCGCAGAAATATCAAAAGAAATATGGGAGGCTCTCCAACAAAAATACAAAGGTGCTGACAGAATAAAGAAGATTCGTCTCCAATCTTTACGAGGTGAATTTGAATTGTTACAAATGAAGTCCTCAGAATCCATTTCTGATTATCACACAAGAATTATGGTGATAGTCAATCAGATGAGAAGAAACGGAGAAGCCCTTTCAGATGCTCGAATTACTGAGAAAATTTTGAGATCCCTAGATCCAAAATTTGATTTTGTTGTTGTCGCTATTGAAGAGTCCAAAGAGGTGGACAAGTTAACAGTGGATGAACTTATGAGTTCTTTACAAGCTCATGAGCAGAAGATTATAAAAAGAAATGGAGATAAGGCAATTGAGCATGCCTTACAAGCAAAGTTATCTCTCAAAGACAGATATGAGCAAGGGGAGACTTCAACAAGTGGATACACCACTCGAGGAAGAAGTCAACAAACACGAGGAGGATTTCAACGATTTCAAGGCAGAGGTTCTTGGAATACAGGTTTTAGAGGAAGAGGTGGTAGAAACACCACCAGAGGAGGTCGAGGACAACAAGCATTCACTCCTAGAGGAAGAGGAGGCGGTTACAATAACCATGACAAGAGGAATATTCAGTGTTATAATTGCAATCAATTTGGCCACTATAGCACTGAATGTCAAAAGAAAGCTCCACTGGAGATACGTGAGCGAGTCAACTATGCAGAAGAGGATGTCAACAATAGAGGAGCAGCTGCATTATTTGTCCAACAAGGACTTGACAAGAATCAAGAGAATATTTGGTATCTTGATTCTGGAGCCAGCAATCATATGTGTGGCCAACGAGATTTATTTGGTGATCTAGATGAGACCATACAAGGTTTTGTCACCTTTGGAGATACCTCAAAAGTTCCATTCAAAGGTAAAGGCAACATCCCAATCAAGTTGAAGAATGGCGATCATAGCTACATCGCCGATGTCTACTATGTCCCAGCCATAAAGCAGAACTTGGTGAGCATAGGTCAACTTTTGGAGAGAGGCTATACACTTTACATGAAGAATTGTCATCTGACAATTACAGACTACAATGGGAGATTAATTGCCTATGTGAAAATGTCCAAGAATAGGATGTTTCCTTTAAACATCCAATATGATGCAGCAAAGTGTTTGGGTGCCATCACCAACAGTGAAGAATGGCTTTGGCATCTGAGGCTTGGACATCTGAATTTCACAAGTCTGAAGATGCTAGCAAGTAAGAAGATGGTCAAAGGTATGCCCCACATTGATCATCCAGAAGAAGTCTGTGAGAGTTGTGTCCTCAGCAAACATCACAGATCCAGTTTTGCCAAAGAAGTCAACTGGAAAGCAAACGAGCCACTAGAGTTAATACACACAGATGTGTGTGGTCCTATAAAGCCTATGTCGACTGGACAAAATAGGTACTTCCTCACTTTTATTGATGATTTTAGCAGAAAGACATGGGTATATTTTCTGAAGAGAAAGTCAGAAGTGTTCAATTGTTTTAAAGATTTTAAAGCAATTGTTGAGAAGCAAAGTGGCTATAAGATCAGAACCGTGAGATCTGATCAAGGTGGAGAATATACAGCAAATGACTTTGAAGCCTTTTGTACACAACAAGGCATCAGACATCAGACAACACCAGCTTATACACCACAGCTGAATGGTGTAGCTGAGAGGAAGAATCGAATAATTCTTGATATGGCAAGAAGTCTACTCAAAGCAAAGAAGCTGCCCAAGCAATACTGGGCTGAAGCTGTATCATGTGCAGTATATTTGCTGAACCGCTGCCCAACCAGAAGTTTGCAAGCTATCACTCCACAAGAAGCATGGAGTGGTCACAAACCAAGTGTTACTCATCTTCGAGTCTTTGGTTGTGTGGCATATGCAAAGATCCCAGATGCAAGAAGGACCAAACTCGATGATAAAAGTGAGAAATGCATCTTTGTCGGATATGGTGAGAGAAGAATGGGATACAAGCTGTATAATCCCATCACCAAAAAGGTAATTATGAGCAGAGATGTTATCTTTGAAGAAGATAAAACTTGGCAATGGAATGATGACCAAGAAGCAGTTAAATGGATCAGCACTGATTTGATCCTTGAAGATGAAGAAGTACCAACAGTACTTGCAGAAGGTCCAATAGTACCAGAAGATGAGCCACAAAGTCCGGTACACAGATTTCCTGTATTCAACAGGAGAAACACGCCAGAATCATCATCAATACCATCAGCATCAGCATCCTCATCAGAAGGACCAAGAAGGATGAGAAATCTAGAAGAGCTGTATGACGCCACTCAAGTAATGGAAGATACAACTCTATTTTGTTTCTTTGCAGATAGTGACCCACTTAGCTTCAATGAAGCTATCACAGAAGAGAAGTGGATAAAAGCAATGGATGAAGAAATACATGCCATTGAGAAGAATGATACCTGGAAGCTGACTTATCTACCAGAAAACAAGAAAGCAATAGGTGTCAAATGGGTCTATAAGACAAAGAAGAATGCAAAAGGAGAAGTGCAAAGATACAAAGCAAGATTAGTGGTGAAAGGCTACAAACAGAGAGAAGGCATTGACTATGGAGAAGTGTTTGCTCCAGTAGCCCGGCTAGAGACAATCAGATTGATGATCTCACTAGCAGCACAACATAGATGGAAGATCTATCAACTTGATGTGAAGTCAGCATTTCTGAATGGCTTCCTAGAAGAAGAGATCTATGTTGAACAACCACTTGGATACATTGATGATGAAAATGAAGGCAAAGTATACAAGTTGAAGAAAGCCCTCTACGGTTTGAAGCAAGCTCCGCGTGCTTAGAATACCAGAATTGACAGGTATTTTCAAGATAATGGATTTGAAAAATGTCCATATGAACATGCAATTTATGTGAAGAAAGAAGCAGATGGCAACATATTATTTGTGTGCCTATATGTTGATGACTTGATATTCACCGGCAACAATCCTACCATGTTCGAAGACTTCAAGAAAAGCATGGTACAAGAGTTTGAGATGACAGACATTGGTCTGATGGCACATTTTCTTGGCTTAGAAGTGGTGCAGAAAGAAGAAGGGATTTTTGTATCCCAAAGCAGTTATGCCAAAGATATTCTTGAAAGGTTCAAGATGGAAAGCTGCAATCTGGTATCAACTCCAGTCGAGAATGGAGTGGAATTGAGGAAAAGTAAAGTTGGAAATGTTGATCCAACTTACTTTAAAAGCTTGGTAGGAAGCTTAAGGTACTTGACATGTACCAGACCAGATATACTCTACGGAGTCGGACTGATCAGCAGATATATGGAGAAGCCAGACCAGTCTCATTTGAATGCAGCCAAGAGAATTCTTCGCTACATCAAAGGCACAATAAATGAAGGTATGTTTTATACCTCAAGTACAAATTTCAATCTTACTGGCTACTCGGATAGTGATTGGGGTAGAGATCTGGATGAAAGAAAAAGTACAACAGGGTTTGTATTTTTCGTGGGAGATACATCTTTCACATGGTCATCCAAGAAGCAATCAATTGTCACATTATCAAGCTGTGAAGCTGAGTATGTTGCCGCCAACTCAGCTGTATGCCATTTAATATGGTTAAGGAATTTGCTAAAGTTTTTGGGATTTCCTCAAGAAAATCCTACAGAGATTTATATCGATAATCGATCAGCGATTGCATTGGCAAAGAATCCGGTGTATCATGAAAGAAGTAAACATATTGATACACGTCATCACTTTATCCGAGAGCATGTAAAGAACAAAGAAGTCGAGCTGATATCCTGCAAGACAGATGATCAAGTTGCAGATATTTTTACCAAGCCATTGAAAAGAGAAGTGTTTATCAGATTGAAATTCATGCTTGGAATGACATCTCTCGATTGAGTTTAAGGGGGAGATTTGTTGAAATAAAACTCAATCTAGAAGGTCAAGGAAGGCAACCACCAGCTGTCACCGCCCAACTGTCCAGCCGCCGCCGCCAGCCGCCAGCCACCGGCCGCAAGCCGCTTTCACACCGTCGGCCAAAAACCGCCTTCACACTTGAAGGTTGAATTTTCTTGTTTTGATTTCGTGTATAAATAGATAGCTAAGCTTATGCAATTATGTGTGGAGAGATTGAGAGAAACACTAGAGAGAAAGAGAGAAAGAGAGAGGGGTTGTTGTAAGCTTTTGTTTATGTTATTGTAAGCTTTGTTCTTGAAATAAAAGAGTGTGTTTTATCCCCTCTGAGTGTTTCAAAGCCACCACAAGTGGTTTCTCCCACCAACAATTGTAGCTTTAACCATCCTTGAAAATTATTCTAACTCCGCCCCTGATTACACGTGGGTCCATCACGGGAAAGAACATAACTCTCCTTTTTAACTGGATATGGATTCTGGGAGATGGTGGTGATTCGGGTTGGCATAATTCTTATCATTCAAAAGTAGAAACGAACTGCTAAGCTGTTCAATTTTACTCCAATTTGGATAACTTTTGTGTCTGCATATTCTAGTTTTGATCAATGCTCTCATGCTTCGAGTAGCTTGAGGTCTAAGATTGGTGATTGGAATAAATTTTAGTTAATTTTGTCATGATTTTTGGATCGGTAATGAAGCCTTGAAGGAAGTTTACCCCAACTTGTTCAGAGTAGCACATGAATATCAATCTTGCACATGAAATTTGGAGTTGGAAATTTAATTTAGAGGTCTCTTATGTAAGAGGAACTGTAGGAGGAAGCTGATCTACTTCAGCTGCTGGCCTCTGCTCAAGTTCCTCTGAATAGCTGGATAAGTGGCTTGGGTTCATGACCTTAAAGGTGTCTGTCTACTCGGTGAAATATTGCTGCAAATTCTTCGCTGGCTGCAGAGAGCTCCATTCAATCAAACGAGAGGCGTTATTTGGAGCCTCTAAAGGTAGAAACTCCCTTATAGATCGCAGCACTAGGGAGATCTAGCAAAAGAGATTTCTTTTTCCAAAGAGGAATCGTCACTGCTGCAGCAAACTTCTGTACATTTTGTATTGTTGAGCAAGAAAAAGTACCGCAACGTCTCCTGGGATGCTGAGTTGCATGGAATATTTTGTGTTCGTATCTTGAAATGGTGGGGATCAACCAAGTTTTTTGAACAAACTTTCTTGATAAAAGTCGAAAAAATATATTTATTACCCCAAGCAAAAACACACTCCTTATTCCTTAACTTTTCCATGCTAGTGTAGCTGAGTCTATTGTTCAACGAATGGATCCTAGCTGTTGCTTTGTGAAAGAATAGACAGAGAACATAATCTCAATCCAGGTTGATTTTCTCAAGATAAATTTGTTCTTAACTTGCCAAATAAGCTAGATTATTCCATACAAGAATCCTCGTTGCACTCTTTGTTGAAATTCACCATAAACCACGCCTTTTTACTGTAGAATAGATCGTCCAATGAATGTGGAATGCACTATGAAAGACCCCCACCAATTTGCTATTTTATTCCAGAGATTCCTATAAACTGAACATTGAAAAGAGCATACTGTTTCTGAACCAGATTTACAAAAGGGACATAGATCTTCCTGTTTTGATATAGTTTTTCTTTAAATTAAGGAGCGAGTGCATAACTCGAAGGATGCTGAAGGTCTGCAAAATGGATGACAGCTCAGGATTACGACTCCATGTATCTTGGCATGGATCATATTCTTAGCTCTGAAGAAATTCGATGCTGGAGCAATGTGCATAACTGCTGGCAAATTAACCAATCCAGTAGGCCTCCATGAGGTGCTTTTAAATAAAATGTAGATGGGTCCTCTGGATTGAAGCATTATGATTCACTATTCTTTGTTATCTTTGTATTATTCTTGTGTGTTTATTATATTAAAATCTATTATATAAAATTCATTAGAGTTTTATATATATATATACATATATATATATATAACAAGTATACATGATCAGACAATAAAAATAAAAAACAGCAACTGTTGAACACAACAATTTATCTTATCCTTCAAAAACCCATTTTCTCCCATATTCTACTAGTCTGATGGGGCCAGTTGGTGATGCAGGCATAAACTAGAAAGACAGCAAACAAACACAAAGAAAATAGATTTATTGAGCGAGCTGGTTGCAAACCTAAACTCTATATTCACAATTTATTATTTTGATATAATGCATCATGATGTTTGCCTCTCAAAGAGATTTCTAAAACATTTAAATATGCTAAAAAACCTACTTGGGAAATAAAATCATAATCTGAAAAGATAAAGAAAAATTAAATAAAATCCAAAATAAAGCAAAAAATTCAAAAAGAATATCAAGAAAAAATAATAAAACTAACTCAAACGATATCTTATGAACCTAGTTTCAGGGGATCCAAACATTGGAAGATCAACAAAGCATATTTCTAATTGAAACAGATCTCAGGAACTTCGTGTAAAAATTTAAGATCAATCCAGTAATTAAATTTTTTTATAATATTTATTAGTCACTAGTCTAGTCTATCACGTCCAATTTTTTTTAAAACCTAAATTTGTTTCACCAGTACAGTATAAATACTCGGGAACTTCAGTTTTCGCAAGTCTGATTGCATCAACAGGCCTCTATAAGTGATCATGAAAGACTTTTTTCATTGCATCTTCTCATGCCCAGCCCAGCAAGCATTAAAGAGTCTGAAACTTACGCCCGTAGATTTGTTTTGTTGTTTTTTATGGCTATTGAGGGGGCATAGATTTTTTATTTTTTTTTTACCTAATAAAAGAAGCCCATAATTGGTCTTATATGGTGGCCTTCTCTCAAGTCTAGTTTTAGCCCATTATAAGTTTATTAGCTGGCTATTTGCTTTTCATATGCCCCGTAGCACCTAAACTAGCTTCATGAAGGAACTAGGTTTATTGAACACACAAATCCTAGAAAAAGAAAACAGCAATAAACTATAAGAAAAACTCACAAGTCTAAGTGTTTTTGAAAATTGATTATTGAGTTTCAAATAACTAAAAGAACAAAGAAAAAGAGTTCGGTTAGTTTTTCATAATCAATCACAAGCTAAAAAAAATTAAAAACAGTATAAAATTCAAAATTAACATTAAAATAAAAGGAAATACTAGATAGAAAAGCTTAATCTTTAAAACATGAGAAATCTAGATGGTTCTAAAGATCAGCCGACATTGTGGACACATGTATATTTTTTAATAATTTATTTTGGTTTTTAAAGTTTTATTTTATACGATTTAATTCTAATTGAAAGTCAATTACATTTGAATTCCAATTTAATAGTAAAATTAAAAGAAAGAAAACAAAAAAAAAAACACTAAAAATAAGTGGCATGCTAGAGATTACATGAAAAATACATTTAGATCCTCGATCTTTAAAAATAACACAATATATACAATTTAGATCTTCTTAGATTTTAAGAAATTAATTTTGATATAGAATTTTATTTTTGTTATTTTTTAATCCCTAGTTAGAGATAATGATTACTGAATTCTAGTGATGAGAGAGAAAATCATCATTCACTCCGTTTTTGGGCACCCAAATGGATTTTATCAGTGTCTACAGGTTTCGCCGAGACAGTCAAAAGTAAATCGATTTGATTTTAAATTTTTAAACTATTTTTTAGGTATTTAGAGTTGATGAAATGGTTTGTAAGAGAGGGCTTGTTGGATTTCAATGCTGAAATAGAACGTCATCAATCATTTCATTTTCACCTATCAAAATAGGTTTCATTGGTTTTCACGAATTCCATAAGATGAGAGGGACTTCATAGTAGTTGTTTAGAGCCTTGATGTTACATGAAAAACCATACATGAGATTTGAGAGTCAAAACTAACTGAATTTAATTTTGAGTTTTTGGATTTTTTTTTTTTGGTAGTTGAAGTTGATGGAATTGTTTTATGAGTATTATAAAGGTGCTCATTAGGATTTTTTGGGTTAAAATAACTTGAAAATTAAGTCTTTTTGGGAAAAAAACTAGTTACTTGATTTTTTTGTCACTATAATGGTAGTCAGAATATGGGCTTATAGACGATGTGTGCTTGTCTTTTTTCAAAAAAATAAGAATGGGCTAGTTCTTTTTGGCCCCCTTTTTTGAGTTAAATGTAAATTAAAAAAAAATATTATATCTAATTAAGTTCATAGTTCGGGTTGTGGGTTTTACGAGTAAAGCCGCAACAATTAAACTATATATATATATATATATATATATATATATATATATATATATATATCTTTTCTGAACAGAGATTGATGTTTAATAATGTTGTGCATATTTATTTTTTGAAAAGATTATTTTGATTTATCTATAAATTTTTTTATAAAAAAACTTTATTTTTTAAAATAAAAAAAATATATTTTCAGATAATTATTTTTAATATGTGTAACCTTTCATAATATTTTTTATTTTTATTTTATTTGTTTTATTTAATATATATTTTTATTTTTAATATCATTTGATTAAATAAAAAACTAGATTTAATAAATTAATTCCATAAAGACAATCAAGTGAAATACTATTTTCATGGGGGCCCTTTGGATCAACATTATTTATTAAAAATAGAAAATCTGAAACATGATTCTCCTTTTTCAGACCTAGCCAATCTTTGGTTTTTCTTTCATTCTTTATTTGTGTTTTTTTTTATTTATATGGGGTGTCGGGGCCAGCTTACGCGCACCACGACTAATCCCCACAGCCCACTAAATACCCTGTAAACTTAATAGATAGGTAAGGCACCACGGGAATGACAAACATGTATGTTAGAGCTTAAACCCATAACAATAAAAGGAAACAAGCTCCTTACACCAATAAATCATAGGTCAAACGCTGAAATGCATTATTTGTGTTTTTTCTTCACATGGGGGATGGCTCACTAATGTTTTCTCTATCCTGGGGATGCGGACCTGCTTTCTACGAACCACCTTTGATTTTGTGGTGTAAGTCACTCCGTCCTATCAAACTTTCAAACCATTCTTTTTTATTTAACTGTTCATATCATTTAGTTAGATTTTATATATAATTAGAATTCATGGTGAAGCATTCTTGATTTTTTTTTTTTTCAAACCTCTCATCATATACAATCTATTCATGAGGTACAATTCATGTCTAACATGGCCTAGCTATAGATATCATAATTTATTTGTATTTACATTGTATTTTTTAAAATACGTTTTAAATTATTTTTTATTTTTTCATGTTTTTAAACTGTTTATATATGTTTATGTCAAATTAATTCTAAAAAAAATATTTTAATATATTTTAAAATAATAAATATTTTAAAAAACGACTTTTAGTGAATGCCAAGCTATTCAGTGAGTGTGTGGAGAGAGACAACTTTTAGTGGAGTCCAAGAACTCGTTAGATGATCGTGCGATACGTACGAAGAAATGATAGTGATGTTAGATGATCTTGCAGAAACATGGGACCTTTAATCATGCTTCTTTTGTGGACCTTTAAAATAACCAATCAAACGAATGTTGATTATTTCTTTTCTTTTCTTTTATTTCGATCACAATTCACAATCAGACAGAAAGATGAACATCGATGACATGATTCTGGCTTTTCTTTCTGTCTGTGGACCCACCACTCACTTATTAGAACAAGGACCTTAGCGCTCGCTTCCTTTTCACGGTTTTGGAGGCTGCGGCACTATATAAATCCTCTTGCCAAGGGCAGGTTGCCTCATCAATTGCTCATCTACTTCTTCAAGATAAGCAATGGAAAAAAGCTTCACGAAGAAACTCAACGACATTGATATTGAGAGAAGGCTACTGCTATCAGAAAACTGTATAAAAGATTTCCCGAGAGGCCATGAAGCATACTTGAAGTTTAAAGATGAAGATGGCCAAGTGTGGACATTTCGTTGTAGAGTCCCACCAGGAGGGGGTTCGAAACCAGCCCTTTCTGGGGATTGGTTTGTATTTGTTCGGTCGAAGCATCTCAAGGTCGGCGACGTCATAGAAATTGCCTTGGATAGGGAGAAGGATCAAGCTGGTGGAGAACAATTCACAATCAAGGTTAGGAAAACAACCTCAACAACTCGGAACTAGTCGATCATGCTCTGCATTGAGCCTCTTTGATCAAACTATATATATTGAGCTTTTCTGGGCTGATCAGTAAAAGATGAAACCACTTCGATGGATGAGTCTATGACCACAAATCTTGACGACGGGATAGGCCTTTATAAGTATATATCTGCAGCATCAACAACCGCTTATATATAGAGAGAGGGCTTCGACATTGTAATTCACTAGTACTGTAAAGGGTTGAGATCGTATCGTTGTATTTGGAGTGAGCTTTCGCTGTACATTTCCCGTTTTCCGAATACAGTTTTTCCTTTCAATATAATTAAAGAGTTTCCGGACAATATCTTTGCTTCTGGATAGTGTTTAGATTAAGCACATCATCTCATGATCAACTTGGGGGTGCCAGTAAGGCTTTGAAAGAACATAATTGAGGATATCCACAACTTGAATTTGCATTCAAGTGACTCAGTTTGGAAGGGGATAATCTCGTCTACATAAGTAAAAAAACTCAGCCCTTGATTTGGTCGGGAAGCATCCTAACCGTTGGCTCAAAGTGTGCTTCATGAGCTCTTCAATCTGCAGAAAAGGCTGCCTAAGTTGACCTCTTTAAGCCAGCGTCGGCGCCGTCTCGTTGCCATTCAGACTGAACTGTTTAGTTGATATTGTAAAGAAACTAAATGGGATCATTTTAATGCACTTTTTGTTAAATTTTACAGAGCAATAAAGCATTAAATTCATCTAAAAAGTAGCTACTCAGGCAGCATTTTTGGACAAAATTGGGGAAGACAATGAACAATGTCAAATGACGCGTCGTTTGTTTTTTTTTTTCCAAAACGATGTCATTTTGGATTAACTAGGGATTTTTAATGATTTTCAATTCAGTCCTCCATCTTTCAATTGATTTCAATTAAACCACTAATTAACCCTAAATTCTTGATTTAATACAATTAAGCCCCTAACGAACTTCAATTGGAACTCCAAAGTTACATGCCTTTTACAATATTGTTCTTGGTATTAGATTGTGTCAATTGAACCTTTAATTAACTATTAAACTTTTAATTTTTTCAATTTGGCCCTTGGTTTTTACCAATTAAGCCACTAAATTGTGGCGGATTTTGCAGATTGGTCCTTAGTTTTGAATTTCTTCAATTTAGCTTCAATTGACTATAAAACTTTAATTTTCTTGCAACTTAGCCACTAATTTCAATTAATTAACATGATAAAAATTAAATTTGATTTCTTAAAATTCCAATCTTCTCAATTAAGCCCAAATTAGGCTCCCAAACTTAATTTTTCACTAATTAAGCCCCAAATAAAATTAATTTGACCCATTTTAAAGTATAATTAAATCCTTGCACTTAATTAAATCCTTCAATTAGATCCAAATTAATTCTTAAACATAATTGAAATTTAATTTGGCCTATGATTAAATCAAATTGGCTTATTAAAAAAGTTTAATTATGTCCCTAAACTTAATTTTTAAGCAAATTCATCCAATAATCATTTAATTTGACCTTGAATTTGTATTTGTTTCTCCATTTTTGGGTATAATAAGATACAATTAGGCCTTGAATTTCCTCCAAATTGCAGCTTGATTCCCTAGTGTACTTTCTCCACGTTGTCAACCATTATTATTATTTTTTTCTGAAAAAGAAATTGATTTTTTGAGAATAACCAGAATTGGGTTATGATAGCACCTACGCCACTTGTACAGTCAACTGATGCTGCCTCTTCTAGTGTGGGTTCACAGCGTAGAGGTGGCATGCCTTTGCAGCGGAATCAATTCACCTGTAAATATAAGGCATAGTGGAAAGACGACCTTTCAATTTATGTTTGTTAAGGTTTTCATATTTTCTTTTAAATTATAACATAATTTATGAACAACTAATCAATATTTCATTAATTTATTTTATTTTTAGGTTCATAAATATTGAGGTTGTCCAAGTAATATCATCGGTGTTTAAATTATCGATGGAGATTCTATTATTTCAATGGAGTCAGGTATCCAAACATCCTGAATGGATACCTCAAATAAATGCATGGTTTGACAGATTTGAGGTTGGTGTTAATTTCTAATTTCCAGCATATTTCTAATAAATTACTAATATAATTGTAAATAAATTATTATTTTTATTTAAAATTAATTATGTATACACAGGATAAATTCTACTAGGATAGTGCGCAAAACACTATTGTAAGGAGTGTGTGGGAAAATCACGCGGCAACTAGGTAACATCGAAAACAATACAAGATTTTTTTAGACAAAAATTTATGTTTCAAAATGTAATTTCTCGTTATGGAAGTAGGTTGCGTGATTTTTGGTATGAAGCATAAAAAAAGGTAAAAAAAAACCATGAGAGATAGGGGTCTCCAAGGTTGGAACGACATGGCGGTTTGGAGGGGTTTCAAACCGATATACATTCCAAAAGATATACGACCGTACTATCTTGAGCACGTGACTTCTAAGCGGTTCAAAACGATGCTCACAGTCCGGTTCTAGCAATCAGAATCGGCCAATTCATGGCTCGGTGACAACGCACACCGGTGGCTCCGTTCTGTTTACTGCACATACGAAACGGATGCTAAGATTAATTTAAATAAAATATATTGTTAAATTAATTTGTTGTTCATTCATCTTTTTTATTATAGGCTACATCTCTTGGATGTGAGCCGAGCCCGATTGAGTTGTTTATAGAAATACACGTACGGAGTCAAGATCGCCAAAAGGGGATACAGCAGTTCATTGACAACTATACTTAACACTTCGTGATATGTTTGTTCAACCATTTTATTTTGTAAGTTATTATTTTTATTGAATTGAATATGATGATTATTTTTTTATTTTCAAGAGGCCTATAATAGTCGATTAAGGGAGAGATATGTTGACAATCCTTTGACCCGTTCAGAATTCAGTCCAGATTTGTGATTTGCAGATGGAGGTTGAATCATCTGGTGGATCCGATAAAAATTAGGTTTATGGGCTCTCCAACACTACGACCGAGAACTTGCGGGTAACCCGTAGTGTTTCAACCGTTAGGAGCTCCCACTTAGTATCGAGCACCCAATCTAAAGAGTTCGTGGCCTTACAGCAACACACGACTCAACTCACCAAAAAATACGACCACCTATCAGCAAAGTATGCACAACTCAAAGCGTAGCATACACAACAAAAAGTGGATCATGAATAGCTTCGCGAAATGGTCATGACCATTGCATCATAGAGTGGTCAAACATGTGCGCCTCATCCTTTTTGGCAGTATAACCACTAGCCTCCTCCTCCTCCTCCAGCTCCACCTTTATATTAATTTGTAATAAATATTATTAACCTTTAATAGTTCATTTAATACTTTTTTTGAAACACATTAAGTTTGTAATGAAAATTATTTAACTTTATTTTTTTGTTTTTGATATTTAATAAAAAATTTATTTGCATAATTGGTTTTTATTACTATTCATTTATATAATTTTATATTATGTATTCTAAATAATTTTTTAAAAACATATTTAAAAATAATCATAGAGGGTTTTACCGACGAAATATATCCGTTGGTATTTGACAGTAGCTGTCATATTCACCGTGAATTTACAAACGGATATATTCGGTTAGTATTTCACACTCACCGACAACTTTGCCGACGGACTTTATCCATCAGTATTTGACAATACCTATCACAATGACCGAAGAATATACAAACGGATACCTTTAGTCGGTATTTCAAACACTCACCGATAACTTTACCGAATGTATGTATCCGTCAGTATGTTATACTATCATCGACATGATAAATCCATGGTATATTTCAAGCGAGAAACTTTTTTTTTTTGCGTGCAATTTCGGTCTGCAAAACCATCGGTAAATGTTTTTTTTTGTGTTGCCGACCGATATAATTACGGATGGTGGTATTACCGATGAAAGGAAAGCCGACGGACGTATTTCGTCAGTGAATACGTCGGTAAATAAATTTTTGATGAATTCTTAATCACATACTGATGGAATATGTCTATTAGTAAAATTGTGAAATCTTGTAATGATTTAATTTTTGAAAAGATTATTTTGATTTATTTATAATTTTTTTAATCTTTTCTATAAAAAAATTTTATTTTTTAAAATAAAAAATATTTTTTTAGATAATATTTTTTGATATGTGCAGCCCTCTATACTATTTATTTATTTAATTAATTTAATATGTATTTATATTTTCAATATTATTTGATCGTATAAAAAACTAATTTTAATAAATTAAATACTTGTTTACGTGGGCCCTTTCGATCAACATCCAATGAAGCTGATTTATTAAAAATAGAAAATCTGAAACATGATTCTCTTTTTTCAAACCTAGCCCACCTTTGGTTTTTCTTTCTTTTTTTATTTGTGTTTTTTTTTTTTTATTTGCTTCATGTGGGAGATGGCTCACTAATGTTTTCTCTATCTTGGGGATGTGGACCTACTTTCTGTTAGTCACCTTTGAATTTATGGTGCTAGTCCCTCTCTCCTATCAAACATTCAAACCATTCTTTTTTATTTAAGTGTTCATATCTTTTAGTTAGATTTTTTTATATATATAATTAGAATTCATGGTAAAGCATTCTTGATTTTTTTTAATTCAAACCTCTCATCATATACAACCTATTAATGAGGTACAATTCATGTCTAACATTGCCTAGCTATAGATATCATAATTTATTTATATTTATATTGTATTTTTTAAAATAAGTTTTAAATTATTATTTTTTCATGTTTTTAAACTGTTTTTGATATGTTTATGCCAGATTAATTTTAAAATAATTATTTTAATATATTTTGAAATAATAAATATTTTAAAAAACGACTTTCAGTGAATGCCAATCTCTTCAGTGAGTGTGTGAGTTTGTGTGGAGAGAGACAACTTTTAGTGGAGTCCGAGAACTCGTTAGATGATCGTGCGATACGTACGAAGAAATGATAGTGATGTTAGATGATCTCGCAGAAACGTGGGACCTTTAATCATGCTTTCTTTTCTGGAGCTTTAAAATAACCAATCAATCGAAAGGTGATTATTTCTTCTCTTTTCATTTTATTTCGATCACAATTCACAATCGGACGAAAGATGAACATACGATGGCATGATTCTGGCTTTTCTTTCTGTCTGTGGACCCACCACTCACTTATTAGAACAAGGACCTTAACGCTCGCTTCCTTTTCACAGTTTTGTAGGCTGCGGCACTATATAAATCCTCTTGCAAAGAGCAAGTTGCCTCATCAATTGCTCATCTACTTCTTCGAGATAAGCAATGGAAAAAAACTTCACCAAGAAACTCAACGACATTGATATTGAGAGAAGGCTACTGCTCTCAGAAAACTGTATAAAAGATTTCCCGAGAGGCCATGAAGCTTATTTGAAGTTTAAAGACGAGGATGGCCAAGTTTGGACATTTCGTTGTAGAGTCCCCCAAGGAGGGGGTTCGAAACCAGCCCTTTCTGGGGATTGGTTTGTATTTGTTCGCTCAAAGCATCTCAAGGTCGGCGACGTAATAGAAATTGCCTTGGATAGAGAAAAGGATCAAGCTGCCGGCGAACAATTCACAATCAAGGTCAAGAAAACAACCTCAGCAACTCGGAACTAGTCGATCGAGCTCTGCATCGAGCCTCTTTGATCAAACTATATATATTGAGCTTTTCTGGGCAGACCAGTAAAGATGAAACCACTTCGATGAGTGAGTCTATGACTACAAATCTTGACGACGGGATCGGCCTTTTTAAGTATATATCTGCAGCATCAAGCAGCCGCTTATATATAGAGAGAGGGCTTCGACATTGTAATTCACTAGTACTGTAAAGGGTTGAGATCGTATCGTTGTATTTGGAGTGAGCTTTCGCTGTACATTTCCCGTTTTCCGAATACAATTTTCCTTTCAATATAATTAAAGAGTTTCCGGCCAATATCTTTGCTTCTGGATAGTGTTTAGATTAAGCACAGCATCTCATGATCAACTTGGGGGTGCCAGTAAGGCTTTGAAAGAACATAATTGAGGATATCAACAACTTGAATTTGCATTCAAGTGACTCAGTTTGGGTTGCCGTCCGGCGTGATGCTGGGGGTTTCCCGAACTAGACTGTGGAGTTCGATTGTCAACTTTATAACCCTCAGAATAAGATCATGATTCAACCGGTCCATCGGTTGTGAGCCTTTCCGCTATTACAATGAAGTAGAATAGCGCCGCTAACGGTCCACCCATTGAAGTCGTGGGTAAGAACGGTTGGTTTGGTTTTGAAAAAAAAATCCAACCATGTTAATTTTTAAAAATAAAAATAAATTGAACCGTTTTGAATTACCCGTTCAAATTAAATGTTTTGATTTAATTCAATTCATTTTTTTTTATTAAAAACCCAATATCGTCCGTGGGTTTTTTATTTAATCTTTTTAGATCGACTCTCATGTAATGAGTATGTTTTTTGTTTTAAGAAACAAATTGTTTGGTTTCATTTGGTTTAATTTTTTTAATCTCTTAAATCTAAAACCAATTTAAAATCTTTTAAAATTTTATAATCTGTTTTTTTTCTTAATTTTATATATTATATCCCAGGTTGGTTTTTTCAATTAATTTTATGTTGATTTTTAAAATTTATTTGGTTATTTTATTCATGAGATATAAGTATCTCGTTATTAACAAAAAAAAAAATACATGTTGGAGCAATGTTTTCACATGGCCCACGTAAAGTTCTGACATTGAGATGTTCCATAGACAATAATAAACTGTTTGCAAGTTTAGTAAAGATTATTTTTAAAAATATTTTTATTTTAAAATATATTATTATAATATTTTTTTAAAATTATTTCTAATGTGAACATATAAAAGGGTAAATAATTTTTTAAAATGTTTTTACTTTTAAAATATATTAAAATAATATTTTTTATTTTAAAAAATTATTTTGATATCAATATATTAAAATAATATGGAAATAAAAAAATTAAAAATTAAAAAGTTAAAAATAAAATGATTCATGTAAAAACAGATGGCCAGATGGTTGGAGACAATATAAAAGAGAGAGAAACCACAAGTATTCGAGACAAAGGGCAAGCTTAGAAAATAGAGAACAAAGTTTCCAGCAGGCTGGTAGATGATTCGACAATGAATGGTTGTACGATGAGCGTGGTGGTTTATTGTCAGTATAAGAGTGGTCGGCTGGATAATCGAACGATTTTAAAAGGCTCATCGCCATGACCATCTTCGAGGTGGGCTCGCGTTAGGCAGCCATTGATACTAGACAAATTCGGAATTGACTTGACCGATCCATAATGAGCCTATCTCACTGACGTGGATCCCCTGGAGAGTGTGTTTGTCGGCAGTTATATCTTTTATCCTCGCCACGACTGTCTCCACTTTTATCGAAATATATTTTTTTAAGCATGCTATCTTCACCTAGAAAGTATTTTTATTGTATAAAATATATAAAATTATTAGAATTAATTAATTAATTTATTATTCAACTTGAAAATTTTATTTTTAAACTAATTGAATTTTAAGGACTTCATTAGTTACAACCACCCATGATTTAAAATGATAATGTAAAGCTAATATTTATTATTGTGATAATAAATATTTTTTAAAGTATTTTTATTTAAAAAAATATTTTTTAATTTTTTAAAATGAATTTAATATGGCAAATAAACAAAAAAAAAAACATTAAAAAAACTAGCATTTCTTTCAATCATTGGCGGTCGTTTCTTCTGGTTTTAAAAGATTTGGATACCAAGTATTCAACAGGACCTGTGCAGGTACTATTGTCATGAATATTCTAGAAACAGGGGACCGCTCGTGTGTAATGTGGTGTTCAATCCATGTGAACCGCACGGCTTGTCCATATCTTTTTTATTGATTACAAATAGCATTGGGAATTAAAGAATATTATCTTAAGTTCCGATTTATTCTACAAAAACTCATGGAGTAGGTTTTGGCCATATAAAAAATCCAATTTATTGAATTATTGGTGTGAGTTTTTGGATCAACTAGTGGTGTTGTTTTTATTAAAAATTTGGTTATGATGTAATTAGGTTTAATATATATAAAATATAAAAGATTGTGTTAAACCTGTTGTTAATTATTTTGATAGATATAAAGATAAAAATGTTTGTCAGTATTTATTAATAAATATAAAAATAAAAAATTATGTTGATAAAAATCATCGCAATGTACTAATAAAATTTTGTTATTGATGTTTTTATTTATATTTGTTAATTTTTTGGTAGTATATAAAAAAATTATAACTAATTTTATTTTCAATTATCTATATATATATATATATCGAGGATAAAATATGTGTTACAAAACATAAAAGACTACATGTTGCTAATTATTTCTAGCTAATTTCTTTTGTTGCTCTTGCTATAGACAATTAAATTAATAAGATATGAGATAAAAAGTGGTCGGCAACTAAAGCTAAAGCAATGTTATAAAAGCATTTCTAATTCAAAATGCTATTTTGAAAAGTTAAATTAGTAAAATAATATTTTAAATAGTATAAATATAGTTTATGTTACTATATTTATTCCAATAAAAAAAAGCTATTTGAAGAGTTATTTATATTGGAGTGAAAAAAATAAGTGTTTTATTATTTCTTAATATTGTTTAATGTTATTTTTTTTCACATGTCTATATTTAATTGATTTATTTTTTTAGTGGTCCCACTTTATTGGTTTTGGCTCTTTAAAAAATATATAAAAATAATATTTGTGGAGGAGAAAAGACATTTTAGTATTTTGTTTGACATCTCCTTTAAAATATATAAAATAAATAAAAAAAATTAAAATATTAATTTTTTATTTTTGGAGATGATCTAACAGTTTATGCAGAATACTACTTTTGACAAAATGTTCGGTGGGCCCCAAAAGTGTTTAAAATCGGAAACGTCAATTTACTCGGCTCGTCGCTCTTTTATCGGACGAGTTCGGTTTTGCTGAGCAGAATGAGCCATCAGGGGGCTTTGCTTTCTTGCCGGTAGAATCTGGAGCCTTGGATTTTTTAATCTTAAGGTTGCCTGTTTCGACAAGAAGAAAGAAAGAAAACTCTGTCATGTGTATTCTTAGAAATACTCCGTGGGTGTTTTTTATTTTCTTGTAGTGGGTCAGCTTTAAGAATATCCTTTTAAGAAAATAAACAGTTTTTACTTGGAAATAATTAAATCGAGTTGAACTCTATTGAAATGAGCTGATAACCAAAGTATTTTTGGGTTAATCTTTCAGCCAAATCTAACGTTTATGATTTAAGAAAATTTGGTTTTTTTTTTTTCAGTTAAGTTAATATTTAAAAAAATTGTTTATATATATAAAAAAATAATTACATGTTGCAGCCAGCCATGTTTTCACATGGTTGCTGTAAAATTCGAACATTAAAAATTATTTTTTAAAATATTTTTTTAATATATTATAATAATATTTTTTTATTTAAATTATTTTTAATATCATCGTATTAAAATAATTTAAAAATATTAAAAAAATAATTAATTTATTTTAATAAAAAACCAGTTCAACGTGAGCGTGGTGGTTTATTGTCAGTATAAGAGTGGCGGCTGGATAAACGAACGATTTTAAAAGGCTCATCGCCATGACCATCTTCAAGGTCTGGCGTTAGGCAGCCAAATTCGGAATTGAATTGACTGATCCATTATGAACCCGTCTCACTGACGTGGATCCCCTGGAGAGTATGTTTGTATGATGTGTTTAACCGCATTTCAAATTATGATCGTCAGTTTTATCTTTTATTTTTGCCACGACAATCTTCATTTTATATTAAAAAAAATATTTTGCATATATTAATATATTAATCGCAGTTCATCTTAACATATAAGTTATTAACTATTTTTACTAGATAAAATACATAAAGTTAATTGATTTATTGATTATTTAATTTAAAAGTTTTATTTTTGGACTAGTTTGATTATTTAATATTTTATTTTAAATAATTAAATATTTTGATTTATATTTATTTTTTAATTTTTTTAATTTTATTTTTTATTATGGTTAATATATTTTTTTCTTCTTTTAAAAAAACATAGTTCTCAATCACATGTATGTATAGATTTTCAATTTCCACTTAAATGTTTTTTACATATGTCGCGAGTATGTGAGCTGACACAACATCTTTTGACAATGGTGAAAGCTCTTATCGTATCTCCCATGTGAGGTATTATGTATTTTTCGCATTCGACATCGTGACAGTCTTAAAAATTTATTAAATCTTTGGAAAGAACGGATTTTTGGCATCCTATTCTTTAATGAGGATATTATTTGTTTAAGAAGCCGTCACCTAGTATTATGGTTACTAGGAACCCTAACTAGTCAACAAAGATTCTATGGTCCGAGACTGGTTACGTAAAAGGGAAGATATTATCACCCCTTAAACGTCCTACCTAAGGCAGGCTGCATTGCTGATCTTTGTCCTTGATTGCTAACATTTTTTTTTATTGGTTTATGCTATAGTGGTTTTGCGTGTAATATTTCTAACTCTGGCATCAGTGAATATTTATCTACAGATATTTTCAACTCAAACGTTGGTAAATATCACGTAGCTATAAAAACAAAATAAATTTAAATCAGTTATTTTAAATTTTATTCCTGACTCTGGCGTTAGTGAATAAACAAATCAAATAAATTTAATTTTACGCATCATACAAAAAAATAAAATAAATTTATAACAGTATTTTTATTCCCAACTCTGGCGTCAGTGAACAAATAAATCAAATAAATTTATTTTTACGCATCACACAAGAAAAACTTTAAATCAGTATTTTTTATTCCCGAATTTAGCATCAATGAACAAATAAATAAAAATAAATTTAATTTTATGCATGCACATATTTTTTTTATTTTTTCTAGCTAAATAAAATAAAACAATGAATAAAAATAATATAAATTTGAACTGGTATTTTTATTCCTGACTCCGGCGTTAGTGAATAAACCAATAAATTTATATTATTTTTTATTTATGAATACATGTTTTTTATTTTTTATTTTTGTACTTTTCATATTTTTTATTTTTCTATTTTTTTATTTTTATTTTTTATTTTTTATTCGGGCTGGGCTGGGCTAAATCCAGCCCAGCATATGCAATGATGACTGGGCTGGGCCCACCCCGCCCATTGGCCCAAGCCAGTGACCGGCTGGGCAACCAGCTGATGCACGCGTGAAGCAACTTCACGCGTGCATCAACAGTGCGAAGGTAATTAAGTTACCTTCGCACTGTTCAAATAGCAATTTAAACACAGGAGCAAAGAAAACGAAAGCAAATGGGCGTACCTATTTTTGGAGATTACGAAGAAGGCTGCGATGCTAAAGGGGTTCGACTGCTTTCTGTTTATGGTGGTAGTAAAGAAGGTTGTTGCGCTGGTGTGGTTCCTATCTTTTCGGTTCTTAGCGACGGTGAAGAAGGCTGCTGCCGGTGTGGGTTCTTGTTTGCGATTTCCCAACAACGGTTCAATGACCAATCGTGTTCTTGCAGGGACAGAAACAAAGCTGATATGTGACTCCCCTACCTCTCTCCCCTTTTCTATGTATTTTATGCTTTGTTTTTTTTTTTTCTGCTTTGCTCTATTTTTGGGTTATGTTTAGGTTAATTGTTTCTAGCTTTCTTCGTTCTTTTTTTGGTTGTATTTTGCTCTCCTTTCCTTAGGTTAATTGCTCTGTTTTCTGGCTTCATTTCTCCCTCTGGTGCCGGGTTTTCTTCTCCCTTTTATAGAGAAGAGCAATGCAACCAGTCCTGTCTTTGCAGGACTGTGTTATGGAATCCACGTACAAGATTATTGGCATGAGATATCATCCAAGATCAGGTTTGTTTCAGATTATCAGCTCCCCTGTTGAATTGGAAGCTCCCCTGTTGACTCGGGATGGAGAAGACGCACGGCTGTTCCACTAGCAACGACGACGTTTTGGCTGAGAACGGGAGTTTTCAATTTGACCCCCAGGCTTTGAAAATTCGGCAATTGGACCCCTAATCAATTAAAATTTCTTTTAATTTTTGCCCTTTATGGGTTAATTTCAATTAGATCCCTAAATTGGTACATTGTTTACACAACAATCCTAAATTTCAATTAGATCCATTATGAACCTATCTCATTGACGTGGATCCCCTGGAGAGTATGTTTGTATGATGTGTTCAACCGCATTTCAAATTATGATCGTCAGTTTTATCTTTTATTTTCGCCACGACAATCTTCATTTTATATTAAAAAAGATATTTTGCATATATTAATGTATTAATCGCAGTTCATCTTAATTTGTAAAGCATGATGACACAACTAAAACGTTGATGTCTTCTCCCAAGTGCAGGAGTGTCGAAGTAATAAATAACCCGACAAGACCGGGGTCGAACCACATGGAGGTTAATTGTACAAATTATAAATAACAATAATACCACAACAATAACAATAACAATAACAACAACAACAACAACAACAACAACAACAATAATATTATTAATAATAGTAGTAGTAGTAGTAGTAGTAGTAGTAGTAGTAACAATAATAATAATAATAAAGAAAAAGAAGAAGAAGAAGATGATGATAAGAACTTTGAGATGGAATATTAACGTAAAGATTTAACAACGATAACAATAAATGTCAAGGTTAGAGGATCCACTAATGGTATGTCAAACAAGTATAGTATAAACTCTTATTAGTCAATTAGAAACCACACACAAAGAAGATTCCAATCAGATTATAGACTGTTAACATGATTACATTAGTCATCTTATTCCATTAATGCTAATACTTGTAAATCTCGTCAAGCATTCATGATTATAACTTATATTAACAACAAATCAAGTTCCTTTCATAGATCAGGTGTTGGTTATACCATACAGTATGGGCTATGAAAGTGCCAAGCATTTGTTGTACCAAATGTTATACAATATAAATCAAGATTAAATATTTAACAAGCAAAGTATTAAAGAGTGAACAAGATAACAAATACAAAACATGTTAGTATCAAACATTAAAGTCTATATTGAGTTTACACTATACTTATTCTTACACTATTAGTGTAACCTTTTCACCTTGACATAATAAACTTAGCTAGACATAATGAAAGAAAGAAAAATAAAGAAACAAAATAAAAACATAAATAAGATAAAAGTTAGCTAAGTAAATGAAAGGAAATGAAAGGTATAAATTTGATATTAATGAAAGCAAAGCATAAACATTACAAAAAATACAAAGAAAGAAAGCAAGAGCATGATCTTGATCTGGAAACCAAGATGCCTAAATGCATGGCAAATGCCTCCTTTTATAGGCCAAAATTAGGAACTATTGATTTGATGACTAATTGATAAGTGGGTGGCCAACTTTTGACTTGGTGACAATCCTTATCTTCTCTTGTCTGCCCAAAACATCATTGATAACGTCAAAATTTGAGCCAGGTGAAAACATGAAAGTTGTAGGCAATTATCTCAGCTTTCTTGTGTAAAACATGCAGCTCATTTGGACTTCTAGAACTCCAGATATGGCCAAAATACCGAACAGTGCTCGGGCTGGAAGACAGATTCGGGCTTCTTTGTTGTTGCTACAATTTGGACTTGCAAATGGCCTTTTTAGATCTTGGGCTTCATATGAAAGTTGTAGGCCTATGTCTTACCTTTCCATCCATATAAATTGGACCTAAATCTGAGATCTGTAGCTCCATATATGACCCAATTACCGAACAGTGTTCCGGTTTGGATTGCACCGACATCTCTTCTCTAAGTTTGACCATCTCTTTATCCTTGCAATTTAAGTTCTTCAAGTCATCAATCAATCCTTTCATTTATTTGATAGGCCTGCATTAAAAATAGACATTTACCATAAATTATAGGTATCTTATATTATTACATACATTATTATAAAACATATTTTAGTTAAGGAGTTATTGATACTTCAAGTGCAAAATGATGATATAAAATCATGATAAAAATGCACTTTTAAGTACTAATCACATGACATATAGAACTTAATTTGTAAAGCATGACATATAAGTTATTAACTATTTTAACTAGATAAAATACATAAAGTTAATTGATTTATTGATTATTTAATTTAAAAGTTTTATTTTTGGACTAGTTTGATTATTTAATATTTTATTTTATAAAATTAAATATTTTGATTTATATTTATTTTTTAATTTTTTTAATTTTATTTTTTATTATGGTTAATATATTTTTTTCTTCTTTTAAAAAAACATAGTTCTCAATCACATGTATGTATGGATTTTCAATTTACACTTAAATGTTTTTTACATATGTTGCAGGGATGCGAGCCGACGGGACGTCTTTTGACGACAGTAGAGGCTCTTGTTGTGCTTCCCGTATGAGGTGTTGTATATTGGAAAGGATTTTGGATTTAATTATAAAATCATAATTAATGTTTAGAGTCACCACCTAGTATTATGATCACTAGAAACCTATGGTTTACAAGAATTTGAGTAATGGATTGGTTGTGCAAGAGGAAGATGCATCACCCCCAGTGCATTGTACCTAATTAAGCTGCATTGTTATTTGATTGTTTTTTTCTAAGTCAGGTTTCTATTTGTTGGTTTTTTTAAGACTTAAGGAATATCTCTCTTCATGAGAAAGTCTCTACCTTATCGAGTTAAATCCTAACCGCTTTAAAGTCTGAATTTTAGCATCGTATTTTTACACCTTGTATCTTTAATACATATGGGTATATTTTATCATGTGATTTTAGACCTCTTAAATATTAAAATCACATCTAGATCCTAAAAAAAATTGGAAAAAGATTTTTGACATGTTGGCCAAATTGTAATGGATAATTATAAACTGATTATGATATTATTTTTGGATTTTTTGTAAACACGAAAAAGCTGCAACTTTTGTTTTTTTTTCAAGAAAAATATACTTGTAAAAGTTTTAATATTTGGCCATATGCAACAAAATATTTTTTTTTCTTTTTGAAAACATTTTGAAATTTTTTTGAAATATTTCAAAGAAAATCTGCTATTTTAATATCAAATTTATATTTTACAATGTAAATATACAACCTGATATTATATAAAATTGGTAGAAAAATATGTGAGATTTTTTTTACAAATAATTTTTGAAATTTTTGAATTTTTTTTTGAAATGGAGCTGGGCTAGATCCAACCCAACCATTTGGGCTAAGCCAAAACTGGCCCAACCCAAAGGCAAGCTAATTATTCTATCACTATATGCATAAATGAATTCTGCATGCAGTGGCCTCAACGAAGAAAAAGGAGGCAATGTATGAAGGAGAAAGTTGCCTGGCTTGGGGATCTCGGACGTGCTGAGGATGTCTGTTCGGTGGCTCATGAGGCTTCAACTAAGATAACAGTGGGTGAAGTCTACTGTGGGAGGAAGAAGAAAAAAAGTGTATAGGAGAGAGAAAGGCTGGAAAGAGAAGAGAGAGAGTCGCGATGACAGCTTGGTTGTCGATTGGTAGTTGTGTTGGCTTCTTGTGGTAGAGGTGATGGTGGCTCTAGTTGGTAGCTAGAACGGTAGGGAGAGAGAGGGAAAAAAAAACTGCAGAAACGAGACAGAGAAACTGGTTTTTGGTTGACTTTGGATGCAATTTTCTCCTCTTCTAGGCCATGATATCAAAATTTATTTATAGGCGGTGGAAGAGGGCAATCTTGTCTATTTTGAAAAAAAATTTCAGCCCTTAATTCAGTTGGAAAGGATCATAACTATTGACTCAAAGTAGGCATTTTGAGTTGTCAAATCTGCAGGAAAAGACTGATTGATTTGGCCTTTTTAAGCTAGTTTCAGCACAGATGGGTTGTCATTCAGCCTAAACAGGCTATATAGGGTTGTAGAGAAATTTCAGAGGATCATTTACATGCAAGATTTGTCAATTTTTATGGAAGTTAGATGCATTAAATACAGCTACAAAATAGCCTCTCTGAATTGTCCTTTCAGATATTTAAAGAAGAAAATGAATAGTACCAAAATTCTGATTTTGACCGAAGTTCATTTAAGTCCTCCCTCTTTAAATATGATTTAATTGCACTTATAATTGATTCTAAAACTTTAATTTTTTTACGATTTTACCTCTGATTTCAATCCATTAACTTGGTAAAAATTAAATTTAGTCTCTTAAAATTTTAATCATCTCAATTAAGCCCAAGTTAGTCTCCCAAACTTAATTTTTCACTAGTTAAGTTTTAAAATTAATTTGACCTATTTAAAGTATAATTAAGTCCTTGCATTTAATTAAATCCTTTAGTTGGATCCAAATTAATTCTTAAACATAATTGAAATTTAATTTGACTCATGATTAAATCAAATTGGTCCATTAGAAATTTCATTATATCCTTAAACTTGATTTTTATGCAAACTCATCCAATAAACAATTAATTTGACCTTGAATTTGTATTTTCTCTCTATTTTGGGGCATAAGGGGTACAATTAGGTCTTTAATTTTCTCTAGAAATTGTAGCTTGATTCATCAGCTTGCTTTCTCCACATTACTAGCCTTTATTTTATTTTTTAATTTTGATTTAAAAAATATAAATTTTAGGAAATAACTCATAATTGTTTTATGACAGTTGCCTCCTTTTTTACAATTGTTACGATAAAAAGTCTAGTAAGAGACTTTAGATAATAAACATTGTAAAGAAAAAAAAAGAATGAGAGATTATGGACTCATCATATTAAAAAATAATGAATCATTTTAAGGGCTAAAAAGTGCATTCAGAGTAAAAACTGGAAGATTTTTTTAAAAAAAAATTCAGAGATTTTAAAGTGGTCCTACCTAGAGAAAATTAAAAAAAAGATTTTTTTGAGGTGGTTTTATTGTAATGGGTGACCTACCCAGGTGAAAAAGACATATTTTTTAAAGTAGTGAAAAATGTATAGATTTTTCAAATTGATGAAAAATACAAAGATTTTTTAAAGTGGTCTTATTGTAATAGGTGACCTGTATAGGTAAAAAATACAAAGATTTTTTAAAAAGATAAAAAATATAGAGATTTTTCAAAATAATAAAAAATACTATAATTTTTCAAAGTGGTCTTGTTGTAATGAGCAACCTGCCTAGATGAAAAGTTTTGAAAGTTGTAAAGATTTTTCAAAGTGATGAAAAATACAAAGATTTTTTTTAAGGTGGTCTTATTGCAATAGACGACCTATTTAGGTGACATTTTTTAAGGTAGTGAGAGATGCGATAAATTTTTAAAATAATTTTATTGTAATGGATAACCAACTCAAATGAAAGATTTTGAAGGTGGTGAAAAATATAAGAATTTATTAAAATGGTTTTTTTATATATATAATTAGAATTCATGATAAAGCATTCTTGATTTTTTTTTTTTCAAACCTTTCATCATGTAAAACCTGTTTTATGAGGTGAAATTCATCTCTATCATTGCCTAATTATAGATATCATATAAACATGTTTTTTAAAATATTTTTTATATAAAAAAATATCAAACTAATATCTTATAATAATTCTTTTAATAATTTGATATACTTATGCCAAATAAATTCTAAAACAATTAATATTTTAAAATATTTTTAATTAAAAAATATTTTAAAAACCACTTTCCACCATAATTTTTATTTTTATTTTTTAAAAAATATTTTTAATATTAATACATTAAAACAATCTAAAAAAAATTTAAAAATCATTTATTTTTGTTTAATGAAAAAGCGGCTCAACTGCGGGGCTAAAAATGGTATGTTTCACATGATTGAATGGAAGACGAGACGATCGGACACAATATAAGAGAGAGAGAGAGACGACAAATACTCGAGTCAAACGGCAAGCTTAGAAAATAGATAACAAAATTTCCAACAGGCTGGTAGATGATTCGACGATGACTGGTCGTACGATGAGCGTGGTGGTTTATCGTCAGTATAAGAGTGGTCGGCTCGATAATCGAACGATTTTAAAAGTTCGTCGCCATGACCATGTTCAAGGTCTCGCGTTTGGCAGCCATTGATAGTTATCATATTCGGAATTGAATTGACTGATCCATTATGAACTGACAGTGCAACTTTTATCCCTTGCAGAGCGTGTTTGTCTGGTGCGGCAGTTTTATTTTTTTGACCTTTTCCACAATATTCTCCACTTTTATCGAAGTAAATCTACACCGAAAGCTTTATTTGTAGTTGGTTAAATTTTTAAAATTTTATAATGTTTGTTTTTGTATTTAAAAAATATTTTTTAAAAATTTAATATATTTTTAAATAATATATCTTTATTATTTTTAAATAATTTTAATATATTAATGTCAAAAATAATTTTTTTAAAATAAAAAAATCATTAATATCTATTTTAATATAATAAATTATTTGAAAATCAATTATAACTACATTTCTAAATAAAATTTATCAGTTGTGACAAATAATTATTTTTAAAAATGTTTTTTATTTTAAAATAATATTTTTTAAAAAATTAACATGGAACATGAACAAAGCAAAATCATTTTAAAAAATAGCATTTCTCTCTATCATTGTCGGTCGTTTCTTTTGGCTTTATTGAGACTTGGACAGCAAGTATCTAACAAGACCTGTGCAGATTTCGTCATGAATATTCTATAAACAGGACCTTTCATGCTGCTCGTGTGTAATGTGGGGTTCAATTCATGTGAATCGCTCGACTTGTCCATATCTTTCTTATTGATTACAAATAGCATCGAGAATTAAATAATATTATCTTAATAAGTTCCAATTTATTCTACAAAAACTATAAAAATGTGACAAACAGATGCATACGAAGTAGCTATTTATTGTTTGTAAGTATTATTGTATTGTGAAGACAAAAGTAAGATGCAACTCATGTTGGAGGTTTTGATCATCAACTTGTAAGTTGTTGGATTTGTTAGATCAATTTTTTAAACAAAATATCATCTTTTTTGTTATAAAAAAATTTGGTTCTAGTTAGGTTTATTAAATATCTTAATGGTTACTAAGTATCTTGATGGATATAAGGAAGAAAACTTTTTATTTGTAAAAATCATTGTAATAAACAAATATAATTTTCTTGTCAAAGTATTTTTTTATTTGTTAATTTTCTAGTAGTAAATTAAAAAAAACTATAATTAATGTTGGATTATATATACAATTGAGGATAGAATATGTGTTTTTTTGCATGATTTTTTTTTAGATTTAATAGATACAAAACATAGAAGATTGTTGTAAGACATGTTGATAATTATCTCTAGCTAATTTTCTTTTGTTATCAATACTCATAGTCAATAAGTATATAGCTATATACAATTAAATTAATAAGATATGAGGCCGGCAGCTAAAGCTAAAGCAATGTTATGACAGTTGAAGCATGATGCTATATTACGACAAAATGTTCGGTGGGCCCCAAATGTGTTGAATATCGGAAACGTCAATAGTCGGCTCGTCGCTCTTTTATCGGACGAGTTTGGTTTTGCTGACCACAATGAGCCAACAGAGGGCTTTGCTCTCTTGCCGGTAGAATCTGGAGCATTGGATTTTTTAACCTTAAGGCTGCCTGTTTCGACAAAAAGAAAGAAAGAAAACTCTGTCATGTGTATTAATCTGAACAAACTCGATCATGTATATTCTTAGAAATATTCCGTGGGTGTTTTTTATTTTCTTGCAGTGGGTCAGCTTTCAAAATATCCTTTTAAGAAAATAAACAGTTTTTACTTGGAGATAATTAAATCGAGTTGAACCAGTAACTATTGAAATGAGCTGATAAACCAAGTGTTTTCGGGTTAATCTTTGAGCCAGATATAGCATTTATAATTTAAGAAAATATGTTTTTTTTCTTCAGTTAAATCAATACTTAAACAATATTTACTGAATTTCTCTTAAATCAACATGAAATTTACATTTGTCTTCTCAGAAATGATTTGGTTTTGATCGGTGATAGGTCGAAGATACCATTTATGTAAATTAAAAGAACCGAACTTGAAGGATTGCAAAGACAAAAACAACGTGCGACTCATGTGTGGTTTATCATCACCTATGATTCGACGATGACTGGTCGTACGATTTAATTTACAACGTGTTCGGTTGTAGGCGGTGGTTATTTTTTAAATAATTTTTAATATTAATATATTAAAATAATTTAAAAACATTAAAAATATATTAATTTAAAATAAATAAAAAAATTTAAATTTTTTTAAAAACATTTTTAAAATACAGAAATTTCAATCCCTTTTAAAAATATACTTGTAATTACCTTTCAAATAATTTTGTGTGTTAAAATACATATCAATAATATTTTTTATTTTAAAAAAATTATTTTTTACATCTATACATCAAAATAATTTAAAAACATTAAAAATATATTAATTTAAAATAAATAAATAAAATATATTTTTTAATTTTTTTAAAAAATATTTTTAAAGGAAATGGACAATTGCAACGAGCTAATTGGTGTTTTGTTATATTGGTTCTAGCTTCCGCAGGAATTGTTTGCTTTTTTTTTTTTTCAACAAAAACATTGCTATCAGTTAAATTTATGTGCAAGAAATTCACATATGTAATAATTGATAGAATTAAATCAAATAAAAATATAATTGATAAACTAAGGAATTGTTTTGAAAAAAATCCAGGTGATATGATCAAAACTTCGTCTTAGAACCTGATTAATTTCTAGTTTTTCTAGCTTTTACCGTGATGAGAGAGAGAGAGAGAGAGAGAGAGAGAGAGCAAATACTCGAGTCAAACGGCAAGCTTAGAAAATAGAGAACAAAATTTCCAACAGGCTGGTAGGTGATTCGACGATGACTGGTCGTACGATGAGCGTCGTGGTTCATCGTCAATATAAGAGTGGTCGGCTCGATAATCGAACGATTTTAAAAGTTCATCGCCATGACCATGTTCAAGGTCTCGCGTTTGGTAGCCATTGATAGTTAACATATTCGGAATTGAATTGACTGATCCACTATGAACTGACATTGCAACTTTTATCCCTTGCAGAGTGTGTTTGTCTGGTGCGGCAGTTTTATTTTTTTGACCTTTTCCACGATATTCTCCACTTTTATCGAAATAAATCTACACCGAAAGCTTTGTTTCCAGGGCGGTTAAATTTTTAATATTTTAAAATGTTTGTTTTTGTATTTTAAAAATATTTTTTTAATTTAAATTATTTATTTATTTATTTATTTATTTTAAATTATATATTCTTAATATTTTTAAATAAAAAATATTATTCATATATATTTTAGTATGTTAAATTATTTAAAAATAATTATAATTACATCCTCAAATAAAATTTATCATTGTGACCAGTAAATATTTTTTAAAATATTTATTATATTAAAATAATATTTTTTTTTTAAATTAACATGCAACATAAACAAAGCAAAATCGTTTTAAAAAATAGCATTTCTTTCTATCATTGTCGGTCGTTTCTTTGGGTTTTATTGAGACTTGGACAGCAAGTATCTAACAACACCTGTGCAGATGTCGTCATGAATATTCTATAAACAGGACCGTTCATGCTGCTTTTGTGCAATGTGGGGTTCAATTCATGTGAATCGCTCGACTTGTCCATATCTTTCTTATTGATTACGAATAGCATCGAGAATTAAATAATATTATCTTAATAAGTTCCAATTTATTCTACAAAAACTATAAAGATGTGACAAAAAGATGCATACTAAGTAGCTATTATTGTTTGTAAGTATTATTGTATTGCAAAGACAAAAGTAAAATGCCACTCATGTCGGAGGTTTTGATCATCAACTTGTAAGTTGTTGGATCGGTTAGATTAATTTTTTAAACAAAACAACATCATTTTTGTTATAAATTTTTTTGGTTCTAGTTAGATTTATTAAATACAAAATATAAAAAATTGGTATAAAACATGTTGCTAAGTATCTTGATGGATGTAAGGATGAAAAATTTTATTGGTAAAAATCATTGTAATATACAAATATAATTTTTTTGTTAGTGTATTTTTTTATTTGTTAATTTTCTAGTAGTAAATTGAAAAAAAAAACTATAATTAATGTTGGATTATATATATAATTGAGGATAGAATATGTGTTTTTTGGCATGATTTTTTTTTTTTTGAGATTTAATAGATATAAAACATAGAAGATTGTTGGAAGACAGGTTGATAATTATCTCTAGCTAATTTTCTTTTGTTATCAATACTCAGTCTAATTCATAGTCAATAAATATATAGCTATATACAATTAAATTAATAAGATATGAGGCCGGCAGCTAAAGCTAAAGCAATGTTATAAGAGCAGCTCCAACGGACGAGTTATACGGAAAGCTAAAACTGTTTTGCCTATTTATTTATTTCTGTTCATGTTCCAACGGGTAAGCTAAACAAATAGCCATTTTGGCTATTTGTTTTGTTAACAGTCATTTCTACATTTAACTGTAGAAATGGCTAAAACAATAGCCGTTGGCCAATAATTTTTTTTTTAAAATATAAAATAAATCTTCTATAAATACATGAAGAAAAAATTTGTAGTTTTAAATTTTTGTATTGTGCCTCATCCTTCTCTCAAATTTAAAAAAAAACAACAATCAATTATTCTCCGATTAATTATTAACATCGGTTGTGTTAATTAGCTGAAATTAAAAGGTATGCTTGTTTGAAAGTTTTTTTTATTTTTTTATATCTCTTTATTTTTTAGACCTTTTGTTGTTAATTTAATATTTGTGATGAGTTTTATTTCTTTATTCTTTGATGTTTTTAATATGCATTAAGAAAGACAATTTATATTTATGTTGTTATCTTTGATAAAATTGAGAGGAATTAATAATGGTAGTTGATATTGATAAAAAGATTGAGTTACATATTTAAAATTTATTTTTTATTGTATGTCTTAATTTGAGGTCAATTATATTTTGTCCTTTTGAAAATGCAATTAAACTAGTATATCGATTCTATTTTACTTCCAAAAAATGGTCAAATTATTATATTAAAACAAGTAGGAGGCAATGCTTATTATTAATTCGCATGTATGAAAACTACAAAATTATTAGACATTGAATGCGAGCTTCTTTTATACTCTCTTGTAAAGTTTTAACTTGAGTTTTTTTTTAATGTAGATGGATTCAAATTTTCCAAGCTCTTTTACCAACTTTCTTATGAGTGAGTCAGAAGATATTCTCTCTCAACCAAGTGATTCTAATCAATTAATTGATGACTTAACATGCTCGAATTTAAATGTCCATTCGGCAAAAAAATCACAAAGAAGTAAAAATTTCTCACCAGAGAAGGATTGTTTACTTGTCTCTGCATGGCTAAATACAAGCAAGGATCCAATTACAGGAGTTGAACAACAAACAAAACAGTTCTGGGCTCGTGTACATGCTTGCTTTGTAGATAATGGAGGAAACTTGAATAATCATTCACAAAATAGCATCTCAAATAGATGGCAAGAAATAAATAGAGAAGTCGGTAAATTCGTTGGATTTGTTACTCAAATTGAAAATCGTCAGCAAAGTGGAATGACTGAAGAATCAAGGGTAAGTTTATATTCATTTTTATGTTAAATTGTTTAACATATATTTTAATATTATTTAATTTATTTATTTTTTTACCAGATTAATGATGCTCGGCAAATGTATGCTTCTTGCGTTGGCAAACAATTTCAACTAGAACATTGCTGGGTTATTTTAAGAAAAGAACCCAAATGGCAATTTGAGCGTGCAAGTCAACATCAAAGGTCAAATAAAAAACAAAAAGGTCATGTCAATGCAAGCCAGCTTCATCAACTCCATCTACCCCTGATGCTGTGAGTTTAGGAGAAGATAGTGAACCGTTGATTTATCAAGATAGACCAATCGGTCAGAAGGCTGCAAAGGAACGACTTAAACGTAGACAAGGAAAAGATAAAGTTGGGGATGTAACTGTAACGAATCTCTTACAACAATTCAGGGATACTCTAGTTGAAATTGAAGATCAGAAGAAACAAGACAGGAAAATTATGTTAGAGTAACAAGCCATGATGATTCAACAAAGTCAAGAGAAACAAGAATTGGACAGGATTGAGAAAGAAGAACAAATTATGAAAATGGATATTTCTAATTTGGATCCAATTTCTGCAACGTATTTTCAAAATAGAAAGTTAGAAATTATGCAAAAGAGGGGTTTTGATTTTTAATTAACTTTGATTGATTTATTGTAATGTAATGTATTTTTAATTAAATATGTAGAAAATTCTTGGTTATTTTAAATACATTGTTATGAAATTGATATCAATTCATAATACTTTTTTAAAGTTCCTCTAACACTTAACAATAACAAGTAGGATTAATTAACTTAAAAGATAACAAACATAATGAAAAAAAAAACATAAAAAAACCTGAAAATTATGATAACATAAGAAGTTAAAATCTAAAGATTCTACTCGTTGCCATATTGTTCCCACAAATGTTCAATCAAATCTTCTTGTAGTTGAGAGCTAGTAGCTCTATCCCTCATTCGATTATGAGTTTGAAGAAAATCATGTAGTTCTGGTATTTCACAATGTGACACTGATATAAAGGAATTGACTTCATGTTCATGGTCAAATCCAAGGTTCATTGCTCCTTCATCCTCAATAATCATATTATGCATTATTATGCAAGCTTTCATAATATATGCAAGCGTTTCTTCATCCCAGTATCGAACAGGTCCACGTACAATTGCAAAACAAGATTGGAGCACCCCAAATGCCCGCTCCACATCTTTTCTTGCAGACTCTTGCTTGCTTGCAAAATATTTTCTCTTTGCTCCTAATGGTCTTGGGATTGTCTTAACAAAGGTTGACCAATTAGGATAAATCCCATCTGCTAAATAGTATCCCATTGTATATTCATGCCCATTAATTGTATAATTGACAGGAGCAGTACGACCTTCAGCAAGTGCAGCAAAGATAGGTGACCGATTAAGAACATTAATATCATTTAATGATCCAGGCATTCCAAAAAGGGCATGCCATATCCAAAGATCTTGTGAAGCCACTGCCTCTAGAATTATAGTTGGTTCACTACAATGACCAGTATACATCTCATGCCATGCAATTGGGCATTTCTTCCATTTCCAATGCATACAGTCAATGCTCCCTAACATCCCTGGAAACCCACGCTGCTCTCCAATTGATAATAATCGACAAATATCAGTCTCGTTTGGTGCCCTTAGATACCAATCACCAAAAACTTCTACGATTGCTTTGACGAAAGCTCTAAGACTTTCTATTGCAGTGGTTTCTCCAATTCGAAGATATTCATCAGTAAGATCTGCAGGAATACCATATGCAAGTATTCTGTGAGCTGCAGTTATCTTTTGAAGGCAAGATAAACCAAGAACACCAAGAGCATCTGTCCTTTGTTTGAAATATGAATTATAAGCTTCCACTGCATTTGCGATCTGAAGAAAAAGACGACGACTCATCCTAAATCTTCTTTGAAATTGACTTTCAGTGAATTTAGGATTTTCTGCAAAATAATCATTATATAACCTTAACTCACCTTCCTTTCTATTACGATTGACAATATTGTGACCAGGAATAGAGCCACGATACCTTATTCTCCGTCTTTGATTATTCAATTCTTCTTCAGCAACTACAGCAGTAGCAACTTGAAAAGCCAACACAGGAGTGTCATCATCAAAATCAAAAGCATCATAAAAATTAAAATTAGAATGATTCATGATGAATTTTAATGAAATATAACAAAGATTGGAGAGAAGAAAATGATGAGAAAAAATGTTAAGATATATGAGAATATTTATAGATGGACTATTTTTTCAAATTGTAAAATCTTAGAATGTTGGCGGTAAGTTTTTTAAAATTTGAAATTTTAAAATTTAAAATTTAAAAATTTAAAATATTGGCGGTTATTTTTTCAAAATTTAAAATTTCAAAATTTAATGTTGGCGGTTATGTTGGCGCTGATTTTGAATATTGATATAAATAAATTTTAAATTTAATTTTAAATTATATTTTTTAACTTTTAAATTACTTCATTAATTTTATATTACTTTTATAAATTATTCATATTAATTATGTAATTAATAACATCATAATTATATTATATATAAAATATTAAAATTAGTTATATAATTATATTAAAATTAATTTAACATGAAATATATTAAAATATAAATGGCTTTTCTATATAGCTTTTTACCATTGGAATGTATATAATTTAAAAATCTATATTTATACTATTTAAAAAGTTATTTTTTTATTTGGCTCTTCAATATAATATTTTTTTATTAGAGATACTCTTAGAAAGATATTAATTTTTTATTTTTATAAATATTAATAGACTATATTAAAATAATTGTGTATCAAATATATTAAAATATAATTGGCTCTTCTAAATAGTTTTTATTATTGAAATACATATCAACAAAAAAACTATATTTATACTATTTATAAAACCATATTATCAATATAGTTCTTCTAAAAAACATCTCCCGTTGGAGATGCTCTAACAGTTGAAGCATGATGCTATATTTACCAGAAAATGTTCGGTGGGCCCCAAATGTGTTGAATATCGGAAACGTCGATTGTCGGCTCGTCGCTCTTTGGTCGGACGAGTTTGGTTTTGCTGACCACAATGAGCCAACAGAGGGCTTTGCTTTCTTGCCGGTAGAATCTGGAGCATTGGATTTTTTAACCTTAGGGCTGCCTGTTTCGACAAAAAGAAAGAAAGAAAACTCTGTCATGTGTATTAATCTGAACAAACTCGATCATGTATATTCTTAGAAATATTCCGTGGGTGGTTTTTATTTTCTTGTAGTGGGTTCAGCTTTCAAAATATCCTTTTAAGAAAATAAACAGTTTTTACTTGGAAATAATTAAATTGAGTTGAATCGGTTACTATTGAAATGAGCTGATAGCCAAAATATTTTCGGGTTAATTTTGAGCCAGGTATAGCATTTATAATTTAAGAAAATATTGTTTTTTTTTCTCCAGTTAAATCAATACTTAACAATATTTACTGAATTTCTCTTAAATCAACATGAAATTTACATTTGTCTTCTCAAATGATTTGGTTTTGATCGGTGATAGGTCGAAGATACCATTTATGTAAATTAAAAGAACCGAACTTGAAGGATTGCAAAGACAAAAACAATGTGCGACTCATGTGTGGTTTATCATCATCTATGATTGAGATTAAGTGTCTTGGTGTTGTGCTTGTTGTTGAAAGAAAATTATTTTATAAAAATATTTTTAGTTGAGGCTGGTTTGAAAAAATAATATTTGGTTAAAATTGTGATTGACATTAAAATTGAAAAAAAGTCATTTAATGTATTTGATTAAAAAAAAATTTGAAATTGAAGTTATAAAATAATTTTAAAAAATATATATTAATATTGATGATTTTAAATTTAACTATTATAAAATTAACTAATCATATTATATCATGAAATAAATAATACTTTATATAAAATATTTTTTATTTTTTATTAAACTATTTATAATTACATTACATATAAAATTTATTCGATAAGAATTACAATTTTTATAATTTTTTAAGCATGTAATAAAATTAGATAAAATATTATCAAGTATAAAATTGATATTACAATGCAAGTGAATTTAATTTACTCTATATTAGTTTTTCGAGGAAAAAAATATTGTTCACATCACAGTGCAAATAAATTTAATTCACTATAAACTAGTTTTTTTAAAATATTAATAAAATTAACACTTAAAAAAATATTAATAAAATTAAGAAATATTAATAAAATTAACACTTAAAAATATTAATAAAATTAACACTTAAAAAACATTAATAAAATTAAAGAATATGAATAAAATTAACACTTAAAAAATATTAATAAAATTTAAAAATATTAAAAAATATATTAAAAAAATTAACACTTAAAAATATTAATAAAATTAAAAAATATTAATAAAATTAATACTTAAAAAATATTAATAAAATTAATAAAATATTAATAAAATTAACACTTAAAAAAATATTAATAAAATTAAATGAACACTAAAAAAAACTTGTATGAACAGTGCAAAATAAATTACACTGTTTATGTTAATTACACTGTTTATTAAACAGTGTAATTAATGTATATAATAAATAAAAAGTAATATTTATTTGTTTTTTATTAATTATGTTTTAAGTGTAAAAATTGTATAGTAACACCAGTATAATCCATCAGCATACACTGAAGACTAAAGAGATGCGAATATGATGGCTTTAAAGTGGCGTGCTTCTCTGAAAAGCTAATGTGAAAGTGATTTTTCTACGGGGACGAATTTAATGAAAAAAAAAAAACGTTTATATATATATATATATATAAACAAATACATGTTGCAGCCGTGTTTTCACACGGCCTACGTAAAGTTCGGACCTTGAAATGTTCCATAGAACATAATAACCTATTTGTAAGTATAGCAAAAATTATTTTTAAAAAAAGTATTATAATAATATTTTTTATTTTTTAAATTTATTTTTAATATTACATATTAAAATAATTTAAAAATATTACAAAATTAATTAATTTTTAATTAAAAAACTGTTCAACCACAAAGTTAAAAATATATGTTTGAAAGCGTGGTATTAGTAGTTTTTTAAAATAATTTTATTTAAAAATATATTAAGATAGTTGTTTTATTTTAAAAAAATTATTTTAAGATTAATATATTAAAATAATTTATAACCACTAAAATTAATGATTTAAAATAAAAAAATTCAAAAACTTTTAAAACACAAATCAAGTAAAAAATAAAACGATTCATGTGAAAATATATGACCAGATGATTGCACACAGAGAAAGAAACCACAAGTAACCGAGACAAATGGCAAGCTTGGAAAACAGAGAACAAAATTTCCAGCAGGCTGGTTAATGATTCAACAATGACTGGTCGTCCGATGAGCGAGGTGGTTTATTGTCAGTATACGAGTGGTCGGCTGGATAATCGAACGATTTTAAAAAAGTTCAAGATGGTCTCGCGGTGGGCAGCCAGTGATACCTGTCAAATTCGGCCTTGAATTGACAGGTCCATGATGAACTTATCTCACTGACGTGGATCCCTGGGGAGTGTGTTTGTCTGGTGTGGTTAACTGCATGTCAAATTATGATCGGCAGTTTTATATTTTACCTTTTTCACATAGATATTTTATAGGTATTAACGGCGAACTAATAAAGAACCCACTCGATATAAGTCACTAAGTAAAGGTTGAACGCCTTGAGAGTGTTCGTACGAATTAATTAATTATTCAATTGAGAGTTTTATTTCTAAATTAATTGAATTTTTATAAACGATATGTTGCTATTATCAACGACATAAATGGCTACTGTAGAGCTACTAGTTATTATTGTGGTAATAATTATTTTTTAAAAATTAATTTTTATCTTTTAAAATAAATTTAACATGATACATTAAACGATTAAAAAAATAGCATTTTTTTCAATCATTGGCGGTCGTTTCTTTTGGTTTTATTAAGATTTGGACACCAAGTATTCAACAGGACCTATGCAGGTACTGTTGTCATGAATATTCTAGAAACGTGGGACCGCTCATGCTGCTCGTGTGTAATGTGGGGTTCAATTCATGTAAATCGCACGACTTGTCCATGTCTTTTTTATTGATTACAAATAGCATTGAGAATTAAAGAATATTATCTTGCGTTCCAATTTATTCTGCACAAACTATAAAGATGTGACAAAATGATGTATACAAACTAGTTATTTATTGTTTGTAAGTATTATTGTATTGTAAAGACAAAAGTAAGATTCAACCAATGGAGTAGTTTTTGAACACATAAAATATCCAATTTATTGAATTGTTGATATGAGATATTGGGTTAACTGGATTTATTTTTACACGATGTTTTTCTTATTAGAAAAATGATTCTGATCTAATTAGGTTTAATACATATAAAATATAAAAAAATTGATGTAAAATATGTTTTTTTTTATTTATACACAAAACAATGGTGTTTTTGGATCTAATTAGTAAGAACATGTTAATTATCTTGATAGATATAGTAATAAAAGATTTTGTTAATAAAAATTATCATAATATATCAATACAATATTTTTATTGATATATCTATTTGTATTTGTTAATTTTATGATAATATATAAAAAAAATTTCTATACTAAAAAACATATATTTTATCCCCTCTCTCTCTATATATATATAGAGAGAGGATAAAATATATAGAGGATAAAATATGTGTTTTTTAGCATGGAAATTTTTGTTTTAAGGTTTAATAGAAACAAAACATAAAAGATTGTTGCAAGACATGTTGCTAAATATTTGTAGCTAATTTCTTTTGTTTCTCAAGCTACATGCAATTAAATTAATAAGATATGACATAAAAAGTGGTCGGCAGCTGAACCAAATGCCATGTTATAGCAGTTGATGCATAATACTCTTTACCACAAAATGTTCGGTGGGCCCCAAATGTGTTGAAAATCAGAAACGTCAAGTCGGCTCCTCGCTCTTTTATCGGACGAGTTTGGTTTTGCTGAACACAATGAGCCAACATAGGGCTTTGCTTTCTTGCCGATAAAATCTGGAGCATTGGATTTTTTAATCTTAAGGCTGCCTGTTTCGACAAAAAGAAAGAAAAAAACTCGGTCATGTGTAGTAATTTGATCATGCATGTTTTTAGGAATATTCCGTGGTTGTTTTCAATTTCTGATAGTGGCCAGGTTTAAGAATATTCTAAAATAAAATAAATAGTTTTGAGTGAGGCAGGTTGATATGGTAATTATTAAATTAAGTCATAACCCGAGTCTTCTTTGAGCCGGACCTAGCATTTATGATTTAAGAAAATATATTTTAATTTTTTTTCAGTTAAATCAATATTTAAAAACATTTATTGAATTTCTCTTAAATCACCAAATTAACATGAAATTAACAGTTGATTTTTCTTCCGGGACGAGTTTAATGGAGAAAAAAAAACCTTAAAGGACTATTAATTTTTCAAGAGAAGCATGTAACTTTCAATGCCTCTCACGGGCCGCCGGCCCCATGTGTATCAATTTGTCGGGTGCGGTGGAGTCACGAAATTATTACCATTCACACCTAGAAATATAATATTAGAAACTTAACCTTATTGATTATCAAAAACTTATAATATAACTTAAACAAAGCACAATAAAATATAAAATATTTTGAGGAATCCTCGGGATAAAAGATTGTTTTGGGACATTTTTCTGGTTTCTTTTCTTATCTAATCAATTAAGCTCATAGTGAATAAAGTATATACAATTAAATTAAATAACACGTAAGAGAAAAATTAATGTTCGAAACTCGAAAGCTAAAGCTAAAGTGATGCGACGTGGAGCCACTAGTCGAAAGTTGTGGCGTCAGGTTGTTGGTTCGTCGTTCGTTTCTCGGGCGAGGGTGGTTCCGCTGAACACAATGAACCAATAGAGTGCTTTGCTTTCTTACTCGGAGAAACTGGAGGCTTGGATTTATTGATCTATAGGTTGTCTGTTTCTAGAAAAGAAAGAAAGAAATATTTATATTATCAATGCAATGAAATGACCAAATAACATTTAAATATTATCATAGCGTTTTTTCATACCTAAGGAAGTACTATACTATTTATTTTTCTTCATTGTTTGAGTTTGAAATTATATGTGTGAACCTATTTATCTAGAAAAAAAGGTATTTGGGAATTTGACCAATCCTTGAAGTCATCATATTATATTTAATCAATTATTTTTATTAAAATAATATTATTTTATTTAAAAATAATTTTATGGTGTTAATTGAATCACTTAAAACACAATTAGATCAACTAGGTTTTAATAACTCAATGTCTATTTTAATTTTTTAAATTAAATTTTAAATTATGAATTTCTCAAATTAACATGTGTAATATCTAAAAGAATTTATTAAATTTATCTATAATTAGTCAATAGTCAATCGATGAGGGAATTTGGTTTTGATTGATGGAGAAATTAATTTAAAGGTACCATGCAAGGGGAAAAAAAAGCATTTAAAGGGAAACGAACCCACCATCGATTATTGTTATTCGTTTAATTATAAATACAGTTGAGAGAATGCTGCTCGCTGCACTCTTAGATACAGTTTCCCTCTTAGATACAGTTAGAATCTCCCATATCTGTCAACATGCCAGAAATCCTATTCACAAAGAAACTCTCAAAAACTGACATTGAATATAGAATGGCAGTCCCGATGAAAAGCCTCGACGCTTTCCAAATCCCAGAAGGAAAACACTCTAAAGAATTTGGTGTCACTGACATCCATGGCAAGAGGTGGAGGTTCCGATGTTGTACAAGAAAAACCGACCCCTACCCTAAACCAGTCCTGTCTTCAGGTTGGATAGAGTTCGCCAAAACAAGAAGTCTCAAAGTAGGAGATGAAGTCACCTTCTCTGTGGTGGGCACGAAGAGAGCTGAGGATCTGGAATTGGGAATTCAAGCTCGGAAAAAAATCAAGTTATTCGGCAAAGTTTTGTGGAGTGATCCTCTGTGAAGAAGAAGAAGAAGAAGAAGAAGAAAAAGAGGCTACTACTCGCATAAATATATAGGTGTTGATCGATGTAGCTTTTTCTTGCTTGTTTTTTCTTTTTTTCTCCTGGGAAGGAGGGCTAGCTTGGGGGGTGTTTGATGCTAGCTGTTTCTTAAATTATCTATCCTAGAACTTGGAATCATGTGAGCAAAAGAGTGAATCTTACTTACCCTAAATGATTTTACTTGTAACCAAATATATATAATATATCCTTACAAGAAATGTTTCATGCTTTTTCTTAAATCATAAATTAAAAAGAAATTGGTTATAACATGGTTAACGAACACAGACACGACAGAAAATAAACAGGTGTATTTTTTACATTAGATTCTTTTTCTTCTTTCTTACATGTTTTTTCACCAGTCACAAAATACTCTTATTATTTTGATTTTCCATTGGTTTCATGAAATTCTCTCAACAATTGAACAAAAAGCACTACACCATAGCTCACAAACATATATTTTATAAGTCAATTAAACCTCTTGTTTTTCTTATGTTTCTTGTTTATTGTGATCTCTGCAAGGTGACAGCCGACAAAGGAATCTGTTGATAGGTACAATTCTGCTTTATTTTTTGTTTCTTGCTGAGCAAATGAAGGTCTTGCGTTTCTCTTTCTTTCTTTTTTTGCCTTATTAAAAAGGCCACGCGGCCATAGACAGTTGCAGAAAAAGATCCTTATCACTTATTTGGTAAGTGCACGTACTTATCAGCATAGTTATATACCAAACCTAGGGTTTACCTGGCCGAAAAAATAGGTTTTGGATTACACTAATTGATATAAGTTAATATAAAAAAATTAAAAATATATTTAAAATTTTAATAATTTATATAAAAAATTTAAAAATAATTATGTGAATATAAACTATTTATATTATAAATAACAAAATTTAAAAAACATATTATATTAGTATTTTATTTTTTTAAGTTAAAGTATTTAAATTAATTTTTTTTATTCCATGATTAAAAAACATAACTTTTTTTTTATAAATATAAAAAATATATATATATTAAAAAATTTAAAATTTTATATTAAAAAAAATAAAATATTTTTTTAATATTTATACAGTAAACTTTAAAAAAGATTAATAATCACTTAAAAATGAAATCTTTAACTAGTACAAAAAATATATTTGAAAAAAAAAATTTAATGAACTTTTATCGGATCACTTGTATCATGGGTCAACTTGATTTTCTTAAGTTTTTGTTTTTGTTTTTATTTTTTAATTTACATGACCAATTCTATCACCAAATTAACCAATTCTTAGAATCAACTCCGTCACTAAATCCGTATGGATTTAATAAATATGCTTATCAGATTATCCAAAACCACCACCCATTGTAAATTAACATCAACAGCAGTAAAATTAAGAGTTACCGTGACTTTCCATCACGTATCATTATAAATTAAGTATCAACAACGATTAAGATTAATTGTTTTACCAAGATTCTCAACCATTGATTTTTTTTTTAATCTTTGATTAATATCTTATGATATATTCATCTTTTGCCTACCTTAATTATATCTCTTTTTTATTTTTTTAATTATTATCTACAAGCTTTCTCTTACAAAACCATGCATCATCTTGATTTTGAAAGAAGATATTTAATAAAATTAGCCGTACCTTTCTTGGCGATATATATATATATATATAAAGGGTACAATCATCCTTGAAAAAATCACCGAACGAAAGGGACGATCATGGACCACCTGGTTCATGTGATGTTGAAAACGGAGACGATAAAGCCCTACTTTTCCAATCTCCAACAGAGAAAGAAAGATAGAGAAATCCCACCAACTCCTCTCATTCATGTGATGGACCACCATAGTATGATGCTTCTATATATTTATATACCGATGAGATGGACAGTCCAAGCTTTCATATTCAATCAATTATTTATTTATTTATGATTTAGTCTGTATGCTTTTGGAATGTATAAAATAGTTTGAATAATTGTTATCTTGTATAATATAATATAACTGTCGCATGTCATCTGCGTGGTGTCATTTCACCTCCATGGTGTCATTTGACGAATTTTTTATTTTTTTATTTGATTAATTCATTGATTGTCTAATATTTAATTAAGTACAATTAGAAAATTTAGATATACTATTCTTGTTAAAAATTTATTAGTAAGGAATTGGTTGTGATTATAGAAAATATTAACCATAGTTTTTAAACTCGGACCGGCATGGTAGATCGAACCGAGACCCGGTCGACCCAGTGGCTTGATCGATCCGGGTTTATTGAAAAACTGTATAGAGCAACAAGCCAGTAAAACCCGGTCAACCCATGACCCAGACAAACCCGAACAAGAACCGGTGTTTTGGAGTTGGATCCGCGATTTGAGTCTGGTGATCTCGAGGGGAGGCGTTGGTGATCTATGAAAAACTTCGGATCCTTGTTGCGTTCTCATTTTATTACTTTGGATTTTCTTGAAGAAAGTGGCAGCTCCACTCACTACTCATCAATAGGCGTAGGAAAGTAAAAGCAGTGGTGCTATTGTTCCCATTTGTTCCTTCTAGCTGATGACTGTAACTTAAATGGGATCATACTCACAGTTTCAAGAGAGAGAGAAAGGCAACAGGGACTAAACTCACAATTTCAAGAGAGAGAGAGGCAATATGTAGTACTAGCACCATCAAGTCTTTAACATCTCTCTCTTTCTACCTAATGTTTTAAAGCATGTAGAAACCAGATCGTGTTCATGGGGCGTCAACGAGCAAGGACTGTGCTTCTGGGCTTTCAACAGATCGTGTTCATCCCTGCACAAAACAAATGGTTCAAAAAAGAGAGACAGTTGGTTGCTTGTGATGAAGCCAGAGAAGGAAGATAAACTTCGTAAGGAGATGGCGATAAAATTGAGTGCCCTTTCTCTGCACAAAACAATCGACAACGTCATATTTATCCCTCTCTCACGCCCTGCCGGTCCGACTCCACCCCTTGATTATTGCCTCCCTTTTCCATTTCTTATTTTTAACTGTACAGACCCGCTCGGGATTGACCCGGATTGACCCATGAAACCTGAAACTCGGTCTCTTGACCGGGTCACTCCCCGGGTCGGGTTTAAAAACTATGGTATTAACACTTCTAACACCTACATGAGGTAAGCTACTTCGTGACTTTGATGTAATAAAGAAATTTTAAAATTGTTATTTTTTTATCGGATATTAGAAATACGACTTACATATAAAATCATAATCTTGACCGTGAGAAAATTAAAATATTAAATTCTTTTTTATTCTTTTTAATTTTCTCATAAAAAACATATCTATAAAAAAACATACAAACACACATACACTTTTACAATATTTTTTTTTACCTTTTTTGTTTCCTTTTTCTTTTTTTTTTCCTTTGCATCCACACTTCAGGATACAAATTCAAAAAAAGCTAAATAAAAATTACATTAAATAATTTTAAATTTACAAAATAGCCCCTAAAAAATCCAGGAATTGTAGAGGAAGACTTCTGAAACTGCAACATCACCACCATCATTAGCAACACGTGGGTTCACGTGCTCCCGCTAGATAGCAGGGGAAACAGGGGAGTCTGGCCTGCTTTCTTCGTCTCTTCCCTTCCCTACTGGCGGCGAGGATCCCCCGTCACCTCCAAATTCAAGAAAACTCAACAAATAGCAATTGATTTTAATATTTTTCTTCCTTGTTTTCAGATCTGCCTCTCTCTCTTCTTCTTTAGATCTGCTTCACGAAAGATCTATTCTTCTATGGGTTTTCCGTCCTCCCCTCTACTTCGGGTAGCTAGCAAAAGGAGGAAGGATGGCTATTGATCTATAGGTGCTGCTTGAGGGAGAAGGTGAAGAGTGTGGCCCCGACGCTGCTACAACTAGCGGTGAAAACCTGTTGAGAGGAGAGTAAGGGGTTGTTTGGTGTGGGCAGAAACTATCGCTACTGGAGGTCGATTGAAGGAGAGAAAGACATTGTTAAGGGGAAGGCTTTAATGTTGATAGTAGGTTTATTTCGAGTTGTGAGGTGAAGAGATTGAGGAAGATAGAGAGGCGATTATGGTTGAAGAGAGTGAGGGGGAATATCTTTGGCTGAGAGAGGAGAGGTCTGATGATTAGTACTTAAAAGTGTATTTTTATCAAGGTTTTATGTCATCATTTTGTACTTCAAGTATCAATAACTCCTTAACTAAAGTATGTTTTATAATAATATAAGATAACTTTAATTTGTGGAAAATATTCATTTTAAATACAGACCTATCATGTAAATGAAAGAATTGATTGATGAATTTAAGAACTGAAATTGAAAGGACAAAGAGATGACCAAACTTAAAAAAAAGATGTCGGTGCAATCCAAGCCGGAACACTATTTGGTAATTGGGTCATATCTGAAACTGTAGATCTTATATTTAGATTTACTTTATATGGTGGAAAGATAAGATATAGGCCTACAACTTTCATATTGAGCCCAAAACTTAAAAATATTATTTTCAACTCCAAATTATAGTAACAACAAAGAAGTCTAAATTTGTCTTACAGCCCGAGTACTATTTAGTGTTTAACCTATATCTGGAGTTTTAGAAGTAGAAATAACCTGAAGTTTTTACATAAAAAAACATGAAAGATTGTTGTAAGACATGTTGCCAGTTATCTCTAGCTAATTTTTTTTGCTGGCTATGAGTACAGAGTCAAATTTATAGTCAATAAGTATATTATACAATTAAATTAATAAGATATGGGAGAGAAAGTGGTCGGCAGCTAAAGCCATGTTATAACAGTTGAAACATGATAATATTTACCACAAAATGTTCGGTGGGCCCCAAATGTGTTGAATTTCGGAAACGTCAGTTTAGGCGGCTCGTCGCTCTTTTATCGGACGCGTTTGGTTTTGCTGAACACAATGAGCCAGCAGAGGGCTTTGCTTTCTTGCCGGTAGAATCGGGAGCATTGGATTTTTTAATCTTAAGGCTGCCTGTTTAAAAAAAAAAACTCGGGGTGTTTTTTTATAACAGTTGATGCATTGTACTATATTTTTAGAGATATTCCGTTAATTCAGATGGGATATTTTTGGATCAATTCCAAAAAAAGAAATAATTTCTTCGTGGACGAATTTAATGCAAAAAAATCCAAGGGTTGCTGCTCATGTGTGTTGATTTTTCGAAAATTGTTTTTTTAAATGTATATTTTTAATATATAATAATAATATTTTTTATTTATTTAAATTATTTTTAACAGCAACACACTAAAATAATTTTAAAATATTAAAAAAATAATTAATTTTTTTAATAAAAAAACCAGTTCATGGATGAGCGTGGTGGTTTACTGTCAGTATACGGCTGGATAATCGAACGATTTTAAAAGGTTCATCGCCATGACCATCTTCAAGGTGGTCCAGCGTTAGGCAGCCATTGATACCTGACAAATTCGGAATTGAATTGACTGATCTTCAAGGTGGTTAACTGCATGTCAAATTATGATCGGCAGTTTTATATTTTACCTTTTTCACATAGATATTTTATAGGTATTAACCGCGAACTAATAAAGAACCCACTCGATATAAGTTATTAAGTAAAGGTTGAATGCTGAGAGTGTTAGTACGAACTTATTAATTAATTATTCAATTGAGAGTTTTATTTCCAAATTAATTGAATTTTTAGGATTTTATAAGTTGCTATTATCAACAATATAAAATGCTAGTGTAGAGCTAATATTTATTATTGTGGTAATTAATTTTAATATTTGTTTTGTAAAAAATTAATTTTTTGTATGTTTTGAATTGTTTTAATATCTATTTTAAAAATAATTTTTTAAAATTAAAAAATATTATTTTAATACATTTCATCATAAAAAATACATTAAAAATAATCATAATTACACTCTAATTTAAACCACAAGACCAATGCAGGTACTGTTATCATGAATATTCTAGAAACAGGGTCCGTACATGCTGCTCGTGTGTAATGGGGGCTTCATTCCATGTTAATCGCCCGACTTGTCCATATCCTTCCTATTGATTACAAGTAGCATTGAGAATTAAAGAATATTATCTTACGTTCCAATTTATTCTGCAAAAACTATAAAGATGTGACGAAAAGATGTATGCAAATTAGTTATTTATTGCTTGTAAGTGTTATTGTATTGTAAAGACAAAAGTAAGATGCAACCAATGGAGTAGGTTTCGAACATAAAAAAAATCCAATTTATTGAATTGTTGATGTGAGTTATTGGGCTAATTGGATTTATTTTTATACAAAACAATGATATTTTTCTTATTAAAAAAATAATTATGATATAATTAGGTTTAATATGTATAAAATATAAAAAATTGCTATAAAATATCTTTTTATCAATATTGATATCTGAGTCAATTTATACGTATTTTAACTAATTTTACAGGTTTTGAAGTTAACAACCAAATAAGTTTTTAGTAGTCTTGAATTAGTGATTTTTAGAATGTAAATTTAAAACCTAACTGGTTAAATTATGATTCTTAGATTTATAAGATTCGAACATGTTTTTAATTATCAGTGATCAATATATATCAATAGATATAGGGATAAAAATTTTTGTCAATAAAAATTATCATAATATATCAATAAAATATTTTTGTTGATGTTTATATTTATAATTATTAATTTTCTAGTAATATATATATATATATATATATATAAAATTCATGTACAAAAACACACATGGAGAGAGACATCTCTCTCTATATATATACATATATATCTATATATATATGTCTCTCTCTCTCGTTCCAATTTATTCGGCAAAAACTATAAAGATGTGACGAAAAGATGTATATAAATTAGTTATTTATTGTTTGTAAGTGTTATTATATTGCAATGACAAAAATAAGATGTATACAGAAAGGTGTAGGTTTTGAACATATAAAAAATCCAATTTACACAAAACAACAGTGTTTTTCTTATTAAAAAATTGGTTCTGATCTGATTAGGTTTAAAAAAATCCAAGGGTTGCTGCACCTGTGTGTTGATTTTTCTTGGTGGACGAATTTAATGGAAAAACAAAACCTTAAAGTACCATTAATTTTTCAAGAGAAGCATGTAACCTTCAATGCGTCTCATGGGTTGCCGGCCCCATAAGTATCAATTTGTCGGGTGGGGTGGAGTCATGAAATTATCCGTACCATTCACACCTTGAAATATAATGTTGGAAACTTAAACCTTATTATCAAAAACTCTATGAGAAATTTAATATTAAAATAATTATTTATAAAATTCAACATAAACTAATTATTATAAAGTTTGTTTGAGATTGTAAAAATCTTATAAAAAAATATAAATAAAATTATTAAATTTAGTGGAATTCATAATTAGGATCACAGGTTCAGTAGATTAAGTTACGAAACCCAATCGATCTAATATATTGTTATTTTAATTAAAAAAATATATCTTAAATTTTATTAAGTTAGATCATGTTCCTACCTATTATCTGGGCTGTTTTCAGACTCTTTAAATTGATTATGTTATATTAGAATAATTTTTATATAATGTAATTTGAAATTCGAGTTTGATAAAAAATCAGTTAAGGAAATTTTAAGATTGATTTGTTGGATTAGATTTAATAATAATAATAAAAATTTGAATATATTTTTATCTAGAAAAAACTTTAATCTAACTTACAGTATAACACAGCACAATAAAATAAATAGATATAAAATATTTTGATGGATCCTCGGAATAAAAGATTGTTTTGGGACATTTTGCTGGTTTCTTTTGTTATCTAGTCAATCAAGCTCATAGTGAATAAGTATATACAATTAAATTAAATAACACATAACAGAAAAATTAATGGTCGAAACTCGGAAGGTAAAGCTAAAGTGATGCGACGGGGAGCCACTGGTCGAAAGTTGTAACATTAATAGTTATCTAAGAGTTTGTTGGTTCGTCGTTCGTATTTTTCTTGATTGCTTGAGTTTTGAAATTATATTTGTGAACCCATTTATCTGGGAAAAAAAATATTATTGGGTAACTGGACCTCCTTGAAGGTCATCATATCTGGAGGGAATGGAGAAAAAAAATAAAATAAAAGTATTTAAAGGGAAACGGACCCACCATCAACTATTGCTATTCGTTTAATTATAAATAGAGCTAAGAGAATGCTGCTAGCTGCACTTTTATCAGCAACTAAAGGAGTTAGAATCTCCCTTGTCTGTCAACATGCCAAAACACCTATTCGAAAAGAAACTCTCAAAAACAGACATTGAATATAGAATGTCAGTTCCGATGAAAAGCCTCGGCGCTTTCCAAATCCCAGAAGGAGAACACTCTAAAGACTTTGGTGTCACTGACATCCAGGGCAAGAGGTGGAGGTTCCGATGTTCTACAAGAAAAGGTGACCGCCACCCTAAACCAGTCCTGTCTTCAGGTTGGATAGGGTTCGCCAAAGAAAGGGATCTCAAAGAAGGTGATGAAGTCACCTTCTCTGTGGTGGACATGAAGGGAGCTGAGGATCTGGAATTGGGAATTCAAGATCGGAAAAAAACCAAGTTATTCGGCAAAGTTTTGTGGAGTAAGCCTCTGTGAAGAAGAAGAAGAAGAAAAAGAGGCTACTACTCGCATAAATATATAGGTGTTGATCGATGTAGCTTTTTCCTCTATCTTACTCTTCTAGTATCAGTTCTTTCCTTCTTGCTTGTTTTTTCTTTTTTTCTCCTGGGAAGGAGGGCTAGCTTGGGGGTGTTTGATGCTAGCTGTTTCTTAAAATGTCTATCCTAGAACTTGGAATCATGTGAGCAAAAGAGTGAATCTTACTTACCCTGCATGATTTTACTTGTATCCAAATATATATAATATACCCGTACAAGAAATGTTTCATGCTTTTTCTTGAATTATAAATTAAATAGAAATTGGTTATAATTAACATGGTTAACGAACACGTACAGGCACGACGGAAAATAAACAGGTGTATTTTTTACATGTTTTTTTACCGGTCAAAATATACTCTTATTATTTTGATTTTCCATTGGTTTCATGAAATTGTCTCAACAATTGAACAAAAAACACTACATCATAGCTCACAAACATGTATTTTATAAGTCAATTAAACCTCTTGTTTGTCTTATGTTTCTTGTTTATTATAATCTCTGCAAGGTGACGGCCGACAGAGAAAACTGTTGGCAGGTCCCATTCTGCTTTATGTTTTTCTTTCTTGCTGGGCAAATAAAGGTCATGGATTTCTCTTTCTTTCGTTTTTTCCCTTATAAAAATGGTCGTGCGGCCAAAAACAGTTGCAGAAAACGGTACTTATCACTTATGTCGTAAGTGCGCGTACTTATCAGCATAGTTATAGACACAATGCAGGGAGGACATGGCCACGTAACTAGGTTTTGAGTTACAGCAGTTTACTCGAATTAATTTATTTTTTTTAAAATATTTAAAGTTTTAATAATTTATATGAAAATTAAGAAATAATTATGTGAATATAGATTATATATATTATAAATAATAAAGTTTAAAAAATATATTATTTTAGTATATTATTATTTTAAGTTAAAGTATTTAAATCAAAAATTTTTTTTATCCCATATTACAAAAACATAACTTCTTTTTTATAAACATAAAGTATATATATTATAAGATTTCAAATCTAACATTAAAAAAATAAATCAGTTTTCTAGTATATATATATATATAATTTTGAAAAGGGTTAATAATCAACTAAAAAGGAAAGAAGTCTTTGCCTAGAAAAAAAATATATTTGAAAAAAAATTTAAGTCTCCACCCTATCCGATATTTATATAAATAACAATGTACAAGCTTTTATATATTTATATACCAATGAGATAGACAGTCCAAGCTTTCATATTCAATTATTTATTTATTTATTTATTTATTTATGATTGAATTTGTATACTTCTGAATGTATAAAATAGTTTGAATAATTGTTATCTTATATAACTTTGAAAAATATATAATTTAAATCATCAATACTAGACTTAGTTTGAGATCTAACTAATTTAAAGCTCAAGCCATAAATTTATCGGGTAAAATTCAAGATAATATTATTTTGTTTTTCTTAAATGGAAAAAATATTGTTTTGGTTTCTCATAATAGTTAAATATTATTTTAGATGATATTTTTTTAAAAATTCTTTGAAATTTGCAAACCATGCTAACCTTATAGAAAGATAAAATAAAAGAAAATAAATTATGAAACTCAATTCTCAACAATCCCAATATTAAAAGATAAAATCGATAATTACAAAATCAAACATCAACCCAATACCAAGATGTTTTTTTTTAAATGGCGATAACCTCGTAAAAAGCGAAACAAAACCAAATATAAAATTAAATTCTTAATTAACCTAGCATCTAAGGATGAAAAAAACTTATTGAAAAAACTTAAACTTGTCAGACTTGCGAACCAAGTCAACTAGATCAACTAACCAAACTTTTGAATAGGTCCATGAACTTTATAAAGTTTAATAATATAAATTGTTTCTGAAACTATATTTGTTTAACTATATAAGAGAAAATAGAAGATAAAAAAGTCAAGTTCAATTAAAAAACAAAATACCCCACCAAACTCATAAACCAAGACAACCCGGGTTACTTTAGCAAATTTGCAAATCATGCTAACCTTATAAAAAGATAAAATAAAAGGAAACAAATTATGAAACTTAATTCTCAAATATTCCAATATTAAAAGATGAAATCGATAAAAACAAATTAAAAAAACCATAACAAAAACTTGAAAACAAAAAGAAAAAGAAAAAAGAAAGCAAAACACTATAGGTTATTATTGTCATTCACGGTGTAATATGTATGGGTGAACACTGGTTTCCTCACACATTTTTTTTTATTTCATAATATTTAATAACATGAATTTTTAAAAAATAATTATTTTTTTGAATTATATAAAGAAAAAAATGGACTATAAAAAAGTAAAGTTAAATTAAAAAAAATAAACAACCAACCAAACTCATAAATCATGGCAACTTAGATTACATTGACAAACTTATAAACCACATTAATCTCATATAAAGGCAAACTAAAATGAAAAAAATTATGAAATTAAATTCTCAATAATCTTAATTTGAAAAGATAAAATCAATAAAAATATATTTGAGAAAAAAATCATAACAAAAATTTTAAAAAATAAATAAATTAAGAAAGTAAAACATTGTGGATGACTATTATAATCCACAATACAATGGGTGTTGGGTGAATAATGTTTTCTCTAACATCTTTTAATTTTTGTTACTTCATGAAATTTAATAATATATTTTTTCTCTAAAACTAATTTTTTAAAAATATATAAAAAAATATATTATAAAAAAAATAAAATTCAATTAAAAAAAATATCAAATCCATAAACTAGAGTAATTTGAGTTATTTCGACAAATCAGCAAACTACGCTAACCTTATAAAAAATAAAATTATAAAATTAAATTCTTAACGATCTTAATATTAAAAATAAAATAAAAAATAAAAATAAAAACAAATAAAAAATTAAATAATAAAGAAAAAGAACAATATAAATAAACACTATATCGTAACTTTTCTTATAATAATTACAGTCTCTCTTGCCTTACAACTTTCTTTGTTTTTATTGAATAAGTGCTAATGTTTGTTTTTCGAGGGTCCCTGCACCATACATGGAAAGAAAGAATCTCTCTCGTCTCACAACTTTATTTGTTTTTCTAGGATAAGTCCTGTGGTTCTTTGAGGGGCCCAGGCACCATTTATTGAAGAAAGAAAAATCAAACCTTGCTGCTTCAAGTGGGGCTGCGCAGATCATCGAGCTTTCTCTCCCTTGTTTCGCACGATATCTCTACAAGAAAGAAAATACTAAGATTTTCAATTATTTTATGAGATATATCTTTCAAAGGTCCACCTCTTGCTGTCTATTTCAATCTCTCCCTCGTCTGGCATTTCTTTCTACGCAGATCCTATCAATAAATAGAGCTTCGATTTTGAATCATTTAATAGTTTTCCGTACAAACTTTATAATAATAAGTTGCTTAGTAAATTAACTATATTAAAATAATCTCCTTATAATTATATTTATTCATATAATTTTTATGATATTTCAACAAAATATTAATAAATCTGTACTATAAACAATACTGAACTAAAATTTTATATAGTTTTTATAGTATTTTTTTTTTTAATTTGATAACAATTTGATTAAGACTGAATTTAAAAAGTCTGTATCCCAGAGTGATATCTTAAGATGATAATTATTAAAAAAACATAATATATTTTATATAGTTTATTTTCAATATATGATATTTTAATATTTTAATATATTTTTTGTCGCACTTGACATCACGACGACTTTAAAAATAAATATTTAATGGAAAGAATGAATTTCTGGCATCCTATTCTTTGATGGTAAATGATCTTGTTTAAGAAATTGTCATCTAGCATTATAGTAACTAGAAACCCTAACTGGCCAACAGAGATTCGATGGTACGAGATTGGTTACGCAAAAGGGAAGATATTATCGCCCCTTAAGCATCCTGTCTAAGGTAGGTTGCATTGCTGACTTTGTCATAAATTGCTAATGTTTTGTTGGTTTATGCTATAGTGGTTTTACGTGTAATATTCCTGATTATGGTATTAGTAAATATTTAACTACAGATATTTCCAACTCTAGTGTTGGTAAATATCACGTAGCTATAAAAACAAAATAAATTTAAATTAGTTATTTTTTTATTCCTGACTCTAGCATTAGTGAATAAATAAATCAAATAAATTTATTTTTACGCATCACACAAAAAATAAAATAAATTTAAATCAATATTTTTTTATTCCCGACTTTGACGTCAATGAATAAATAAATAAAAATAAATTTATTTTTATGCATGCACATATTTTTTTTATTTTTTCTAGCTAAATAAAATACAACGAATAAAAATAATATAAATTTAAACCGATATTTTTATTTTTAATTCTGATCTCAGTAAATAAACCAATAAATTTATATTATTTTTATTCATGTATATACATTTTTTATTTTTTTGTTTTTTATTTTTTGGGCTGGGCTCAGCTCAATCCATGTGGACTGGACTCAACCAGCCCGGCCCGGTCACTGGCCCAAGCTAGTGACCTAGCTGGGCTGAGCAACACGCGTGTTGCTACACTGTGCAAGTGAATTAAAATTCACTTGCACAGTGTAAATGCTAATTAGTTGCAACAAAATGAAGAAGAATAAGTTGCTTACCTGGTCTGCTGGAGGTGAAGGCGCGCGATTGCTGATCAGCCTGCCTCTTTCTTGCTTTCCCTGCCTCTAGTCTTTTTTGCTTCTCTTGTTCTCCTTGTCTCTCTTAATGTTTGCCTGGTTCTGGAACTTGATGACAAAGACAATGGCGGAGATGTGTTGATTGGCCAAAGCTAACTTCTCTTCATCTCTGTTTTTGTCTCTGCTGTATGCTCCCTTTTGTTTTTTCACTGTTGTTCGTTCTTTTTCCCTTGCATTCTTCTGGTTTTTCTATGGGTTCTGCTCCAGTTCTCTCCTTTGGTTTTCGGTCCTAAAAATCCCTTGTCTTCATCTGTGTCCTGGCTTCCTTCCCCGGCCTCTGCTCTGTTTTTTTTTTTTTGTTTCAGTCCCTTGTGTTATTCGTCTTCCACTCGTTCTTTGCTTCCAGTGTTCTTCCTCATGTTTGTTCTCCCTGTTTAGTTACCTGCCTCTTCCTTTTTGTCTCCGGTTCTCGGCCCCTGTTTTTTGTTTCGTTCTCCCCCCATTTTTTTGTTCGTTGCTCATCTCTGCCTTTTAAAAGGCCAGAGATCTTCCACAACTGTTACCCCCCACGAACGGGATCGTGGTCCATGATTTGCTGTAGATTTTCCCGTTGAATCGATTTTCTCCGTGCGAAACGAAAGGGACGAAGAACGCAGTTTTCCAAATGGCGCTGTTTGTGTGCTTGAGGTATTTTTTCACTTTGGTCCCTGAACATTTTAAATTTAACAATTGGGATCTTAATCAGTAATAATCAATTTCTAATTGTGTCCTTGTATTAATTTCAATTGAACTCTCAATTATAATACCATTTACACAACAGTCCTGAATTTCTATACTATTCAATTTAGTCTTTAGACTTTTATTTTCCAGCAATTTTCTTTGAATAAGCTCCAAACTTTGGTATTTTTTTAATTAAACCCCTGATTATTTTAATTAATTAAATCAAAGTTTAATTAAGTCCTCAAACTCATTAATTATTCAATTAAGCTCTTGATTTTATTAATTAAAATAATCAAAATTAAATTTTCAAACTTATTAATTCTTCAATTTCTTTTGATTTGATTAATTAACTTAATTCCAAGCTCAATTAAATCTTAAAATTTATCAATTCTCCAATAAAACCCTTGATTTAATTAATTAGACTAGTCAAAAGTTTAATTAAATATTTAAACTTTCCAATCATGTTGCCATTAACTTAAATTTTAATTCATTCTTTATTTATTTTTTTTATCATTTTCATCAATTTTTTAGTAAATAAAATAATTCAAATAAAAAGATCAAAAATTGGATTATAATATTTTTAAATAAAAAATATTTTAAAAAATAATTACTATTATATATTTTTTAAAAAGGTATTCCATGGCTTTTACATGTAAAGGATTAGTATGTGCTGGACTAAATGATGATCCTGATCGTGAATATAAGCACAAGCAAGGACACAAAATACAAATACTGTATAATACAGTTACATATACATGTATTTATATACATACATGCACACACCGCTAGGGTATATTTCTATTTATTTGATAATTTTTTTAAATATGTGAATAAAAACTATTGAAGATATATAAACACAATGACTTAAATTGTAATAAACTATAAACTAGTTTGAATAACACCAACAAGTAAAAAACATGTTAAAAATCACATTTATCATTTCTTAAGCTCTATGTATTAATTGTTATTGGACGTAATTCTAAGATATGCAAAGGATATTACAAAATATTACTTTTTTTCAAATGAAATTGTAATAGTTAATGAAGTATTTATGAGTAGGCATTAATTTTTTCATATATATATATATATATATATATATTACTGTTTGCTTGTACATATTCAATTTCAATTTGAAGAGCATTGCTATTGCTTTGTGGGGCCATTTGTGCCCAAGGAACAAGCTTCGCAGCTTGCGTTTACTTTGGAAGAAATTTCTGCTCCACCTTTAAACCAACTTCACGCGGGGCCCAGGTGATTGCGGGTCCTTATTTAATTGGAAAAGGAGATTATTATTTTGTTGGTCATCCTTTTAATATTCATCAAAATATAAATAATTATGAAGAGAAATATAATTATATAACTGTGCTTGTTAGAAAAACCTTATTAAGTATGCAATTGGGATAAAATTGTCTTCTCTATGTAATAAATTTTAACATTTAAATTTAGAGTCTTTTTTTTCTTTTCAAAATAAAAACAAAAATAATGAAGAAATAATCATACTTACGAGAAGAAATTTGAATGTTTGTCAAACCCAACGGTATATTTATTAAATTTATTTAAATTTAGATTAGATGTGTTTTATATTATTATTATTAAATTAAAAAAGTTATTACTATAAAAAATAATAAATTTGATTTGTAAAATAAAATTAAAAATCATTATTATTATTATTATTTACATAAAGTAATAACTATGCTCCTATAATCTTTTAAAAACATGGAATCAAATGTGTTGAATTATCTTTTTTTTTTTGTGTCAACTCTAATTTTATAATTTTTTAAGAAATATTTTCTAATAAATTTATATGTAAATTAAGATTAATTATATTTTTCCGATGATTTTAGTTATGCATCAACCTCATCAATCTAAATTTAATATTTTTTATTCTTGAATTTTAGCTTTTAACTCATGATGGTTAAGAAAAGAAGCACGACTTCTTTTCCACGGTGACACCTTTTCGGGGTTATTTCCACACGCTGTTTCCTGGAAAACTCACTGAACCTCCTGTGCAATCCCTCCTATGGACGGCGTCTCTCTCAATATATATAAATACACACACACACCCCATGCTGAAGAATCATTGAAGAGCAACTGAATCATTACCATAACTCATCAAACTCGTACACAAATTTCACCTTGTTGAAGTTATACTATTAAAGATCTAATTTGTGGCAAGCAAGCAATGGCAAGACTATTCTCCAAGGTGGTAACCAGAGCTGACATCGAGGGTTGCTTAGCTATTCCTGCTTGTTCTCTAGGTCCATTGCCTTCCCAACAAAGCCCATTCATGAGGAAATCATCAAGAACCAAGATACAGCAACTTTGATCAGGATCCAAGTGGAGAGGAAAGTCAGAGTGTTCGGTGCTGATATTTGGGCCACCGTGAAGAATTGAGGAGGCTACATGACCACCTCCATATAAGCAATCGAGCGGCTCATATTTTAACCTGGTACGGCTATATTTTGACAAAAATAAATCAGCTAGCAACAGTAGTCCCTCAAGGCCAAAAGGACATCCCAGCAGTTAAAATTTCGGTTTTCTATATATATATATATATATATGGCGGTGAAGGACTAGAATATTATATATGTTCATGAGTACATGTATCCTTTATGTTTTTTGAACTAAAACTTATAAATATGTGAGCAGCTTTTCTTTTTATATTTTCTTTTTACATAAAATAAAATATATTATCACATCTGACATCGCAATAATTTTAAAAATATAATAGGATGAAAAAAATGAATTTCTGACATCCTATTTTTTAATGATAAATGATCTTTGTTTAAAAAGTCACCATCTAATATTATGGTTACTAGAAACCCTAACCGATCAACAGAGATTCTATAGTTCGAGACTGATTACTCAAAAGAAAAGATATTATCACCTCTTTTAGCGTCCTGCTTAAGGCAGACTGCATTGCTGACTTTGTCAATAATTACTAATGTTTTAACTACAGATATTTCCAACTCTAGCGTTGGTAAATATCACGTAGCTATAAAAACAAAATAAATTTAAATCAGTTATTTTTTATTCCTGACTCTGGTGTCAGTGAATAAACAAATCAAATAAATTTATTTTTATGCATCACACAAAAAATAAAATAAATTTAAATCAGATATTTTTTTATTCCTGACTCTGGCGTCAGTGAATAAACAAATCAAATAAATTTATTATTACACATCACACAAAAAATAAAATAAATTTAAATCAGTTATTTTTTTATTCCTGACTCTAGCGTCAGTGAATAAACAAATCAAATAAATTTATTTTTACGCATCACACAAAAAATAAAATAAATTTAAATGAGTTATTTTCTTATTCCTGACTCTAGCGTCAGTGAATAAATAAATCAAATAAATTTATTTTTACGCATCACACAAAAAATAAAATAAATTTAAATTAGTTATTTTTTTATTCCTGACTCTGGCGTTAGTGAATAAACAAATCAAATAAATTTATTTTTACGCATTACACAAAAAAATAAAATAAATTTAAATCAATATTTTTTATTCTTGACTCTGGCGTCAATGAAAAAATAAATAAAAATAAATTTATTTTTTATTCATGCACATATTTTTTTATTTTTTATTTTTTACTTTTAATATTTTTATTTTTCTACTTTTTTTCGGGCTGGGCCCAACGTAATTTTTTTGGGGCTGGGCCCAGCCAGCCCGGCCTGGCTAGGCTGAGCAACATGCGTGCACTGACGCACGCGTGTTGCTACACTGTGCAAGTGAATTAAAATTCACTTGCATAGTGTAAATGCCAATTGCTGAAACAATGCAAGAGGAAGAAGTTACATACCTAGCGACGGGGACGATGGAGAAGATGGCGAAACTCTGGCTGGAAAGCTGGTGGTGACTGTCGTATTCTATTCTACTTTCCCTTTGGCTCTTGTGCCCAACGTCTGTGGGATTTATTTTGGCTAATTTCTGGGTTGTTTTTTTTCTACAGGAACGAAGACAATGGTTGTTCCTGTGCTTTTCTCTCCTTTTCTCTGTGTTCTGGGTTGTTCTTCACTGGTTTTTTTCTGTCCCTTGTTTTTGTTTTGTTTTCCCCTGTTTCGTTCTCTGCCTCCCTCAGTTCTTGAGATGAAGAAGCTGGGAAGGTAATAGGTATGTCTGTTTTCTCTGAATTTTTTTACTGATTCCAGGTTGTTCTTTTTCTGCAGGGACTAAGACAATTGCAGGGATAATTCTCCTCTCTGTATCTGCTACTCCCTTATTCTCTCCTTCTCTCCATGTATTTTTTTTGTTTATGCTCTCTGATTACCCCTTGTTTTCTCCCTAGTCTTCAGTGTTCTTCCCCCTCGTTTTTTTAGCTTTTCTCCCCCTCCCTGGTGTATGCTCTGCTCTGCCTTTTATAAAGCCCAAGAGCATGCAAAAACCAGTTCCCCTACTAATCAATCTATGAGCGGGATCGTGGGCAAGAGATCGTGATGCGGTGGCCCTGATTTGCTGGAATGATCTTCTGGATTTTCTCCCCTGTTGAATCGGTCTTCAGCTAACAAATGATGAACAGTATGTCCCAAAACGACGTCATTTGGCATGACAATTGACAGATTGTAGTTTGGTCCCTGGTGTTTTGAAATATTAATTGGGTCCCTTAATCAAATAAATTTTTAATTTTACCCTTGGATTACTTTCAATTAAGTCCCTGAATTTATTTAATTACTTAAATCAAAGTTTAATTAAGTCTTCAAACTTATTAATTTTCTAATTAAGCCCTTTTATTTAATTAATTAAACTAGTCAAGAGTTTAATTAAATCTTTAAACTTCTAATCATGTTGCACTTAACCCAAATTTTAATTCACTCTTGATTTATTTTAATTTTACTTTTTTTCATCAATTTTTGTAAATAAAAAAATTAAAAAATTAGATTATGACACATATTCTTTATTGAAGTAACTCTATATTTATAGTGATGTCAAATAAAAATTTAGAAGTAGTATAATTTTTCATGTTGGAAAGACATACAAACATAAATTCTCAACATAGCTGCGGTCGGGGTAGCCATGCCCCCGTAAGTTTTCGATTGTTACAGATCCTTGAACTTCGTAGCTTACTTTTATGAAATGGTGCTCCAAAGTAAAGATTATTCATTTGAGCACTCCAAACATTACGGCTCTCTATCATTCCATGTCCCCAAATGTTTTTCAAAGAATAATCCTTGTATTTAATTAAGGTTATCGATGTTTAAAGAGTAATTAATGATATTTTACTTGTTGTTTTGTAGGATATATTTAAAAAAAAATAAAAAATATAAGTAAAAGAGTGAAATTATAGGAAAGATATTTTTTTTTTATGGTTATAAATTTTACTAGTATATTGGCTTGTGTTTTGTAGTAGGTTATTTTAAGAGAATATCGTATGGTTTAATTTTATTATTTTAACATAAAAAATATTAAAAAATTAAAAAATATTTTAAGGGAATTAAATCTGACGATCATGTTAAACTCAAAAGCGTTGGGTCTAGTAGTCAAATTAAATTTATAGTTTTTTTAATTGTAATAATTTTTTTAAAAAATATTAATAATAATAAAAATAAAAATATTAAATTTGTTTGACTCAAGTTATATTGTAGTTTTTAATTTCACCATTTGAATCAAATTTATTGTTTTGTTTTTCAATAGTGATAATAGTTTTTTACAAATTTATTAATAATAATTAAATTAATAATTTTAACAATAATTTTAAACATCCTTGACCTAAGTTTTTATAATTTTTCCCATACCCAAGAGACTTGACTCTAGTGGTCAAATCAAATCTATGGTTTTTTCAATAGTAATATTTTCTTAAAAAATTTATTAATAATTATATTTATAATATTTATCGTATTAGTAATAGTATTAAACTTTTCTAGACCAAGTTCGTATAATTTTTAATTTTATCCTTTAAATCAACTCTATATTTTTTTCATTAATAATAATATTTTTTTTGTAAATTTATTAATAATATTACACATATATGATTCAAGTTCATATAGTTTTTACCAAAGCCAAGAAATTTGGGTCTAATGGAAAAATCAATTATATGTTTTTTTTAATAGTAGTAATTTTTTAAAACTTTATTAATAATTCTTCCACCGATACCAAACCCAAGGTGATTGGGTCTGTCATTGTAGGGTCTGGTAGTCATTCCATGTTCAAACACCTTAAATGTAACAACCATGTCTAATTAATGTTTTTTATAATTGTTTTTATTTTTATATAAAAAACATTTAAACTATCCTTCAAATATTTTAAATAGAAATTCTAATTAATTTTTATATAAATATTTTTTATTTTTTATAAAAAAATTTAAAGTATCCTTGAAGTATTCTAAAAAAAACATCTAATTAATTTATCTTATAATTTCATATAAAAAAATTAAACTACTCTTAAAGTATTCTAAATAAAAATCCTATTTTTTTTATTTTTTATAAAAAAATAAACTACCCTTGAAATATCCTGAACAAAAATCTTAATTAATTTTTTATAATTGTTTTTATTTTTTTATAAAAATATATTTAAATTACCCTTGAAATATTCTAAATAGAAATCCTAATTATTGTTTTTTTATAAATAAATTATTTTAAAAAACATGTAAATTATCCTAAATAATTTTTTTAAAAATTTAAATTTTATTTTTTATAAAAAATATTTCAAACAACCCTTAAAGTATCCTAAATAGTTTTTTTTATAAATGTTTTCTATATTTTAAATATATTAAAAACAATTTAGATCATCCTTAAAATATCCCAAAGAGAAATTCTAATTAATTTTTGTCTAAATTTATTTTATTTTTTTATAAATAAAAATATTTAAATTATCATTGAAGTATCATGAATAAAAATTCTAATTAATTTGTTTTATTTTTATAGGCTTTTAGATCTAACAACTATGCCAGACTAAAAACTCTTGGGACAAGACCCAAATAACTTAATTCTAGTAATCATGTATAATTCTAAATCCAAGCACACATGTCTATATCTTTAATAGAATATTAAAATATGCATTACTATCACACTCTAAATAACAACAAATATAAGCTTTAACAATACCAATTTTTGTTTAAATTAATAAAAACAATGTAAGACAATAGAAAAAAATAATCTTTAAGAAAATTAATAAAACAATTTAATTTATTTTGATGAGTTTTGGAGTAGAATAATTATTTTCAAATTTTAATGTTTATATTTTTGTTGATTTTTTAAAGCTTTTTGGAGTTTTGATAATTGAAAGAAAGTATAATAACACTACTATATAGTTTATAGTTTAGTTGTTAAGTAACTTATTTATATTATTTAGAGTTTTACATGTTGCATAAATTAAAAATACAAGTAACTTGTATTATATGTTTCATTCTATAAAATAGTCAATTTTATGAATTAATTTGTTTTTCAAAATATTTACTAATATTGGTATTTTTATTAATCATGGGTTGAATTCACTTACTTTATATATAAAATATAAAATATTTACTAATACGTAGAACATGCTCCAATAACTTTTTGATTAAAAAAATATAAAATACAATATAAAAATACTAAAATATCCCTTATGGTTCTCTTAATTACACAAAATATTCATGTAAAAATCAAAATACCTTTAAAGACAAAGCCTTTTTTAGACTAAAATTGTTATTTGCTTATACTTGAAAATTGAAAAAACTTAATTATCTTATGAAAAAATAAACTTAATTACCTTTGTGTAAAAAAACCAAAGAAATGTTTATCCATTCATGAAAAAATAAACTTGATTACCTTTGTGTAAAAAAACCAAAGAAATGTTTATCCATTTATGAAAAAAAAGAAATTAAACATAAAACTACTATTACAATCTATAATAGTTTTCCAATACCATTTATTTTTTTTCTTATATTTATTTTTTTATTTATTAAAAATAAATTTAAACAATAACTAATAAAATATCATTAATTACTCTTTATACATTATAATTTTTTTCTCGAACGAAGCCCATCTTATCATCAAAGTCAAAGCCTTATGATCAACAAATTCAAACCACGCATTTTGGAGAAATAAAAGGTTTTGCCTTTGATTGTAGATAGAAGTCCCTATGATCACACAATAGTAATAAAGCTCGGTTGGAGATCTTACCTGGTTGAAGATTCATGTTATGAGTTTATTATATTAAGTCATGAATTATAATTAAAATGATATTATTTTATATAAATTAAAAAATATTAGAATTATCTAACTTAATCAACTAAATTTAATTAAATCAATCAAATCATAAATTAAATCGCTAAATAACACATATTTGACTAGTTCAACCACTAAAATAACTATAAATAAAACTTAATTGAAATTAGGTTTTAGGCCAACACATCTAATTATCTATCACTTTGAACTCTCTCTGTTTTTTTTTTTTTAAAAAACACTTCTTGTACCATTAATCAATTCGTGATGACAATATCACCCCAACATCATTTTCAAGCAGATGATAAGTTTGCTGATCGTTTTATAGAATTGAAGATTCATAGAATTAGCACTCAAACTCTGAATGAAGAGTGAATTTTTTTATTTTAGTATTAAGTTGCTGTGTGTGGGCGGTGGAGACAAGCATTAAAAATGTGAAAACTAAAAGATAATATTATAAATAAAAGAGTATGGCTCATAAAGTTGTTGGCATGGAATTATTTATCCCTTTTGACTACTTCCGGCATAGTTATTTCACCTTTTTTTATTAGGGGAAAGTAAGTCCAATGTTTTTATTTATGTTGATTTAGTTATAATAAAATAAAAATAAATTCGACCAAAGTCATTTTTATTTGAAGTTATGAAAGAAAACAATTATTTATTAATACATCACAATTATCATGATTTGTTTGGAATGCAATGATATCATTTAAGTGATGTTAGGATGATAACGTGAATTCATGAATTAATTAGATTTTTAGTATACATACTCATTTCCTATATTCATACCTACTGATACCTAGTGAATTGGATCTTGGGTATTTATTATTTGAATATTATTTATTATTTATCTTAAACCATAAAAATAATACACATATATTCAGAGAAAAAATTATAATTTTTTATAATTTTTTTTACATATTATTATAAATGTATTTGATAATATCAACTTTAACTTGTGGACTTGAAGGTCGGGTTTGGGTTCAAAATAAAGTCATTAATTTCTTGATTCTGACAATTTAAAGTATTCTTCTATAATAAAAGCAGAGATAAATCATTGTTGTTATCTAAAAAAGTTCTTTGTTATCAATTTAAAACTCTTTGATAATTAAATTAGAATTGGTTCAATAAAAAATCAATTATATCTTTTAGTAAGGATTTTTCTTTTAAGATGGAATTGTCATTATTAAAGTAAACTTTTCACCTAGGTTTTATAGCCTCTCGTGTGCTTATCTTTCTTGCAAGGAAAAGATTGATTTATCCGTAAAATATTTTTATTTCATTATAATAAAATATCTTTAATCTATCATGATAAAATATCTCTAATCTATCAAGATGTGCCTAAGCTTAATGTTTGGCTAACCTAGAGATAATGAGTCTAGTTATTCATCATACATATAGGCTTCTGAACTCAATACTTGGCAAAGCTCAGGGATTATGAGTCTGGTAACTCATCAAACCTCCAAGCATCCAGGCTCAGTGCTTAGATAAATTCAGGGATGACAGGTCATAATCCTTACGTAGTTAGTTTTTTGAAGTGCAATTTTAAACAACCAAATAAAAAGCAATAATTGTCTATCAATTAATATTATTTATATTTTAGATTGAATTAATTTGGATTGAATTTTAGATGAAGTTTAATAAATTAATATCTAAACTTTATTTATTATTCAACTTGAAAAGATTTTAAATATTCATATCAAATTCTAATAGCATATTTAATGGCAAAAGCCATTAAGAAGAGCCAAATTGTTGATATAATTTTTTAAATAGTGTAAATATAATTTTTTTATGTATATTCCAATGAAAAAAAATCATTTTAACAACCCATTTATATTTTAATATATTTAATATTAATACTTTTGGGTATTTATATTTTAATATATTTAATATTAATACTTTTGGGTTTTTTGAGAGAATATATTAAAAACATTGAATTGATAAAAAAATAAATTTTAAATAATTTATTTTAATGTTTTTGCTCAAAAAAAGTAAAAATAACTTTTTATATATAAAAAAATATTTGAACTCTTTATTTTATTTGACTCTCTCATTATGCAAAACGATAAAGAAAGGCTATATAAAAAAAATTTAAAACAAATTATTTATTTTTTTAGCTCTTTTGTTTTTTGGTTTTTTTTGGCTGTCCATTGGAGATGCCCTAGGAAGATTTTATTACAATCCCTAAGTAGAAGGATGTGATCGTGTGTGTCTAAGCCTAAAACCGTTTAATCAAATGATCAAGAAATTGTACATCTGGCCTTGATGAGAAATTGTCTCTGTGTGGTATGAATATTGCTCACCAAAGCAGCACGCACTTCTGTGCATTCAATTTTTATGGAAACCTAGCTGATTCCTTTTTCAGGACAGAAAGATATAAAGAAATATTTAATAAATATTATTGGATCGTATACAGGGAAAATACCTGAAAGAGGAGGCAATATTAGGGAACGTGACGTTGTCTTGCTCTCCCATATGTGGAGCACACCCTTTCTATATATATATATATATATATATAGGCAATATTAGGGAACGTTACGTTGTCTTGCTCTCCCATAGGTGGAGCATACCCTTTCTACATATATACATATATGATTTATTTATTGTATATTAGAAGCGTGCATTCTATGGCATATGGATGCATAAAACTAGGTCATATTTCTCATATTTTATTGCTCCAGAAGTGCCCCATTTCTTGCACCTAAGGTCGACTTCTATAAACAATAAATCTTTCACTATCAATTTTCCAAGAAAAAAAGAAAAAACCACCATCATACTAAAAAAAAAAAAAGGAATTTCCAACCTCCTGCGCTCATGGTCCTCCAATTTCTTCCCTGTGGTTCAGTAGTTTATTGAACTAAGTAATCGAAAAGAAAACATAAATAACATGTTTGAGAAAGATTACTCCAATAGTGAAGTTGATAGTTTAAGGTTTCAAATACATATTAATATATAATAAATTAACTCGGATTTATTATAATTTTTTTAATAAAATAATATTGCTTTGAATATATTTTTTAAAAAATCATTGATACATGTTATCCAACTTTAATCAAGTTAATTTTTTAAATAATTTAAAATAAATCAGATCCAGGATTATATTTTGAATTGAAGAGTTATAATTGGTTCTACCCATCAAAATATAGATCAAATTTAATAACTATTATTATGATTGAGACCGTGAAAGTAAAACAACATCACTAGATATCCACATGTGTAATTATGCTGGATTGAGAATAGAGAGTTAAATACTGGGATATGTGTAGATGTTTTCATCATCCATTTTATATTTGGCCAAGTACGAAGCTGAAAAGAATTATACAGTCACGAGAAGACACAACTCGATGAGTTTTGTTGGAAATCCCAAATTTCCCGTGACATCGCATGGCACAATGGGATCTGCATCATATAGGATGTTTTTTAAAGTGTCTTTTTTATTGAGGAATATATAAAAATAATATTTTTTATATTACTAACATCAAAGCAATTTAAAAACATTCAAAAAATAATTTAAATTAAAAAAAAATCAAATTTCACGGCAGCCGCATAAAGGTTGCTCTTATCTCTTGTGCTATTAATTACAATAGTTACGCTTTGAAATCAAAAGACATGCTAGAATGAAGGTCATTGACTAAATTTTATATTTATTTGCTAGCAGAAGGATGTCATCTCTTACGCGCCACAATAGTATACAGGAAAGGCAGAAAATAATGAAAAACCTTCGACCTTCTTTTTCTTGTACATCAAGAGAAAAGATTAAAAAAACAACAACTAGGGATGAACACACCTTCTCCCTCTTTGCTACCTTAGGTCATGATACATCTTCATTCTCCTCTATCCTAAATTACATAAAATAAAATTTATAATATTCCACTCAAAAAAAAAAAAAAACCCAGCAAGCCGGGCCCTTTTTCATTATTTTTACGAGACACACAGCCTATTAAATTGCATAACTTCCCTAGCTAGCTAGACGTCGTCTTCTCAATTCTGTCGAAATAACAAGAGGGTTAATTAAAAACGCATTAGAAAGAAAATTGAAGTGTGAAGAAAAAAAAAAAACAAAGAGTATTCCATCTTTTGAGTCACCGAACCATATATTTGATTGCTTTAATAAAACAAAGCTAAATATCCAATATTTGGTATAAAAGAAATAAATAAAAAAATGCAACAATTTTTTCACGCGTTGATCCGAAGTTATTAAGGTCCCAATATTTTATTTGATGCTGAGCACAAGTTTCACTATTTTATCCATTTTATTTTTTCAGTACATCTCATTTTATATAATTTTTTTATATATATATAGTTTTATTAAACCAGCTAGGCGCAGAACAATCTAGCAAAAGAAACTCATAAATCCGAACTTGGCCCTAAATGAATTTTAAATTAAATTAAGTACAAATTAATTTGGTCAAATCTGATTGAATTAATGGATTAATTCTTTGATTAAAATTTAATTTGATTTAAAAAAAAATAATTAAAAAAAAATATTTTAATTTTTAAAAATAAATCTTAAAATAATATTATTTTTAATTTAATTCAAGTTAATCTATAACCCTAAGAAAGAGTTTAATAACTTTTATTTTGTTATAAAAGGATTGAGCTAATTGTACTATTATGGTACCATATCAATTGACTTTTGACTTTTGAATATATAAGCAATGATTAGGTATAGAACACTAATTTAAAAAAAGAAATAAAAAAATTTGTAAACATATACCTTATACCCTTCCTTCTATATCTCTTCCGAATAGCCTGATCTCTTTAATCACTTCTACTTTGTACTCTGTCCCAGTTTCTGGGTCATTCTCCATAGCAAAAATTATCTTATTGCCAGGCTTCAAGCCCTTGGCTCGAACAAATTTACGCCATCCCCTAGAGATGACAGGTTTGAAGTGGTTCCCTTTGGTTCGAACTGAAAAACCAAAGGACTGCACTTCTCCACTTAGATCCTTAACAGGTAAATCCAATTTATTTTTACCTTCAAATCGAGAAAACAAATTTTCCTTGAACCATTTACTTGGTACTGAAAATCTTACCTCGACGTCAGTTTCAGATAGAGTTTTCCTGAGATTTGCCATTATAGATGATTGCTGATTTATAACTACAGAGTTTTTCTTGTTAAATCAGAGGGAGTAAGGTGTTTAAAGAACGGGGAAATTTTGTTCCAAGAGAAGTTATCTAGCAGAAAGAAAGCAAAGAATTCACAAATCCTGAAGGGCTTTCTTTAGCTAGGGTTTATATATGCAGAGCTGAGCACGCAGTTTGGACTTTTTTTCGCACTATAGAATAGATAATGTTTGCTTATTTCACTACAGGATTAGGAGATCGAAGGGCGGTGGAGAAAAGTGACACAAGCAAATTGCATAAGAAAAGCATAAAACGTTTGATTGTGACCATTGGAAGAAGAGAAAGTATTAGTTGGAAGTGTTAATTTGTCTCAAGATTAGGTCTCAAGTACCATAAATTGTAAAGTACAAATTAATTTTTTTATTTTTAAGAAAATCTTGATTAACACACTAATTAATTGGATTGGAGTGTAGCTTTACCATCAAATAAAAAAACATATAACATTACCTCTCTAGAAATTTTGTACATGACAGTGCTGTGTAAGGAAACACATTATCTTTAATAGTTTTCTTCCGGAAAAGAAATGGCGGATTATTAATTACAGCATTAAAAAAACAAATAAAAAACAAAATAAAATCTTCTGTCTATGTGTCACACTGGCTTAAATTGCACTATAGGCGGCAAGATTTTAAATGGAAGAATGCATGGATTTCTAATAGACCTCATCACAACACTCTGGTGGTGTCCCGTTTGATAAGGAGAGTATATATTATGATTCAATATATTTACCCTCATGAGCAAATAAAATAGAGAGAGGCTATGTATCTATTTTATATACTAAAATTATAACATTTTCTTTAAATGCATTGAAATTAGATGTTTTTTTAATGTCAAGTATAAATTATTTATCCTCCTTCTTTACTCTGTATAAGATTCTTAATTCAAAGTGGTATTATGATTATAGTATATAGATTACTTATTTGTTATTATATTTAAGTTTTAATCAATAAAATTCTTATTTATGTTAAAAGTGATTTAGTAATGAGTATGCTAAAGTTGGAATTATAAGAGTTACATGCGATGTTTGGTAGGGCTGAAAGTAAAATATAAAAATGTAATGTTTAGATGTATCCATGAAAGGGTTATTTTTACTTTGATGATACAGATAAATTTGATGTTAAGAAATTAATATGCTAAATAAAAACACATATAGGTTAAGAAAAGCCAAGCTATGAGCTTCATAAAGATAAGTTTCTCCATTTAACCTAGAGAGATTACGGGGAAAGTGGCTTAAACAAGTATTGAGTAGAGTATTAAATTTATCCATGTTTAAGACTTGAGTTATATGTGTGCCAGGTTAATTGGTATCATTGCAAAATATCATTGTTTTAAGATTTAAAAAAAGAGAAGTTAAAATGATATTAGTTTAAGGGTTTTTTTTTTTTTAATCAAACCAAGTTTTAACTAAGTTATTCTAGTTGCAAGTTGACTTATTGAGTTGTCTAGATGAAACGAGTCTTGAAATTATTAATTATAACAAAAAGTGATCGATGTTTTACTCTAGTAGGGGTTACTATAAACTATGAGTGCTTTTACTGTAAATGGTATTGTTTGGTACTATAGAGTGAGTTACTATAGACTATGAGTGATTTCACCATGAACTGTATTATTTGAGTTTGCTCTTTGATAAAAATATTGTAGGTTAAAGAGGTGTAATGACAAGGTTACCCTTGCTACAAAGAGTTGCAAAGACTATAGGGGATAAGATTGTCTTTTTAGGTGGGGGAAAAATGGTCAATTTGGATTTTGATAAGGCTGCACAACTAGGCTATAGAAACTTAGAGCTCAGTTCCAAGCCAGGATGTTAGAGCTAGACTCGAGCACTTGACAGCAGTCTAGGAAACTGACACCTGCACATCTCGCTGAAGACCAAATGAGCAGGTCTCCAGGCCCGTACTTTGGGTGCAAACCTAGACAAGCAAGTTTCCAGACTCATGAGTCTGTGGTTTGTGCCCAATGCACCTGACTTTACAAACCCCCATGTTGTGGTCAATTCTGACCCTCGCCTTAGATTTGAAGACCTGGATGGCTGGGTCTGCAAACCCTGCAAAGAAAAAAAAAATTATATCAATAATTATTGCTATAGTTATCATTAATAATTTTTTTTTAAATATTACTACAAAAAAATTGGCCAGACAAATTCAATACTATTACTTATATGATAAATATTGTTATTGATATTCTAATATTATTATTTTTATTATAATTAAAAGTATTAGTATTAAAAATACTATTATTTTTATTATAAATATTATAATTTTTATTATAATTAATACTATTCATATAATAATTAATAAATTTGTAGAAAATAATATTAAGGATGAGAACTTTGAGATAGAAGATTAATGTGAGGATCAAACAATGATAAAAATAAATATCAAGATTAGAGGATCCACTAATGGTATTTCAAACTAGTATAAACTCTTTTTTATTACTCAATTAGAAACCATACATAAAGAAGGTTCTAAATGGATTATAAGTTATTAACATAATTACATTAATTATCTTTTTCAAATAATGCTAATATTTTTAAATATTGTCAGGTATTCATGATTATAACTTATGTTAACAACAAATCAAGTTCCTTTCATAGTACACGTGTCGGTTATACCATATGGTTGAGCTATAAAAGTGTCAAGTATTTGTTGTACTAAGTGTTATACAATATAAATCTAGACTAACCATTTAATAAGCAAAGTATTAAAAGTGAACAAGATAACAAATATAAAACATGTTAGTCGATGACAGAGGCAGGGGGCTGGCAGGGGCCTCGACCCTTGCAAGGAAATGTTTTTTCTAGTCATCAATGTCCCTTTGACTTGTTTCTTTCTGGAGATAGAAATGTGGAATTTTTGTTTTCAGAAGAAAAGAACTATTGAATGAAAATACACCCATTTTTTGAGTGAAAAAGTCACTATCAAGAACCCATAAATTAAGTTATTCCTTCCCTGACAATTCCCTTGATAATGTTTAGTTAAATATTTAAAATTTTAATCTTTTTAGAATCTTTTTTTTTTAAATTTGGCCACCCTTAATTTTTTTTTTCTTGCTCTGCTCCTGATGTTAGTACCAAGCATTAAAGTCCATGTTAAATGTGCACTATATTTGTTCTTACACCATTAGTGTAACCTTTTCACTTTGACATAATAAACATGGCTAAATATAATGAAAGAGAGAAACATAAATAAACAAGATAAGAACATAAATAAGATAAAAGTTAACTAAGTAAAGGAAATGAAATGAAAAGCATAAATAAGATATTAATGAAAGTAAAACTTAAGCATTACAAAAATACAAAGAGAGAAAGCAAAAACATGATCTTGGTCTAGAAACCAAGATATCTAAATGCATGACAGATGCCTTCTTTTATAGTCTATAATTGAAAACTATTAATTTGATGACTAATTGTTGAGTGGGTGATCATATCTTGACTTGGTAACAATCTTTATCTTCTTATCTGCCAAAAACATCATTGATAACGTCAGAATTTGAACCAATCTCCTAATGAAAGTTCTAAGAAATTGTCTCAGCTTTTTAGAAATTTTTTTGAGGTCATTTGAACTTTTAGAACTCGAGATATGTGTTGAACACTAAACAATGTCTAGGTTGTATGATTGATTCAAATTTTTATGTTGTTACTAAGATTTGGACTTCCATACAACAAAATTTAGTTTTTCCTTCCTATGAAAGTTTTAGGCCTATATCTTAGCTTTCCATCTATATAAAACAGACTTAAATTCAAGTTCTATAATTTTAGTTATGATCCAATTACCGAATAGTGTTTCAATTTAGACTAAACCAAATCTCTTTTCTAAGGTTCACCCCCTCTTTGTCCTTTCAATTTCAGTACTTCAATTCATCAATCAATCCTTTTATTTATGTGATAGATCTATATTTAGGATGAATATTTACCATAAATTAAAAGTATCTTATGATATCAAACTTGTTATTATAAAACATGCTCTAGTTAAGGTGTTATTGATACTACAAGTGCAAAATGATGATATAAAATATTGATAAAAATACACTTTTAAGTACTAATAAATATCTTGAGTTTTTAGATTTTTTTTTAAAAGCACTTGCGACGCCTAAATATCTTATTGAAAAAATAATACGGACTTGCAGCATAGTACGGGCACCAGCCTAGTAAAGAACTAATTGAAAAGGGAAAACCAACAATACTTTGTTTTTTTATATATATAAAAAATTCAACATTCAACATTAATTTATTGGAGATCGAGTTTTATAATTTATTTCAGTTTAATTTCTATGATGTCATCCGAGTTTCATGATTCAAGTCACGAGTTTTGTGGGCTAACTTGATTGACTTGTGTTTTTTTGAGTTGTTTTTGTAATTGATTTTTTTTTTAATTTGGATTGATTGAGCACTTTATAATTTATTTTGGTTTAATTTCTATAAGGTTATCCTAATCTTATGATCCAAGTTAAGGGATTAATGAGTTAAACCTAGTTGATTCAAGTTTTTTTTTTATATTTTATCCTTTAATTAATATTGCATTGATTGAGAATTGAGTTTCATAATTTATTTTTATTGTTTTATTTTGGGTTATCCTAATCTTATGGTCCAATTTTGGTAGGTTAACATGTGTTGACTCGAATGTTTTTTTATTTTTGTAATTTTATTTTTCAATATTGAGTTAATTGAGAATTGAGTTTTAACATAATTTTTAATTTATTTTCTATGAGGTTATCACAATCATAACCCAAGTTGTAAATTTTAAATATTAATATAGGTTAATTTGGATCAATTTAATATATTATTATCTTATTATTTTTTTAAAATATATTATATTAAAAAAATTTAGTTAAACTATATATTTTTCTCCGGTTATCCATATTGTTTTTAAACCTATCAAATTAATTAAGTAACATATAATAAATCTTTACATGATTTATATTTTTAAAAATATATTAGTAATATTTAAATATTTAACTGTTTTTTTTAAAGTTAATTTGACAATGAGTACGGCTAAATAATATAAAGCCATATTGATTCAATCTGGCCAGTACTATCAAAGGATATAATTGACCAAATCAATAGCAAAAGCCTCAATTTGTCACAGCCTCAATAACTAAGTGACAAAAACTGTCATTATGCCTAAGTTCTATTAGAGGGGAGACTAAAACCAGAGATAGTCGTTGTGAAGAAGAGACCCAAAAAAAAAAAAAAAAATGGCTGCTTGTACTTCACTAACCTCGTCGGCGACAGAAGAAGAGATAACGCTGAAGGTTAAATGGAGCGGAAAGGAGTACACTGTCCGAGCCTGCGGCGACGACTCAGTAGCTGGGTTGAAGCGCCGTCTTTGCGAACTCACCAACGTTTTGCCCAAGAGGCAAAAGCTTCTTTACCCCAAAATTAGTAACAAACTCGCTGATGACTCCGTTTTTCTCTCTCAATTACCCCTCAAACCATCTCTCAAGATGACCATGATTGGGTAACAAACTCTCCCTCTCTCTGTGCATACCAAAGACTAAGCAAAAATTGGTTTCTTTAGTGATCTATGTGCTTGTTTCTTGATGGGTTTTTCTTGATGATGCTCTTGTGTTGATTAATGGGCTTTGTTTTTGTAAAATGGAGTGGTTTCTGTGAATTTTCAGAATTTCCTGTGGAAAAGACAGCATTCTTGTGTCTGCGTTTGTTTGTCTACTTAGAAAGAACTAAGAGAAAGTGGTTTCGCTACTTTTTCTTGGTGAGGCTTATGTTTATAAGCTCAAGAACCAATTATGAATGATTAGGGCAAACCAACCCCTCTGGTCTCGGTTTCAGTCTTGGTTCCTATGTGTAAAAAGTTGATCTTATTTTTGCAATGGTGAAAGTTCTTTCGAAAAAGAGCTTTTGCTGGATTCTCTCCTGAAGAAGAGGGCTGAGTTCTTCTAGAAAACTAGATAAAGAACTTTTGAGGAAGAAATGAATAGAGATAAGAAATTGGCGAGGAAGTGGATGAATGGGGCTTTTTGATTGAAGAAAATTTGACAGGTTCCTAGGAAGTACTCGGGATGATTTTAAAATATTTGCAAGGTAAATTGTATTACTTGCTAGAATCCTTGTGAACTGCACTAATAGAAGTTGCTGTATGGTTTTGTGTCATGAACAAAGCACTGGAGGATGACAAGTTCTTTCTCAAAGTGAAGCACCGGATTCTTATTTATTAGTTTCAAAATGGTTGGATTCTTACAATATTGTGGAGACACTAAGCTTTTGTGAATATAGATGTTCCGAATCCAAGTCAAGAAATCAGAAGTAGCATAAATTTGATTTAATTAATTCCGATCCATATTGCATGCTTTAACGTTTCTGAACATGATTTCTGTGAGAGTCTAGTCTTGTTGGAAGTTGGAGTTGAACATGTAAAGCTTTTTTATTCTCCTTCTTTTGTCCTTTTCTTTTAGGGTACTTAGTCAGTAGTCAAGCCTTCATCAATTTAAGGTCTTCCTCACTGAATTAGTACCTCATTGGCAACATGTAATGCTATTGTAGGATACCCTTTTTTTCCCCTGCATAGCACATTGCAGTCATATGGGCCGAAAATTAAACTATTGACAAAGGCAGTGATGGAATAAGGGTGCCTATCTTCTATGATACTGAATATGCAGGATGTAATGATAACTGCTGTAAATCTCAGCAGATAGAGTGTAGGGCTGTATAGATTATTCATTCTACGGTGAAATTTTGTACATTTTCATAGCTTCAGCATTTTATTCCTAGCAACTTGTTTTAAAAATTTAGTGGAAGCAGAATGCATAATAATACAAGTTGTAAATTACTACATTGAAATGAAATTTCATTCTTCCTAGTGCGCTATAGGTTGGATTTGTCTAATATAAGAATTTGCTAAAGTCACGATCACATTTGTTTAAGTTTGTAATGACAAGGAGTCAGTCTGTTACATCTATGTCATCTTTAATTTATTATATTGCAATTTCAATCACAAGTGATTATTACTCTTTTAATTTTAATCTCATTTGAAATGGATACTAAATACCACTACAGAACTGTTGAAGATGATATAATAGTGAATCAAATGGACTCTCCAGAGATTGTTGATGATTTTGAACTTGGGCAAGATGAAGCGGTTGACATTGAAGATGATGAAGTCAATAAGCAGAAACTGAGGAGGCGTATTGATCAATACGAGGTTAGCTTTAAAAAAATTCCTGGTCAATTAATTAAGTGAATTTTATCTTGTGAGTTATACGGGAATATAATATGTGCTTGGATTTATCTTTTTATTCTGGAGGCTTGACACTCGTGTACATGTATGCTTTGTAAGAGATTTAAACCTTCCTATGCTATTTGTCCAAGAAACATGGTGTTAAAATATTACTGCATTTGTCATTCACCTTACCCTATAGCTTGATGAATCTCCTCATACCTTTTCATTTAATGATTTGTTTACTGCTTACTTTCTCCTAAAGCATGGCTATCATCCTCAAGCTAACCTGTGCCAATATATAGATTGGCAGTAATGATGCCACTCAGCCTTTTTCAAACTAGTAGGACACCAAAGTATTTAGTTTTAGTGACATGAGATGCTGAATACATGGCTAATATTACTATCCCTTATGAAGCATCTGTAGGGTGATAGATATTGTTTTTCTGAACCTGGTTGTGGAGTAATGCTGCAGAGTCTTGCAGTGGAGCTTCTCTACTGGATGTTTAACACAACTAGAATTTTGTATTAACCTTTTTTCCCGTCAAGTGTGGTGGTTATCTTCCTATCCTTTTATCACTTTTGTTCTGAAAAATATCTGTTTTTGTTAAAGACAAGGTGAAAAAAGCTTTGCATGAACTCCAAATGTGTGATTCTATTCTTCATATGAAATAAATGGTAAAAACACAGGACTACATATGGAATCAATTATGGAGTTTGTACTAGCTTTTCAATGTGCCCTACACTACCACTGCTAAATAGCCAATTCAGCTTTGGTACTAATTTTAAAACTGTACTTCCTGTCTTTCTGCTGCTAGTTTTTTTACGGAATTGAAAACTTTCTTTGGTTTCATATGTTGAAGCCTTCCTTTTTGTCATGGTTAACCTAGTCATCTTGTATATCTGAAATCATATATATCTAAATGCTTATTGTCAAAATTATGTTGTTGGTTTTTAAGTAATAAAAGTTGATTTCAAGTGTCTGTTGAAGTCTTATGAAATCTATTCCAGAGCACTACCACCTTCTCGTTAGTCTGTGGCTGCAAATTTTGAGATTTAATCAATATCTTGATTGCATGTGTTTCGGTCGCTAGACAATATAGTCAAATTATCTTTGGCTTTGTAAACTATTCTCTTAACTTTCAGTTTTTGAAAGAGGATAAAAAATAAGGAATTTAATGGAGTGGAAGGTCAAAATGTCACAAAGTGGTATACATACATGTATATGTGCATGTGTCTACTCAATGGATGGGGAGATCTTAAAGAAATTTTGTGAAAGGTTATTTATTTAATTTTTTGGTCTTTATTTTGATGGAGGGATGGTGTGTGATAATTGGAGTGCATTTAATGTTGAGGTGAAATGTTCATCTAGCTGGTGCATAAGTGGTGCCTGGTGCTTTGTGTATTTAGTAACCAAGCTGTTGTTTCCTCTATATTTTCCACCATTTGTTTTCTCTGCACAGAAGATTATAAAAAGTGCCTATTATGTACCTAATCATAAACAAGGACGCATGATTTTTATCTACCAAGTATGGCATGACACCTCTAAACTGACATTAATTTGCATGCACGATTTGATACTTCATTTTTCTGCACAAAGCTTGTGAGTAATGTCCATGTTTGTTGTGTTTGGATCTGTAGATTGAACTTAAAAATCCATGTCGTCCAGGGAAGAAACTGCTTGTTCTGGACATTGACTATACACTGTTTGATCACCGATCCACAGCAGAGACTCCACTTGAACTCATGCGACCATGTAAGTAGCTAGGTTGTAGGAATTTTTTGTTAAAGTTAATTTCTAATGTTGTCATCTGGTGCAGATCTTCATGAGTTTCTCACTGCCGTTTATGCAGAATATGACATAATGATATGGTCCGCAACCAGGTCAGATCCTCAATTTACTTTGATTTTTTCTCTTTCTTTGTGCTGGCTTTCTACTTTTCCTCCCGTTCCCAAGCCTGATAAATGAAGTGATGTAGAAACAGTTGTAAACACATGAACACAGCACTCAAGAGAACAAATTCTGTGAAAAACTCAATTTATTTGATCAATCAATGCTCAAAACACAACTAGCATATTTAATGGCACCAACCAAATAGAAATAGGAAAAGTAGATCCTAATAGCATTAAAAATTAAAACATCCCTATAAAAATAGGAAAACCTACTAAATAATAACTCAACATTCCTACTTTACTACTAAATTGTAAATATTAATATTCCTAAATAATACTAAAAATTAAAATGACTAACACAATATAAAATTCCAAAAGAGTCAAATACTAAATGTACCTCTTTTCTACAGCATGAAGTGGGTTGAATTGAAGATGGGACAGTTGGGGGTCCTCAACAATCCTAACTACAAAATCACAGCTCTTTTAGACCACTCGGCAATGATTACAGTTCAGTCAGACTCTTGTGGGATCTTTGAATGCAAGCCACTTGGGTTGATTTGGGCTAAATTCCCAGAGGTGCAACTTTAAGACATCTGTGTATTATTTTCCATCGTCAATGTGTTACCCAAATAACAGTGACATACTGAATTGCACCATGTTTTAATATTTTTCAAATACCGTGGAGAAAATGGAACCATTTTGTTTCTTGCATGAAGTCCAATTGTCAAGCACCACAAGTTGACATACTGTTTTCAAGCACCACAAGTTGACATACTGTTTTCTTTTTGGTTCAGTTTTACAGTTCAAAAAACACTATAATGTTTGACGATCTGCGAAGAAATTTCATGATGAACCTGCAAAATGGTTTGGTAATCAAGCCATTCCGAAAGGCTCATGCAAACCGAGATAATGATCAGGAGCTAGTGAAGCTCACACATTACTTGCTCGCCATTGCAGATCTCGATGACTTAAGTGTCCTGGATCATAAAATGTGGGAGTTCTTGGCAGACGAACTGAGTGATGTACCTGAGTGACATTAATGAGTTTTGAAACCTTAAGCTTATGTCTTCCTTTTGAGGCAGGTAGTTTGTGTTCTTTTGTTTTCAGTTATCATCTCTGTCAAACCTCACTTGTTATTGCTGCCAAAACATTGTCTCTGACACTGACAGAAATTCATTGGGAGGGGGGGGGGTATTGGACCAAAATGTAGATACCTACTATAGCTTCTTATCTCATTAGGGGAATTCCAAATATAATGGAAAATTTATGGCTAACTATTAATGATATACATACATAAATTGTTACCTAAGTTTCTCATTGCAGATCTATGGAAATCATATGAAAGAGATCAAGGTGTTTTTAAAAGTGATCAGTGATTTAATTAATTATTATAGCAATGGTGTAAGAAATTTTGTGTTGTCATCATGGTGGAGCATATTGATGTTATTATTACACTAATAATGGCAACAATGATGAATGATGGTGGATTGTGTTATGCAAACATTGGTGAGGTGAATGCCATCCAACCATGGAGATGATGGACAATGTTTGATTTGTTAAAGTGTTGCAATTTGCATGATTTGTTGTTTTCAGAGACTGGAGGGGGGGGGGGGATGATGAAGGAACAGGTATATGGATCCCTCATGGGGTACAGCTCATATGGAAGTGGTAGTTCTAGATGGCTGATGGTATGTTCAGCGTGTAGTCATTGGCCCTTTGGAACCTTATCAAGGGAGTGTTATGGGTCATTTGGCAACATTATAAAAACTATTGTGCATAAAAAAACACTGGAATTGAAAATTATAAACTACTCAATTACACACATGTTTGTTCTGGCATACCCTTGTAATTTCTAATGAGATCTTCCATTTCAGGGATGCCAAGGTTGGATTCGGATATAGAGCAAAAGGCCAGCCTGTTTGTGTTCCTTTCTTTGTTCTATAAATCACAAGAACTGAACATTCTTGGAGGATGCAGGGGAATGGTTTCAGATGAAATTTTAGAATTCCATGCCTTGTTCTATCCCAACTCTCAAGGTAGCTCTATAACTTCCTTTCTATTTGATTAATACATCAGTCAAGTGTAGTGCTGCAAAACACATATAAAAGACAATTTGATCTAAGCTCTCTACTTGTATGCTAATGGCCTGGGTTAGCTCTAGATTTCTAATGCTCAGACCCTGTGAAACTTGTATGGTGGTTCGTAAATGAGTAGTTCTTGTGGATGGAAACGTTAGTCGAGATAATTGGTGCGTGTGGTTGTGTCTGGTGGGCTAGCGCAAAAGAGTTGCCAGATTTACAGAGTTAGAGGGTTTTCTAGGTTTTTTAATTATGTATTTAATTTTTTTTTCATCTTCCTTGGCAGCTTGTTTTCCTTTCATTAAAAAAAAAAAACAGCTAAGATACATCAGAGTTTGCAATCACTAGGATCTTCCCGGTGTAATACAGTTATCACCCTTAAACCTAGCCTAGAAGGCCATCGCATGAGCAGCTCTATTGTTAGCTCGACGAGCATGATTCAGTAGACTTGAATGGAAGAACCAATTTGGCCACCTTATTTTAAACATCAATGGCAGCATTAAAGTTGAACTTCACCATCCCTGTCGACCAGATGGTTGTCCATTTTGGATGAGCAGGAAGGTTAGTCGTCTTCATAAGAATGCTTTAAATCATTGTTATAAAACCGGCCTGCTCAGGTAAAACTGTTGACTTGGGATCTAGTCTTTAGTCTGGGTCAGGTTTTATGTAACCATGACTTGGGTAAATTTTCTCAACTTAGCTTATTGATCTGGTTGTGAGATTTGATTTGATATTTTTTAAAATGATGTTTTAGATTGAATTGGGCAGGCACACTTAACTTATGATTCAAATTTTGGGTTTATGCAAAATAATTAATGTCTTTATGAATTGAATTTTTAGTAAAATCTTTTACATAATTCAAAAAAGAGATATGGATAACGGAAAACAAAAAAGATTTAGTAATTTATAATTCAGTAATTTAATGTGCAACCATTTACTTATATCATAGAACCTTTTTTTTGTTAAATTTAATTTTTATGTCAACAAAATTCAAAGCATGTTGTATGCTTGTACCTGCTTGTTTGGTTTTGCTTATAAAAAATATTTTTTAAAAAATTTAAAATTATTTTATTATTTTATTTATTTTAAATAAATATATTTTTAGTGTTTTCAAATTATTTTATATATTAGTGTTAAAAATAATTTTTTTTTTAAAATTATTAATATATATTTTAATATAATAAATTATTTAAAAAATAATTATAACTACACTATCAAAAAATACACTTGTATAAATCACGAAGCATCAAATCACTGCCTCTTCCCACCATTGGCCGTGTGTATACATATGCCGCCAACATTACCACTGGTTGGTTTGTTTCAATTGTATGGTAATAGTTGTGCTTTTTATATGACGCCAACATTACCACTGGTTGTTTTGTTTCCATGGTATGGTAATGGTTTTGTGTTTTTTATATGAAAGTATATTTTAAGAAAAAATTATATTAACTTAAATTTTTTTAAAAGTATTTTTAGAATGTAAAATTTAATATATTTAATTGTTAGAATATGTTCACATCTCTACCATGACAGGAAAGTATAGCTGTCAAGCTTAAGGGCTCGACTCCTTAAGACGTGTTAACTTTGTTTAAGATATCAATCGAGTCAACTTTGTTTATATATAAGTTAATTTTTTTAGTAAAATAATATTGTTTTATTTTTGAAAAGGATTTCCTTGGTGTTAATTGGGTTGAGATTGAATTGGGTCAATCAAATTATTGTCAAGAAAATTTTCAAGTTAAATTGTGTAAGGTTTAATAATAGTTGTTGTATCCTCATCTTCTTTAACCTTACCAAGATTAAAAAATAATAATTATAAAAATAAAATATTTTGAAAATGTGTTGTGGACAAGCAAATATTGAATTAATACTAATTAAAGTTATAATTTAAAATGATTTTAATATATTAATGTTAAAATTATAAATTTGATATTTTTTTTATTTTAAAATTCAAACTAGTTTGATAAGTTAACTCAGTATCTGAACCTGAGACTTAAATGGATTTATGTTAAAGAAAAGAAACTTGGTGACTTGATAACTTGATGAAATTAATTAAAATCTAAACATTAATGAGTGAATTTTTTTTTTTATGAAAATATTGTTTTGATTTTTTTTAAAAATAGAGTCAATCCTCTTGATCATGACTAGAGTTTTACCTTGGGTGAATCCTGTTTTGATTTTAAAACTATGACTCTTCAGATTCTTACAAAAACATGAACCAGCGAATTACTAAATATGAGATTGGTCGGTAGAGATGGTCACGCTTCATGTCAACCTTTGGTGGAGACAGTTATGGGTATAGAAGGAAGTTAACTTATGCCAACAATTGAGTTATTTTTATTAGCTTCATCATGTCCTTTCTATTCAAATTAAGCTCATAGGACACCGAGGAGCATGCATACTGCATCAAGAAGAAGAAGAGGGAAGAAACTTGAAAGCCAAACCATACAATACTTCTCATGCACGACATTGATTACTGCTAAACAAATTATTTAACTAATTAAACAGAATTCTATTATTTTAACATTACCACATCCGAGCAAGCAATAGTAAATCGCCTTTCCAAACGGCTCCAGCTAGGCTATAAGGCTAGAATTACCACCGGTGGACAGTAAAGACTATTTTCGTAGCTACAGCTTATAGGTCAAACTCTTCAAAGACCATACAGGGGAAGATCCTCGACGTCGACCCAAATATCTTGCCCCATCAAGATCATCACTTTTCGTTGAGCTTTCACCGTGTACCTCCTGAGCATGCCATCTCTCTCCATGAAGAAGACAACCCTGTCTTCGGGAACAAGGCCTTTCTGCTCTACAAAACGATGCCAAGAAGAGCGTAGAAGAACAGGTTTTGGGTATGCTCCAGTCAGACGGGTTGATAGACAAAACTTCCATGCATTATCAGTAGCATCGATTGCTTCAAATTTCATCATATGGGCTCCTTGAGGAAACGAAAACGCCTCCAGGACATGGGTTGGAAATGAAAGAGTATGGCTTATATGGGTCGGTTTTAGTTTCTTCGTGAAGAGATGTACCTGTTCCATTCCTTTTCAGGAGATACAAGAGTTTCTGTGAAGAGAGAAAGCTAGGGTGGGAGCAGAGATTAGCTATATAGACACTAGGAAACAAACTCAGAGAAAGGAAGGGGGAGATGCCCTATATATATAAAGTCGGTAAGATGAGATGGGCATGGCAAAAAAAAAAACAAGAGAGAGAGATGCCTAATGTGATGTGTATACGTGGGCTCGACAAAAAAAGGTCAACAAACTTACAAAGATTTGAGCAAAAATTATATTTAATCAATCATTAGAGTGTAATTATTCCTAATAAATTATATTTACAAAGTTTTTTTTTTTTGTTATAAACACACATAGCTACAAAACATAATTCAACCCTAATTTAATTTAAACACAAAATTTGTCATAATAAAATAGAAGCTTGAACTCAAGAAAATCTCTTGAAGGTAAACCCAATTGAGTTATGGATTCATGGGAGATTTAGGAAAAGATTGCGATGATTTTAATGGCCGGTAAATTCAACGAATGATTCCAGTGGCCCACAACACATCACCATATCAAGCAATTCCAAGCTGAGCTATATCAGAGTGTGTTCTTGGATGGATCAGTCTACCATATAAGTTCAAAATAGATTACTTTTTCATGTGATTGACTTGATTAGAAAGTCAAAAGGGTACCTATGGCTAGGGATGCATAGAGACAGTGAAGATGGGCTTTGGTGTTTTCCACTATCTCCTAAATTACTATTTATAAAGGCAAAGCTTCTAGAGCTATCAAGTTAATTAATGGCTCGTTAATTATTTTTACTACAATATTTTATTCTTGTTCTTAATAAAATAATCAAGGTGGTAGTGTTTGGATTTTGTTTAATTATATCAATAGAACCATTAAAAATTCAATTAGACCACACAAGTTTAACGAATTAATTATTTATCATATCTAGTTTAGTTATAAATCTGATTTAAGTTAGACTTTATATTCTAAATTTTTCAAGGCATTTTTTTCTTAATTAAATATGATATGATTTAATTAGGTTAATCAAGTCATTAAAAATCTTATTAGATTAAATGAGTATGACTATGTTAATGTTTTGTCCAATAAAATTAAAAACTAAACTTAAATTAAATTTTAAATCTTGAATTTCTGAACTCAAACCAAATTTAACAACTACATATAATCCTATTGAACATATGTATGTGTGTGTGTGTGTGTGTGTGTATATATATATATATGAAAGGTTCCCAATCACAATGGTCATGATTTCACTATCATAACTCAAACTTGTTAAAGGAGCCTTCTTTTATCCTATGTTATGAAAATCTTGAAAACCATGATCAAATTTGAACATTTTTACTGATTATTGGAAGCTTCAGTAGACATTTAGCATGCCCATCACTGGCAGTAAGTTCATGTCCTCGTCGAATCTAAACTTTATTTCAATTGTTTTAGAAATTGAAGCAAGAATTCCAGAGTGTAATTTCTGGGCTATCCGCTCGTAAATTAATTAATATAAGAAAAAACAGGCGATATAAGACGTTATTTTGGCTATGAAAGATGAGGCTAGTACTATTTCAATTACTATGAAAAAGAAGTATCCATTGATTTACCATGTAAGAGTAATGACAGTTAAATTTCTAAATCTAGCTAGCTATAGTTTTCGCGACTTCACTACTTTATGAATATTAATATTAAAAATAAAAGAAAATAGCTATCCTATGTAGAAATTTAACTTCTTGATAAGTGGATTTGTTTTATATTTATTGTTCAAAATTTCAATCTGAAATCATTTAAGTTAAATGTGATCTCAATTATAATATATGTTTTTGTAGATAAATGAAATAGAAAGAAAGAGTTGTGTAAATAATAATAATAATAATGATAATGATAATAATAAGCCTCTTTTTTTTTGTTTGAGAGCTAAAATTAGAAATAGAAAATAAAGAAACGAATTAACATAAATCTTTAACTATCTTCCTTTAGATGCACAAAATTTATCTGCCCAAATTCAGAGAAAATTGAAGTAAATAAAAAATACAGACAGTATTTCACTCGTAAAATCCTATAAAAAATTGTCTTTATTTATTTTTCATCATTATATCTAAACAAACAAAACATCATTTTTTATTTGCTATATAGACTATTAATTTATTTATTTATTTTGAATGTAAGTGATTTCTTTAAAATATGATAAAAAAAGAAGCTTATTCTTCGTATAGAAAAATAGAAAGATTAATGGTGTTCCGAGAACAACTATCGACACCGTATTAATTATTCTTTGTGATTCTTTTTTTTTTTTTTTAAAAAAATAGACACAAAGACAAGAGTGGATAAAATCTATTACCCTACAAAAAAAAAATGATAAAATACTAATTACTTTCTATAATTATTTTTAGAGAATTTTTCTTTAAATAACTAATAAAATCTCACAATTTTGCACCATAAATTAACTCAGTAAAAGCCAGCACAATCATGCCCTCATTGCTTAAAAAAAGAAAGAAAGAAAACTAAGTTTAACATACCATAACTCCTTTAATAATTAACTTTGGTGATTGGTAGGAAACAAAGACTAGTTAGAAGCTATCCACATCAATACACGTAATAGCTGTGGAAAAACTTGGATGCTTTGGTTTCTGGTCCAGGCAATTCCCAGGAACCTTCCGACTAGGAAGTTTCCTCGGTGCTTCCCCGTGTTCATTTCCATGACTCTGTCTCTATGTGGAACCCATAGAAGAAATTTGTGGCCATAATATTGGAGTTTTCAATTAAGTAAGAGCATATATGGACCACCCAGGAAACTAAAATTCATTTCGATCTGTGCGTGCTGCTCGAGCAAAGACTCGGTTAATCTCGGTATATCAGATCGTCAGTACTATTGCACATGAAATTAGTCCATACATTGACATTTTAGGTTTGATTGATCCAGGTAAAGACAAGTTTGTTTGTTCGTTCATGGAGATTGAATGATAAAATCTTTGTATTTTTGCTGCCAACTTTTATTCATATGTGGACTGGTAATAGTAACTATATATAATTTGCCTCAACAAAAATATTGTATAGTATGGACATATATAAAAGATGATATATATTTTAATTTTTTTTTCAAATTAAATCTGGAAGTTGTTGTTTCATAATTCTTATTATTTTTCTTGTCATTTCCGGATTCTTTATTATTATTATTAGTTTTTAAAAATTTATTTAATTCAGGTTTTATTAGTTAGGTTAATTTAACTTATCTGTTGACAAAAAATTGGTAACAATTCAGAAGCATGAAATCACAATTCTCTCTATAATATAATTGTAATTTAAGAGTTTGTGGAGCCATGATTTTCTTTTCCATTTTTGCTATACACTGCCTTAAAATAAATTAATGAAGCATATAGTGACTCCCTCATATATACAGTCTTGAAGTACTTTGCACATGAAATTAGTCCATACATTGACATTTTAGGGTTGACTGATCCAGGTAAAGTCAAGTTTGTTCATTCATGGAGATTAAATGATCGAATCTTTGTATTTTTGCTGCCAACTTTTATTCATATGTGGACTGGTAATAGTTACTATATATGATTTGCCTGTATGATATTGACATATATAAAAGATGATTTATTTTTTTTTGAAAAAAAAGGACGGTGAAAGAAAATAGGTGTGCTTTTAAAGCTTAATATACTGTGGTTGTTATTTTTTATTTAAGAACAAAATTAATTAATTAGGTTCAATATCAGTTAAACAAACCAAATTTCAACTTTATATCCTACTAAAAATGCCACAACCATAGTTTTTTAGTCAGGAATAAGTCGTAGGTTATAAGTTATTTGTTATGATGATTGACTCAAGTTAAATCAAATAAAATTTTTATACAAATAAGTTGTTTAGATAAAACAAATTCAAAATAAATAAATAAGTTTTTATTAGGTTTTATATATCCAAGTAAATAAAATCATGAATCAACTCAAATTTTTAATTAATTTAATTATTTCCTTTATTTTTTTTATCAATCACCATGAATTCCAATTCAACCTTAGCTAGTTCCAAGTGGACCATCATTTTGTTTCAAGTTTTGGACCAACATTTTGGTTTAAGTTTTATAACTGTGGCTACAATACAAACTATGTTAATTTTTATATATTTTTATGAAACTAATAATTGTTTTATTTTTTTTATACTTTTTGATTAAAAAAATTCATGATAGTATTTTTTTTTATTGAAATTTAATTCTCATGTGATGCTAAGTTTTTTGTTAAAAAAAATTATTTTGTTTTCATAAAAAAAACATGTATTTTTTCTAGGAAAAAACAATTAATAAAAAGGAGACATTTGGCTAAAGATTTTTTTTCCTTATTGATTTAAATAATTTCAATTCTTGAAAATATTTATTTTAATTGTGTTAGGTTTTCATTCAAAAGATTATGTTATCCATAAAAAAATACATGTTTTCATAAAACATAAATGAAATATATGGATAAGAAAATAAATTTTTAATTGAAGATATATTTTATTCTCTATAATTTAATCATTTAATTTCTTAATAATATTTATTTTAATTATTTTAAAATTTTTAACAATAAATATATAGCATGTTATATTTTTGTATGTGTAAAATCACAATACATCATTTTAAATTATTACATCTACCAATCTAGTATTTATTATTAAGATAATAGCTTTGCTTTAGTATTTTTATTTAAAAATATAATAAAATTATATATATATTTTTTAATTTTTTAAAAATTATTTTTATATTAAAACAATTTAAAAATATTTTAAAAATAATTTTATATAGAAAAACAATTCAAATTAATTAAAAAAAAAAACACGGCTCGGAAACAAACGGTCCCAGCATACACGCCGCTACGAAAAATACCGTACTGTCAGATTGTGTCAAGATCTCCTGGGACATTAGGACCACATGATGAGGGACAAGTGGTCAACTCAGGCTGTCATGACAGCAAATTAACTTGCGACTCCTCCTAACAATATATTTCAGTGCTGCCCCATCACTGTCAACAAATCGCCACCGCCACCTCCACCATTGCAGCGATCGTTTAACCCTCCGAGTCTTGAACGTTCTAATGATAGGCGTTTCTAACATGGGATTGCTTCAAGAATTAAAGGTGAGGTCTCAGTTGCAGTTGTGTAGCTAATATATTCATCCGGATATTTAAGTTATGTTTTGCAATGCTTTTTTAAAATGTATTTGGAATGAATGCATCAAATTAATGCAAATTAATGTATTTTCAGATATTTTAAAATGTTTTTAATATATTTATATTAATAAAAAAGATTTTATCTGATTATAATCTTACAAAAGCATACATATTGAATTATTAAGAATTTACATGAAGATGTGGTCGAAATTGTGTTTTTATAAATTTTTAAAAAAATTTTAATTTTTTTTTATATTTTTAATTTTTTAATCGTTTTAATATGTTAATTTTAAAAAATAATTTTTTTAAAAATAAAAAATATTATTTTAATATATATATTTTAAAAAATTTAAATTATAATCGCTGTTAAAATCTGGAACTGAATATAATATTAGTCATGTCATGTAGATAGTCACACTTCATTTCTCCAATGTGAACGGACTCCAGTCAATAGTTTGGTAGATAGAGACAAGGGATATAGAAGACGCCATTTTTGAGCTATTTTTATTAGCTTCTTGTATTGTTTCTATTCAAGGCTCATAGGACACTGAGGAGCTAGCAGACATAAATTAACAAGAAAAGCGAATGGAAAAGACTAGATATCTAAGGTTTTAATTTTCTTAAAAATAATTAAATTTTTAAGAAAAAACGATATAATTACAAACCAGGCCCTATAACAAACTACCAGTGGAGTGGAAAAGGCTCTTTTCGTGCCATCAGCTTATATGTCAAACTCTTCAAAGACCATGTAGGGGAAGATCCTCGACGTCAACCCAAACATCTTGCCCCATCAAGATCATCACCTTTCGTTGAGCTCTAACCGTGTACCTCCTGATCATATTGTCATTAGCTTCGTCGTCTCTCTGCATGAAGAAGACAACCCTGTCTCCGGGAGCAAGGCCTTTCTGCTCTACAAAACGACCCCAAGAAGAGCGTAGAAGAACGGGTTTTGGGTATGCCCCAGTCAGACGGGTTGACAAGCAGAACCTCCATGTATTATCAGTAGCATCGACTGCTTCGAAATTCAAAATATGGGCTCCTTCAGGAACTGGAAAAGCCTCGAGGACATGGGTCGGAACTGAAAGAGTGTGGCTTATATGGGTTGGTTTTAGTTTCTTCGTGAAGAGATGCACTTGCTCCATTCCTTTCCAGGAGAAAAAAGAGTTTTTGTGAAGAGAGGAGGCTAGGGTGGGAGCAGACGTAAGTTATACACACACACACACACACTAGGAAACAAACAAATTAAGAGAATGAGAGAGGGATGTTCATACACAGGGGTTGGTTATTCCATGTGATCTATTTTTTTAGTGCTTACACGTATTAAAAAACCAACCGAGTAGTGAAAAAGTATGCAATTATTTTAACTGCCAGCCAATTCAACGATTGTGGTGGTACAATTTTCAGTGGCCCACACATACACATCACCACCTAAGTAAACAATTCCTAGCTGAGCTGTATCAGAGTGTGTTCTTGGATAGATAAATTTTGTGAGCCGCCAATCTACCATATAAGGTCAAAATAGATTACTTTTGATGTGATTTTGTATTTTAAAAATATTTTTGAAAAATTATAAATTATATTTTATTTATTTTATTTTAAATTAATTTTTATGATATTTTCAGATTATTTAATGTATTGATGTTAAAATTATTATTTTAAAATAAATAAATATTATTTTCATATATTTTAAAAATAATTATTGCTATAATCTTGATCAAAATTTTAAATAAGAATTCAAAAGGGTGTATATATATATATATATATATATATATATCTCCTAAAATTATTATTTATATTTGAATGAATTAATACAGAAACAGTCTTATTTATAAAGTGATTTATGAGTTGCTAAATAAATTTGAATTAACAATTTTTATTAAATTGATAATATTTTATTTTTTAATAAACAAAATTTAATCAGGTTAAATGATTCAGAATCTAATTTGATAAAAATAGATTTTACTAAATTAATATTTTACCTAGTTTATTTTAAAACACAAATTTCAACCATCACGACCTGGTCAGTTATTATTAATTAATGGAAGCTTCTTTGGACATTTAGCATGGACACAACCGGCAGAGAGTTCATGTTGGCATGTTGACACGTGTCTCTGAGTAGCCAGCTCAGAGGTTCGATTTTTACCCGACACATCCACTGAAGACAGACACGCAATCATAGACACGTGTTGTATTTTAAATAAATGGATATCAGTAGTCAACAGACAGATCCAACAAATCCCAATCGCAAATAAATAAATAAATAAATTGAAAAGGAAGCGCATGTCATGTTGTATTTTAGCCATTTATGACCTTGTGTTGACTTATATGTCCTGCTTTCTCTTAGGAAGCAAGTAACCTGAATATTTGTGAGTATAGTAATCTTAATTTTATGGGTCAAATTAAGCCTTGATCAATTTTTTTTTATATAGTACTTTGATGTGATTTTAGTATTGCTGTAATCAGAGTTTCGTTATATTTTTTCTTTTTTTTTTCTCTCCTCTTCTCTCTTCTAATGTGTAGTTCATTTTACATTTTTTTTTAAATATATATATCAATATTTCAGGATAGTAATAAGCTATATATATCACGTTTCTCAATCATGTCATATATAAATTATTTTATTTCACCAATTTTTTTTATAATATATTATTTCATCAATTAAAAAAAAAACATGCTAATAAGCAAAAATAACCACAAAAAACCTTCAGAACCATACAGTACAACCATGAATCCTCTTGATTTTCATTCTTTTAATCCTTTTAATAAAGTACCTAGATATCAATATCTCAAGCAATAATTAGTACTAGTTATTTGATGAGAACTCTCCGTGGGCCAAATATTTTTTTCTCCTATAAAAATATTGTATATCTAACATGTTTTTGTACATAAAAAAAATTCTAACATCAAATTAAAAAAATCATGTATATATATATAATTAAATAAATTGAAAATTATATATGTTAATAAATAAAAAAAATCATTAACAATAATTAAAAATAAAACTGAAAAAATCAAGAGACATTCATAGATTAAAATATTTAATTTCACAAAACACAACATTTAATCAATTGTGTTTGTTGATTTTTTTTAAATTAGTTTTTTATTTAATCAAATAATAATAGAAATAGACACATGAATTAAATTGATTGAATAAAATAAAAGAAAGAAAAAAAATAAGAATGCATATATTAGAAATATTATATGAAAGTAAATATTTTTATTTTTAAAAATAAAATTCATCTATATAAAAGATTAAAATAAATATAGATGAATAAAAATAATCTTTTCAAAAATCAAATACACACAACACCATTAAAAACAATCTATATCAAAAAATGTTAAATAAGCGAAAACAAAATCACATAGGAGAGATATTAACTGAAACATATATTTAAAAAATATTAAAAAAACAAACATGTTAAAAAAGAAGATATTAATTAAAAAAACCAATATTAGAAAAAAATAATATCGAGGGTGTTGTGGCTTAACTAGTCATGCTTATAATTCGAACCATGTATTCAACCAAATTCAATATATAAAACAAACATGTTACAAAAAAGATATTAATTAAAAAAACCAATATTAGAAAAAAATAATATTGAGAGTGTTGTGGCTTAACTAGTCATGCTTATAATCCGAACCATGTATATAATCCGAACCATGTATTCAACCAAATTCAATATATATATATATATATATATATATATATATATATATATATATATATATATATATATCATGCCTGACCCACGGTAATGAAGAGCCCAATCGTGTAGGTGAGCCTTCAAACCATACGTGTTTGAGTTTGGTTTTTATTTTATTTTTTAAAGGGATCGACAACCTATTGTCAATTTTTATTTTTTTGAGAAAAAAAATAGGCAATGCAGACAATGTGTCATCCACAAGCCTGAATTTCGCCCATCACTACGGTGGTTGAAAAATTAAGCAACATTTCTTTTGTCTAAAAAACTCAATTTTTAAGTCATTTCAACTTAAAAACACATTTCTCATATCTTTCACTACAATAATTTTACCGACGGACATATTCTGTCGGTTTGAGATTCAGAGTTTATTGGTAATTTTAGTCGATAAATTGCTGATGGAAAACATCTGTCAGCATAACATTAATCGGTAATACCACATTTCATTGCTAATGTTGTCAGTAAAAAAATAAAAATTACCGATTGTTTTACAAATAGAAATTGCGCAAAAAAAAAACTTCATGCTAGAACATTACCAATGGATTTAGCCCGTTGGTGATAATGGAATATATATTAAATATTTTTTAGTTATCAATGAAAGGCTGACGGACATTATTCATTAGTACATGTGTTGGTAAGTTTATGAAATACTAACAGATTATATCTGCCTGTAAATTTATTGGTGATACATTCCGTTGGTAAATCTCTTGATAGGTATTTATTTTAAAAAAAATGATTTAGAATAAATAATATAAATTAATAGTAAAAAAACCAATTATGCAAATAAAATTTTATTAAACATTAAGAACAAAAAATTATGCAAATAAATTTTTATTAAATGTTAAGAACAAAAAAATAAAATTAAATAATATTGATTACAAATTGAATGTATTTCAAAAAAAAAAAAATTGGCATGATGACAAATCTAGAGGAGGAGGAGCAGGAGGAGAAGGCTGGTTATTATACAACCAAAACGACGACATACATGTATCATCACTATGTGAAGTCATGTTCATAACCATTTGGTTGAGTTGTTTATAATTCACCGAGAGTTACTTGTATTTCTTTGTGAGATTATCCATGTGTTGTTTCAAGGCTATGATATCCTCAGATTGGGTGCTCGATACTAATTTGAAGATCCTAATAGTAGAGACACTACGAGCTGACTGCAAGTTCTTGGTCATAGTGTTAGAGAGCCCGTACACTCGATTTTTATCGGGTCCACCAAATGATTTCACCTCCATACACAAATCTAGATCGAAATATAAATGAGTCAAATGATCATTCCCATATCTCTCCCTTAACTGGCTATTATAGGTTTCCTAAAAATGAAAAAAGAAATCACCATTCATCATTTTGCACTTGAAGTATCAATAACTCCTTAATTAAAACATGTTTTATAATAACATATCTAATAATATAAAATACCTTTAATTTATGGTAAATTTTCATTTTAAATGTAGACTTATCACATAAATGAAATAATTGATTGATGAATTTAAGAACTTAAATTGAAAGGACAAAAAGATGGCCAAACTTAGAAAAGAGATGCTGGTGCAGTCCAAACTAGAACACTGTTATGTAATTGGGTCATATCTAAAGCTGTAGATCTTGGATTTATGTCTACTTTAGATGGATGGAAAGGTAAGACATAGGCATACAAATTTTATAGGAGCCCAAGATTTAAAAAGATCATTTTCAAGTCCAAATTTTAGTAACAACGAAGAAATCCAAATATATCTTGTAGCACGAACACTGCTCAATTTTTAGGCTATATCTGGAGTTCTAGAAGTTCAAATGACCTCCATTTTTTTCATTGAAAAGCTGAGACAATTTCCTACAATGTTCATGTTTTCAAGTGGTTTCAATTCTGATGTTATTAATGATGTTTTGGTTAGACAAAAAAAGATAAAGATTGTCACCAAGTCAAGAGTTGACCACCCACTCATCAATTAGTCATTAAATCAATAGTTCCCAATTTTAGCCTATAAAAGGAGGTATTTTTCATACATTTAGGCATCTTGGTTTCCAGATCAAGATCATGCTCTTGCTTTCTCTTTTTATATTTTTAAGTTTTATTTTTATTAATATCTTGTTTATAGTTTTCATTTCCTTTTCTTTACTTAGTTATCTTTTATCTTATTTATGTTCTTATCTTGTTTATTTATATTTCTCTTTTTTATTATGTTTAGCTAAGTTTATTATGTAAAGGTGAAAAGGCTACACTAATGGTGTAAGAATAAGTATAGTGTAAACTTAACATGGACTTTAATGTTTGATACTAACATGTTTTGTATTTGTTATCTTGTCCACTCTTTAATACTTTGCTTGTTAAATGACTAATCTAAATTTATATTGTATAACACTTGGTACAACAAATACTTGACACTTTTATAGTCCATATTGTATGGTATAACTAACACCTGTGCTATGAAAGGAACTTGATTTGTTGTTAACATAAGTTATAATCATGAATGCCTAACAATATTTACAAGTATTAACATTATTCGAATAAGATAACTAATGTAATCATGTTAACAATTTATAATATGATTGGAACCTTCTTTGTGTGTGGTTTCAAATTAAATAATAAGAGTTTATACTATACTTGTTTGACATACCATTAGTGGATCTTCTAACATTGACATTTGTTGTTATCATTGTTTAATCCTTACGTTAATCTTCCATCTCCAAGTTCTTATTAACTTCTTCTTCTTTATTACTACTACTACTACTACTACTACTATTATTAATTTTACTTTTGTTGTTGTTATTATTGTTGTTGTATTATTGTTATCTATAATTTATATAATTAACCTCTTTGTGGTTCGACCCCGGTCTTACCGGGTTATTTATTACTTCGACACTCCTACACTTGAGAGAAGACATCAATCTTTTGGTCATGTCAAGTTTTTGAGTGGGTGGTCAACTCTTGACTTGGTGACAGTCCTTATCTTCTCTTGAACGTTATTGATAACATTAGAATTAGAATCACTTGAAAAATGAAAGTTGTAGGAAATTGTCTCAGCTTTCCAAAAAACAAATGGAGGTCATTTGCATTTCTAGAACTCCAGATATGGGCTAAACACTGAATAATATTTGGGCTGTAGGATAGATTCATACTTTTTTATTGTTGCTACAATTTGGACTTGAAAATGACCTTTTTTAAATCTTGGGCTCCACATGAAAGTTGTAAGTGACATGACTACTTACAACTTGAGAGAAGACATCAATCTTTTGGTCATGTCAAGTTTTTGAGTGGGTGGTCAACTCTTGACTTGGTGACAGTCCTTATCTTCTCTTGAACGTTATTGATAACATTAGAATTAGAATCACTTGAAACATGAAAGTTGTAGGAAATTGTCTCAGCTTTCCAAAAAACAAATGGAGGTCATTTGCATTTCTAGAACTCCAAATATGGGCTAAACACTGAATAATATTTGGGCTGTAGGATAGATTCATACTTTTTTATTGTTGCTACAATTTGGACTTGAAAATGACCTTTTTTAAATCTTGGGCTCCACATGAAAGTTATAAGTGACATGACTAAAAGATTGATGTCTTCTTCCAAGTGCAGGAGTGTCAAAATAATAAATAACCCGGCAAGACCAAGGTCGAACCATAGGGAGGTTAGTTATACAAATTATAAATAACAACAATATAACAACAATAACAATAACAATAATAACAATAATAATTATAACAACAACAACAACAACAACAACAACAACAACAACAACAACAACAACAAAGTAGCAGTAGTAGTAGTAGTAGTAGTAGTAGTAGTAGTAATAATAATAATAATAATAAAGAAAAAGAAGAAGAAGAAGAAGATGATGAGAACTTTGAGATGGAATATTGACGTAAAGATTTAACAACGATAACAATAAATGTCAAGGTTAAAGGTTCCACTAATGGTATGTCAAACAAGTATAGTATAAACTCTTATTATTCAATTGGAAACCACACACAAAGGAGGTTCCAATCAGATTATAGATTGTTAACATGATTATATTAGTCATCTTATTTAATTAATGCTAATACTTGTAAATCTCGTCAAGCATTCATGATTATAACTTATGTTAACAACAAATCAAGTTCCTTTCATAATTTAGGTGTCGGTTATACCATATAGTATGGGCTATAAAAGTACCAAGTATTTGTTGTACCAAGTGTTATACAACATAAATCAAGATTAGTCATATAACAAGCAAAGTATTAAAGAGTGAACAAGATAACAAATACAAAACATGTTAGTATCAAACATTAAAGTCCATATTGAGTTTACACTATACTTATTCTTACACCATTAGTGTAACCTTTTCACCTTGACATAATAAAATTAGCTAGACATAATGAAAGAAAGAAAAATAAACAAACAAAATAAGAACATAAATAAGATAAAAATTAGCTAAGTAAATGAAAGGAAATGAAAGGCATAAACTTGATATTAATAAAAGCAATGCATAAACATTACAAAAAATACAAAGAGAGAAAGCAAGAGAATGATCTTCATCTAGAAACCAAGATGCCTAAATGCATGACAAATGCCTCCTTTTATAGGCCAAAATTAGGAACTATTGATTTGATGACTTATTGATGAGTGGGTGACCAACTCTTGACTAGGTGACAATCCTTATCTTCTCTTGTCTGCCCAAAACATCATTGATAACATCAAAATTAGAACCATTTGCAAACATTAAAGTTGTATGAAATTGTCTCAGCTTTCTTGTGTAAAACTTTCAGCTCATTTGGACTTCTAGAACTTCAGATATGGGCCAAACACTGAATAATGCTTGGGCTGGAAGACAGATTCAGACTTCTTTGTTGTTGCTCCAATTTGGACTTGAAAATGATAGTTTAAGATCTTGGGCTCCATATAAAAGTTATAGGCCTATGTCTTACCTTTCCATCCATATAAATTGGACCTAAATATGAAATCTACAACTCTAGATATGACCTAATTACTAAACAGTGTTCTGGTATGGATTGTATCAGCATCTCTTTTCTAAGTTTGGCCATCTCTTTTTCCTTTCAATTTCAGTTCTTAAATTTATCAATCAATCCTTTCATTTATGTGATAGGCCTGCATTTAAAATGAACATTTACCATAAATTAAAGGTATCTTATATTATTAGATATATTATTATAAAACAATAGTTAAGGAGTTATTAATACTTCAAGTGCAAAATGATGATATAAAACCTTGATAAAAATGCACTTTTAAGTACTAATCACTAGGCCTATGTCTTCCTTCCATCCATATAAAGTAGACCTAAATCTGAGATCTACAGCTCCAAATATGACCCAATTACCAACAATATTCTGGTTTGGACTGCACTGACATCTCTTTTCTAAGTTTGGCCATCTCTTTGTCCTTTCAATTTAAATTCTTAAACTCATCAATCAATTCTTTTATTTATATGATAGGCCTGCATTTAAAATGAAAATTTATCATAAATTAAAGGTATCTTATATTATTAGATATGTTATTATAAAACATGCTTTAGTTAAGGACTTATTGATACTTCAAGTGCAAAATGATAACATAAAATCTTGATAAAAATGTACTTTTAAGTTCTAATCAACACTACTTACCTCATTGTTAGGAATGCATCTTTCAATTATTTAATCAGGACAATATTTGAATAAGGGTCATTCCAATAAAAGTTTTGCATTCCCGACAATGAGGTAAGTAGTGTTGATTAATACTTAAAAATGCATTTTTATCAAGGTTTTATTTCATCATTTTGCACTTCAAGTATCAATAACTCCTTAACTAAAACATGTTTTATAATAACATATCTAATAATATAAGATACCTTTAATTTATGGTAAATATTTATTTTAAATACAGGCCTATCATATAAATGAAATGATTGATTGATAAGTTTAAGAACTAAAATTGAAAGGATAGAGAGATAGCCACACTTAGAAAAGAAATATCGGTGTAGTCCAAACTAAATAGTGTTCTGGTTTGATTCCTGAACAATCGTCATCCTATATCTTCTTATCTTGACTTTTTTCCTAGCCTTCCAGCTTTCTAAGCTTTCGGGTAAAGGGACTTAGATCAAGGGGCTAAGGATTCTTTTTATTGTAATCCCTTATTGTAAGGGGCTTCATATAAAAGTTGTAGGCCTATGTCTTACCTATCAATCCATATAAAGTAGACCTAAATCCAAGATCTACAGATCCAGATATGACCCAAGATTTAATAAAGCCTTTTTCAAGTCCAAATTATAGCATCAATGAAGAAGTCTAAATTTGTCCTACAACCCAAATATTATTTAGTATTTGGTCTATATCTCGAGTTCTAGAAATCCAAATGACCTCCATTTTGTTTCCTAGAAAGTTGAGACAATTTCCTACAACTTTCATGTTTCAAGTGGTTTCAATTTTGATGTTATCATTGATGTTTTGGGTAGACAAGAGAAGATAAGGACTGTTATCAAGTCAAGAGTTGGCCACCCACTCATCAATTAGTCATCAAATCAATAGTTCTCAATTTTAGCCTATAAAAGGAGGCATTTGCAATGCATTTAGGCATCTTGGTTTCCAAATCAAGATCATGCTCTTGCTTTCTCTCTTTGTATTTATGTAATGCTTAAGTTTTGCTTTCATTAATATCAAGTTTATGCTTGTCAATTCCTTTCCTTTACTTAGTTAACTTTTATCTTATTTATGTTCTTATCTTGTTTATTTATTTTTTCTTTCTTTCATTATGTTTAGTTAAGTTTATTATGTCAATGTGAAAAGGTTACACTAATAGTGTAAGAATAAGTGTAGAAACTTAATATGGACTTTAATGTTTGATATTAATATGTTTTGTGACACGACTAAAAGGTTGATGTCTTCTCCCAAGTGCAGGAGTGTCGAAGTAATAAATAACCCGGCAAGACCGGGGTCGAACCACAGGGAGGTTAATTGTACAAATTATAAACAACAATTATAAACAACAATAATAGTAATAACGATAACAATAATAACAATAATAATAACAATAATAATAATAATAATAATAGTAGTAATAATAATAATAATAAAGAAAGAGAAGAAGAAGAAGATGATGATAACTTGGAAATGGATAATTAATGTAAGGATTAAACAATAATAATAACAAATGTCAAGGTTAGAGGTTCCACTAATGGTATATCAAACAAGTATAGTATAAACTCTTATTATTGAATTGGAAACCACACACAAAGGAGGTTCCAATCAGATTATCTATTGTTAACATGATTACATTAGTCATCTTATTCAATTAATGCTAATACTTGTAAATCTCGTCAAGCATTCATGATTATAACTTATGTTAACAACAAATCAAGTTCCTTTCATAGCTCAGGTGTCGGTTATACCATACATTATGGGCTATGAAAGTGCCAAGCATTTGTTGTACCAAGTGTTATACAACATAAATCAAGATTAGTCATTTAACAAGCAAAGTATTAAAGAGTGAACAAGATAACAAATATAAAACATGTTAGTCAAACATTAAAGTCCATATTAAGTTTACATTATACTTATTCTTACACCATTAGTGTAACCTTTTCACCTTGACATAATTAACTTAACTAGACATAATGAAAGAAAGCAAAATAGATAAACAAAATAAGAACATAAAAGCTAACTAAGTAAAGGAAAGGAAATGAAAGGCATAAACTTGATATTAATGAAAACAAAGCATAAAAAATACAAAGAGAGAAAGGAAGAGCATGATCTTGATCTGAACACCAAGATGCCTAAATGCATGGCAAATGCCTCCTTTTATAGGCCAAAATTGGGAACTATTGATTTGATGACTAATTGATAAGTGGGTGGCCAACTTTTGACTTGGTGACAATCCTTATCTTCTCTTGTCTGCCCAAAACGTCATTGATAACGTCAAAACTGGAGCCAGGTGCAAACATGAAAGTTGTAGGCAATTGTCTCAGCTTTCTTGTGTAAAAATTTCAGCTCATTTGGACTTCTAGAACTCCAGATATGGCCAAAATACCGAACAGTGCTCGGGCTGGAAGACAGATTCGGGCTTCTTTGTTGTTGCTACAATTTCGACTTGATAATGGCCTTTTTAGATCTTGGGCTCCATATGAAAGTTGTAGGCCTATGTCTTACCTTTCCATCCATATAAATTGGACCTAAATCTGAGATCTGTAACTCCAGATATGGCCCAATTACCGAATAGTGTTCCGGTTTGGATTGCACCGACATCTCTTCTCTAAGTTTGACCATCTCTTTATCCATGCAATTTAAGTTCTTCAAGTTATCAATCAATCCTTTCATTTATGTGATAGACCTGCATTAAAAATAGACATTTACCACAAATTATAGGTATCTTATATTATTAGATACATTATTATAAAACATATTTTAGTTAAGGAGTTATTGATACTTCAAGTGCAAAATGATGATATAAAACCATGATAAAAATGCACTTTTAAGTACTAATCACACCCCTCAACCAGCTTATTACTAGTCCCTAGTAATTAAAGCGTTAAAACAATTTGCAAATTTCACAAAGCAAGGTATTCATCATTTAACTTCCATTAATCTATCCAGATAAACAAACTCTCATTAAATTTATATATCTGCTCAATACCTCTTAACAAGATATTAATAAACCTTTCTTTTATGCTCAATGTATCAACACATAATTATGGGGCTTTTCTTGGAAGAAAACAAAATTTTTGTTCGAATGTTTAAGGTTACCTTCCTTGGGTTGGGATTATTATTTTTGTCTTCTTTTTGTCTTTTTTTTTCTTTATTTTTTTTTAAATATATACATATAATTTAAAAGAAAAGCATCATGCATCTTTAACCCATGTAACGAGCTTTCAGCTAATGACTCCCAGACCAGTTGGTCTTAGGGCATTAGGTGTTAAGACACCCCTACGAGCTTAGTAACTCGGGTCGCAGATACTGATATGTAGATAGTGCAATGTTTGATTCCCTTAAGCTTTTCTCCTCAACCCATGTAACAAGCGTTGGGCCAATAGCTCCCAAGTCAGTTGACTTTAGGGTATTAGGTGTTAAAACACCCCTTCGGGCTTAATTGCTTAGGTTAGGGAGGCTACGAAACCAACCTTATCTACATTTTTATTATCATCATTTTTTTTCTTTTTTTTTTCTTTTTTTTTTTCTCTTTTTTTTTCATATTTTTGTTTTTTTTTTTAATTATATACAATCCCTTTCCCTTAGTTGTTACCTTTAACAAAAGAACATAAATAATGTAATAATCCAATATGCAACCCACAATCATATGTTAAAGTGTGTGTGTGTAAATTAAGGTTTAAGAATACATGTTAAATAAGTATATGAGCAGAATTAAGTGGTAACAATACGAGAGTTTGTAAACCTGAATATTTCAGGAAGTATTATAATAGACCTTGTTAAGAATGGTTACTAAGATGCGTCTCAAGAATCACTTTAACAAAAGAACTCCTTTACTCTGCCATCCTAGTAACAACAATTATGCACATGCTTTATGAAATGAAAAACAATTTTTTTTTTTATCAACTACTACCCTCTCCCCCCAACCAAAACGAGACATTGTCCTCAATGTTCTAAGGTAGAAAGATAGAGTATAGAAGATATCACCTGAAATAACGAACACTGACAAACCTGAAAGACACTGAAACAAAAATAAGAAATGACAAAACACAAATATTATGCTATTAATAAAAAGAAAAGACACAAATTTTTACAAGCTAAGACTCAAATCGCAGTTGTGATTGTGGCTCACATCTTCCCTTGGTTTTACGTCCAAGAACGGCTTAAACGCCCTCTATGGGTCGGGGATAGGCTTCCCATCCAGTTTTCTTAAAAACTGGCAAACAGGGTCTTTTTTAGTCAGATTCCCAAGACTAAGTCGATCATGTTCTTTATGAAATAGTGGCCATAAATCATAAATTGCACGATGCACATCTCCACTAGGATGCGTCTCAAGAGTCAATAGAAGATTATCTAAAGACTCCTTACTCAGGCCATCCTTAATGAATTGTATTTTATCTTCACGGTTTATAGATACCATTCCTAAAGAACGACATTGTGTATTACAAGTCCATCTAGCACATCGATGACAGACATCCAGTCGTTTTGCACGACGCTTCTTTGCAAAAGTGCTTTTACCTGTTCCAGGCATGTGTGAAATAAAGAAATTAGAGGACTCACCTGATAATCGGACTTTTACTTCAATCAACCAGCGAATATCTTCAGGAATTCCATGATTCATTAACAATCTCAATCTTGCACATCTAGCACGGTAAATTTTTGTAATCGCATTTTGAGGCAGAGCGGGAAAATACTTTTTCAATTTTTCAAGATTAGTGTCCATTTTCAAATGAGAATTGGAAGAGAGATTCAAAGAATTGCACAGATATATACACAGATATCAGTAATTATGGGAAACTGAAAGAACCGACTTAAGTCACGGAGTACCGTTATCCGCCATTTAACCGGGGTGAGAAAAACTAGCAAAAATCACTCAAAAAGAAACACAAAAACAATGTGAGAAAAAAATTAACCTTTATCTACAAGATCAGTCCAACCAGTTGATTCATTTTCACTAGGAAAATTATCAAAGTAAGCTTTCAAACGATGTCCATTTTCATTAAAATCATTGTCATTCATTGAATTCTCAATATCACAGGCCCCATAAGGATTGCTCCATCTTGGTCTTAGCTCTCTAGGGAATGCATAGAGTTGAGAATTATAAAACAAAACTTTTTGACCTGTATCAATCTTTTGACAATTTTCACAAGTTTTGCAGAATGCATGCGTGTCCTTGAACATGGTGGGCCAATAAAATCCATTTTGAAAGATTTTTGTAGCTGTCTTTTTTGACGAGAAACAACTTCCACATGCTTTAGAATGACAAAATTTAATGACACTACTTACCTCATTGTCGGGAATGAATCTTTGAAATATTTGATCAGGACAATATTTGAATAAGGTAGGGTCATCACAATAAAAATTCTTCACTTCGTTCAAAAACTTTTCTTTGTCTTGGGTACTCCAATCAGCTGGCAAATCTCCTAAAGAAAGAAAATTGATATTTTTATTATACCAAGGCATTGGACTAAGAGAAAGTAAGGATTCGTTAGGAAAGTAATCATCGATTGGTGTGATGTTAGATGTCGAATCTGTTGTCAATGTTGACAAAAGATTCGCATCAACAATTTCGGTGCTTGTTTCATCCGTGATTTCTTCCTCAGAATAAATCATTTGCAAATCTTTAGTTTCATCCGATTCATTTTTACTTAAAGTAGATTCAAGTTGATCATAAACTAATTCATCAATATGATCTACTTCTTGTAAATCATTATCATCTCCAGGTTGCTTGCAAATGTTGAAAATATTCATCTCCAATGTCATGTTTCCAAATGATAGCTTCATCAGTCCATTCCTACAATTAATTAATGCGTTAGAGGTTGCAAGAAAGGGACGTCCTAAAATAACAGGAAATGAATTACATGCTTCAACAGGTTCTGTGTCCAAGACAATAAAATCCACAGGATAAATGAATTTATCGACTTGTACTAACACATCTTCAATTATTCCTCTAGGCACTTTTACAGATCTATCAGCAAGTAAAAGAGTTATAGAAGTTGGTTTTAACTCACCTAGATTGAGACTCTGAAAAACTGAATATGGAAGTAAATTCACACTGGCACCAAGATCAAGTAAGGCTCTTTCAATTTTATGCTCTCCAATAAAGCAAGAAATTGTAGGACAACCAGGGTCTTTATATTTCAAAGCATTATTGTTTTGAAGAATAGCACTTACTTGTTCGGCTAGAAAGGCTTTCTTTTTCACATTCAGTTTCCTCTTCACAGTGCATAGATCTTTCAAAAATTTAGCATAGGAAGGAACCTGTTTAATTGCATCCAGCAAAGGTATATTGATCCTTACCTGTTTGAAAATTTCATAAATTTCAGAATTGTGATTGACTTTCCTTTGTTTGGTCATGGCTTGAGGAAATGGAAGTGCTGGCGGTGAATCAGTCGTTTCTTTGCAATTTTCAGATTCATCCCCTTCCTTACCCTCAGAGATTGATTCATCATCTTTCTCATAAGGTTCAAGAGAGGGTTTTTCAATAACCTTACCACTGCGCAGAGTAGTGACTGATTTGAGTTGATCCATGTGTTGGCTTCCGGAACTACTTGCATTTGCATTGTATTGCCCCTTGGGATTTTGCTGTGGTTGAGATGGAAACTTACCTTTCTCTTGGAAACTAAGAGCAGATGTTAATTTAGCAAGAGTATCTTTAAAATCTGTCATGTTTTGAACAAGTTGAGTATTAATTGTCTCTTGCTTTTCAATGAATGCATGCAATGTTTCCTCAAGATTTCTTCTAGGAGGTGGAGCATAAGAAGGTGCATATCCATGAGAATTTTGGAAATTATGGTGTGCTTGAAACGGTGGTTGTGAAGTTTGTGCATTGTTGTTCTCACTCTTCCAACTGAAATTTGGTTGATTCCTCCAACCAGGGTTGTATGTTTGGGAGTATGGGTTGTGGTTGGCCCTTTGAAAACTGTTTAAAGCATGAGCTTGTTCATGGAGACATTCTTTAAAAGAAGGCAAGGTTAGACAATCGTTGGTTGAGTGTTCATTTGTTTCACAGATTTGACACACAATGTTTTCAACAGATTTTAATTGACCACTCTTTTTCAATTCTAGTGCCTCGACTTTTCTAGCTAAAGATGCAAATTTTGCTTGGAGGTCATGATCTTCCCTAAGGTTGTACATACCTCCACTAGATGTATGAAGTTGAGTTTTACTCGGTGCCTCATATGTACCCGCGGTGTCCCAATTTTGAGCATTTTCAGCTAACAAGTCTAAGTACTCCATTGCTTCATCAGGGTCTTTATCTTCAAAAGTTCCATTGCACATCAATTCAACCATTTGCCTATCTTTAGGTGTTAACCCTTCATAGAAATGTGAAACCAATCTCCATGTTTCAAAACCATGATGAGGGCAAGTACTAAGCAAGTCTCGATACCTATCCCAACATTTGTAAAATGTTTCTCCTGGTTTTTGAGTGAAAGTGGTGATTTGTCTCTTGAAAGAGTTTGTTCTATGAGATGGGAAAAACTTCTTTAAAAATTGTTGTTGCATTTCATCCCAAGCACGAATGGATCCTGGTCTCAAATTTTGTAGCCATGTTTTAGCTTTATCTTTTAATGAAAAAGGAAAAAGCTTTAATCTGATGGTGTTCATGCTACAATTTAAGTTATTATATGTGTTGCACACCTCCTCAAATTCCCTTAAATGCAAGTATGGATTTTCCAATTCTAAACCATGAAAAGAAGGTAAAAGTTGAATAATACCTGGTTTAAAATTAAAATGAGATGCATCGGGAGGAAAAACTATGTAAGATGGTGCACTTGTTCTTGTGGGATTCATGTGGTCTCTAAGTGTTCTAGCACGGTTATTCTCATTATTTTCATTATGAAGTGATTGATTATCTTCTTCGGCCATATTTTCTGAAAATGATGAGGATACCCTACAAAGTCTACCACTTGATGTACGTGACCACACTCTCATGCACGTGTAGGAATAAAATATAAAAAAAAACGAAGAAAGCAAAAGAAGGAGGAAGAAAACAAAATAAAAAGAAACAAAAGAAAAGAAACAAAGTTATATACAAGAAAAGTGAAAAGAGAAAATAAAATAAATATTATAATTTATACAAGGACTTACCTCCCCGGCAACGGCGCCAAAAACTTGACACGACTAAAAGGTTGATGTCTTCTCCCAAGTGCAGGAGTGTCGAAGTAATAAATAACCCGGCAAGACCGGGGTCGAACCACAGGGAGGTTAATTGTACAAATTATAAACAACAATTATAAACAACAATAATAGTAATAACGATAACAATAATAACAATAATAATAACAATAATAATAATAATAATAATAGTAGTAATAATAATAATAATAAAGAAAGAGAAGAAGAAGAAGATGATGATAACTTGGAAATGGATAATTAATGTAAGGATTAAACAATAATAATAACAAATGTCAAGGTTAGAGGTTCCACTAATGGTATATCAAACAAGTATAGTATAAACTCTTATTATTGAATTGGAAACCACACACAAAGGAGGTTCCAATCAGATTATCTATTGTTAACATGATTACATTAGTCATCTTATTCAATTAATGCTAATACTTGTAAATCTCGTCAAGCATTCATGATTATAACTTATGTTAACAACAAATCAAGTTCCTTTCATAGCTCAGGTGTCGGTTATACCATACATTATGGGCTATGAAAGTGCCAAGCATTTGTTGTACCAAGTGTTATACAACATAAATCAAGATTAGTCATTTAACAAGCAAAGTATTAAAGAGTGAACAAGATAACAAATATAAAACATGTTAGTCAAACATTAAAGTCCATATTAAGTTTACATTATACTTATTCTTACACCATTAGTGTAACCTTTTCACCTTGACATAATTAACTTAACTAGACATAATGAAAGAAAGCAAAATAGATAAACAAAATAAGAACATAAAAGCTAACTAAGTAAAGGAAAGGAAATGAAAGGCATAAACTTGATATTAATGAAAACAAAGCATAAAAAATACAAAGAGAGAAAGGAAGAGCATGATCTTGATTTGAACACCAAGATGCCTAAATGCATGGCAAATGCCTCCTTTTATAGGCCAAAATTGGGAACTATTGATTTGATGACTAATTGATAAGTGGGTGGCCAACTTTTGACTTGGTGACAATCCTTATCTTCTCTTGTCTGCCCAAAACGTCATTGATAACGTCAAAACTGGAGCCAGGTGCAAACATGAAAGTTGTAGGCAATTGTCTCAGCTTTCTTGTGTAAAAATTTCAGCTCATTTGGACTCTAGAACTCCAGATATGGCCAAAATACCGAACAGTGCTCGGGCTGGAAGACAGATTCGGGCTTCTTTGTTGTTGCTACAATTTCGACTTGATAATGGCCTTTTTAGATCTTGGGCTCCATATGAAAGTTGTAGGCCTATGTCTTACCTTTCCATCCATATAAATTGGACCTAAATCTGAGATCTGTAACTCCAGATATGGCCCAATTACCGAATAGTGTTCCGGTTTGGATTGCACCGACATCTCTTCTCTAAGTTTGACCATCTCTTTATCCATGCAATTTAAGTTCTTCAAGTCATCAATCAATCCTTTCATTTATGTGATAGACCTGCATTAAAAATAGACATTTACCACAAATTATAGGTATCTTATATTATTAGATACATTATTATAAAACATATTTTAGTTAAGGAGTTATTGATACTTCAAGTGCAAAATGATGATATAAAACCATGATAAAAATGCACTTTTAAGTACTAATCATTTTGTATTTGTTATCTTGCTCACTCTTTAATACTTTGCTTGTCAAATGACTAATTTAGATTTATATTGTATGACACTTGGTACATCAAATGCTTGACATTTTCATAGCCCATAGTGTATGGTATAACTGACACCTGTGCTATGAAAGGAACTTGATTTGTTGTTAATATAAGTTATAATCATGAATGTCTGATGAGATTTACAAGTATTAGCATTAATCGAATAAGATAACTAATGTTAACAATTTATAATCTGATTGGAACCTACTTTGTGTGTGGTTTCCAATTGAATAACAGGAGTTTATACTATACTTATTTGACATACCATTAGTGGATCCTTTAACCTTGATATTTATTGTTATCATTGTTACTACTATTACTACTACTATTATTGTTACTATTATTGTTGTTGTTGTTGTATTTATTACTTCGACACTCCTACACTTGGGAGAAGACATCAATCTTTTGGTCGTGTTAAGTTTTTGGCGCCGTTGCCAGGGATGTAAGTTCTTGTACAAATTATAGTATTTATTTTATTTTTTCTTTTAACTTTTCTTGTATATAACTTTGTTTCTTTACTGTTGTTTCTTATTCTTTTGTTTTTTTTCTTCCTTTTATTCTATTCTTACACGTGCATAAGAGTATGGTCATGTACATTAAATGGTAGACTTTGTAGGGTATCCTCATCATTTTTAAAAATATGGCTGAAAAAGATAATCAATCACTTTATAATGAGAATAACCATGCTAGAACACTAAGAAACCATATGAATCCCACAAGAACAAGTACGCCATCATACATAGTTTTTCCTTCTAATGCATCTCATTTTAGTTTTAAGCCAGACATTATTCAACTTTTACCTTTTTTTCATGGATTAGATTTAGAAAATCCATACTTGCATTTAAGGGAATTTGAGGAGATTTGTAACTCCTATAATGACTCAAATTATAGCATGAACACTATCAGATTAAAACTTTTTCCTTTTTCATTAAAAAATAAAGCTAAAATATGGCTACAAAATTTGAGACCAGGATCCATTCGTGCTTGGGATGAAATGCAACAATATTTTTTAAAGAAGTTTTTCATATATCACAGAACAAACTCTTTCCAAAGACAAATCACCACTTTCACTCAAAAACCAGGAAAAATATTTTACCAATGTTGGGATAGGTATCGAGACTTACTTAATACTGGCTCTCATCATGGTTTTGAAACATGGAGATTGGTTTTATATTTTTATGAAGGTTTAACACCTAGAGATAGACAAATGGTTGAATTGATGTGCAATAGAACTTTTAAAGATAAAGACCCTGATGAAGCAATGAAGTACTTAAACTTGTTAGTTGAAAATGCTCAAAATTGGGACACTGCGGGTACTTATGACGCACCAACTATGACTCAACCTCATACATCCAATGGAGGTATGTATAATATTAGGGAAGATTATAACCTTCAAGCGAAGTTTGCATTTTTAGCTAGAAAAGTCGAGACACTAGAATTGAAAAAGAGTGGTCAATTAAAATCTGTTGAAAACATTGTGTGTCAAATATGTGAAACAAATGAATACTTAATCAATGATTGTCCAACCTTGCCTTTTTTTAAGGAATGTCTTCATAAACCAACTCATGCTTTAAATAGTTTTCAAAGGGCCAACCATAACCTATACTCACAATCATACAACCCTGATTGGAGAAATCACTGAAATTTTAATTAGAAGAGTGATAATAACAATGTACAAACTTCACAACCATCATTTCAAGCACACCATAATTTCCAAAATTCTCATAGATATGCACCTCCTTATGCTCCACCTCCTAGAAGAAATCTTGAGGAAACATTGTATGTATTCATTAAAAAGCATGAGACAATCAATAATCAACTTGCTCAAAACATGATAGATGTTAAAGATACTCTTGCAAAATTGACATCTGCTCTCAGTTTTCAAGAGAAAGGTAAGTTTCCATCTCAACCACAACAAAATCCCAATGGGCAATACAATGCAAATTCAAGTAGTTTTGGAAACCAACACATGGATCAAGTCAAATCAGTCACTACTATTTACAGTTGTAAGATTATTGAAAAAACCACTCTTGAACCTTGTGAGAAAGATGATGACTCAATCTCTGAGGGTAAGGAAGCGGTTGAATCTGAAAATTGCAAAGAAATGATTGATTCCTTACCAGCACTTCCATTTCCTCATGCCATGACCAAACAAAAAAATATTAATCACAACTCTGAAATCTTTGAAACTTTCAAACAAGTAAAGATCAAAATATCTTTGTTGGATGCTATTAAAGAGGTTTCTTCTTATGCTAAATTTTTGAAAGATCGGTGCACTGTGAAGAGAAAATTGAATATAAAAAAGAAAGCCTTTTTAGCCAAACAAGTAAGTGCGATTCTTCAGAACAATAATGCTTTAAAATATAAAGACCCTGGTTGTCCTTCAATTTCTTTCTTTATTGGAAAACATAAAATTGAAAGAGCCTTGATCTTGGAGCTAGTGTAAATTTACTTCCATATTCAGTTTTTTAGAGTCTCAATCTAGGTGAGTTAAAACCAACTTCTGTAACTCGTTTTCTTGCCAATAGATCTGTAAAAATGCTTAGAGAAATAATTGAAGTTGTGTTAGTACAAGTCGATAAATTCATTTATCCTATGGATTTTATTGCCTTGGACACACAACCTATTGAAACATGTAATTCATTTCCTCTTATTTTAGAATGTCCATTTCTTATCACTTCTAATGCATTGATTAATTGTAGGAATGGACTAATGAAGCTATTATTTGGAAACATGACACTAGAGATGAATATTTTTAATAGTTGCAAGCAAGCTAGAGATAATAATGATTTACAAGAAGTAGATCATATTGAAGAATTAGTTTATGATCAACTTAAATCTACTTTAAGTAAAATTGAGGTTGATGAATCTGAAGATATACAAATAATTTATTCTTAGGAAGAAATCACAAATGAAAAAGGCACTGAAAATATTGATGCGGATCTTTTATCAATAGTGACAATAGATTTGACATCTGACATTACACCAATTGATGATTACTTTCCTGACGAATCCTTACTTTCTCTTAGTTTAATACCTTGGTATGATAAAAATATTAATTTTCTTGCTTTAACAGATTTACCAGCTGATAGGAGTACCTAAGACAAAGGAAAGTTTGTGAATGAAGTTAAGAACTTTTATTAGGATAACCCTAACTTATTCAAATATTGTTCTGATCAAATATTTCAAAGATGCATTCCTGACAATGAGGTAAGTAGTGTTATTCAACTTTGTTATTCTGAAGCATATGAGAGTCATTTCTCATAAAAAAAGACAATTATAAAAATCTTTCAAAATGGATTTTATTAGCCCACCATGTTTAAGGACACACATGCATTCTACAAAACTTGTGAAAATTATCAAGAAGTTGATACTAGTTAAAAAGTTTTGCTTTCTAATTCTCAACTCTATTTATTCCCTAGAGGGCTAAGATTAAGATGGAGTAGTCCATTTATTGACAAACATGTGTATCCTTATGGGGCCTTTGCTATTAAGAATCCAAAGAATAACAATGTTTTGAAGATAAATGGACATCTTTTGAAAGCTTACTTGGATAATTTTTCTAGTGAAAATGAATCCACTAATTTGAATGATCCTATAGATAAAGGTTGATTATTTTGTTTTTCTCACATTTTTTTTTGTTTTTTCTTTCTTTGTGACTCTTGGTTTGCTAGTCTCTCTTACCCTGGTTAAATGGTGGATAACGGTACTCCGTAATTCTTAAGTCGTTTCTTTTAGTTTCCTATGATAACTAATGTCTGTGTCTATATTTGTTCAATTCCTTGTTCATTCTCTTTTCTTTGCATCTATTTTCCACCTCTCATCTTAAAAAATGGACACCATTCTTGAAAAATTGAAAAAATATTTTCCTACTTTGCCTAAAAATACGATTACAAAAATTTATTGAGCTAGGTGTGCAAGATTGAGGTTGTTAATGAACCATGAAATTCCTCAAGAGATTCATTGGCTAATTGAAGCAAAGGTCTGATAATCAGGTAAATCATCTAATTTCTTCATTTCACACATGTCTGGAATAGGTAAAAATACTTTTGCAAAGAAATGTCGTGCAAAACGACTAAAAGTCTACCATCGATGTGCCAGATGGACTTGTAATGCACAATGTTGTTCTTTAGGAATGATATCTATAAACCATGAAGATAAAATACAATTCATTAAGGATGGCCTGAGTAAGGAGTCTTTAGATAATTTTCTATTAACTCTTGAGACACATCCTAGTGGAGATGTGTATCATCTAATTCATGATTTATAGCCATTATTCCATAAAGAACATGCTTGACATAGTCTTTGAAATATGACTAAAAAAGACCTTGTTTGCTGATTTTTAAGAAAACTAGATGGGAAACCTATCCTCGACCCATAGAGAGCGTTTAAACCGTTTTTGGACGTAAAACCAAGGGAAAATGTGAGCCACAATCACAACTGTGATTTGAGTCTTAGTTTGTAAAAACTTGTGTCTTTTGGTTTTATTAATAACATAATATTTATGTTTTATTGTTTCTTATATTTGTTTAAGTGTGTTTCAAGTTTGTCAGTTTTTGTTATTTCAAGTGATATCTTCTATACTCTATCTTTCTATGTTAAGACATTGAGAACAATATCTCATTTTAGTTAGGGGGAAAGGGTAGTAATTGATAAAAAAAAGCCTAACTATGTTTTCTATTTTATAAAGCATGTGCAAAATTGTTGTTACTAGGATGATAGAGTAAAGGAGCTCTTTTGTTAAAGTGACTCTTGAAACGCATCTTAGTAACCATTCTTAATAAGGTTTATCATAATACTTATTGAAATATTAAGGTTTACAAACTCTCGTATTATTATCACTTAATTATGCTCATATACTCATTTAACATGTATTTTTAAACCTTAATTTTCACACACACTTTAATATATGATTGTGGGTTGCACATTCGATTATTACATTATTTATGCTTTTTTATTAAAGGTAACAACTAAGGGAAATAGATAGTATATAATTTGAAAAAAATAAAAAATAAAACAAAAAAAAGAGCAAAAAAAGATAATAATAAAAATGTAGATAAATTTGGTTTCGTAGCTCTCTAACCTAAGCAATTAAGCCCGAAGGGGTGTTTCAACACCTAATACCCTAAAGTTAACTGACCTGGGAGCTATTGGCTCAACGCTTGTTATATGAGTTGAGGAGAAACGCTTAAGGAAATCAAGCATTGTACTATTTACATATCAGTATCTGCAACCCGAGTTACTAAGCTCGTAGAGGTGTCTTAACACCTAATACCCTAAGACCAACTGGTTTGGGAGTCATTAGCCGAAGGCTCATTAAGTTATATGTATATATATTAAAAAAAAGAGAAAAAAGTGAAAACAAATCCCAACCCAAGGAAGTTAACCTTAAACATTAGAACAAGAATTTTGTTTTCTTCTAAGTAAAGCCCTATAACTATGTGTTGATATATTGAGCATAAAAGAATGGTTTATTAATATCTTGTTTAAGAGGTATTGAACAAATATATAAATTTAATGAGAGTTTGTTTATCTGAATAGATTAATGAAAGTTGAATGATTAATACTTTACTTTGTGGAGTTTGCAAATTATTTGAATGATAACAGTGCTCCATGACTATTAAGTCGATTCTTTTAGTTCTCATGATAATTGATATTTGTGTATATATTTGTTCAATTCCTTGTTTCTTCTCTTTTTTTTGCATCTCTTTTTCACTTCTCATCTTAAAAAATGGACACCACTCTTGAAAAATTGAAAAAGTATTTTCCTACTTTGCCTCAAAATGTGATTACAAAAATTTATTGAGTTAGGTGTGCAAGATTGAGTTTGTTAATGAACCATGAAATTCCTCAAGAGATTTGTTGGCTAATTGAAGCAAAGGTCTGATTATCAGGTAAGTCATCTAATTCCTTCATTTCACACATGCCTGAAATAGGTAAAAGTACTTTTGCAAAGAAACATCATGTAAAACAACTAAAAGTCTATCATCGATGTGCCAGATGGACTTGTAATGCATAATTTCGTTGTTTAAGAATGATATCTATAAACTGTGAAGATAAAATACAATTCATTAAGGATGGCTTGAGTAAGGATTATTTTGATAATCTTCTATTAACTCTTGAGTTGCATCCTAGTGGAGATATGCATCATGCAATTCATGATTTATGATCCCATTTTCATAAAGAACATGATCGACTTAGTCTTGAAAATTTGACTAAAAAGACCCTATTTGTCAGTTTTTAAGAAAAGAGAATCCTATCCCCGAGCAACAGAGGGCATTTAAGCCATTTCTGAACGTAAAACCAAGGGAAGGTGTAAACCACAATCACACTACCTGTACATACACATGTTTTTTTTTCAAAAAAAAATATAATATAAAAAAATAAATAAATAAAAAGAGAGAGTGAGACTTCAGCTAGCCTACATATAGGTGGTATGGTTGCTTTTTTAATTTCTCATCTATAAAATCTTCTCTTCCTTTCCTTCATTTCTACTCAACCCATACATTCAACATATATAGAAATGTGTAGAAATGACAAGTTCCTCAAGTTATCACATAAGAAACATTTATGTTTTTAATAGATCTAGTCCTAGGAAGGAAATAGAGTTTTTAGAATCAGCAAATCATCTTAGTCAGGTATTAGTTGAGAGAAAGATTCATTTAGTGTATAGGGAAGGCAACTTTGGGTTATGGAAGGAGTGTCAATAACAGTATTTTTTGGAGGTAGTCAAGTTTTAGGGGCTGTTCCCAAAGCTTTAGCACAAGGAGACATCATTGGAAAAATAATTGGAGAGAAACTACAGGTCTCCACAATGTTTGAGCAAATGAATGCCGTGTTTAAACTCATTGATGCCTTCATTACCTTACTAAGTGGCCTGGGCATATTGAAAGAGATCTTTCATATTTCCTTTTGGGCCCAACTGCACATTCATCACAAACTTATAGGTATGTTAAATGTTAATAGTTTTTATGATAAATTGTTGTCTTTTCTTAATTATACTATAGAACAAGAATTTTTAACATCTTTGACACGACAAATCATAATCTCTACTGTTACTGCTAAACAATTGATTGACCAACTACAATCTTTCACTTTTGTAATTAATCCCTCAATGAGTCATAAAAATTGGTCAACTAAGGAAAGCCTTAAAAAACTTATATTAGATTTGAGCCTTCATTTGCGAATCCTTGTGTTTTTTGATTTTATTAATAGCATATTATTTTGTTTTGTTATTTCTTATATTTGTTTAAGTGTGTTTTAGGTTTGTTAGTGTTTGTTGGTTTAGGTGATCTCTTTTATACTCTATCTTTTTACCTTAGAACATTGAGGACAATGTGTCATTTTGGTTGAGGTGAAAGGGTAGTAGTTGATATTAAAAAAAAAACTAACTGTGTTTTTTGTTTTATAAACCATTTGCAAAACTCTTGCTACTAGGATGACAGAGTAAATGAGTTCTTTTGTTAAAGTGACTTTTGAGATACATCTTAGTAAACATTTTTAATAAGGTTTATCAAAATACTTTTTGAAATATTCAGGTTTACAAACTCTCGCATTGTTATTACTTAATTATACTCATATACTCATTTAATAAGTATTTTTAAACCTTCATTTTCAAACACACTTTAACATATGATTGTGGATGGTACATTAGATTATTACATTATTTATGTTCTTTTATTAAAGGTAACAACTAAGGGAAAGGGATAATATATAAATTGTAAAACAAATGATGATAATAAAAACATAGATAAATTTAGTTTTGTAGCCTTCTTAACCTAAGCAATTGAGTTTGAAAGGGTGTTTTAACACCTAATACCATAAAGTCAACAAACTTAAGAGCTATTGACCCAATGCTTGTTACATGGGTTGAGGAGACAAGTTTAAAGGAATCAAACATTGCATTATTTACATATTAGTATCTGCAACTTGAGATACTAAGCTTGTAGGGGTGTCTCAACATTTAATACCCTAAGACCAACTAGTTTGGGAGTCATTCGTTGAAAGCTCGTTACATAAGTTAAAGATACATTATGATTAATTTTTAGGAGTCGCCACCTAGTATTATGGTCACTAAAAACTTATGGTCTGTGAGAGTTTGATTAAGGGACTGGTTGTGTAAGGGAAAGACGCATCACCCCCAGTGCACCCTACCTAAGGTAAGCTGCATTGTTATTTGATTGTTTTTTAAGTCGGGTTTCTATTTATTGGTTTTATCCAAGATAGATCTCTCTTCATGAGAGAGTCTCTACCTTATCGGGGTAAATCCTAAGTCTTGTAAAGTCTAAATTTTAGCATCATATTTACTTACACTTTGTATCTTTAATACCTGAGGGTGTACTTCATCGTGTAATTTTACACCCAAAAATATTAAAGTCTACATCTGGATCCTAGAAAAAAATTAGATTTTTTTTTGATATGTTGGCCAAACCCTAATGGATGATCATAAACTAGTTATGATATCTATTTTTTGGTTTTCCAAACATGAGAAATATGCAATTTTTAAGATTTGGCCATATGCATGCAAATAATTTTTAAAAAGGAAAATTGATTTGAAAGTTTTTTTGAGATTTTTTTTTGGATATTTTTTGGATATTTTAGAGAAAACCAGGTATTTTAATACTTGATTTGTATTTTACAGTGTAAATATACAACCCAATATTATGTAAAATTAGTAGAAAAATATTTAAAAAAATCAAAAAAATTTAAAGGATTTTTTTGAATTTTTTTTTGTTTTTTTAAGAAAAATATATAATATTATATATATATATATATTTAATAAATATTATTAAAACATGTGAGTTGGCCCGGCCCCACCCCGCTGACTAGGTCGAGCTTATTCTCACAAGAGGTGGGCTAACATTGACCTAAAATGGTTGGGCTGATCTCGACCTAGAATTTTAGTTTTTTGGGCCGGGTTGGGCCACCACTGGCCTGGCCCATAAGCAAATGTTAATTATTTACAGAGCGTGAATAGTGGTTCACGTTCTGCATGCAACCAAAATGGTTGCAGAAAATGGAGGATGGTGGAGGAGAAGGCTACTAGTGTTTGTGGTCACAACCATGATCAGGAGGTTGAGCTGACAGTTCGAGTGGCGTCTTTACGAGGAACGGTGGAGGAGTTGGCAGCCAGTGGTAGAGGAAACAAATGAAAAAAAGAAAATATGAAGCTGTAAAGAGGAGAGAGAAAGGTTCACGGTGGCTCTTGGTGGTCGGTAAGTAGCTTCCTATGGCGGAGCTAGTGGTGGATAAGCTGTTGGTAGCTTTGGTTGGTGGCTGGAACGGCCGAGAGAGAGAGGGAAAGAAAAACTATAGAAACGGTGGCAGAAGGGCTGATTTTTGGCCAACTTTGGACCATATTTCTTTCCCCTTCAAGCCATGAAATGCACCCCTATTTATAGGAGGTGGAACAGGGATATTTTGTCTTTAATGGTGTCAAATCTTGGCCTTTGGTTTGGTTGGTAAACATCCAAACCATTGGTTCAAAATGTGCATTGTGAGTTGAATAATCATTTAATTTAACCTTGAATTTGCATTTTTTTCCTCTATTTTTGGGCATAATGGGGTACAATTAAGCCTTGAATTTTCTCCAAAAATTGCAGCTTGATTTTTGCTTATTTTGCAATCTTTCTTGATCTTCTTTCTCCACATTGTCAGGTTTTTTTTTTATTTTTTGATTTTTATTTTGAAAAAGAAATTGATTTTTGGGGAATAACCTAGAATTGGGTTATGACAGGGCAGATATATAAAGTTTTGGTGAAAAATACAGATATTTTTCAAAGTGGTCTTATTGTAATAGGCAACCTACCTAGGTGCAAAATACAAGGATTTTCAAATGATGGTTTCATTGTAATGGGCAACCGACCCAAATGGAAAAAGAAAAGGGTTTTTAAAGAGGTCTGATTTTACCTAGGTGAAATAAAATAAAATAAAATATCTTGAAGAAAAGACATGATAGGGCTCGAAGGCACACCATTCAAGAGATGAGAGCTTAAAGGATTGTTCAAAAAGAGAAAATATTCGAAGGGGAGCGAATGCTGAAAAACACACTCAAAAGGAGGTAAGGTTGGAAAACGCACTATCTAAAGTGGTTGAGGGCCCAAAGGCGCACTCAAAAAGAGGCAGGGTTATAAAATGCATTACCCAATGTGGTTGAGGGCTCTAATGTACACTCAAAAGAAGGCATGGTTAGAAAACACACTACCTAAGGTGGTTAAGGGCTTAAAGGCACACTTGAAAAGAGGTAGGGTTAGAAAATGCATTACCTAAAGTGGTTGAGGGCTCTAAGGCGTGCTTGAAAAGAGGTAGGGTTAGAAAATGCATTGCCTAAAAAGGCCGAGAGCCTAAAGGCGCACTCAGAAAGAGGCAAGGTTATAAAATGCACTATCCAAGGTTGTCCAGGGCTCTAAGATGCACTCAAAAGGAGACATAGTTAGAAAAAACATTACCTAAGGTGATTAAGGGCTCCAAGGCGCACTCAAAATGAGGTAGGGTTAGAAAATGCACTACCTAAAGTGGTCGAGGGTTTTAAGGCGTACTCGAAAAGAGACAAGGTTATAAAATGAATTACACAAGGTGGTAGAGGGCTCTAAGGCGCACTCAAAAGGAGACGTGGTTAGAAAACACACTACTTAAGGTAATCGAGGGCTGTAAGGTGCGTTCGAAAAGAGATAGGGTTAGAAAACGCACTACCTAAAGAGGGCTCCAAGGCGCACTAATCTATAAAGTAATGCATTATGATTAATATATATGTATACTTACCTAACAAATATAGGTCCCCTTTTCTTCATGGAGTTTTCCTCTTCTTAAAAGTTTGAGTCTCCAATAGTAAGCTTTTATGGCTCTTTCGCTCTACCTTACTCGAGTTATATATGACATTAGCGAGCCTTTATCTCTAGGTTACCAGCTTTGCCTTGCCTTTTTCATAAGATCATGGAGCTAGCCCTTATGTCTTTTGGTAGATTGCCCCCCGGTTTGATCATGTCTCTAATTGTTCAGTTTGGGTTTTACTTAGGGATGAAGCTATATGGAAGAAGATCTAGTTATGTACAAAGAGTTGTCTTCATGAAGAATTTTTTGGAATTTCAAAGCTATTCAAAACAATCATTTTGATGTTTTCTCAAAACAAACATGTTCTAAAAAATTCAAGCGAATCTCATGGATATGTTTGCATGAGTTGTTGAAAAATTCTTGAGGGTTTGATTGGTCAAAAGGGTTCAAGCTTCAATTTAAGGGTTTCAAAGAACTAGTTTTCAAAGCATTAATTTTTCTTGCATGAATAATGACTTGTTTCACATGGAAAAACAAAGTCTATCGATCCAAATTGCTCGTATTTGATCAAAAAGGGCTTGATTGGGCATGTAACGTAGGCTTTAACTCTTGGCTATGAAGAAAAATGATATTTATAAGCTGAAAAGGTGTTTAATAGACTTCAAGACTAAGGATCACTTAGTGCTTATATCCCCAAACTTTTTTTTTTTTTTTATGTTCTATGAATTTTTGAACCTTGGAATTGATTTTCAAAATGGCCCACAGTGCCCCTCAATGTTGGGCTTTTCTTCTTTTGGTTTTGAGCATTCTTATATTAGTGGTTTTTGTGGCACTCTCAAATCTTTTTAGAACTCTTTCATGCCTCCCCAACTTTGTTTGGGCACTTTTGATCATTAAAAATTTTCTTTTATGCCCCTAGTGTTGTTTGGGCACTTTTAGTCATTAAGAATTTTTTTTGCACTTGCCCCCTAGTATAGGGTGTGATCCTAGCCAATGTTATTTTAAAAAAATATATATTAGGCTAAAAAAGGGACAGTAAGAGATTTTTTTTTTGGAATTTGTGAAAGGATGATCAAAGATGGTCTTTCTTCATTTCAAATGTAAGCAGTTAGAATTGGTAAGCTTTGCTTTCTTTTATATGAACATGAAAAATGGTTTCTCATTATTTATGCAGTCAAAACTCAACTTTAGAGTTATCTATGGCGTTTGGGTTATCTTTTAGGTTTTTTAAGTGTTAGGATATCACTTGAATTTTCAGAACTTGTTTATTAGAACAAACATCAATTTGATTTTTGTTTTTGTATTAAAATTTTGATTTTCCAAAAATCTTTTTGAAAACATGGGATTGTGCTTGTTTCTTAGAGAGAGAAAAAAGGAAAATACCAAAGAATTCTTGGTGTAGTGGTTTTGTAAGTAAAAGGTGTGCTCAATGTGTTATTTTCATCAATAAAAATAAAAGCACATTATGAACATAGAAAGGCACATGATTTTATTAATAAGAAAGATTCATTTGACAATGAAAGTCTTGTGGCATTAAAAACCAAATTGCTAACAGGCTAAAACAAGCATGATCAAGCAAAAGACAATAATGAGGCAGGCTTTCATCCTCCCATCTTGTGGCAGAACTTCATCCTCTATCCTTGAGAATGCACACTATTTTCTTCGCACCCTACTCTTGCCATTAGTGCTTTAAGGTTTTCGGAGCATTCCACCTCTAGTGTATTTACCGATCCAACTTGATGTGGTAAAGGGTTCGAACTCATGTTTGGAGTTCATTCAAGGGTTATCCATCTAGCTTTAATCAAATGCATAAGCCTCTTCTTAAAGGCACTACAAGTATGGATGTTGTGTCCTGCGACACTAGCATGGTACTCGCAAATGAGGTCGAGCTTGTACCAATTAGGGTAAGGTGGTTGCAGTGGTGTAAGAGGTTTAGGAGATACATACCCAATGCTTAGTAGCTTTTGGTACATTTCATTTAAGGGCAATGGTAATGAAGGTAGTTGTTCTTGGACTCTTTGGTGTTTGGTTTGAGGCTTAGGTTTTTTGATAGGAAAAGAAGAGTTGAAATTAATGTTGGCGATTTGGGATAAAGAGGATGGAGTGTGATAGTTTTGGAATAGGTTCTTCCTACTCTTATTACCACTTTCAACATAATCAACCTCCTTTCTTTTACCCTTAAAGCCTCTTTTATCAGTGGGCACAAATATTCTACCACTTTTTACTCCTTACTCTATGTGCTCAGCTACTGCCACAACATCAATAAAGTGCTGGGTCGAACTACCCAACATATGCTTGTAGTATGGTACCTTGAGTGTGTTGGCAAATAAAGTCATCATCTCTTTGTCCAAGAGTGGGGGATGTACTTGAGCAACTAGGTCTCTCCATCTTTAAGCATATTTCATTATGTTTTCCTTGTCCTTCTTCTCTAGATTGGATAAACTAGTTCTATCAGGAGTAATGTCCATGTTGTACTTGAATTGCTTCACAAATGCATCCACCAAGTCTTTTCATTTACGGATTTTGGTGTTGTCTAATCTCATGTACCAACTTAACGCTGCCCCACTTAGGCTATCTTAGAAAAAATGCATTAGTAGTTTCTCATCGTGTACTACTTCTGTCATTTTATTGTAGTAAGATTTTAAATGTGTTATAGGACATTGTGTTCTAGTGTAATTGATGAATTCATGAACACGAAACTTTTTGGGATAACAATATTTGGGACCAAACACATTTCTGGTGCTCGTACAGGATCATACAAGTCTACCCTTTCAATGACTCTAATCCGAGCTTCCAACGCTGTTATTTTATCTAGATCAATGCCATTAGATGACTTAGTCTTATGGGACTCATTGACAAATGGATCTATGACTGCATGGGCTGGATTGTGTGAAGGTTCTTGACCTTATTCACTCATTGTTTCTTTGGGTTAAGCTGTTGCCGAAGGCTGAACAAAAATAGTTGGCCGATTAAAAGGACCTTTACAGAGGTATTTCTAAGTGTTTTCTCGAGCAAGCTAGTGAGGCGAGCCACACTTGCTTTCAAAGACTCTAACTCTTCTTGAAAATAGGAGTCACGGTGAGCACGCTCTTCATCTTCCATGTTTCTTGCTCGGAGTCGAGTGTTGTAGGCTCTTTGGGGACCTATATTTCAACCGGATGCAAGTATGTATGTTATTTATAATGGATGGATGTATATATGTGGATGCAAATGTATACACATTGGTATGAATGACAAAAACCCATACAAAATAAATATGTAAAGAAGGTTCAAGGTCATTACATGATAGGTAGGCTTTCTACCTAGTCTTAAAAGGGTATGTGAACTGCCTAGTGACCACCTTGCATGAAGGTAGTATAACGGTTTATAAGAAATGGTTGGGACACAGTGTGACTGCCATTACCAAGTAAACACTCAGCTCATAGTTGGATGTTTCACGAATATGAACCTTAATTGAAAGTCATGAGATAGACCACTACTCCCCACCTAATCTAGAATTAGGTTTATTCATAAAATTAAAATGCATGCTAAAGAAGTAAAAATAGAAGCTAAAATTAAACACCAACTGAAAGGCAAACAATCAAACAAGCAAAGTTTAGTCCGACCATACATACTTGTTCCTAGTGGAGTCGCTATCCTGTCACAGGGGCGACGTCATCTGGTGAAGGTGGAGGCTCTCTATTGTGCCTCTGGTTATGGGATGTTGTGTGTTGGAAATATTATGATTAATTTTTTGGAGTCGCCACCTAGTATTATGGTCACTAGAAACTTATAGTCTGTGAGAGTCCGAGTAAGGGACTAGTTGTGCAAGGGGAAGACGCATCACCCCTAGTGCACCTTACTTAAGGTAAGTTGTATTGTTATTTGATTATTTTTTAATTAGGGTTTTTATTTATTGATTTTATCTAAGGCTCAAGACAAATCTTTCTTTATGAGAGAGTCTCTACCTTATCAAGTTAAATCCTAACTATTCTAAAGTCTAAATTTTAACATCATATTTATTTACACTTTGTATCTTTAATACCTGAGAGTATACTTTATCGTGTAATTGTACACCCACAAATTTTAAAGTCTAATGAATGATCATAAATTAGTTATGATATCCATTTTTGGGTTTTCAAAACATGAGAAATATGCATTTTTTATGAAAACATGCTTGGAAAATTTTTAAAAATGAAAATTGATTTGAAAGTTTTTCTAAGATTTTTTAGGAACTGTTTTTGATATTTTGGAGAAAATAGGGTATTCTAATACCGGATTTGTATTTTACAGTGTAAATATACAACCCGATATTATGTAAAATTAGTAGAAAAATATTTAAGAAAATCAAAAAAATTTAAAGGATTTTTTTTTAATTTGTTTTGAAATTTGTTTATTTTTTAAGATATATATATATATATGTAATATTATTATATATATTAAATAAATATTATTAAGACATGTGGGCAGGGCCGACCTAGTTGACTAGGCTAAGCTCAGTCCTAGAAGAGGTAGGCCAACATCGGCCCAAAATGGTTGGGCCGATCTCGGTCCAAAATTTTAGCTTTTTGGGCTGGGCTGGTCCCAACCCAGACCCTTAGGCTGGGCCAACACTGGCCTGGCCCATAAGCAAATGGTAATTATTTGTAGAACGTGAACAATGGTTCACGTTCTGCATGTAACCGAAATGGTTGCAGAAAATGAAGGTTAGCAGAGGAGAAGGCTACCAGTGTTTGTGGTCACGACTGTGATTTGGAGGTTGAGTTGATGGTCCGGCTGGTGTCTTTACGAGGAATGGTGGAGGAGTTGGCAGTTGATGGCAAAGGAAATAGATGAAAAAGAACAAAATGAGAAGCTATAGAGAGGAGAGAGAAAGGTTTACGGTGGCTTTCAATGGTCGGTAGGTAGCTTCCTATGGCAGAGCTAGTAGTGGATAAGTTGTTGGTGGCTGGAACCTTAGAGAGAGAGAGGGAAAGAAAAACTGTAGAAACAAGGGTAGAAGAGTTGATTTTTGGCCGACTTTGGACCCTATTTTTTTCCCCTTCAGGCTATGAAATGCACCCCTATTTATAGGAGGTGAAAGAGGAACATTTTATCTTTAATGGTACAAAATCTTGGCCTTTGGTTTGGTTGGCAAGCATTCCAACTGTTGGTTCAAAAGGTGTATCATGAGTTGTTAAAGTTGCAAGAAAAAGGTTGTTTGAGTTGGCTTTTTCAAGTTGGCACCGGGGTTGGTATCATGTTCATAGGCTTAAACGGACCATACATGGGGATAGAGGGATGTCAAGTGACCATTTTGGTGCATGAATTGTCAATTTTGGTGGACACATGAGGCATTAAATGCACCTTAAAAGTATCTCCATGAGCTGTCATTTTTAGGAAAAAATCGGGGAAGACAATGAACAATGAACATACGATGCGTTGTCTCGTCCCCATTTTTTTAACAAAAACGATGTTGTTTTTTTTAATCAAAATTAGGGATTTTTGCAAATCTTCAATTTAGTCCTCTATCTTTTAATTGATTTCAATGGTATCCCTAATTAACCTTAAACCTTTGATTTTGTGCAATTTAGCCTTTGCCGAAACTTCAATTGGAACCCCAAGTTTGCGCGCCTTTTACAGTATAGTCCTTGGTCTCGGATTTTGTTAATTTAACCTCTAATTGACCATTAAACTTTCAATTTCTTCAATATGACCCCCGAATTTTGTCAATTAAACCCCTATAGTTTGGCGCCTTTTGCATATTGGTTCTTCGCTTTGAATTTAATCAATTTAACCCCTATAGTTTGGCACCTTTTGCATATTGGTCCTTGGCTTTGAATTAATCAATTTAACCCCTAATTGAGCCAAAACTTTCAATGTTCTTGCAATTTGGCCCTTAATTTTAGTCAATTAACTTGGTAAAAAGTAAATTTGGTCTCTTAAAATTCCAATCTTCACAAATAAGCCCAAATTAGGCTCCCAAACTTAATGTTTCACCAATTAAGCCCCAAATAAAATTAATTTGACCTATTTAATGTATAATTAAGTCCTTGCACTTAATTAAATTCTTCAATTGGACCTAAATTAATTCTTAAACATAATTAAAATTTAATGTCACCCATGATTAAATCAAATTGGTCTATTAAAAATTTAATTATGTCATTGGACTTAATTTTTATACAAATTTTTCCAATAATCATTTAATTTAACCTTGAATTAGCATTGTTTTCTCATTTTTTAGGCATAATAGGGTACAATTAGGCCTTAAATTTCATCCAAAAATTGCAGTTTGATTTTTGCCTATTTTTGCAGTCTTTCTTGAACTTTTTTCTCCACATTGCTAACCTTCATTTTATTTTTTGATTTTTATTTTGAAAAAAAATGATTTTTAGGGAATAACTTATAATTGGGTTATGACAAAGCAAATATATAAATTTAATGAGAATTTCCTTATCTGCATAGATTAATGAAAGTTGAATGATGAATGTCTTACTTTGTGAAACTTGCTAATTGTTTTTCTATTTTAACGCTTTGATTACTAAAGACTAGTAATAAGCTAGTTCGAGGGTGTGATTAGTACTTAAAAGTATATTTTTATTAAGGTTTTATATCATTATTTTATTCTTGAAGTATCAGTAATTCCTTAACTAAAGTATGTTTTATAATAACAAGTTTGATACTATAAGATACCTTTAATTTATGATAGATGTTCTTCTTAAATGTAGGCCTATCATATAAATGGAAGGCTTGATTGATGAGTTGAAGCACTAAAATTGAAAAGATAAAAAGAGGGTGAAGCTTAGAAAAGAGATGCTGGTTTAGTCCAAACTGGAACACTGTTTGATAATTAGATCATAACTAGAGTAGTAAAACCTAGATTTAGGTCTGCTTTATATTGATGAAAAATTAAGATATAGGACTAAAACTTTCATGGAAAGCCAAAACTCAATTACATTATTTGAAAGTCTAAATCTTAGCAACAATGTAAAAATCTGAATTTGTCCTGCAGCCTAGACACTATTCAGTGTTCAACCCATATCTCAAGTTCTAGAAATCCAAATGACGTCAATTTTTATTTGAAAAATTAAGACAATTTCCTAGAACTTTCATGAGTAAGGTTGGTTCAAATTTCAACATTATCAATGGTGTTTTTTTCAGATAAGAAGCTAAGGATTGTCACCAAGTCAAGATATGACCACCCACTCAACAATTAGCCATCAAATTAATAGTTCCAAATCTTAGCCTATAAAAGGAGGCATTTTCCATGATGCATTTAGGCACCTTATTTTCCAAATCAAGATCTTGCTATTGCTTTCTCTCTTTGTATTTTTGTAATGTTTAAATTTTATTTTCATTAATATCTTATTTATGTTGTTCATTTTCTTTTCTTTATTTAGTTAACTTTTATCTTATTTGTGTTCTTATCTTGTCTATTTTTATTTCTCTTTTATTATATTTAGTTAAATTTATTATATCGAGGTGAAAAGGTTACATTAATGGTGTAAGAATAAATATAGTGTAAGCTCAACACAGACTTTAATATTTGATAGTAACATGTTTTGTGTTTGTTATCTTTGTCGCACGTCCCCTACGCAACGTCGGTTGGTGATTTTTTCATTTCTTTGGTTGATTCATTGGAAGTCTCCACCTAATATTTAATTGAAAGCTATTAGGAAACCTAATGCACTAGTCTTGTCAGAGATTTTTGGGTAAGGAACTGGTTGTGGCTAGGGAAGGTATTAGCACCCCTAATACACCTTACCTAAGGTAAGTTGCTTCATGGCTTTGATGCGTTAAACAAGTTTTAAAATTTTTGTTTTTTCATTGGATATTAAAAATATGACTTATATGTAAGTTCATAATTCTTGACTGTGAACAAATCAACATATTAAATTCTTATTTATTCTTTACAATTTTATCATATAAAAAACAACACATTCACTTTCATTGTATTTTTCTTTTTTTCTTTCTTTTTACATCCACACTATAAATTTAAAAAAAACAAATAAATCAAATACATTTCAACAAAATTACAAAATAAACCCAAAAAAATAATCAAAGCTTTTAGGAATCTGCAAGAATAGTGTTGAGGAAGGTTTCTAGGCGCGAGAACAGTGGTGGCGCATCTTTCCCATGCGCCCCTACGAGGAAGAACCGGGAAATTGTGGGATCAGGAAGGGCTTACTTTCTTATTCCCTTCTTTATAGGCAGTGACCTGCAAAACACAAAAAAAAACGCAACAGAACAATTGATTTTAGCTTTTTATTTATTCATTTTTTAGTTATGCTTCTCTCCTTTCTGTAAATCCTTCTTTGGTTTCCATCTTCCTCTCCTTCAATTCAGGCGACTGGCGACTCCTAGGAGGAATGGCTAAGAGTGGGGGTGTCGCTGCTGGATTGGCTTTGGGCTATTGATTTGGTCGTTTGCTATTGAGAAGACCGAAGAAAAAGACACTACCGAGGAAGAACAGCTTGAAAAGGGCAGCTTGTCTAGTGTGGGAGATGGAGGTGCAACGATGGTTGAATTTTATGGATGAAGAAGGAAAGAGAGCCGGTTGGGAGAGGAGTGGATAGAGGGAGCATTGGTTATTGTTGAGGGAAAAGGGGTTGCTGTGTTGTCAACTTAAAATGAGAGGAAATGGGGGAAGATTGGTTATGGGTTATGGGAGAGGGAAGGTCTAATGAGGAATGGGGTTATAAACAGGTGGTTGTTAGTGTAGCAGTTGCTTTGGCAAAGAGAAAGGGAAAACTTTGGGTGGCAGCTTGGTTTTCAAAGGGAAGGGTCTGACCACTATTCTATGAGGGTTGTAGAAAAGGTGGCTTGTTTGGTTGGTTTGGTTGGTGAGCAGGGGATGAGAGCGAGTTGGTGGTGGTTAGAAGAGTGGGGTTGAGGGTGAGATGGCTGAGTCTATGGGGATGGAGAGGTTGAAGAGGCTAGAGGAGATGGGTAAGGTCCAAGCTAGGAGAGGGAGACGCTACTTTGGGTGGCCGAGCAAGAAAAGCTTTCTAGCTGGCTAGAAGCAGGGAAGTAGTGATGAGTGGGGGCGGTGGCTTGAAGAAGAGATAGATCTAAAGTTTCTCTTTTTTTGTTTTTTTGGTTTTTTACTCTCCAAATTGCTCCCCTCCCCCTTTGTGAAATTTTCTATGCCCTTGGAAATGTTTTTGATATATTTATAGATAAAATATTGTTTAGTCTTTAAAATTAATCCCTCAACTTTTTTTTTTAATTTTGATTTTCTTGTTTTTTTCTTGTATTTTTAAAAAACAAGTAATATCAATATTAACTTAATGAGAAAAATCAAGGAATTTAAAAAATGGTGTGAAAAGTCGAACATGTTAAAAAAACCATTAAAAATTTAAATTCTTTTGAGATGATGTTGAAAATACTAAAGACGATGCAAATATATTAAAAATATATTTTTTGGATTTTTTTCAAAAACTTTATCAAATAGGTGGGCCAAAAATTAGGTAACAACAATCTTGTTCACTTTTAATGCTTTGCTTGTTAAATGGTTAGTCTCGATTTGTGTCATATAACACTTGGTAAACAAATACTTGGCACTTTCATAGCCCAACCATATGGTATAACCAACACTTATGTTATGAAAAAAACTTGATTTGTTGTTAACATAAGTTATAATCATGAATATTTGACAATATTTGCAAGTATTAGCATTATTCGAATAACAAAACTAATGTAATCATGTAAACAACCTATAATCCAATTGGAACCTTCTTTGTGTGTAGTTTCTAATTAAATAATAAAAAGAATTTGTACTATACTTATTTGAAATACCATTATTGAATCCTCTAACCTTAACATTTGTTTTTATCATTGTTTAATCCTCACATTGATCTTCCATCTCAAAGTTCTCATCAATTTCTTCTTCTTTTTCTTCTATTATTATTATTGTTGTTGTTGTTGTTGTTGTTGTTGTTGTTGTTGTTGTTGTATTGTTGTTATTTATAATTTATACAATTAACCTCCCTATGATTCAACCTTGGTCTTTCTGGGTTATTTATTACTTCGACACTGTTGCACTTGGGAGAAGACATCAATTTTTTGGTTGTGTCACTGACTAAGACCCTGTTTACCAGTTTTTAAGAAAACAGGATGGGAAGCCTATCCTCGACCTATAGAACACGGTTAAACTATTCTTGGATGTAAAACCAAGAGAAGATGCTAACCACAATCACAACTATGATTGGAGTCTTAGTTTGTAAAAAATTATGTCTTTTAGTTTTATTAATAACATATTATTTTATTTTGTAATTTTTTATATTTGTTTAAACGTGTTTCAGGTTTGTCAGTGTTTGGTATTTAAGGTGATGTCTTCTATGCTCTATCTTTCCAATTATGGATAATGTCTCGTTTTAGTTGGGGAGAGAGGGTAGTAATTGATATATATATATATATATATATATATATATATATATATATATATATATATATATATATAATTAACTAACCATGTTTTCTATTTTATAAATCATTTGCAAAACTGTTGTTACTAGGATGATATAGTAAAAGAGTTCTTTTGTTAAAGTGGTTCTAGAGATGCATCTTAGTAACCATTCATAATAAGGTCTATAAAATACTTCTTAAAATATTTAGTTTTACAAACTCTTGCATTGCTATCACTTGATTCTACTCATATACTGATTTATCAAGTATTTATAAACCTTTATTTTTTACACACACACTTTAATATATGATTATGGGTTGCATATTGGTTATTATATTATTTATGTTCTTTTGTTAAATATAACAACTAAGGAAAAGAGATAGTATATAATTTTAAACAAAATGATAATAAATGTAAATAAATAAATAAATAAAAATATAAATAAGTTTAATTTAACACCTAACACCCTTAAGTCAACTAATATGGAAGCTATTGGCCCTATACTTGTTACATGGGTTAAGAGGAAAAGTTTAAGGGAATCGAACATTACACTATCTATGTATCAGTATCTGCAACCCGAATTATTAAACTTAAAGGGGTGTCTCAACATCAAACACCTAACCTAAACAATTAAGCGCAAATGAGAGTTTTAACACCTAACACCCTTAAGTCAACTAACATGGAAGCTATTGGCTCTATACTTGTTACATGGGTTAAGAGGACAAGTTTAAGGGAATCGAACATTACACTATCTATGTATCAGTATCTGCAACCCGAATTATTAAACTTAAAGGGGTGTCTCAACATCAAATGCCTTAAGACCAACTAGTCTGAGAGTCATTAGCTTAAAGCTCGTTACATAGGTTAAAGATGCATTGTGTTTTAAGTTATATGTATATCTATTAAAAAAAATAGATAACATTCCCAACCTAAGAAAATTAACCTTGAACTTTAGAACATAAATTGTTTTCTTGTAATAAAAGCCTCATCATCTATGTTTTCATATAATGAGCATATAAAAAGAAAGGTTTATTAATATCTTGTTTAAGAAGTATAAAGCAGATATATAAATTTAATGAGATTTTGTTTATCTGAATAGATTAATGACAATTAAATGATGAATGCCTTGTTTTGTGGAGGTTGCAAATTGGTTTTTCTATTTTAACGCTTTGATTACTAGGGAATAATAATAAGTTGGTTGGAGGGTGTGATTAGTATTTAAAAATACATTTTTATCAATGTTTTATATTAGCATTTTGCACTTCAAGTATCAATAACTCCTTAACTAAAACATGTTTTATAATAACAAGTCTAATACTGTAAGATACCTTTAAGTTATGGTAAATGTTCATCTTAAATACAGGCATATCATATAAATCAAAGGATTGATTGATGAATTTAACCACTAAAATTGAGAAGACAAAGAGAGGGTGACACGTAGAAAAGTGATGGTGGTTCGGTCCAAACTGGAATACTGTTCAGTCACTAGGTCATATCTGAAGCTATAGATTTTAGATTTCAATTTGGTTTATATGGCTAAAAAGCTAAGATATAGGCCTAAAACATTCATAGGAATACAAGACTCAATTCTGCTATTTAGAAGTCCAAATCTTAGCAAGAATAAAGAAGTTCGAATTTGTCCTGTAGCGCAGGCACCGTTCAACCCATATCTTGAGTTCTAGAAGTTTAAATAACCTTAATTTTTTTTTTGTTAGAAATCTGAGATAATTTTTTAGAATTTTTATATTTAATTCTGTTCTAATTTTGACGTTAGCAATGACATTTTGTTCAGAGAAGAAGATAAGTATTGTCACCAAATCAATAATTGGCTACCCACTCAATAATTAGTTAACAAATCAATAGTTCCTAATTTTGGCCTATAAAAGGAGGCATTTGCCATATATGTAGGCATTTTGGTTTTCAGATCAAGATCATGTTCTTGCTCTTATTCTTTATATTTTTGTAATGTTTAAGTTTTGTTTTAATTAATCTCTTATCCATGCTTCTCATTTCCTTTCCTTTACTTAGTTAACTTTTATCTTATTTATCTTTTTATCTTGTTTATTCATGTTTCTCTTCTTTCAATATGTTTAAGTTTATTATGTCAAGATGAAAAGGTTACACTAATGGTATAAAAATAAATATAATATAAACTCAACATGGATTTTAATGTTTTATCCTAATATATTTTTATTAGTTATCTTGTTCACTTTTAATACTTTGCTTGTTAAATGGTTAATCTAGATTTATGTTGTATAATACTTGGTATAACAAATACTTAACACTTTCATGGCCCAACCGTATAGTGTAACCGACACTTGTGCTATGAAAAGAACTTGATTTGTTGTTAACATAAGTTATAATCATGAATACCTATCAATATTTACAAGTATTAGCATTATCTGAATAAGATAACTAGTGTAATCATGTTAACAATTTATAATCCGATTGGAACCTCCTTTATATGTGGTTTCCAATTGAGTAATAAAAAGAGTTTATATTATACTTGTTTGAAAGACCATTAGTGAATCTTCTAACCTTGATATTTGTTTTTATCATTGTTTAATCGTCACATTAATCTTACAATCTCAAAGTCCTTTTTAACTTATTATTGTTGTTGTTGTTGTTTATAATTTATATAGTTAACCTCCTTGTAGTTTGACCTTGTTCTTACCAAGTTATTTATTACTTTGATACTCCTACACTTGGGAGAAGACATCAATCTTTTAATCGTGTAAAGCTACAACAATAACATTAGCATAAGCAATATCTATATAATTCGCCCAAATATTTTGAAAACTAAAAAAATATTCCTTAATGGAGAGATTTCCTTGTTAAAGTTAGCGTTCTCATACTCCAATTGAAAATATTGAGTCATGTTATCTTGATTGTAAACCTTATTTAGATAATTCAACATGGTAACAACAATTTTGTAAGTCCTTAGGTTGAGAACAAGTAAGGCTTTACTCACCCAGGGATCTAAGAGATAACTCGAGCATCCATGATTTTTCATTAAGACAAAGCAACTCGAGCATCTATGATTTCTCATTAAGACAAAGCATCGGTAGCTTTAGGTGTGAGATACTTTCATTAATATGATCTCACAATTCTTTCATTTTGATAAATAATTAAAATTAAAACTTTCAAGCAGAATAATTATTTCCATTAAAATATTAAAATAGATATGGAATGAGTCTAACCTATTGGATGACATGATAAGCCCAAAAGAAAATTAGCTCACTAGAAGATTGGGCACCAGAAACTCATACAGAAAATGCCAAGTGATTCCAAACTAGGAATCAAAACAGAAATTGCTGAAATATGAAACTAAACCAGGAAACAAAATAAAAAACTATCAAGAATTAAAGCCAAGCAAAGAACGATAGAAACTATAAAGAGTGAAAACCAAACCAAGAATAACATAAAGAACTTGAACAAATTGACAGAGCCTTTATGTCCACGGCATGGTTTCAAACATTTCCCTCTGATTCTTTGTTTGGTCTTCCCAAGTATACATCGGATCCCTGGCCCATCATGATGAAAATGGATAGCACAAATTGGGGGTCCTAAACCATTCAAATTTCTAACTTCTTGGTGGCTGCGACCTGATTTCAAGGTGGTCATGCAACACTTACGGTCTTCAGCTATAAACTCTGTTTCTGGTTCAGACAAAATGGCGAAAGTTATTAAAACTACTAAGGAGGGTCTTAAAGTGTGGAATGTTTCAAACTCTGCTCCTGGTTTGGATAGAATCAGTCTTACTGGGAGTTTGTACAGGATTATCTCAAAGGCACAGGCTAATAGGCTCGAAGATGTTGTGAGGGAGGTTGTTGGTGACTGTCAAGTCTGGTTTGTCTTATCACCTCTTCATCAATCTGCTAGTTTTTTGCTGGTTAGCTTTTCTTAACAGAATCAATACTAGGGGTGTTCTAGCTAGAAGGCGTCTGACACGTGAGGAGTATGTGGAACACCTCCTTTTACATTATCAAAGGCTTTGGAAGATTTGGGCAAAATTCATAGACTAGTGGGGTCTATACTGGTGCTGTCCTTGTAGTCTATCATGTTTTCTCCGGCAATGGGAAGTTCTTGTTCGTGGGAAATTTCAGAGGAAAGTATGGTTCATGCTGTTTTTTACTATTGTTTGGTCATTATGGCTCATTCTTAATGATGATTCTTAAACAAAAATAGCCAGACTATGACTCCTTATTTCTCTTTATTTTAACTCGGCTTTGTGTGTGGTTAAGAGTTCTTTGCCTAGATTTCCCAATATAATGCTTTGGACATTCTTATTTCTGCTAATGGCCTAGTCAGATGGACTGATCTTAAGAATGTTAGGCCTTAGGTAGGGTAATTGGCTCGGATACTACAAGGCTTTTCTTTTTTCTTTTATGGCTCTAATACCTTGTAATTAATATTTATTTATGGCGATTTTATATCGTCATTTTATATTTGAAATTTCAATAATTTTTTAATTAAAATTTTTTTTATAATAACATATCTAATAATATGAGATACCTTTAATTTATGGTAAATATTCATTTTAAATACAAGCCTATCATATAAATAAAAAGATTAATTCATGAGTTTAAGAACTGAAATTGAAAGGACAAAAAGATGATTACATTTAGAAAAGAGATGTTGGTGCAATCCAAATTAGAGCCCTATTCAATAATTGGATCATATCTGAAGCTGTAGATTTTAGATTTAGATTTACTTTATATTAATAGAAAGATAAGACATAAACCTACAACTTTTATGAGAGCTTAAAATTTAAAAAGATTATTTTCAAGTCTAAATTGTAACAACAACGAATAAGTTCGAATCTGTCCTGCAACCTAAATATTGTTCAGTGTTTGGTTCATATCTGGATTTTAAAATTATAATCTCCAATATTAATTACATTTTAATTCTTAATTTCTAAAATTTATTTATAATTAAATAACAAATCTATCCTATCTCACTCTCTCTTTTGCCCCTTTACTACTTTCGTTTCTTGACGCAGCAACACATCAACAGGCCATTCTTCTATTTCCAAGATTTGTCAAAGGCCTTTCTCTGACATTGTTGAGAAACTGGTGTTTTAGAATCATGATATTTTCTTAGGGAAGCTCAAAGATATTCGACAGTGAGAGTCACTAGAAAAAGAGCATGAGAGGCAATAGAGATGGCTTGTATACTGTGTCCAGGGAAAATCGGCATGATGTTGAAACCTACCAAAAGCAGGGCAGCCAAGCATATACAAGGTTGAAGGTTCAAACGAGCTACGATCAAAGCATAATCAACGGAGGGCTAGAAAACCTCATGACTCTGTAAGCCTTTCCCAACCTTGTGCAAAGCATGAGGTATATTGTAAGTCTTTCCCAAGCTTGCGCAAAAGCAATTCTATAACATCACCTGTCAATCCTGCCCTATAGCTTTTAAACAGTGCAGGAAGCAAACATGGATTTCACTGAACAGATTTTACAGGAAAGCATTTCCTATGAATAACACATTACAGACAATGCATACACATCCAACAATCCCTAAATCCTTCACAGCTACATTAGATTCCAGATATTGCTATCTTCTAAATGGATCAGAAACGAATACAAATTTCCTGATTTCTGATAACTTGAACATACAGGAGAAGCCAAAATAGGAACATTAGCTACAAACTCCGGTAAGTCATCTGACTGAACAACGACCACCGGGTGCACATGAAGATATTTATCAGATTAGAAAAGGACAGGGACGAGGAGAAACAAAAAGTGCGAATCGGGTACTGTGGCATCGGATGAAAGCTCCCACTCAGTGGTAACAACAATTGTGGTCATATGGCCATGGCTGGACTTGGAAAGCTCGACCCAGGCAAAGTAGCGGCACAACAAATCTCCTGGCTATAATTGGCATCCTTGTGTGTTCAAAAAGAGGTTTGCAAATTGGGAGTACAGGTCCTGCTATTACTAGGGCGATAAAAAAAAAAAAAAAAGGGCAGAGTTGGTGGAGAACACTACCACATAAAACATAAATTCTCTCAGAAATTAATTTATCAATAAAATTATAAATAAAAATATTTTATTGGTGGATCTTTTATCGGTAATTTTATGTTTATCGATAAATCTATTGGCAATAAAAAAATACTATTATCAACGAATTTACTGACAGAATAGACGTGTAAAAACAATTACCTGCTTCATTTTGTCTATATATCCCTAAAAACAATACTGTCGGTAATTATTTAAAATAATTTGAAAAATTCATTTTATAAAATTATAAAATAATTAAATTAACATAAATCAACACTCTTTAATATATACTCAAAATGCTTGGAAAAAAGAATAAGGAAATCAACTCAAACAAATTTGCAACAAATAAATAAAATGAAAAAATAAATTCAACTAAAAAAATTGATAACAACAACATTTATCTTTTATGAAAAAAAAATCTCACAACAATATTTATTCAATTATTAAGAACAAAAACAATTAAACATAAAATAAAAAATAAATATAGTGAAAAAAACCATGAAAAAAAAATAAAAATTTTACATTAATGTAGTTGCAAGTGAAGCTAAGGAGAATTTTTTTTATATAAAGCATATTGATTAAAAAAAACTAAGAGTATAAAAGAAGAAAGAAGAAAAAGACATATCCAAGTATGGAGGAGATTAAAAAAAGAAGAGGAGAGAAAAGAAGAAAAAGAAATAAATATTAATGTTTGTTACATATAGTGAAACAGAAGAAAAAGAAGAATAAAAAAGTTTGTTTCTTGCGAAATAAAGGGATTCAGACTTTTTATTAGAATACGTTAGTGATGGTTTTACCTGCAGATAATTAAATATTAATATTTTTTAATTTTTCCGTTGGTAATATTTAATTTAAATTTTCAATTTCATAAAAAAATTTTAGAAACCGTCAAGAATCACTGATGATTTTTCAATCCATTGATAATTCTGTCTGTAATATTCAAATGAAAATTTGAAATTAATTGAATTTTTTCAGAAAACCATCAAATAACACCAATAACTTTTTAACCCATCAGTAATTTTATCAGTAAAGAACAACAATTAATACTGCAATTAGAAAGTGAACAGCCCAAAGTGAGGGTTCTGGTTCTTAGGGAAAGCGGGAAGTGCAGGAATTGGAGGCGTTCTGAGAGACGCATAGGGACGTTTGTTGTGCGTTTTCTCTTGCATGATTGAGGACATGGATTCAAATGAGACTGAAGTTTTCCCCATTAAGAAAGCATTAGAGATTAGTGTTCCTTCATCGTTGGCAAGCCAGCTTAATTGGGCTGTGGAATCAGATTCGGTTGGCAGTGGACGTTCCAACAAGCCATGGACGATGCTGCGTCTGTTTAATTCTATTTCCATTGAACAGTGGCCTTTCTTCATGTTTCGAGAGAGGGATATCGTGGCATGTCATTAGCAAAGCAGAACTTGATTTCATAGCTAGCATGACTATTACCTGTTCTCTGTTTTTTCCTTGAATTTCTTTCCTCTGTTTCAGCCACTCACTTGATGGGTATTGTATATAGTTTCCTTTTGAATTAACGAACAAAGAAACAACAAATTAAAGAGATTACAACCAAGCAATGAAGTCTAACGTAAGATTAACACTATTTTTGGCTAGTTGGTCTACTGCATGGTTAGCCCCTCTGTGTGAGTGAGTGTAAAAATTGTTTCCCTCAACTGTCTTCTTAACAATATTTGAAGCTCATAAAAGGTCTCAACTTGCCAGGATCTTAATCTTGGGCTTTTTATATCGCCAGCAACTCTGCCTCACTCGAATCAATAAAGCCAGCAGTGCAGGAGAAATAAAACATGAACGCACCACCAATCCCAGCTGGTCCTGGTTTCCCCCATTGATGCTCACTTGCATGGCTTGTTGGAAAAGACTTGTAGTTATTTTTATTAGCTTCAACATTATATTCTTTCGATTCAAAGCTCATAGGGGCACACATGCATTAAGAAGAAAAGGAAAGAAACTTGAAAGCCAAACTAGATACTAATTACACAGTTATACGCATAATATTGATTACCGCCAAGCAAATGGCCTAACTTGCCAGCTTCCTATAAGGCCAGATTAACAAACTACTAGCGCAGCGGAAAGGATTATTTTCGTATCAACAACGAGTACGTCAAATTCTTCAAAGACCATTCAGGGGAAGATCCTCGACATCAACCCAAATATCTTGCCCCATCAAGATCATCACTTTTCGTTGAGCTCTAACCCTGTACCTCCTAACCATGTCACTATCTTCATCTCTCTCCATAAAGAAAACAACCCTGTCTTCGGGAGCAAGGCCTTTCTGCTCTACAAAACGATGCCAAGAAGAGCGTAGAAGAACGGGTTTTGGGTAGGCTCCAGTCAGACGGGTTGACAAGCAAAACCTCCATACATTATCAGTAGCATCGACTGCTTCAAATTTCATCGTATGGGCTCCTTTAGGAAATGGAAAAGCCTCAAGGACATGGGTTGGAACTGAAAGAGTATATCCTATATGGGTTGGTTTTAGTTTCTTCGTGAAGAGATGAACTTGTTCCATTCCTTCTCAGGAGATAAAAGAGTTTATGTGAAGAGTAAAAGCTAGGGTGGGAGCAGAGAATAGCTAAATAGACACTAGGAAACAAACTCAAGAGAATGATAGAGAGAAAGAGAGATGCTATATGTAACTTATAGAGATTTGACCAAAATTTGTGTTTAACCAATCATTCATTAATAAATTTTGGGCTTTTAATTATTTTTATCTCCAATCATTCATTAATAACTATGTGTATGTGATTATTGCGGCTTAGAAATAGATGAGAAATTAGAAACATAACTATAAAAATTGTAATTTAACCCTAATTTTATTTGGACAGATAATTTGTTATCATAAAGATAAACCCCATTGAGTTAAAAAAAAAAAAATCATCGGAGATTTGGTATTAGTAATTCGCGATTGAAACAGAGGTTGGAGCGAAAAAAATACAGTGCAGTTGAAACTATTATTAAATTATTAAATTAATATTTAATAGATTGATATTAAAAAAAAAAAATACTGTAGATGATTATGATAACGGGCACCTTCCGAACTTCTTTTCTACACTTTCCCGTGTTCTTTTGTTTTCATCTCCTTCTCGACCGCGTAAACAAAAAAGCTTAAGAAAAAGTTTGCTCTGATTTAACTGCCGGCCAATCCGACGAAGGGGTGGTACAATATTTCAGTGGCCCACGACACATCACCATATTAAGCAATTCCTACCTGAGCTGTATCGGAGTGTGTTCTTGGATAGATCAGTTCTGTGGGCCATCGATCTACCACATAAGTTCAAAATAGATTTCTCAGTGATTGACTTGTTTTAGAAGTCAAAAGGGTACCTATAGCTAGGGGGATCTATAGTGATAAAGTGAAGTTGGGATTTGGTGTTTTCCACTATTTATCTCCTAAAATTACTATTTATTATTGTGAGAATTATAGATTGTTGATTCATGTGTCCATGGTTTATTTTTATTATTTTTATTAAAATAATTATATTTTTAAGAAGATATTCGACCCATATAATTTGATTTTCATTTAATTAAATTGAATAAGTGATAGTTTAAATTTTATTAAATTAAATTAAATTAGTAATTAGTTGGTTATTAAAACTATAATATTATATTAAAGAATCATTCCAATACAACAAATAAATTATTAAATAAAATTTTAAGATATAATTTATATTATTGTTTAGGATATTTAATTTTATATAATTTAAATTTAATTTAATTAAATAAATAAAATTATTAAAAATTTAGTTGAATCAAATAATTCGAGGGGTTAATGTTTTATTAGTTAATTAAAAACTCAGGTTTCAAATCCCAAGTTTTTCATAGGAAGGCTGGATTAAAGAACTATTATTCTAATGAAAGGGTCCACAGCTGGTCTCAATCGTATTAAAGGAACTTTTATCCTTTGTTATGAAAGTCTTGAAAACTTGAGCACGACCTGGTCAGTTATTATTAATTATTAGAATCTTCACTGGACCTCTAGCATGCACATTAAGGCCTTAATCATTACGGCCATAAAGCATTGGAATGACTGGAAACATGGCTCAAATTATATTTTTTAAAATTTTAAATTTAATTTTATTTAGAATTAATTTTTTTATATTTTCGTATGATTTTAATACAGAAATGTTAAAAATATTTATAAAAAATAAAAAATATCATTTTAATATATTTAAAAACAACTACTTTAATATTTTCAAACATACCTTTATCAAATCTAAACATTACTTTATTACCATCAGAAATTGAAATAAAATTGGTGTAATTTCTGGGTTATGCTAAGGAAATTAAATTAAAGAAAAAACAGATGAAGACATTATGTTGGTGATGAGAAATCAGACTAGCACTATCTCAATTACTATGTATATGTAAGAGTAATGATAATTTAATTTCTAAGCTAGCTATATTTTTCTTCACTTCATTGTTTAATAATCTCAGATATCATTTTATATTTGGTGCACCATATTTTTTTTATTTGTTTTCTATTTTATATTGGAATCATTTTTAATTGATTTTTATATTAATCAAGACTTATCAAGGTTGAAAATCATGCCTAACCTTGAGTTGAACCCACCAGCTACCCAAAAGACTCATCATAGGTGAAAATTATGCTTAACCTTGAGTCGAATCACCGGATTCAATTAAAAAAGCAATACTAAGATTCAATTTAATAATATTTTAAATTTTAATATAATTTATTGTTTAGAATTAATATTTTACTGATTTTACACAAGTTAAGATCTATTTCACTTATTTTCAAGATTTTAATTTGATTTTCCATAGTTGATATGATTTGATGGGTCGTGATTTTAATTGCACACGACAAATCTACATGCTATCACTTGTCATGCTATCACTTTTCAGTACACTCAAAGACTCTTAACACTTAACCATTTAGATGGTGGCCAAGTGGTAAGGACTTGGGATTAAGGGGTTTGCTCCCTCTGTGGTCTCAGGTTCGAGTCCTTGGTTGCTCATATGATGACCACTGGAGACTTACATGGTTGTTAACTTCAGGGCCCGTGGGATTAGTCGTGGTGCGCGTAAGCTGGCCCGGACACCCATTTTAATCTAAAAAAAAAAAAGACTCTTAACACTTCTTTGATTGTTGTATTTTAGCTATATATGGCCTTATGAAGACATGTATGTGCTGCTTGCTCTTGATTTGAGTGGGAAAACCATGCCTTTAATCCAAAAAAAAAACCCACAAGAACCAAACAGTGCAATTATGAACGAGTCATGAATACTAATTAATTTAAAATTAATATATATATATATATATAGCATGCCTCAATATTGTGATTGTTAATTTAATCCCTGTAATAAAGTACCTAGATATCAATATCTCAAACAATAGCTAGTATCATGATGATGATGATGTTCATATCAATCCATACAACTTTAGCACACATGAGATTATGTGATGGAAGACAACTCTAGGTTTTTCCTTTTTGACTTTCCTAATAGATAATATAGTTATTTCTTCATTATCAATCGATGTTGTATAGTGATTATTCCACAGATTTAGTAAGGAGTAAGATTCCCAAAACAAAAAACATAAGATGTTCTTATACCATTAAGTGGATATATTTGTATTATATTTATTGCTCAAAGTTTTAATCTTAATTAAATCATGCGATCGCAAAGACTTGTAGTATGTATGTTTTGAGAAAAAGGAATGGAAGTAAGAGTAATGCAAAATAATCATAATAATAATAAGTCACTTTTATTTATTTGTGAAAAAATAAAAAAAAATGAACACAAGTTTAATTTATTTCTGCCCAAATTCAGAGGAAATTGAATTAAATTAAAAAATAATAAGATTTTTCTCATAATATCCTCTAAAAAATTGTATTCATTTCTTTTCCATCAATAATATATCTAAACAAACAAATTAAGCTACGTTTTCCTCTCTTTTCTTTAACCAAACGAAAATCCTTAATTTCTTCTCCTTATTTTAGTTTCTCTCCTATCCATCCCTTAACATTTCTTATTTTCCATATAGATTATTAATTTATTAATTTATTTTTAATGTAAATTGTATATTTAAAATTTGACAAAAAGAAACTTGTTCTTCGTATACCAAAGAAACTTATTTTCCACAATCATGCCCTCGTTGCCTAAAAAAAAAAAAAAAGAAAAGAAAATAAAGGTTGAATAGACCATTACTTCTTTAATAATCAACTTTGCTGATTCAAAAAATAAATAAATAAGAGTATTTAAAAGTTATCCATGCCATTAAGTAGACGTCATAACTGTGGAAAAACTTGAACAGGTTGGTTTAGCGCCTGGAAATCTCCAGGAACCTACCGACTGAGAAGTTTCCTCGATCGATCCTTTCCTTTGTTCTTAATTTCCACGACTTAGTCTATTTAATGTGGAGCCCATTGAAGAAATTGTTGGCAATTAATAATGTTTAAGTTTCTCAGTTAAGGAAGCAAAAGGACCACCAAGGAGCTACCAGAGGTAGCTTAGCTAGGATCAAACCCAGGGACCAATATTCCATGCTCAAGCCACAGACAGTACGGTCGATCTCACACAATTCTTATAACCGTTCGACATAAAGATAACGTTGTCAACTGTGTAGTTAGCAAATTACAATTGCGATCTCAAACATTTAGATATTGTTTGGTAATTTTTAAAAAATTCAAATATTAAAAATTAATTTTTTTATGTGATTTGAATTATTTTGATGCAACTTTAAAAATAATTTTTTTAAAATAAAAAATATCAATATTATTTTAATATATTTTGATACAAAAAGTATTTTAAAAAGTAAATGTAACACACTCTCAAATATAGCATATATATTTATAGATTACATCAATTTGTGTGATTTTTTTTTTAAATCTAATAAAATCAAATAAATTTATCATAAAAATAAATACAACTTTAACTAGATGAAATTGTTTTCATGCATGTATTAAGCTCCAAAGTTGTTATTATAAAAACAAATTTAATTTTTTTATTGGATTTGAAATATTTATTTAATTCAGGTTTTATTAGTTACATCAGTTTATTTTACTTTTAAAATAGTTTTATATGTTAGTGAAATACAATTATTGACATTCAAATCATTAAATAAAATCTTCTCTATAATTTAGACCTTTTTTATTTATTTATTTATCATTATACACTGCATTTAAATAGATTAATGAAACCAAGAGTGACTTGCACAAATAATTAGCTAACTCTCATTGAACATAAAATGAAGCATATAAAGTCTCGAAGTAGTATTGCACGTGATACATTAACATTTTAGTTTTGTGCAATATGAAAAGACAAGTTTGTTCATTAATGGAGATTGAATGATAAATTAAATTCTTGTATTTTTCAAACTTTTATTCATATGTGGATTAGTAATAGTGACTATATATATATATATATATATATATATATATATATATATAATTTGCCTCTAAAAAAAAGTATGATCTGACCATATATGATATATATATATATATATATATATATATATATATATATATATGATATATGTTCTTAATTATGATATTTTATTTTTAACCTGGAAGGTCGGTGAAAGATATTTGGTGTGCTTTTAAAGCCTTTAATTAATAAGCTAAAAATGTTGTGGTTGTTATTTTTAGTGCTGGAAAAAATTAATTAATTAATTAATTAGGTTAAATATCAATTGAATGGATCAAATTTCAACTTTATATCCTACAATCAGGTTTGTCATAACCAAATTTTTTATTTTATTTATTTACTTTTTTTTTATTTTTTTGATAAAAAAATAATAAATGAAGAATGAATTAAAATTTAAGTTAATAAAAACATGATTGGAAAGTTTAAATATTTAATTAAACTCTTGACTAGTTTAATTAATTAAATCAAGGGTTTAATTGGAGAATTAATAAATTTTGAGACTTAATTGAGCTTGGAATTAAGTTAATTAATTAAATTAAAAGAAATTAAGAAATTAATGAGTTTGAGGACTTAATTAAACTTTGACTTAATTAATTAAAAGAATCAGGGGTTTAATTGAAGAAATACCAAAATTTGGAAGTTATTTAGAGAAAATTGTTGGAAAATTAAAGTTCAAGGACGAAATTGAATAGTTTAGAAATTCAAGACTGTTATGTAAATAACGTATCAAGTTAGGGATCTAATTGAAATTAACTGGAAAAAAATTAAAATAAATTTTAATTGATTAGGGGGTCCAATTGCCGAACTTCCAAAGCCTAGGGGTCAAATTGAAAACTCCCGTTTCTAGCCAAAACATCGTCGTTGCCATGTCTTCTCCATCCCGAGTCAACAGGGAAGCTTCCTATTCAGTAGGGGAGCTGATAATCTGCAACAAACCCGATCTTGGATAACATTTGTTGCCAATAATCTCGTTCAAGGATTCCATAACACAGTCCTGCAAAGACAGGACTGGAGGCAGGGCCAATTTCTTTATAAAAGGGAGGAGAAACCCGAAAAATACAGAAGAACAACCCAAGAATTACAGAGTAGAGCAGAAAAAAAACCCAAACACTGGAGAAGAGAACAGAGGAAAAACAGAGCATAAATACAGAGAAAGAAATAATACAAAGAGAGTCAAAGAGAACAAGAGAGCAACAATACACAGAGACGAGTATTGGCTCTGCCATTGCCTTCATCCCTGCAAACCACAAAAATCAAGAATCAAAGCAAATTCCCAGCAGGCCGGCCTTTTCATCATTTTCTCAATTTCAAAAGTTGCTATGAAAATAAAGAGAACCCGCCGACAATTGAAGACAAAAGGAAGATAAGGAGAAGCAGCAGTAGAATCCATCAGCGCTGCACGCATCGGCGTCTCTCAAAGCAGGTACGCTTTTCCTTTTCTCCTTTCATTCCCTGCAGATTGAATTTGGAAACACTGTGCAAAGGTAACTTAATTACCATCGCATAGTGCAGCACGCGTGAAGTTACTTCACGCGTGCAAGACTCAACCCAGCCAGGTCACTAGCTAGCTAGGGCCAGTGACAGGGCTAGGCTGGCTGGGCTCAGCCCAGCCCCTGTGGGGCTGCACTGAGCCCAGCCACCAATATAAACCTAGCCCAGCCCGAAAATAGAAAAAATAAAAATAAAAAAAGTAAAAAATAAAATATTTCAAAGTACAAAAATAAAAAATAAAAAATTATAGGCATGAATAAAAAAATAATGTAAATTTATTGGTTTATTCACTGACGCTAGAGTCAGGAATAAAAATACCAGTTTAAATTTATATTATTTTTTATTCGTTGTTTTATTTTGTTTAGCTAGAAAAAATAAAAAAAATATGTACATGCATAAAAAATAAATTTATTTTTTATTTGTTCACTGACGCCAGAGTCGGGAATAAAAATACTGATTTAATTTTTTTTTTTTGTGACATGCATAAAAAATAAATTTATTTGATTTATTTGTTCACTGATGCCAGAGTCAGGAATAAAAAATAACTGATTTAAATTTATTTTGATTTTATAGCTACATGATATTTACCAACGCCAGAGTTGGAAATATCTGTAGTTCACAAAAAAATAACTGATTTAAATTTATTTTGTTTTTATAGCTACGTGATATTTACCAACACCAGAGTTAGAAATATCCGTAGTTAAATATTCACTAACGCCAGAATCAGGAATATTACACACAAAACCACCGTAGCATAAACCAACAAAACATTAGCAATTATTGACAAAGTCAACAATGCAGCCTGCCTTAGGCAGGACGCTAAAGGGGTGATAATATCTTCCCTTTTGCGTAATCAGTCTCAAACCATAAAATCTCTGTTAATCAGTTAGGGTTTCTAGTAACCATAATACTAGATGGTAACTCCTTAAATAAGGAATATCCTCATTAAAAAACAGGATGTCAGAAATCCGTTCTTTTCAAAGATTCCATTATAAATTTTTTTAGGCCACCACGATGTCCGGGTGCGACAAGGTTCATCAAATTTTATCTTAGATTTATAAGTTTACTTTGGCTAGTAATTGAATCACAAATAAAAGTGTTAATCCAAATCAATTTATTTATAAAAAAAATTAAAATAATTGTTTTGATCAAAATAATATAAATCCTAGTTAAATAGGTCCTAAATCAACCTACCAAACTAATTAAAAGGTTATAAGCTAGGTCTAATATGACTAGTGAAGGGCCTTCCATTTTTATTTTTTTTTATTTTTCCTTTTCGGTTTTAAAAGGATAGTCAAATGTTGAATAATTTATATGAAACTATCAGATTGATTGGTTATTAAAGAGGATAGTTGGATATTGAGTAATTCATATGAAACTACCGAAATTTATTTGGTTATTAAAGAGGATAGTTGGATGTTAAGTAATTCACATCAAATTACTAGAATTTATTTGGCTGTGAAAGAGAATAGTCAGATGTTAGGTAAATCCTATGGAATTACCAGATTGATTGGCTATTAAAGAAAATAGTTGGTTGTTGAGTGATTCGTATGGAATTACTAGAATTATTAGCTATTAAAGAAGATTAGCTAGATATAGAGTAATTCATATGAAATTACTAGATATTTATTGGTTATCGAGGAGGGCTAGCTAGATTTAAGGTAAATTTATGAATTACTAAATTTAAAATTAAATGATGAGTGTTGATTATCAAAGTTCTATAAGTTTAGGATTGATAAAACTATGAATGGGCTATTAATAGTGATTAGTACTTAAAAGTGCATTTTTATCAAGGTTTTATATCATCATTTTGCATTCGAAGTATTAATAACTTCTTAACTAAAGCATGTTTTATAATAACGTATCTAATAATATAAGATAATTTTAATTTATATTAAATATTTATTTTAAATACAGGCCTATCACATAAATAAAAGGATTGATTAATAAATTTAAAAAATGAAATTAAAAGGACAAAAAGATGGCCAAATTTAGAAAAGAGATATTAGTGCAATCCAAACTAAAATACTGTTCGGTAATTGGATCATATTTGAAGCTGTAAATCTTAGATGGACTTATAATGTACAATGTTGTTTTTTAGGAATGATATCTATAAACCATGAAGATAAAATACAATTCATTAAGGTTGACATTACTAAGGAGTCTTTAGATAATCTTCTATTAACTCTTGAGACGCATCCTAGTGGAGATGTGCATCGTACAATTCATGATTTATGGTCCCATTTTCATAAAGAACATGATCGACTTAGTCTTGGGAATCTGACTAAAAAAGACCCTATTTGCCAGTTTTTAAGAAAACTGGATGGGAAGCCTATCCTCGACCCATAGAGGACGTTTAAGTTGTTCTTGGACGTAAAACAAAGGGAAGATGTGAGCCACAATCACAACTACCTGTAGATACACATGTTTTTTTTAATAAAAAAATAAATAAATAAAGAGAGAGAGAAAGTGTGAGACTCTAGCTAGCCTACACATAGGTGGTATGATTGCCCTTTTAATTTCTCATCTATAAAATCCTCTCTTTCTTCCCTTCATTTCCACTCAACTCATACATTCATCAATTATAGAAGTGTGTAGAAATGACAAGTTCCTCAAGTCATCAAATAAAAAGTATTTGTGTTTTCGGTGGATTTAGTCTTGGGAAAGAAAATGAGTTTTTAGAATCAGCAAATCATCTTGATCAAGTGCTAGCTGAGAGAAAGATTGATTTAGTATATGGGGGAGGCGGTCTGGGGTTAGTGGAAGGTGTGTCAATAGCTGTATTTTTAGGAGGTAATCAAGTTTTGGGGGTCGTCCTCGAAACTTTAGTACAAGGGGATATCATTGGAAAAACAATTGGAAAGGAACTTCAAGTCTCCACAATGTCGGCTCGAATGAATGATTTTCTAGATCATTTTTTTTAAATATGATTTTCTTGTATATTTTTCTATCAATTTTGCATAATATCAGTTTGATATTTACATTATAAAATATAAATCCGGTATTAAAATACTCAGTTTCCTCTGAAATTATAAAAAAAATTCAAAAAAATCTCAAAACAAATTTAAAATCAATTTCCATTTAAAAAAAAGAGAAAAAATATTTTATTGCATACGGCCAAATCCTGAAATTTCTCTAAGCATATTTTTCATAAAAAAACAAAAAATTGTATCTTTTTCATGTAAAAAAAAATCCAAAAATGGATATCATAACCATTTCATGATTATCCATTAAGATTTGGCCAACATATTAAAATTCATTTTCCAATCCTTTTTTTTTAGAATCCAAATGTAAACTTTAATATTTGTGGGGTGTAAAATTACATGATAAAGTACACCCCTAGGTATTAATGATACAAGATATAAATAAATGCGATGCTAAAATTCAGACTTTAGAACGCTTAGGATTTAATCCAATAAAGTAGAGACTTTCTCATGAAGATAAATATGTCTTGAACCTTATAAAAAATCAACAGATACCCGACTTAGAAAAAAACAATCAAACAATAATGCAACTTACCTTAGGTAGGGTACACTAAAGGTGATGCGTCTTTTCCTTGCACAACCAGTCTCTTACTCAGACTCTCGCAGACCATAGATTCCTAATAACTATAATACCAGGTGACAACTCTTAAACATTAATCATAATTTTATGATTAAATCCAAAACCCTTTTCCAACATATAATACCTCACACCGAAGACACGACAAAAAGCCTCCACCATAACCAAACGACGTCGCGCCGGCTCGCACCACGTGACATTTATAAAATAGAAAATTAAAGTAATACAAAAGCAATGAGCAGAATTTCACTCGTAAAATCCTCTAAAAAATTGTATTCATTCATTTTTCATCAATATATCTAAACAAACAAAACTTCATTTTCCTTCAAAGTTCTTATTTTAGCTTCTCTTCCATCCCTTATTTTTCTTATTTTCCATATAGATTATTGTTAATTAATTAATTTTGAATGTAAATGATCTATTTAAAATATTTTAACAAGAAACTTATTCTTCATATAGAAAAGCAAACACAATCATGACCTCATTGCTAAAAAAAAAACATTTAAGGTTTAACATACCATTACTTTTTCAATAATTAATTTTGTGTCAAGTTCTAGGAAGATGAGTGGTTGTATGGGTTTGGTTCTCTTGCTAAATACACGGCTTAGTATTTATATGAGGAATCGTTTAACATGTCTGTGGAAAAAATGGTTTCCAACAACAATTAGTAGAGATGGGATGGTTTTATGTATCTCTTACCTATAAATATTGTAATGACTCTAACTAGTTACCCCTCTCTAAGTAAGGAGCTGAATGGGGACTAACTCTTTAGGAACATTTCTATGAATGGTGAGTTCATTATTAAATCGGCTTGTTTATCTTTTATTAACTCTTATGATAACTGGACTTATTTGAAGCCTTTATGACATTTTGTTTGGAGATGGAGAGATTCTGAAAGAATTAGATTTTTTCTTTGACTTGTTGTCCATAACAAAATAATGACCAATAAGAATAGATATAAAAAACATATGCATGATTCCCCTAATTGTCATTATGGTAATGGTGATATTGAGACCCTTTTGCATGTGTTACGAGACTGCAATTGGACCCAAGAAATGTGGTTGAAAATTTTGAATCTATATGATACTGGTGACTTTTTTATCGTGGATTTGCTTGTATAGTTGTTGTCAAACTTGTCAAGCATAGTTAAAATGAAGAAAAGTTGGTGTTGGTCAATCTTGTTTGGTGTTATTGTGTGGTTCCTTTGAAATTACTTGAATTGTCGTATATTTACGGAAACCCTAGAAATGGTGGGCCATCTAATGGTTATTTAGGGTTTGACTAAAGATATAATGGGAGATGAGTTGCATGAGAAGTTTAATGCTTTGATCTTTAAAAAGATAAATGTTGTGGGATGGAAATACCCTCCATCACATCACATTGGATGAAATTAAATATAGATGGATGTAGTAAGGGCAACCTAGGTTTAGCAATTGCAGAAGGATTAATTAGGGATTACATGGGTTCTAGGTGTATTTCAGAAACATTGCCACCAAAATTTTTTATTTGATTGATGATTTTAGTAGTCTTGGATATAAATCCTTAACAAACTCACTATATATCTTTTATTGTAAGATTTTTTAAATTCTCTTCATAAATTCTACAGCCGTATGGATATAGCTTTCTAAGAATTTTGGAATTCATTTTTCAAAATCTCTCATGCTTCTCTTACCTCTTTAATAAAGAAAACTTTGGGATAAATTGATTTGTTTACTATATGCTAAATTACTTTTAGGGAAATTGCATTTCTTTGCACATTCTGCCTATATTTTATTTGCATTTTCTTTTGTCCAAGATGCAGTAGGTCATGTCCAGGGTGGTTATTTATATCCCTCATCGTTCATAGATCGTGTGAAATGAAGATAGCCTCAATCTGAAAACTCCAGCATTTATACTGATCTCCATCAAAGATAGGAATTTGAGTTGATATATAGGTGAAAGTAGAGATACTTGATGAAGAAGCCACTAGAAGAAACTTGCTCTAATACCAAATCAGTTGGAAACAGGTTGCACAAGTAGAATTGAAGAAGATTTTTGTATAAAATAATTGGTAGAGCTACAACTCAATACCATAAACATTTTTATCATTTTGTTCTCAATACCAATACTGAATGGAGAAGGTCTCTATATAACATAGACTAATTTAATGAAAACTAGAAGCACATAAACTTTCTTAATCTAGAAAAAAACAAAAGAAACTTTGACTGATTAAAGCTAACAATTAATGACATTAAAAATTACATATTACAATTTAACACTGTCTCTTAATTTGTAATTTTCAAAAACTCCTTGAATTGTTGAAACTTTTCAGCTAGAATGGCTTTTGTGAGAACATCTATAGATTGATCATTTGTATTGATAAAGTCCAGATGTATCTCCTTCTTACTAATCATGTCTTTGATAAAATGATGCCTTAACTCTATATATTTTGATCTTGTATGAAAAATTGGATTCTTATTCATTGCAATTGCTAATATGCTATCACATGATATAACATTAAGATTAAAGTTTTTTTTTTGCAAATCAAAAAGAATTTTTCTCAACCACATTGACATAGTGCTTCATTTCCAACAATGGATTCCACCTTTATAAAAGACAAAGCATTTGCAACAATGAATTCTACTTTTATAAAAGACAGCTATAAGATTTTGTTTTCTTAAACACAATAAAATTATATTCGTCTTTAAACAAAACATATAATCAGAAATATTCTTTTTATTATTATAGTTTTTGGCTTAATTACTCTCAGAATAATCAATTAAATTATTATTTTCTTGTTTCTTGAACAAGATTTTATGATAGATTATTCTTTGAAGATATCACAATATTTAGTAAACTTTGATTTATTTAAATTAATGCTATCAAAAGCTTAATTAAAAAAATACTAAAGTTTAGAGCCAATTAATAACTGAATTGATTAAATTGGAAATTAAAAGCTGTTTTGTAAATGATGCTGAAATCCATGAGTCCAATGGCAATTGATGCGGGGACAAAATTGCAAATAGCCATTTTAGTCAAGAAAACGGCGTTGTTTCTAAAGCTACTGTTCATATTCTTCGTCTCACCAGGCCGGAAGAAAAAACTGACGCCAACGATGCATGCCGTTACCATGGCACCGCATGACATTCTCTGGCTTTATAAAAGCCAGAGAAAGGCCACAGACCCGGGGGGTGGGGGGACAAAGATATATACACACAGAACAGTGGGGGAAAAAAGAAGAAGAAGCACATGACAGAATACAGAAGAATTAACAGACGAAACACAGAAAAAGAAGAGGGAGATGTAAAGAAAAACACAGAAAATCAAAAAACACACAGAGGAGAAGCCATGAGAACGAAGACAGAAAATACAGAGAGAGAGAGAGAGAGAGAGAGAGAGAGACAGACGCAGAGAGAGACAGAGAAAACAGGTAAACAAAGACCAACAAAGATTGTACACAGAGAAAGCAAAAGAAAAGAAACAATCAGAGGGAAAGAAAACAAAAGGAGGAACAAAGGGATCCAAAGCAAGCCATGGTCTTCGACTTCGCATCCCTGCACCAGGTAAGTTATTCGCTTCCCTCCGTGTTACCATCTCAATTCACTTAACACTACGCAATTTGAATTTTAGGCCCCGTTTGTTTGTAGGAAAGTTGTTTCTTTTTAGAAAGTGAATTTCAGGAAAAGTGAATTCCAGGAAAGTGAATTCCAAGAAAAATGAATTCCTGAAAAGTAAAGTATTTTCCGATGTTTGGTAGTGTTATGGAAAATGAACTGGAAAACACTTTCCAGTGTTTGGTTATGTTATGGAAAATGAACTGGAAAATAATTTATTAATATTTTATTTTTCTCAAGTTTATTAAAATAATAAGGAATAAATCTTACAAATTAAAAAGTTGAATAATAATGAAATTGAAAAAAAAAATTTCATAAATTATCTCAAATAAAATAAATAATAATCAAAATAATAAAGATCAAATCTAAAAAAAAAAGATAAAGAAATTAAAATAATAATAATTAACATTTCATAAAGTATTTCAAATAAAATAAATAACAATCAAAAGAATGAGGACCAAATTTGATAGAAAAAAATTCAATAAAAAAATAATAGGAGAAAAGCAAATAAAAATTATAAAAATGAGGACCAAAGTAAATATAAAAATTAAATTTTAAGAAATGAAATTGAAAAATAAATATTCAAAACAAAATATATATAGCAATCAAAAGTTTGAGGATCAAATTTGATATAATCAGCAAATAATGACATTTTTAAACTTTTCACAACTTCCGGAAAGTGTTTTCCTCCCAAATTTTTCAGGAAAACACTTTCCTGAAAATCAAGCCAAATTTTCCTTTGACTGGAAACTGCTTTCCATTCATCAACTTTCCTAACAGCAAACAAACACAAGAAAGTTTGGAAAGTGTTTTCCCAGAAATCACTTTCTGCAAAACAAACACAAGAAAGTTTGGAAAGTGTTTTCCCGGAAACCACTTTCCAGAAAACAAACACAGCTAAAAAGGAAAACACTTTCTTGAAAATTAAGCAAAAATTTTTTTGACTAAAAAATATTTTCGTTGACCGGAAAGTGTTTTCCGTTGACCGGAAAGTGTTTTCCGTTGACCAACTTTCCTAATAACAAACAAACACAGGAAAGTTTGGAAAGTGGTTTCCCGGAAACTGTTTTCCGAGAAACAAACATGGCCTTAATTAACTCATCACTCTACACGCCCGATTCGCAGCCGGTCACTAGTGGCCCAACTTTTATTGTTGAGCTGGACCAGCCCAAAAAAAAAAAACAGAAACCAGCTTGGGTCTAGGCCTCAGGCCTAACTGGCTTACTTTGTTTTAGGTTAAGGGTGTGTCTGCATGCCAATTTCTTTTCTTTTATTTTTTTTATTTTGATTGTTGGTTACATAAACCCCTCTGCAATATCAAAAAAATTCAAAAAAATTCATGAACCTTTTGAATTTATTTATGAATCCCTTGCACTTTTTTCTATGATTTTATTATATATTTTATTTGTGAATTTTTAATATAAAATGCTAATCTTATATATATATATATTAAAAAATATATGCTTTACTTTTAAATTTTATTGATTTATTTACTTACACTAGAGTTAGGAATACCGTACTTTTTTGTGTTACATAATATTTACCAATATCAAAGTTAATAATATTCATATCCGAATATTCACTAAAACCAAAATTATGAATATTATAAATTGATAATATAATCCAATAAATTCTTAACAATTTAAGACAAAATCAACAATGTATTTTACCTCAAGTAAAATATTTAAAAAGTAATAATATATTTTTTTTGCATAATCAGTTTTATATCATAGAATTTATATTGATTAATTAGGATTTCTTATAACCATAATACTAAATAACAAATTTTTAAATAAAATAATTTTTATTAAAGAATTACGTATCAAAAATTTATTTTTTAATAAATATAATTTTTTTATATTATCTTGATGCGGAATACGACAGCATCTATGCCCTAAAATTTTCTGAATAAAAGTACACTGTTTAAAAAGAAGGTCATGCTTTCGGAAGGCGTATTCTCTCTTCCATCCCCATGGTCAGGAATCTGCCACTCAAGTAGCTAAAAACTGAAGCATGTTGTGAGGCTCGTATTATTTATTTTTTTTTATAAAGACCATATGTTTATATTTTCGTTGGTCTTTAACCATAACGCAATTGCCTAATTTCCTTTGTTGGCCCAACAGATAAATAAAAGCACGAGGTGACCGAACCTTCTCATTTTACTTTCCTTTGTTCGTTCCTTGAAAAACAAAAGCGAGCCAACCCTGCCTCTTCTCTTGGTAAGTTTACTTAGCTTCTTCTGTTAATTTATCATATTGCTTTGAATCTTTTAATTATAATAAATTTCTAAAAGTATACATGAGTACATACATATTTTGATGCAACTGTATTGTTTAGTCATTTAAATATTTGTTTAGAAGATGTTCTAGCTTGACAAGTTTGAGGGTTAACATAGTCATAGTAGTCCTTATATATATATATATATATATATATATATATATATATATATATTAATTTATCATATATCAGTCATGTTCTGATTTTGGATCATGACACATGATCTATTAAAGTTTTTCATTCCAAACTCATCATAATTATTGGAAAAAAAATTGAGTTGCTTAACACAATTTGTTGTGACTAAACCCCTTGCCATAATGATACATTTCAAATGCATGTTCTTTTGCCACATATGGCAACTTAATGTCCATGACATAGCTAAAATCTCACGTTTTCTTTGTTGGATAGAAACACTTGATATGGTATTCTACCACTAACTAATACTCTTGCTTAGACTCCTAACAAGACCACCTCCAAAAAACTTTTACCCCGCAAAAGACCAATACATGTGAAACAAAAGATGTTTGTCATTAGTCCACCCTATCTTCCTTCTTGTTCTCACTAACCTTTTGAAAGGGTGCACAAGATGATGGCAATATAAGAAACACATACAGATTATGTATGCATAGGCGTATGTACACATAGGCCACACACAAAAAACTATAAATATATACATATATGGTTCCTAAAATTGCAAAAGCATCAAGAAGCTCAAGAAAAGTTAAAGTAAAATGAAATTATGTTAGAGTTAATCTAAGATTGTTAACAATCTTTTGTTATAATTGAAATAGGTGAAGGCCGCTAATCATGTAAAACCCCAAAAACAAACTTATAATAATAATAATAATAATAATAATAATAAATACAATAATAATTCAATACACTAAAAATAAGAAGTATGGCTCAAATTGTGAAAAAGAAAAAAAAAGAAATGGGGTCAAAGTGTAATTAAAAAGAATGAGGCTATATATACCTCATTTTTCTCTCCTTAAACTGGCAACAAAACACAAAGAAATGGGGGGAGAATTTTAGATTTTTCCATCAAAAATTTGAGAGAGAAAGACACCAAAGCTTAGAAAAATTTTATAAGTCTTAGATAAGTTGGTAATGAAAAACATCATTTCACAAGAGAATTTGTAAGAAACAAGTGTAGAAATTGTGAGGAGAAAAAGAGTGGAGGGTCAGCTGTATGCAAGGAGGAAGGGGATGGAATTCTTCAACCAATTGAGAAGTGAAATTTAAATAATTCTCAAATAAGGAGTCTTAAACTCATTTTTTTGAATTAGGTTAAATGTGGTTTGAAATTATGCAATTTTCTTGAATTGAAATTAGAGTTTATGAGCATAATTTAGGAGAAATGCAAAATTGTCTAAAATTAGATCAATTAGAGTGTTATAGGTTACTTGGATGTGAAATTATGTGAGAACAACAAAGAAAAATCAATGGGTAAAGAATCCAAGGTGGTCAGTGACACAACCAACAAATTGATGTCTTTTTTTAAGTGCAGGAATGTCGAAGTAATAAATAATCTGGCAAGACCGAGATCGAACCACAGAGAGGTTAATTGTATAAATTATAGATAATTATAATGCAATAACAACAATAACAATAACAATAATAACAATAATAATAGTAGTAGTAGTAATAATAAAGAAGAAAAAGAAGAAGAAGAAGAAGAAGTTGATGAGAACTTTAAGATAGAAGATTAATGTAAGGATTAAACAATGATAACAACAAATATCAAGGTTAGAGGATCAACTAATGGTATGTCAAACAAGTATAATATAAACTCTTATTATTCAATTGGAAACCACACACAAAGGAGATTTCAATCAGATTATAAATTGTTAACATGATTACATTAGTTATCTTTTTTAATTAATGCTAATACTTGTAAATCTTTTCAGACAATCATGATTATAACTTATGTTAACAACAAATCAAGTTCCTTTCATAACTTAAGTGTCAGTTATACCATACAGTATGGGCTATGAGAGTGTCAAGTATTTGTTGTACTAAGTGTTATACAACATAAATCTAGATTAACCATTTAACAAGCAAAGTATTAAAAGTGAATAAGATAACAAATACAAAACATGTTAGTATCAAACATTAAAGTCCATCTTAAGTTTACACTATACTTATTTTTACACCATTAGTGTAACCTTTTCACCTTGACATAATAAACTTAACTAAACATAATGAAAGAAAGAAAAATAAATAAACAAAATAAGAATATAAATAGATAAAAGTTAACTAAGTAAAGGAAAAGAATTGAAAGGCATAAACTTGATATTAATGAAAGCAAAATTTAAGCATTACAAAAATACAAAGAGAGAAAGCAAGAGCATGATCTTGATCTGGAAACCAAAATGTCTAAATACATGGCAAATGCCTCTTTTTATAGGTCAAAATTAGAAACTATTGATTTGATGATTAATTCATGAGTGGGTGACCAACTCTTGAGTTGGTGACAATCCTTATCTTCTCTTGTTTGCCTAAAACGTCATTGATAACATCAGAATTGGAAGCACTTGAAAACATAAAAATTGTTGGAAATTGTCTCAGCTTTCCAAAAACAAATGGAGGTCATTTGAACTTCTAGAACTTTAGATATGGGTTAAACACTAAATAGCCATTTGTAGGACTAATTTGGACTTGAAAAAAACCTTTTTAGATGTTAGGCTCCATATGAAAGTTGTAGGTCTATGTCTTACCTTTTTATCCATATAAAGTAGACCTAAATCTGAGATCTATAGCTCCAGATATGACCCAATTACTGAACAGTATTATAGTTTGAACTGCACCAACATCTCTTTTCTAAGTTTGACCATCTCTTTATCCTTTCAATTTCAGTTCTTAAACTCATCAATCAATCTTTTTATTTATGTGATAGGCCTGCATTTAAAATAAACATTTACCATAAATTAAAGGTATCTTATATTGTTAGATATGTTATTATAAAACATACTTTAGTTAAAGAGTTGTTGATATTTTAAGTGCAAAATGATGATATAAAACCTTGATAAAAATGCACTTTTAAGTACTAATCAGCCAGCCACAAGAAGAGTGAATGAAAAGTGTAGAACTTGTGATTTTCTTTATCTAAGGGGTTGGGGACGGGGCTGTGTCAAGAACTAAGGGGTTGGGTCCTTTTTTAGCTCCAACAAAGGTTGGGTCCATGTATGGATTGAAGGAGGGTTGGGGATATGGGTCCATATGGGAACCCAAAGGGGTTGGGGGCTGGGCCATGTCCCAACCCAAGACAGTTGTGATTTGGGTCTGAGTTTTGAACTAAGGGGTTTGAAGGCTGGGTCCATGTCTAACCCTAGACCCAAGGTAGTTGAGGGTTTGGTTCCGTGTGCGCACCTAAGAGGGCTGAGTCTGCGTCCGATTGTTGGACCCAAGGTGGTTGGGAGTTTGGGTCCGTGTTTGGAACCAAGTCGGGTTGGGGGTTTGGGTCATTGTCTACACCCAATAGGGTTAGGGGTTGGGTTTGGGTCCTTGTCTACACCCAATGGGGTTAGGGGTTGGGTTTGGGTCCTTGTCTACACCCAATGGGGTTAGGGGTTGGGTTTGTGTCCCTACCCCGAACCCAAGGTGATTAGGGTTTTGGGTCTGTGTCTAGACCCAAGGGATTTGGGGTTTAGGTTGGCGTCCAGAATCAAAGGGGTTAGATGTGTGGTCGCACCTAAGATGGTTGAGTTTGGGTTCGAGTCTTGACAAAGGACCCAAGAAAATTGAGTCTTGACATACAACCTATTAGAGGTGGGCCTTGACGTTATATCCATAAGCACTAAGTCTTGTTGAATGACCTAAGAAAACTAGATCTTGGCGTTAGACCTATGAGCCTTGGGCAGACCCAGCACCTAATGTCCCATATGGCGTGCAGGTTTGGTCAGCACCCAGGGCAAGTCAGCCCTAGCACCAAGTGTGCGTGCGGGTCTAGCTTGCGCACAGGTAGGGCAGCCTAAGCACCACATGTCCCCACATGGGGCGCGAGTTTTGCTCACACCTAAGGCATGCAACCCTCAGCCCTAGTGCCAGGTGTCTACATCCTAGGCCCCCAACTCCACCAAAACTTGAGCTGACTATTTTCTCTCCAACAATCCTTTCAATGCAAAATGCATTCTAGTGAAAAGATAACCTCACCCCTCTCTTACTACCCTTGTAACTCTCTAGGGCAAGGGTTAGTTTGTCATAACACTGCTTAAATTTATAGTGCTTTGTGTCTAGATAAATAGTAATAGAGGTATTGATTTCTTTTAGTATATTGTATAATTCTTTTTCAGTGGTTATTAATGGGAGAGTCCTTGATATTAAGGTATTTGTTTTAGTGTATTTTTGAATGTATGATTACAATGGTGTATGCCCCTAATAACCACTCTCATAAACAAGAATTAGTGGACTATTTGGTGCATTTTAAGGGCAGTGTCTCTAAGCCTATGTGTGTTATCGAAGATTTCAATGAGATTTTGCATCCCTTTGATCGCAAAGGATGTAAGAACTACTCCTGCTACATGAAAGCCTTTCGAGATTGTTTAACAACACGTGAATTGTTAGAACTACCTCTGTGTGGGAAAAAGTTTACCTCTGTTGAAGTGTCAAGGGGGGATTCTGCTAGTGAAATTGACAGAGCCTTTATGTCCACGGCATGGTTTCAAACATTTCCCTCTGATTCTTTGTTTGGTCTTCCCAAGTATACATCGGATCCCTGGCCCATCATGATGAAAATGGATAGCACAAATTGGCGGTCCTAAACCATTCAAATTTCTAACTTCTTGGTGGCTGTGACCTGATTTCAAGGTGGTCATGCAACACTTACGGTCTTCAGCTATAAACTCTGTTTCTGGTTCGGACAGAATGGCGAAAGTTATTAAAACTATCAAGGAGGGTCTTAAAGTGTGGAATGTTTCAAACTCTGTTTCTGGTGCGGACAGAATCAGTCTTTGTGGGAGTTTGTACAGGATTATCTCAAAGGCACTGGCTAATAGGCTCAAAGTTGTTATGAGGGAGGTAGTTGGTGACTATCAAGTCTGGTTTGTCATCGATGTGTGGAATCTGTGGAATCGCTTTAACTCTTCATCAATCTGCTAATAGTTTTTTTCTTTTTATGGTTTATGGAAAGGGGTAGATCCTTCCAAGGCGAGATTTTTTTGCTGGTTAGCTATTCTTAACAGAATCAATACTAGGGGTGTTCTAGCTAGAAGGGGTCTGACACGTGAAGAGTCCGAGGAACACCTCCTTTTACAATATCAGAGGCATTGGAAAATTTGGGCAAAATTCATAGACTAGTGAGGTTTATACTGGTGCTGTCCTTGTAGTTTATCATGTTTTTTTCCAGCAGGAAGTTCTTGTTCGTGGGAAATTTCAGAGGAAAGTACGGTTCATGCTGTTTTTTGCTATTGTTTGGTCATGATGGCTCATTCGTGATGTAATTTCTAAAATTTATTTATAATCAAGTAAAAAGTCTGTGCTATCTCAATCTTCCTTTTTCCCCTCTTCAACTTCCATTTCTTGATGCAGCAACACACCAACAGGCCAATCTTTTATTTCCAAGATTTGTCAAAGGCCTTTCTCCGACATTGTTGAAAAACTGGTGTTTTAGAATCATGATATTTTATTTGAGAAGCTCGAAGATTTTCGGCAGTGAGAGTCACTAGAAAAAGAGCGAGAGAGGCAATAGAGATGGCTTGTATACTGTGTCCAGGGAAAATGGGCATGATGTTAAAACCTACCAAAAGCAGGGCAGCCAAACATATACAAGGTTGAAGGTTCAAACGACCTATGATCAAAGCATAATCAACGGAGGGCTAGAGAACCTCATCATTCTGTAAGCCTTTCCCAGGCTTGTGCAAAGTATGAGGTAAATTGCAAGTCTTTCCCAAGCTTGCGCAAAAGCAATTCTATAACATCACCCGTCAATCCTGCCCTATAGCTTTTAAACAGTGCAGGAAGCAAAAATGGATTTCACTGAACAGATTTTACAGGAAAGCATTTCCTATGAATAACACATTACAGACAATGCATGCACATCCAACAATCCCTAAATCCTTCACAGCTACATTAGATTCCAGATATTGCTATCTTCTAAATGGATCAGAAACGAATACAAATTTCCTGATTTCTGATAACTTGAACATACAGGAGAGGCCAAAATAGGAACCTTAGCTACAAACTCCGGTAAGTCATCTGACTGAACAATGACCACCTGGTGCACATGAAGATATTTATCAGATTAGAAAAGGACAGGGACGAAGAGAAACAGAAAGTGCGAATCGGGTGTGGAATAGGATGAAAGCTGGCCTTTATCCCACTCAGTGGTAACAACAATTGTGGTCATATGGAGATGGCTAGACTTGGAAAGCTCGACCCAGGCAAAGTAGCGGCACAGCAAATCTCCTGGCTATAACATGTCTACATGCGGAGTGAACCAGTCACAGGGTCTCGGCTAGAATTGACATCCTTATATGTTCAAAGAGAGGTTTGCAAATTGGGAGTCCAGGTCCCTGCTGTTACAATGACAATGGCCAGAAAGTTTATGTTATTGCGGTCGTTGCTGCTGCTAATGTTGGAATTAATTTTGAAGTTTTTATTTAAAGTGTATCTTAGTTCTCCTAGGTATATGCATGTAACTATTAAGAATGTATGTATCTTTTTAAGTTTATTTAATTATCATAAATTACTATAAATGTGTTCAGGGTATTGAAAATCTAATTTCAAGTATACAGGGACACTCTCGTAGGAGAGTATTGTAATATGAATAGGATTTATTTTTCACCATGCTTCTCATGTTCCTATTTTTATTTTTCTTCTTCAAATATTTTTAATATAGTATTAGAGCTAGTTTAAACTAGTGAACTTTTAGAGCGACTAAAAAGTATGAAATCCCAAAATAGAGTGAATGAACATGTAACACCTAAAAAAAAATAGAGGTGTAAGATAATAATGCCCAACAAGAGAATTGGAACCTTACAACAAAAAGAGACAAGAGAAGCCTAAAAAAGAGGGTTCAAGTTAATAAATTATTGCACAAGAGATAAAATGTGATATAAGAGAGACCACACATGAAAGAAAGAAGAGACAACTCTTTCTACCAAACAAGAGAAATGGTTAAGGAGCCATGATAAGAAGAAGGCATCAACCTAAAGTAGATTGAGCCAAATCTTAAATTTATGAGATAGATTAAAGATCCAATAAGACTTCAAAAATTATTTTAATCCATCCTAGCCACACCATCATTTTGCTATAAATTTTCATTTGCTGTCATAGGAGATACTATTGGTTTACATTTGACATGTTTAATTTCTTGAAAAGATTTGCAACATACTTTTTTTATGAATCAAAATTTATCCTAGAGATTGTTTCACTTGAATGCAAAAAAAAATCTCATCAACCAAGATTTATCATTTTAAATTCTTTCATCATAGTTATTGCATGTGAACATATGGCATCAGGGGGGGTCACTGGAGTCACCACCTAGTTTTTTGGTTCAGGGTCACTAGAAAACTCAGGTGTATTAATCTCATCAGAGATTTGAGCGTAATAGACTAGTTGTGGCTAGGAAAGGTATTAGCATCTATAGTACATTTTACTTGAGGTAAGCTGATTTGTATGGTTTGATGTGGTTTAAAGGTTTAGGATTAAGATTCACTTGTATGAATAAACCTGGTATTAAGAATTTATTATGAACTCATGTACCCAAATAAATTCGTTGAAAATAATGTTCTTCGTAATTTGTGTATTATGGTAAAAAGTACTCCCAATTAAAATTGGTGAATATTTAGAATAACTCTTAAAATTTTCTAGTCAATTATTTATATTTCAAATATCAGCCTCACTTGTAGATTCAACGTTCTATACCAGGTTTTTTAACTATTAATTCTCATTAATTAAAAAAAGAAGATTTATTAAAATATTGGCTAAATTCTCATAAATTTAATAAAATAATTATTAGATCTTAAAATGCATGCCAAAACACACACATATTTTATTTTCATATGAAAATACTAAATGATTTGATTTTCTTATATTTTTAAAGAGATTTGGTCATATGTAATAAAGACAAATTGATAATTTTTTATTATCCTAGCTCAATCAATCATAAATCATCATTTAAACAGTTCCAAAACCATAGCAACAATTAATAAGTTGTGCCAAAAACTAACAATTTATCAAATAAATGGTTTAGAGTTAGGAATTGACCTTCCAAGGTTTTTATGGTTGTCTAAGGACTATTGAAAACCTTTCAAGGCTACTAGGTAATCCCAATGCATGTGGAATCATGTAGCATCGCCACGACCAACATGTGGAATCACATGTTGTCTCTACTAGGGGAGGAGAGCCAAATGAATTTGAAGCTCCTTTGTGTCCTCTTCGATTCCTTGTTGATAGTGCAGCAAACAGACACTTGTAGAGGGAGCTTTACTCTATTGAAGTTTTAGTCTTCTTTTTGTTTTTTAGTCTAGATTTGTCTCTTCTCCCTACTATTATGTTTTAATGCTAACATTGGTGGGAGAAAATTGTAAATGGTTTGAAACTAGTACATCCCTTCTTTGATGCCCCACTAGTAGAGCCAGAAATAGATCTCTATAGAGGGAGCTTTGCTATGTTGAAGTTCGATGTCTGCTCTTGTTTTTTAGACCATATCTGTCTCTTCTCCCTACTACAGTGTCTTGGTACTACTACTAGTGGGAGAGTTTTTCAGCATATGCAAATACTACATCCCTTCTTGGATCCTCTACTAGTAGTGTCACAAATAGATCTCTATAGAGGGAGCTTTGTTACATTGAAGTTAGTTATTTACTTCTTTTTCTACCCACATCCTATGCTACTAAAATGGAATGGAGCTCACGATGGAGGTATAACTTGCATTGATTGTTAAAAAGTGTTTTTATGTAAATTCTTACATGTGTTGTGAATGTATGTTGAAGTCAATATTTATAAAACAAATTTAAAAGAATGAAACAGGGAAACTTGAGGTGTAAAATGTTATAGTGCAAATTGTTGGAAACATGAACAATTTAGTAAGAAAGAGAGATAATAGAAATTTAATGTTAATCCTTAGTAAATTATGATTTTAGATGAGTATCGAGAGACTAATACAAGGGTTGAAACTGAAACTTAAGCATATTAGCGTATTTCTTTCAATTATGAATATACAAGTATAGAAATTTTGCTAGCGTTAACTTAAGAGATTGATGTGAATTGATGGATGGTGCAGTAAGTAGAATTATTTTGAGCATCTCTTTTCAATTTCTTATTGCATATAAATAATTGTGTCAATTTTTGAAGTTGTATGAAATATTACCACCATGAAAATCTAAGATGGAATTGAAATATAATTTTTTGAATTAGCTTAAATTTGGTTTGAAATTATACAATTTTCTTGAATTGAAATTAGGGTTTTTAAACACAATTCAGGGGAAATGCAAAATTATCTAGAATTGAATCAATTAGAGTGTTGTACGTTACCTTTGATGTGAAATTATGTGAAAACAACAAAGAAAAATCAATAGGTAAAGGATCCAAAGTGCTCGACCACTAGGAGAGTGAATGAGAATTGTCAAACTTGTTGACACGACTAAAAGATTGATGTCTTCTCGCAAGTGTAGGAGTGTCGAAATAATAAATAACCCGGTAAGATCGGGGTCGAACCACAAGGAGGTTAATTGTACAAATTATAAACAACAATAATAGTAACAACAACAACAACAATAGTAATAGTAGCAATAATAATAATAATAATAATAATAATAATAATAATAGTAGTAGTAGTAGTAGTAGTAGTAGTAGTAGTAGTAATACTAATAATAATAATAATAAAGAAAGAGATGGAGAAGAAGAAGAAGAAGATGAGAACTTTGAGATGGAATATTAATGTAAGGATTAAACAATGATAATAACAAATGTCAAGGTTAGAGGTTTCACTAATGGTATGTCAAACAAGTATAGTATAAACTCTTATTATTCAATTGAAAACCACACACAAAAAAGTTTCAATCAGATTATAGATTGTTAACATGATTACATTAGTCATCTTATTCAATTAATACTAATACTTGTAAATCTTGTCAAACATTCATGATTAAAACTTATGTTAACAACAAATCAAGTTCCTTTCATAACTCAAGTGTCGGTTATACCATACAGTATGTGCTATAAAAGTGCCAAGCATTTGTTATACCAAGTGTTATACAACATAAATCAAGATTAGTCATTTAACAAGCAAAGTATTAAAGAGTGAACAAGATAACAAATACAAAACATGTTAGTATCAAACATTAAATGTCATATTAAGTTTACACTATACTTATTTTTACACCATTAGTGTAACCTTTTCACCTTGACATAATAAACTTAGCTAGACATAATGAAAGAAAGAAAAATAAATAAACAAAATAAGAACATAAATAAGATAAAAGTTAACTAAGTAAATGAAAGGAAATGAAAGGCATAAACTTGATATTAAAGAAAGCAAAGCATAAACATTACAAAAAATACAAAGAGAGAAAGAAAGAGCATGATCTTGATCTGGAAACTAAGATGCCTAAATGCATGGAAAATGCCTCTTTTTATAGGAAAAAAATGAGAACTATTGATTTGATGACTAGTTGATGAGTAGGTGACCAACTTTTGACTTGGTGACAATCCTTTTTTTCTCTTGTTTGTCCAAAACATCATTGATAACGTCAAAATTGGAGCCACTCGAAAACATGAAGTTGTAGCAAATTGTCTCAGCTTTCTTGTATAAAACATTCAACTCATTTAGACTTCTAGAACTCCTGATATGGGCCAAACACTGAATAGTGCTCGGGCTGGAAGACAGATTCAGTCTTCTTTGTTATTGCTACAATTTGAACTCGAAAATGGCCTTTTTAGATCTTGAGCTCTATATGAAAGTTGTAGGCCTATGTCTTACTTTTCCATCTATATAAATTAGACCTAAATCTGAGATCTACAGCTCCAAGTATGACCCAATTACCAAATAGTATTCTGGTTTGGATTGCACCGACATCTCTTTTCTAAGTTTGGCCATCTCTTTATCCTTTTAATTTCAGTTTTTAAATTCGTCAATCAATCCTTTTATTTATATGATAGGCCTGCATTTAAAATGAACATTTACCATAAATTAAAGGTATTTTATATTATTAGATACATTACTATAAACATGCTTTAGTGAAGGAGTTATTGATACTTCGAGTGTAAAATAATGATATAAACCTTGATAAAAATACACTTTTAAGTACTAATCACTTGTGATTTTCTTTATTAAATTACTTATGATATGTTGTTGTCATGTGAATAATAACTAGAAAAGAAAACTATCAGTTAGGAAAAAGAAGGAACCCTCGATTCCCTTGAGGCCAAGTTCAATTAAAACAAGATTTAGTAGGTAGAGGGGGTGTTTGAGATTTCATATGATAATGATGACATATGATAATGATGAGTAAATTAGGTGTAGCAAAAAGTTTACTAATAAAGGAACAAGATAACTTGAAGATATGAGAACTTTATAAATTGGTTTCGTAGGTCATATGGGGTGGAAAGGAGTTTATAGGACATATGTATGGTGTGTGGGGTGTTTTGAAGATAGTTGTGAAATGTAGAAAATACATATGGCATGGGAATAGTTGTCTTAGGAGAGGAAATTGGAATGAAAATAATTAAAGATGCTTTTAATCTATTAATGAAAATTGGGCAATTTCATCACCTTGATTTCTAAGAGAATTTCGGCCTAAAGAAGATAAAATTCAACGAGTCTGACCTTACTTAATTTGGAGCTCTAGAACTCTAAATATATATAGGAGGGGTTGAACTGCCACCTCTACTTGCAGATTCGAAAAATTGGTAGCCCTCCCTTTATAAATGTATAACGTCATGTCTAGACTTTTGGAAGGAAATAAACCATATTTGAAATTGAATTTGTGATGTTTGTTATGATTTGATAATAAACTGTAATCGTAATAGATATAATGGGGATGTAAATGCAAGAAAAAATAATTGTAAAAGAGGAATAAACATTGTTGTTATTACCATTGTTATTTTGCAAAATGTGACTTGATTATGGAATAATATGGTATGCTTATGGATTCAAGAGGATCACAAGAGGGGCACAATAACAACAAGAGAGCACAAGTCGAGCTTCTATAGGAGTTAGGTATTCTATACCTATACAATCCTTAAATAATGATAATTTTAGTACTTTGTTTAATTTGTGAACCTTGTGCTTGCAGATGAAACCAAAAGGAGAAAAGATAAGAATGAAACAAATAAGGAATGAAAATCAGATTTGATCTATGGACCCTGATTGGGGATAATGAATGGTAGTAATGAAACTTCACGAATAACTGTTTCTTGGATTTGATTAACCAGTCCTAAATATGAAAGGCTAATGATGTTAGTAAGGTTTGCTAACATCGGTATGACCATTATAGATAATGAGAAATATTCAAGTTGATTAACTATTCAAGTTAAGAATAGTTAATGATATTAATAGAGGATGTTGATATTGGCAAACTTATAAAAAACTTGATTAGCTTTTCTTGATAGGGAAGCTAATGATATCAATCCTTGACATTAGCATTCCTAGAATTATTCCAATGTATTATGAAAAATTGATTAGCTATTTCAGATTGGAAATAGTTAATGACATCAATTGGCTATAATAATGCCAACATTACCAAAGATTTGATTAGTTGATCATCATAGGGGCAACTAATAACACCAATTAGATTCACTAGTGTCGGCAATACCCTCCTCAGGTTTGGGAAGAAGTGGTATGATCGGTATTCTTGATAAAGAATAATTGATAGTTTTTGTGAAATGGGAAGGTTTAGGGATTTTTGGAAAGATGAACTAGAAATATTAAAGGAGGACTAAATAGGGAATTATAAGGAACTAAGATAATGTATATCATTATGTGTGTGTGCGTATGCATAGACACATGTATTGTTTGATTTCTCTTCTTTGTGATATTTTTATTTTAATATAATTATTTTCAAATATTATATTATTGCAGGTCCATCATATTCATGCTAGGAGTAATATCTTAGGACCTCTAGTTTCTTTTGTGTTATCTAGGAATTAAATGAATTTTGATGTATTTTGTCTTTAAGGAATCATATGACTTGAAGTGTAATAACATCCTTTATATTAAATGTTGGAACATAGATGGTATTACTTTCTACTTACAATTTTGATGTTTGTTCCTTTCCTTTTATCTATGAATTAATTTATGTTGATGAAGAAAAAAAAAAGTGTAATATTATGCTTGTGCCCTTGAATAATTTATTGTTGAGACTTAGAATGTTTGAGATATGGTTGAGCAATGAATAATAGATACGTGGAAGATATTTGTCTATAACTTAAGACCTTCTATTGTAAAGGAGTCTCTGTTGATATTTCAGTAAACCTTATATGAATTAAGCAACAAAAAAAAAAAATCCACCTTGTTTTCCTCCTTTTATGATGGATATGTTTGATCCTGGAAATGGGGATGTTACAAATTAGCCCAATAAAAAGTTAATGAAACAAGAGTTAATATATGATAGCTAACAATCTTCTATTATAATTAACAAGCACAAAAGGTGTTGTTACCCATTTTTGGGTCCTCACATAAAAAGAAAAAAATACAAAAAAAATAAAAGAATATATATTCAAAAGAAAATAAAAAAATAAGTAGCAGTAAGAAAAGGATGTCGGGGTGCCTAGAAAAATGTCTAAAATTGGTTGAGAGGGTTTAAAAATACAAGGATTGAAATTTAATTGCATAGTTTGACTGATGAGAGCTTTGTTAACAAAGAAAATTCAATATGAGAAAGAAATGTCCAAAATCAAATGTTTATGGACTCAATTAAATTTTATTGAAGGTTTAATTAAATTTATGGGGGTTTGATTGCAAGAATAATTGATTTTTAAGTCAATTTATACTTTAATTAGAATAAATTAAAGTTCAGGTGTCAAATTATAATTTTTAAGAGTTGATTTGGTCAAATCAAGGCTTAATTGCATAAATATTGAAGTTTGATGGCCAATTAGGGACTTGATTAAAGAAATCCAAAACCAATAACCAAACTGGAAAAGGAGCATAAATAGAGGGACCAAGATTGATTGAATTAGGGCCCAAATGGAAGAAATTGAAAGTTTATTAATCAATTGAGGGTCAAATTGCATAAATCCAAGACCTAGGACTAAAATGAAAAAGACGGCCAACATTAGGGCCGAGACTAGAATTTAGCAGGGTTGCAATTAAATTGATTTTTAAAATCAAAATTGCAATTGAGAACTTGATTAAATAAATAAATAATTAAAGACTGATTTGGACTTTAACACGTTTTTATCACCATTTCTTTTTAAATGAAATTGCATATTTAGACCAAAACAATGTTGTTTCCTTCATTGTACACAAAAGAAGGAAAAATAGAGGGGATGATATAGAAAAACAGGAAAACACAAAGAAGTAGAGGAGCGAAGGAGAAGGACAACCACCTGGAACCATTACCATTTTGCCACTAGCAGAACCGCTAATGACAACAAAAGTATAGTAAGGGGGAAGAATAACATTAGAAACACAAGAAGAATTAGAGAAGAGGAGGGAATGCAGGAAAGAAGGATAAACAAAGAGAAACAGAGGAGAGAAGAAGAGGGACAACCACCTAGAACCAATGGTTTCCAATTCAATAATAAGAGTTTATATTATACTTGTTTGATATACCATTAGTGGAACCTCTAACCTTGACATTTGTTATTATTATTGTTTAATCCTTACATTAATTTTCCATCTCCAAGTTCTCATCATCTTCTTCTTCTTCTCTTTCTTTATTACTACTACTACTACTACTACTACTACTACTACTACTATTTTTATTATTATTATTGTTATTGTTATTATTGTTATTGTTGTTGTATTATTGTTATTTATAATTTGTACAATTAACCTCCCTATGGTTCGACCTCGGTCTTGCCGGGTTATTTATTACTTCGACACTCCTGCACTTGGGAGAAGACATCAATCTTTTCGTCGTGTCAAGTTTTTGGCGCCGTTACCAGGGAGGTAAGTTCTTGTATAAATTATAGTATTTATTTTATTTTCTCTTTTCACTTCTCTTGTATATAACTTTGTTTCTTTTTATTTTGTTTTCTTCCTCCTTCTTTTGCTTTCTTCTTCTTTTTTATTTTATTCCTACACGTGCATGAGAGTGTGGTCACGTACATCAAGTGGTAGACTTTGTAGGGTATCCTCATCATTTTCAGAAAATATGGTCGAAGAAGATAATCAATCTCTTCATAATGAGAATAATGAGAATAATCGTGCTAGAACACTTAGAGACCACATGAATCCCACAAGAACAAGCCTGAATCTGTCTTCCAACCCGAGCACTGTTCGGTATTTTGGCCATATCTGGAGTTCTAGAAGTCCAAATGAGCTGAATACCGAACAGTGCTCGGGCTGGAAGACAGATTCAGGCTTCTTTGTTGTTGCTATAATTTGGACTTGCAAATGGCCTTTTTAGATCTTGGGCTCCATATGAAAGTTGTAGGCCTATGTCTTACCTTTCCATCCATATAAATTGGACCTAAATCTGAGATCTATAGCTCTAGATATGACCCAATTACCAAACAGTTTTCCGGTTTGGATTGCACCGACATCTCTTCTCTAAGTTTGACCATCTCTTTATCCTTGCAATTTAAGTTCTTCAAGTCATCAATCAATCCTTTCATTTATATGATAGGCCTGCATTAAAAATAGACATTTACCACAAATTATAGGTATCTTATATTATTAGATACATTATTATAAAATATATTTTAGTTAAGTAGTTATTGATACTTCAAGTGCAAAATGATGATATAAAACCATGATAAAAATGCACTTTTACGTACTAATCAACCAACACAACATCGCCACCATATACGGTTATATCACCAATGCCACTACCAGGTCATCCTCTCTCTTTCTTCCCCCTTTATCCTTCTTCATCCACTTCATTTCACCCTACCTTTACTATTTTGCAAGGTGAACATTGGAGAGTCATTCCATTGCTTACTAGGTTAGAAAGGTCTGGCTTAGACCAAAATGCACTAGGCTGGGTTTGGCCCAGTAAAACAAATTCAAAAAAATCCAAAAATGCTTTAAAAAAAATGTGTGATTTTCCTGTGTATTTTTCTATCAATTTTGTATAATTCTAGTTTGTATTTTTATATCATATAGTAGGCTATGAAAGTAACAAGTATTTGTTGTATCAAAGATAGTACAACACATAACTAATACTATTAGTGTATCCTCTAACCTTGACATTTATTTTTATCATTATATAATCTTCACATTAATTTTACATCTCAAAGTCCTTTTTAACTCATCTTCACCACCACCATTATCATTGTTGTTGTTGTTGTTGTTGTTGTTTTCATTTATTTTTATTATTGTTGTTGTTATTTTTATTTATAATTTATATAGTTAACCTCTCTGTGGTTCGACCCCGGTCTTGCCGAGTTATTTATTACTTTGACACTTCTGCATTTGGGATAAGACATCAACTCTTTGATCGTGTCAACCTTATATAAATTATAATATTTATTTTATTTTCACTTTTCATTTTGTTTTGTATCTAACTTTTGTTTCTTTTGTTTTTTTTCCTTCTTCTTTTATTTTTTTCCTCCTTTTATTTTATTCCTACACGTGCGTGAGAGTTTGGTCACGTACATTAAGTGCTAGAATTTGTAGGCTATCCTCATCATTTTCAGAAAAAATGGCCGAAGAAGATAACTAGTCACTTCATAATGAGAATAACCGAGTTAAAACACTTAGAGACCATATGAACCTTACAAGAACAAGTGCACCTTCATGCATAATTTTCCCTCCGGATGCATCTCACTTTAATTTTAAGCTTGCCATTATTCAACTTTTACTTCTTTTCATGGCTTAGATCTAGAAAATCCACACTTGCATTTGAGAGAATTTGAAGAAGTTTGTAGCACCTATAATGACTTAAATTGTAGCATGAACACCATCAGATTAATGCTTTTTCCTTTTTCATTAAAAGATAAAGCTAAAACATGGCTATAAAATCTTAGGTCAGGATCTATTCATACTTGGGATGAAATGCAACAACAATTTTTAAAGAATTGTTTTCCATCTCATAGAACAAACACTTTCAAAAGACAAATCACAACATTCACATAAAAACTAGGAGAAACATTTTACCAATGTTGGGATAGGTATCGGGACTTACTTAATACTTGCCCTTATCATGGTTTTGAAATATGGAGATTGGTTTCATATTTTTATGAAGGGTTAACACCTAAAGATAGATAAATGGTAGAATTGATGTGCAATGAAACTTTTGAAAATAAAGACCTTGACGAAGCAATAGAGTACCTAGACTTGCTAGCTGAAAATGCTCAAAATTGGGACACTATAGAAACTTATGAGGCACCAGGTAAGACTCACCCTTATAAATCTAGTAGAGGTATATACAACCTTAGGGAAGATCATGATCTCCAAACTAAATTTGCATCTTTAGCTAGAAAAGTTGAGGCACTAGAATTAAAAAAGAGTGGTCAATTAAAATCTGTGAAACCAATGAACATTCAACCAATGACTATCCAACTTTGCCTTCTTTTAAGGAATGTCTCCATGAACAAGCCCATGCTTTAAACAATTTCCAAAGGCCCAATCATAACCCATACTCGCAAACATATAACTCTGGTTGGAGAAATCACCTAAATTTCAGTTGGAAGAGTGGTAACAAGAATGCACAAACTTCACAACCATCATTTAAAGCAAACTATAATTTTCAAAATTCTCATGGATATGCACCTCCTTATGCTCCATCTCCTAGAAGAAATCTTAAGGAAATATTGCATGCATTCATTGAAAAGTAGGAGACAATTAACACTCAAAATGCTCAAACCATAGCAGATATAAAAGATGCTCTTGCAAAATTCATATCTACTCTCAGTTTTTAAGAGAAAGGTAAGTTTCCATCTTCACCACAGTAAAATCCTAAGGGGCAATACAATGCAAATGCAAGTAGTTCTGCAAACCATCATAAGGATCTAGTCAAATCGGTCATCACTCTTTATAGTGGTAAGGTTATTGAAAAACCCACTCTTGAACCTTGTGAGAAAGATGATGAGTTAATCTCTGAGGGTAAGGAAGGGGTTGAAGCTGAACATTGCAAAGAAAAGACAGATTCCCTGCCAACACTTCTATTTCCTCATGCCATGACCAAACAAAAAAAAGTCAATCACAACTCTGAAATCTTTAAAACTTTTAAACAGGTAAGGATCAATATACCTTTATTGGATGTTATTAAACAAGTTCCTTCTTATGCTAAATTTTTGAAAGATCTGTAAACTATAAAGATTTTATTAAAAAATTAGTTCATGATCAATTTGAAACTATTTCCAATGAAATTGAATTTAATGAGTTTGAGAATTTTCAAATGGTTTATTTCTCATATTTGTTTAAGTGTGTTTCAGGTTTGTCAGTGTTTGTTGTTTCAGATGATATCTTTTACCCTCTATCTTTCTACCTTATAACATTAAGGACAATGTTTTGTTTTGGCTGGAGGGTAGGGGTAGTAGTTGATATTTCCAAAAAAAAAAAACTTTACTAGTTATGCTTTCTATTTGCAAAACCATTGTTACTATGATGGTAGAGTCAAGGAGTTCTTTTGTTAAAGTAACTCTTGAGACGCATCCTAATAAACATTCTTATCAAGGTCTATTATAATACTTCTTGAAATATTCAGATTTATAAACTATCACATTATTATTTATTACTTCTGGTCATATACTCATTAAAACAAATATTTTTAAACCTTCATTTTCACACATATACTTTAACATATGATTGTGGGTTGCATATTAGATTATTACATTATTTATGTTCTTCTATTCAAAGTAACAACTAAAGGAAAGGGATAATATATAATTTGCTTTAAAAAAAGAAAAAAAGAAAAATAATTATTATAAATATAATTAAAAAAATAAAATAAATAAATAAAAATGTAGATATGTTTGGTTTCGTAGCCTCCCTAACTTGAGTTATTAAGCCCGAAGGGGTGTTTTAACACCTAATACCCTAAACTCAATTGAGTTGGGACCTATTGGCCTAATGCTTGTTACATGGGTTGAGAAGAAAAGTTTAAGGGAATCAAACATTACATTATCTACGTATCAGTTTCTACAACTCGAGTTATTAAGCTCGAAGGGGTGTGTCAACACCTAATGCCCTAAGACCAACTAGTTTGGGAGTCATTAGCCGAAAGCTCATTATATGGGTTATAGATGCATTGTGTTTTAAGTTAAATATATATTAAAAAAAAGAAAAAAAAGAGAAAAAAATAATAATCACAACCCAAGGACGTTAACCTTAAACATTAGAACATAATATTGTTTTCTTCTAATAAAAGCCCCATCATCTATGTTTTTTTACATTGAGCACATAAAAAAAGAAGGTTTATTAATATCTTGTTTCAACAATATGAAGCAGCTATATATAAATTTAATGAGAGTTTGTTTACCTAGATAAAACAATGAAAATTAAATGATGAATACCTTACTTTGAAAAACTTGCAAATTGTTTTTCTATTTTAACGCTTAGATTACTAGGGACTAGTAATAAGCTGGTTGGGAGTGTGATTAGTACTTAAAAGTGTATTTTTATCAAGGCTTTATATCATAACTTTGCACTTGAAGTATGAATAACTCCTTAACTAGTACATGTTTTGTAATAACAAGTCTGATAATATAAGATACCTTTAATTTATGGTAAATGCTTTTAAAGCACCTTGAATTTCTTTAGATTTCTAAACTTTTTTCTCTTCCTTGCGATTTACGAGTTGTGAATACTTGAAAGACTAAGGGAAAAATGAGCTCTCAAGCACATTGAATCTCCTTAGATTTCTATGTCTCTAAATTCATAAATTCTGAATTTATTTCAAATCAAGCATAAATTTCAAGAGATCTGCACCATTTCGCTTTGACACTTTGCAGACATGTCTAAAGGTATGATCCATATTGGCTAAGGGTTCTTTCCTTTAGACTTTGAACCCAAGTTCATTCATCATAACAGACTTATCCTAGGAAACAGACGGGATTAAAGAACATCAACACCATAACAATTATAGGCAAACCAAACATCAAGCAACTTACCTTAGGTAGGGCATACTAGGGATGCTAAAACCTTCCCTTTACGCAACTAGTCCCTTACCTTAGAATCCCTAAAAGACCAATTAGGTTTTCTAGTGACCATAATACTAGGTTAGGTTTTCTAGTGACCATAATACTAGGTGGTGACTCCTTTTTTCACAAAGAAAAGACTCCGAAATCAAATCCCTACTCTGGGAAGGGTCGTCACGATGTCAAGCTCTCTTGAGGATACGACAACTAGGAACTTTAATTGGTTTCAAAGACCAAGTATGGAGACTAGTTACGTAAAGGGAAGGTATTAGCATACCAAATACACCTTACCTAAGGTAAGCTGCATTGTTTTATTGTATGACATATGTTAAAGTTTCATTGTATTTCTAATTGCTAGTCTGTTTATGGTTCAAGAAAAGTCCTCCGCAATAAAGAGGTTCTTATCTTATCGGATAAAACTTAACCATCCTAATGTCAATAAAAGAACCATCTTTTTAATATCGTGAATATGTTTTATGTATAAATTTATAATCCTTGATATTAAAAGAAAATAAAATAAAATAATTTTTTAAAAAATATTAGCCAAGTTCTCGTGACTTTAATAAACTAGTTATTAAAGCCAAAATACATGCTAAAACATACATATTTTTTTAAGTTTCTTTTTTTTTATGAAAATATAATATGATTTTTTTTTTGCTTTTAGAAACTTGTCGTATGCATGAAAACAAATACATGTTTTTTCTTATGTTTTGATGAAAAATAGGTATTTTAATACCAAATTTGTATTTTTATGGTATAAAAATACAAACCAATATTAAGCAAAATTCAGTAGAAAAATACACAAGAAAATCATAATTTTTTTCAAAAATATTTTTAATTTTTTTTACTAGGCTAGACCCGACCCACTCATTTTGGGTTGGGCTAGACTTGGTTGGCCCAATAAACAGTGGATATAGTACATAAAAGAAGAAGAAGAAGAAGAAAGAAAAGGGGCGGACCTCAAGTGGCTTCGAGGCGGTGTTGTTGGTAGTTGTTGACTAGAGAACAACTTAGACGGTGGTCAGCCTTTCTTCTTCTCTGTGTTTTTTTTTTGCTGCTCTGTTCTTCTTTGTTTCTATTTTTTCTATGTTTCTTCTTCTCCTCGCTTCTGTCTCCTGCTTCTCCTTTCTTCTTCTGTTTCTAATAGTGGTTATTGTTGTTAGCAAAGCGATAGTGGCTTTTCTTTGCAGTGGCGGGCAGTGTCTGCTGCTGTTTATTCAAATATTGTCCTGATCAAATATTTCAAAGATTCATTCTCGACAATTAGGTAAGTAGTGTCATTAAATTTTATCATTCTGAAGCATGTGGAAGTCATTTCTCGTCAAAAAAGACAGCTGCAAAAATCTTTCAAAATGGATTTTATTGGCCCACCATGTTTAAAGACACGCATGCATTCAACAAAACTTGTGAAAAGTGTCAAAAAGTTGATACTGGTAAAAAAGTTTTGTTTTATAATTCTCAACTCTATGCATTCCTTAAAGAGCTAAGATTAAGATGAAGCAATCCTTATGGGGCCTATGATATTGAGAATTCAATGAATGACAATGATTTTAAGGAAAATGGACATCTTTTGAAAGCTTACTTTGATAATTTTCCTAGTGAAAATGAATCACCTAGTTTGAATGATCTTGTAGATAAAGGTTGATTGTTTTGTTTTTCTCACATTGTTTTTGTGTTTCTTTTTGAGTGATTTTTCCTAGTTTCTCTCACCTCGGTCAAATGACGGATAACGGTACTCCATGACTTAAGTCGGTTCTTTCAGTTTCTCATAATAACTAATATCTGTGTATATATTTGTGCAATTCTTCGAATCTCTCTTCCAATTCTCATTTGAAAATGGACACTAATCTTGAAAAATTGAAAAAGTATTTTCCTATTTTGCCTTAGAATGCGATTACAAAAATATACCATGCTAGATGTGCAAGATTGAGATTGTTAATAAATCATGGAATTCCTGAAGATATTCGTTGGTTGATTGAAGCAAAGGTTTGATTATCAGGTGAGTCCTCTAACTCCTTCATTTCAGACATGCATAGAACAGGTAAAAGCACTTTTGCAAAGAAGCGTCGTGCAAAACGACTGAAAGTCTGTCATCAACGTGCTAGATGGACTTGTAATACACAATTTTGTTCTTTAGGAATGGTATCTATAAACCGTGAAGATAAAATACAATTCATTAAGGATGGCCTGAGTAAGAAGTCTTTAGATAATCTTCTATTAACTCTTGAGACGCATCCTAGTAGAGATGTGCATCATGCAATTCATGATTTATGACCACTATTTCATAAAGAACATGATCGACTTAGTCTTGGGAATCTGACTAAAAAAGACCCTGTTTGCCAGTTTTTAAGAAAATTGGATGGGAAGCCTATCCTTGACCCATAGAGGGCGTTTAAGCTGTTCTTGGATATAAAACCAAGGGAAGATGTGAGCCATAATCATAACTACCTGTACATACACATGCTTTTTCAAAAGTAAATAAATAAAGAGAGAGAGAGAGAGTGAAATGGCAAGTGTGTAGAAATATGTGTAGAAATGTGTAGAAATGACAAGTTCCTCAAGTCATCATATAAGAAATATTTGTGTTTTTGGTGGATCTAGTGCTGGAAAAGAAAAGGAGTTTTTAGAATCAGCAAATCATTTTACTCAAGTGCTAGCTAAGAGAAAGATTCATTTAATGTATGGGGGAGGCAGTCTTGGGTTAATGGAAGGTGTGTCAATAGCTGCATTTTTAGAAGGTAATCATGTTTCGGGTGTCGTTCCCGAAGCTTTAGCACAAGGGGACATCATTGGAAAAACAATTGGAGAGGAACTTCAGGTCTCCATAATGTCAGCTCGAATGAATGCAATATTTAACCATGTTGATGCTTTCATTGCTTTACTAGGTGGTCTAGGCACATTGGAAGAGATCTTTCATATTTCCTCTTGGGCTCAACTGCACATTCACCATAAACCATAGGTTTGTTAAATGTTAATGGTTATTATCATAAGTTGTTGTCTTTTCTTGATCATGCTGTAGAACAAGAATTTTTAACATCTTCTGCATGACAAATCATAATCTCTGTTGCTACTGTTGAACAATTGATTGACCAACTACAATCTTTCATTCCTGTAATTGATCCTTCCATAGGTCGCATAAATTGGTCATCTAAGGAAAGCCGTAAAAAGCTTAGATTGAATTTGAGTCTTTATTTGTGAATTTTTGTGTCTTTTGATTTTATTGTTGTGTTTTGTTATTTCTTATTTTTGTTACAGTGTGTTTCAGGTTTATCAGTGTTCATTATTTCAGGTAATATCTTCTATACTCTATCTTTCTACCTTAGAACATTGAGGACAATGTCTCGTTTTGGTTGGGGGGAGAGGGTTGTAGTTGATAAAAAAAAAATTGTTTTTCATTTCATAAAGCATGTGCATAATTGTTGTTACTAGGATGGTAGAGAAAAAGAGTTTTTTTGTTAAAGTAACTCTTGAGACGCATCTTAGTAATCATTGTTAACAAGGTCTATTATAATACTTCTTGAAATATTCAGGTTTACAAACTCTCACATTGTTATCACTTAATTATGCTCATATACTTATTTAACATGTATTTTTAAACCTTAATTTACACACACACTTTAACATATAATTGTGGGTTGCATATTGGATTATTACATTATTTATGTTCTTTTGTTAAAGGTAACAACTAAAGGAAAAATATTGTATATAATTAAGAAAAAAAAGAAAAAAAATGATGATAATAAGAATGTAGATAAGTTTGGTTTCATAGCCTCTCTAACCTAAGCAATTAAGCCGGAAGGGGTGTTTTAACACCTAATACCTTAAAGTCAACTGACTTGGGAGTTATTGGCTCAACGCTTGTTACATGGGTTGAGGAGAAAAGCTTAAGGGAATCAAACATTGCACTATCTACATATCAGTATCTGCGACCTGAGTTGCTAAGCTCGTAGGAGTGTCTTAACACCTAATGCCCTAAGACCAACTAGTGTGGGAGTCATTAGTTGAAAGCTCGTTACATGGGTTAAAGATACATGATGTTTTTAAATTATAATAATCCCAACCCAAGGAAGTTAACCTTAAACAATAGAACAAAAATTTTGTTTTTTCTAAGAAAAGCCCCATAATTATGTGTTGATACATTGAGCACAAAAGAAAGGTTTATTAATATCTTGTTAAGAGGTATTGAGCAGATATATAAATTTAATGAGAGTTTTTAATGAAAGTTAAATGATGAATACCTTGCTTTGTTGAATTTGCAAATTTGTTTCTCTATTTTAACGCTTTGATTACTAGGGACTAGTAATAAGCTGGTTGGGGGGTGATTAGTACTTAAAAGTGCATTGTTATCATGATTTTATATCATCATTTTGCACTCGAAGTATCAATAACTCCTTAACTAAAGCATCTTTTATAATAATATAAGACACCTTTAATTTATGGTAAATATTCATTTTTAATGCAGGCCTATCACATAAATAAAAGGATTGATTGATGACTTTAAGAACTTAAATTACAAGGATAAAAAGATGGTCAAACTTAGAAGAGAGATGTCGGTGCAATCCAAACCGGAACACTGTTCGGTAATTGAGTTATATCTGGAGCTATAGATCTCAGATTTAGGTCCACTTTATATGGATGGAAAGGTAAGACATAGGGCTACAACTTTAATATGGAGCCCAAGATCTAAAAAAGTCATTTTCAAGTCCAAATTGTAGCAACAACAAAGAAGCCCAAATTTGTCCTCCAGCCTGAGCACTGTTCAGTATTTTGGCCATATCTGGAGTTCTAAAAGTCTAAATGAGCTGAATGTTTTACACAAGATAGTTGAGACAATTGCCTACAACGTTTATGTATTGGCTCCAATTTTGATGTTATCAATGATGTTTTGGGCAGACAAGAGAAGATAAGGATTGTCACCAAATCAATAGGTGGCCACCCACTTATCAATTAGTTATCAAATCAATAGTTCCCAATTTTAGCCTATAAAAGGAGGCATTTGCCATGCATTTAGATATCTTGGTGTCCAGATCAAGATCATGCTCTTCCTTTCTCTCTTTGTATTTTTTGTAATGTTTATGTTTTGCTTTCATTAATATCAAGTTTATGCCTTTCATTTCCTTTCCTTTACGTAGTTAACTCTTATCTTATTTATGTTCTTATTTTGTTTATTTATTTTTCTTTCTTTCATTATGTTTAGCTAAGTTTATTATGTCAAGGTAAAAAAGTTACACTAATGGTGTAAGAATAAGTATTAGCATTAATCGAATAAGATAACTAATGTAATCATGTTAAAAATCTATAATTAGATTGGAACCTCTTTTGTGCGTGGTTTCCAATTGAATAATAAGAGTTTATACTATACTTGTTTGACATACCATTAGTGGAACCTCTAACCTTGACATTTGTTATTATCATTGTTTAATCATTACATTAATATTCCTTCTCAAAGTTCTCATCTTCTTCTTCTTCTTCTTCTTCTTCTTCTTTTTCTTTATTATTATTTTTACTACTACTACTACTACTATTATTGTTATTATTATTATTATTATTATTGTTGTTATTGTTATTGTTATTGTATTATTGTTATTTATAATTTGTACAATTAACCTCCCTGTGGTTCGACCCCGGTTTTGTCAGGTTATTTATTACTTCGACACTCCTGTATTTGGGAGAAAACAACAACCTTTTAGTCGTGTCAATAATCTCTTAAGGTATTCACGACTATCCTAATTTGTATATTACTACTGTTAATTAACTCATTACTCAATTCTGATTGTCTTATTTATGAACACCATGACCATTTCATTGATTTCCTTTAAAAACTCCTGGCCATCCCAATTTGGATGTCATTAGTCAAAGCTTATTTTGTTAATATTCCTAGCCATCCTGACTTGGATGCCATTAACATGAGTAAATCTTAATAAATGTTCCCGAGCATCTGACGTGGATGCCATGAGCCGAAGTTATTCTTATCAAATATTCTTGACCATCCGACTTGGATGCCATTAGTGGTAGCTAATTTGATCAAATGTTCCCGACCATCCCAACTTGGATGCCATTAGCCGTAACTAATATGAGTAAATGTTCTTGGCTATCCGACTTGGATGCCAATAACTGTTGTTAATCTGATCAAATGTTTTTGGTCATCCTCACTTGGATGCCATTAGCCGCAACTAATCTAAGCAAATTTTTCCGGTCATCTGACTTAGATGTTATTAGCTGAAACTAATCTTAATCTTATCAAATATTTGATGTTTTCAATTTGCTTCCTTAATCATCAATATTTTGATGATACAATATCAACTTCAATAATTCCATAGTCATTAATCTTTCGGTGGCTAAGTATTATCACTTTAACTTTAGTTTCCCTCCTCCGGAAACTAAACATCCAACCATATCATTTCCTTAGTTACTCATTATAGTAACTAAATATCAAAACCAAGATCACACTTCAACTTCCTTACTGCGGTTGCTAGGTTTTATTCGTAATTTTTGTTACGACACTAAGTATCTTCATAACAAAGATTTAGCCATCAACATTATGGTAATTATTATTATTATTATTATTTACTTCTTTTCCAATTTCAATTTAACAATTTTTTACCATCAACCAACAGCTTATAACTACTAATGCATTCCATATAATCCTTCTAAATTTCTCCTTTTTTTTTGTGCAATACACACACACAACTATATTCAATTATAGAACTTTTTGTAACTAGCAATTTATAAGAATATGTAGCATAGCATTAATTGGATGTAAATTGAAAAGAAGAGGTGTGATACACCTACCTGCTCTTCCCGTGTCATGGCCTTCTCCAAACGAAGATCCAATCCCCATCGTTTCTCCTGATTCATAGAGAAGTCTGAGGTTATGTTTCCATCAAGTCATTGTGTACAATAGATCTGTATTTATTATTATATACATGATATCTTTCATGCATGTCCATTTATCCCATCATAGCATACATATATATACTAGGCATATTTCTAAGGTTAGCGTCTTAACACTCAAGCATCCACAAGACTCAATTTCTCATTGATGATTTTTAGTGTCTATGTTTCATTTAAGCCTTATATATAAGGTCTTTTTAGAATATTAACATATACATCTTTCATGTTTTGGAAGAGCTAACTCATACAAATCATTAACATGTCCAAAGTCATTTATTTCACACATACAAATTTGTCCATCGCTTTGCAGCATGGCCTATCAGTGGTATCTAGTCCTTAACTAAAGTTTTCAAGCTTTAATTAAAGAGGGATCAGTTCCTAGTGAAAGTTAACACCTTCAGTCACAACTTTCAAGAATATGGCTGTAAAAAATTATATCATTCATTAACCTTAAATCCATTTAGAAGTTAATCAACAATTATGTCCAATTGCCTATCATCTAACCCTTTAACATTTCTTCTATATATGATGTTCCATAACTCCAAATAGAGGATAACTTATTTCAATTTAAAGCTAACACATCTTCATATAATTCTCTTAAGGAACATGTATAAAAATTACCAATATCAAATCTTAAACCCAATTGAAAATCAAACAATAATTTTGTCCAATAGTTTCCAGCATGACCTTACCTTGGTATTTTGTTTATATTTGGAGTTCTATAACTCCAAATAAAGCAAACTCTATTTTCATTGAAAGGTAATATGTTTATACACAATATCCATGAAAAATATTCATCAAAATATATCAGTAACAATTTCAAACATAATTGAAAGTTAGACAATAATTCTGTTTAGTAGTTTGTAGCATGACCTTGCCTTGGTATTTTGTTCATATCAAGAGTTCATCCTGTCTAGTAATTTGTAGCATGACCTTGCCTTGGTATTTTGTTCATATCAGGAGTTCATCCTGTCTAGTAGTTTGGTATTTTATTCATATTAGGAGTTCTATAAATTCACATAAAGCAAATTTTGTTTCCATTGAAAAGTAACACGTTAATACATGATATCCGTGAGAAATATTCATCAAAATACTGCAAGAGCTCTCAAATATAATTGAAAGTCAAAAAACAATTATGTCTAGACTTGAATTCATAGGTTGTATAATTAAAGAAGAATTTTTCATGCATTCTTTTAACATCTGAAACAAAAATTTCATCTAATATGTCTTTGCTGTTTCATTAGGTTCCAAAATCAGTATATTTCAATGCCCTAGGGTTCCACATTTGACAGTTTCATTTCTTCTAGCAATATCCATTCAAACAAGAGTGGAAACAAGAAAAGTTTTCTTACCTCACGAATTTAAACAAGCCTAGGGTGTTCTTGCTGATTTTCTCTTCCTTTTCTTCTCCTTAACTTAGTCCCCTTCGAGTTTCTTCCTCCTTGACCGAACTTTCTTCTCTCTTTCTCTCTTTCTATACCTCTAAATTATGGTTTTCATCCTCCCATTCACTCATTATTCGTCGAAGTATGATTTTCTAAGTACATCCAAGAGTTTTGGTGAAGAAATTTCAAGTAGGAGGGAATTTTTGCTGCTTATGGCCGGCCCTAGAGGGAAGAGGAAGAGTCCTTTTTGGCTCAAAGCATTTATACCCCCTTAATTAACCCTATGTCATGTTTGGTTTCATGCCAACTTGTATCCCAATATTTTTTTTGTATTATTAAAGAACTGAATTTATAATTCCTCACCTAAACATTTGGTAAAAATATTTATCACCATTAGTTTCGAAACTATGAAGTTTATAAGGTGAAGTTCATGGTGGCCAATTTTAATGGCACCACTCGTTTTCGAACCAGGAAACTAGTCATTTCCATTTAATCCTTAGTGTTTTATACTGTTTTGCGGCTGAATATTTAACATTCGACTGCAAATATTGTATCATTTATTTTTATTCATTCAACAACCACATATATTTTTTACTTTAATCTGTATAATGAAATCTCTATGCATCAAAATTTTCACCATGTTTCTTGATTATCCACGTTATAATAGACCAGGGCTTTACATTAACTACATAAAAAAGTCAAGAATTAGAGCTTACAGTCTTTGATAAGCTACTCCTAGGCTGAATTTTCTAACCATTATAATGCGTATGGAAGTTATAATAATAACAACAATACAAAAAATATATAAAAGATTTTATGAGCAACAAAGGCTATAAAAATAAATTTTAAATTCACAGTTTTATTCTCTAAAAATAAATATAATGAAATATATTTTCTTTAAGGTTTACAAGACTTATAAATAGAGCAAAAGAATCCTACCTCTACTAGAAAACATTTAAATATCTAATTAAAGCATAAGAGAAATTAAAACATATTCTAAAAAAATCTATAAAAAACAGAAGAGAAGCCAATTAGAAAATGTAGAATGAAGAAATGCATCCTCCTCAACAAGATAAAAAAAAACGTTTTAAAAAGTTGAGTTTAGGGGGGTAAAAAGGACTTTATCTGAATCTACATAAGACTAATACACGATTCTTCTCAACTGAAAGTACGAGAGTTGACCACAAGTTCATATACAATACACAAAATAAATTGCGATATGAATTTTTTTTTTTATCTGTAACATTGTTAATCTATTATCAATATGAGTTTCAAAGATCTACATATAAAAAAAGTGTCATATTTCCCAAATGGACTACATGTTTGCCTTATAACCTCTCGACCATCAACCTTTCAAATTTGAGAAAAGAAACTTGTTGTTTTGATGCAATTATTTTCTTAAAGGTACAAATGTCATATTTGATAAACAAAGGCGATAATATGAGATTTGATTGAGCATAAATTTTTCTAAGTGATTTCTACAACTAGATATCTTATGGAAACCACTTGGTCATTCATAAGACCACTGGATCTCCAAATATTAGGTTCATAAGATATTGTTTATGTTAATTTTGTTATTTTTCCTAATTCTTTTTTGTTGTATTAGTTTGGATTTAATGTTAATTTTCTTTATGCTTTTGTATTTTGATTTGTTTTCTAGTAGAGATATAATCTTTGTCCTATTTAAAATTCTTATATATATATATATATATATATATATATATAGATGTTATGGAAACATCCAATAATGGATTTATTTTTAAAATTAAACTACAATTTTAAGGTTTACATATTTGCACATTAAAAAAAAACATCTTTTTTAATTGTTTTTCTAAACTGAGGGTTCTTAAGGAAACCAGTAAGTGCAAGAAGATGCATCATTACAACATATAATAGTTTGATTGTACGACTCGATTAATGTTAAAAGATCCCAACATATCCTCTTTATTTGAAGGTATTGTTTTTTCAAAAATTTAGCAGAGTTCCATTTGCATTTTGAATATCATAAATTATTGATTACTATCAATTTACTCAATCAACTCATCATTACAAGGTTTTATAATTCTAAACCTTATATCAAACCTCATAATTCCACACAACATAAAGATATATATCCTACGAGTAAGTTCAATATGAAGATAATCCAAACATTATATCATAAAATTTAAAAGAAAAGGAATACTAACATGCAAAGAAAGTATTTACAACATAATAAATGTTCTTAAATATTTCAAAAGGATTAATTACAAGATAACTAAAATACTACATGTTAAGCTAAACTTTTATAAATACATCAAGGTTTACATAAAAGTATACTACATAAACACATTAATTCCCTTTTTGTTTTAAGTTAAATATTTACATAAGCTTCACAAAGTAGAGTCCTAAACTAATGATCTTTCTAGACATTTGATGAACCTGTTAAATAAATAAACATACTATTATGTTGATAAAGAATATATATATATATATATATATATATATATGCTCATGTAATGAATACGAATGAAGTATTAACTTTATATCGGATCCATAAGAATTCTAACAAAGAACTTACATTTTGCTTATAAACCTTTTAAACCCAATTAACACTCATTTGTATATTCTTAGTTTGAATACCCTTAATTACTTGTATGAACTAGGTGACATTGCAAAGTCTAATCTTGTAATTTATATCCCGGTAATCCTATCATGGATGTTATTAGCCGAAGCTAATCTTATAATTCATATCCCGACAATCCTACCATAGATGCCATTAGCCGAAGCTAATCTTATATTTACGCTAGACTTTATTTACATTGAACACAACATTTATTGTAATTGTATTCACAAGAAGAATTTTAAATTATATAAGTACAAATATGAGGAAAATCACGCACCTGCTTCTCTTGTCTCGCGACCTCCCTTAACAGAAGATCCAATCCTGGTTGCTCCTCTTGAATCATAAAAAAGTTTTTGGTTATGATTCCTTCAAGCCGATATTATAGAGGATTCATATTCATCCATTAGTCATATGTTACTTTATATACATGTTCATTTGCTCATAATAACATACATACATATATCATGTATCTTTTCAGAGTTAGTATTTCAATATGTAAGTGTTTGTATGACTCAATTCTTTTATATTCTTATGTATTGTATGCATGTAAAAGTCTACTTTTACTGTCTAACTTTGAACTATTACTGTTCAATTTTCAACTATTACTTTTCACTTTTCAACTGTCACTATCTAACCATTACTGTCTAATTTTGAATTATTACTATCTAATTTTTAACTATTACTGTCCAATCATTACTGTCTAATTTTAAACTGTTACTGCCCAACTGCTACTGTCTAATTTTGAACTATTACTGTCTAACTTTAAATTGTTACTGTCTAATTTTTCAACTGTTACTGTCCAAACACTCATCAGATTTTTAACTATATCTAAAGTTCTAAAACTTCATTTTAAGTGAGGTTAATCTCGTTAGAAAGTTAAGATATGAGGTTACAAGTTCTCTAAAAGGAGAAGAACCCAGTTTTACCTCTAGGATAGTTAAAATTGCTCATTAACTAATTAGTCTTATTGCCTACATAATCAGTCACAGCTTAGTCTCAGCTAATAACCTATAATTAGATTTCTACATCTCCAAATTTAGCAAGACGAGTTTCCTTAGTTAGCTAACATTCAAATCTACAATTCCTATAAGGAACCCAATCCTAATTCCCTCATTCTCCTACTAGAAATCTCACCGAAAGTCAGAGACAAGGCTGTCCAGATTTGTCTTCCCCTCCCCTTCACACAATACTTTCATAAACTACTTACCACACACATGAATTAACTTAATCTCAACAATAAGTACTTTTTCTCCAATTTATATCTAAGAACCGTAATTTATGATTCAATATCAAGGCATCAATTCTTTATTGAATTTAAAAATGAATTTTTTTAAGATCATGTTTAGAACACCTTACCTGGTACAAATTAAGATTTTGATCTTCAACTAGTTGAAGACTTTCAACTCCCTTCTTTCTTTTCTTCCTTGTTCAATTTCTTAGCAATCCTTTGCTCTCAAGTGTTTATCCCATCTATAAGCTTTTAATCTTGGATGGGTTCCTGAAATTTTAGTGTTTCTCTCTTGATTTCTCAATAATGGGTATAAATCTCCTTATCTTCTCTCTTTGTGGTTCATACCGATTTTTTTGGTGAGGAGAGAGTATTTATACTCTATATTTTTCTTTATTTGCATTTAGACCCCCTTTTTTCTTTAAATGTATTATTCTCTTTAATTAAATTGAACCCTTAATAGTACTGGGTTTATTATAATGTCTTGAATTATTTTGCCTGGAAATTTATATTCAAATTTTTTTGAATTTCTATTTTTATTTAATCATATGCATGAATTTCTTCACTTTTATTTTTTATTTTTTATTTCTTTATTTTTGTTCGGGGTTTACACAACATTTGGATGTATATACCTTTTATTTTTACACTTCCTATATGGATATCTAATATCACCACCACTAAAATTTATTGGAATAGATATTTTAAAATTAATAAAATACAAGAATCCATCATCTATAGATCCATGAATGATCATCCATAATTTCTATCAAACCTCTATAAAATAATAATGACAACATGGATTAATTAATTATGTTAAGTAAATAAATTTGCAAAAATATTGGTTTAATTCAAGATTATCCAACAAACTAATTAAAACTTCTCTTAAATATTCATTATCAATTATCAACATTCATAAAAAATTATACACATAAATTTATGAAAATTACAACTCCACAATAGCATTGATAAAAATTAAACGGACCCCTTAAATAGTCTATTATTTATTTCATCACAACACATCTAATTCGGTAATTTGACATAAGTTTCAAAAATTTACAAATAAATACAATTTTACAAAATCTAAAACAAACCAATAACTAGTACAAAATTATACATTCATACTACAAGTTTGTTTGAGAAAAAATAATAAAACATGTACATACACTAATGAAATACATATATAAAAAAAATATTAAATAATAATAAAATTGACATTTTAATGTTAAAATTTAAAAAATGATAGATTTACTTACAAAAAAATAATAAAATCCATAATAAATCAGAACACGGATACTGTGACTACAAAAAATAACGAAGGATGATTTGTGTTAAGAAGTGAGGGATGTTTTGGGGGGTGGTTACTTGCAATTTAAGAGGGGAGTGTTTGTTTAGATGTAGGGATAGGGCAGACGAAGGAGAAATAGGAGTGGGCGAGGTCGGCAGTGTTAGTGATATGTTATCTTTTACCAATGAAATCACCAACAAAACTATTCCATCGATGATTCCATTGTCACTTTTGTCGATGAATAAGTCATGTCACTGTATAGAGATCTGGGTTTGAATCCCTTAGTAATTTCATCGGTAAAATCACCCACAAAAACTTCTACATCATCACACAGCTTTTTTAAAAAAAATTAAATAAATTTTATCGGTATATACTGATAGCATTATTCTATTGATATATACCACATAATTCCAAACAAAATTAGTCCGTCAGTATCTACCAATAGAAATATAAATGAAATTACATTTGTTGGTAAATATCATTGCAAATTATCGATAGAAAAATTTTATCGGTAATTCCATTAGTTTTAGAAAAATTGCTGGTAATGGTATTGAGAGTTGACTATAAATTCATATACAATACAAAAAATAAATTGCAATATGAATTATTTTTCTTTTTTATTTATAAAATTGTTAATCTATTATCAATATGAGTTTCAAAGATCTACATATAAAAAAGTGTCATATTTCCTTATGGACTACATGTTTGCCTTCCCCGAAGGAAAAACTTGATTCATGTTGAAAGAAAAGCTATTGTAATTTGTAGCAACTATAACCTCTCGACCATCAGTCTTTCAAATATGAGAAAAGGAAACATTTTACGTTGATGTAATTGTCCTCTTCAAGATAGAAATGATAGAAATGTTATGTTCAAGAAACAAAAAGGTTTTGAATATTTAAATAAGAATTTATCAAACTAGATAGATGACCTAACATATATTTTTATAGATTAGTAGAACAAATTGTCACACCCGGACATCGCGGCGGCCTTAAAAATTTATAATGGAATCTTTGGAAAGAACAGATTTCTAGCATTCTGTTCTTTAATGGGGAATTGTCTTTGTTTAAGGAGTCACCACCTAGTATTATGGTTACTAGGAACCCTAACTGATCAACAGAGATTCTATGGTCCGAGACTGGTTACATAAAAGGGAAAATATTATCACCCCTTAAACATCTTACCTAAGGCAGGCTGCATTGCTGATTTTTGTCCTTAATTGCTAATTTTTTTTTGTTGGTTTATACTATGATGGTTTTGCATGTAATATTCCTGACTCTAGCATCAGTGAATATTTAACTACAGATATTTCCAACTCTAGCATTGGTAAATATCACGTAGCTATAAAATAAAATAAATTTAAATAAGTTATTTTTTGATTCCCAACTCTGCTAACATTTTTTTTGTTTGGTTTATACTATGATGGTTTTGCGTGTAATATTCCTGACTTTGACGTCAGTGAATATTTAACTATAGATATTTCCAACTCTGGCGCTGGTAAATATCATGTAGCTATAAAAATAAAATAAATTTAAATTAGTTTTTTTCTAGCTAAATAAAATAAAACGACGAATAAAAAATAATATAAATTTAAACCAGTATTTTTATTCCTGACTCTGGCGTCAGTGAATAAACCAATAAATTTACATTATTTTTTATTCATGCCTATATTTTTTTTATTTTTTTTTTATTTTTGTACTTTGAAATATTTTATTTTTTTATTCATGCCTATATTTTTTTTATTTTTTCTAGCTAAATAAAATAAAAAGATGAATAAAAAATAATATAAATTTAAACCGGTATTTTTATTCTTGACTCTGGCGTTAGTGAATAAACCAATAAATTTACATTATTTTTTTATTCATGCCTATATTTTTTTTATTTTATTTTTTATTTTTTATTTTTATTTTTTCTATTTTCGGGCTGGGCTGGGCTAAACCCAGCCCATCATATATATTGATGGCTGGGTTCAACGCAGCCCCACAGGGGCTGGGCTGAGTCCTGCACGCGTGAAGTAACTTCACGCGTGCTGCACTATGCGAAGGTAATTAAGTTACCTTCACACAACGTTTCCAAATTCAAATGCAGGGAATGAAATGAGAAAGGGAAGAGCGTACCTGTTCTGTTAGAGGCAGAGGCGCGAGGGACGATGGTGAAGCTCGGGCTGGAATGGATATGGGTGATTTTCGTCGGGAATAAAAATGAAGGTGTTGGCTTCTGTGGGTGCTGAAAAACAATCTTTGGGTCGTTTTCTGTAGGAATGAAGGCCACAGCTAAATTGGGTTGATTTCCTTTCTGCTCTGTTCTTTTTGGGTGCTTCTTTGGTATTTTTCGGGTTCCTTCTGTTTTGCCTCTGTTCTTGCTCTGTTTTTTTTTTCGTTTCTTTTTCTCCTGTTTCGAGTTTTTTGTTTTTGATTCCCTCTTTTTCTAGTGTGGAGTGTTGGTTTTCTCTGTTTTTTTTCTAGGTTTAGTGCTCTGTTTTCAGCTTTCTACTCTGTTTTTTTCTCCCTTTCCTCCCCTTTGTGCTCTGGTTTTCGGCTTCCTTTTATAGAGACTTCGGATTGCCTCTAAACAGTCCTGCCTTCATAGGACTGTCATCTTCCCTAAACGAGATTACAGGCGAGAGGCGTGGTCCACGATTGGATCGAACCCGTTGGAGATTTTCAACCGATTGAACTGGGGTGGAGAAGACGAGCACGACTATTCCACTAGCAACGACGGCGTTTTGGCTAGAAATGGAAGTTTTTAATTTGATCCCTAGGCTTTGGAAATTCAGCAATTGGACCCCTAATCACTTAAACTTTCTTTTAATTTTTGCCCTTTATAAGTTAATTTCAATTAGATCCCTAAATTGGTATGTTGTTTACACAACAGCCCTGAATTTCCAAACTATTCAATTTAGTCCTTGGACTTTAATTTTCTAGCAATTTTCTCTTCATAACCTCCAAACTTTGATATTTCTTCAATTAAACCCCTGTTTTTTTAATTAATTAAATCAAAGTTTAATTAAGTCCTCAAACTCATTAATTCCTTAATTTCTTTTAATTTGATTAATTAACTTAATTCCAAGCTTAATTAAGTCTCAAAATTTATTAATTCTCCAATTAAACCTTTGATTTAATTAATTAAACTAGTCAAGAGTTTAATTAAATATTTAAACTTTCCAATCATGTTTTCATTAACTCAAATTTTAATTCATCTTTCATTTACTTTTTATCAAAAACAAATTTAGTAAATAAAAAATAAAAAATTTGGTTATGACAGTTACCCCCTCTTTATAACATTTACTATGCAACGATATAAGAAAATTTCATTTTCTTTTAGCTTTGTGTAGTAAATTTATAAAGAAAATTAGATACAGAAAGAACTTTTTTTTTTTAGAATTTTGAAAACATTAGATTGACACATGACCTTTACATAGAGATGTAGAAATCCAACAACAAATCGTTTGGGAGATGACCCATTTTTTTGTGTGTGTTTGATTTTTTTTTTGTTTAAAAGTGGATCAAATTGTTTTGGGCAGCTTGCCCAATGATAAAAGAAACGCAAAGAATTTTGTGAGTGGTCTAATTGTTTCGAGTGACTGCCCGATAAAGAATAAAAATACGAGGATTTTTTTTTGTGATGGTATATTGTAATGGGTTACCTACCCAGTATATGATGGAATATTGTAATGGGTTACTGGCCCAAATGGTCACATTGTAATAGGTTACTTGCCCAGTATATGATGGTATATTGTAATGGGTTACCGGTCTAGTTGGTCACATTGTAATGGATCACCTGCCTAGATGGTATATTGTAATGGGTTACCGGCCCAGTTGGTCACATTGTAAGGGGTCACCTACCTAGATGGTATATTGTAATGGGTTACCTGCCCAGATGGGTCACATTGTAACGGGTCACCTGCCCAGATAGTATATTGTAATGGGTTACCTCCCTAGATGGTCACATTGTAACGGGTCACCTGCCCAGTTGGTATATTGTAATGGGTTACCAACCCAGATGGTCACATTGTAATGGGTCACCTGCCCAGATGGTATATTGTAATGGGTTACCGACCCAAATGGTCACATTGTAATGGGTCACCTGCCCAGATGGTATATTGTAATGGGTTACCGACCCAGATGGTCACATTGTAATGGGTCACCTGCCCAGTTGGTATATTGTAATGGGTTACCTACCTAGATGGTCACATTGTAATGGGTCATCTGCCCAATTGGTATATTGTAATGGGTTACTTACCCAGATGGTCACATTGTAATGGGTCACCTGCCTAGTGGAAAAATACGAGGATTTTTTTTTAATAAGACATGATAGAGCTCGAAGGAGCATTATTCAATAGATGAAAGCTCGAAGAAAATGAGGGCTTGAAGGCATACTCAAAAGAAGGTGGGATAGAAAATGCACTACCTTTGATGGTCGAGGGCTCGAAGGCACGCTTGAATGGAGGTAGGATAGGAAATGCACTACCTTTGATGGTCGAGGGCTCGAAGGCGCGCTTGAATGAAGGTAAGATAGGAAATGCACTACCTATGATGGTCGAGAGCTCGAAGAAATGCTTGAAAAGAACTCAAAAGGAGGTAGGATAGGAACTACACTACCTAAGGAGTGGAAAATGAAAGGTAGTGAACAAATAGAGAGATTTTTCCAG